>OX638368.1:26878288-28230297 GCA_951812925.1 Calliopum simillimum
AGATGTCACAGTGGGTTAGGAAAATAATGCGACAGTCATTTAAGACTCAAAATCGATGCTCTTAATCGATACAAAGATAAAGGTGTCACTATAACCGAAAAATGCTACGTTTCAATCCAAGGGTGGCTTAAAAAAATTTTCAGAGAAGATTCTCCTTCTGAACGAGAGTGTACCTATTCAAAAGAGACTTGTTGCGAAGGCTGCCCTGCAGAAAAGTGGGCTTCGAAATTTTGATTCACCCATCTTAAAGTCTTGACTTTGCTCCCAGTTTATATTACCTATTTCCGAATTTGAAAAAATAACTTTGAGGGTAGAATTTTTCAATCCATTTTTGTGGTGATTTTAGCTAAAAAAATCAATGTGTGGTTGACTTTAGGTTCCAGTATAAAGCAAAAAATATAATAGATCGTACAACTCATTCCGAGCGTTTTTGAGATCGTAATAAAATAAAAACCGTATCAAGCTGAGATTTTCCATAAATCAACGTTGCGTGCCTGCTAAATGACTTTGAAAATTTTTTTTAAGATTCTCAGCCCACTTTTTTGATACCCTCTTTCAGATTTTTGTGGGTTATCGTGGAATTTCCAAAAATTGTTTTTTTTTAATCAGTCTAGAAAGGACTGCTATGAATATTATTTATAAAAAGCATACATTAGGTGATTAGGTACATTTTCAAAAGCTACTTATTTGTTTACTGAGTTTGTTCGATTTTCTTTTCTTTTCTTTTCTTTTCTTTTCTTTTCTTTTCTTTTCTTTTCTTTTCTTTTCTTTTCTTTTCTTTTCTTTTCTTTTCTTTTCTTTTCTTTTCTTTTCTTTTCTTTTCTTTTCTTTTCTTTTCTTTTCTTTTCTTTTCTTTTCTTTTCTTTTCTTTTCTTTTCTTTTCACTTTTGTCTCAGTTTATAATTTTATTGTTTTGCATTTTCGCAATAATTACTGTTGTTTAGAATAGTGTCGCCACACCCATTTATAAAAGTGTACAAAATACGTCAATTTTTCTTCAAAATTTGTTCACCACCACGGGTTTCTGGATATTATTTTTCTTTTGTATTTTGACAAACCCACTTTAACTACATAATTTTCTACACTTATTTATGTATATTCTACATGAGATTCAGTTCAATCTCGAGATAAATCAGTTAACAGTTGTCAAAAATGCACTACAACTACAGAGCGACATAAATTCGTGTGAGCGGCGCAGCACATTATTTAGGTTTTATTTTTTTAGCCATCCCTGGTAGTGGTGCTTCCTCAACACAGAATTGATGTATGATTTTGTATAGTTTATGTACACATCAGTTGAATTATAAACGTTGTTGTTACAAATGCACTTGATTTGCTTGCACAGTGGGCAAAAGAAACTAAAATATAATCTTGTTAATTTTTACAGGTGTTATTTTTAAGAAAAACTATTTCGTAGCTAAACCAAGCCGATATGCAAAGTTTTTCTTTTGAATGTTAAGTCCCAACTAAATGGTGTTTAAGCTGGTATAAATAAATTTTGCCTGACTCATGAAGATGTTGGTAAAATTTCTTTTCTTAGGAAGAATTTACATGAATTTTAAAAAATTACAATGACAAAATGTAAGCTTTTTTTGAAACGTTTTACTTAGAAGTCTACTAATGTAATTTAAAACTTTTTCTGCTAGTGAAGGTTCTACAAAAACATTCACTATGGCTAAACCACTAAAGTGCACTAATATATTTTGCCCGTTACTGAATCGTGGAAAAATACCATTTAATCAGATGTAATCAAAATTTATCAAAGACATTGAGAAGTCATTAAGTTCTTTAAGTTTTTCTTTGTAAAAAAAAATTTTGTTTTTTTTTTTACATAAAAATTTTTGCCACAGTTCTTGCTAAAAAAACTTAAAATGCGGCGTCAATGTTCTTGTACACATTGCACACTCGAAACAACTCTCCAAGTCCTCACTACATATAAAAAACTTTTCCTCCCACCGCTGCTTAACGCTAAGAAAACTTTGTACTTACAAGTTAACCAAAAGAAAAGCTGCTGAAATTATCAAACTTGGCGCGTTGTAAATTCTAAACAACAACAACAACAAGTAAGAACATCAGCGCGCTACATTACATCAGTATGAGCATTAACTTACGCCATACCGTATCTTTAGCATCTTCAGTATCTCTAATCTATCTATCTAAATGCCTGAGAATGTGTATCTAACTGCTTGCGCGTAAACGGCGTATCACTTTATTTGTATGAACCTGTGTGTGTGTGTGTGTTAGTGTATTTACCATAGATGTATAGCAATAGATTGTAATTTTTCACTTCCTTCTTCCTTCTACCCCCAGTTATTCCATATGCCATTTGTAATTAGATACACATCCTTTAGCTATTTTATGAAGATGAAGAGATGCCGTTGTTGTGTATTGTAACTCTGATGTATGACTCCCATCCCATCGACTGTGAGAAAATCGCAAAAGTTAAAATGTAAAAGAGAAAGACAAAAAGCTGACTGACACTGACTTCATGTTTTTTGATTTGTCAGTGTACCAGAGATGATAAACGAGCTTTTCTATTTTGTACCAAATTGCAAAAAAGTACTAATACTGTCCAAAAAGTACCAAAATTATTTAAAACATTTGTGGTAAAATTTTGACCATTGGGCGATTCTAGATATGTATTCTTATCCTTCTTTATCTGTTTTTGGAGCGTTAGACCCCAACTTTTCTATTATGCACGATGTAGGTGCCTGATTTTGACATTCGTAAAAAATTCAAAAAAAAATTTAGGTATTTGCTGCGAAATGTTTGACCATCTACATACTTAAAAATGATAGTTTACTTTTCTTACTTTTGACTCCTTTTAATATTGATTTTAAACTTTTTTGGTATTAAATTCCGATTTTTTTCCAAAGTTTGAAATTTATTCCAAAAAAGTATGAAATTTATGCCAAGATAGTTTAAAATTAATACTTGGCATTGTTTTATATAAATACTTTTTGGGTTTAAAATTAAACTTAAATTTTTAATTTTTAGTCCAAAAAATTTAACCTTATTCCATAACAGTATGAAATTTATTCCAAAATAGTTTAAAATTGATGCTTGGCCTTGTTTTATATAAATACTTTTTGGTTTTAAAATTAAACTAAAATTTTTACTGTGGATTCCAAAAAAGTTTAAATTTTAATCCAAAAAAAGTATGAAATTTATACCAAAATAGTTTAAAATTAATACTTGGCATTGTTCTATATAAATACTTTTTGGGTTTAAAATTAAAATAATTTTTTTTTTTGTGTAGGAAATTGTAAATTACGACAAATCTGTTTTTATGAGAAGATATCGGAGGCTTTCTGATATTTCGAACACAATGGTTTATTAGAATTTATCACAGCAGTAAAGGAAGATGGGGTAGAATCGTACACGGGGCACCTTCGTACAGTGGTTTTATTTAGAAAACTATAGACGTTAGCATGTCCGCGCTTGTATCGTGTTGTCTTTAGCTTACACTACCTTAAAAGCTTAATATTGATCTTATTTAACTACATACCAGTTATTCTATTTAAGCTATTTATAGATAGGGGCCGATCATGTGTACCATGCCCTGGAAAAAAAGTGGACGTAGAAAGAAAATGCCACACCCTGTTTTCTCTGAGATTTATAAAAGTTATAACTCACCTCCATATAAACTTTTTTTGAGAGAATATATTCCGAACGTGAACACTGGACCGTATCACAAAAAAAAGTGAACTGTACCGTCTTGAAAACGATGCACTTTTGTAAGAAAATTCGGAAAAAATGTTCACTGTTCACTGAATACCACACACAAGTCAAAAAGTGAGCGTAAAAGGTTGAGCGCCACGCCCTCTACAACCAAAAACTGGTCGAAAAATATACATACCCCAAGGGGAAGCTCTTCAAAAAGCCTTCTGAAGTGCTTCTTTTTCACCAATAAGCGCTTCTGCTCCGTAAGAACTATTCTTTCTTTTTAACATTCATGTCCTAGGATGTAAGTGTTCTGAAGCTTAGCGGTGCTTAACGTCCTTTCAATAAGAGGAAAAAAAAGAAACGAACTGACCGCAGTAGGATTTGAACCTTGGACCCTCCGTGTGTTAGATAAAAAGATTATTTTTACTTACAATTACAAACTTTTTAGACCTCTACACCACTGACCCTATGATGAAGAGGTATAAAATTTGTATATCAAGCAAAAGTCCGTCCAAACAGAATTTGATATTCGAATGCTTCGTACATCCTTACAAAAAATCATTGTGTATTCAATTTCAAATCAGTTAAACAAAAGTAAATAAATTAGAGAAAAGAAAATAGATTTTATTTAATTGAACTTTTAGTCATATATTTGCAAAGATCGATTTACATATAAATCTATCAATGCATTTTCTTACACATAGTCTGATGAGTCTTTGTGGCGAAAGACGAAACATATGTCACTATAGCCGTGTTTTTAATCCGTTCCTTGATTTGTCATAATTATGTGTTAGAAAATGCATTGATAGATTTATATGTAAATCGATCTTTGCAAATATATGACTAAAAGTTCAATTAAATAAAATCAATTTTCAATATAAAATGTCATTAAGTAACACACTTAAAAAATTCTTAAAGAAAAGAAAATAGAAAAAAAAAAATGAAAGAAATAAAAATAAAAAAAATTTAAAAAAAAAAAATCACCCGCGCTGGGGCTCGAACCCGGGTCCATGGCTTGTGTATTAAATTTGTATATCAAACAAATTTTTGTTTTTTTTATATTTTGTTCTCTCTCCCTCTCTTTTTTTTCAAATACTACTCAAATATTGAAACAAATATGTCTCTTTAAACAGAATTTGATATCTGAATACTTACTGTAGCCTTACAAAAAATCATTCTGTAACTGCTTCTATATTTCTATGGGAATAAGTGCTTTAAAAGTACTCAGTAAATAAGCGCTTGAAATTTATCCACTTGAGACTCAATTTTCAAATCTATATACTTAAGTTTCATTTCCTTCATGTATATTTTTTTACCGTGTATCACCATCTTAGCAGCTAACAGCATAACATTCGTATTTGTTGATTTCAACAGATTTTGCGCTGCTCTTTTTTTTTTTTTGAAGGATTCAAATTCGTATTTGACGCGCTGCGCTACAATGCGTATCAAAAAAGTTGCAAAACGCTTAAATTGATTTACTGAAGCAGCTTTTTTGTTATAGTGTGGGAGGGATTTGACCAGCGCGGAAAGCTGACCCTGAACTAATTTTTTGGCTATGACTGAATGACTGACTGACGGCAGCAGCAGCAGCATCCTCAATCTTCGTTTATGCAACAAAGTTGTATGCGGCGCATTAAGAAGCGCAACCAAATCAACGGCGAATGCAAGACAGCTGCTGTCGATTGTCAGCGCGCGCGCGCATGCGCAGACGCCCAGAAGCTTTTTATGCGCTTTTAACATTTTGCCATTGAACTTGTGTGTCAGCACGATGGTTGTTGTTGTAAGTTGTTGCTTTTGTTGTTGTTGTTGTTATTGTTGTTACTTACTAAATGCATTTTAAGAATTTTCGTCGTTTTCGATTGCTTTTTCATTTAAGAAATACTTTGCACTTTAAACTTTTTGTTGTTGCTGTTGTTGTCGTTTGAATGAGCAGATAATTCCAAGAAAAAATTGTAAGACAAGCGAAACATTTTGTTGTTGTTGTATTGCCAGTTGTAGAATTTTCGCATAAATATTTGCTATTTGCTGGGCTGTTGAGATTTTGCCACGATAAAAAAAATATATTTAAATGTGTAAAATTTCGATTTATTCGTATCTATGATTTTGCAGCATTTTGTTGGATTTTGGTTTTGTTTTTTTTTTTTTGCGCTGAGATCAAGCCTCGCACCCTCGCAAAAGGCGCGTCATGGCGCGTCGAATTTCATAGCCCTAAAAGCTACTGAGAAATCGAAAAAATTGCAAAAAAAATTCTAAATTCAAATCCAATTCGCATATACAACAATTGCAAATGTACAAGCAACTGCTGTTGGTGCTGGGAACTAGCAACAGCAAAAAAAGGGGATTTTTTTTTTTTGTTACTGTAAGGAGGCTCTTGCTGCTGCTGTTGCTGCTGACTAAAGTAAGTCAAAAAAGCAGCCAACCATTGGCGACATCGATGACGACAACGACGAAGACGATGACAACGCTGGAGACGACATTGCATGGCAAAAACGAAAA
Organism: Calliopum simillimum; assembly: GCA_951812925.1. Classification (NCBI taxonomy): domain Eukaryota; kingdom Metazoa; phylum Arthropoda; class Insecta; order Diptera; family Lauxaniidae; genus Calliopum; species Calliopum simillimum. The sequence goes on from OX638368.1 coordinate 26,884,451, forward strand.
AAATGTCGTGACCCCGACGTGAATGTGTTTTTTTTATTTTTATGAAAAAAGGCGCATTTAAAATGTTACCAAATACAACAACAACAAGTAAAAAGGAATATAAAAAGTTAGTAATACAACAACAACAACTTGTTGTTGCAGTTTTTATTTCATTTTCAATTTTGAAAATTTACTTACATTTTTGCGTTCAAAAAAAGACGAAAAAGTCAAGTAAAATTTAAATATTGTTGTTGTTCTAAATGCCTCACTCAGCAGCAGCAGCAACAACAACAATTCAAAAAAACAACAAAAAAATATACAAATATCCTGGTAAAATTGTAACAATATGTGCAATAGCAATAAATGTATGGACTGCACAGTGTTAGAAATTCGCAAAATAGCTGAACAAATTTTTAGCTAATCTTTGATATGTTATGAAAAATATATAGGCATGCTCAAAGTTTGAACGCTGTTAAATAATGTATTTTTAAAAAATTAAAGTGTTTTTTGAGTGCACACAAATAAAACAAGTACATAATATAGTCCCAGATTCAGCAATGTTAAATTATGAGCCTACAAAAAAACCATTCATAAAAGAGTCATATATGTATATGAGCGATTTATGAGTGCATAAATATACTTATGGATTCTCTTAGCAATCATATTAACTTATTTTCGCACTCGATGCCATATAGCATCAGCTGAGGTGCTTGCTTCAAACTATTAATTCCCCGCAAGAACATGGGTCATTCAAGAAGAACAAAAAAGGTGTCCTAAGCGAGTGCCGAAACTATAGAGGCATTACCTTGCTCTCAGTACCGTCAAAAGTATTGACGAAAGTGCTTCTGAGCAGGGTAAACGAAAAACTTGATTCGGCCATTCGAAAGCAGCAAGCAGGATTCCGGCGAAACCGATCATGCGTGGATCAAATCAACACCCTCAGAATAATTGTCGAATAATCATGCGAGTGGCGTGCTGCACTTCAACTTGTCTTCGTAGACTAGAGCACTGCCTTCCACAGTGTCTCCCGAGAAAACATCTGGGTTTCACTGCAACGAAGAGGTATTGCAGCAAAGGCCATAAACTTAGTACGTGCACAATATGAAGGCTTTAAATGCAGTGTGTTACACAATGGGTTGTTGTCACCGACATTCACCACTAATTCAGGCGTACGGCAGGGCTGTTTACTATCACCATCACTCTTCCTTATCGTTCTTGATGATATCCTAGATAAAGCTCTTAATAAGACCAAAAGGGGTATCCAATGGAACTTTACCGAACATCTGGAAGATCTCGACTACGCTGACGACATCTGCCTCTTATCGTCCAAACATTCAGATATGCAAAGCAAAATTGAAGACCTTGTCTTGCAATCACAAAAGGCCGATCTAAAAATCAACGTATCCAAGACTAAAAGCATGAAGCTAAACGCAAGCAATGACATCACGTTTAAAGCTGGCAGTGACGACATCGAAAACTTCGATAGCTTCACGTATTTAGGCAGCATTATCTCCATGGATGGTGGAGCAAAAGAGGATATCAACTCAAGAATAGCAAAAGCAAAAGGCGCGTTTGCTCAGCTGAACAGAATATGGTCTTCATCCGTTATATCCACCAAAACGAGAGTTCGCATTTTTGATTCGAATGTGAAATCGGTTTTGTTATATGGGTGCGAAACGTGGCTTGGTACTGAACAACTAACGAACAAGCTGCAAGTATTCGTCAACAAATGCTTAAGGCGAATACTAAAGGTTTGGTGGCCTCGCACTATATCAAATGCCGAGCTACATCAAAAATGCAATCAGAGGGCTATAGCAATCGAGGTCAAGCTGCGCAAATGGAGATGGATTGGTCACACTCTCCGGAAACCACACAGCGAAGTTTTTCGCCAGGCTCTTGAGTGGAATCCACAAGGCAGTAGAGGACGTGGTAGACCCAAAACCAACTGGAAGAGGTCGCTGGAAAAGGAAATCCAAGAATCGGGATGTCGTGGCAAGAGATTAAAGTCATCGCAAGGGATCGTGACAAATGGAGAGATTTCATATTGGCCCTATGCTCCTCCTAGGAGTTAAAGGAGAATACATACATACATACATTGAGTCACATATGTATTTTGCATACAAAAAATATTCAAAAATTCGAATTAATACTCAATTTTTAGCCGTTTCATCCTTGGAAAAGTAATATTTTTTTTTATAAACTTCGAGTCAATGGAACGTTAACTATGATACCACTTCATAAAAAAATTAAAATAATGCGTTCTAATCACTTAAAAAGCAAAGAAATGATTTATTCATCTTTTTTATAAGGTCACAAAAGTAAAAGAGGCTTTTTTAATAATAACCATGGTAGCCATTATTTGAAGAGATATCATATAAACATCTTTGCGAGGACTCCATCCCTTTACGACATTTTCAGTCGGTGTTTTTTCCCATTTTTCTTGCAGTACTTGTTTGAGCACATTTTTTTGATAAAATATGGTATTTTCTGACCTTTCCACTAGATAAGGCTAAAAAATTTCTATTGGATTCGAAAAAGTATATCGCGGGGGTGTTTTAATCTCTTTGGTGTTGTACAGAAGTGTCCCAGAATGTGTATTTAGGGTCATTGTCTTTTGAAAATAAGAAGTCATCTTGTGGTAAACCCATTTTTGAACTACTGGGTGGAATTTTTTTTTGTGGAATTTGACTGATGTTCATGTTTATCCATATTGCCATCGATAAGTTTAAGTTTCCCCATTCCATAAGCCGAGAACAGTCCACGACACACCATCATGTAAAATTATTGCTTTCAAGTTATAAAAGTTAAGGGTTTTATTTGCTTTATGCCAGACCATGCGGCGTCCATCGGATCCGAAAATATTATTTTTGCTTTCTATTGGACCCAATAATATAATATTTGCTTTCCATCGGATCGATAGACGCCGTGTGGTATGGCATAAGGCAAATAAAACTCTAAACTATTATAACTTTAAAGCAACAATTTTGCATGATAATGTGTCTGGGGCTGTTATCAGCTCAAAGAGTGTGGAAACTTAAATTTATCGGTGGCAATATGGATAGACATGAACATCAGTCCAATTCCACAAAAAAAAATTGCACCCAGTAGTTAAAAAATGGGTTTACCACAAGATGACTTCTTATTTTCAAAAGACAATGACCCTAAATACACATTCTGGGACACTTCTGTACAACACCAAAGAGATTAAAACACCCCCGCGATATACTTTTTCGAATCCAATAGAAATTTTTTAGCCTCATCTATTGGAAAGGTCAGAAAATACCATATTTTATCAAAAAATGTGCTCAAACAAGTACCGCAAGAAAAATGGGAAAAAACACCGACTGAAAATGTAGTAAAGGGATGGAGTCCTCGCAAAGATGTTTATATGATATCTCTTCAAATAATGGCTACCATGGTTATTATTAAAAAAGCCTCTTTTACTTGATAAATAATCTCAAAGTAAAATATTACTAAAAAGCAAAATACTTTTGTGACCTTATAAAAAAGATGAATAAATCATTTCTTTGCTTTTTAAGTGATTAGAACGCATTATTTTAATTTTTTTATGAAGTGGTATCATAGTTAACGTTCCATTGACTCGAAGCTTATAAAAAAAATATTACTTTTCCAAGGATGAAACGGCTAAAAATTGAGTATTAATTCGAATTTTTGAATATTTTTTGTATGCAAAATACATATGTGACACACTGTACATAGCGAACGAAGCAAAATTTTGAAATACTTCATAGGAAACTTTTTGTAGAAAATTAAATTTTCTTTAAAATGTGTTATTGAAACATTTTTTAAGGTGAAAAATTTACCAAAATAAAGCCACTCGAGCATAGTAATTTTTTCATGTGTCAGAAGAACGCTTTTTACTCAAAAACAAGGCGTCTTATGAAAAAAGTGTAAAAGGCATAAATTGCTAAAAATAGTCCAAAGTGTACGGGAGAATTTGATTAATTGATTATTTATTGATTGAGTTATGGTAGTACGTTGAGACCAAAGATCTCATAGGGTACATTAATTGCATACAATTTCAACTTAAAATGGGTAAAATAACATAATAATGTGAATAAATATAAATTGATTAAACATTGAATTACGAAAAAATATAAATTTTAATCTTAAATTTTATTTTAATTTTAAATTCTATTTTTATTTTTTAAATTTTAAAAGCGCTTGTTAAAATTAATTTAATCAAAGAGAAAAAAAGAAAATTTATATATTTCTAACAATTGAGGGGGTTAGAAGCAAAGGGGTACAAGTGACTTAAATTTTTTTTTGTAGTAAATAAATAGTAAAGTTAACGATGCATAACAGCTCACACAGCCTAAGAAATAACGAATTGCCCCAACTTTTAGAATCTTTGACGAATTCTCTGTTTGATGTATTTTTTAAAATTTTTCTAGGGGTTCTCTTTCAGAAGTTATTAGTACTTTACTAAAAGCCCTTGTACTTGTACCCCTTTGCTTCTAAACGATTGAAAATTATTTTTTACATTAGAACAAAAATTTGTATAAAATGTTTTTGTTCAAATACGAAAATTTATTTACAGATGTTTAGAAGGAAAGGGGTACAAGTGCAGTAGGCTTTCAGTAAAGTATTAATAACTTTTTACTGGTGATAACTAGGAAATTTTTGAAAAATACGTTGGACAGAGGTTACTTCAAGGGTTCTAAAACAAGTTAAGTTGAAATGTTTAACCCACACTGGAATTTACTATATAACATTGACTTTAACTGTATTTTACTCAAAATTTACTTTTTGTCACTTGTACCCCTTTGCTTCTAACCCCCTCAATTATAAAAACTTTTTAATGCCAATTTGAAGTGCGAAGGATATCGGATACGTTTTATTTCATTTGGTAACGAGTTCCACAGTTTGACAGCACTAACAAAAAACAATCTAGATGACGCAAGATAATTAAAACTAGGTATACGTATATTGCACAATCTGGTGGTCTGTAGGAAACTTAGTTTTGAATATAAGTAATAAGGGGAATGGGAAAGCATAAGCTTATGCAAGAAAATAAGATTTCGAATGTTGTAAAAAATTACTATATCACAGTTGAGTATTTTACTAGAATAGGCAGAAATGTGGTCGTATTTTCTTAAAGAAAAGACATACCTTGCAGTAGTGTTTAAAGCTAGTTGCAATTTTTGTTTCGATGATGCATCAATGTTTCCATATATTAACTCACTGTATGAAAGGATAGGAATTATAAAAGTTCTGATGAGCTTTAGTTTAACTTCCTGTGGGATAAAGTTCGATGTCGGCCACAGATTTCTAATTAATGCATATATTTTCTGAGTTATAGAGTTAACGTGATCTACACAATTTAAGTTTGAGTTTATTTTGAAACCCAAATTTGTTACGCTTTGTTCAAATTTTATTGTCATCCCACCTAAAGAAATTGAGGGTATCGAGGATAAATCAAATTTGTTATGGGAAATCGCTAAAGCTTTAGTTTTTGAACAATTCAACTTGAGGTTATTCTCATATGCCCATGCACAGATTCGATTTAGGTCTTCATTTATTGTGCAAATCAAATCTTCACACAGACCAATTGGCCTAGACAGATATACTTGGGAATCATCAGCATAGAGATGTATAGTCACATTCTCACAACAATTTACTATGTCATTTATGAAAACGCTGAATAATGTTGGACCTAGTATGGAACCTTGCGGAACTCCTGACATAATTTTCTTTAGACCAGAAATATTTGAATTCGAATAAACGCATTGGAACCTATCAGTTAGATAACTTTTCAATAATTGCAGAGAGTGTGTGCCAAAGCCAAAGTAATTGTTTAATTTTGATAAAAGGACATCGTAATTAAGCGTGTCAAATGCTTTTGAAAAGTCTAAGAGTACTAAAATTGATAATTCTCCTCGATCAAAACTAGGACGAATGTCTTCCAATACTTTTAACATGGCAGTTGCACAGCTGTGGTGGGCTCTGTAGCCCGACTGATTTTCAGTGAGAAGTTTATGTTTATCTAAATGATTAACAATCTGAGTCGACAGGAATTTTTCATAAACTTTTGAAAGCGCCGGTAAGATACTTATTGGTCGAAAATCAGCTGCAATAGTTGCATTATGTTTTTTTGCTACCGGAGTTACATTAGCAATTTTCCACTTTGATGGGAAAATTCTTACTGTCAAAGAGTAATTAATGATATGAGTTAGCGGACCTATAACGAAAGGCAGAATAAGTTTAATAAATTTAAGACTCAAACCATCATTGCCAATTGCATTGGATTTTATTGCAAACACGCACTTCAGAATGTCCTCTTCATGGGCCATATCGAAATTGAACTTTGTAGGGAGGCGTTGAATTAAATTTTGATTTAATTTAAATAGTGTGCTATCAATTTCAGAGTTAGATTGTAAAAAGTGCTCATTCATCTGATTAGGATCAATAACACATTTCGACTTAATTTTATTACCAACTCCAACTGATTTCAAATTGTTCCACAGCTTTTTTTGATCCAATCTTATGTCTAGCTTAGTCATGAAATATATTTTTTTTTCGCATTTTTGGTGACAACTGTTGCGCAGTTCCTTGATTTTCGATAAGCATCCCAGTTAGCAGTGGTCTGATTTCTTTTCCAGCGACTATACATCTTGCTTCGATTTTTGATGGCCTCAAGAACTTGGGCAGTGAACCAAGGTTGACCTAATTTTTTAATTTTTACCGTTTTTTAAGGTACATGTCTATTAAAGAGGTAATTTATTTGAGAGGTAAAACATTCAACATACCAACATTCATTCCAGGCAATCGTTGAAGCATCATCTTTCAAAGCCACCATATTTATTCTTTTAAAGTCATGAAAACTTAAAAAGTACTCAAGAGTGGGTTTGTTGAAACCAATGTTGTATGACATAAAAAGTAGTTCATGATCCGAAATTCCTGGCAAAGATAATTGTTCATTGTGTATAACGTTGCTTGTGTCTGCAACACCTAACACATCAATAAGACTGGGTTTCGTATTAGGGCCATATCTGGTTAGAAATTTGTTAATAAATGACATTCCCACACCGCTCATTTTATTTTGTACATCTACAGAACGACTATCCTTTTCAAGCAAATCAATATTAATATCACCACAGAATATGATGTGTTCATAAAAGGGGCTTAGCTCGAGCAATTTACTAAAAATATTATCTAAGTTAAATATTTTAGACGGGTTATAAACACATAAAAGTAGATATTTCTGGTATAAATCACTAACCTCAGCGAATATACACTCTACTGGGTCATCCACATCCGATTTAAAAATTACATTTATATGAAGTTGGTTTCGTAAATAAATCGCTATACCGCCACCTCTCGCACCCGTACGCCTATCGTTTCTTATCAACTGATACCCACTAAGGGCATAATTTTTATCTTCTACATCTTCTCTAAACCATGTTTCCACTACACACACAATATCAATGCTAAGATTATCAAGAAAAAAATTCATAAAGTCTATCTTCATTGCATTTAAGCTACGAGCGTTAAAATATGTCAACTGAAAACCTCGGTGGTTCTCACTGATCAAACGTAAAATTAACTTTAGATTGTCCTTATTAGTGTACTGACTCGAAAGATCTTCAACCATATGGGATATTTTTCGCACTTGTTAATTGGCAGCTAAAAAGTAAACTAAAAAAGTAACATATATTTAAAAATAAAAATAATATAAAGATAATATAATATAAAAATAATATAAAGATAACGATATTCAGACACATTTTTAATCTTGTGATTGCGTAGTACCGACGACTTCATCTACACCTTTCTTGTCATTAACTTGAGTAGCTTTTTCATCAGTTTCCTTTTTTACAAAAATCTGTCCCCTTATTGAGAAAACAGCTGACAAAAGTTTCTTTCTCTTCAGTCAAGACGCGTAAAATAGAAGATCAAGATTTTTTTTGCTCAAACTCTCATTAATGTAAATATTTTCACCTCCATTTTCATCGATGTCCCGAAGAGCAAGTGTTCTTTTGTTACTCTTGCAAAAACCAGCCACCGCTTTGAAGAGTTGCGAGCGGGCAGATGCAGAGTGCAGTTTAATTATAATAGGTGAAGAAGCAGATTCTTTGTTTGCCTTAACAGGTAGGCGAAAAGCTTCACGCACAGATGGCATCTCATGACCTACAGCTTTACATACTTTGTCAAATATTTCTATGCAATTGTTTCGTATACAGTTAGGTATACCATTAATTATAAAGTCAGTGGACACCATATCATTTTCTCGTTTCTCAGATTCTCTTTTGAGCTCTAGTACTTCAGCCTTAAGTGCAGAGATCTCTTCGCATGATGCTTCAACTGTTTCTTCAGAATTTTTTGAGACAATCAATAATTCCTCAAAACTTGGTAAAAATATACTAAGTAGTAACGGTGTTACCTTTGGCCTGGCAAAAAATTAAATGCCCTACATTGCAGTATCTTCAAAGTTTTGCTTGTAATGGAGATGCCACTAACTCTTTACCGTCTTCATTTCGCTTGTATGGGATATGCCACGCCGTCTTGTCAGAGTTCGTATAGTTTTGGTCAGTGCTTGTGTTTAATGATCTTAGTAACTGAGTGTAATTCGTTTCGGTTTTCTCAAAAAACGCTTTCAGTGTAACATTTGAAACTTTTGCTTATATAGGAGATGCCACGTCCTCTTGCACAAGTTCACCTAGCTATTGCTCTGAGGTTGAACTTACTATTTCTAGTATCTATGTATATACTTAGGAGGTGACATACCGCTCCGGATAGCATTTTGCTTTTGCATCTCCGATTTTTTTGAAACTTTTTTGTCTTTTAGTACTAGTTGAGATTAGCATCTATGATGTTTTTAAATTTTTTTCATTGAGCCGTTTCAGAGGTACAGTGACTCACGAAATTGATCACGCTTTGGCTATGAATGCAAACAACTAATAAAAAGTCTGAAAGGGGATTGTATTTTAAATGTGTCTTTATTTTGGTTAAACTGCATTAAGTAAAGGAAATTAAACAAGGGACAAATTCTATGAAAAGTCATCTGTAAAACAAAATTAATAGAACAAAATCAAAAATACTTAATGTGATCAATTTTGTGACTTTACATTATGAACCTTGAAAACTAATATTAATATTTTGTATAGCCTCCTAGTGCATCAATAACTGCTTTTATTCTTCTGGCCATCTAGAAGAGTTTCACAAATTTCTGGAGCAATAGCATCACAATCATTTTAAGCCTTCGGCCACAATTCATTAAGAGTATAAGTTTTACCAGCCATCGATTTTTTCAGTTGTCACATAGGTGCTCAATAGCATTGAGGTCTGGATATTGCGGGGATCATTTTAACGTTGTAATTCCATTATCTGAAAGCCATTTTTGTGTCCACTTTGCAGTGTGTTTTGGATTATTGTCCTGCTAAAGACAATAAACGAAGCATTTACCTAAAAATCTTGTAAAGTACCAAGCAAATGACTTCGCAGAATTTCAATGTAAGACTCTGTTGTCATTCGACTTTCGATTTTGGTAACTCTACCAACACCTCTAGTGGTCATACATGCCCACACCATTATTGAGCCTCCTCGAAACTGAAACTTTATTAACTCAAAGGGCGTGCAAAATTTAAAAAGTCATTGCTTACAGTGAGGCACAGAAAGTTGCGTTTGGAGTTTGCAATAGTTACAAAGACTGGAGCGCTTACGATTGGGTTATATGGTCAGATAAGACCAAAATAAACCACTTAGGATTGGACGTCAGTGAGCGCATTTGGAAAAATAAGGGTTCGAGGCTTCAGCCACACCACGTAAAGCCAACACTTCAGTTTGGAGGAGGCTCAATAATGGTGTAGGCATGTATAATCGCTAGAGATGCTAGTAGAGTTACCGAAATCGAAAGTCAAATGACAGCAGAGTCTTACATTGAAATTCTACAAAGTCATTTGCTTGGTACTTTACAAGATTTTAAGGTAAATGCTTCGTTTATTGTCTTTAGCAGGACAATAATCCAAAAGACACTGCAAAGTGGACACAAAAATGGCTTTCAGATAATGGAATTACAACGTTAAAATGATCCCCGCAATATCCAGACCTCAATGCTATTGAGCACCTATGTGACATACTGAAAAAATCGATGGCTGGTGAAACTTATACTCTTAATGAATTGTGGCCGAAGGCTTAAAATGATTGTGATGCTATTGCTCCAGAAATTTGTGAAACTCTTCTAGATGGCCAGAAGAATAAAAGCAGTTATTGATGCACTAGGAGGCTATACAAAATATTAATATTAGTTTTCAAGGTTCATAATGTAAAGTCACAAAATTGATCACATTAAGTATTTTTGATTTTGTTCTATTAATTTTGTTTTACAGATGACTTTTCATAGAATTTGTCCCTTGTTTAATTTCCTTTACTTAATGCAGTTTTACCAAAATAAAGACACATTTAAAATACAATCCCATTTCAGACTTTTTATTAGTTGTTTGCATTCATAGCCAAAGCGTGATCAATTTCGTGAGTATAAATTTTCAAAAAACTAAAAATGCTACAAAAAAAACATTTAGTAGTTTTTTGAAATGCTCATAGCTCCGTCATTAGTCAACCAAATCATGAAATTTTTTTTTAACAAACATTTTTTTTAATAATTTTTTTAATAAATTTTCAACCTTTAAAACTAAATTGCTATTTAAAAAAAAAAAAAAAAAATGGTTCCCACCCATCGTTTGCCGATTCTAAAAATAGTCTTAAAATTTGTCAAATTCATTAAATTAATAAAAAAGCGAGTGATCGAGCACTTAAATATCCTTCGTTGCCGGAAGAGGGTAAAAATTTTAACCGCTCGCACTAACTTTACATCTCCAATATTTTTCTCAAACGTACTACCCACTTTTTTTAACCCCTTAAGGGAGCTCCCATACAAAATTTTCATAAAAACATCCAAAAAATTCCTCATGGCCGGGAGGTGAAAAAATTAATCTCCGACCCCATTAATTTTTTCTCTTCAACATTTTTCTTGAGCATACTATTCTCTTTTTTAAACCCTTAAAGTGGGCTCCCATTCAAAATTTAGATAGAAAAAATCATCTTTGTATGGGGGGGCCGCTTAAGGGGTGGATAAAAAGTAGTAAAGGGTGTTTTTTTAGAGGTTTGTTTTTCGAATAGAGATAAAACTGGCATTTTGTGGTCAAATCTGGCAACTCTAATGTCATTTATGTTTAGTTTGGTTTGCCATTTCATCATGAACAGGTTGACAAAAGAACAACGCTTGCAAATCGTGCAAATTTATTTCAAAAATAATGGTTCAGTTCGCGAAGTTTACCGCAAGCTCCGTCCATTTTATGGTCGACATAATCGTCCATCAGAGCAATTAATTCGGTTAACCATGGATCGTTTTCGCACTACGTTTACTCTATGTGATAATACGCATCCGCAGAGATGTCGAACAGTGCGCACTGAAGAAACAATTGCCGCTGTAGAGCAAAATGTTGAAGAGGACCCGAATGAATCGATTCGCCACCGTGCACAGCAATTGGAGCTTTGTCCATCAACTTTATGGAAGATTTTGCGCAAAGATCTTGGCTTGTGACCTTACAAGATCCAGCTTGTGCAAGAATTAAAGCCGCGAGACCATGCAATGCGTCGTGATTTTGGTGTATGGGCCGAAAATGAGATTGATCTCGATGCTGATTTTCATCGCAAAATTTTGTTCAGTGATGAGGCTCATTTTTGGTTGAATAGCTACGTCAACAAGCAAAATTGCCGCATTTGGAGTGAAGAGAATCCACATGAGACCCTTGAGACGCTATTACATCCACAAAAACTGACTGTTTGGTGTGCTCTATGGGCTGGTGGAGTCATTGGGCCATACTTCTTCCGAAATAATGCTGGAGAGTCAGTTACCGTTAATGGAGACCGGTATAGAGCCATGATAACCGACTATTTTGTTCCCGAATTGGATGGCATGAATGTGGATGAGTTGTGGTTCCAACAAGACGGCGCTTCATACCACACAGCGCACGTCACAATCGATTTATTGAAGGAAACATTCGATGAGCGCATAATTTCGCGGAATGGACCTGTCAATTGGCCACCAAGATCGTGTGATTTGACACCATTGGATTATTTTCTTTGGGGATATGTGAAGTCGCTCGTCTACGCCAACAAACCAGAAACGTTAGGGGACTTGGAAGCCAACATTCGTGGCGTTATTTCCGACATACGGCCCCATATGCTCGAAAAAGTGGTTGAAAATTGCACCTGTAGAATTGGCCTTATTCGAGCCAGCCGCGGCGGCCACATGCCCGAAATCATATTTAAACATTAATGGCATAAAATTATCCTTCCAATAAAGCCAAATTGATGGACATTAAAATGATTTTCTTATGTTTTATTTCAATTCGAAGTTCTATACCTCTAAAAAAAACACCCTTTACGTTCGAAAAAAAATTAATAGGAATCTGTGAACATTTTTTTCCTCTCCCGAAAACGAGGAATTTTTTTGTTATTTTTATAAAATTTTTATTAGTGCAATTTAGGGAATTTTATTTTTCGCCCACTGTAACTCAACTGATTTTTTTAATCGATCACAACAGGAACAGAAATATAATTTAATTGCCTTTTAAATGAATTATTTTTTGCTTAGATCGGTAAAGCCGATCGGTATGTAGCGGTATGTGAAGTGAAATCATATTTAGAAAAATATTTTTTTTACGAATACGGCAAAACTAAACGAGCAAAAAAAATTTTTTTTACTTTGTTAGCTCAGCATACTCCAAGTAATCGAAATAAACTTGAAACGTTCGAATCACAATTTTTGCTGTAAAACAGTAATTATGTGAAATTGATGTCAAAATACTTATGTCACAACAAAATTCGATGTTTGCTGGTATTTGAATCAGCAGAAAATGTATTTAAACGGTAGATGACAAAATATTTGGTATGCATGTTTATATCTATAAATACGGTATTTTTTATTTGAGCGACATTTTTGCACTGTTATTGAACAGTTTTAATCAAAGCATCGTTTGATAGTCATAAAAAGACTTTGTTAAAATAATTATGCCGAAAATGTATATATTTACCTATAAGGTTTAGATAACTACATCAAATACTTTTTTGTCTTTTGGTCATACAAAGTTCGCTATGCCACTGCCCCGAATTCATATTAATGACTATGAGACATGACAAAATAAAATTTTAATTATGTACAGAGCGAGCCAAAAAATTTAAATTTACATGCAATTTGTAGCCCCTCTGGTAAAGATGTTTTTGTCAATCGCATTAGGGTTAGCTCGAAAAATGTCTTATAATATCAAACAAGTCGAGATACAGAAGTCAAATGCTGAATTATCAAAAAAAAAAAAAAAAAAAATACCATTCTCAATTATATGTCCACAATTTTTTATTTACATCCAACACTGTTCATTACGAAAAACAATCGCATCGGAAGAAAACGAAACAAAAAAAAAACAAAACATCAAGCAGAACTCTTTAAACAAGCAGCCACACCACACGCCATACGTCTGCTAGAAATCGTATTGAAAAATCCCAAAAATTGCAAATCCAAAAAAAAAAAAAAAAAAAAAAAGAAATAAAAATTTTCAAAAAATAAAAAAACCAAAAAAAAATTCAATGGAGTATCCCTCTATTTTTGGCGCATTTGCATACAATGCGGTGCACAGCATGTAATCGCATTGTGACCTACACCAATATTTCTGGGAATGCTGCCCCAATGCAATCAGCTAGCCAGCTGCTTTAGTTACTCTTTCAACGCGCATATTGCTACTCTTTCTATGGTGTTTTCCATCTCTTTCTTATTTAAATTTTCATCGTTTCTGTTTGCTTAACGTAAGTAAAGCTGTGATCTTCTTGGCATCATCATCATCATCAGCATCGTCGTCGTCGTCATTGTTGTCGTCAGCGTCATCTAAAGTTCGCAATCCGAGTGTCTGGCGTCTTAAAGGAGCCACCAACAAACAAACAAACAGTGCAACCAACATAAAACGCATATATGTGCGAGTATGTTTTGAGATGGACATGAAAAATAGAGCGGAGCGAAAAAAAATTCTCAAATTGTTTTTTGACCTTAAGTTGTTTCATGCTAAGGGAAGCATTCTAAGCAAAATATGTAGATATAGGAACAAAAGTGCATTTTTCAACGCACTACTTAAGTGCTGGAGATTTATCTGCATTATTAGGGTCTTTTGATCGCATGACCTTTATTTTATTTAGTTTTCATGTTTTTCACGTTGTTAAAATTTATGTCCACCAGGATTTTGTGGAAAAATTCAAACAACGCAAGTCTGATGCCTAACTGTAGTCTATTGTTCTACTTTTGGAAAACGCAAGGCACTCTTTATTAAATTAGTAGGAACAAATTATGCTACACTTTCCGACTACATTAAGAGTCAGACTGTATTGTGGGAGATTCAACTGCACTCTTTTTAACATTTTTAAATTTTTTAAGAAATTTCAAATTTCAGTAAATGTATTACTTTTTTCGAATCACTCTTATGAAGCAGCTTTTGCTTCTTATATTCTTTTTATCAATGATATGTATTGCTTTTTTCTTATTGTTCTTCCCTGACCGTAAGGAACATTATGGACAAATGTAGTTGAAAATTGTTTTTTGGTGAAAGATATAGAGGTGTGCTATTTATGCGTCCGGAATGGCACAAAAATAAAATAAAGTTTCTAATCACTGAAAATGGTTTTATTCATTTTCAAGATATTCTTCTTTGTGACCAATACTCTCCGTACAGTTTTTGCAACCAAATGATTTTATACTATTCAGAAAGGCCCATTCTACGATATTCTCCCAGAAATAGTCTACCATAGAACAGATAAATGAGCGGCAGATCTCTACACTGAACCTTCATCGACTATAATACAGCTTTTGGTAGTATTGACAGAAAATGCATATGGCATGTCTCAAATGTAGAGCCTCACTGAGCTCTTGACTATACTAATCATGGTATTCAGTTTGTCCTTAATATCAACTTACTAGATTAAGTTAAGTTTGACGGAGTTTAAATTGAACTTAGTTTGCTAGCATGCTTAGAACAATATTGTTCATTTGTGATATTGCTTAAACAGATACGGATACTTCCCACTACTCCCACACCCATTTATTCTCTTTAATGAATAAGCTGTGGTTATATGTCATATCGCTAACTGAGTTGCACAGATTACACTAGCTCTGAAATATGAATAGTTGTTTCCGAGGTTATTTTTCCCGCTGAAACTGAACACGTGCTATGAGTGTCTCCATAACGTCAGGTTTTAGAGATATTCTTATCAAAAGTGCAAAAAACACAGTTTTTTTGCATATTGAGGTTATGTAGTACCTTGAAAGATTTTCAAGTCAATTCAAAGGCATTTTTAGAAATGGTACTTTCAGATCCAAAACATAAAATATATCTCAAAATCCTGAAGTGATAACGAAATTCAGATCCTGGATTTTGCTTCAACGGGAAAACTACTTCGAAAACATCAGTTCACTCATTGTCCAGGAACAAAATTTTGCAGGGTAGTTTTGTCGAGAAAGTAATCTCGTACCATTTACAACCTCCGAAAAATGTAGCAAAACATGCCTCATCTTGTCCCCACCAATTTTTTTTTTATTAATTAGAAATGTAGAATATGATGACCTTAATTTCTGGAACTTTTTAAATAAATCAATTTGAACATCCAGGGTTGCCATATGTTTTTTTTTAAAGTTTCGCTTAAGCAATATATTTAAAAAATTAAAATAAAATTTTAGTCCCAAAAAGTTTAAATAGACTTTTGAAAAACCCAACATAAATTTTAAGGGTTGCCACATAGTTTTGTGCAACTTTAGAAAAGATTATCTGAGCGTTTCTGTAACCAAAACTTTCAATTTAGTTAAAAACACGGGGATTAAATAAAATTTTCGAAAACAACCAGGTGGCAACCCTAAAAATTTATGTTGGAGCGTCGCGATATTTATGGACAGCCCATAATCATAGAAAGGAAACTTAGTTCAACAATCTAATGAATTGACCAATTAAAAATAATGTCTCGTAACAGAACCATTCTCCCAGAGTAAATTTGACGGAAGAGTTACCATATGGGAGAATGACAAAATGTTGCAAAAACTGTAATATCGCAAAGAAAGAAGCAATTGTTTTTAGAAAGGTTGAAACTGGTAGATTGCCACTCTGATTGTTCATTGATTTAATAATATAAAAATAAAAGAACATTTATATTAATATAAAAAACACTTACAGGGAGAATGACAATTTAAATAAATGGTTTATGCAAAACTAACAAAAAAACCGGGTGGCAACGCTGTAAGTTTTGCACAATTTAAAAAAGATTATCTGAGCGTTTCTGAAATTAAAAATTTCAATTTAGTCATTAAAAGTAAGAATTATATAAAATTGTCGAAATTAACAAGGTGGCAGCCTTAAAATTTATGTTGAAGCGTAGCAAGGTTTATGGACAGCCCCTAATCATAGAAAGGAAACTTAGTTCAGCAAGTCTAATGTGAACCGTAAGTGAACCATTCTTCCGGAGTATATTTGACAAGAGAATTATTATATGGAAGAATGACAAAATGTTGCAAAAACAGTGATATCCCAATGAAAATAGCATTTATCTTAAAAAAAGTTAAGACTGGTGGATAGCCACTCTAATTGTTTCTTGATATATTTATATAAAGATAAACGAATAGCTTAAGTAATACAAAAAAAGAACTTATAGGGAGAATGACAAACACTTGCGTTCTCTACAAAATTTTTAAACATTTTTTAAGAAACTGACTGAACTGAGAAAAAAATGAGTCTCCTCTTTTTCTTTGTTTTCAGTTCTCTTTTTCTCAATATTTAAAAAATTTGCATTAAGAATAAGGTAAACTGAGCGGAAATTGTCTAAAATGGGTGACCAATTTCTATATATGTTAATTCAGTACAAACATTTTTTTTCGAAGAGTTAGCGCAGAAAAACTGTAACTGAAATACATATGCAGACAATGTCGTACAAGTTTTTTTTTAGAAAATAACTTAATATGCGAAGCGGGCAAATTAAGTGCACTAAGAAGCGGTTAAGTACAGCAGGGAGAATGACTTTTTAATACTTTATATTATAATTTCATAGTAAAATATTAAGAACTATTTTTTTTAAGCTATTCGTATAGAAGCTTTTGTTAAGTATCTGCATTAAATAGTTAAAATATTTATTTTAAATTTAAACATGGTTTTGTACTCTAAAACATTGAGTGGTATATTTTTCGGAGAATTATTTATATCCACTCCGGCAAATAATAGAACAATTATAAAGGATCGGCTTTACTCATTTCTTCTTCTTTTCCCAGCAACAGTTGCTGTAGAAGTTATTGTGAAACGTTTAGCCATTGAACTGTGATTGTTCCATCTTTTGCCTTAATTTCAGAATTTTCTGAAGCTATTATATTGTTTGAACTGCTGTGATTTTGTTCTCTAAATTTAACATTTAGCAAACAAGTGACACGCTCACTTATTCTGTAGGGGTAGTAAAGCCAATGATGTGCCATGCCTTGTGAGCTCCTCAGCTTTCTCAAGACCCTTTCTTAGCAACGCTGAATACGGATACATAAATAGGCAACGAATTCTGGAATACAGGTAGTGCATTTATTTTTTAAATATTCATTGTTTTTGTAAAGCAGGGCACTTTCATACTTAATTCCCTTAAAGGCATCAAATATCATTTTGCCTTGACAAATATGTATACTGAAGATGATTGATTTTGAACCTTCAGAAAAGCTTTCGGTGAAAACAAAGCAAAAGTTTTTAGTCCATTATAAAATAGCTATCAATTCACATAATTCATAGCTTTTGTACAACCTTTCCCAATAAATAGAAATTAAATATTTTGTGAACATAATAAAAATTGTTTTGCTTAACTATAAGCTCTTAATGAATCGCTTTTGTTTAAATGTGAAGGCAGTTACTTTTTAATGTGATTCTAACTGAGTTTATTAATTTTAATTATAAAATCAAATAAAAGCATTTGCTAATAAAAACAAGAGATCAGACAGACATTCATAAATAAAATAGAGAAAAATTCCCAATCGCACATATAACAATGCAATCCAATGGATTCTAAGAATCAACAAGAAAATACAGCAGCAATAAATACTAAACAGAAAAAAAAAAGAACTTTAGAACCTGCTAAATTTATCTGTTAATCGTAGATAATCTTAAATTCTAAACAATTAGAATTGCAAATACAGGGTTTGGTTGGATTTGGTAACACCTTACAGCATCAGCAGCGATAAAATAAAAAACCAGCAACTGCCAAGGCAAGTGTAAGCAATCTATAAAGTTTATTTTTTGTGTGTAAAATACTCATAAGTTATGCCAGTGAAATCTTGGAAAGGAAATTCTATTATTATTTATGATTTCAACATACACAAATACATTCTCCACACACATGCACACTTGGTGATGGGGGTGTCATGGTTATAAAAATTGCATTTATTATGCTTGAGACGGCACATAAAACTCAGCAGTTGCCTTAGGTTAAATACCATAAAAATTTCATTTATATATGGTTGCATGGATGATACTTGTATTCTCCTCTGCACATAACATATGGGTGTCTGTTATGTTAAAATGATTTTTTTTTCAGGGAGTGTTATTAGCAGCGATGACACTAGCCGACGACCAAATTAATTTCTATTTTCCACTATTTTTTTTTTTTCAATTTTTAGTCAAAAAAAAAGTAAGAATTAAAAAAGATTTTCGAAAATAATCGGGTGGCAACCCTAAAAATTTATGTTGGATTTTTAAAAAGTTTATTTGAGTGTTGTAAGACTAAATTAAAATTTGTAGTAAATTTTAATTTTTATATTTTTTAAATAAATGGTTTCAGCAAAGCTAAGAAAAAACCGGATGGCAACACCAAAAGTTTTGTACAATTTAAAAAAGAGTTTATTTGAGCTCTTAAGAAACCAAAAATTTTTAATTAAGTCAAAAAAAAGTAAGAATTAAATAACACTGTGGCAACCAGGTGGCAACCCTAAAAATTAATATTGGATCATAGAGAGGTTAATGACAGCCCTTAATCATAAAAAGCGAAACTAGTTCAACAATTAACCAATAAACAACAATGCCTCGAAAGAGAACCATTCTCCCGGAGTAAATTTGACAGGAGAATGACAAAATGTTGCAAAAACAGTAATATCACAATGAGAATAGCAATTTTTTTCAAAAATTTGAAACTGTTGGATAGCCACTTTAACTGTTTACTGATTTAATTATATAAAGATAAAAGAATACGTATAGTAATATAAATAAAATTTACAGGGAGAATGACACTTTCCGTACAGTCACTATCGAAAAACCAAAACTGACTGAGCTGCAAAAGAACTGAGTCTCCTCTATCTCTTCACTTTCAGTTCTCTTTTTACTAAATATTTAAAAAAATGAGCGGAGATAATCTTGAATGAGGGATCAGTTTATATGTATGTCATTTTATTATAAAAAATTATAAAATTGTTTTTTTCGAAGAGTTAACACAGAAAAACAGTAACTGAAAATATGTAGGGGAAGGGTACCGGGTGTGGGCACCTTTTTGTTTTCGACTCATAACTTTTGACCAAATGTATACTAGCAATGGAAAGCTAGAGACCTTAGTTAACTAAAGTGAATTGATTTCGTCGTTTGGAAAAATTATATCAAAAAAATAGTAAATTGATAATTTTTGACAAAAAAAAAAAATTTTTGGTTCGGTTGTGGGCACCCTTAGAAAATTGGCTAAAAATGTGAAAATATGAAGTTAAACGCAATCAAATTTATTTTGGAAACATTGACTCACACAAATTCAACAAATTCTGCTCAACGGCTTCAACAAAATCAGCGTCACTGAAAACGTCTGGATCCAATGGTATCATACCTGTTGCCCTGAAATCAAACTTGATTGTCTTTGGCGTCAGTACCAGAACAATTGTTTTGTAGACTAAACCGGCTAGGTGACATTCTATTCTAGCCCTCGTTAACATTTCTCTTTTGCCAAGCAGGCGTTTTTTGTACCAATCCATGTCCGCCATCTGCTGCTCGCTTAACTTGTCTGAAAACTCAATACCGAGCATTTTGCAAAGTGGTATGCCACCTTACCATCCCCACACTTAATGAAAACAACTTTTTTTTTGCGATATCTTCAAAGGGCCTATTGGTTCTTTCCTTTAAACTACAAAAAGCGTACACACAGAAAAATAAATTGTATTTCCAACAACTTTATGTTTTGATTCAAGAATTTTTGTTGGTTCAAATCTTCCCAACAACTTTTGCTCTTGATTTAAATACAAAATTGTTGTTTATTCAATAAAACGAAAAATTGTTGAATGAAGTAAAAAGTTGTCGGAAGTTTAAGAGCGGAAATTGTTGATTCAAGAGCGAAACTGTTGACAATGTTTAAGAACGAAATAGTTGAATGAAGAATACATAAATAATTGTTGAAATGTTTGTGGTTTTATAAGTATTTATTTAGAATCTATCTTACAGCAATAGGAATGTTACAAAAGCAAGGACATTGGGTGCCGTATGAGAAGAAGCCGAGAGAAGTACACGGCAGAAGTACATACGTGTGAACTGCTGCTTCAACGGCAGAAGAAAATTTGTTTGCACTTTATCGCGACTGGCGATGGAAAATGAATACAGTATGGGAATCCCAAGAAAAATCGTTAGATAATTCAGGTCCATGCATTGACATCGTCCGAAAATTCAAAAATCTAGGATTCGAAACTTATCTGCATTTAGTAGGTTCCATTGGGTTCAATTTGTTATGGAATGCATATTTATGCTGCCAGAAAGTTGGGGAAAAATATGTTAAGTGATAGGCAATACTTTGGGTGAAATGTTTCTTACCCTTATTCGTTAAATAAAGCTTTTTTTTTTAAAAAAAATAGCTTGAACTTATTATTATTATAATATAAAATTTTTTATTTTTTTTTTGTTTTCAAAACAAAATGTTTGAAGTTTTGTATTTTATCAAGAATATTCAAGAATGAAATTCTTATTTCAACAATTTAGAAATAACAATATTTTAAGAAAGAAAAATTGTTGGTTTAACAATCTTTTTATTTCTGAGTGTAAAAAGGGATAAGAACACCATTTAAATTTGTTATATTGACATCCACGACGATATTTCAGTAAATCACACGCATTAAATAAAAAAAGAGGGGTGCCCACAACCGACCATATTGGGTGGCCACAACTGACTATGACAGCCACTTTGAATAGCAATAAGCAACTACTGTTGTGTGAACATTTTGGTTGCTATTGGCTTTGAATCACAAAATATAATAAATTTACTACATAAATATAGATTGCATTCAGCTTTTCAATTTTGTGCTGTCATTACACGCGCTTTAACAGCCATATTTGTTTTTTTGTCAAAGGTTGCGGGGGGTGCCCACACCCGACCCATGCCCGCAGGCGACACTATCCCCTTTAAATCGCATACAATTTTTTTAGTAATAAACGTAATATGCGAAACGGGAAAATTAATGCACTAAGAAGTGGTTACGAACAGCTGGGAGAATGACTTTTTATCACTTTATGTTATAATTTTATTGTTAAATATGTAAAATTATTTCTATACCCTACACCTGTCTGTCTGTCTATCTGGATTACTGTCTGAATTTCTGTTTGTCCGTTAAAATCTTTTTAATATTTTTTGAAAGCCAACTAATTCAATGAAATTTGGTAAACTGACTTCGTTTTCAAAGTTAGCTCGATTTATTGAAAATGAGCAAAAACGGGCACGCCTACCGCCCATACAAAAAACATATTCAAAATGCAACTTTCTTTAGGAGTATTTTCCACGACAATGCAAGCAAAATTCACATAAATACTAAGGATGGTAGGCGCAAGCTCTGAGCAAAACAAGGTGCACTCGAAAAAGAGGGCATGGCACCTCCCATATAAGCAAAAGCCTCAAAATGCTATACAGAAATCGTTTTTTGAGATAATCCAACAAAATTTCACTCAGGCAGTAAGAACAGTAAGTGTAAGATCTAAACAAAAGCTATGTGAATTCGAAAGAGAGGTCGTGGCAGCTCCTGTACTTGCAAAATTTTAAAAATTTTACAGTGTAGTGGGTTTAATGTTTGGTCAGGCCACAGGTAACACCCTCACTAGTTTGTCTTTAATAAAGTGTTGAAATAACAAGCACTTATTAAATTTTTTTTACAGAACTGAAATCAGCACTTAAAATACTATATATAAAAAATAGAGCATATCGTTTCTTTACTGGTTTCTCATGTTTTAAATAAGGACCCGTAAAATTCCTCATACTTTATACTTCGGTGACTAAGAAGCTGAGTTTTTCATTTTAAAATTCACATTAACTCAATAATACATTTTTTTTTTTTGAATTTCCAGGTCTTTTTATGAAAAATTTTTGGAAAATGCAAAAAAAAAACGGATTCTGAGTTTCAGTAGATTTGGAAGGTCTCTTTTCCATTGGAGAAACCACATATGAAATTATTCAGTATAATAGTTTTAAATTCCTACCCTATTGAAATGAAACGCTTTTATGATTTTTATCCAATTGTATATAATTTAACACAAAGTTTAATATTAAGAGATTAATTATCTGTATAAAAATATTTATTGCAAAATTCTAAAAAAAACTATAAATATTATATTATGAGAATTTTTAATATATACACTTTAATGGGAAAATTGTTACAATAAGTTAACAACTTAAATGCTACGTAGTACACTTACAAATGCAAGTAATTAAGTTTTATCTAAAATTAATTTAGTTTAAAAAACAACTCGTAAATTTTTTATTACACTAGAAAAATGTATATTAAGAAATAAATAAAGATAAATTAAAAAATCAATTATAAACATTTAAGTACCACAAATAATGCACTACTCATAATGTGACATAAAACTTAGTTTTATTTCCAAGTTGGCACAAGAAATCAGTTTTTAAAATAATCAGCTATAGATTTTCTTAGTTTAAATTATAAATATTTTACTTAATTTATGCTTTCACGAAATACTTTGTTTTTTGTTTTTTACAATTACTTAGTTTTACAAAAAAATTGCACTTTCCAGCCAAATTTCATATATTTCATATATGGCTTGTAATTTTTAGCCTTTTCAATTCTTTAACGCAACAGCAGCTACCTTGTTGAGTCTGAAAATAAAGGAAAATTAGATTTATACAAATGTTTAATATAATACTGGTATCACCAAAGTAGAGAATGTTTAATATAATACTGAATCAAACTACACTGCTCGACAATTTCGGACTTTTTTTAAAACACATTAGAAAATCCAAAAAATTCTTAAAGTAGACGTTCAAAAAAATAGCCGTTTCTCGTGGTTTTTCTCCAGCGCGTAAAATTTTTTTTTAATCGATTAATACCGCATTCTTCTGTTAAATCGATGAATTTAACTATATGATCCTTACATCTGAGGTGTATCATGCGTTCAGCAAACTTATGCAGGATATTGCGGGGGATATTTTTGTATAAAATTTTAACCCTGTTTAACCCCCACATGTGGGTCATTTTCACCCTTTTCTTAAAAAGCTACAAAAATGACACCCAAAACAGGAAAATATTACGTCAGCATGTACTACAGAAATATTCGCTATAAAATTTCACTACTAGCTTTTAAGCACGTAAAGGTCGAAATTTGAGCCCGAAACCAAAAAAATCGTTAAAATCAATTAGGACTTTTCATATTGCATATTCATTACATCCCTGACGCGCTTACCTTAAGTTTTAAGATTTTTTCGTCTTTGGTAACTCCTAGTGAAATTTTTAGTAAAATATTTTGCAAAATTTTTTAACCAATTGTGGCTCAGGTTTAGAAAAAGGGGTCGAAAAGACCCATAAAAACAGGATATAATAGGTTAATGTATTCTAGGAAAATGATCTTTGAGTGATTTCGTTATGATCTTGTGAGGACGAATTTTGTCCAAAATGTAGTTGTAGAGTTTTACAGTGGGGTGAAATTTGGAAAATATTTATTGTTAGAACTGCTTACTGATTTTAACAATTTTTTTTGCTTTCGGGATAAAATTTTGCTTTTTAAGTGTTCAGCAACTACTAGTGAAATTCTATTGCAAATATTTTTGTGGTAAATACTGACTCAATATTCCCTTGTTTTAGGTGTCATTTTTGTACCTTTTTAAGAAAAAGGCTAAAATGACCCACATGTGGGGGTTGTACAGGGTTAAAATTTTCTACAAAAATATTCCCCACAATATCTTGCATAAGTTTGCTGTACACATGATACACCTTAAATGTAAGGATCATACAGTTGAATTCATCAATTTAACACAAGAATGCGGTATTTTTGTTTTTTTCACGTACGATTAAAAAAAAATGTGACACGCTGGGGAAAAACCACGGAACAAGGGTATTTTTTTTTAACGTCTACTTTAAGAATTTTTTGGATTTTCTCATATGTTTTTTTTTTTTGTGTCGAACAGTGTAATTACTCATGTGAGTATCCTATGAGTATATTGGTGGGTATTCGAAAAATGTACCAAAAAATGCCTTATTTGGTCCCCAGCTATTTTCTTTTATTTGAAGATATAGAATATGAACCTTTTCAAAAATAAAAATATGGAACCTTTCTAAAAAATGAACATAACATTAATAAACATAGGGTTTTGATATATTTTTTTTTATTCCCTTAAAAAATATATATAAAAAATTAGAAAAAAATTTTTCTCATAAAAAGATTGACATTACTTTTGCCTCGAAATGGTACCTAGGCCCTTTGGTACAGCCACTCCTCAATTGGTCGAGTGCGCTAACTCGCAAAACAAAAAAGAATGGCAACGCCAATATCACTTTAAATGCATCAATCCCACTACTAGCTTCTTTTGTTGCCCACATTCAGACTCGGACTTGGATGTCTCTTCAGAGAATGATGAATGAGCTACAATTTCACAAATTTTTTTAAACACATTTGTTCATTCATTTACTTTTATGGGTGTGTTCTTTGAACCTGTTTCGACTTGCAATAGAGATATAAGAACTTTGCTACAACATTTGTGTTAGTTTTAATGAGTTTTTGAAAGTTTCCCGCTTTGCCCCACGATTTTCCATTTTTTGTAATTTTGGGCATGGTCGGTCAAAGCTTGGTACTCAACATAAAATCAATATTTTCGGCTGGTTTCTGGAGCAAATTCTTCTTACTGTAGAAAGTTGAAACATGAAAAAATAATTAGTCTTACTCCGTTTATAGAGCCTCGAAAAAAATTTCCCATTTGACCCCACATTCCCCTACAATTTTAGAAAAGTTTATCTAAACGTTTTTGAAACGAAAAATTTAAATTTAAACAAAAAGCAAGAACTAAACAAAATTTTTGAAAAGGTGGCAACTCTAAAAACTTATGTTGGATTTTTGAAAAATTTATTAAGTATTTTTTAGACAGAATTTTAATTTTTATTTTTTAAATAAATGGAATAAGCAAAACTGACGAGAAAAAATCCGGGTGGCAAGCCAAAAGCTTAGTGCAATTTTAAAAAAGGTTTCTAAAACAAAAAATTTCAATTTAGTCAAAAAATGTAATAACCAGGTAGCAACCCTAAAAATCTATGTTGCATTTTTAAAAAGTTTTGGTGTCTTAAGACTAAGTTTAAGTTTTTATTTTTTAAAAAAATGGTTTAAGCAAAATTAGTGAAAAAAAATAGGTGGCAACACCAAAAGATTAGTACAGATTTAAAAAAGTTCATCTGAGCGCGTCCAAAACCGTGAATTTTAATTTAATCAAAAAACGTTAGCATTAAATAAGATTTTTGAAAATAACCAGGTGGCAACCCTAAAAATTTATGTTGGAGCGTCGTGAGGTTTATGGACAGCCCCTAATCATAAAATTAGTTCGCAAGTCTAATGAATTAACCACAACAATGTCTCGTAAGAGAGCCATTCCACCGGAGTAAATTTGACGGGAGAATTACTATACGAGAAAACGATAAAACTTTGCAAAAACAGTAATATCACAATGAAAATAGCAATAATTTTTATAAGAGTTAGAACTGGTGGCTAGCCACTCTATCTAATTATGTAAAGATGAAAGAATATGTATACTAATATAAAAAAACTTACAGGGAGAATGACACATGTCTAATCAATATGAAAAATTTGTTTTCGTAGAATTAACACATATAAACAGTAACTGAAATATATATACAAACAAAGTCAGAAAATAACATTGTATTCGAGCAAATAAAGTACAGTAAGAAGCGGTTAAGGATAACAGGGAGAATGACTTTTTATTATCACTTCATGTTATGATTTCGTAGTAAGATATTTAGATTTTTTTTTTTTTCAAGCTATTCGTAAAGAAGCTCTAGTATCTGTACTAAATAGTTAAAATATCAAAATCTAAATTTAAACGTGATTTTGAGCCCTGGACCATTGAAAGGAAATTTTTTCGGAAAATCACCCATATCGTTTTGAAGGAAGTCATACATATACGTTAGCCAGCTTACAATAAATTATTTGAAGAGTTTGCTATCTAAAAGTCACGTAAGAGATTTAGCTGTGAAGAGTTCTATAAATCTCTTCGTTAAATCCGGCCGAAGGAGATTTATTTTTGACAGTAAATGACATTAGAGGGAAAATGAAAGTTCAGTCCACTTTTCTTCTTAATATCTCCTTAATATCTTAATATCTTCAATTTACTTTGTTCTTAATGCCAATTGTCAAAGTTGAGAGATGCATCTTTGTTGAGAATAGCTAAAATTGGTACCTTGTTGAGATTTATATGCAGATTTAAAATAAATATCTGCAGAAATAGATTTATTTTTGTATTATAAGTTTCGTAATTTACGCCAAAATTTAGAGCTTAATCTCGAAACAGTCGTAAAATCACCTCATAAATCTCCGGTGGAAACGTAGTATAAAGCAGACACGCTCCTCTAGAGTAAAAACAAGTTTGACTTATCCGTCGAGTGTCGCAGGGAAATTGGCTAAACATATAGTGCCAATTTTTAAGAAATATTTCATCAAATAACGATCAATCGAAGAGGTTTCTTTCTACGAGAAGCTTCACTTAGCTATCACGAGAACCATTGAGAAATTTCCATCTATGCTCTGCAGATAGCTAATAACGAGGTCGAGAGATCAAATTCTTCTAAAATGATATCGATAGCTTAAAGACTTTGAATTTCCAAGCAATATGCAAGCCCATGATAAAGAAATCATTGTTCAATGCCAACTTACCCTTCTCTTCAACTTCCTCAATGATTTCTCGCTTGGTCACATTATTCCCCACACAACTACTGCTGCTGTTACTTTTGCCAGCAACACCAACTGTTGTATTCGCCACCACCTCACTTCCACCACCACTTCCTGCACCAGCGTTTTGCAAACTCAACAGCCGATGTCCATGTGACAAATGATGATATTCTGATGTCGCCGTTGGCGGTAAAGTCACCTGCACTTGCACCGGTGCCATTGCAGTAGCCCAATGATGATGCGCATGCGTATGGGCGTGATGATGATGATGATGATGGTGTGAATGTGTCATAACTAGCGGCACGCCATCTGGTGTCACGCAAGATACACATGACGGCGCACACGCATCCATTATCGTTGTGGTGGGTACAAATTGTTCAACGCCGGTGGCAGACATCCATTCAAAGGAGAACGCCGGCCCTGGTCCAAGTGTTTGCACACCAGCGGGTGGTGCGCTTGTTGGCGTTGGTGGTGTCGTCGTGATGCAGGGACTCAGCTCCTGTTGTGAACACGAACTATCGAGCGATATTTTTTGCGCTGTCTCAGACCATGGCGGGGATGGATTCCATTGATCAATAAAATCGGGCGGATCCGGTGGTAGTGCTTTGCTCAGCAGCCGTGGTCGTGTGGGCACCACTGTGGCAAAAACCACCGAACCATGCGATTCAGCGGTACAAATGCCCGCTGTCGATGTGTGCATATGGTGGGCGTGGTGGCTATGATGTGTATGGCCATAGTGTGATAGTTCGATAAATTCTGTATTGGCACCCGGTGGTTCTGGTGAATCTGCGGTAAGATAAAGTGGTTCCAGTTTGCCGATATTGAGAGCGCGTTTTTTCGCAGGTGGCGGCGTTGTAGCTGTGCGATGGAGTACGTTTTGACTTGTTTGGTGGGTGTGGTTGTTGTTAGCATAAATAGGCGTCGCCGCTGCTGCATTGTGACTTGAGGCGGTACTATTGGTGCTGCTGCAGCGCAATTCGGCGACCGTTAGCGGTGCTAGCGTGGGTGGTGAAGCAGCAGTATCTTGTTGTTGTTGACTGTAATCAACAGGTTGTGTGCTACGTTCGCGTAGTTGTTGCTGTTGTTGATAACCGCCGCCAGCAGCGTAGGCACTGCCATTTGTTATATTGTTGTTGTTGTTACCATTTGTGATGTTGTTGCCATTGCTGTGATTGTGTTGTCCAACTAAATGCGATGGTGAAGCAGCGCTACCTGGTGAATGATACGCTGCTGTTGCCGCCGCACCACCGCCATAAGCAGCCATGTGATGGTACTGTGTATAACCGCCGACGCCTATGCCACTAGCGTGTGGTGGCAGCGTTGTCGGCAATGCTGTTGGTGAATGATGGTGCGAATGGTGCGGATGTGCATGCGGATGATGATGTGGATGGTGGGGATGATAGTAGACAGATGCTGTGGGCGGCACACGTGTTGGTCCCTCGAATGGCAGACCAAATTGAATTTTCGACTGCACCGAATAGTAGTGATACAGCCAGGAATTGGCGATCATCACCGAGGCCTCACGTTCGCTGCGAGAAAAATAAAAAAATAAAAAACGGAAAAGTGAGAAGAGTGGGAAGAAAGTAAAGTGTTAGAGTCAGAGTTTGAGATTTGTTTGTGAGCATGGGAAAAGAAAAATAATAAGATTAGGTTTTACAGTGGCTGCTAACTGGCTTTTGCGGCAAATGTTAAGTCAGCGCGCATTTGAGTGGGTTTGGGACTGCGTGAGAAGTTGCGCAAAAGTTCACTTATTTGGTTTGAAAATTAAGGAAAAATAATTTTGAAAGAATCACTAATGGAAAACTTAGTAAAATTGCATTTACATAAGAACTCGCATGCAACTAAAAACAGAATGCAACTCAAAATCGCATGAAATAAAGAAAATTCCGACAATTAGTACTAAAAACTTAATAGAATATTAATAAGAAATCGCATGCAACTAAAAACAGTATGCAACTTTAAAAACCGCATGATATAATGAAAATTCAGATAATCAGCATTGGAAAACTTGACAAAATCGTGTATAGATAAAAAATCGCATGCGACTTGAAAACGCATTGAGCAAGCAAAATCTTATTGTTATTTGAACGCTTATAAAATAAAAATCGCATGATACTTGATCAAGATTTTGTATTGCGCTAAAACAAAGAGTTAATTAGAAAATTTTGACTGAAAGTTGATATTAAAAAACAAAAAATCGCATGCGATTGAAAAACATGTGAAAACTAAAATATCATGCGTTTAAAAATTACATGATAAAAAGTATAGCATGCAACTAAAAATCTCACGACAGAAAGAAAATATATCACGCGACAAAAATCGCAATTGGTTGTGGTCAAAAAGTGAAATATGATGAAACATAGTGAAGAGTAGTAAAAGTATGAAAAATAGCATGAGAACAAAAAGTATGAAAAATACCAAATCTCAAGTGATTTTTATCATGAAATAACAATAAGATCTTTACAGATTCTTGAGCAATTATATAATAAAAAATATAGCATGCGACTAAAACTCTCATGATAGAAAATATACCACGCGACAAAAATCGCAGTTGAATGTGGTCAGAAAGGTGCATATGATGAAATAGAGTGAAGAGTAGTAAAAGTATGAAAAATAGCATGCGAGCGTTAAGTTGAAAAATCCAAAATTTCAAGTGAATTTTTATCACGAAATAACAATAATAAGACTGTGCAATACAAAAATCTGAATTTGATCTCGATTATTTTTTTTGACTTATTCAGGGTCGCTGATTCTGAATCTGGCAACCGTTTTTTCTATCACGTCTGAGATTCGAGTTATCCTTGATTTAAAGTGCAGAAAATACTATTTTCAGACATATGGTGTACATCCAGGGAGTAGTGTAGTTCATTTTTGTTAACGACATTGAATAGCCCATATCCTCTCCTTTGAATCATTGTATCATTACTTTGGGAGATATCATTCATTGAATTTAAGCTATACAAATTTAATGCATTAAGTTTGAAGAAAAACCTTAGGGCTATTCAATGCCGCCGACAAAAGTGAACTATACAACTTTCTGGATGTAAGCGATATGTCTGAAAATAGCGTTTTCTGCACTCTAAATCAAGGATAACTCGGATCTCAGACCTGACAGGAAAAAACAGTTACCAGATTCGGAATTAGCGACCCTGAATTTATTGAGATTAAATTCAGATTGGTTTCCTGTCAATTTATTGCACTGTGTAATCATATATGATCTTTACAGATTTTTTGTGCAGTGGAGTTGAGGTAATCCAGTTAAGGAGTAAAGAACAAACACAGCACATGAAAAATGGGAAGTTAAAAAAATAACATGCAACATTAAAAAAGAGTTTGGTAAAAAATTAAACTTTAAAGTTTCCATCCACATTTTTGTCGCATAAAACTATTAAGTTGTTAAAGAAAAAAATCGCATGACACTTAAAAGTCGAATATACCCAGAATAGTTAGATAAAAACTTTAAAACTTACTTTAAAATTTGGTTTGTGCACACAATAACTGGTTGCTGATTAGTGTCCTGACTATCACGCACTTGCAGCACGACATGTACCCAAATAAATTCACCTTGACGACGTTGCATGCGCACTAGCAAGATACAAGAACGATCCTGTTCAGACTGCGTTACTGGAAAGATCAGAGAAAAATTGGAGACTTGATTAGTATGCCATTTGCATATTAAGTACTCACTTTCGAAACTAACTAGCTTATAATAATTATGCTAAAAATACTTACTTAATCTATGCTTATTTTGAGCCTCACGCAGATGTTCCGAATGTATTAAATTATACCAGGAAAGACCTTGAATATCAGCTTTATTGTAGCCCAAATGAAATTCACCGCTGTAAACAAAAAACAAAATATCATATGAATGAATCAATAAACAAAAGAATTAAATTTCGTAGCTAATTCTTTATGGCTACCTTAACATTTAAGATTGGCCATAACTTATCAACGTTATAAATTTAATTAAATGCAATGCAACAAGCACGGCAACACTCTTTCTTATGTTACTCACTTTTTATCAATGTGTGCGATTTTCATGTCCATGGAATGTATGGTGGTAAAGACATTGGTGGCGCCCTGCACCACACACTCGCGTGTCTCTGGCATTGCGATGGGCGTGCATGTGGCCACAAAAACGGGCTCGTTTCGACTGCAAAGCGGTAGGAATGACAAGTAGTGGCCCTGAACGAGCACAACCTGAGTGGTGGTGAAAAAAAAAGAAACAATTCAAAAATTAAAGCAAATAATAAAATTGTTTTTTAAAGTGGTTCAACTTGGTAGTGTTGTTGCTATTGTTGTTGTGTATTTTATTTAAAGTATATGCAATATCATTGCTTATGGTTTTATTTAACTACTTGCTACAAATATTTACCATAGAGATAAAATAACAATTCGTAAATTTATTTTGTTCGCAAAATCGCATGCGATTTAAAATGGGAGATTATGTTGCTGCCATAAATTGCAATGTGCACCTTGTCATAGTGCAACTAGCAGTTAATAAAATGTTTATATAGACCATTAATAAGTAATTTACATTCGCTTATGTAAGTTCATTTTTTTTCAAATTAATTTCTTATATCCAGTTGTTCTCAAGCTAAAGCAACTTGAAGCTTTGATGATCTTTATCGAAATTTTTAGTAGATCTAAATTTTTGCAACTTTTTTCAACGAATTTCACAACATTTTCGAGTTTATTAATTTTAGTAAGCATATTTTGTTTTATCAAGATTTTCAATTTTTGACTTTATCGATACTCATGAAATTTTCAAAGTTTTTCAACAACTTCGCATTCAACATTCTTCAACGTTTTTTAACATTCTTTTTAGGAGTTCCATCTCCAGATTGTAATATAATCTCAAACACAAATGATGCCTCTTTCTTTATTTCACTTAATACAACATTTTCTTGTAATAAACTTAGTTTTACCTTTTACTTGTTAAGCAACCCCTAAACTTTACTGCATGTTTATACGAACACGCATACTCCCCAAAAGAAGGGATAGATTCCCCGTAGTTGGCAACGCAACTCCATTGCTAAATTAAACAATGCCTCACTGCTTATAGATGTCAAATTCTTTTGTTCTTCTCTCTCATTTTTTGATTCGTTTATTAACCACCTTTGAAACAGCATAAAATTATAAATTTGATTCTCATACTGAATAAAGTTTATTAGTCAAATCAATAAATTAAAATTAAAGTCTGCTACTCAATAAATAGTTCATCATAACATTTGTACACCAAAAACAGTATTTGTTTTCTTTCATATGGGAGCTACCCAATGTGGGTTTTTCCCGTTTTACATCACGTGGCTAAGCAGTGCCGAAGTCTTCGGGACACCAGCTGGAAGAATTTGTACGACGTGCCGGCAAGGTGTTAAACATACACAGCAATTCCCAATAAGTTGATTTTTGGTCAAGGATAAGTGCAAGGTAACCTTTTACATTTCTACAAAACTTCCCCAAAAAAGAATTCTCTGGCTCCCGGCTTATAACTCACGCCAGCGGCCAGAACACTGCAATTGACACTTTTGTCGATTTAACTAGTTTAATTTGTTATGTTTCTAGCGTTTATACCATACTGTGTTTTATGGCAGTGATGTACTATTTTTAATTTTTCGCCACACTTCATTCCCCCAGCTTAAAATTGTTTATCCAGTTAAAGCGTTTTTTCATCATTTTCGTTATGCCCTTGTTTGTAGAATGTTTTTGAATTCTGTACAATTCATTGTTGATCCTTTATATAATTCATTGCGATCTGTGGATTTTGAAAGTATCTTTGGATTGTTTTCATCGAAAGTAATTTGTAAAACACCCTGACCTTTGTTAAATGATTTACATGCTCATTTTACTCGGATTTGATTATATAATCCTCAGCAACAAAACTTTGGCGGATGCAGTTAGCCATGGATTATAATAATAATAATAGAGCTTAGCTACTACAGCTATTAGCCTTCTTGGCTATTTAGCTTCAAGCATTAAAACAAATAAAGCTTTAAATAAATGAGGAAAATGAAAATATTATGAGTTTTAATGTGTTATTTTTTTATAATTTTTTCTTAGCTTTTTCGCACTTTCTCAAAATACCCAGTCAGGTCTCGTGTATACATTACTACAAATGCATAAATGCAGTTATATGTATGTAATATCATGATCCAAGGAATGAATGTTAGAAAAAATTAACCCTGCATGCTGTGGGGTTCGGACAACACAAACATTAAATAAAAAACAACCAATAACCAACAAATTTAATTATAATAATTTTTCAATCTAAGTTTGAGTCGACCTTTTGACAAGCTAATGCCATATACTTCGCAATGATTTATAAGAGTTGTCATACGATTAAAAGGGGCTGAAGCCATATAATTAGTACTACTAACCGGTTGATAAAATAATTGATTAGAGTTACGATTACTTCTTCGGTTTGTATTAAAATAAATATAAAAAATGTAAAGACTGATGCAGATAGAGTATATCCGCTATATTTTTACGCGTATTCAAAGACTGCATACGTAATAACATCAAACGATCTTCATAAGGAGGAAGGTTTGAAGAATCCGTCCAATTTAAGCCTTTAAAAGCAAAACAAACCAAATTTTTTTGAATTCTTTCAATTCTATCAAATGAATATTATAAAATGGTGACCAAACTTGGCTAGTGTACTCCAAGTGAGGACGCACAACTGTGTTGTAAAAAGTCACCGTTACTAAAGGGCTATTAAATTCTTTTGCCCATCGTTTAATAAACCCAGGCAGTTATGAAGATTTTTTACAAATTTGATTAATATGTTCATTGAACGTTAGTTTTACATCAAAATGTATACCAAGGTCTTTGACTGAACCAACACGACAAATATGTTTATCATTAAATTTATAATTAAACTCTACGATTTGATTTTTTCTAGAAAAAGTCATTGTTTGGCATTTATCAGAATTGAGATGTAAGCTATTTTTACAACACCAAACTTCAAAAGATTTCAAGTCAAACTGAAGTAGGAAACTGTCTTCATCGCCCTTCACGATCCTGTATATTTTCATATCATCTGCATATATTAGCAAATGAGAGTTTTTAATAACGTGAGTAACATCATTTATTGATAAAATAAACAGGAGTGGTCCCAAGTGGCTTCCTTGCGGAACACCTGAAGACGCAGTAAATGGAGGTGGCAACACCTTCGTTCATATCAAATAAGATTCGATCCAACTGACAAAATTTAAAGGAAATCCAAGCTTTTTTAATTTAAACAAAATTGAGTTATGTGGTAGTTTGTCAAATGCTTTACTGAAATCTGTGTAGATACAGTCAACTTGCCCACCAGAATCCAAAGAGTTTATTGTAAAAGAAGTGAAATCAAGAAGGTTGATGTAATGACTTCAAAGCACACCTTGATTTGATCGTATATAATTTTTTTCAAAAAGCTTCGGTATTGATGATAGCCAGGGTCCATAGTGATCAAGATAGAGCTACAATTAATTAATAATGTTGCTGGAATACCATCAGGTCCACTTCCACGATCGTCATCAATAGATGCAATATATTTCTCCACGAGTTTGGGCGAGAAAGATATTGCATTGAATGAAACTTTCGGATCAGTTTCCATGAATTCAAAATAGGGGATATAAGGGCTAAATAAATCAGATAAAAAAGAATTTTTAAATAAATTAGCAAACAACCCCGCAATTATTTCGGGGTTGCTGGTAAGCCCGTCATCAGTATTGAACTCAGTCGGAAAACCGTCTGACTTTTTTTTTTGAATTAATAAATCCCCAAAAATTCTTGGGATCTTGGAGAATGTTCAACTTCATTTTATCCAAATACTCAGAATAAACAGAAGCTGATTTCATTTTAAATTCGTCAAACAATTTATTGTAATTTTCTAAATCGTTTCGGTTTTGACTACAGATATACATTTTCCAAGCCCTGTTACGACTATTACGAATTTTCTTTAAGTCTCTTGTATACCAAGGGTATGAAGAGTTATTAACGTATTTAAATGTTATAGAAAAATTTAATGTTATTATCCAAAGAATTATTTTCAAAGGAGTTTAAAAAATTATTAACATTAGCCATGTTTCTTTTGACGCGTGTATACAATTGTGGATATTTTTTAATTGCGATAACTCATGAACAGTGAGTTGCACCATAAAAACTCTAAGGAACTTTTTTTTTCATGGAGAATCACGTTCTCCACAAAAAATTTTAATTTTATATTTAAAAAAATTTGGAGTTATTCTATAAAAACTGGTTAAGCGCCGATAAACGGCAAAAAAACACTTTTTTTTAAATAACTTCTAAATAATTATTGCTTTTTTACAAAAGATTAAAATTATTTGTAGAGCATATGGTTCTCCATGAAAAAGACCCTTGGACTTTCTATCGTACAACTCACCGTTCATAAGTTATCGCAATTTGAAAAGTACCCCAATTGTATATACGCGTCAAAAAAAAAAAACATGCCTATTGTTCCCCAAAATGTTATTCAACTTCAAAAAGTCAGCTTTTTTGAAATTGAATTCATAAATTTTTATAGAATAACATTTATTATTTAAATTATTTTGATCTGAATTGTACAATATATTCAAAAGTGGATGATAAGTATCAACCACACTAAGGGCATTGAAGGCGTTATGTATAACAACCTTACTACTATCTGTAGCCAAAACTAAGTCAAGTTGTCGTCCGTGACATTTCGTTATACAACTAACTTGTTGTAAATCAGTTAAAATTTCGTCAACAAAAATTTTTCGTTGTCGGATTATAGGACATGACGCATAATAATATGTGTAATATACTATTGTAATATACTAAGTACATCATCTTACAACCAAAGCTTTCCCAACTTGCACAGTTTTCTTTAGAAATTTCATTCTTTTTGGACATTTCTTGTCATTTCGGCGTTCTGTCGGGGACTATCTTGCTCCTTCCCATGATCCTTTTATATTCTTTGATTGTTCATATGTTTATCTCAGAATGAATCCTACATATTTTATGTTCTCGAGCACTGACTGTGGCTTCGTTATTCTGAACACAATTGTGTTGTATTTATCAGTTTCTTCAAATTTAGCATTCAGCTCTTTATTTTCTAGTTCCAAGCTTATCCAAGGTATATTCCGAACTACTCCCGCCATCCCTTAGCATCAATTTATTTTTGAACTTGAATAACTCGTCAAACTGAATAACTTTGCCATGAAACTCAGTGGAGTATTAATACGAATATTAATAATTTTTTAAATTTTTTTATTGAAATATAGTATTTTGTAATTAATTTAAAGAATAAATTATTAAGATAACTCGATTGGTTTAAAAGACATGCGCAAATTAAAATGTTTCTATGAATTGAAGTGTTTTATTTTTTCCTTGGAAATATTACTTAGGTAGCTACGTGATCAAAACAGAAAAGTATTTAGTGTTGAGTGTAAGATCATTTTCATCAGAGTTTTATAAATGTTACTCTAATAAGGGTATCATACTTTAGAAAAGTTGTCTGATAATATCAGATCATGATGAGCAACTGATCAGATGGCCAAACTAAGGAATACCTGATTACCATCTGATCATAATTCGGAACAAATAAACTAATTTCTAGTCGGAATTATTAACAAATTGTTAAAAATTGTTAGACTTTTTCAACACTTCTTGATTACTTAAACATTTTTTATAGTATTCACAATTTTTCGAATTGTGAATAATATCGACATTCTCAACACTTGAACATTTTTTTAACAGTTCTTTACTTTTTCGATCTTCCTCGAGATTTTCAACTTTTTTCTATATTTTTTATTCCTTTAACATCTTTCGAGATTTTCTATATCTGCCAAATATTTTTAACTTTTTTACTTCTTGAATAGTTCTCGACTTTTTGAACATTTTCTGATATTATCTTGGAAGCAGTTTGAGTTTCACAGAATTTTTTTTAGTTCTTTAAAAAATCAAAGAAAAAGGATTTTACCGCAGATTAAATAAAAGTTTTCAAAATTTTGAAATTACTAGTCATTTGTGATGGGCATATGCGATGGTGTTCTGGTACCGAAAAACAGTTGGCGAAAAAAAGAACCTCCCAATGCATGCTACTTACATATGTACATCAACAATGAATGCTTCACGAGTGTATGAACTGCATTTGGTAATAAAATTTTCCAAAAAAACATTTTTCTCATGCCACATACAATTGCCAAAGTGAATTTCTATTAAGATCTCAAAATGGTCAAAATAGACCAAATAGCGAAGAACACAAGGGGAATAAAAAAATGATTAAAAAACAAAAAATTCAGCAGGGCAAAATGCGGGCCCTTGGCACAAAAGCCATTCGCAGACAATCACGACGATGCTGCAGCAGCAGAATAAATGCAAAAATAATTGTCGATTATCCAATTAAAATGTGTGTTGTACCACAAAGAGTTGCAGCAGCAGCATTGTAGCTTATGGTAAATGCGCAAGCGCACAAACAAAGCCAAACGGAACGCTCCCACGTATGCTGGCAATAGGTATTGTCCAGCATTAAAAGTGGTCCCAAATCAAAAGAAATTTCTTTTTTTTTCTTCTTCTCTCTGTTGTTGTTGTTTGTTTTAAGGTGATCACATTGCTGCTATCCATAGGTACTTGTAGCTTGGCGCCATTTGTTGCAATTCAAAACCGAAAAACCCTAACAGTTTGAGAGAGGGGCAGCACAGAAAAAACTTTGAAATCATTTCAAATTCAAATAGTGGCCCTCATCAATATTTATTTATTGTTGTTGTTGTTGGGATGAATAGTAGTAGTACCCGCTGCGCTAAGGCAACATCTAGAGTCAGCGCCACTTGCTGCGATTGTTTGTGTATTGATTCTTGAGTGAATTTTGAGTACATTTTGGGGTTAAGTGCGCGGTATCAAGTGCGCCAAGTCGCCGCAGCAGCAGCAGTTTTTTTTATGTTTTCAAGTAGAAAATGCTTAATACTTTGTGCACTATAGAGCAGAATATAAGAGGGGGAAGGGGGTGAGAAAATGTTGCACAAAATAAAAATAAAGAATTTGTGCTGTAAAGTTCTTGGTTGAACTTTCCTAAGAAACTATTGTCGCAGGATCCAATAAAACTAATTAACAAGAAAAAAAAAAGGTCGAAAAAGCCCCAACTACAGACTCAGCGTGTCTGCTCTACTTTGACAATGTCGAAGTATGTTTCACCGCTTTAACAATTTAACATACGACAACACTTTCTATGGAAATACACTTCAGACACATTATTGAGGAGCAGCAGCAGCAGCAAAAAGAACAACAGCAAAGGCGCTTATCAGCAACAACAAACATAAATAGAACAAAACAAAATGCCATCAAAGTGAATCACTTTTTTAAATGGTATCCATAGCAGTGAAGTATTTGAGCCGCAGTAGAGATACGAAAGAGTTCTATAAAAACATTTAAAGATGACTCAATTCCTTGGCGATACAGACGCTGCTGCTGCAGTACACGTAAAAGCAAAAACCATAAACTGGAGCAACAAAAGTGTAAGAAAAATAATGAAGTACAATGCAACATAATGAAATAGTAACCAGCCAAAAGGTGGGCGTCAAAATAATTGGGTGAAAATGTCGTCGTTAACAATGTCAAAGAGAAAAAAAACAAAAAAACACAAATCCAACTAAAATGTCTCTAAATTAAATTGCTTGATTTAAAAAAGGCGTTAAGTGAGCGGTGTGATATTTCCGCGGTATTTTATTAAATTTAAGAGGGCGACTTAATGAAACCTAAAATCAGCAAAAAACCAAAATTTATTCACGAATTATTAATTTTTAATTTATTTATTAATTAATTAATTTTTTATTCAATCTTTTATTCATTTATTCATTTATTCATTTATTCATTTATTCATTTATTCATTTATTCATTTATTCATTTATTCATTTATTCATTTATTCATTTATTCATTTATTCATTTATTCATTTATTCATTTATTCATTTATTCATTTATTCATTTATTCATTTATTCATTTATTCATTTATTCATTTATTCATTTATTCATTTATTCATTTATTCATTTATTCATTTATTCATTTATTCATTTATTCATTTATTCATTTATTCATTTATTCATTTATTCATTTATTCATTTATTCATTTATTCATTTATTCATTTATTCATTTATTCATTTATTCATTTATTCATTAATTCATTTATTCATTTATTCATTTATTCATTTATTCATTTATTCATTTATTCATTTATTCATTTATTCATTTATTCATTTATTCATTTATTCATTTATTCATTTATTCATTTATTCATTTATTCATTTATTCATTTATTCATTTGTTCATTTATTCATTTATTCATTTATTCATTTATTCATTTATTCATTTATTCATTTATTCATTTATTCATTTATTCATTTATTCATTTATTCATTTATTCATTTATTCATTTATTCATTTATTCATTTATTCATTTATTCATTTATTCATTTATTCATTTATTCATTTATTCATTTATTCATTTATTCATTTATTCATTTATTCATTTATTCATTTATTCATTTATTCATTTATTCATTTATTCATTTATTCATTTATTCATTTATTCATTTATTCATTTATTCATTTATTCATTTATTCATTTATTCATTTATTCATTTATTCATTTATTCATTTATTCATTTATTCATTTATTCATTTATTCATTTATTCATTTATTCATTTATTCATTTATTCATTTATTCATTTATTCATTTATTCATTTATTCATTTATTCATTTATTCATTTATTCATTTATTCATTTATTCATTTATTCATTTATTCATTTATTCATTTATTCATTT
This sequence comes from Calliopum simillimum, assembly GCA_951812925.1. NCBI lineage: Eukaryota > Metazoa > Arthropoda > Insecta > Diptera > Lauxaniidae > Calliopum > Calliopum simillimum. Next base: position 26,924,415 of record OX638368.1, read on the forward strand.
ATTCATTTATTCATTTATTCATTTATTCATTTATTCATTTATTCATTTATTCATTTATTCATTTATTCATTTATTCATTTATTCATTTATTCATTTATTCATTTATTCATTTATTCATTTATTCATTTATTCATTTATTCATTTATTCATTTATTCATTTATTCATTTATTCATTTATTCATTTATTCATTTATTCATTTATTCATTTATTCATTTATTCATTTATTCATTTATTCATTTATTCATTTATTCATTTATTCATTTATTCATTTATTCATTTATTCATTTATTCATTTATTCATTTATTCATTTATTCATTTATTCATTTATTCATTTATTCATTTATTCATTTATTCATTTATTCATTTATTCATTTATTCATTTATTCATTTATTCATTTATTCATTTATTCATTTATTCATTTATTCATTTATTCATTTATTCATTTATTCATTTATTCATTTATTCATTTATTCATTTATTCATTTATTCATTTATTCATTTATTCATTTATTCATTTATTCATTTATTCATTTATTCATTTATTCATTTATTCATTTATTCATTTATTCATTTATTCAATTATTCATTTATTTATTTAACAAGCTAGAGGGCTTTAAAAATTTGATTCGAAGTAACACATATCAGCCGATTAGTCACACTTTTAAAGTCATCTTTTTCGTTAACAAGAGCTTATACTGCAAAAATATTTTGTTCCCGCATCGAGGACATTTATGGGTATGACACAATCAAATGCTACTAAAATCGGAAACATCAGAATTTTTTACCTGTGGAAAAACTCAGTTTACATAATTTACCGGAAAAATTGCAAGGATTCCATTTTAATATGTTGTTCAGCGGAAAATTTTCTATCAAATGGTTATAGGTATTATGTACCTTGGAGTTTTCGGCGATACCACATCAGTCTCTTACTCAACTGATCTGGAAGCTATTCTCAACAAATAATGTAAGAAAAAAGATTTGGAAAAATCGAAGCCAAATCGTATCTAGTTTGGTATGGAATGCTCCATATATAGTTAAAAAATGTATCTAAAATGTTGATTACAAATTTCTATATTCATGATACTAGGCACATTCATACATATGTGCATAAATATATGGGATTTATGTGAATGAATGAATTTTCACTTTTAAGTTCGTTGCTTAAGTCTTTTGTTTTATTCCCAACCATTCACTTGGCGCTAAATTAAAACAAAAAAACCACCCACAGCAAAACTAAAGCAACAGCAACAAAATTGTTAACTTAACTAAAATAATAACAACAACAACAAAAACGTCATATGTGCAACAACCACTTAAGCTACTGGTTGACACTCAACACTTTAACGTGTGGCGTAGATACGCAACACAGCAACCAGTAGTAGGTAACAACAAAACAAACCGGAGCAACGAAGACATTTCAGTGACGTTATCTTAATCTCAATTTGACATTTCCTCATAAGCAGTGGCAACAGCAGTAACAAGCAGTAGCAACAATAACAAATCACAATAACAACAAGCCAATTTTTATATGTTGTTGCTTTTTTGCTGCTGCTGTTCCTGCTGCCAACATTTTAAGCACCTCGCAAAATCAACGTGGCAACTGCTGTCATCGTTTGTCAGTGTGACAGCCAGCAACAATCGTTGTCAGTTTATAAATCACTTTAGTTGTTGCTGCTGCTGCCTTATTTTCTCATGCATAATTCATTTTGCTTCTTTATGCACACGCACTCTGCTGCTGCCTTCCATTCATCAATTCCGTCAATGTCTTTCCTTCGCTTTCGGTTTGTTCTGTAAGTTCGTCTGTCTGTCTGCTCGTCTTTTCAGTATTTGCACATACACACTCACTCACCTTCTGATCACCGAATCTCATTTGTCGACGCGCATTGCGACTGACATTCATGCGACACAGAAACATACGATGTTCGCCCTCTAAACTTGACAGCGCCGCTGCTGCTGCTGCCGCTGAATTGGCATGTTGTCCCGGTTGTTGTGGTACATTGCGATTGAGTTCAGCTTGAATGGCTGCATGATCCTGCTTGTCAATGATGTCGTAAACGGAATCACCATGAATGAGGAGATCTTCCTGTGACGAGAAGAGATGAAAAAAAAAGATGAAAAGAATTAATGCATTTTTTATGAAAATTGTAAGGAAGTGCATTGTGGATTTAAGAATCGGAAGAGTAGTGTAGAGTAAGCAAAGTCATATCAAAGAGACGCACTAAATGAAGATTTTGGCTCTTTGCCCCCACGAGGCGTTCGAGGCCAATACAAATCCATAAAATTTATTGATTTATTTTTCATAACATACGAGTTGTTTTTGTGATGCAACAAGCGATGCTTTAAAAAAACTACCTTTCTATGAAAAAATGCGAGTTTTTTAACAATGAAACGCAAGTGACGCCTTCAAGTCTAGTTAGTTTTTTACATTAATGAAACGCAAGTGACGCATACAAAAATAGTTTCATGCAACTATATTTTGGCACAAATTCAACAAAACTAAGCTAATGATGCTGCTTTCCACTCACACAAACTTTTAAAATTTGCGCAAAACTGACATTTCTATGCGTCACTTGCGTTACAATTGAAAATTTTTTGTTCAACAATTAAAATAAACAAACGTTGAAATTTAAAGATAAACATACTTTCAAAAATATGTACCTACTATACCACTGGCACTTTGATGGCAATGAAACGTGAGTGACACATAAATGTTACAAATCATTTGTATCACTTCGGTTTTATCACAGTGATGTCAAGTGGAGAAAACTTTTCAAGCCAAATTGAAAAGAAAATATTTATACAATTATAAAATAGAGTCAGCCTGGGAGACATGGCACCTTTTTTGTTGAACTGCTATAAAAGCAGAATTAATAGATTTTATTAGAAACTAAACACGAATTTTTTCTTTAATTAAATTAAAGTAAAAAAAGTACTTCAACTCAAATAAAAATTATTGCTTATATTCTTCCATTTAAAAAAATAAGCTATGAAGTGTTAAATCACCCGAGACTATAGGTGATATGGCACCATATCATGGGTGATTTGGCAGCCTAGGTGGCTTTTATGTTTTTGTTGCCAGTATTGTTGCATGCTTTCGTATAACATCTACATGTTTCATGTGGTCACATTACGCATAGGATCCAATCATCTATTTTAGTGGTTTGTGAATAGCCTTCTCCACATCCAACGCACTCATCGAATTCATTTTAGAATGAAATATTTTCTTTAACATCATTGGGAGAAGCATAACTGGTTACCATGTGCTTTCCGTTTCAAGTTGTTTTTCTTCTGCTGGACCATATTATCAAACAACGTTAGAATTCTTTCCGTTTGTTTTCTTGTGTTCGGCTTAGAAATTTTCGAAGTCGTCGGTACAAGCGTGATTTTATTTAACACACGTGATATCTCTTATATTCAAAGTTTCCAAGGGTTTTCTAAAACATATGCGAAAACCTCAAATTTAACAGGTCAAAATGAAAAAAGGAATCACATTTGTGCTCTCACATTTCTTTTAGCATGCAAAGGGAAAAATCGCACCGCAACTATATCACCCACACAATTAATTATATCAACTAAAGCCAAACGTACTATTCACTATGAAGTCTTTCGCAACTGAAGTAAATATTGTTCATTTTTGAATGCTATGAAAGCTGTAAGTGTTCAAATTGAAAGGGGTGCCTTATCACCTAGAGGTGCCTCATCTCCCGTGACAGAGTGCATTTCCACCAATAATATGTTGGTAGTGGCGCAGCGATCACATTCGCCGCCCGAAGCAAGTTTTGTATGACAAAAAGCAAATAAACAAATGGCCAACTACTTAAGTCTTCTAGTACAATAAAAGTGATTCTCCAAAAAATATACCATTTCAATGTGCCGGGGCTAAAAACCATGTTTAAATTTAAAATTTGATATTTTAACTATTTAATACAGATAAACTATCAAGAGCTTCTAAACGAAAAGCTTAGGGAAAAAAAATAATTCTAAATATTTTACTATGAAATTATAATATAAAGTGTTAAAAAATCATTCTCCCTGCTGTCCCTTACCACTTCCTAGTGCACTTTATCAGCCCGTTTTGCGTATTACGTTATTTTCTAAAAATAACTTATATGACATTGGTTGCATATACATTTTAGTTACGATTTTTTTATGTTAACTCTTCGAAAAAAGTGTTTTATATAGAGCTGACATACATATATGGAAGTTGGTCCCTCATTTCAGACTATTTCTACTCAGTTTTTCTTATTCTAACTGTACATTTTTTAAATATTAAGTTAAAAGAGAACTGAAAGTGAAGAGACTGAGCAGACTCAATTCTTTTTCAGCTCAGTCAGTTTTGGATTTTCGATAGTGAGTTTTAGGCCGTGTTTCTTAAAAAAAGTTTAAAAATTTTGTAAAGAACGCAAGTGTTTGTCATTCTCCCTGTTAGTTTTTTTATATTACTATACATTTTACTTTATTTGTTATCAATAAATTAGTATACAATTAGGGTGACTATCCACCAGTTTCAACCTTTTTAAAAATAATTGCTATTTTCATTGTGATATTATTGTTTTTGTAACATTTTCTCATTCTCCCGCACAGTAACTCTACTGTCTAATTTACTCCGGAAGTATCTTACGAGACATTGTTGTTTGTTATTTAGTTCATTAGACTTGTTAAACTAAGTTTCTTTTTTATGATTAGGGGCTGCCCATAATCCTCGCAACTCTCCAATATAAATTTTGTAGGGCTGCCACCTGGTTGTTTTCGAAAACCCTACAAAAATCGTACTTTGCGTTAATAAGTATGAAACACCTACTTTTCGTTAAAAATTACGTAAAATCTTACTTTTCGTTAAAAATATGAAAAATCCTACCTTTCGTTAAAAAGTATGAAACATCCAATTTTTCGTTAAAAATTATGACAAATCCTACTTTTCGTTAAAAATTATGAAAAATCCTATTTTTCGTTAAAAATTAGAAAAAACCATTCTTTTCGTTAAAAACTATGAAAAATATTACTTTTCGTTAAATAAATATGAAAAATCCTACTTTTCGTTAAAAAGTATGAAACATGTAATTTTTCCTTAAAAATTATTAAACACCTACTTTTCGTTAAATAAATATGAATCATTATTTTTTGTCAGTTTTATTGCTAGGCATTGATAAAACATTTTAGAAAATCTGAGTAAAATTGAATTTTCCAAATGGTGCGCATGGCTTCTTTCACCCCCACTCGAAGCATTCTTCATGTATTTATTTTTTTTTTTTTTTTTGATTTCAGATGGCTTTCGATTTAAATTAACTTAGGGCTAACGTTTTATTTTGTTTTTATTCTACGCAATTTCCGCCCCACTAAGTTCGCTTGAGCCTTTATTCAAAAATTGAAAAAATGTAATAAATGGGCACAGTAACCATGTAAGTATGTATAAATCTCTTAAAATTTTCAATGGAAAAATGTTTAATTTGTTTAAAAAATCATTAATGAACACACAAAACAAAAGACTTCGGCAACGAACTCGCTGATAAGTATTACCAAAAAATATTTATATAAATGTACCATTGCTCCATTTGATAGTTTTGATTCATTAACCAACAAATGAGTTCAAAGTTTAACCATTAATAGCTAATTAATTATAAGCCCCCTTACCCCCGCTCTACCACACCCACTTCATAGTAATACAATGCGAAAACAACTAAACAACAGAGCAACCTTAATAATAAACTATTTAGCATTATATTCAAATAGACAGCAGCAAGCGGAAAATTTAAATTTATTACGTAGCAGCAAAAGTACAACAACAAACAAAAACAATAACAAAATAAGACCCTGGCCATAACCAAAATCTAAACGCCATAAAAGTGACTGGCATGCGTCAGCAAGTAATAAAGCAAAAGTGTCAAAAGTCAAATCAAAGAAAAAGAAACCTTTTTTTTTCAATTTGAATTGAAATTTAAATTTAAATTCTAAACGAATAGACAGTTTGGAAAAAAAAGCAAAAACAAAATTTCAACAACAAACTGTAGTGTAAAAAAAAAGAAACCCAAAAAGCTCATAAATTATGCTGTTGTAGCTTCTGGCAATTACTGTTACCATTGCTGTTGCTCACTGCTTAGGCGAGCGAATGTGACACACCCACTTTTTTTATTTTTACATGTATGTATGTGTGTTTTTTCTTCATTTGATTTGAGTTTTTTGTGCATTTGAAAAAAGTGCACTTTAAATTTTGACATATGAGCCGGCACCCATTAGCAGTTACATTTGTAACTCCACTTTTTGTGTGGTTTTGGATTTGCTTTTACTGTCGCTGCTGCCGATGTAGAAAAACCTCTATGCAAAAATATACACAGCCAACTAATTGAAGTTCCAAATGTGAAATTTATTGTTGTATTTGATGTTGTGTTGTTCGGTGTAATTTTTCATTTTGACATAATGAAATCGTTTAATTAAAATTGGCACCCCAGCGGCTATTAGCAAATAAAATAATTGGATTTACAAGCTGCAGTCAGCGTCATAGGCTTGGATTTGTCATATATTTAAAATTCATACCTTTTTTTTGTAAATTAGAGTGGAGCAAAATTTTTTTTTAGTTTTAAGATGCTCCTTGAGAATCCAATAGTAGAGGCTTTTTAATTCAGGAACTGGGTTTTTTTTTAATTCTGAAAAATATTTCCTAAAATGACGAAAAATTACGGATATAGACAATTCACAATTCTTTACAACAGTCATATGAACTGTAGGCCGATTTGGTCTCCGTACAGAAAAAAAGTTTGAAAAAATCGCTCCTTATTTGAAGCTTTCCTTGAGAGTATCATGGACAGCTCTTGAAACAGCAAAAATTATATTTTTTGGTTTTCCGAGGTTATAATCGACTAGTACGACCTAGTTTCTCTAGTTCCTATCCTCCTAAATGCCATTTTTTCTCTATAAATTTAAAGTTTTTAAAAAAGAAATTTTTATTTTACGAAAAAAGGCCTAAAAAAATCCTTTACCCTTTATATATAACTTTAAAGCATCGGACATCATCTGCTAAAGTTATGGGAAAAAATAAGATTTCGGCTGTTTTTAGAGTGGTCCAAAAAAAAGAAGAATTGTTTTGTTTCCTAGATATTCACAAAGTAAGCTCTCAAATAGGGGACATTTTTTCAATTATTTTTTTTATCGACCAGGCCTAATGCAAAGTAAGGTGGGTCGACCAAAAAAAAAGTCTGTTCTCAACTAAATTATATTCCTCGGTATATTTTTAGACCTTTCATAAAATATTTTGACTCTGTCAAAAACTTTACGTGGGCTAAAACTGAGGCAACAGACACAATATTTGTATGAAAAACTTTTTTGCTTGGTTAAAAAATCATGAAAAAAATTCACAAAAAAAGGAACATAAAAAATGTTTAAGTTCTGCATCAGAAGATTACGGAAAGCTTCTCGATGGCCTAAGTTAGGTTTGTCAGCAGATGCCAGTTGCCGTCATAACTTAGGTCTCAATTGGTCCCATTGTTTACATAATCTATAACTCTTTTGAACAATATCTTCAAGAGAGTCGAAGAAGTGACTTTCGAATACCCTATAACGTCGCAGAGTTGCGCAAAAGTAACTTTTTTTGTTAAAATCAACTTTCCGACCATATTAATTTAGCCATCAAAACGTTTTTTTTTTTATGTTGTAACCAAGGGCCTTAAGAGCTGCCTGACTATCAACGTAAATGAGAAATGTGTCCCTACGATCATAAATTGTGGGTTTAATAATTTGGCATGCCTTCCATACAGCTAGAATTTTCACTTGAAATATACAGCAGTAGCAAGGTAAAGCAAAACTAGTAAGAGTGGTATCTTTGGCCTGGCCAAAAACTAAACACCCTACATTGCATTTCAAGTATATTATTAGGAGAGTATAAGAACAAATTGCTTATATGCGAAGTGCCACGCCCTCACCTCCGAGCTTACCTTGATTTTGCGTAGAGCTTACATTTACTGTTCTGAGTGTTTGAGTAAAATTCAGTTAGGTTTTCTTTAAAAAATCTTTCAATATAGCATTTTGAAACATTTGCTTGTATGGGAGGTGCCACGCCCTCTTCTCCGAGTTTACCTAGATCTTGCGTATAGCATGCATATATAGATCCGAGTGTTTGAGTGTAATTTGGTTGGGTTATCTCAAAAAACGCTTTTCGTATAACATTTTGAAGCTTTTGTGTATATGGGAGGTGTCACGCCCTCTAGTCCGAATTCACCTAGTTTTTGCTCAGAGCTTATAATTACTTTCCATAGTATTTATGTGTATTTTGCTTCTGTTATTGCAAATAATGCTCTTATTATTGCATTTTGAATATATTTTTTGTATGGGCGGTAGGCGTGCCTGTTGACTGATTTTGCTTATTTTCAATCTCCCGAGCTAGCTTTTACGACGAAATCTGTGCACTAAATTTCATTGCATTACGTTGCTCAGTTTTCCCAAAAAATGTATTTCCACACACACCCAGCCACCCATCCAGCCAGCCAGCCAGCCAGACAGACGGACATAGCTATATCGACTCAGGAGGTGACGCTGATCAAGAATATATATACTTTTCTATATCTGCCACACCTCCTTCTCTGCGTTACAAATGGAAGGACAAAGTGAATATACCCTGGGTGTAGAGTATGAAAATCGCTGCTACTCAAATTCTTGGAAAATCCCCAGCACCAGATTCCATTTTTGAGCCATCAATGAATATTTATTTGCAATTCAGATTCGGATTCCAACCGCTTCATTCAAATATTTTAATTGAGAACATAAAAACGGGAGTAATCGGTTCCATAATCAATAAAGCAGCCAGGAAATCTAACATATTACCTCTAAATACTACCATGGCCGTGATGTTTTGACTAGATAGTATCGATCCCCATACAAAAAAAAGTTCGCTGTAAGCTGAAAGATTATTGCTGAAACATTATCGGTTTTCATTTTTAAGAAAAAAGACAAAAAATGTTTTTTTTCGACCTCTAAATAATACGCTATTTGATTTTTTCTTATTACTCCGTCATTTGTCGTTCGATCATCAAGTATGATATATCGTTGTAAATATCTCAATGTGGGCTATGTTGCATTTGCATAAGTAATTTATCTCAAATGTTTTTTCGACTAATTGTACTCATTATCTCAGTTTCTACCACTCTAAGGTGCCAAGAGCACTTCATAAAATTGAAGTCCAAAATCAATTTAGCTTTTTTCTATTGGCCAGCTATATATTAATCGATCTGAAGTATGAAAATGAAAGCCATTCCACATGAGGACGACGATTTTCATATCCAAAAAACATTTATTTGAATTTCTCTGGAAATTAGACTAAAAATTTGGACAATCCTGGTGGACAGTCTCACCAACCCTATTTATAAGTCAGAATTAGTTATGTGATCCACAAAACTACAATTTGGATTTGTTAAGTATTCTCTTGCAAAAACCTTAGGTTATTTATTTCAAAAACATTACGGGGGTTATCGTGGATCAAAATTCCCGGGGAATATTTCTCAAACTGCAATAGAGAATGCACGGCAGTCTAAGAAAAATTCCCCGGGAATATTGAATCACGATAACTCCCTATTTGTTTTCAGATTTCAAACGTATTACCCATTTAACATTGATCCTAAAAGTATGTTACTATTTTATATTGCTTCACATTGATTTAGATGCTTCAAATTTCAAAAATAAAACAGCATACTTACAGGGTATGCAATAAAACAGCGAAGTGTTAGGAATTTGAATATTTTTACTATCAAGAGCTAGCGAGTACCATTTCAAAATCATTTGATAAGAGCTTTGACATTTTTGACGTACTACTCGTGTTTTTTTGTGAATTCTAGCTAACGTAAAACTTTCACTAAAGTCCAAATTTATTTTGAAATGTCCTACAATAGCGCCAAAGAACATACATTCAGTTGTAATCGGAAATTTTTTTTTTTACCCACCGTAATAGGCTGCACTTTTAACTTTATTGGGCAAAAGTAGACTCATTATGAGAATGTGGTATAGTTTTTAGAAGTGACATCAAATTTCATTGTGCTTTGAAATTTATTTTTTGACAGATGGAGAATTGGTTGACTACAAGCCAATTAGCAATTCAAAATGCACATAAGAGCATCAACTCAGGAAGTAGCCCTTTTAACGATAACATTTTTTAACTTATTATTATCAACTCTGCACTTTTACGTAAACTTTCCTTGGAAACGAAGATCAATTTATTCCACTTCTAACAAAATGGCAGCCATTTCACATTATGACAATACTTTTGCATGTGGACCGATTTATAATTTTTCTTAGTTTTGAGTACCACATTGACAAAGATATCTTAAATGGGTTGCTTCACCTTTAAACCGGTCAATTTGTTTTCTATTTATGCTTTTCAAATTTTAATTTTTGTAATTTAATAATCTGACAACATTTTTGCCACACAGAAAATGAATCATAATGGTCATTTGGTGACATTTGCAATTAATTGCACTGCACTTCTGCTGGATGTGTCATTATTTTTATCAGACACAACATCACACATGACTGTATTTAGACATTATTAGCATTTTTAACATTTGGCACAAAACACAATTAATGTTTGAGCACACTTGCCCACTACAATAACAATAACAACAACAACAACAACAATAACAAATGGCAAGAGTAGATAAGCAAAAAAGCAAAAAGAAAAAAAATTAAATGTTCATTGAAGCGCAATTATGGTCCTCAATTCAGTAGATTCAGCTGAATGAACAATTTTTTAAAGAAAAAAAAAAAAAAAAACTAAACTTTTAATTTATGCATATGAATGACAACAACCAACCAAATGAAATAACAACAACACCAACAACAACAACATCTAGCAATGACAATTACATGTTGTTAGCCCAAAATCTTGTGCTGTCGCTAGCTGTTGTTGAACACCCGCCTTTTCCAAAGCAACAAATAACGAAACACGATATTTTTGCATGATACTTTCGAGAACTAAATGCCTTGCAAACGATATTTAGTCACGCTTTCGCTGGAGCCAGAGAACTTCAGAATATATTTTTGGTAAATGACATGTCATTATAACTTAGAACGAATTGTGTACTCTATAAATTTCCTTACAAATTCTACAAAGATCGCACAAGAACAAAAAGACTTTTGCTTACATTATTAACTTTTTTGCACGTCACAAGAAATAATACCATTTCTGAGTTTTCGCGTCTTTAACTGAGGAATTCAGAAAATTCAATTTTTTTTCACAATTATCTCAAAAAATTTTAAAGTTTAACCAAATGTATCTTTAAAATTTAACGGTTTTTTCTCCAGAAACTCATAGTAAGTATGATTTGGTCTATTTTCTGAAGATTTTCATACTAAGTTATTAGTGTTTTTGGTATAACAAAGATATCACTATCATTACAAAAATCTCTAGTTTTATTTTCCTAATTTACGCATTTTGGACTCTGTAGACTTTAACTTAACACATACATATAGGCCAGGTACCCGATCCCGTTGTTATTTTTTTTTTTTGTGAATTTTAGAAAACAGGCTAATTCTGGCCTTATCAAGAAAAATCCGTTGGAGTTTTCTGGATATCTCAAATGGTTTTTGAATAGCGGTTGGGGTAGTTTCTACCGCTTGGGCCAATTCACATACTCAATTCGGAACAAAACTGGTTTATGTAAAGTTTTTGCAAATTTATTTGAAAAAGTTGTAAAATTTCATTGATATGTCATTTTAAATGTTGTTCAATGATCAATGGAACCCACTGACCCAGTTCAATTAGCTCACATTCATATTCCAGTGGCCAGTGAACACGCGACCAAGTGACCATATTGGGTCATTAGTATAAAAAGTCCTTATTTTCAAAGATAAACTTCTGGTTGAAGGAAGTAGAAACTATAATAAGCCGATTTATTGATTCAAATATTATTTAATGTTCTATAGATCCCATTCATGTTCCAGTGGCCCATTAGCAGGAGACCAAGTGGCCATATTGGGATCTTATTGTGAAAAGTCTTTATTTTCGAGGATAAAATTCTGGCTTTAGGAAAAAGAAACTACATCAAACTAATATATTCTTGCAAACACTGTTTTTCTATAGATCCTCTAAGGTTTCATCGCGATCTATTCATGTTCCAGTGGTCCAGTGCCAGATGACCAAATCGCCATATTAGGTTCTTAGTATTATTTTCAAGGATAAAACCTTGGCATTAGGAAAAAGAAAATGCACTAAACTAATATAATATAATAATATATATATATATATATATATTGTTTCAAACACTGTTTTGTGTTCTATGAATTCCATTTGGTTTCATTGGAATCCATTTATCTTTCAGTGGTCCATGATTATGTGGCCCAGTGGCCATATTGAGTTCTTGGTATGAAAAGTCCTTATTTTCAAGGTCAATTGCGGCATTAGGAAAAAGAAACTAAACCAAACTGATACATTGTTTTAAACACTGCTTTATTTTCTATGGATGCCATTTAATTTCATTGGAAATCTTTCATATTTCAGTGGTCCATGGCTAGGTGACCATATTGGGTTCTTATAATGAAAATTCTTTATATTCAAGGATGTAATCCTGGCATTAGCAAAACGAAACCATGCTAAACTGGTGCATTGTTTCTAGAACTGTTTTATGTTCTACGTATCTCATATAGTTTCATCGAAACCCATGCATGTTCCTGTAATCCCTGACCAGGTAGCCAAATGGCCATATTGCGCACTTCAAAGCTACTTAAATGCTCAAAACACAGGTACTTTTCACTTTAAAACAAGAATATCTCTAAATTCTGAATGGGTAAAAACAAAAACTGGTTACGGCATCGTTTTTAACATATCAAAAACCTTTAAAATTCGGAATCAATATCATATATTTCTCACAAAATATGGTGTCGCATTCAAAAAACCTTAAAAACATCCGAAAACTATATACCTACATTTTTAGTTTTCTTTTTCAAATATAGTCTTCTTGGAGACTTTCGGTTAATGTGAGGGGACGATGTGGGCGTGGTAATCCCAAGGTCATTATGATATATAAATGATAGCCAACATTCCGAAGGTCAGATGTGTATCAACAAATAATTTTTAGAGTTTCTAGTTTCATAGAAATCCCTATTTTAGTTTAGGGTTAGCAAACTACCCCTCTGTTCCAATATGAGTTAAATGTTTAATAGAGTTGCAACGGCTCGAACATTTAAGTATTTAATTTTGTCCAATTATCAGCCACCCCGTTTACACATTACAATGAGTTTTTCTCTAACAACTATTCTGAATTCTTGCAAATCTCCAGCTACGTAATCTAATAGCCAAACTGTTTGAGATAGAGCAATAAAATTCGATATTTGAGATAGTATTGATAGCATTTAGTTATTTTTTTTTAAATGGGTGTGATCGGATTAAGAACTCGCCCACTTTCCATATAGCTCAAAATTTAAAATTAATATCTGAGATGTAATCAGTAGCATCTTACTCTTAGATGAAAATGAGCGTGATCAGATCAAAAACACGCCCACCTTCCAAAGATTTGGTTCTAGCCACAATTTTACAGTTATATAATCATTCTTTAAGGAAATTGTTCATCATTTCGAATCTACCTTATTGATTTCAAAAAATTTTATCCCGAATCCAGAATCAACTACCTCAAAAACCCCTTTAGCCACACTATTGTCATGGTATAATAATTTTTTGAGAAAATTGTCCGCCATTTTAGATACGCCATTTTGTTTACAAAAAAATTAATATCAAATTTGAAATAAGCGGCCTCAAAAACCCCTCTAGCTACAATTTTGTTGGGATATAATTATTTTTTAAGGAAATAGTCCACCATATTCTATCCGACATTTTGTTTTCAAAAAAGTTGAGCATGAAATCGGAAATAGTGACTTCCAAAACCTCCCTAACCACAATTTTGTCGTTATGTACAATACTTAGATATTTTTTGAGGGGCCGTACACATATTCCCGGTCGTAACGCAACGTAGCAAAACGTAGAACCCGAATTACCAAAGCCATAAGTATCAATGGTATTCCCTTACAATCACTTACTCATAATCGATACTTCATCAATGGGCGCACCAACACAACAACAAATATATCCTTGAATTTGTAAGACAAGCGAATGCGCTGAAAATTATGATGCATCTACAGCAACATTTAGGTTGACCATTTGTAGCACTAGCAGCAGCAACATTAGCAAAGATATCAGTAACAGCAACCAAATGCTGTTGTTGCCATTTGTAAGCTATGCATATTCAAATTGTTGTTGCTGCTATTTTGTTGTTTTGTTGTTGTAGTGACTTCCATTATTGGCAGTTTGTTAATTAACTTTGCTTGCTAAATGTCTTTTCTAATTTTGTTGTTGCTGCTGGTTGTTGTTGTTACCATTGCTGCAGATTTGCATCATCAGCAGCAGCAGCAGCAGCAACAACAGAAATAAGAACAAAACAACAAAAACAAAGTGCTTCGCTTACTAATGGCTACTGTAAGTGATGGAAAAAAAACAGCTGTTCAGCTCAAGTTGCTGTTGCTTGTACAATTGCTGCTGCCGCTGCTGCTGTCAATGTTTTTAAATGATCCTTTTAAGTTGAAGTTTTGGTTTTTAGCGCATGTTTTTTCATGTTTAACAATTGCACAAAAAACAGACAGCAAGGCAACAACGAAGAATGAAAAAAAAAAAAAAGAAAATTTTTAGCAAAATTGCTAATTGCTAAATTTCACAGTTGTTGCTGTTGCAGCCATTGCTACTTTGGCTTGAATTGCTGACTATTTTGTAGCTCTGTGCCACACCATTACTTTGACATTCAAGACATTTATGTGAAGCGCAAAAAAGGAGCGCATGTCAATTCGTTTCGCTAAATGAAATTGGATTGTATGGCGCGTCATATTCCATTGTTGGCTCGATTTCTTAGCGACTGCTGTTGTCACTGTTGTCTTTAATTTTCCCATGACCTTGTTAGTATGTGTTAGTAGCAACAGCTGTACGGTTGGGTTATTGAAAAATTTAATTAAGTGGGTGTTTTATCTTTTATACAAAAGAAATGCGCATGAAGAAAACAAAAGACTTGAGCAACGAACTTGATTTGTTGATTACCGGAAATGCTGATATGGTAAGCAGTTTGTTTTTTTTTTTTTTCAAAAATCTTTATAAAAAATTTTTAAGTATTTCACTAGCTGCACCAAATATTATTTGTTATCACAGACAAAAGAAATGTTCTTCTTTATTTTCACGCCCTCCGTGTAAGATAAATACAAAGCTGACACTGTTTGACGAAATTGAATGAAATTTTGTTTATATTTGTGGACTTTTGACAAAGCAACCTAGGTTAGGTTAGGTTAGGATGGCGGCACACATAGACCGCAAGGGTTCATAGTGACAAAACAACGTAACCCGAAATAAAATAAATTTTCAGGACTTAAGTCAAAAACATAAATTTTCAATACGTTTCTTTTGGCATGGCTCTACGATTTTTGGTTCCTGAGAAATAAGAATGTCCCATAATTCACGCAAGATTTTAACTTTTCTGCCATTTGTGCGGTCAAGTGTTGCCAACCAATAAATGGAAACAGTTTGACAGTTTTTAGCTTATAGTTAGTAAAAACGTATTAAAAAGAAGATATAACGCTGCTTCAAAGAAAGCAGTTAAGCAGTGTTTTAGATCTCCTGAAAAGTTGCCAATTACGAAGTGGGATATTTTGTCAAAATGCCACAAATATGTTAAGGCAGAGCAATTAAAGATTTCATGTGCTTGGAAAATATCATGCTACAACAAATGCTATCAGACTTAGGCACAAATTTTCAAAGAAATTCCAAGCCCATTTATACACATACGTAGAGTAGAACGGGGCAATGTCGTGCACTCAACTTTGACATGCTCGTAAAGCCGTACATCTCAAGCGAATGCGACGAGTAAGCATCCGATCGAAAGATAATTTTGTTGGTTACATCCATGTGTAACAACATTTGTGTAGCGAGATATTGTGTTTGTGTATGTGAATGTGCACGACATTACCCCAAAGGTCGTTTTAAAGGTCAACTTCGATAACTCGGTGAAGCCCAAAATTTTTTTCGAAAACCAAATACTTCTTTTCTTTGGCAGGATATTTCGTTTCAGAAAACACTTACCTGGTATATTTTCCCGGAAGGAAAATTATTTTTCTGACCCGATAAAAAAACACTTTTATCGTCCCGAAAGCGTGCGTTTTGAAAAAAGGTTACTCTGTAGAGACGAACTAGTAAAAATTGCTAGTATTATATGCATAAGCTCAGTAGGTCAGCAGGTCCCTACCTTACGAACAGTTGGTAAATCATTCAATTCTTTGGGCTAAAACAGCCAGTGCACGACATTACCCCCTGCACGAAATTACCCCGTTCTACTCTATATAATTCATAAAATTAGAAAAAAATTATTTAATAGTTACTAGTCATAACAATGAATTTGTCATACCCCTAATGACAAATCAATTACAAATAATTAATTGTTGTTAATTTTTTTTCCTTTACAAGAGCAACTAAAAAAAAAAGCTGCGCTGCAATTTTTCTTAGCTGACAGATAACAAAAATTTCAAAAACAACAATTTGAAAGCCCAAGTCGTATGTCAAACATTTGCTGTCAAATTTAATCTGATGAGTTTTTGCCAACAGTCAATTTGGTACTTTTTTCACAGCAAAAAAAAAAAAAAAAAAACAAAATCTTGTAAACTGAGAAAAGCGAACAGAAAAAAAAGAAACTTACAAGCTACTTAAGCTTTTAACTGAAATTAAAGCACAACATCAACACAGTCAAAATACAGTGAAAAAAAAAGTTGTTACAAAAAGTGATGCTAATCTTGACAACTGACGACAGTTTGAACATTACAGCGCGCATGTCAGGTTCAGTGCAGTGATTTTTTGCAGGTCTTTTTTTCGGATGTTGGAGCTCTACAGCATTTTACATTACTCGCTATGATGTTGTTGCTGCTGCTGCTACATTTTGTTACAAAGTTGATTAATTTTTGGCTTAATTTTGTTGTTTTTTTAGTTTTTTTGTATGGCTTATGGTTGTATTTATGTAGTGTTCGTTGGAGATTTTTATTGGCGCTCATGCTCATGTCAGTCAGTCAACGACGAACGATGTTTGTGTTGTGACTTAGTTCGGTTTCATTGGTAAGCATTTTGACTTTTACAGAAAAATAAAAAACCACAAGTATTATGTTACATTTGCTGCTAATGCTTGCTAAAAATTGCCTTAAATCCTTTCACTTTACGTATGGGAACATTTATTTTCTGATTTCGTATTATTTGTTTGAATTGTGGGAGACATTAGAGAAAAAATGGCATGCGAGTTATTGTAAAACTCTTAGAAATCTTTCAAATAAATAGATAATATTATTGCGACGTTTTGACTTTTAACTAGTCTCCACTTTTTATTGCAGCCTAAACTTTAAGTACTAATTACTATCCTTTTCATTAATTTAAATATCGCATGCGAGTTGTTTTAAAATTTTATACATCAAATTTATTGTATTTTCTTAATATTTCAAGCAATTTAAAAAAGAAAAAGTTGGATGAGCGTTGAAATATCGCATGAGATTTTGTAAAAATTTGCATGAGACATTTTTAATCCTTTAAATTACTAAATATTATTAATGCGATGTTTTGACTTTAACTAGTCTCCACTTTTTATTGCAGTCTAAACTTTAAGTAATAATTACTATCCTTTTCATTAATTTAAATATCGCATGCGAGTTTTTTTTAAATTTCATGCAAGAAATTTATTGTATTTTATTAACTTTTCAAGCAATTTAAAACAGAAAATTAGCATGAGAGTTGAAATGTCGCATGTAATTTGGAAAAATTCGCATGAGAAGTTTTTAGCTAATCATTTAAATAAATACATGATATTATCACGAAGTTTTGACTTTTCACTAGTCTCTACTTTCTATTGCAGTCAAAACCGTAAATGTCCCATTAATCAATTTGAATAATGCATGCGAATTGTTTTAAAAAGAGTTGAAATATCGCATGCGATTTGGAAAAATTTGCATGAGAGATTTTTAGTTTTTCAATTGAAATTTCACAAAAATAAATATAAATCAACATAAATTTGTTGAATTTTTGAATTTATTGCAACTACTTATAAGAAAAAAATTCGCATGTGAGACATACATATTGGATCAAATTTTTCAAAAATCCTTTAAATAAATGATAATATTTTTGCGATGTTTTGACTTCTAACTGTCTCCACTTTTTATTGCAGTCAAATTTTTAAGCAATAATTACAGTCCCTTGAACCAATTTGAATATCGCATGCGATTTTTTTAAAACTTTTAAGCATCAAATTTATTGTATTTTCGTAACACTTCAAACTATTTAAAACAGAAAAAATAGCATGAGAGTTTAAATATCGCATGCGATTCAAAAAAAATCGAATGAGAGAATTTTTAATTTTTCAATTTTATTATTACAAAAATAATTGTAAAACAAAATTTATTTAATGAATGCATTTTTTGCAGCTATGTGAAACTAAAAGCATGCGAGATATATTGCACAAAATTATGCACAAGTGGCTAAAAATTTATAACAAACAGTAATTTATTTTTTTAAAAATATGAACAAAAAAAAAACAGCAGATTACGCTTACCATTGAATGTCCCAAATACTCCGCAGCATTATCCGATATATATAAAAGTTTGCCATTCTGTGTAAGCATCATGAGAAAACCTGAGAGAGCCTAAAAGAAAGATGGGAAAAATTAAAAAAAAAATAAAGAAATATTAATGAAATGCAGCTTAATATATTCGCATTCATCGCAAAAAGTGTTAATTTATGTCAAAAGGAAATAAAAAAATTTAAGAGAAAAAGTGTAAAGAGCTTAAACACTTAACATAAGAAAAGATGCTGAAGCAGACAACAAACTAAAAGGTCTTAAAACGAGTGGCGACGACTTTAATCTGTTTGAGTGTCAAAATATTGACAAATATTAGCAGAAGATTGCATTTCATTTGCAAAAATTAAAATAAAAATTTCATATGCAAAATGTAATATGACAAATGTGGGTACTTTTTATTGTATAAAGCCATATGACTTTGTTGTTTATCATTTTAACCTGTTTTAAACAAACGTTGTCAAAAGATGACGGATATAAAAATATAAAGTGAGCAATATGTATCAATGTAATAATTGTAAGTAGCGACAGAAATTGGGATGAAAGAAAAACCTAAAAATTCAGAATGTTAGACGCTTTTTGACATATAATTTCAATCATCACAATTTAGGCCACTTTTGGCCATATTTCAAAAATAAGATATATAGACATGTACATAAACATAAAATCTAGTTTTATTAATGTTATTTAATACGTAGAGTGTGATTTGTTTTCCTAAATTATCTCTAGTTCTCCAGCTATCTTTGCTTAAAGTTGCATGTTTGAAGTTGTATCACACTTACACTTAAGCAGTGTAATTACTTTTTGCTTATGTTATTGGATAGCCATTATCTTCCTTATTAAACCTTGCCTTTGATCTTTCTCAATCACATCCCTACTTTTATAGTTTTCATCCATTGAAGAAAATGTGTATAAGCTACATACAAAGACTTAAAGCAAATTTTGAATCTTTTGTATGGAGATGAAATACTTTAAGAATTTTTAAGTGTGTTACTTAATGACATTTTATATTGAAATTTGATTTTATTTAATTGAACTTTTAGTCATATATTTGCAAAGATTGATTTACATATAAATCTATCAATGCATTTTTCTAACACATAATTATGACAAATCAAGGAAATTATTTGGGAGAACACGCCCTGATAAGGTGGAAACACCTGCAATCGGTATTGAATTTGTTCCAAAGGAACAACTATACCAAATATCAATAAATAACACAAAACAACAATTATGATATATCAATACGTATTAACACACAAATAAAACTGGCAAAAAGTCGGCTTCGCAGCCGGGCAAGGCTGGTGCAGTGGTAACGACTTCTGCTACCAACCTGGAGATCCTTGGTTCGTCTCCCGCCCAGACCAAAAACACAAAATGTTTTCAAACTTGCAATTTTTCAATTGTAATTAATTTAGTAAAATAAATATAATTATAATTACAACAAAAATAGTCTGATGAGTCTTTGTGGCGAAAGACGAAACATATGTCACTATAGCCGTGTTTTTAATCCGTTCCTTGATTTGTCATAATTATATGTTAGAAAAATGCATTGATAGATTTAGATGAAATACCTTTAATTCAATAGATGAAATTTCGGAAAGCAAGAAAAAAATTGAAAGATAAGGCTTAGTAAAACAAGTAATGGCTATCCGATGACATTAGCAAAAATTAATTACACTGCTTACTGTTAGTGCGATACAACTCCAAATATGCCTCAAAACAGCTATTTTTGCGACTTTAAGCAATGATATCTGGAAAACTAAAGTCAATTCGGTGAATCTGAAAATATTTTCGTATTCAGTAGATAATGATTACTCGACAATGACTTCAAAACTCTGCGCTGAAAAATCATTGTTGCCCTATGTTATAAATATGCACCTATATTATAGGTATTTACATGATGAATATTCTATTTTCATCGGTTTTTCGATACTTTTTAACTTTTGCCATCTTTTTTGATAGTTTTCGACGAACTATCCATTAGCTTTATATATTCAACGATTTATATAGAGTTGCTGTGGTACTTTTCGATACTACACAGAGAAAATAAAATTTTCAAAAGTGGCAGAAACGTGGTTATTTTAACAACGTTGCGACCCAAATTTTCAGCATGGCTCGTTCGTAGCGGTTTAAAACGTGCGTTGCTATATGAGTTTCTACTACGTTCGCGAGTGATTTAACAACGCGCGTTGCTAAATAAAATACAAAAAATAAATACTTTTTTGTTTTGGTATTGGGGAGATTTGGACCTGGAACCTGTCGTGAGATAGATGCGGTCGTTAATGAACTCAGCCACTGCCATCATTATTGCGAGGTTGACTGTGAGGTTGACTGAAAGTCTATTTGTTTTGAAATTAGCTTCTACCACGTTCGTGAGTGTTTTGACTACGTTTCGTAGCTGATTTGGATTTTACTACGTTTCGTGTTTCTTGGACCACGGTTTGTTGCTGATTTGGATATAACAACGCTTGGCAACCAGCGTTGCTAAATAAGTTTCAACCACGTTCGTGAGTGATTTAGCAACGCACCACACAAATATGATCTTGGAAAGTTGTTAAATTCAAATCAGCCACGAAACGTAGTTAAAACACTCACGAACGTGGTAGAAACTCATTTAGCAACGCAAGTTATGCTTTTTTTCTTCGCTATATGAACGAGTATTTTATGGTTTTTAACTTTTTCACACTCTTAGCAAAACAATGTTAAATTTGACTGTGCACAATAATTTCACAAACGACATGTATGACAAAAATTTTACGCATAGTTGAGTAAAATTTTTACACAGCTTTTATTATATTTTACACAGTTTATTCAGTCACTGCGTAAAGAGTTTTACTTAGCAACATGTTGAGTTCTCTGAAAAATGTATAAGTGGTGAGAAAATTTTACACATTGCTTATGTGAGAGAATTTGATACACTGCTGAGTGGAATTTGATTACACACAACTGTGGTACTCTCTTTTTACATAGAATGTATGAAAATTTCAGAGAATTTTTTTAGAGTTTGTGAAAAAACTTTACGTTCTAAATAAAACAGTTTAAAAATTCTCACAAGCTGTGTAAAAATTTACACAAACTGTGTAAAAAAATTTACTCAGCGACATGTAAAATTCTATGAACCATGTGTAAAATGTGAAATTTTTAGGGATAATGAAATTTCACACAGTTTTATTCCTAAGAAAATTTTACAGACTGTTAAGAGCGTGTTGGACATTGTTGAGTAAAATTTTTACACAGTTTGTATTAAATTTCACACAGTTTTATTAAGTGTCTAAAGTCTTTCAATCTATTTGGTTCTTTTCGTTTGTTGTATCTAAGGTTTTTTTTTCAATGTTCTGATCTGTATATTTCTTGACTTTTATCATATTTTTTACCGTTATTTTCTAAGTTACTGAGATTTCTCGACTTTTTCGTCAAGTTTACTACGGTAATCAATTTATGCAATGTCCATAGATGATGCATATCATAGATGACAAAATACAACTCTCATGTGGGTACTACACATTTTGATTTGTTGCGATAATTTTTGACTTTAATAGAATTGATTGATACTTTTCGATATTATTAAATACTTTTCAACTTTCGCCGACTTATTCGATGTGCCTCCATAGTTTTCAACTTCTAGCAAGACTTACATTTAAAACAATTTAGTTCGAAATCCGATCACAAGCGCATTTTCTTCTTAATTAGTTTCTCGGAATTTTTTATAATCAAAATTCATTTAACAGAAAACTTTAAGTGTAGCCATTGTCGAAAAATTCCAAGGTCAAAGATCATTTAAGTCCTTTTTTTGCAAAAATTTACCTTACGCTGATCGCTGCAGAAAATATTGTTCTACAATTAAATAATTAGGAAATTTACTAAAAAAAATGGGGTTATTGAATTTTTTATCACATGTCTCATTATTTCGGAGATACGAGTGTGTCTCTGCAAAGCGATCAGTTTATCCTTTTCTGAAATTTTTGACCAGGATTCTTATGATTCAGCCTTCGAATATTAGTTATTTCGCCCAGTTTTGAGTAAAGATCAGTATATTCTTTAGCTACATCAATTCAAAAATATAATAGTTACTTGTATCTGATGGGCTAAAGAGCATCAACATATAGAAGAAACATAAAACTGTCAAAGTTCGTGTGAAAAAAAATGTTCAGCAGGTGCTTCATTGCATAAAACTTAGAATTCAGTGAAAAGTAAAATTAGAGCACATGAAACCAGTTATTATGTTAAAAATCATCAAAAAATACATAACCTCTTAATATTCATTGTTCTTATTTGGTAGGTGCACTATTTGGAGATATTTCACAACAAAAACAAAGCAAAGCAAAAGAAATATTTAGTAGTGGAATCGTTAATGCAGTCACGAATGTAGATCAATCTCTGTATGCCGCTCATATGCAGCAGCAACAGACACAAGACCAACAGTCACAATGGCAGCATTTAAGCCAAATCAGCAGCAGTCAGTCTGTGCAGTAACTCAGTCAAACCACAGCAAGTGGTGATGCGCAGCAGCGTTTTTTCCACAGAACTCCACGCTACGTAACTCAACGTAATGAAAACTTCTCTACGCGATGAGTACAATGATTACGATTACGAGTAAATAAAAGCGTTTAGTTGTTACTCTCGTACTAACAATTTTAATAGAGTTGTTTTCCAATGAAGTCATATCATTAGTGACAGGAGCACCAGCAGCAGCACCAGCAACAGCATCACATCACAAGAGTCAGATTGATGGCTTAGAGACTCAAAATGGAAATGATATAAAAGGGTGACGTTCAAATGTTCAGTCAGTCAGCAAAGTTGCAAAACAAGGCAATCACTTAATCACTTGTAGAAGTGGATGAAGCCATGATGAAAAATATTTGAAAATTCATTTAACTGGCTTTTTATTGAATTTTCTTCAGCGAAACTCTCTTGGACACGCTAGAAGCAAAACTTCAAGGCCGCGTTACATATTTTGACACTTCTCGTTACATGTTATTATAGCTTACAAACTATAAAAGCTACTTTGTTGAAATTTGGTTAATATGTGCCGAGCATGAATACCACACACTGCTCGAAAAATGGGTGTGACAAGATCAGATGCCACGCCCATTTTGATCGATTTGGCCCACAAATCCACATGCTATTTTGATGAAATTTTGTATGTAAGGAACGATAATGAGTACCATAAACTGCTTGAAGTGTGAGCGTACTCAGATAAGCGTTACGTCTACTTTTAACGACTATTGACTGTTATCGATAAATCTTGAATAGGAAAATTTGCGTTTTAAGTAATTTTTTGTTTAAAAATATAATTTGACGAAATCAGTTTGAAAAGCTCCCAAAAACCGGAAGTGTCCATTTTATGCAATATATTAAATTTGGTACACGCTATATGGTTGACGCCTTCAATAACCCTAACTATTTTTCTATAGGGGACATTTATCTAAAACATATCTTGATAGTTTTCTGAACCGTGCACATGTATGTATGTATTCTCCTTTAACTCCTAGGAGGAGCATAGGGCCAATATGAAAGCTCTCCATTTGTCACGATCCCTTGCGATGACTTTAATCTCTTGCCACGATTTTCCCGATTCTTGGATTTCCTTTTCCAACGACCTTTTCCAGTTGGTTTTGGGTCTACCACGTCCTCTACTGCCTTGTGGATTCCACTCAAGGGCCTGGCGACAAACTTCGCTGTGTGGTTTTCGGAGAGTGTGACCAATCCATCCCCATTTGCGCAGCTTGATCTCGTTTGCTATAGCCTTCTGTTTGCATTTTTGATGTAGCTCGGCATTTGATATAGTGCGAGGCCACCAAACCTTTAGTATACGCCTTAAGCATTTGTTGACGAATACTTGCAGCATGTTCGTTAGGTGTTCAGTAACAAGCCATGTTTCGCACCCATATAACAAAACCGATTTCACATTCGAATCAAAAATGCGCACTTTCGTTTTGGTGGATATAACGGATGAAGACCATATTTTGTTCAGTTGAGCAAACGCGCCTTTTGCTTTTGCTATTCTTGAGTTGATATCCTCTTTTGCTCCACCATCCATGGAGATAATGCTGCCTAAATACGTAAAGCTATCGACGTTTCCGATGTCATCACTTCCAGCTCTAAACGTGATGTCATTGCTTGCGTTTAGTTTCATGCTTTTAGTCTTGGATACGTTGATTTTTAGGCCGGCCTTTTGTGATTCCAAGACAAGGTCTTCAATTTTGCTTTGCATATCTGAATGTTTGGACGATAAGAGGCAGATGTCGTCAGCGTAGTCGAGATCTTCCAGATGTTCGGTAAAGTTCCATTGGATACCCCTTTTGGCCTTATTAAGAGCTTTATCTAGGATATCATCAAGAACGATAAGGTAGAGTGATGGTGATAGTAAACACCCCTGCCGTAAGCCTGAATTAGTGGTGAATGTCGGTGACAACAACCCGTTGTGTAACACACTGCATTTAAAGCCTTCATATTGTGCACGTACTAAGTTTATGGCCTTTGCGGCAATACCTCTTCGTTGCAGTGACGCCCAGATGTTTTCTCGGGAGACACTGTCGAAGGCAGTGCTATAGTCAACGAAGACAAGTTGAAGTGCAGCACGCCACTCGCATGATTGTTCGACAATTATTCTGAGCGTGTTGATTTGATCCACGCATGATCTGTTTCGCCGGAATCCTGCTTGCTGCTTTCGAATGGCCGAATCAAGTTTTTCGCTTACCCTGCTCAGAAGCACTTTCGTCAGTACTTTTGATGGTACTGAGAGCATAGTTGGGCACTTTTCAGTACCAGTACAATTCCAGTAAAATAAATTTGTTACTGATATTGCAATTTAATATGCAATTACCAATAAAGTATTATTGATAATTTTAAAAAAAAAGCAGTAACCAATAAATTTTTATTGATAATGCAAATCAAATTTGCATTACCAGTAAATTTTACTGATTACTGGAAAATATATCAGTAAGCAGTAAATTTTACTGGTACTGCAATTTAACATTTAATTACTAGTAAAATTTTACTGGTTACTGGGAAAAATATCAGTAAGCAGTAAATTTTACTGATATTGCAATTTAGCATTTAATTACCAGTAAAATTTTACTGGTTACTGGGAAAAATATCAGTAAGCAGTAAATTTTACTGATATTGCAATTTCACATTTAATTACCAGTAAAATTTTACTGGTTACTGAAAAAATATCAATATTCAGTAAGAAATATCAGTAATCAGTAAATTTTTCTATTTACTGGAAAAATAGAAGTAATCAGTAACTTTTATTGATATTAATTTGCATTATCAGTAAAATTTTACGATTATTGAAAAAATCTGCAGAAGTAGTCAAGTCGGTTATAAATGACAGTTTATTAACTCCAACCATAACAAAGTGGAACTCACTTTATGATTCCGTAAAGAGGCTACTGCAACATAAAGAAAAATCAGCGGAATTGTGTTTTCTGCTCAAAATTTCTACCATTCTCAATGACGAGCTTGAGTACTTGGAGCAGAGGCAATTGATTTTCTTCAGGGCGAAAAAACTATGTATTTTGATTACTTTGTCCCTGCAATAGTATCCTTAAGGATAAAAATGCGTCGTTTAGACCCCACAAGCCTTAAGTATTAAGCCAAAGTAAGCGAAGAAATGCTTAAAGCTTTGCTTAAAAGATTTGAAAAATATTTCAAACTGCAGCCTGACGCTTGGGATGCTGTTATTGCGGCTATATCTGTTCCGGAAATAAAATTACGCTTTGTAAAGGCTCTGTTAGAAACAGCAACAACGCAAACAGAAGAAGATGTAAGGAGAATGTTCAACACTTATGTGGCAAATTATGGCAAAATAGCCGTAAAAACTCTGGTTCTGACGGACATACCGAAAAACGCATTCCTCGATTTCGGGGAAGAAACCAGTAAAAAATTTTTTTTACTGCAATTCTTTTCAGTAATCAGTAAAATTTACTGGTTACTGTTTTTTTTTTCAGTAATCAGTAAAAATATATTTTTACTGCAATTTTTTGTCAGTAGCCAGTAAGAAATTATTTTTACTGCAATTCTTTTCAGTAATCAGTAAAAATTACTGGTAATGCAAATTTAATTTGCATTATCAATAAAAACTTACTGGTTACTATTTTTTGTTTTTCAGTAAACAGTAAATATTTATTTTTACTGATATTTTTCCAGTAATCACTAAAATTTTACTGGTAATGCAAACTAAATATCAGTAATCAATAAAATTTTATTGATGATTGAAATTGTTAATGCAGTCAATAAATACTGCAGTGTGCCCATCTATGACTGAGAGCAAGGTGATGCCTCTATAGTAGGGCTGTTCAAAAAAAAAAATTTTTTCGAATTTCCAAGATATACTTTGGCATCACGATCTACATCATGACAGAATATCCCAAAAAATTTTTCAGATTTTTAAATTCATATTTAAAGGTGGCTCAAAGCAGAAATATATTTTTGTTATTTTTTTTTTAGCATTAATTATAAAATGTTGTCAAACAATTTGAAAAATTTGTTTTAGAGTAACTTAAAAACATTCAGTTTGTTTATTTTTTAATGAACTTTAAAACCTACGTTGTAATTTTGACAAAAAAAATTTTACACTTCTTAAAAACGAAAAACTGCCCTAAGAAGGCGAAATTTTACGGTTTTTCAAAGAAAAAAGTCATCGTGCTTTAAACGAAATGAACATTTTTTAATTTACAAAATCTCATTCAAAAGAGCTCTTAAAAACCTTCAAGACAAGACATGTTAAGATTTTTTTGAGCCAGCAGGCTCGATGACATAACGTTTGAAATATAGTAATGCAGCCCTTGGAAAGTTTATTAAAAATGACGTTAAAAAATTGTTTTTTCTAAAATTAAGTAAAAAAAAAAAAAACAATTTACACTTGTTCCTTGGATGATTTCAAGCATTTTATGCCATGGGCACTTTTTAGTAAGATGCCTCCCTCTTGAGTAAAAAGCGTTTTGCCTTTCACAGGGCTGCATTACTATATTTCAAACGTTATGTCATCGAGCCTGCTGGCCCAAAAAAGTCTTAACATGTCTTGTCTTGAAGGTTTTTAAGAGCTCTTTTGAATGAGATCTTGTAAATTAAAAAATGTTCATTTCGTTTAAAGCACGATGACTTTTTTCTTTGAAAAACCGTAAAATTTCGCCTTCTTAGGGCAGTTTTTCGTTTTTTAAGAAGTGTAAAATTTTTTTTTGTCAAAATTACAACGTAGGTTTTAAAGTTCAAAATGAATGTTTTTAAGTTACTCTAAAACAAATTTTTCAAATTGTTTGACAACATTTTATAATTAATGCTAAAAAAAAAATAACAAAAATATATTTCTGCTTTGAGCCACCTTTAAATATGAATTTAAAAATCTGAAAAATTTTTTGGGATATTCTGTCATGATGTAGATCGTGATGCCAAAGTATATCTTGGAAATTCGAAAAATTTTTTTTTTTTTGAACAGCCCTACTCTATAGTTTCGGCACTCGCTTAGGTCACCTTTTTTCGGCAATTTGACTAACATGCCATGTAGCCAATCTTCTGGCAAACGCTCTTCACTCCAGATTTTGGTGAGCAGAGGATGGAGAATTTTAGCTGATGTTATGGGGCATGCCTTTAGCAGTTCAGCTGTTATTTGATCTCTACCGGCGGCCTTGTTATTTTTCATGCTTTGGATAGCTTTCACTATTTCATCAATTGTAGGCGGCGGTGTTTGTATTCGACTACTACTGCGAGTCACTGCGGCAGTTGTAGTTGGTGATTCTGGTTGCAGGGATGTGGTAGACATGGGATTTAGTATATCGCAAAAATACTCTTTCCATCTGTTTAGTTGGTCGACCGCAGATGTTAAGAGATTTCCGTTTTTGTCTTTGATAGGGCGGCTCTGATAATCTGCGGGTGATATCGTAAAGCTGCCTGAGATTTTGAGCATTTGCAGCGCTTTCGGCTTCGCTCGCGAGGTCGTTATACATTCTTCTTTTGTCTTGTCTACACGATTGCCTGACTTCTTTATTGAGAGAGTTAAAGACCATTTCGGCGACGTTCTTCTGCGCTCTAGTTTTAGCGTCGTCTCTCAGTTTTTTCGCGCTTCTTCTTTTTTCGACAAGACCCCACGTTTCCTCGCTCATCCAGTGCTTCTTGTTCGAGGGTCGAAACCCAAGTATTTTTTCACTGGAGTTTAAGAACGCAGCCTTAGCGGCCCTCCATGATGTTTCAATAGTTCCACCACAATCGAACGGAACTGTTTTAAGTTCTTCTCCGAAAGATCTGCGTACCTCGTCGTTCTTAAGCTTAAGCACGTCGAATTTTTTTGCTACAGATTGTTCGCTGGGACGTTTATTAACGGCAAGTTTTAGTCGAATGACCGCGGCGAGAAGATGGTGGTCGGAGCCTATGTCAGCGGCCCTCTTTACTCGTACGTCCAGAAGACTCCCTCTCCATTTTCTGCTAATGCAGAAGTGGTCGATTTGGTTTTCAGTGATGTTGTTTGGAGACACCCAAGTAGCTTTATGGCATTTTTTGTGTAGGAATAGCGTACCTCCAACGACAAGACCGGCTGTATTGCAGGCGTCAATGAGAAGCTCTCCATTGTCGTTTCTCGCACCCAAACCATGTCTTCCAATCACGTGCTCTAGGTTAAGGTTTTCTGAGCCTACTTTGGCATTCAAATCGCCCATAACCATTATGATGTCGTTCTTGTGAGCACTGTTTATTGCTGCAGCGAGCTGGCTGTAGAATTCATCTTTGGTTTCTCTCTCTGCCAACACTGTGGGCGCGTATGCTTGGAAGATGGTAATATTTCTTGCGGGGGTTCGAAATCTGCACCAAATGAGTCATTCGTTTACAGGTTTCCATTCCATAACTGCCTTTACTGCAGTTTTACTTAGCAAAAATCCAACTCCATCCCTGTGGATGTCATCTTGCGATCTACCGGAGTATAGAAATTTTTCGCCGTCAGGAAGTACATATTCGCCGGCACCGTTCCATCTACACTCGCTTAATCCCAATATCTCAAGGTTGAATTTGTGGAGCTCTCTAACGGCTTGGTGTATTTTGCCTGGTTCATTTAGAGTTCGGACATTCCAAGAGCCGATGCGTGTTCGAGTTTTCATCGAAAGGATTTTGAAATTTTGAGAAACCATATTGGTTCCAGTTATAGGAGAATCATTCACACCCTATGCATGTTTCTTGCACCTCCAAATCCGATGTGCATGCTGCCGAGGCAGGTGGATTGACCACACTCTGGTGGGTACCACTTGTAGAGTTATTTTCCATCGTTTTTCGATCCATGCTTCATTAGTATAATCTTCTCGGCAACGCCCCACGCAGTAAGTTATAAGCTTAAAGCTGGATCCGGCAAGCGCTGCAAATATAGTGGCCAAATTCACTTTTAATTTCAGCCGCCCAATCTGGAACAGACGCTGATCTGGGAGCCGCCCACTCTGGATCAGACGCTTCAGGATTTCGACAAGATGCTTATTTTAAGGCGGCATCGACTCGCCTTGTCAGTGCCAGTTACGGGCATTGTGGGTTTTTCTTTCGAGGCGCAACGCTGTCCAACGCTACACCCTTCCACACCCTGGCTGGTCACCCGCTTTTAGTCGCCTTTTACGACAAGCATGCTTACCTTGGGCATATTCTGACCCCTTACCCGCAGGGGTAGGATCGTGCACATGATGTGTCCAAATTCTTCAAAAGAGTTTTATAAAATGCCTCATAAAAGTAATAAGGGAAGGTCAATTTTTACTCAAGCATAAAGAATGTAGGAATTTATTTTAAAAGAATTATAAACATATCAAAATCACTCTAAAAAAATAAAAGGATGGGAAAGAACGGTTATCGAAATCTCATTAAAAATTTTGTGTTGCACAGTGTTATTGTAAAAGCAAAATCTTTATTAAAAATTTTGGTACTTTTTGGATAGTCTTAGTACTTTTTTTGCAATTTGGTACAAAATAGAAAAGCTCATTCATCATACCAGGTACAATGACAAATGTGAAACAAAAAGAAAACAAAAAAGCCTGAAGGCAGTGTCAGTCAGCTTTTTGCCTTTCTCTTTGTGCTGTATCCTCAATTTAGCTCTGTGTAACCGCGTATTTTGTCGTTGTTAATATTGGAAAATTTGCATTTAATTTTACCTGGCTTAATGGCAAAATATTTAAATAATTTTAAGTTTGTGCACATTTACACACAAATACCTTTCTAATGGTATATAATTCAAAGTCGTGCTCCATTTCAAACATAGTAAAAAAGGTACGACAAATTTTTGTCTTGCATATTGATATAGATTTCACTAAATCATATCACATCTTACAGCTCTGTTTGTCAACATCTACTACCATACTCGTACGTAAAAGAAGTCTCAAAGAGTAATGGCAATAGCAGTGGCAATTGCTGGCTTGTTGGAATTCAATGGGTTTTTGTTTATGTTTTTATGACGACCATAGAAAAATCATAGTTTTCGCTTAACTGAATGTTAGTAATGATGGTTATTATAATAACGAAGATGATAATGATGATGACTATGACGACGACGATGAATATGATTACTGATTACTGTGGAAACTGCTGTTAAAGGTCACATCTTGCATTGTGTTAAGATGGAATTTCTAAAATATTGATTAACAATTTGAGAGCGCTGTGAACAAGTGAAAGGTGGTAGTTAATTTACAGCGTGGATATACTTAGTTGGACGTTACAAGCAAGATTCTAAGAAAAAGGTACTTAAATCTTAAATGCAATTTATGCTATTAAAGTCGTTAGAGATTAACATAGGAATACATAAAAGATCGGCAATATAAATTAAAGTTCATTAGTCAAAGTTAGTACTTTTTTGTCTGCGGAGGTTTGAGAATTAATGCCAAAATGCTTAAAGAGCTTAAGAACATTTTCTTAGACAGCCTTTTTTTATGCTATTTTGATACCATAGTATGAATTTCTGCTTAAGGCGCATAAGCAAATGAAGAAAAACCTTTGTAGGGATCCCAGCATGATGATAAATCTGATTTGACAGCCACAAAAAATTTGCCCAAAAAAAAAAATTAAGTGCCTAAGTGAGCTAAACAGCGAATGAGAACTAAGTTCAAAATTTTGCTTGCAACTCTTGGTAGCAAAAGCTTGATTTATGCACTGAAAAAATATTAACTATACTACTTACATACAGGTGAAGCAATAGTACACTCATGTGGGAAGTTGACTGCAATTTCGCAAGAAATTAAAAAAAAAAAATTGGGCTCTGTTTTCACAAAAAGTTTATTTAATGATCTTAAATTGATGATATTAAGTTGCAAAAATGATTTCGGTCAATTGACTATCTCTGGAGTTGTTCACCTATTGTGTAAGTTTTGGTTTCAAATTGTTTATATTTTTGTCAGCTAATTCTTTATCTGTCTACAATATAAATGTCAAACTACAATGACATTTGATGCCATTTGTAAAAATTATTGAATAATCACATTATAAAATTACTTGTGCCTCATTTTGTACATGCATACAATTGAAAGAACTTTTCTAGTAGGGTTGTGGAACGTGAGTTATGGCACCCCAGTTCATATGGCACCCCAGTTCATATAGCACCCCATTTCATATGATACCCCAGTTCATATGGCACCCCAGTTGATATAGCACCCCAGTTCATATGGCATCACAGTTCATATGGCACCCCAGTTCACATGGCACCCCAGTTTATATGGCATTCCAGTTCATATGGCACCCCAGTTCATATGGCACCCCTTTTAATTTCAATAGGATAAACCTAAGAGAAGTGGCACCAAGTCATATAGCACCCCCAGGTAAGATGGCACCCCCAAGTTAGATGGCACCCCAAGTCATATGGCACCCTTTTCAATTTCCATAATTGCAGTATCATAGCAGTCAAATATGGATACGGTTTAATTTAGCTGTGACAGAGACTTCGTGTTGGATAGTTCTTTTAGCTTTAATAGCAATAATAACTTGTGTGGAGGCTTTTAAAAAAAGTAGTGGGAATGTAAACGACTGACTTTTGTTTTTCATATATTTCGAGTGGAAGCAGTGCGGTTTGTACAGCTTTATGGCGCATATATCAAAATAAACAGAACTGAATGAGAATTAATTTTTTCGTTTCGTAGCATTTTTATTCGGTATACAGCAAAAACAATAAATGGCACCCACTTACTGAAGGTGATATGATTCGAGTGCCATTTCACCTTTTTGGAGAGACCATACATTGCATTGGTTGTGCTTTTCACCTAAAATTTTTTTTTTTCTTACTGGACCACATTATCAGAAAACTTTAGAAATCTTTTTATAGCTCCCGGTCCATATCACCTTCAGTAAATGGGTGCCATTTGATTTCATTGAATTTTTATTTGGTACCATTTTTCTTTCCTAAGTGTATACGGAATAAAAATTCCACGAAATACCATTCCACCCTCAGAAACTGGGTACCATTTTTCCTTTTTATTATATACGGAATAAAAATTCCACGAAACAAATGGCATCCAGTTACTGAGGATGATATGGTTTGGATACCATTTTTCCATTTGCACGTTATAAGATATTTGGGAGTACAAATATGAAGCGCTTGAACTTACAATCACTCCAGAATTGCAGAATTTTAGTCAAGTATGATCTTAAATGGTACCTTTTTCAGTTTCATCGGATTGATATGAGGTTTTCGCTAATGTTTGAGAAAACTCTATGGAAACCCTGAATACAAATTACAACACGACGGAATAACAGTTCAGTGAAATCTCGCCTGTACCTACTACTTCGAAAAAGTGTTAGCCAGCAGGAAAAGAAAAAGCTTCAAGCGGAAAACACAACCAATGCAATGTATGGTGGTTGCAAAGTAGTGGGCTTTAAAGGTAAAGGTAGTTACTGGTTATGCTTCTTCCGATGAAGGTGAACAAAATATTTACTTCCAAGTTGAAACAAATATGCGCGTAAGATGTGGAGAAGACTATGAGAAGAATTGGACCAGATGATTGGATCCAATGCGTAATGTGCTTCATATGGTCACATAAAACATGTACATCTTATGCAAAAACATGCAACAATTCTGGCAAGAAAAAAGTTAAACCGCTTAGGGTGCCAAATGACTATTGATATTTTGTCATATATAGTTTTGGCTGATTTGGCACTTTATAGCATGTTTTAAATTGAAATGAAAATATATTTTCAATAATTTTTGCTAAAGTTGAAGGTCTATTATTTGTTTTAAATTAAATAAAATATAAATTCGCTTTTAGTTCCTTTCAAAATTTTTTTTAATTCCGGCAGTTCAACAAAAAATGTGCCATCTCTCCCGAACTTGCTCAAAATTAAATTTGTGAGGTGCTAAGTTTTGAAATTTGTTATAATAAAAAGGCGGAAAATATATTTTTCATTTTCAAGAATTTTTTACAGTGTTACTCCACACATTATTATTGTGCAAAAAACCAAATCAAAATATTAAATTGTAAATTGGCCCAAAATAACAACAAAAAAAAAAAAAACCAAAATCAGTGCAATAAAATGTAACAAATTAAGGAACGGCCGTCGATTTAGTGTTAATAAAATAGGGTTACCACAGCAATGAGTGCTTTAAATTGTGTTAAACATCGCAAGAAACGTAACGAAACGAAAGGCTTTAGCAAGCAACTTGCATGTTGATATGTGGAGTATTGCGCGAGTGTGTGCAATACAAATAGAAGGGACCCTTAAAATATGTAACCGTTGTTGTTGCTGTTGTTGTTGTTTTATAGACATTTTTGCCGCCGTTGTCCGTATTTTACAAGTATTTGCTTAGCGTATACAAAGCCGTAGCGTAAGCATTAAGCAAAGTTTGCCTACAATTCTTTGGCGCATGCGCGCAACATGCTTGACCTGACCTAACTCTATGGGTAAAGCCAGTCAGTTACTTTAAAAGGTTTCACTTTTTTTGTATTTTGGGGCACATGATCTTTTTCTCATTTTCTTGTGCTTTTAAAGTGAAATATGGTTATTATTTTCGCTTTAAATGTGATTTTATATTAAGCGGCATTTGTTGTTGAATTTATGAGTTTTCAATTTGAAGTTGTGTGTGTGTTGGTATTAGTCATTGCCTCATATTTAAAGTTTTTTTCATTATGAACTTTGTGTAATGTATGTAATATTTCGTCCTTGAGTCTTTCTCTTCATTTTGTTGTACTTAGCAAATTGAATTTTTCTGAAGCTGTCAGAAAAAATATATTGTTAGAATATCTCCATAGTTTGGTTAAATATTTCCACTAAACGTCAGTTAGTTTGCGCTTCCTTCATAAAATTAAAACACCCAGCTGTCTATTTGGCAGCCGCACAGCACCGCTTGTTACTTCCCTCGACAGTGTTTTCTCAAGTCAAGTTCCCACCTTTGGCTGCTTTCTCATGTCGTCGTTTGGCTTTGATTTAATAATGGTTTTAACCACTGTTGTTGCCATTTTTTGGAAGCACCCACCATTTGGTTAAGTTGCACAGTGGAATAAAATTTGAAACAGGGGAGCTAAAAAATTTTTCGATCTATCTTAAAGAGATAAAACAGTCTTCTCACCAACAGTCTCTTCACCAGTTTAAGTCGTATAAAAAAAGATGCGGTATGAAAGGCGAAAGAAAATAGATGATGAATGAATGATGAAGTATAAATGATGAACTATGAGTGCTAAATGATGAAGTATAAAGTAAGTAAGAAGTGCAAAATGTAAAAAATGAAGTATCAAGTATGAAAATTGAAATTTGAAGGATGCAAGAAAACGTATAAAGTGCGACGAATGAAGTGTAAAGTTTGAAGGTTGAAAGAAGACGTATATAGTGTGAAGTATAAAGAATGAAATTTGAAATATTAAGTAGGAATTATAAAAGAAGAGATATGAAGTGTGAAACATAAAGTGTGAAATATGAAGTATAAAGTACGAAGAATGAAGGGCGTAAGAGACATGAAGGATAATGGATGGTGAATAAAAGATAAAGTTTGAATGAAGTATTCTTCTATAAAGTATTGAGTAAGAAGCACGAAGTGTAAAGAAAGAAGCAAGTATAAAGTATGAAACTTGAAGGATAGAAGCGATATGAAGCATGAAATATGAAGTGTGAAGAATGAAAGACGGAAGAGACATAAAGTATAATGGATGGTGAATAAAGGATTGAGTTTAAATGAAGTAATCTTCTATAAAGTATTGAGTAAGAAGTATGAAGTGTTAAGCACAGAGAATAAAATTTGAAAGATGAAGTATGAAGGATAAAGAAGATATATGAAGTATGAAATGTGAAAAATGGAGTACGAAGTATGAAATATGAAGTGTGAAGTATGAAGTATGAAATATGAAGCAAGAAGTATAAAGAATGAAGTACAAAGTACGAAGAATGAAGGATAGAAGAGACGTTGAAAGATAATGGATGGTAAATAGAGGATAAAGTTTGAGTGAAGTATTCTTCTATGAGTTATTGAATAAGAAGTACGAAGTGTAAAGAATGAAGTAATTATAAAGTATGAAGCTTGAAGGATGCAAGAAGAAGTATGCAGCATGAAATATGAAGTGTGAGGTATAGAAAATGAAATTTGAAAGATAAAGTGTAAAGGATAAAGAAGATATATAAAGTACGAAATATGAAGTGTGGAGTATAAAGTATGAAATATGAAGTGTGAAGTATGCAACATGAAATACGAAGAATGAAGTGTGAAGCATGATATTTGAAGTAAAGAGTACGTATGAAGTTTTTAGTTCGATGGATGATAGAAGAAAGATGAAGTGTGAAGTGGGAATACGCAAACATTTTAAAGCATTGAAGTTTATCCCATTTACAGCTGACTTTTCCTCTTCTTGTGATCATTTGGTGTACATCAGGCTCTCTGGCAAATGGCTTGAGTTCTAACAAGATTGAAATTCCAAAAAAAAAAATGTTTATAGAACCACAACTATGATCCCATCCTTTGAAACCTTGAAAACAGTAAATCTTCTACCTGGCTTAAAGGAAGTCCTAAAGGTATCTCCTGTAGAACATATTGCTCTTCAGTGTTTTTCGTTAGTAGTATGTTTTGAAAATCCTAGACTGTTTTTGGAGTATTTTGTCACAATTGGTATCGAAATTTATGATCGATTTCTGATCGCAAGTTTTTGAAAATTCCAAAAAACGAAAGTCAGAACTTTTTTTTGATTGGACCTACAGGTTGGAAATCGGTTTCGAGGAAAATAAAAATATACATGCCAATTAAATAGATTAAAATACCCTTTCTCAAAGATTCAGCGCAATCGGTGATGGGCAGCTTGAAAGTTGGTTTGTTTTCACTTAGAAATTAAGGTTAGCTTAAGACAGAATGACTCCATTTCAATTTAAAAAGAGTTTACTCCGTTGCTAAATTATCTACACCTTTATAATTTGTTTGCCAACATATTATATGAAAATGCTACACTGTCCAACGAAAATTCCAGCAATAGACTTTCGCTCAATTTCATTTTCCATCACTCAACGCATTTTGTGTGTAATCCTGTGCGTCTGAGTGAACGAATGAATGAATGACTGCAACGCTGATTTTCCAACAACTCTCGTTGTTGTAAGAACAACGCATATGATTGACTTCAGTTCTAATCACAGTGATACGCCCCTAAGAATCCATTAAACTTGTAAATCGCTGCAAAATTATATGAATTTTCTAATCACCAATTTTCATTTCGCACAAATGTTTTCACAATAGAGTACGATTTAAAAAGCAGAGTTTTCCAAACAAGAAATTTAGCATTCTTCTTCTATGTGAAACATAGGAGAGTAATGTGGCATTATTTTTCCATGTATTTGGGAAACACTGTTCTAGCACCTCACATTACACAGGCAAATGTAACAACACCCCAGCTACAATCTATTCGTTCTTGCTATCTTGAGCTGTTAAATCATTGTGATTTCAGCTGCGTTTTCTTGCAAACAGCTGCGCACATTTTAACTTATTTCACTACAAGGATGGATGGGCATTTCCTACGGAAAGCACTGGTGTCGGTCAATTGAAAGCATAAAGTTTGTTCCCATAAAACGCATCATATGTAAGTGAGATTAAGTGAGGAACAAAGGGTGCATTCTAATTTTGCAAATGATATATAAAGTACCAACGAGAATTTCTAATAGAATTGGGCTTAAATTTAATGTTATAATTTTGAGTGAAATGTTTCAAACGTACCTTAGAGAATCCTATATTTGGTGTCGGCGTATGATGTGGTGATATGTCATGTCTTTTAAATACTGAAAAAAAATTAAATTAAATATTTATGTTAAAATAATAAAACTACGTATTGACTTAATATATGAAATAAAAATGTTTTTTCTTGCCGTCTAATATAAAGTAAGCTTAGGAAAAATACATAGTAACGATTTGTAAGACTCGGTTTGCATTCAACCTCAGGGGTTGTAAAATAAACGCATTCTCATACACCCAGGGTACATTCACTTTGTCCTTCCGTTTGTAACGTAGAGAAGGAGGCGTGGCAGATATAGCAAAGCATATATATTTTTCACCAGCGTCACCTCCTGAGTCGATATAGCCATGTCCATCTGTCTGGCTGGCTGTGTGTGGAAATACGCTTTTTGGGAAAACTGAGCAAGATAATTCAATGAAATCTTTGTCAAAGTTTGCTCGTGGGACTGAAAATGAGCAAAATTGGTCAACGCACACGCCTACCGCCCATTCAAAAAATATATTCAAACTGCAACTTTAGGAGTATTTTTCACGACAATGTAACCAAAATACACATAAATACTTCGAATTGTAAGCGCAAGCTTTGAGCAAAAACTAGGCAAATTCGGACATGAGGGTGTGGCACCTCCCATAAGCAAAAATTTAAGAATGCTATACTGAAAGAGTTTTTTTAGATAATCCAACGAAATTTCGCTCAGACACTAAGAACTATAAATGCGAGCTCTTTATCTTCGGACTTCAAGGCTTCTGTTTCTGGAAGAAATTTTAAATTATCATGTAGAGAACAGGGTCAAATGAGCATTTGTTTATAAAAAAAAAAACCAATAAAAAAATAGCAACAACTAATACAAGCGCATTCTTATTATTACTAGAATAGCCCAGTGACCAAAATTCGACCGCAAATGTATTAAATAACTTTGTAGTTTTTGGACACATTTAGTACTTTTTTGTTGCTATTTGGTAGGAAATAGAAAAGCGCATTTATCATCTCTGGTATAATTCAATCGAAATATAAACAAAAAACAAAAACATGAAGTCAGTGCTATGCTTTTTGTCTTTTTCTTGGTGCTTTATCCTTTTTAAAGCTCTGTGTGACCGTGCATTTTATTGCTGTAAGTAATGAACAATTTGTACATATTTAGTTTCACCTGGCTTAAGGTCAAAAAATTAACTTAATTTTAACTTTGTGCACATCTACACACAAATATCTTTCTAAAGGTATATAGTTTAAAGTCGTACTCTATATCTAACATAATAAAAGAGGTTGGACAAGTTTTTGTCTTGCGTATTGATATAAAGATTTATCGTTGATCGTATTTGTTTTCTACCATCCCGCTCAATTTTCAAAAACTTTCAACAAAAAGTTTACGAGAAATTAATTTGTCTGTATCTCAATTTTCAATCGTGCATTATAAATAATCAAATTAACTTTTTTCAAAACTTTTTATGTCATAGCTTTCTACCAATTAGTAGATTGCATTGCGATATTCGTTTTCAATTTTCGTTGCCACGTCGAAAGTCATGGGCCCAATTGGCGAATTTCTTCTCAATACTATTGACAGTGTAAGATCATCGTAGTGCTGTTGTGTGATTTGATTTTGATTTGCTTTGTTTATTAAATGATCCTTAGTGCTAACAAGACGAAATCTTATAAACTAGCACTAATTAAATGATGTCTTTAAAGAATATTGAGTCATAAATAAAAGGTAATATTTAAAAAATAAAAATTATGATACGAATTCTAATTCAGATAATGTTTAAAAATGCATATTACATAAATTTAGTAGAGTTAAAAAGGATATTTTTTTTTTCAAGAAACCAGTAAAAAATTATAAAAAACCTACAATGGGGACAAGTACTGTAAGGTAACATTTTTGAATTGCATTGCATTGCTAATACGCTGAATTATGTGAGGAAGCGAATTCCAAAGACGTATACCGTTAACGAAGAACTGGTGTTCAGATATCAAATACTTAGGCCTAAGGTTGAATAAGATTTTTTACCGGTTAGATCGAAGGAATTGTAATTTATTAAATAAATAATTAGGTTCTTGGGTGTAAACTATTTTTTGAACTGTAATTAATGTCCTTAGAGCTAGTAGCTTGTCTAATGGTAAATTAAAAATCTGATTTGAATAGTGAGACACATGGTTAACCGATTGCGATCTACCAGTCAAGTATGATTGTATTTATAAGACGAATGCTGGGGGAAGAAAATTTGAATAAATTTAATAGCTTGGAGCATAAGACGCAATGATCAACCGAATTGAAACCTTTTGAATGATGATGCAGAACTAGAAGTGTTAATCTATTACCTTCAACATTGACTCGAATGTCTTCTGACACATCTAGCAACGCTGACACACAGCTCCACTTGGATAGAAAACCAGATTGTTTATCACTAAGTAAGGAGTGTCTCAGTAGATAATGGTTCATTTGCTTGTGAACAAGTGATTCAAAAACTTTAGACAGATATGGTAAAATGGCGATGGGGCGAAAGTCACTGCCAGATTTCGGAACAGGTATTATTTTTGGTTTTTTCCAGCTCAGGGGGAACGAAGAAGTTGTGAGAATATTATTAAAAAGATAAGTTATGTATGGTAAGAGTATCGGAAGAATGATTTTAAGAAACTTGGGATGCATTTTATATAAACCAACTGCGTTAGATTTTACGAGTAAAAAACAAAGAAGAACTGATTCCTGGGAGACGCCGTCAAAACAAAAGTCTGAATCAGGGTTGTAGCCACATTCATATCCAGCATAGGAGTATATGTCTGGCTGAAGCATGGGAAAATCAACAAAATTTTGATTTAAGTTGTTCAGATCCACATCGTAGTTTTCATGTGGAATGCTCTTACATACACCTATATTTCTAATAACCTTCCATTTCTGTTTTCCACAAATAGCGGAATCATATTCATTTTCGTAGTAAGCTAATTTGGCGGCCTTCACTGCCTTTACTACATTTCTTCTACTATCTTGATAATTTTTGTGGTGTTTAGGAGTTTTAAAATGTTGTGATTAAAGCTTTAATCTTACTATCAAGCCAAGGCGGTTGATTGTGTTTAACAGCCTTAGTTTTGACTGGTAGAGTAGAACGGGGCAATGTCGTGCACTCAACTTTGACATGGTCGTAAAGCCGTACATCTCAAGCGAATGCGACGGGTAAACATCCAATCGAAAGATTATTTCGTTGGTTACATCCATGTGTAACAACATTTGTGTAGCGAGAAATTGTGTTTGTGTAAGTGAAGAAAAAAAAAATGTGCCCGACATTTCCCCCCTCAAAATTTGTGGGGTTATGTCGTGCATTGTTTTCCGAGTATAGTGAAGGTACCAAAATGTGTGAGAAATGATAGGTAGTGGTTCTATTAGAGGAGATTTAGCATTATCATGTATTTATTCATTATTCTACAAGTGTGAAGTACATGATATGTTGTGTAGAGTAGAACGGGGCAATGTCGTGCACTCAACTTTGACATGCTCTTAAAGCCGTACATCTCAAGCGAATGCAACGAATAAGCATCCGATCGAAAGATAATTGCATTGGTTACATTCATGTGTAACAACATTTGTGTAGCGAAAAATTGTGTTTGTGTAAGTGAATGTGCACGACATTACCCCAATGGTCGTTTTAAAGGTCAACTTCGATAACTCGGTGAAGCCAAAAATTTTTTTGGAAATCAAATACTTCTTTTCTTTGGCAGGATATTTCGTTTCAGAAAACACTTACCTGGTATATTTTCCCGCAAGGAAAATTATTTTTCTGACCCGATGAAAAAACACTTTTATCGTCCCGAAAGCGTACTTTTTGAAAAAAAGGTTACTCTGTAGAGACGAACTGGTGAAAATTGCTAGTATTATATGCATAAGCTCAGTAGGTCAGCAGGTCCCTACCTTACGAACAGTTGGTAAATCATTCAATTCCTTGGGCTGAAACAGCCAGTGCACGACATTACCCCCTGCACGACATTACCCCGTTCTACTCTACATATTTATCAAAAAGGACATTGATACTTTTTTGTAGAAATTCCAATTGGTCATCTACAGATGGCACGGA
Organism: Calliopum simillimum; assembly: GCA_951812925.1. Classification (NCBI taxonomy): domain Eukaryota; kingdom Metazoa; phylum Arthropoda; class Insecta; order Diptera; family Lauxaniidae; genus Calliopum; species Calliopum simillimum. The sequence goes on from OX638368.1 coordinate 26,966,220, forward strand.
GTATATATATGACCAGTCAGCAAGTTCAAGTTCTTGGTTAAGCGTGACGTAGTCAATGTTACGAAAATCACGATATGACATTTTTTGTTCTAAATGCTTTAGTTAAACATCATAACAGAGAAAAATTAGATAATGTTTCGAGAAGACTGATGCTGATAACTGGTCGTAGAGCAGAACTTTATCTTTATCACTAACAAAGAAGAGGTCCAGTAGAGTATTTGACTCTCTAGAGACGAGATGTGAGATGGCTTTCGATTAATATATTGCTGTTGAAATCACCAAATATGACTATATTTGAGTATGATGACGCCAGAATTTCAACTTTTAAAAAGAAATTTGTAGTGTCGATGCTACGGTTAGGTCTATATACATTACCTAGAAGCAATTTTTCTGAGTTATGAACCAGATCGACAAAAAGGTATTAAATTTTTTTCATTATCATTCGATTTGCAGTTCAATTTGCACACGATGCCTTCTCGCACATATATAACTACGCCACCACCATGGGTCATCCTATCAGCTCGAAAAAGTTTATACCCGTTGACTTTGACAATATTATCAGCTACACAAGGCTGATACCAAGTCTCCGGCACACATATAGCGTCAATCCCTGAATTTGTAAAAATATACCGAAACTCATCTATCTTGTTATTCAAACTTTGAGAGTTTATGTGACAGACCTTCAGATCGTCCCTCTGCCTACTCAGTATACGTGTTAAGGAAAATATATTGTCTTTGGAATTGCAGCGATTATTGTGTAAAAAATTTATGATTTATAAATATTTTAGACAGTGGTGAAAAAAGTGTACTAGCAATACTCGCAAATATGTACATTGTCTAATAATTTATTGAGACGTTAAAATGGTTTCTTGGAGGATTACATAAATACCAAATATAAAATATATTAATATGAAATGGAAAACTTTTCTGTTTTTTTTAACATATAAATCTGAATTCACGTTAAGATCGAGAAGGTTTAGGCAAGTATACCCTTGAATGCAGGATACAAACATGAAATAATAGCTATAGCTATTTTCATAAAAATTCACTTTAAAACTGGGACTCTCTCTTTCTCTCTATAAACCAAATAGATAACCCAATAAATGTTAGCATGAAAATGCTATTTAATCCATTGAAATCCTGAAATAAACACAAAAAAAATCCACTGATGAAAATTATGAGAAAGCTTTTTGTGCAAAATTTAAACAAAAAATTTGTGAAAAAAAACTGTTTGCTTACTAAACCAACAGTTACAATAAAAAAAAAATAAACCAAGCGAATCAGTGGAAACGCAGAGCTTTGGTTAACACTATTCCAAATCAATATCAACAAGAACAACAACAACAATAATAACAACAACAACAACAACTATAACAACAAAAGCAACAATAAGAACAACAACAATAATCATATTAATGCATAACTAAAAAGCGCATCCAAGTAATTAAATTCGCTGATTGTACGTACAACAATGAGTCAAGTGATAATCGCTGAACCGCAGCTGCTTAAAGCGTTCGCATATTAATTATACACAGCAACAACAATAGAATAGTGGAAAAAAAATCCACAATCCGAAAGCGCTGTCGTTGCTTAAACGTTGCAATTAAATTGGAAAATATGAGTACGAGAACACTTGTAAAGGGTGTTTTTTTTAGAGGTTTGTTTTTCAAATAGAGATAAAACTGGCATTTTGTGGTCAAATCTGGCAACTCTAATGTCATTTATGTTCAGTTTGGTTTGCCATTTCATCATGAACAGGTTGACAAAAGAACAACGCTTGCAAATCGTGCAAATTTATTTCGAAAACAATGGTTCAGTTCGCGAAGTTTACCGCAAGCTCCGTCCATTTTATGGTCGACATAATCGTCCATCAGAGCAATTAATTCGGTTATCCATGGATCGTTTTCGCACTACGTTTACTCTATGTGATAGTACGCATCCGCAGAGACGTCGAACAGTGCGCACCGAAGAAACAATTGCCGCTGTAGAGCAAAATGTTGAAGAGGACCCGAATGAATCGATGCGCCACCGTGCACAACAATTGGAGCTTTGTCCATCAACTTTATGGAAGATTTTGCGCAAAGGTCTTGGCTTGCGACCTTACAAGATCCAGCTTTTGCAAGAATTAAAGCCGCGAGACCATGCAATGCGTCGTGATTTTGGTGTATGGGCCGAAAATGAGATTGATCTCGATGCTGATTTTCATCGCAAAATTTTGTTCAGTGATGAGGCTCAGTTTTGGTTGAATGGCTACGTCAACAAGCAAAATTGCCGCATTTGGAGTGAAGAGAATCCACATGAGACCCTTGAGACGCCATTACATCCACAAAAACTGACTGTTTGGTTGTTTGGTGTGCTATATGGGCTGGTGGAGTCATTGGGCCATACTTCTTCCGAAATAATGCTGGAGAGTCAGTTACCGTTAATGGAGACCGGTATAGAGCCATGATAACCGACTATTTTGTTCCCGAATTGGATGGCATGAATGTGGATGAGTTGTGGTTCCAACAAGACGGCGCTACATGCCACACAGCGCACGTCACAATCGATTTATTGAAGGAAACATTCGATGAGCGCATAATTTCGCGGAATGAACCTGTCAATTGGCCACCAAGATCGTGTGATTTGACACCATTAGATTATTTTCTTTGGGGATATGTGAAGTCGCTCGTCTACGCCAACAAACCAGAAACGTTAGGGGACTTAGAAGCCAACATTCGTGGCGTTATTGCCGACATACGGCCCCATATGCTCGAAAAAGTGGTTGAAAATTGGACCTGTAGAATTGGCTTTATTCGAGCCAGCCGCGGCGGCCACATGCCCGAAATCATATTTAAACATTAATGGCATAAAATTATCCTTCCAATAAAGCCAAATTGATGGACATTAAAACGATTTTCTTGTATTTTATTTCAAATTGAAGTTCTATACCTCTAAAAAAAACACCCTTTACTACGATGCCATGGCAAATCTATTAAAGTATCAATTTCAAATTTAATGAAAAAAAAAATAGAATTTATTTAATAACAAATTAAATGCAGCGTTGGGCGCACCTACAAAAGAAAAAAAAAACCGCTCAACACTAAATGTTGCTTCACAAAGGGGGTGGTACATATAGAAGAAAGACAAGTTGTCTTTGGCAGATGCAACATTATGCAAATTTGCACACTTTGCTAAACATAGTAATTCACAATTAGTTAGGCTTTCAATTAAAGTTTTTTTCAAGCTGACACAAAGAAGAGTTTTTTTTTGCTGCTGCTAAGTTTGGGTAGGGCTTTTCACCCTACAAACACCTACGCAGCAAGCAATGGGAAAAACCGCGCTTGAACTTGAGTTTAGATGCTGCAACGGCACAACAGAGTGACAACACCTTGCAACAAATTGACTTCACTTGTTGTTGCACTATTTGTAAATGTCAATTGTTGTTGTTGCCGTTCATGCTCAAATCAACATTGATTTCCTGATAGTGACTGACTGTGTGAAATAAATTACACTGGAGAACAGTGACGATTTTTTTTGTTTTTTTGATTTTTGGGTGCGCCAAGTGATCTGCAATGATCTATGGCAAAAATTATGCTAACAAACAATGAATTGCACAAAATACTAAATGCTGAAATCAACAAATCGTTATAATTATTATAATTATTTTGACTGTATTTGTTGTTGTTGTTGTTGTTGCTGTTGCTGTTGTTGCAAACGCTTACAATTTCAAGTTCATAACTTTTGCTGCAACTGCAACTGCAACTTCAAGTTCATGTCCTTGAATAACAAAATGTTTAAATTGCCCATTGATTTTTATGCTGCTGCTGCTGCTCACAGTGGGCTCCTACGTGTTTTGAGTTTGACTTTACTGACAACAAAATCCTGATATGAGGATGTGTTCGTACTCATTTCAGAATTATAAAACTGCTTAAAGTAAAATCGGATCTGATCGGTTTCGAAAGTTACAGCCAATTACATGGTTTTTTATTTTCTACTGTACAGTAACAAAAAAGTTTAAGTCCAAATGTCATGGATTCAACACGAAATCATGTAAAATTACTCGTGGGCACTAACGAAATCTAAAAAACAGGGTTCTGAAATCAAACCATTGGTAGTTCTTCTAAATTTTGTAAAAAAAATTGCGTTTTTTACAAATTGGCCCAAAACCTTTAAAAGGAACAAGAAATTAAGGCAAAAATTGTCATTTACAATGGATTTGCCAATTCTAAATCTGAATCCGGTCGCAGAATTGCTCTATTGCATACAGTTTTTGAGATATTCTTACATATAAGGAAAATTAATGACGATTTTTCGTAATTTTTGATGTTATATAATAAGACCAGATAATTGTAAGTCATAAAACTTGATACAGAAAATGAAAGATCCATTCTTTTTCTTTAAGACTCAATTTGAATTATATCAATATCTTTTGTTTTTTCCAAAATATCTTAATCTTAAAAGTTGAAAAAGGGCTAAAAATCGGTTTTTGGCTATATTTGGGGTTAAATATAGGACGAATAAAATTGTTATGCTATTTTATATTATTTGCATTATTTAGTACACTTTTTAGTCTTCATAATGAGTTATAAAATGAGCTCGTAATATTTTCCATTACAAAGCTATGATCATTTTAAAAAAGCATTAAATTTACATTTTCAGGTAAATTTGTATGGGAGCCCCCTAGGATGTTGAGATAAGGGACGGACATTTTAGAAACAAGCGTTGAGGAGAGGAAAATGTAAGGAGTTGCTTATCATTTTTTTGGTTCATAGGGAATTGATTTATTATTTACTGCACAGCATAAAAGAAAAAACATGTAATTGGTTGTAACTTACGAAACCGATCAGCTCCGATTTTACTTGAAGCAGTTTTATTATCCTGAAATATGTGCAAACACATCCCCATACCCCGATTTTGTCGTCAACAAAGTCAAACTCAAAACACGTAGGAGCCCACTGTGTGCTGTGGTGCAATACTGTTGTAAATTTATGCACAAAATTGCTGTGTGTTGTATATTGCTACCCCTGTGTGTTATCATTGCTAGCAATGGCGCCAATTATTTTACCACAAAATTAACAATTCCATTGTGGCGTCTTTTTGGCTTGGCAACATCGATGGCTGCAATTTTCTTGCTGCTCAAGTTCAATGCAATTAATTTAAGTTTATTCAGTGTTGTTGCTACTCTTGTATGGATGCTGTTGCATCTGCTGCTGCTGTTGCTATTGGCAATGACACAATTTCTGCTTTCATTTGTTGTGATTCATTTGTTTATGTAGTTTGAAAAACAAAACAAAAAAAAAAGATGAATGCAAAAAAATTCTAATTTATTGTTATCTACCGAGTGTCATCGACAATTGTTTATACAACAATTTAATAACATCGCGCTTAATTGCATATAATTTGCAATATTTCGCTTTAAATTATCAATGACATCTACATAACAACAAAGTACATGTTGTAAGGAATACAAATGATATGCTACAGCCGGAAAAATTTTTCATTTAAATAAATGGCATGAAGGAAAGAGTCAGAAAATGAAAAAAAAACCTGCAACTTTTATACATTTGTCAGATATTTTAAATAAATTGCCTTAAATAAAAAATGTTTTATTTTTATTCAAAAATACGCTGAAACTGCGTCCTTTACTTCTTCGTCACTACACAGAAAAAAAAAAATATCGGTCAATCCAACCGATTTCAACGATAGAAATTGCACCAACCCGCAGTAAAGGTTAAATTGACTGTGCAGTCCAGTAAAATTGCTGTAAAAATAGTACTGTACAGTTGCTGTTAAAATGTTTAGGTACTGTGAAAACAGTTAATTTAACCTAGATTTTCGATAGAAATTGCACCAACCCGGACTTTTTGTATTTTGACCGTAGAACTCTGTAAATTTACAGTTTACTCGGTTTAGAAACTATCAATCGCAGTTACAGTAAAAATAACCTTCTTGAAATGTCAGCTAACAATATAAACTGTTCCAAACAGTTAAAACTGTTTTGGAACGGTTTAATAGTTAGCACCCCAGAAGGGCTGTAACTAGCCGTTTCCAAAAACTCGTAGAAATTGTAGCAAACAACTTCTACGGCGACACCATTTCAAATGGCAAAATATCAGTACAACTCTAGCAAACTTATGTTGATTTATTCTTAACCCTTTCGACCCGGAAAAAAACCGTGGGGTACACAATATTTGTGATAGGTTAATCTTAGAAACTAAATATAAGTAAAATGTTGTACCGTCTCTAAATTCAAATTTTCACCGCCAGAGGCGCTTCCGGTCTATACTCCCAGCAGATGTTTTTGATTTGAATTTTTGAGATATAATGTCCTTGGAGTGGTTATAAGAAAAAAGCTGATTCTGAAATTTTGAATTTTTGTTTTTGTTTCCTATAGAAAATTTGAAAAACTATAGAATACAAAATTTATATTTAATTTTACCGTCAGTTTTTTTTTTCTGTGTAGTAAATTTCGTCATGTGTATTCTTTTTTTTTAATTTTTGGGAATGAGCCCTAATCATTCGGTACCAGATTTGGACTTAAATATTATTCACAATTTCTGAATTGTTAAAATCATACTTTTCGTAACTAAATTAAAATTTTTGGTTTAAAAAAATGCTCAGATAAAGTTTGGTTGAAATATTTACAAAAACTTTCAGGGTTGCCACTTGTTTTTTTATATATGTTTCAAAAAAATTGGTGCTTAATAAAGAAATAGTACGATTTTAACAAAGTTTCAAAAAATAATCAGGTGGCAACCATAAAAATATATGTTGGATTTTTAAAAAGTTAAACTTAGCCTTTTAAGACTGAAATTTATATTTTCTTTTCTTAAATATATGGTTTAAGCAAAATTTACGAAAAAAGGTGGCAACCCTGAAAGGTTTTGCACAATTTTCAAAAATTTTACCTGTGCGTTTTTGTGCTAAACAAACAAATAATCAGCTCAAAACGAATGAGCTAATCGATCAAAAGATCAGCTCAAAGCTCGCGGTCTGATCGAACGAACGAACTGAGTTGAGCTGAGCTAATCAATCTCGGTTCGTTGTGTGTGGCGAAAGTTCGAACAGTTTCGATCAGCTCATTGCCCTAAAAAATAGGTGTATCGCATATTCCAACTCCATTTCTGCAAGATGTTTTCCCTTTACTCAAGCAACGTACAATTTTAACTATTTGATTTTTTGAATGAGATTCTAAGTGGATCCTTGGTCTTTTAAATGAACCCCATGTCTTTCTCAAAGAGATTTTTGTAAATTGCTATACATTTTTTTTTTCTCGACATCTCTTCGAGAATGGTTTGAACAGACTTTATAGCTTAGTCAGAAATTTTAGCATACCGTACATGATACTCGAACTCCTTTGACTTTTTAAATTTTCTTCGTAAATACGGGGAAATGAACAACTCGGAAGGCTCCTGAACAAATATAAAAAATAACGAAAAATTATAAATGGGTATTTCTCCAAAAAAATGTACCATTCAAAGTGTCGGGGCACAAGCTTATTTTGTTACTACGCTTGATACAGATACATAAACAGAGCTTCTATATAAATAGTTTGAAAAAAAAAAAAAAAAATTTATATTTTATTATGAAATTATAATATAAAATGTTTAAAAAGTCATTCTCCCTGCTGTCACTAACTGCTTCTTAGTGCACTTAATTTGCCCGTTTCGTATATAACGTTATTTTCTAAAAAAAACTTATATGACATTGTTTGTATACATATTTCAGCAACTGTTTTTCTGCGTTAGCTCTCCGAAAAATCATCTTTTTTATATAGAGTTGATATACATAGAAGTTGGCCCATGATTTTAGACTATCTCCGCTCAGTTCTTCTTATTCTAACTGAAAATTTCTTAAATATTGACTAAATAGAGAACTGAAAGTGAAGAGAAGAGGAGATTGAGTTTATTTTCAGCTCTGTTAGTTTTGGTTTTTAGAAAGTAAGTGTTCGTGTGCTTTTTCTTTTTTTTTTGAAAAAAAAGCTTAAAAATTTTGTAAAGAACACAAGGGTGTATCATTCACCGCGTAAGTTTCTTTTTATATTACTAAATAATATAATTTTATCTATATATAATTAAATCAATTAGAGTGGTAATCCACCAATTTCAACTTTTCAAGAAAAAATTGCTAGTTTCATTGTGATATTTCTGTTTTTGCAACAATTTGTCATTCTCCGCCTTTTTTGTCACATTTCATCATTTTCCGTTTAGTAACCCTCCATCTGGTTTTGGTTTGGTTAGTTTTGCTTAAAATATTTTTTTTAAAAATTAAAATTTAAATTTAATCTTAAAACACTTAAGTAATCTTTTAAGAAATCCAACATCAATTCTTAGGGTTGCCACCTGGATATTTTCTTAGTTCTTTTGTTTTTTAACTAAATTGCAAGTTTTGGTTTCAGAACCGCTCAGACAAAGTTTTCTGAAATTGTACAAAAATTTTCAGGTTGCCACCCTGTTTTTTTTGTTAGTTTTAAGCTACAATAAATTTTTTACGATTTAAACTATTATTCTTTAGTGTGTAATTATATTGGTGAAAGTAGAAAAAGGCCGTTTTAAATTAAATTTTTGAAAGCAACCATCTGGCAACCCTAAAAATTTATGTTGGATTTTTCTAAAGTTTATTTAAGCGTTTTGGGGCTAAAATTTTATTTTTATATACATTGTTTTAGCAAAACTTTGAAAAAAAAACATATGGCAACCCTGAAATTTTACGTTCATTTTTTTAAAAATGTTCCAGAAGTTAAGGTCGTCATATTCTTTACTTTCAAGTATTAAAAAAAAAAATAAGTGGGGACAAAAAAAGGCATGTAGATTTTTCGGAGATTTACTCAAATGTTAAATAAGAATAAAATGAGGAGTATGGAAACAAAAGTAGCCAATTCCATTTTTTTTTTTTTTTTTTCCTTTTTCTAATCTTTCTTGTATGATACGTCTTTTGAGGCTCTTCAGAAATCCAATCATTTTTTGTATCTTCACAAGAATAAAAATGCTGCTCATCTACGCCATGTGATAATCGCTAGAGGCTATGTCCGGTGAATAATGCGTGTGGAGTAAGACTTCTGATTTAACCGTTTCCATGTTTTCACTGGTTTTGCAACATATGGCCGAGCGTAACAACAAAATCACTTTGACATGTCTCTCTGTTTATATAGCGGCCATTTTTATTTTTCTTTGAGGCTTGACGCATCGTTACTGAAAAATGGATACGGTATGATATTCTCAAGAATAATCATAACTAGTTCACGAAAGTTGATTGATTTGTCTTCTTGAACTTCCGCACAACCCTTAATGCCATTATTGCACAAATTTTTTGTTGTGAACTTAATTTAGTCACCCTTTCCAGCAATAAATGCTTCAAAAATTCTTTTTCGACAATAGATACACATGCACTAGCCACTACTAGCCACTAAAAATGTTCACAGATACACAAAAACAACACATCTCTATTTTTAAGTTTTTTATATATGTATTTTATAATTGACATTTATTGTTTTATAAACAAGTATTATTTTTATTTGAGCGCATCATCAACTGGTTTTATTGCACCCGCTGCGAATGTCAGTTAATTGTTTGTTTATACATATATGTATGTAAGTATGTACCTTTGACGTCAGAAAATGATGAGTGGCACTGATTTACGGTTTTCACATACATATATACTTAATTGCACATAAAATCAATTATTTGTTTGCATTAAAATTAAATGGAAATTTTACACTTTTTAAATGCAAGCGACAAGCAGCATGTGAGAAAACGAAAGACTTAGACAACAAACTTGCTAAATTAAGAAACTCTATAAATTGAAATTGAAGAAATGGAATTTTGTTTATTATGATTTATAAGAAAATAAGCAGAAAGCAGTTAAAAGTTATTATTTTGGAAATGATTCTATTAATAAATAACACTTATTTAAACAAACACACGCGTCCATTTCCGCAATTCATTGACAAACTCAAAATTTTAGATTTTTTTTTATTTTTTATACCCCAAGTAAAAGAAAAACCAACAAATTCGTTCCATTAAGCGCGTGTTACTCAAGCGTGCGCTTCTAATTTATATAAATTAAAATGAAAGAACATTTCTTTGAACTACTTTTTATTTAATTTCGTAGCACAAATAATGAAAATGTGTAAATTGTGTGACAAAAAGTTATGCCGGCAAGTTGGACAAGTTGTTAATTTTATGATAGAACTGTTAAATAAATAATTATTTAAAAAAAAAAATGAATAAACATGTAAATGAATATTTAAAAGAAAGTTAGTGAACTTAAGTTTATAAAAAAAATGTATTAGCAGACTAGACAATGTAAATATAACATTTATTTTTATTTACATTGTTAAGAAGTCAATGTGCTGTAAGTGATTGAGTAAAAAAATGTGATTTTTTGTTGCTTAGTCGAAAAATGTATATTAAGTTGAAAAATGTTGATAAAGTCAAAAATGTTAATAAAGTTGAAAATGTTGATAAAGTCGAAGAATGTAAAAAAAAGTGATTTTTTGTTGCTGAGTCGAAAAATGTTGAATAAGTGAAATAATGTTGACGAAGTGGAAAAATGTTGATAAAGTTGAAAAATTAGATAAATATTAATAAAGTTGAAATATGTTGCTTGGTTCGAAAAAAGTAAAAAAGAAAGAGAAAGTAAAAAAATGTGATTTTTTGTTGCTTTGTCGAAAAATGTTAATTAAGTTGAAAAATGTTAATAGCGTTGAAAAATGTTGATAAAGTCGAAAAATGTTGATAAAGTCTAAAAATATTGATAAAGTTGAAAATGTTGATAAAGTCGAAGAAAGTAAAAAAAATGTGAATTTTTGTTGCTGAGCCGAAAAATGTGGAATAAGTGGAATAATGTTGACAAAGTGAAAAATGTTGATAAAGTTGAAAAATTAGAAAAATGTTAATAAAGTTGAAAAATGTTGCTTGGTTCGAAAAAAGTAAAAAAAGAAAGAAGAAAGTAAAAAAATGTGATTTTTTGTTGCTGAGTCGAAAAATGTTGAATAAGTGGAGTAATGTTGACAAAGTTGCAAAATGTAGATAAAGTCGAAGAAAGTAAAAAAAATGTGATTTTTTGTTGCTTAGTCGAAAAATGTAAATTAAGTTGAAAAATGTTGATAAAGTCGAAAAATGTTGATGAAGTTGAAAATGTAGATAAAGTCGAAGAAAGTAAAAATAATGTGAATTTTTGTTGCTGAGCCGAAAAATGTGGAATAAATGGAATAATGTTGACAAAGTTGAAAAATGTTGATAAAGCCGAAGAAAGTAAAAAAATGTGATTTTTTGTTGCTTAGTCGAAAAATGTATATTAAGTTGAAAAATGTTGTTAAAGTCGAAAAATGTTGATAAAGTTGAAAATGTTGATAAAGTCGAAGAATGTAAAAAAATGTGATTTTTTGTTGCTGAGTCGAAAAATGTTAAATAAGTGAAATAATGTTGACAAAGTTGAAAATGTTGATAAAGCGAAAAATGTTGACGAAGTCGAAAAAAGCAAAATAAATTTTATTTTTTGTTGCTAATTCGAAAAATGTTGATTAAGTCGAAAAATGTATATATAGTTGAAAAATAACATATTCACAAGTTTTGAAAATCTAACCTGCATTGAACAGCGATTAAACAGCGATGCAACATTCTCGAGAAAGAATTTCCAAAGTTACGAGAAAAAATGCTTAACCTAAGTATAAGTTAAATTAGTTCAATACGTAAAAACAACTAATGACTTATGGAAATTGTCTTTAAGACAATCAACATTCAAATTATACTGTGAAAACATTTAAGTCCAAGTATAACCGTGTGAAACATTTGACCGCACTTCAATATAAAGTGTGTGAAGTTTTTTTAAATTAGAAAATAATAAAAGAAACCAACAATGTCTCTTATGTAACTCATGTTTATCAGAAATTTATATAAACGATTTAAAGAATTTATTCCTAAATTTTTATTTTTTTTTTTCTTCTTTTAGTACCTACACACTAATTTAAAAAACAATTTTCGTAATTACGCGCTAAAGTCAAACTTAAGCATAGCAAACACATACAAACATACATATAATCTAACAACGCAAGTTATTGCAATATGAATCCTAGCATCATCATATGCTGCTGCTGCTGCAGCAATAAACTCAGTTACTTAAGCAACAATAATAACAACAGCAACAAAAAATTGCCACAAATCGTTGACCCTACAAATAAATAAACAAACAAAACAAGCAAACTTAGTGTCTACCAACAGCAACAACAACACCAACAACTTCAGCAGCATCAACAATATGAAGCAACAGCGAAATGTGCTCACAAAAAAAAAAAAAAAAAGAGTTATCCCATCAGAAACGGAACAGCAAGTAAATCGCACTTCAGCAGACAAGCGCGAAGGAATAAACAGACAGACGGACAGACAGCAGCAATTTGCAGATGCGGCCACCAACACATTTGATATTTTGAAGAAATGCTATTGATATGCTTTAAGTTAATGTGGTATTGATATTTTCGCAGTTGATATTTGATATTTTTGTTGATTGAGGCGAAAAATCTTGACAAAGCCGACAACTGTTGCTTAGGTCGAAGTAGTTTCATAAAATCGAAAAATGTTGCTAAGATCGAAAAAAGTTGATAAAGTTTGTAAAATGTTGATGGGGTCTAAAAAAGTTTGTAAAGTCGAAAAATGTTGAAAAATTTTAATAAGGTCGAAAAATATTGAGATAGTTGAAAAATCTTGATAAGGTCAAAAAATGTTGATAAAATGAAATACTGATGATGTCGAAAAATTTTGAGAAATATTGAGTAACTTGAAAAATGTTGATAAGGTCGCAAAATGTAGATGAGGTCGGAAAAATTTGATGAAGTCCAAAAATATTGATGAAGTCGAAAAATGTTGCTTAAGGCGAAAAATGTTGAGTAAGTGGAATAATGTTGACAAAGTCGAAAAATGTTGATAAATGTTAATAAAGTTGAAAAATGTTGATTAGTTCAAAAATGTTGATAAAGTTGAAAAGTGTTGCTTAGTTCGAGAAATGTTAACAAATCGGAAAATATTGAAAAATTTTGCTGTGTTAATAAAGTTGAAAAATGTTGATAAAGTCGAAAAAAGTAAAAAAAAAAAATTTTACTTTTTGTTGCTTAGTTGAAAAATGTTGCTTGATTCGAATAATTTTGATAAAGTCAAAAAACCTTGCTAAAGTCGAAAAAATTTTGAATAAGTTTAATAATGTTGGCAAAGTTGAAAAATTTTGTCAAAGTTAAAAAAAATAACAAAAAAATTTAATTTTTTGTTGCTAAGTCGAAAAATATTGATTCAGTTCAAAAATGTTGATAGCGTTGAAAAATTTTGATAACGTTGAAAAATGTAAAATAAATGTAATTTTTTGTTGCTAAGGAGAAAATGTTGATAAAGTCGAAAAATACTGATAAAGGTCAAAAATGTTGATAAAATCGAAAAAAGTAAAACAAATTTGATTTTTTGTTGCTAAGTCGAAAAATTTAAAATAATTGAAAAATGTTGATAAAGTCGAAAAAAGTAAAAAAAAACTTTTTTTGTTGCTAAGTCGAAGAATGTTGGATAAGTCGAAAAATGTTGAATACGTGGAATAATCTCGAGAAAGTCTTAAAATGTTGATAAAGTTGAAAAATGTTACTTAGTTCGAAAAATGTTGATAAAGTCGACATATGTTGATTAAGTCAAAAATGTTGATACAGTTGAAAAATGTTGATAATGCCAAAAAAAAATTTGACTTTTTTGTGCTTAGTCGAAAAATGTTAATTAAGTTGAAAAATTTTGATAACGTTGAAAAAAGTTGATAACGTTGAAAAGTGTTGATAAAGTCGAAAAAAGTAAAAGAAAATTTTATTTTTTGTTGCTAAGTCGAAAAATGTTGAACAAGTGAAATAATATGGACAAAGTCCAAAAATATTGAGTAAATCGAAAAAAATTTTGATAAGATCGAAAAATGTTGATAAGGTCGAAAATTTTTTTACTTAAGTGTCATTTTTTAAAATGTTCTTAAAAACATTTTTTGATTGGAATTTTTATTTCAATAAAAATACATCCGAAGAAGCGTAAAATCCATAAGCAAAATGTTTGGAAAAAGTGGATAGAAATTTGTTTAAATTTTATTTAACATTTCAAAATTTTGCGACCGAAAAGCTCATTGCAAATAAATAAACTTATAAAAGTCGAAAAATTTTGATAAAGTTGAAAAATGTTGATAGGATAGAGAAATGTTGATGAAATCCAAAAAATCTTGATAAGGTCGAAAAAAGTTGATAAAATTTAAAAATGTTGATAAAGTCAAAAAAAGTTGTTGACCCCAACGAATTGATAGAATTTATTGTTACTCAAAATGTAATGTTAATATCTGATACCACATCCCTAATTCCCAATTGCCGCCACTACAACAACAGCAGCGCACTCTAGTTGTAATTGAGCGCGCATCACAAGCTGGGAAAATATAATTTCACAACTATAAACGCAACAAGGCACACAAAAAGCAACAAACAAAAAAAAAACAAACAATTTTTTATCAGCAACATATTGCTGTTGCTGAACTATCTTGGTTTTTTTTATTTTTATTTCATGTGCACATGCTATAACCATATTGTTGCGCATGCGCACTATGATGCTTCGCTTTGCTAGCGAAAAACGCATGCAGCTGTGCAGCATGCGGTATTTTGTGATTTTGTAGAAATTGTGAAAATTATTGCAGTTATGGTTGTTGTTGCTGTTATTGTTATATTTGTACTTGGCTATTTGTGTTATCAACAATTTGTGATTTTTAATATTCTGCTGCTAATAAACTTTATTTACTTTTCACAGCGTTTGCTCCTTACCAACGTTATTGCTGCTGTTTTACTTAACGCAACATTAGCGCAGCAACAACATGCGGAAAGGTGCCAGCAACTGTTTAGAGAAGAAAAAAAATTTGCTTTAATTTTTCGTGCACTTGTTGTTGTTGTTATTATTTGTGTTGTTTTAAGTATTTAAGGAAGTTGTACATCGCGCAAACGTGTTAACGCGATCAATAAATGTTTGCTATTGCTGCTTCTTAAAGTGTAGCAATTGTTGCTATTGACATTTTGGTTGTACAGCATAAAATTTAGCGCTGAGCACAATCTATTGGGTTCAATGCAGGTGTTTTTATATTTTTAAATAAGTTCTCGTTTTAATTAGATTTAGCTCAGTTTTGTTAATGCACAAAAAACAAAAGACTTAAGCAGCAAACTTGCACAAAATTACTTACTGGAACAATATGTTTTAGGAGATTTGGAGAGTTTTGCCACATTTCTGAGTCATTATCTGTTCAAGGTTATCTTTACATTTCCAGCATAGCACATGGGGGATTTTCCGAAAAATGTACCATTCAATGTCTCGATGTTTAAATTAAAAATTTTTATATCAACTATTTAATACAGATACTTAACAAGAGTTTCTATACAAATAGCTTACAAAAAGAAAATAATTCTTAATATGTTATAGTAAGTTCGGGTAATGTGATATAGGCATTTTTGTTTTTTAAATTACACGTAGTTATCAAAGCATAGCCGCTATCACATTATGTATTATGTTTTATTGATGTATTGTGCAGTACATTATGATTTTGGAGTTCTTTAGCGTGAGCCAATCTTAAGCTATTTCAACAAATTTGAAAAAAAGGGCAAAAAAAGTTAAAAAACAAAATTGGCGGGTAATGTGATATACTATATCCCATATCCTAACAAATTCCATTTTCGGCAAAAAGATCATCGTATTATAAAGAAATTTTAGTTGTGAAACTTTTACTTCAGGTAGGGAGTGATAAACACTACTAAAATCGCTTTAACAAAGCTTTAGCTCATTTTTCTTAAAAACTGTGACCTTTATATAAAAATGTTAGACCAACAAATTGTTAATAAGGAAAAACGGTTTAGATTTGGGCCAAAAGACCATCGTGCCAAACATTTTGCGTTGCAAGTGGAACATCAAATATTTTCGGTGCCAGAAGTGCACTATATCACATTACCCGAATTTTAGTTTTAAAACAATCAGCTTATTTTTGAAAAACACACTCCAGCAAATAAAAAATTCAATTGATTTATGGTTAGGTATATTCACTCACTAGCAGAATTAAATACTGCGGCTATGATATCAATTTTAGTTTAGGCTAGATCCTAGCATAAATCACACACAAATAAAGTTTTTATTCACTGCTAAAATCGATTTTACCACACTGAAGGCAGAATAAATGAAGGTGGGCGCTCAAAAACTTGCAGCACGTTTCTTTTTCAGTTACTGTGGTGTTGGCGAAAAATCCTAATCGAGAGTTGTTTATTTATGGAAATATGCTGGTATATCACATTACCCGCCTATATCACATTACCCGAAGTTACTCTACTATAAAATTATTACATAAAGTGTTATAAAGTCATTCTCCCTGCTGTCTGTAACCTCTTTTTAGTGCACTTAATTTTCCCTTTTCCCATATTTCTTTGTTTTCTAAAAAAAAACCTTATAAGACATTGTTTGTATATATGAGCCATTTATTTTTAAAGTGACCTTAGTCCATTTCGGGGCAAAAGTAATGTTATTCACATTATGCGCCGTAAGAATAGGTTTTTTGCCCGATACTATTTTTTAAACATAACGCCATCAATTTCACATAATGTGGTAAACTTTCTGTAGAGACAAAATTCAATTTTATTCGTTCTGAACAAAATGCCAGCTAATTCATATGACATTACTTTTGCCTCGAAATGGACTTAAGCCACTTTCAAAATTAACGGCTCATATATTTCAGTAACTGTTTTTCTGTGTTAAGCCTTGGAAAAAAAACCGCTTATATTGGACTGTCAAACATAGAAGTTGGTCTCTCATTTTAAACTATCTCTATCTCCGCTCAGTTTTTCTCACTGTAAATTTTTTAAATATTGAGTATAAAGTGAAGAGAAAGAGGAAACTCAGTACATTTTCGGCTCAGTCAGTTATGTTTTTTCGATAGTGAGTGTAAGTGCGTTCTTTTTTTTTAAAAAAGTTTAAAAATTTTGTAGAGAACGCAAGTGTGTGTCATTCTCTCTGTAAGTTTTTTATGTTAGAAAACATATTATTTCATCTTTTTCTAGCTTAATCACTGAGCAAGTAGAGTGGCTAACCACCAGTTTCAACTTTTTTAAAACTAGTTGCTAGTTTCATTGTGATATTACAGTTTTTACAACATTTTGTCATTCTCCCATATAGTAATTTTGCCGTCATATTTACTCCAGAAGAACGGTTTTCTTACGAGACATTGTTCTTTATTTGTTTATTCATTAAATTTGTTGAACTACGTTTCGTTTTTATGATTAAGGGCTGTCCATAAATATCGCGACGCTTCAACATAAATTTTTAGGGTTGCCACCTAGTTATTTTCGAAAATCTTATTTAACTCTTACTTTTTTTGACTAAATTGATTTTTTTGGTTTCAGAAACGCACATATAAACTTCTCTTAAGTTGTACCAAAACTTTCGGTGTTGCCACCTGGTTTTGTTTTGTTTTGCTTAAATCATATTTCGGTTCGGTTGGCGTCAAAAATTTAAATTTTGCCAAAAAATTTAGATATAAAAAAGTTTGAAAATTAATTTTTAATTGAACTTTTAGTCATATATTGTCTTTGCGAAGACCGATTTTCACATAAGTCTATCGATGCATTTTCAAACTAAGTTCTTAAAATTTTTTCAAAAACAACAATGTGGCAAACCTAAAAATTTATGTTGGATCTAAGAGTTATGAAACTAAAATTTTATTTTAATTTTTTAAATATATTGTTCAAGCGAATCTTAAGAAAAAAACATATAGCAACGCTGAAAGTTTATGTTACAGAAATTAAGGTCATCATATTCTATACCTTCAAATAATAAAAAAAATACAAAAATAGTTGGCGACAAAAAAGTGCATGTTTTGATATGTATTTCGGAAATTCACCCACATATAAAAAGTTGTATACTCTAGGAACCTTCTCAATGGGTTAAATGACAACTACATAATGGACACGTTACTTTATGCAAACTTCACACAAAAACCATGTGAAATCGGACAAATGGATAGAGTAAAAACTAAGCTCAGAATGACCTCTAACGAGTTTATTGCTTAAGCTTTTTGTTTTAGTACACTATACATAATTTTCTTGCAAAGCTTGAAACAATTTAGATTTATTGTACTGATTCACCGGGCAAAATTGTGCAAAAAGTACAATTACACGAAATGTACAAAATTTAAGCTGTCAGCAAAGCGAATATATTGTTGCTTTTCGAACAATTTCCAATTGCAATCGATTAAAGAAATTCAATAAAATTTACTTAATTGAACAAATCGAGTCGATTTAATAGAAATTAATGGAATAAGCTATAACTTTTCACATTAAAAACTATCTACAACAATAACAATAACAACAACACTAATAACACTAATAATGACCTCAGTAAGTACACCTGTTTATTGAACATCTACAGCATATAAATATTTGTTATAAAAAAACCAAACAATAAACATTTGCTCTCATGATCAACCACAAACCACAACAATTACCTTTGTTTATTTTTATTTGAGAGAAAAACCAAACCAAACTGTCACTTGTTAGCAGCAACGTGCAACCTAAGCAGCAGCAAGCAGAACATAACATATGCTGCCATCGCTGTTGCTGCTGCTGTTGTTAAATCTAACGCTAGCTATGCTAATTTTACCACATGCAACAGTTGCTGCATGCAAGTACAGCAGGTTGGTTGTACACCACACTACCACATCACACTCACCTTGTTGAAAATAGTTGGCCTTTCGCACGTACACACAAACCAATGCCATCAGCTGCAATTGTGACAAACGCTGCCGCGTCGACTGCGGCAATGGCAACAGATCGCGCAGATTCGCAATTTCTGCATTGATCAGGTCGCGGCGTAGTTTTGAGGCGCCTTTTGTTGATTTATTGGCATCGAATCTGTGGGGAGAAAGAAAGCACACACACAGTTAAGTAAATACATAACGTAATAGATTTATTTGTAATAGAATTATTGGTTGCAATATTATTTAAAATCCAGGATCTTTTAGCTGTTGAAGATAATAAAATTTTGTCTCATCGAAATTCAGCAAGACTTATGTTGGTGCAAAACAGTTGCAACATAAAAACAATATGGTTTTACAATGGAGGGTGGCACCACTAAAGTTTAAACTTTCTGCAGTTACTGACAGACATTCAATAGCGTTATTGCTGCCATATGAAATTGCTTTTTAATTTTTTTCGTAACAAACGATAAGCACACAACGCACAATGCATACGCATCAATAGCACCAAGTACATAGGTAATGCAAAAATTATCGCAAATAATGGACAGCAAGTTCAAGTTTCTACAGCGATAGCAATATTTTTCGTTGCCGTTGCCGTTGTTGTTGCTCTGCAACTGGCAATATCCGCTAGAGTATTGCTTTAACTGCGAGTTAAATGCAGCCATAGCAAAAGCGTTTATCATCATTAGAAGCAATTTCACTGACAGTCGCGCGTTAACTTTATGTTGCCGTTGCAATTGCGATTAAGTGCAAGTTCACAAAATAAGCTGAGAATTCTTCTTTTATATCTCGTATTAACTAAGTTCAAGGTGAGGTCAAGGATTGTCAAATATATAAAGTTGAGATAAATAACAGAAAATTTCGTTTTATAGACTTTTGCTTATAATAATTTAATTATATAATATTTTACAAAATCAAAAGAAATTCGGTATTGATCAAAATTGCTTGACGAAAAGAAATTGTTTGCTATTATATGAAATATTTCGTAAAGTAACAAAAAATTGCATGCGATTTTTCAAATATATTTCACAAGGTTCTAAAGAAAGCTCAAACGATCAGAATATGATGAATTCTCTGTGGATAAATATTATTTGGTACAACTATTATTTAGTTTGAACTGATCTAAAATTATTTTTAAGCTTAAAAAATTTTTAAAAAGTACAAAGAGATTTCTTAAAAATTGCATGAAATTCTTAAAATAGCATGCAACTTTTAAAAATCACATGCAATTTTGAAAATCTCATGCTATTTCAAAAATTTCATGCAAATTTAAAAAAACCTCATGATACTTTTTTAAAATTTCTTAAACTTAGACAATTAATTTTAGATTAGTTTAAACTAAGTGTATAAATTTTATACGAATAAATCTCATGTGATTTTAAGACATTTTTCCTGGAGTTACAAATTATAGAAAATTTTCCATAAAATTCAAAATCTCAATTAATCAAATTATCCCAGTCAAGGAAAAATGTTGTGATGTCTTTGTAATATCTAATAAAATTAGGAACAAGCCACGACACATGAAATCATTCTTCAAAAAATGGCAAATTTTATTTCAAAAAAGTAACAAAAAATTGCACGCGTTTTTCAAATATATTTCACAATGTTCTAGCGAATGCTCAAACGATCAGAATATTATGAATTTTATGTGGATAAATTTTATTTAATACAATAAAAATTGTATGCGACTTTTAAAAATCGCATGCATTTTCTGCTTTGTTTGAACTGATTTAAAATTATTTTTAAGCTTAAAAAAAATTTAAAAAGTAGCATGAGATTTTTTAAAATTGCAGGAAATTTTTAAAATAACACGCAACTTTTCAAATCGCATGCAATTTCAAAAATATCATGCTATTTCAAAAATTTCACTCAATTTTTAAAAAATCTCAAGCTACTTTTTTAAAATTTTTTAACCTTAAAATTAATTTTAAATTAGTTCAAATTAAGCAGAAATTGGCTTAGCTTTACACTATTAAAAGAAAAATATTGTGAGATTCTTGTTATACCTAATGAAATTATAAACAAATCACACAATCACCTCGTTGAAATTATTCGTCAAAAAATCGCAAATTTTATTTGAAACAAGTATAATGCTATATATAAGATTTCATAGACGAGAAAATATTGCATGCGATATTTTAGAGACCTCTGATATCAAAAAAAGGGATCAAACTGCATGAAATATTTAAAATAGCATGCAACTTTTAAAAATCGCATACAATTTCGAAAATCTCATGCTATTTTAAAGAATTTATGCAATTTTTAAAAATCTCATGCTACTTTTTTAAAATTTTTTAAACTTAAAATGTATTTTAAATTAGTTCAAATCAAACAGAAACTGCCTTAATTTGACACTATTAAAATTCATGCGATTTTAAGACATTTTTCATGGAGTTATAACAAATTATAGAGCAATGAAAATTTTACAAAAAATGCAAAATCTCAAGTAATCAAATTATGCAAATCAAAGAAAAATATTATGAGATTTTTATTATACCTAATGAAATTATAAACAAATCACGCAATCACCTCGTTGAAATAATTCGTCAAAAAATCGCAAATTTTATTAGAAAAAAGTATCATGCTATATATAAGATTTCATAGACGAGAAAATATCGCATGCAATATATTAGAGACCTCTGATATTAAAAGAAAGGGTTCAACCTGCATGAAATATTTTATATAGCATACAACTTTTAAAAATCGCATGCAATTACGAAAATCTCATGCTATTTTAAAAATTTCATGCAATTTTTAAAAAATCTCATACTGCGTTTTTAAAAATTTTTAGACTATAAAGTTAGATAAAGATAAGTTTGAGCTAAGCAGAAAAGGCCTAAGTTTTTTACGACTACGTAAGAACAGAGAGTGGTGGGGAAAAGAAAGACGTGTTTTTCATATTATTAAGTATTTTTAAGCAAGCGATAACCAAAGGCAATAAAAAATTAAATAAATAATTTAACTCTTACCCAGGTCTTTGAATTCAAACCAAGAGTCCTTCCTTTCCCTTATAAATTTTTGTAGCCGAACCGCTGGGCAACGGCGAGCAAAACCGCTTGCAAAAAGTTCATTACAAGTTATTGGGTGTACAACTTAAAAACCGGAATTTTTTAGCAAAATTTGATGCTTTATTGTGGAAAAATGTTACAATATATTTTATTCAAAGTATTATCCATTGGAAGCTACAACATTTCCCCATCTTTCAGGCAATTTATGAATTCCATCCCAAAAAAATTGCGCCGGCTTGGCGGCCAAAAATGTATCGAGCCAATTTTCGATATCTTGAACATAAGTGAACCGTATTCCTGATAGGGCATTCTGCATTGATCGGAACAAATGGTAGTCTGATGGTGCAAGGTCTGGGCTATAAGGCGGGTGAGGCAAAATTTGTATAGATTTCCCATCCGTTGTTTTCCAGGTAATTTTTGACTGGGGCAGCAATATGTGGCCGAACGTTATCGTGGTGGAAAATGATTGACTCGTGTCTGGTTGGCCGCTCTGCCTGGATTTTCTGCTTCAATCGGATCAATTGTTGACGATAGAGTTGAGCATTAATGGTTTGGCCACCTGGCAACAGCTCATAATGGATCACACCTAGCTGGTCTTGACCAGGACGTTCTTTGTCTTCGACATCAAAATCACCACTTTTAAACCGTCGAAACCACTCAAGACAGCTTGATTCTGCTGGAGCATAGTCCCCATAAACTTCTACAAGCAAACTATGACTTTTGGCAGCAGTTTTCTTTGCAAAAAAATGACCCAACAGAACCTTCCGCAAATGCTGTCTTTTTCTCCAATTTTCGAAGTTATTCATCGTAAAAAATAATAATGATGCACACAAGATAAAATTGTTTTGTTGACTGATTTTGACAGCTGTCAAATGTACCTTCAAAATGACATATATATAAAGTTCGAGCTTTCACGATATTTGTTAGTACGGACATCCACCGTCAAATTCCGGTTTTTAAGTTGTACACCCAATACATTGAAAGAATATTGATTACATATCACATTTTTAGTGTAAAATAAACGCATGTATACTTAAAATTGTGTTTGATTTACTAACAAAACTTTGCTTTTGGAAAATTGACATGTCAGGAGGCTGAGGATTTATCAATTTAAAGTTAAATTTTTTTATGAAATATCTTTGGGATCAAGTTAATTATAGATGTCATACTAGAAACAATTTAGATGTTTAAATTTGATTATAAATTAATGAAATATAGTTACAAAAAATATGTGAATTAGTAGTGGTAAGCCCTCCAAAAACAAAATCTTTTATGTCTCTGAAACTATTCAACGGGCACGGGAACAAAAAAAAATCAACTGAAAAAGTGAACATTTCCTTGCGTTAAATGGCATTGCCTGGCAACATGTGCGCTTTTTTTACAATACAATAATTGATTTCACCCACATAATCATGTTTCATTAACACTTAATTAAGATTCAAACCATCAGCAGTTGCTCAATACATATTTCATACGCCATAACATACAACATGTTATTTCAATTTAATTAAAACTTGCCGTGTTAATTATAGTTTTCCCATGAACTTTTTTTTTTTTTTTTTTGCATATGTCAGCACCATTCTAAATCCGCTTAATTGGGTCATCGTAGTTTGCCATAAAAAGTAAGAGTACACGTATTATTTATTTGCATGTTGCATATGTCGCAAACAACTCATACAAAATTGCATGTGTTGCCGGCTTAAGGCAAGAGCTGAACAAACAAAAAACTTGGACGGCAAACTCCTTTAATGGCTTTGGTGTGACCGCCTGTTTATTTCAATGGCAGTGGCGGCGGCGCTTATTTAGCATAGAACTTTTTTCTTCTTTGTGGCACTGACTATAACTGGCGCTTTTCTTAATATGCTGATATTTTTTTTTAATAATTCTTTTTTTTTTAATTTAAAATTCAAAAATCCATTCATAAATCATAAATTTGTCTTTTTAATGCAATAAATGCGATGTCTTGTATAGCAAAAAATGAAAACATAAATAGCAACCGGACAGGTTGCTGACTGCGCACTATGTTGCCACAAACAAATGCATGTTAAATTGTACATATTAACATGTTGTTATTGTTTTTGTTACTTTAAATGGTAACATTTTATGTAAGTTCATTTGTGCTGATAGAATTTCATTGCTTGTTAATGTAGCTAACGTTAATCACCCACTCAAGTGTTGTTGTTCTTGTTGTTGCCTTCTTCTTAAATGCTGCTCACATTTATGACTTTTAATTAAATTGTACGAAAAATATACTTTATTGACATAAACTTGGCAAAAAAAAAAAAAAAAAAACATAGAAATCGCATTATAAAACAAAAGACTTAAGCCACAAACTTGCTGTTTGCAAAACATAAAAGATTAACATTACACAATTAAATTTTATTTTCATTAAACACTAAATAGCCATAAAAAAAACAATTATTGCCTGTATTTATTAGCAACATAGCGCTTAAATGTGGCTGCGACTTGCTAAAAAGCAATAAAGTGCATTTTTTTCCCTTTCCTAATAAACATTTAAATGAATGTCCAAAATAGTTGCTATTTTTTGTATGGCATTTATGTGTAGAGCCTCCGGCAGCAACAACAGCAACAACAAAATCCGCAGCAGCAACTGCAAAAAGGTTATAAAATTCTAGTGAAATAACTATATAGTACATGCATTTCTTTTTAAAGCATCAATTATGAAACGATATATATGAAACTACTGTCTTACGTAAGTTATGTTTAACATCTATAAATTCTCTATAGACGTTTCGTTCAGCGGAAAAATACCCCTAGGACCTTTAGTAACAACAACAACAATAAAAATCCGTAATTTTACGTCAGTTAATAAGCTGGAGAAAAAACAATCCAGCAGAAGAGATATAACCAAATCAATTTGATGCTCTACAATTTTGTCAGCAGTAGTAGCGTACACAATTTTACACTAATAAAAATTACTAAAAATTCAGCTTAATATTTTTTAATAGTCGTATTTTTGCAAACCATGGATTGAAATATTGCCATTCAAGCTTAAATTCTTCAATCTATAAGCCCGTTGAGATCTGTTTTCTATAACAATTGAGTCAGATATGGAGTTTTTCTCTTCAAAATCATCTGAGCGAATATTGCTAAGGTTTCTTTCGATGTCCATCTGAAACAAAAAATATGTGAAGTTTATCATATTGGCAACGAGCCCCACTTGCTCACTCAAACAATACGAGTAACAAAAATTATGCACTTTGCAAACTCTAACTCCTTTGTGAAATAGTTCGTCGATTAAGTTAAAAATGCTCAATAACACTGTAACAAACCTTTTTTCCGCTTTCCGAGGTGTAGCCTTTGGTGCCCAGAGTTCATACAAAAACTTATTTCTCCGCTAAGATGAGAAACACTTTTCTCAATTTTCCGGGTGTTATTTGACAAATTTATTTCACTGTTTATATTTTCCCTGAAAAGCACTCTTAAGATATATTAAAATACAAGCTTATTAATACGGGTGACAAATGGGTAAGTATGGATGATGAGGATATCTGTAAGTCGTGAATAATAACCGATCCAGGAGTCGTGCCACCACTGCCTGCTTGTGGTCAGGAAATTCTTCAGAAAACAAAGCCCACGGTCTTAGACTGTCCAGTGTCCACTGATACGTATGTACTGGGTTTTGCTTGAAAGTTTCAGTTTCGTCCTCAGATGGTTGAAAGATTCAAAGAACATGTTTTAAATCGTTGCCGGTCAGGTTACTAGAGAACGATACCATCACCGGAATATGTATTCTACCATTCCGTTTTCATCCACGATAAGCTGTTTCTTCTTATTGCTAAGATTTGACAGTTGGCACTCACTGTTTCGGGACCAGGGTTGCTGGTGCAAGCAATCTCATCTCATCAATTCTCATCTAACTGTTTATCAAGCAGTTGCACGATAGTTTGTCAAGCCGGTTGAATGCGATTGTCCTAAAACCATCTACTTACTAAAAAATCCTTAGTTTTTAATTAATTCTAGTCTTATTAAGCTAATAATTCAGGTTTCATTTCTTAAATGGTGGGCTATTTTAATTATATTAATATAATATTTAAATACTGGAAACACGCAAATCAGACCCTTCATTTGCGTCCTCACAACATAATAGCTTAAAATTACATCAGAGATAAATGGCTAAAGTTCAAATCTGGAATAACAAGTAACAAAAAGCCCGAAAAACCAAAGGAAAGACGTTATTCAGCTCTACAACTTGCTGAAGAAAGAAGTAAAAACATCCTGTAAGAAAGCAGAGATCTATGCACAAAGGTAGGCAATACATTAAAATTAAATTGCTTGAACAAAACAATGAACGAATACGCAACTACTGTAGATGGAAAACTAATTCGCTGGGAAGAAAACTATACAGGGTGTAAACGATAAGTTTACGAAGTATCTGGGAGGTAATAAAATTGCAGCTGTTGGTTGGGTTTAAAACTTACACCTGATGAGATAAAGGGAAAAAATTGATTTTCAGACTTGTTTCACAAAAAAAAAAAAATTTGGGTCACCCTAACGTTTTAGAGAAATCTTTTTTATAGGAATCTTTAGCTAATTGCTTAACCCAATTATTTATACTACTAAAAACAAAATCAGATTTTTAATTTTGGAGAAGACTGAGGCCAGGAGGCTGAGTTTTTTACACTTTTCACTCAATAAATCGCCAATACGGCGCATAGCAATGAAATAAAGGAATTCTACACTAAAATGCTATGGATTTATAACCTATAAATGTATTTATAATTTCCTACGATATATATTTTTGCCAAAAATAAATGTACATCTGATGAGTTATAGGAAAAAAGCTGATTTTCAGACTTGTTTTACAAAAAAAAATTTCTTGGGTCACTCTAACGTTATGGAAAATTTTTTTTATAGAAATCTTTAGCTAATTGTGTAACCCAATTATTAATGCTACTAAAAACAAAATCAGATTTTTAAGTTTGGAGAAGACTGAAGCCAGGAGGCTGAGGTTTTTACACTTTTTACTCAATAAATCGCCAATGCACGCTCAGCTATGAAATAACGGAATTCTACACTAAAATGCTATGGATTTATAACCTATAAATGCCAAAAATACGTATACTTGCCAGAGACCTAAGAAATTGACCTGCCGTAACACAATTTCACACACAAAAACTTGGCTTATCGACTAAAATATCCACGATCCGAGAAAAATAAAAGCGATTTTAACATAACATTCGTATCAACAAAAAGCAACGCGATAGAAACGCAAATTCAACAAAATTTTTAAATGTTTTGAAGTGCCAGGAGGCTGAGCTAAAAGTCGAATGACAAAGTTCAACAAAGTATTTTTTAATAAAATTGATTATTATTTGCAAAATTTTGAATTTTTAGTGCAGAATGTACGTGTGGGGTCTCAAAACTAAGTTTAATTTACCACTAAACCTTTAATTTTGGAAAAGGGACACACCAGGAGACTGAGGATTTGGCACTTTAAAGTTGAAGTTTTATATTTATAATATATTTGGTACAAGAAAAGGTGAGCTGCAGAATATTCCATCATTAGTAGAACTACCCTTCTGTCAAATTGCAAAGCACATGATGACCTATCTTTGTACAAATCAGACGGTAAAAACGTATATGCTTAGGCCACTCACTGGGCAAACCGTCAACAGAAATCTGCCGTCAAGCAAGAAAACGTTAAATTTTTCGCCAAAGCCAGGCTACGTGAAAATTTCAAAATTTGAGCAAAAATTTTCTTCAAGTGTATAAAACCATTTCCATTGAATACCACCCCATTTGAATGCCTTTTCTCTCAAGTAATTCATTACTGCATTTTTTTACAGCTTTGCTAAGAATTTCACATAAAAATTCCAGCGAAGCGCGGCTAACGCCACATATAAAAATTCTCAAAAATTACTGCATATGAGCGCCTCCTTATAATACGTCATTCAAATTTCAAAATGCCAAAGAACCAGACAGTCAGCTAGTCAGTCAGTTCGTCAGAGTTAACGCGCAGAAGTCGCAAAAGAAATAAAAATACGAAAAGGTGAAGCAAAACATAAAATTGCGCTGTACAGCCCTTAGGCTGAAGCTGTAAAGCGTTGTGCTGAATTGCACTAAATCCAAGCAGGAGACTCTGACTGAGCCGAGTCGAGAGCGCATGCAAACCATCAATTTTTTTTCTATCTCTGCCCTGTTTTTTTTTTGTTTTTTACCAATAATGGGAAATTTATTAACAACTTTCCCACGATACAGATTTTTTGCTCGAAACAGAGCATTGAATTGATTGCTGTTGCTGAGGGATTGATTTTTATGTGGTTCTTTTGGTTTTTAATGAGTTGCTGTGTGCGCGGGAGGAAATCAAATGTTGCTTGGAATTTCAACGTTTAATTCGAGAAGCAAAAGGCTTATTTGATAAAAAATTTTATAAAAAAAAATTTTCTAAAATCACTTGCATTAATTTATTTTGATCAAAATAGATTGATGAAGACCAATCTGCTCTAAATTTTTGTATAGCATCATTGAAAAATCAATTTCCAAGCAAATTACTCCAAGAAACTGCGATCGATTTCTGGGAACTTATACTGCAACCTATTTGCATTTGCATTATTTTCTTAGGTTGCTTACTGTCATGCAAATGATAAAGCTAGGTACGAGTTCCTCTCTGTCTCTCTCTCAAAGGGATTGAAACCTACGCTTTGCATTCATTCAAAGCAAACAAGTGTTAAGGAAGCTCTCGAGCATATCGTATGAGCTGTTGGTGATCTATTCGCCAGCATAATGTTGCATCAATGTTGATTAAGATCTCGCTACCGAGAACAACAACAAAAAAATAACAACTGCTGCTGCTGACAAACTCACCCACTAGTCTGACCATTTCATGAGATACATAAGAAAGAGAAAACATCAATGCCGTAGCCGTTGGATGAGGAAGATGGAACCAACAAACAGTGAAAGGATCGTGTTTTTCGTTTTTAATTAGCAGGCAGCAGCAATTTAACAACAATCTACAAAGATTAACAACAACGATAGATGATGCACAATCAATGATGTGTTGTTGCATGTTTCAGTTTTGTAACAGAGCGCTACGAGGGGGTATAATAGTGCTGCACAACATGTCACTGTGCTGAAAAAATGTGAAGTGTTATCTATTTCAAAATTTTTTCGACTTTGGCAACATTTTTCAAATTTATCAATATTTTTAAATTTTATCAACATATTTTTCAACTTTGTCAACATTTCATGATTTATTTCAAAATGTTTCGATACTGTCAACATTTTTCGAGTTTATCAACATTTTTCAACTTTTCGACTTTTTCGACATTTTTTGACTCCGTCAACATTTTCACCATTGTCAAAATTTTCAACTTTGTCAACATTTCACGATTTAGTTCAAAATTTTTAGATCTTGTCAACATATTCCAACTTTATCAACATTTTTCAACTTTGCTAATATTTTTCGGCTTTTAAATTTCTTGACTCTACCAACATTTTCCACCTTTGTCAAAATTTTTCCACTTTATCAAAGTTTCATGATTTATTTCAAACTTTTTCGATACTGTCAACATTTTTCGACTTTATAAACATTTCACACTTTTTTCATTCAACATTGTTCAACTTAGTCAATATTTTTCGATATTGCCAGATTTTCCAACTTAATCAACATTTTTCAACTTTGTCAACATTTCATGATTTATTTCGACTTTGTGAACATTTTTCAACTTTGTCAACAATTTTTAACTTTCTCAACTTTTCACGATTTTTTCAAAATTTATAGACATTTTAAACATTTTTGTTAACATTTTTCGACTTCATTAACATTTTTCGATTTTATTTTATCAACATTTTTCAACTTTGTCTACATTTTTTGACTCTGTCAATATATTTCACTCTTGTCAAAACTTTTGAACTTTGCCAACATTTTTAATTATGCTGACATTTTTCGACTCCATCAGCGTTTTCAAATTTCTCGACCTTTTAACATTTTCAATTTTGTAAATATATACATGGGTGATTCTCCGAAAAATTCCCCATTCAATTTTCAGTGGCTCAAAACCATATATAAATTTAGAATTTGATATTTTAACTATTTAATACAGATACTTGATAAGAGCTAATATACGAATAGCTTAAAACAAAAAATAGATCTTAATATTTTACTATGAAATTATAACATAAAATGTAAACTAGTAAGGGTGTAAATTTTGGCCTGGCCAAAAAATAGATACCATACACTGCAGTATTTTGAAAAGTTTGCTTATATGGGAGCTGCCACGCCCTCTTGTCCGAGTACACCCAGTTTTTCTTCAGAGCTTGCATTTATAGTTTTTAGTGTCAGAGTGAAATTTAGTTCGATTATCTCAAAAAACTCTTTCAGTATAGCATTTTGAATCTTTTGCTTATATGGGAGGTGCCACGCCCCCTTGTCTGATTTCACCCAATTTTTGCTGAGAGCTTTCATTTATAATTCTTAGTGTCTGAGTCAAATTTGGTTCGAATATCTCAAAAAACGCTTTTAGTATAGCGTTTTGAAGCTTTTGCTTATATGGGAGGTGCCACGCCCTCTTGTCCGAATTCGCTCAAATTTTTATCAAAGCTTGCGCTTACAATTCGTAGTACTTATATGTATTGTGGTTGCATTGTCGTGAAAAATACTCCTAAAATTGCATTTTGAATATAATTTTTGTATGGGCGGTAGGCGTGTCCGTTGACCGATTTCGCTCATTTTCAATCTCCCGTGCTAACTTTGGCAACGGAGGCAGTGTACTAAATTCCATGGAATTATCTTGCTCAGTTTTCCCAAAAAGTGTATTTCAACACACAGCCAGCCAGCCAGCCAGCCAGCCACCCAGCCAGCCAGCCAGACAGACGGACATGGCTATATCGACTCAGGAGGTGACGCTGATCAAGAATATATATACTTTTCTATACCTGCCACGCCTCCTTCTCTGCGTTACAAACGGAAGGACAAAGTGAATATACCCTGGGTGTAGGGTATAAAAAGACATTCTCCTGTCGATCCCTAACCGCTTCTCTGTGCACTTAATTGGCCCGTATTGCACATTACGTTATTTTTTAAAAAAAAACCTTATACTTATGTGACCTGGTCTATGAAAGGGTGTTTAGGTGTCAAAAAAAAAAATTTTTTCCGATACGCATAAATTGACCTTTAAAAGTTGTTTTCCACCTGTTTTCATGAAAACTTATTTTCGCACGTAAGCCCCTTTCCATAGACCGGGTAACATTTATTTTAGTAACTGTTACTGTTACTGTTACTGTTACTGTTACTGTTACTGTTACTGTTACTGTTACTGTTACTGTTACTGTTACTGTTACTGTTACTGTTACTGTTACTGTTACTGTTACTGTTACTGTTACTGTTACTGTTACTGTTACTGTTACTGTTACTGTTACTGTTACTGTTACTGTTACTGTTACTGTTACTGTTACTGTTACTGTTACTGTTACTGTTACTGTTACTGTTACTGTTACTGTTACTGTTACTGTTACTGTTACTGTTACTGTTACTGTTACTGTTACTGTTACTGTTACTGTTACTGTTACTGTTACTGTTACTGTTACTGTTACTGTTACTGTTACTGTTACTGTTACTGTTACTGTTACTGTTACTGTTACTGTTACTGTTACTGTTACTGTTACTGTTACTGTTACTGTTACTGTTACTGTTACTGTTACTGTTACTGTTACTGTTACTGTTACTGTTACTGTTACTGTTACTGTTACTGTTACTGTTACTGTTACTGTTACTGTTACTGTTACTGTTACTGTTACTGTTACTGTTACTGTTACTGTTACTGTTACTGTTACTGTTACTGTTACTGTTACTGTTACTGTTACTGTTACTGTTACTGTTAACTTTACGAACAAATTTTTTTGTATTGAATTGACATACATAGAAGTTGGTCACGCATTTGAAACCATCTCCGCTCAGTTTTTCTTATATTAAATGTACATTTTTTAAATATTGAGTAAAAAGAGAACTGAAAGCGAAGAGCAAGAGGAAACTCAGGTCATTTTCAGTTCAGTCAGTTTTGGTTTTGATGGGCTTTTTTTTTTTAAAAAAAAGTGTAAAAACTGTGTAAAGAACGCAAGTCTATGTCATTCTACGTGTAAGTTTTTTTATATTACTATACATATTCTTTTATCTTTGAATAATTAAATCAATAAACAATCAGAGTAGCTATCTAGCAGTTTCAACTTTTTAAATATTATTGCTATTTTTATTGTGATAACTCTGTTGCTAGCATTCTTGTGATACATATATTTAACAAAGGGGCTAGTGGCTTAGCAGAAAATACATTCGTATAATTTTTTGCAATAAATATTTATTTAAAAAATTTAATTTCACTGAAGACTTTTTATGCAAAAACTTTCCGTGCCAAATCAAACTATTAACACATCAAATGAACACATTTACGCTATGCCAAAAAATGCAAAAAACACTGATTTACATATCGTCTTATCCGCAAACAGCAACAAAAAAAAAAAAAAAAAAAAACTTTGCCAATAACCAAGCCTAACCACAACTCACCTGTTTGAAATGCAAAATAGCAGCAACAACAACAACAACAACAACAACAACAACAACACCAACAATAGCAACAAAACAGCCAGCGCAATAAAA
Source organism: Calliopum simillimum (assembly GCA_951812925.1). Taxonomy (NCBI): domain Eukaryota; kingdom Metazoa; phylum Arthropoda; class Insecta; order Diptera; family Lauxaniidae; genus Calliopum; species Calliopum simillimum. The sequence goes on from OX638368.1 coordinate 26,998,593, forward strand.
TCAAATTAAAAAACTACATACAACGCCCCCCTTAAGCAATGCCAAGGGCAAACAAATTAGTTCAACTTCTTTTAAGCTAATTGCTGAGTATGTATCAGCGTTTGTGTGTTGGTTGCTGGCAACATACGAATTTGTTGCTACTCCTGCGTAAGGTGCGTATCACAAGTAGCACAGTCAGCAACAAGAGAGCGCGCCCAAACACACAAAACCAAAAACAAAAAAAAAAGCAGCCAGACAGACAAGCGAATTCAAGTCATGGGAAAAATTGCACAAATGAAAAGTTAGCACAAGCTATAAGCAACAACAACAACAACAGCAATAATAAAAAAAATTCTACGAACCGTTGATTTAAAGTTTCGCACGCAAATTAAGATAATCGAAGTTGCAACAACCACAGCAATAATAGCAACAGTTGCTGCTGCTGTTGCCCAGTAGCTAAAAAGCAACATTTTTATGAATTTCTGCGCTTAGGCAGTCCATCATTAAATATGTTGCTGCTGCTGCTCACACAGTCCATACCATGCATACCAACAACAAGAATAACAACAAATAAAATCGATCAAAATCACGCACTCGCGTAGTAGTAACAGCAGCAGCAACACTGGCAACGGCAGCAGTCGTAGTAGAATTTTTTTTTTTCTGTTTGTTTTTTGGGTTTTGGGCGAAATTCTGCTTTTGAAAAAAAGAAGAAAAAAAGAGCAAAAGCAATAAAGATTAGAAAAGCGATGCAATAGCAAACAGTAGCCACAGCAACAGCAATAAAAAGGCTCAACAACAAAAAACAAGGATGCAAGAGAGTGGTCCGAAATTTGATAAAAAAATGTCGAAAAATTTAGAGTCGAAAATTGTTGATAAAAACGAAAAATGTTGATAAAAATAAAAAATGTTGAGATAGATGAAAAAAGTTGATAAAAACGAAAAATGTTGATGGAGACGAAAAGTGTTGATAGAGATGAAAAATTTTAATGAAGTCGAAAAATATTGATAAAGTCGAAGAATGTTGATAAAGACGAAAAATGTTGATACAGTCGGAAAATTTTGATACAAACGAAAAATTTTGATAAAGACGAAAAATGTTGATAAAGACGAAAAATGTTGATGGAGACGAAAAGTGTTGATAACGACGAAAAATGTCAATAAAGTCGAAAAATGTTGAGAAAGACGTAAAATGTTGATAAAGACGAAAAATGTTGAGAAAGTCGAAAAATGTTGAGAAACGAAAAATGTTGATACAGTCGGAAAATTTTGATACAAACGAAAAATTTTGATAAAGACGAAAAATGTTGATAAAGACGAAAAATGTTGATAAAATTATAAAATGCTTTGCTGGCAAATTTTATTTGTACTATCCCTCAGATAATATGATACACCCTAAAGCACACAATTTACAACATGCGTTTTGTTTTTGCATTTGCTGTTGCGTCGATGTTGCCACAAAAGCTGTTGATGTTATTTCTGTTGTTGCTGTTATTGTTACTGGTGCTATAAGCTCAACACCCCATGGTTATTCAATAGCTTGGCAATTTTTTATTTTTGCTCTGCATATCAGCTACTGCACAGTGCACCACACAACAACTGATGTTAATCTGATCTGTTGGCTGAAGCTCAGATCAGCAACAACAACAGCAGCAGCAACAACAACAATAGCAGCAAAGCAACCTCAAATTGCTACCAGACTTACGCTGGCGAGCATAGACGTTTTTTCTCGCAAAAATCACAAGAAAAATTTTAAATTAAACAAAAATCAGCAGCGAAACGGGTTTTTTTTTCTCTTCAACAAAATATAGTGTGTTTGTATTGCAGCTCTTAGTATCCTTTATGCCGTTAAAGCACAGCAATTCACGGCCAGCGGGAGTAAAATGCTTGGGAAACTTAAATTATAGAGTTTTGTATGCATGAGTAGCAGCAGGCAACAGCAAGAATACAGCGCCAGCCAGCATTTTATTACTTAAAAAGTTCTTTAGTGCAAGTGTTAGTGTATGCATATGTGTACTTAAGTATGTAGGTGTATATGCATTTGCCAACAATTCTTTATGCTGCGCTTCCTTAAATTTTATAATCGCCCTTTTTCAGCTGTTTTATTTTAACTTCTTTTTGGTGAAGGAATATATAAAACCAAAAACAAAAAAAAAAAAACAAAAATGTTTTGAATTCCGAGAATGCGTACTTTATTGGAATATTTGTATAAATTACAGGTTGTTGTGAATTTTTAGAATGCGCTTTGTAGTGGTGGGTTTTTCGAGTTCAAAGAAAATTAAAACAAAAGACTTAAGTTACGAACTTGATCTTAAATACGTACTATGGTATGGTTTGTAATGCGATTCATTAATATGAAATATTTTTAAAGTATAAGCACGCTGGGTGTGACTTATACAGGCTTGCAAAAATTCAAAAGATACTATTTTTTTCTTTTTCAGATTTTATAGTGTTTTTTCAGTAGAGTCCGTATTTTAAATTATCTTCACGGTGCAGACAATGTGGTTTTCTTTCAAAAAATAGTGCAATTCATTTGTAGTAAAATCACCAGATATACTTTGCCTTTGGCTTTTTGGCTTGATATTTAAAAAGTGAGTAATTTTGAGTTGTGACATTATTGTTGAAAAACAAAGGTAGCAGTTTGTGGTTCTTTATTTCAAGAAAATTGTAAATTATTGTGTTGAAGATATTTTTCAAGTGAATCATACTCGACATATCATCAGCAAAATCATAAGCTTTGCGTTGGAAGTATCATAACTCAAAGGTGGATCCGTATCTGAAATCTGGCTCTGCTTTGTTTCCATTTTGCTTGAGAATTATTCTAGTCACTATGTACAATCTCTTGGTTGAAGCTCCACGTCGAGTTGGCTCAAATTGTTTCTTCATTTTATTAGGCTCTTAAGATATTATATGAAATGCTCCACAAGAAAAGGGACCTTATAGTCCCAAAATCAAAAACAATTTCTTTACATTTACTCAAAATACATATTATTTTGAATAAAATTACACCGCAAGGTTCCAAAAACTGACTGAGTTATGGCCTTCAGAAATCGTAAAATAAAAAACTCAAGTTTGTAGATGTTTGAAGATCAAAGTTCATCAATTTTTACAGCCCAAGACTGCTATGGTTTTGGTCCTTCTTGCGATGATCATCGAGCCCAGACTGCTTTTTAGCCTTGCGAACTTATATGTAAAGGGTGTTTTTTTTAGAGGCATAGAACTTCGAATTGAAATAAAACACAAGAAAATCGTTTTAATGTCCATCAATTTGGCTAATTTTATGCCATTAATGTTTAAATATGATTTCGGGCATGTGGCCGCCGCGGCTGGCTCGAATAAAGCCAATTCTACAGGTCCAATGAGCCTCATCACTGAACAAAATTTTGCGATGAAAATCAGCATCAAGATCAATCTCATTTTCGGCCCATACACCAAAATCACGACGCAATGCATGGTCTCGCGGCTTGTAAAAATAAGGTTTGGAAATTTTGAATACTCAAAAATCTTATGAAATTTTTTCAAGACCAAGACCGAGAACAAGACCAAGACTTAATGTGCAAGAACAAGACCAAAATCATTGTAGTCTTGGTCTTGGTTTGCTCATCACTAAAGGTATGCGTGATACTTATTTGATTTCGCTCACTTTTTTATCGGACTATGGCATTTATGTTCAGCGTGTATTTACCAAAGTTTATCAAAATACCTTTTATGGCTTAGAAGATATAACGTTCTTAGTAGCTAATCATGAAAAAAGTAGGCTTGGCACTTTTTCAACAACGTAATTTTTTCGACTATTAAATATTAATTTTTGGTACTTGCATACGAAATTTCATTAGCTTGCGAGATATAAAATGTTGTAATGCTCAATCGTTAAAAAAGTGGGCTAGCCACTCACTTTATGACGCCCACTTTTTAAACAGTGTATTTCAATTATGTTTTGTATCTTCAAATTTTATAGTACCAACATAAATACTTCTTCAGATATAACCGATTTAAATGCTTATCTATGTAGAGGTATTGATTAGATAGAACCCCTTTTACTTATAATTGTTACTTGATTATCGACCTAAAATTGATTACTAAATCATAATTCAAAACGGATACAATTTACTATATTTCTTATTTTTAGCTCTAATGAAAGAAATAAGGAGTACTTTACTGTTTTTTTTTTTTTTTTTGGTCTTTTCTGCGTACTAATTTTGAGCAATTTCACATTAATTTACAAAATTTGTTTACTATACATAGACTGTACACTTAACTATATTGTTACGTTGAAACAAAAGACTTAAGCAACGAACTTTCCTTAAAAATATATGCGAATTTTTATTCACATTTATAAACTCAGAAAGCTTATATTCAAAAAATAGAAAAGAAAGATGTCTACCATTTTCTAAAATGCGCCATTTTCAAGCACACAGTGTTGCTGTTGTTGTTCCTGCTCAAGTCATTAATTTTGCCAACGACAAAACACCAACAGCAACGGCATCGCATCGACATCGATGCTTAAAATATTAATTACACAAATTACACGCTGGCGATTGGTCAGCGCTTGACTTTGTGGTGTTAAAGACTAAACAAAAAGAAGGAAAGAAAAAGTCAAAGAAAAAAGCGATACAAACGGTAAAACGAAGCAACAACAGCAAGAACTGCGTGCGCTTAAAGCCAACATTTGTTCACGTGACACGCTGACTGCGCACAAATCAAAAGCGTGGAAAAAAAGCAGAAGAAATACAAAAAAGCCACACACACACTAACATAAGCACACATACTAAAAACTTATACATACAAAAAGCTGCTATTAAATGAAAAAAAAAACTTTTTTCTGTTTCACGAACGCGAACGATGATGACGATGACGACGACGAGCGACAAACTTTAACGAATTCATCAAGCGTAGCAATAAACTAATTGGCTGACGTCATGACAAGCGGAACAACAATAACAACAGCAGCAACAGTTGCAAAAAACAAAATGAAAAAAAATACACTGGGGAAAAAATGAAGAAAAACCTGCCTTGCCAAAGAAGCTGTGTTGCGCACGCGCAAACACACGCCTGCCCGTTTTATGCTTCATCCATCCATGACGTTGCTGTTGGCATATGAGTGAGAAGAAATTTTTTATTCTTTTACATTTTTTGTCATTCATGTAGTCATCTTCTTCCGCATTTGTTGTTTCTTTTTGCTGTTGTTATACTTCTTTTTTTTTTATCGAACAACCTAAAAGCCTAAAAGCTTTTTCATTTCGTTCATATGACGCAGGTGCATTTATTGTGTTTTGGGTGTCACTTTGGATGATTTGTGATCGCTGCAAGTTAAACGCCAATCACATGGCTGCAACACTCAATATTGTCTTCAACCATTTATGTACCCCTTGTAGGAAATGACAGAAAAAAATTACATCTGCGGAAACACTTTGCATACGAACATGTAAAGTTATTATAAAAGTGTTGCATGTCATACAATGGTGATTCTCCAAATAATGTACAATTCAATGTCAAGGGGCTCAAACCATGTTTTAATTTAGAATTTGATATTTAATAAAGATACTTAACAAGAGCTTCTATACGAATTCCTGAAAAAAAAATAGCTCTAAATATTTTACTATGAAATCATAACATAAAATGTGAAAAAGTCATTCTCCTTGCTGTCTTCAACCGCTTCTTAGCGCATTTAATTTGCCTGTTTCGCATATTACGTTATTTTTTAAAAGAAAAAAACTTATACGACATTCTTTGTATGTATATTTCAATTACTGTTTTTCTGTGTTAATTCTTTGAAAAAAACTTTTTATATTGAATTGATATACATACAAGTTGATCTCTCATTTAAGACTATTTCCGCTCAGTTTTTCTTATTTTAGCTGTAAATTTTTTAAATATTATTAAAAAAGATCTAAAAGCGAAGAGAAAGAAGAGGCTCAGTTCTTTTTCAGCTCAGTCAGTTTTGGTTTTTTGACAGTGAGAGTTAGTGCCTATTTTCTAAAAAAAGATTAAAAATTTTGCAAAGAACGCAAGTGTTTGTCATTCTCCCTGTAAGTTTTTTTTTATATTACCATACATATTATTTTATCTTTATATAGTTAAATCAATAAACAATTAGGGTAGCATTCCACCAGTTTCAACTTTTTTTAAAGTATTGCGACTTTGATTGTGATTTTACCGTTTCTGCAACAGCTTGTCATTCTCCCATATAGTAACCCTACCGTAAAATTTACTCCGGGAAAACGGTTCCATTATGGGACATTGTTGTTTATTGGTCGATTCATAAGACTTGTTGAACTAATTTTTCTTTTTATGATTAGAGGCTGTCCATAAACCTCGTGATGCTCCAACATCAATTTTTAGGGTTGCTACCTGGTTATTTTCGAAAATCTTTCTTAATTTCAACGTTTTTGACTCAATCGAAATTTCTGGTTTCAGAAACTCTCAGATAAAATTTTCTAAAGACGAGGCAAATTTAAAATGATGCATGATTCAAGATAGGGTTCAGTCGCTACATGAGAGTTTTTGGCTTTTGAACGTCCGCTGCAGGCAAAACTCTTTGTAAAAAAATTGTACACGTATTTTTTGGACAGTCCTAAGCATTTTATGGATTTCGTAACATGCCTTCCTCTTGAGCCAAGAGTTTTGCCTGCCACGGACGTTCAAAAGCCAAAAACTCTCATGTAGCGACTGAATCTGAGGAGCTATTTTTCAAAAGGGCGTAAAACCATGTTAAACAAATTTTCAGTAATGAGAAAAAACTTTTATGGGCTGTTTACAATAACTTATCTTTTTTAATGTCTCCTGTGTTATAGTGAGTTGACCAAAGATTCTAATCCCCTTAATATTTTTGTTGTAACATATTTGCAGTAATTGCAAAAAGTAAAAAACATTTGGAAGTAAGCCCTTTTGTTCTGAAACGTTTGAAAATAAGCCCTTTTGTTCCAAAATCACTCTTATTTCACCATTTAGAAGTTTATTTTGATGTCTATAGGCATGGTATTTAATCACCTATATAGCCTGGGGCATATAAAAAATATTAAAAGTTTTTTTGGCCACTATTCAAAATACGTCTTTTTATATCAAACTCTAAAAATTTCTATGAAATTATATGGAAATAAGCCCTTTTGTTCTGAAATGCGACTTTTGATCACGATTTTACCTTAGAAAAATGCATTTTTTGTGATGAATTTTGGACTAGAGGATGCATGGTAATGGCGATGGCATCCTTAGGTTTGTTCGAGGTTGGAAGTGGTTTTACGCCCTTTTGAAAAATCACTCCTCATCTCATCTTGATTCATACATCATTTTAAAGCTTATAAAATATGCTTTAATTTAAATACATTTAAAAAAATTCAAAACATTTATAAGATTAAAAAAATTGTTTGGTGAAAAAAAATTGTTTGGTGAAAAAAAATTTTTTTCACCAAGCAATATTTTTTTTATAAAAAGAACACTTAGACGTAAATTGGACCAGTTACTAACATATATTAATTTACAAACTTTAGTGTAAGCTATAAATTTTTAAAAATCCACCCTTTTCATGAAAATGACTAAAAACGCCAACTTCAACACCCTGTATTTAAACAACAAATGGTACTAGAAATTTGAGCGAAATCGGAGACAAACAAAGGAAGGTATAAAATAGATATCTGTCAAATAACCGATTATAATGGCACGCATACACATATCTAAATATTGTATTGAAATTAGAAAGTACAAAACCAAGATTTTGCATAAAACTGCTAAAAGCTACCTCAAATGGCTTTCAAAAAATTTTAAAAATTCTCAGCTCACAGTTTTGACACAATCTTTGAAATTTTCGGGGGGTAGTCAAAAAAACTTTAGTTACAATTAAAGGTTTGGATGGATGGATTGGTCATACTCTCCGGAAAACACACAGCGAAGTTTGTCGCCAGGCTCTTGAGTGGAATCCACAAGGCAGTAGAGGACGTGGTAGACCCAAAACCAACTGGAAAAGATCGCTGGAAAAGGAAATCCAAGAATAGTGAAAGTCATGGCAAGAGATTATATTCATTGCAAAGGATCGGTACAAGTGGAGATGTTTCATAGTGGCCCTATGCTCCTCTTAGGAGTTAAAGGAGAATACATAGGGGAATGTAACCGGTTGTGTACCGGGTTTCGGTTTTTGCCCGTAACTTGCATTCAAGTATACATTTTTCGGACTTGTGGGTACCAATGGAAAGCTAGAGGCAGTAGGTAACCAAAAAGAAACAATTTTTCTATAATTTTTCTTCAAAAAATTTTGTATTTGTAAAGAGCTTTTTTTTGGACAAAAAAAAATTGTGCAACCGGTTGTGGGCCACCCTGAAAAATCCACTTCAAATGCAAAATTATGAGGAAAAACCTGTAAAAAATATGTATTATCAAAATTTATTTATAAATGAAGCCTCTAGTGGCGAAAAAACATCAAGAAAATGTGGCTTTTTCAAATTCTTAATCATCCTCATCAGATTCGCAATTTTTGCATGTATAATAGCTCTTTTTTATAGCAGTGCAATTCAAATGCACAAACCGATCGCAGCTACCGTTTCATTTGATCAAATTGGCGGTTCCCAGAGAGGACAAGGAAGTCAAAAATACGTTTTGCAATAATTTTCATGCAAAAAACATGGTGGCCCACAACCGGTAACGGCAGCCATCCCTTAAGTAGCTGGCAAAATTCTCGTGGCGAAAAATTTTGAGCAAAATCGATATAAAATCGGAAAATTTAACGCAAATACTGCATAAAAATGCATAACACTCACATCTTTGCAATATTTCACTTCGCTTTATCACACTCGCAAAATCTTCAGAAATTACTTTATTGAAAATTTCTTCGTAAATTTTTTTTGTTTTGTTGTAGCTGCGGGTCAGATGCGTCCTTTCACTTCAGTGTTTGCACAAATACTGTCTATTGTCAATGTACACATAACCTCATACTCAGATCTGTCATATTTTATAAACGTCAAAAAATACAAGGGGTGGCCCACAACCGGTGACGGCCCACAGCCGGTTACATTACTCTACATACAAAAATTTGTGCTGAACATTGTTATGGCCTAATCAAAGTCATAATATCTAGAATTAATAAATATGAAATTTGCCACTTTCATGACTAGAACTCACTAGAATTCCAACTGATGCTAAATTTATACTGGAAGGGCTTATGAAAGTAATTTTTAAATACTTATAAAACATTGTTTAATAAAATTGCTTTAAATATTAAATTGTTTAATTTATTTAGTTTGCTTAGCAACACTTAATTTGAAACTATTTATTATCTCAACTTTTCAACAAAATTCTGAGAAATTTTGAATTAAAGCGGAACTATGCTCAAATAAAAAGTTGTTGTTGTTATTGTTGTTGTTACAACAATTTTGATGACAAATATTTATAAATGAAATTAATACGCGCAACAATACAAACAAATTGGTGTGAGCAACAACAGTTGAGCGCGCAGGCAGCCAGGCAGCAAACAATGCAGTTCAATGCATTCAAAATGCATTTTATCACATTTCACCAGCAGCAACAGCAGTGAGCTGTGCGCTTCAACCAAACCCCATGACAATGTGCAGTCAGAGGTGTTAATGAAATTAGTAGCAATGGAGCAGCAGCAGGAGCAGCAACAAGTCACACAGTGCAACAGCAAACAGCATATTAACCGTGCAATGGGTCTGCTTTAATTTTTCTCTTTATATTTACAAAAATTTGTTGTTGATTCTTTTAATTTTGTAAATTTTGAATTTGAACTCTATTAAAGTGTTAATTATTTAAATTAACACGGCAGACGTTCTGGAATTCCGTTTGCTTGATCTTTGCTTTTTGCTGTTTGAATTGAAATGTGCGCTGCTGAGGTGAGATTTTACTGCTACTGCTGCCGTTGCTGTTGTTGTTACCGCGTGTATGTGTTACATTTTCTCCATTTAATTAGTGTAATTAAATATTTAGAGCGCTTTGTTGTTTTTGTTGTCATTTATTTTTTTTTTTCATTCGTATTTGTCTTAAGCCATATTTCATTTATTTTTTAGCGCTTTTTCTTCATCTTCTTTTTTGTTTATTGTGAACTTTCTTTGGCTTTGTTTGTCATAAAAATTTAATGTATCATAAATAATATTGTTTGTGGTGCTACTGTTTTTTGTTTTTAAATTGTTATTTTATGTGTCGTAAATTAATTAAATACAACACAATAACAACACAAAGACCGCAGTCAAAACAAAAGACCTAAGCCACAAACTTGCCGCTTTTAATTAATCACAAAATGTTTTGGGATTTATGTCAGTGTTCTTTTCACAAGAATACAAAATCACATGAAACTCTAACTTTATACTACAAAATATATAAAGTTTCAAGGTAAAAGGAATCCCAGTTAATATTGGAAAACCTTTCATTGCAAGAGCTAAAACTCACTCAAAATAGTAGGATTTCAAGCTAAAAGATAAAATTGTGGCTTACTAGCATTAGCATGTTCGGATATTGTTACCAGATCCACTAAGGGTGTTGCATATACATATGTACCGTCTTTTTCTCAACCTCCAAAGAACTTGAAAGCTTTGTTAAACAAAATAGAAACTTCAGCATGCATTGGATATTCATTTGATACAGATTGAGTGTTCGCTGTAAAAATTCGAAGAGAAGGAATTACTGAAAAAGTACAAGGCCACACTTAATCAATTTGTTTAAAAATACCCAGAGCAACAACCATACTTTTACCGAGAAAATCGACATGTTAGTTCTACATTTCGTTAAAATTCACTTTTCGGTGAGGATTTCCATCAAAAACCAAGTAGTTCATTGTGCTTTTAATCATTCGTTAAGTGAAAGTTTCAGGGTTCTATACATCTCTGGCAGATGCAGAGCATATTGCAATTGGGAAGTAATTTTGATGAAATTTACCAAAAGTGTGCACAGAAAACGGTGATTGAAACAACAAAAACCGAAGGTGTGGAAGTTTTCGAGACGCTCAACTAAAAATTTTACTTTGGAATTTAATGAGACATACACTGAGAAAACAGTATGATTATATTCATCAAAATTTGGTAATACTTAATTAGCAAATAATATATTTGGTATAGGCGAATCATATATTTGATATTATTTATTGAGCGGCATATTTGAACAATTTTATTGGTTCAATTACCAAATATATGGTTGAATATAAAAACCTTCATTATTTTGTATTTAGGCCTTTATTATTATTAATCTTTATATTAATTATGAGCTAACATGACAATATTTGCTTGGATCACGGCGACATCATAATATATAATATATGCTATAAATTAAAAGAAAACTTTTCTCTGAAGCTGCAAGAAAATAAAAAAAATGTCTGTCTGGGTGGGTATTGAGCTCATACCCCCGGGGCATTTTTGGTTCTTTGTTAGATGCTACCATATATTTACCAGCTACATTTGTAACCTTGGTTCAATGCAATCGTAAGAGGCAATTTATGTAAAGCGAATTGGAACCATGCCGAGCGTATTGAATTCTTTAAACCTCTGGACTCAATGACCGAATGCAAATTACTGAATCTTACAGCTTAACAATCAGAACTATATTTTAACTAAAGATGTTCTACATATACAAATTGCAATACAAAAAAGTTATAATGAATCACAAAGTCAATCAAAGTGAAGTAAAAAAATAAAATAACACAGTCCTGCATGGGTTTTCCTCTCTAAGTTTTAAAAAGCGATTTCTATAGACTTAAGTGTGCTGATTACGATAAAAATAGCAAAAAAATTCCAGCACGTCACAATTTTCAGCAATTTAAGTTTTACTTAAGTGCCTTTTTTGTATATACAAGACTACCACGCCTATACTACCACGCCTATACTACTAAACGTATCAAAACCATATTTGCACCAGATGTTTTTTTGGTGGTCCAACATATTTTTAAGAAATATGGGATCGATTGCACAAGGGGGTGTTGTACCCCTCATACAAAAAAAATCTCTAAATAATTGAAAATTTTATTTGAGTTGCTCCTACGCCCGCACCAGTAGGTATATTGAAACCATATTAACACCATATATCCGCCTGATATTCCGACAGATTTGCCTTGATAATGGGGGTACTTGAATGAAAGTACGGTGCGCTCGGTACAAAAAGAAAACATACCAAAACCAAAAAAAAAAATATAAGACTCGTTTCTACTTAATTTCCCTGCATTATGAAACTTGATATCTGGATGAATATTATGGATAGCAATTATCTAAATCGTACGGGGAGCACCAACAAAATATTAGTGCTAGAAGGGTTTAAATATGTAGAGTATTTTAGGCGTGATATTAAAGAGTACGTAAGCACAAACGATTGAATTAATAAGTTTTCAAATGCTGCACAGACGAACAAGGGTACCCCTCTTAAAATTATGAGAGTGCTTTTTAATACATTTTTTGATGATGACCCCAAATCCAATTACAGAATTGCTCTATCACGTCCGAATTTTGAGAGAATTTAAAAAAACAGTCAAAAACACACGATTTTCCATTATTTTTGAGGTTATGAAAACTGATATATCTCCAAATTCTGACGTGATTGAAAGAAACTAAGCTCAGATTCGTGATTAGGAGGTCTCAAACCACCATATTTGACTTCAAAATTCAAGAGAGAAAAAAAAAGTGTCGAATTTGCAGGCCTGTGTAGTTATTTATAAAAAAAAAAAAACACTTTCTTGTCTGGGATTCGAACTTACACCCCCAGGATATCAGTCAAACGTCTTATACATTCAGCTAAACAAAAAGTCAAACAAAAAATTGAACAGGTATTAATTGTTTTTTATTACTTATTTAATATAAGTTGTTTTGAAAATAATGCCAGTATGTTTTTGAAGTTTTCAATAATTGTTGAAATTTTTGTATGACTTTTTGTTTAAAATTAACGCAGATAGAGTTAGCACAATGCGTTAGACGTTTGACTGATAACCTGGGGAGTAGGTTCAAATCCCAGACAAGAAAGTTTTTTTTTTAATTATTTCATTTTTTAAATTGCATTCGAATCCCAGACAAGGTTTTTTTTCTAAGTTATAGCAAATATTTGACATTTTTCAAACAGATATCATTTTTGATCCAATCAACAATATTTCAAGGTCCAATTAAAGGCATATTAATATTTACCGAAATTTGTTAATTATTAACATATATTTTCTAGAATGTTCAATCAAATATATTTCTGTGAGGGAAAAATACTCTTTTCTCAGTGTACGAGTATAAAACAAATTTCCAATGTTGAAAGATAATGTCTCAAAAATAATTTTTTTTAAGTAATTTTGACCGGGAAGTCTGTTGAATATATGCATTTTGCATTTCTCACTAACATTTTTGGCCAAATACCGAAAATGGTGGGGTATGAATTTCAGCAATGGCATTTTGATGTATTACAACTATTAAAATTTAAATTTTTAATCGCTAAAAAAGTTAGAACTGTGAGGTTCTCTGTAAATAAGCTTGAGCCAAAATGTTATGGAGGTAGAGTGGGAAGTCAATCTCTCAAGGAATCCAAAATTAAAAAAAAAACTAAATCAAAATTTCCTGATTGCCTAGAAGTGCCGTGAAAGGGAAAAATGCTCAGCGATCATCACTATTTCTAAATTCCGTAGATTTTTTGGAACATATCTACCTCGTAATTCTACTCTTTATGTTGCCTTCCATACAAAATAGATATTTTTGGGTAAATTTTGTATGAGAGCTCCCTGTTCGCTCACGTATTTTTACAGTAAACCTCACAATACTAACTATTTGGCACTTAAACTTCGTTAATATTGAGGTTTTTAATGACCTTTTTCTCCCCGCTTGTTCAAAAGAAAATCATCGGCATTAGCTTGGGCTTACTTTAGACTATGTGCCCAATATATAAAATTTCTTAGAACGAACTTTAAAAAAATATCTTGATAAAACAAAATAATGGGTGGCCGTCCGAAGACATCGAGCAAACAATCGCCGAAACAAGGAGTCAATTCGGAAAATGTTGGAGAGATATGAAGGCTAGCTTCAACCAACTAGACATTTTGCATAAAGATCTAAGCTGAATCAAACCAGCGTGCATTCTGATAAGGCAGATGGCTTATCCCCCTTCTAGTGGAGATCCCTATGAGAGTAAAATTTTAATTAGTTTTTGATCTATGTTTCGTCAATTTAATGTGTATTATATTTCAAGCACTGCAGAAAGCAATTAGTTTTTCAACAGTGAGTAAAAATCGGTATGGAAATATCGTATATGTCCGTTGTTTCTTTGTTTTTTTCAGCGTATCAAAAAATAACAAATCTACCCAAAATGTGCCTGTAAGCCGTGGTTACTGTACAGCTTTTCTAACATAAAAATAAAATATTTTTGCATATAATATCATGACTTTTGATTTAAAACTAGCAACTTTTTAAAAATATGGACACAGAATAGCTACAATATCAACTGTGGTGTTGCTACGGATAGTTTTGTTACAAAATATATCTGTTTTTTATAACTTAATTATTATTTTATATGCCACGCCATGTGAAAACAATAAAAATAAATTGACTTTATAATTTCAGCTTTAAAATGTCCTACATTAAATCCAAGTTATAAATACAAAGAATTTTCAATTAACATCACTCAGTTAATTGCTAAATAATAAATTCATAATATTGTTTTACTAATGCTATTAATAGAAAAGCAAAAGTCTTCATGCTTGAAAAACACTGACGTATTTAAAGGAAAAAATGCTGAGTAGCAAGCATGGTACTACATAGATCAGCATATATGGGTGAATCTCTGACAAAAAAACCAGGTGCCAACACCGAAAGTTTTTGTACAATTTAAAAAAAAAAATTTCCTGAGCGTTTCTGAAACCAAAAATTTCAATTTAGTCAAAAGTAAGAATTGAATAAGATTGTCGAAAATAACCAGGTGGCAACCCTATAGATTTTTGTTGGAACGTCCCGAGGCTTATGGACAGCCCCTAATCATAAAAAGGAAAATTAGATCTACAAGTCTAATGAATTAACCAATAAACAACAATGTCTTGTAAGCGAACCATTCTCCCGGAGGAAGTTTGACGGGAGAATTACTATACGGGAGAGTGATAAAATGTTGCAAAAAACAGCAATATCATAATGAAAAGTTCAAACTGTTGGATATCCACCCTAATTGAATCTATAATTTTTAAAAGGGGATATGTGTCGTTTGTCCGAAAATTATTTTTTTGCTTTTTCGATGTTGTTGCGATGGCGCTAGTTGGTCTATCGTTTTCATAAGTACGCAGATTAAGGCTTAGTATCGATACTAAATAATCCCCATCGCTAAAATCAGATTAAAATAAGATTTACCAAACTTATGAGGGTTTTTTTAACTTTGTGACAAGTAAAAATACAGTCACATATCCCCTTTTAAAAATGGCTGATTCAATTGTTTATTAACTAAATTATATAGAGATAAATGAATATGTATAGTACTCGTATGTATATAAAAAAACTTACAGGGAGAATGACATACATTTTCATTCTTTCCAAAATTTTTAAAATTCTAAAAATAACGCTCATTAACGAAAAACTAAAACTGACTGAGCTGAAAAAGAACTGGGTATCCTCTTTCTCTTCACTTTCAGTTCTCTTTTTACTCGATATTTAAAAAATGTACAGTCAGAATAAGAAAAACTTAGCAGAGACGGTCTAAAATGAGAGACCAACTTCCATATATGTATGTCAACTAAATATGAAACAATTTTTTTCGAAGAGTTAATACAGAAGAACAGTAATTGAAGTATGTATACAACCAATATCGGATACTTTTTTGTTAAAAAATATGCGAAACGAGCAAATTTAGTACACTAAGTAGCAGTTTAAGACTGGCGGGAGAATGAGTTTTAACAATTTATGTTATAATTTCATAGTAAAATATTTTGAACTATTTTTTAATTCTAAGCGTTTCGTATAGAAGCTCTTGCTAAGTAATTATCTGTATTAAATATTTAAAATATCAATTTTTAAATAAAAGCACGGGTTAGGGCCCTTAGACATTTAATGGTATATTTTTGGAGAATCACACCACACATCCCGGGAAGATAGAGACAACCTGGAATTAGGAACACTGAAGTTTTTTTGATGGATTTTTTTAACTTCTCCTGAGTTGGAAGTTATGAAAATTAAAATCTCGACTCATCCTTTTTGCGAACAAGAGAGGCTTGAGTTCCGTTTTTGATGCATTTTAACATGAAAAAAAAACAAGGCGAATTTAAAAAAAAAAACGTAAAGAAACTACGCAAAATTTTAAAAATTTCTCCTTGACGTCATAATTTGCATGCAAAACCTAAGTAGCCCATTTGGTCATAGAACTGCCAACTAAAATTTGTTGCCGGCCGCTACTGCTATGTGACTATAAATACCAAAATCCACTTATTTCTTCAAATAGCAACATAATAGCAGTAAGATGACCCACTCTACTCTTCAGAAATAATTTGCACACCGCATCAAGTGCACAATAATCAGCGTCACACGTTTTTGCTGTTTACAACCCCCTACCCTCCCCCCTCTACCGCTTCTACTCCTCCTGATAGTTGTCGGCAAAAGCGTAACAATTCAAAGCATAGCATTACAGTGTTTTACGGCGCTGTTTAACAACTGTATATTGGCAGCCAAATGATGCGTTACATGCAACAAAACTGTGCATGTTGCATCCTAAAGGCCGCATAGCAGTTGTATGTATGCTGCATATGCTGCGCATGTGCATAAATAAAAGTTATTAAAAATGATTTACTCACTGCGCGCAAGTCAACGACAGTTAAATCGACAGACCGACAGACAGACAAATAAATTGACAATCAACTCGAGATAGGGAGAATGAGCGAGAGCGAGGCTTGCAGTGCTGTGAGATGCGCAAGACACACGACAAAAAGTATGTTAAACCTTTTGGCATAAAATTTCACAAAAATGTTGGTCAACAAAAAAAATTGTTATTTCATGATAAACTCAAAAGAAAAATGAAACAAAATTTAATGCCAAAATTTCGGGCATACATCACCCCAACAGAAAAAAAATGCTGCACAATTGTTGGGTCATAAAATAAAATTCTTTTACTGAAAAAATGTCATTTGTTGCCGTTGCAACTTAAAAAAGCGTAAAAAATTAAAAAATTGTTTATGAAATATGCAAGCGCTGACTTCTTTTTGTTGCTGTTGTTGACATTTATCAATGACCTCGCGTCCAGCATCATGCCAGCGTATGCGTTTGTTACTGTGTGTGTGTGCGGTTTTTTGCGTCACACTGATTTATTTCTGATTGAGCGCAACGAATGTGCAGCGTAAACACAAATCACAATGCATGAAATTCAACAACGACAAGGAGCAAAACGAAAGACTTAAGCGAGAAACTTGAAATTATGTGGAAAATTCAATAAGCGCGTGTTTGTTTATGTTTTATTGAAAATCAGAAAAAAAAGGAATAATAAAATTGCATTGTTGTTGTTTTATTGAACACTACACTATTTTGATAAAAAGAATTTTGCTACGCATGTCCAAATGCTTGTTTTACAAGCAAGCGCCTCACTGTTGTGCGCTTGAATTTGTTAGTTGTTAGCAGCAACAGTAGTGGCGGCAGTAATCAATTTAAATGGCGGCATTTTAATGGGACAGCATGTCACTTAGCGCGCCATAGCAATTTTTACACAGATAATGCATTTTTTTTTTTTCTTTTCTTGTGTATTATATTTTGTATTGGTCATTTTGTTTTGTTGTCATTCAATTAAGCATTCAGTTGATAACAAGCAAAGAATTATCAGCGAATAAAATAAAAAATATTGAAATTTTGGCAATTAATGAATCATAATCTTTTAAGGTTTTTGATTTTTTTTTTTCATCGTTTGGATGCTAGGTAACGTCTTTTTTATTAATTTTCTCTATTGTTAGGTTTTTATTAAGTGATAATTGCCCAAACACAAAAATTAAAGGAAACTTTCAGTAAAATTTAAGTCAAAAAGAAAAATGAAGATACTTTTCACAAAATTGGATTCATGATGCCTTGACGAAAATTGAAAGGCTTATGTGAAAATATCAGATATATTTCACTTTTTGGGAAGAGCTTTCTTTTGTGGTTTCCCAAAAGGCTTCAATGGAAAGAAAGCATTCCCTACTTAAGTTAAAGTTTCATGCCACCATATACACTGATGACTTAAAAATGAACTGCGATGTGGGAAAACAATGCTTTTCAAAATGTCTCACTTCATATACTTATAACAATCCTGTTGCATATTCAGCTCAGCAAGCATCTTTAAGGCGGAAGTTTTTTCAATTTTTGTGGGCTATAGTTTGGAAGGGACTGTTCAACTTAGGACATTTGGCACAGCCTTCTGATAGTAAGATCACTATCAAGAGCTTAATTAAATAACAATTAATTCAACAATAGTCGACGAATACAAGAACAATTTAACCTTTTCAACACCAAGATAGAAATGCACACCAATTTTGGTACGAAAAATATGAATGTGAGTTGTCGTTAAATTTGTCTCCTAAGCTGCAAAGTTCAAAACATGAAAGACCATCTATAGACGGTCTTGCAAATGACAAACAAATCAAGTGACAACATTCAAAGAGCAACTGTTTGATGTTTATTTTCAATAAAAAAAACATTTAAGCGGCAAAATTTTAGTTTACAAAATAATTTGGTTTCAACAAAGGCCTTCTGCAGACGGTCTTACTGATCCAAGTGTTAAAAATCCTTGGGTGCCAGCTTGAACTTACTTCTACTTGGTTGTCAGGCTATAGAGACTTTAAGGGTAAACAAAATGCAAAATACTTTCTCTAACTGATACTTATGAAATCGGCACAAATAAACTGATAAATCAAATAAAGAATAGGATTTTTTGAGCATTTTCTTCACGAAGCAAATAACAACCGTAGAATTTTATAGGGTATTGAGAGTGATCTGACATTGTTGTAATATCTTAGAACCTCAAACTTGCTATGAAAGAACTTCGCTATTGCATGAATCACTTATTGAACCGTCAGTTAGCATGCTGAAAAAATGTATTTCTTCTTCAATGCTTTCTGTAGGAATTACACACAGATTAATGGAAATGAATCTCTGGAACACTTTTCCTACAACTGCTACTTTTAGCATAGTTTTGCTTGATTCCTACTCATAAAATATAATGCCAGATTAGATTTTATCGAAATCACATCACATTTTATCAACTAGCATGCATTTTTATAAAAAATTACAAGACACCGTAAGAAAACACATGCGATACTGTAAAAAATCACATTTTTTCTACACAATTGTACACGCATAGTTTTTAAAATTGACTGAAAATTGTTATAAGATACGATCCCATGATATTTTATAAAAATTGCATGAGATTTTTAATAAAAATTATAAAATTTTTCAAAAGCCACCTGATGTTCATTAAGGATAGCATGCCATTTTGTAATTCGCATGAGATTTTGTCAATGTCTTTAGAATGGTTTGCTTTGTTCCTACTGAGTAAACAAGTCAGTTGAGATTTTATAAAATTCGAATAAAATATAATAAAATGGAATGGGATTTAATATTCAAATTGCAAAACACCTTAAATAAGTCACATGCGATGCTATATAAAATAAATTTATTGTGTTTTGCTTGGCAGCATTAGCTCCCATGGAAATGCCATGATATTTTATAAAAGTAGGATGAAGAAAATTAAATGAATATATACAAAAAATGCATAAGATTCCTAAGAAATATTTAAATCGCATGAGATTTTATAAAAATTGTACCAGAAAATTTAGAAAAAAATCTGTTTCACTTGAAAATATTAATTGATTTCACAAAAAATATTTTAAAATTGCATAAAATTTTATAAATTGGTGTGAGATTTTATAAAAAACTACATGATACGTTATAAAAGATCATGAAAATCCCATGACAATCGCATGAGACATTTTTTTTTTTTTCAAAGTATTCAAAAGCCGCTTGAGGTTCATAAAAATAGCATGCAATTTTTAAATTTGCATGCAATTTTTTAAATATCTTCAGCATGGTTTGCAAAGTTCCCACTCACTAAAAAAGCCAGAAGACATTTTATGAAATTTGCATGAAATTTCATAGAGTTAAGTAAAAGTCGCAGAAGATTTCTAAAAAATTGTTCTAGATTTTATAAGCTGCATGAGATTTTATAAGCTTAAAATTTTACGAGAAATAAAACATAAATCTTTATATAAATCGCATGACATGTAGCATAAAATCAAATTTTTTTATAAATAGCATGAAATTTTGTATGGCAGCAAGGCTTTCACGAAAATTCCATAATATTTCATAAAAGTAGAGTGAAATATCTTAAAAATATAACTAAAATACTCAAATGTCGCATGCGATTCCTAAAACATTTAATAATATATTTTAAGTCGCATGAGATTTTATAAACTAAAAAATTATATGAGGAACTCTGTTTAATTTAAAAATGTAAAGTGATTTAAAAATTGGTGTGAGATTTCATAGAAAAACCTACACAATACGTTCAATAAATCGCATGAGATACTGTGTAAAGCCACATGTGTACAAAAAAAAGCATAATATTCTAGAAACGTTATATTCTAAAACTGAATTAAATTTAAATGGGAGCTTAGTTTTCGCCAAAGTCCCATGATATTTTTTAAAAGTCGCCTGAGATTTTTCAAAAAACTTATGAAATTATTTAAAAGTTGAAAGAGATTCATAAAAAATCGCATAAGATAATTTATGTTACATATGATTTTATTAAAAAAAAAAAAATTACAAAACTCGGTTTGAATTGAAACAAATTCTGTCAGAAAAATATGAATTCTCGCTGCAGGCGATATTTTGAATTGTATGAAATTTTATAAATTTGTGTAGGATTTTATAGAAAGCTCTAGACGATAAATCTTATGCATGAGCTTTCACGAAAATTTTATGATATTCAGATTCATGAGATTCAGATTCAGAAAAATGTATGATATCATTTAAAAATTGCATAAGATTGATAAAATTTTGACTATGAAAAAAACATTATGTTCTAGAAACCTAAAATTCTAAAACTGAATTAAATTAAAATGGGAGCTTGAGCTTTCACGAAAATCCCATAATATTTTCTAAAAGATGCAAGAGATTCATAAAAAAATGCATAAGATAATTTATACTACATATGATTTTATTAAAAAAAAATTACAAAACTCAGATTAATTTGAATCCAATTCTGTCAGAAAAATATGAATTCTCGTTTAAGCGATATTTTAAATTGCATAAAGTTTTATAAATTTCTGTTGAATTTTATAAAAAACTAAACTCGATAAATCTAATGCATGAGCTTTCACGAAACTCCCATACAATTTTATAAAAGTTGCATGAGATTTTTAGAATAATGTATGAAAATATTTAAAAGTTTCATGAGATCCATAAAAATTTGGATACGAAAATTTTTTGGAAAACTCTCTTGTTTGAGTCTCGTTCAGCTTCTTATGGTGGCTTCTTATCGATTTTCAAAATGGAACTAAAATAAAAAAAGACAAAATTTTGCATACAGAAACCCCACAACACTCCATTCAACATTTAACTCTGTTAACAAACACTTTCAACTTTCAATGCGATCGTCTTGGTCATATGTAAGTATGTTGAAAGGATTGGGTGTGCAATGGTAGCTTGCAACATCTATAGTATTGGGAGTAAAATCAGTTAAGAGAAATCGCAAGGCAATTAATAGAAAATACCTAAATACGCGAGTGTGGTTAAATAGCATGCGAAAAAAACGTTGTATTTAACTGTCAGCTTTGCTTGTTGTCTTATGTTCGCGTTTTAAAAAGCAGTCTGCAATAACAAATAAATAAATAAATTATTAATTTAACCTTTGGTTGCCGCTGCTATGGTGGCAACAGCAGCAGCGATTGTGACTGCTGTTTGCTGTAGCTTCCAAACTGGCAATGAATGACCTTAAAATTGAGCTGCAGTACGCGCGCTATCGCATATCAAAAATGCTATAAATTATAAATAAAATAAGTATGTGTATGTGTGTTAGTTTGTGTATATGTATGTGTTTGAATAGTGTAAATGCTTAAATAAACCACACCTTATTAAATTATGTAGAAAAAACAAACAAAAAAATTCATCGCAACAAATAAATTGACACTGAAAAATACAGACGGTGAACTCGCTGCTGCTGTTGCTGTTGTTGTCATTTGAAATGCATGTAATGCCGCGCGCAGTGAATGTGACACAGTGTCAGTGAGTAACTAAGTGACAGATGCAAGCATGTGACATTATGTGTGACATACGTTGCTTAAAAAATAATAAATTGTTGACTTGAAAAAAATGTTTAGGTTTTAGCTTTTAGGCAGTGAAAAAAAAAAAATGTTGAAACAGAATGAAAATTATTTAATATTAATTAATAATAATGTTAATAATATTTCAAAAAATCTTTTTCTTTTTTTAAAACTTTGAATTGAAACCCTCAAAAAGAATTGAAAATAAGAGAACTTACTTCATAAGAAAATTTAGTACAAGTTCGTGTCTTAAGTCTTTTGTTTATAATCTAAAATTAATCGCGATTTTAGCAAAATCATTACAAAATTCCATCACAAATATAATAAAAACATAATGCTTGCACATAATTCTCACATTTGAGCCACTTTACGCGCTCTATAATTCAATAAAATTGGTTATGCTACACTTCAAAAAAAAGTCTGAATAAAAAAATGTTTAAATGCCGCCACAAAAACAAAATTTCACACAAAAATCAATAGCAAGAAAATGATTTGGTCCAAAAAAATTCCCTTTGCAAAGACAGATAAAAAACGTAAACGTTTTACCGTAAAAAACAAAAACTCCTTCAATTGCAAATTACTGGCGCCCTAATTAGTTTCAGTTTCAGTTGGGCAAAGCCTTGCTCTGGCAAGCGCAGAGGTACAAAAAAATGTGAAAAAATCAGCAAATGTTGAGGCTAAAAACAAATTTTGCACAGGCACATCGCATGAAGGTAAAGATTGAAGCATTGGGCAGAGCAGAAATACCCAGAAGCGATTCCCATCGATTGAGAGAAAAACAAAAAAAAGCCAAAAAGAAAAAGAAATTAAGCGTCAGTAACACAAAGTCCACACATTAAATGAAAAAAACTAAAGTCGCAAAAAAATAGCACTTCCACTTAACAAACGAGTAAGCAATATTGAAGGAGTTTTTCGAAATGTGTGCTCAATAGTGTAAAATTGCGCTATTTAGGCTGTTGTAGCTTATAATATGTTAATAATTTAAAGCTAAGCATAATCCATATTTTTTATGAATTTTCATGTTGCCTTCATTTTGGGGAAATACTTCTGTAAAAGTCATGCGTCATTGAGGCTAACTCACCATTAATATAAAATTTTTGGAGAGCACATAATTGAAAAGCAGGTTTTGCAACACTTAATGACTTGAAACAATTAAGGAACGAGTCCAGAGAAGCCAGAACGGTGTGTGAAGGAATTAAAGACAGCAACAAAAGTGATATTTTGTGCGATGCAGTAATGTTTGGTATTACTTGTTTTGATGACAAGAACCTTAAAAAATATACACAATCGGATTTGCTTTGATATAGAATTCACACCACTACGAGTTCACGACATTTTTTGCACCAAAGCAAAAGAGAACACCAAAAAATCAGCGATTATTATTAAATTCTTCACTCCTTATGACAGAAATCGTGGAGCTTTCGGAAAGTATAGACGACGAACTGCAAAGATTTTTACCTTAATTCATCAAAAATTATTTGAACTGAACTCTTTCTTTGACCTTTTTTGTAGTAAATTTCTTAAGCTACTTAATTGTTGAGCAAAATTTTTCTACAGAAATAATCGTTAGTAGTAATAAAAGATATTTAAATGAGATTTTTTGCAAAATGGCTACGATTAAGATTTTCAAATGAAATAGATTTTGATCATGACAGTTTCCTAATTTCAGTCGCTGGCTTCAAAACTTTTTTTTTTGCATTTTTAATAAATTTTGTATGAAGTTTCTTATCTGTCTTCGTTTAAAGGACCATAACTTTTAAACCAAATCAGCTGCGTCAGTAAGTTATGCAGCTCATTGATACTATGTGCAAAATAACAACTTTTCAACGCTAGTGAGCAGTGCTGGATTACCCATTAGGCCGTACTAGGCCATGGCCCAGGGCCTCCAACGAACAGAGACCCCCACGAAAATCTGAGAACTTCTACCTTGACGATTTGGAAGATTTTTTTCCTGAACTCAAACAGTTTCACGATTCTATCAAATCAAGATTTCCATCAAAACTTAAGTTCAATCACTCTGAACTCTACAGAAGTTTGATTCGTGATAATCTTAAAACATTTTTCCCAAACGTGGACATTGCTCTTCGCATTTTCTTAACTCTTATGATTACAAATTGTACAATAGAGCGCTCTTTTTTAAAGTAAAAACGCATAAAAAACGAACAAAGAAGTGTTATGGGTCAAGAACGATTGAACATGCTAAGTCTGATGTCCATTGAATGGGATGTTCTTCGTCAAATTGATTTTGAAGATGTCATTAATGATTTCATTGATAATGTCATTAATGATCTGATATGTAGGAGAAAAGTTTTTTAGAAATTAACGACGTTTTAATATTTAAAAGAGATGTCCAAAGATTATTTTATAAATTACTATACTGTAAATTATGTGAAATCAAAAAAATTTAATTTGTCAGAAAAAAAACTATTTTGATTGTTTTATTGTGTTTGCAACCTTTAAATGATATGAATAAGCTATTTAAATTCTATAAATCTGTGGCCGCGCGCAAAAATCAGGTAACTCCATTTTTCAAAAACGGGTGAAAAACGCGTTATACTTTTTTGATGAATTTAGCATGTTTTTTCATTTTTATTCGTTTTCTAGCAAAAATAACGTGGAAAAACTCTATTTTGAATGAGAATGAAGATTTTTTAAGACATTTCACTCAATTTTAGGCAAAAATTCAGCTAAAAACGGTCAGTTACCTAGTTTTTCCGCAAAAATGGAGTTACCTGGTTTTTCCAAAAAGATGTTCTATTTTCAATGTATGAGAATGTTACAGCCCAACGAAGCGCTTCGGGCTAATGACCTGCCTATGTTTATTTCTGTGGTATATGATATGACAGAGATGCACTTCACTGCTGCGCTAGAGCGCTTCGGAAGCACTATTGATACGCTCCGAACATAAGTGTTAATCATCGATCGAATAATGAAAGTTTAACTGTGAGGAAAACGGCAAGGTTGAAGCAGAAGCAAAAGTATTTGTATTTCATCAAAGCAGCCATTTGGAATTAATCAAACATGAAATTTTTTATTTTCATGATATGAATGTGCAATTTCGAAGAGGTCACATCTCAAAAACGAGACAAAAGTAATATCATAATATTAATTGGCTGACATTTCATTAGGAATGAATAAAATTGATATCTGTTTTCATGAAAAATTTACTTGATGATGTAGAATTAAGCTGAAAAAAGGGTATCTATCAAATAACCTTTCATTATGGCATATAATTTATATGACATTACTTTTGTCCCGTTTTGGAGATGTTATCTTTTCGAAATTGCATTTTCATATCATGGAAATAAAAAACGAAATGCTTCAAGAGCAAGTTTGCAGAAACCTTACCGAGGCCAAATAACTGATGCTTAGGCACTTTTTGAATGGGCAAATAGTGAAAAGCCCGACATAATTTATGGTTATTGTGCAATTGGTGAATATTAAGCAACAGCATCGCAACTCTCCAATGCTTTTCAATATGTAAAAGCCATGCCAGGGACTCAGAAATTTTATAGTTTTGTTCCCTTAGGCCGTAACCGCATTGCAGCATGGCGTATTTTATTTTCAAACTCCTTCGATGAATTTAAAATGATGTAAATTACAAAAAAACTTACATAACACGAAATATTGCATGTACTGAAATCACTTCTCCTGTACCATTAATCTTAATTTTAAATTCATGTGAAAGGTAGTTTTGTCTTGGTCGAAAAAAGGTACAATAGCGATTTTTGTCGCTTAGTACTAATAGTAGTTAATTTAGTACGTTTTTCGCAAAACAAAAATTACTTTGGGCGCATAGCGTAATTCAATACCTTTCTAAAAATGGTCCAAAAATGAAAATGTGTTAAGAAATGTTTCAGTTATGGGCCATTTTGTGGTCGGACCATTTTTTTAAATTTTGAAAAAATCATAGCTTCTAAGCCTCGAGACATACCAACTTTCTCTCTTTTTCATATGAAAGATAGTTTTTTTGTCTTTCCAAAAAATATATTTTGAAATGTAAAAAAGGTGTACCTGGGCACGTTTTTTGGAGTTTAATACTAAAATAGTAGTAAATTAAGTGCTTTTTATCAACTACGAAAAATTGTATTTTAAGCTTATAGCCTGGTTCAATACCTTTCCAAAACAGGTCTAAACATGAAATTCGGTTAAGAAATGGCCAAGTTATTGACAATTACTTATTTGAGGAGAGTTCGTCATATTTTACGGATTTTTCCATTTTTTGCACTCCACAAGCCATAAAAAAATAGCAAAATTTTTTTTCCCATTTCTCAAAGACCAGGCATGTAACGAAACCAAATTTCAGCGAAATCGAAATCGGAAATTGTATTTGGATATCTGTTGAATTTTCTAGTTAAATTAAAAAATTTGTGGAGTTGCCTGGTTTTTCCACAAACGGTATGGAGTTACCTTGTTATATCCCAAAATGTATCAGTTACGCAATTTTTTGTTTCTTAATAACTTGAAAATGATATGCATTATTCAAATTTCGTTCTGATAGAATGATTGTAAATCAAAAAACATTCCATTTTTCATGGTTTTTTCACTTTCCAAAAAAATGGAGTTACCTGGTTTTTCCGCGCGACCACAGAAATGCATAAATAAACATAAATTTTACAATCATTTAAAAAAAGAGGGCCCCAAAATTTGGATGGCCTAGTTCCCCTATTTGGCTTAGTCCGGCACTGCTAGCAAGCAATATAACAATTGGTAAATTATCAAAGTTAGTCATGCGAAATATTGTCTTTAGCTTAGAATTTAACGCAGAATTTAAATATCGAAAAAAATTTTGTACTTTCAATTCTTTATATGTTAAGTAAATCAAAATATTAATTTTTGAATTATTTAAATGATAAGTTTATCAAAATATCCATTTTTGTATTATTGAAATGATAAGTTTATCAAAATATAAAGAATTGCAACTTAAGATTTTTGGTTTTCAAATTTTTTAAAGGATAAGTTCATCAAAATAACCATTTTTCAATTATTTATATGATAAGTTTATCAAAATATCCATTTTTGAATTATTTAAATGATAAGCTTATCAATGTATTAACAATTGCAACTTAATACTTTTGGTTTCAAATTCTTTAAGTGATAAGTTCATCAAAATAACCATTTTTGAATTATTTATATGATAAGTTTATCAAAATATCTATTTCTGAATTATTTAAATGATAAGTTTATCAATATATAGAGAATTGCAGCTTAAGAGTTTTGGTTTTCAAATTCTTTAAATGATAAGTTTATCAAAATATCCATTTTTGAATTATTTAAATGATAAGTTTATCAAAATATAAAGAATTGCAACCTAAGATTTTTGGTTTTCAAATTTTTTAAAGGATAAGTTCATCAAAATAACCATTTTTTAATTATTTATATGATAAGTTTATCAAAATATCCATTTTTGAATTATTTAAATGATAAGCTTATCAATGTATTAACAATTGCAACTTAATCCTTTTGGTTTTCAAATTCTTTAAGTCATAAGTTCATCAAAATAACCATTTTTGAATTATTTATATGATAAGTTTATCAAAATATCTATTTCTGAATTATTTAAATGATTAGTTTATCAATATAAAAAGAATGGCAACTTAATACTTTTGGTTTTCAAATTCTTTAAATGATAATTTCATCAAAATAACCATTTTTGAATTATTTATATGATAAGTTTATCAAAATATCCATTTCTGAATTATTTAAATGATAAGTTTATCAATATATAAAGAATTGCAGCTTAAGAGTTTTGGTTTTCAAATTCTTTAAATGATAAGTTCATCAAAAGATTCATTTTTGTATTATTTAAATGATAAGTTTATCAAAATAAAGAGAACTGCAACTTAAGTCTATTGGTTTTTAAGTTCTTTAAATGATAAGGTAATCAAAATATGAATTATTTACATGATAAGCTTTTAAAAATATCTCGGATGAACATTTAGAAGGACAATTGCCGGCGGCGTTTATATTACTGCTAGCCGGTTAGGACAGCTACATATATAGACGACTTATTCCCATAATCTGTAGGTTTTGCAAAGATTGTGGTCTTAAGATAGCTTATTAATGCTAATATTAAGACCTATCTATTAACCATACCAGAATTTAATTCACTTTCAAATATAAATTAAAAAATCATAAAAACCAAGAGAAAAGAGGCTCCGTAGCGCTGCTAGAGTTGGCCCAAAGCTCATAAATTTTTTTCATTATTGTTGTTATTATTTTCATAACTGTGGTTATGTCTGCTACCAATAGTTCACGCCCTAACCCAATGTATGCACCGAAACAATTAAAGATTTTTTCTTTTTTTTTTTATTAGAAACTGAATGTTGCTGCGGCAGCAAAACGCATCTACACAGCATTTTGTGTCGATGTAACCTGCACACCTTTAATTTTCTTAGATAAACAATTGTTGTCACTGTCATTTGTTATCTACATGTGTTGTTGCGTTATTGTTTGTGCTTTTTATCCACCCTTTTTTTCTTGTCAACAATTTATTGACATTTTGTTAAGCAGCGACAGCTACAATTTGTCAAAATGTTAATTTTGATTGATGTTGCTTTTGCTATGGTTGCTTTTGTTTTAAGCGTGAAAATTTAAAAATAAAATTTTCTAAAGAAGAAGTTAAATTAAAAAAAAATTCCAATAAATTGAAAAAATTTTATCTAAAATAAAATTTCAGGCATTGCAGCAAAAAATTTTAATTGTTCACTTTAGAGTTTTTTTCACTCATTGATTTTTTTTCGCTGCCTTGCTGCAGATATTTTACCTTATAAGGCAGATTTTCGCATCATTATGCGCAGTGTTTTTTTTTTTTTTGTTTTTTCATCTGCTGGCTGCTTTTTGTCTTCAGCTCTGCCTTCACAAATCGGCCTTCTTATGCTGCTGCTGTTGGAAGCAAAAAAAAAATCAAAAATAACAACGCAAAACTGCTGCTTGTAAGCGAATTTATCTGCGCTTAGTAATCGCTACGTTTGCGCACTTTTTTTTGTTGCTTTTCGCTTCATCTTTTTTTGGCGCGTTTATTTTAATGCTTTCCAAGCAGCAGCAGCAGCTAAAGCAAAGAAGAAGCGTTGAAAGCAACGCTTAAGTCTCGTAGCTGTGTATTTGCGCGCTGCGAAAATAAAACGTTTTAGCTCGTTTTTATTTAGCTCCAATTAATTAGTGCTTCAAATGCAATGCCATAAGTTACAGCAACACTGCCGAGTTGTTGTTGTTGTTGCTTTTTCGTTTTTTGTTGTTTTTTCGCTGGCCTGCCGTAGGTTCTTAAAATAATTGCTTTAGTTGAAGTAAAAGTAAGAAAAAAATAAAAGAATCACATCAGCAACAGTTGAAATGTGCGCTGCTATTGTAGGCAGTTACTGTTGGTTGGTGTTGCTGGAAGCCAACAGCAGCAGCAGTAATCGTAGTTGCATTTAAATGTAAGTTTCCATATATTTGGATTTTCGTAGAAGTAGTTTTTAAGTAGGTAAAACGTGCCAAGCAGCAGCAGGTATGTTAAAAACTTTGCTTTTAGGGAATGCAATTCCATATAAATAAAATTGTGCTGCTCTAAAATTTTTAGAATTTTCTTAAAATTTATAAGATGAGTAATTTGTAAAAACAAGGTTTATCGCTTAAGTCTATTGTTTGCTGAGCAAAAACATAAAATTTTTGAAAATTTTTACTTTGATGTCTTTCGGTCTTTTGGTTTTTTAAAAGTTGTATGCAATCAAAATATGCAAGTTCGCTACTTAAGTCTTTTGTTTTTTAACACAATCTTGAAATATGTTTTTTCAGAGCTCAATATAAACAGAGGGTGAATTTGTCAAGTGTGTGCCTTTAGTTTTTGAATTCTTCAAATGATAAGTAAATCATTATATCCCGGTTCGCATCTTAAGTCTTTTGTTTTTTTTCAATTCTTTAATTGAATCAAAATAAGCTTTAAGTGCGAAGCTCATCAAAATATCTAGGTTGGTAGTTTCAGTTTTTTTGTTGTTGAATTTCTTAAATGATAAGTTATTCAAATCTTTTTTTTTTAACTATTTAAATGATAAGTTAACCAAAGTGTTCAGGTTTGCGACTTAAGTCTTTTTTTATTTTTAATTCTAATATTTTATACATATCTTTAAATGATAAGTTAATCAAAATATCGCAACTTAAGTCATTTGGTTTGTTTTAGTTCTTTAAATGATAAGCTTATCAAAATACTAAGGTCTGTAATTTAAATCTTTTGGTTTTGGTTCTTTTTATATGATAACTTAACCGAAGTATTCAAGTTTGTGACTTAAGTCTTGTGTTTCTTTTTTAACTCTTTAAATGTTAAGGTCATTGATATATCGATAATCGAAACTTAAATCTTTTGGTTTTTGAATTTTCATCAAAATATTCATTTTTGAATTATTTAAATGATAAGCTTATCAAAATATAGAAAATTGCAAATTAAGCCTTATGGTTTTAATGATACGTTCAAAGTATCCACTTTTGTATTATTTAAATGGTAAGTTTAACCAAAATATCGAGAATTGCTACATAATTCTTTTGGTTTAGAAATTCTTTAAATGATAAGTAAATCAAAATATCCATTTTTGAATTATTTAAATGATAAGTTCATCAAAATATCCCTTTTTTCATTAATTTAAATGATTAGTTTATCAAAATATAGAGAATCGCAACTTAAGTTTTTTTAGTCTTCAAATTCTTTACATGATAATTTCATCAAAATATCCATTTTCGAATTATTTAAATAATAAGTTTATCAAAATATAGAGAAGTGCAACTTAAGACTTTTGGTTTATAATTTTTTTATATGATAAGTAAATCGAATTGTACATTTTTGAATTATCTAAATGATGAGATAATCAAAATATCGATGATTGCAACTTAAGTCTTTTGGTTTTCAAATTTTTTCAATGATAAGTTCATCAAAATAACTATTTTTGAATTATTTAAACGATAAGTTTATCAAAATATTGAAGATTGCAACTTAAGTCTTTTGGTTTCCAAATTCTTTAAGTGATAAGTTCATCGAAATATCCATTTTTGAAATATTTAAATGATAAGTTTATCAAAATCTATATATAAATAGGCAAACGAAATCGGTTAGGTCCCTGTTTCTATACCTAAATCTCAACCGATTTGCTTGATTTTTTTTTTTGTTGGAAAGGTTGTGAGGAGGAGCAGTGCATAGGACTATATATTTTTTTAAAGTGGGCGGTGCCACGCCCCTAAATAAAAAAAACGCTCTCACGACTAAGCCGCTGCATCGATTTTAACGAAATTTGGTACGGAGGTGGAGCTAGCACTAAGGAACAATAATATGACCATTATGTTTTTCAGTGGGCGGTGCCACGCCCTTAAATGGAAAAAACGCTCTCACAGCTAAACCGCTGTATCGATTTTAACGAAATTTGGAATGGAGATAGAGTCAACACTAAGGAACGATAATATGACCATTATGTTTTTCAAAGGGGGGTGCCACGCCCCTAAATGAAAAAATGGTCCCACGGCTAAACCGCTGCATCGATTTTAACGAAATTTGGTACAGATATAGAAAAAGCACTATATAGCACGATAGCATGATTGATTTTTATGAATTTTGGTATAGAAAGTTACCAAATACTGTTTTGCTCCTTAGTAGGAGTTACACGCCTCTGAATGGAAAGTATGATATTGCAACTTAGCTGCTGCACCGATGCAGATAACCCGAACCCTAAGGAAGAATATTAAAAGCTTTTTGTGTTTTATCGACCAAGGAAGGGTATAAAAACTTTTTCCTTTATTTTATGATAAAATCGAAATGGTCGAATTTCGGCCACAAGGCGAACTCTAGTATAGTGAGTTGCAAAATATGTTTTTAGGTTTTCAAATTCTTTAAATGATAAGTTCATTCAAATATCCATTTATGAATTATTAAAATGATAAGTTTATCAAAATATAAAGAAGTGCAACTTAAGACTTTTGGCTTATAATTTTTTTATATGATAAGTAAATCGAAATGTACATTTTTGAATTATCTAAATGATAAGATAATCAAATTATCGATGATTGCAACTTAAACCTTTCGGTTTTCAAATTTTTTCAATGATAAGTTCATCAAAATATCCATTTTTGAATTATTTAAATGATAAGTTTATCAAAATATCGATAATTGCAACTTAATTCTTTTGGTTTAGAGTTTCTTTAAATGATAAGTTCATCAAAATATCGGTTTTTGAATTATACGATAAATCTATGAAAATATTGAAGATTGTAACTTAAGTCCTTTGGTTTTCAAATTCTTTAAATGATAAGTTAATCAAAATATCTAGTTTTGAATTATCTAAATGATAAGTTTATCAAAATATCCAGTCTTGCAACATTACATTTTTGGTTTTTGAGCACGACAGGATTTGGGGTCGTTCATAAAAGACATCAGCAATTCGTAAAGTGGGAATGGAGATTGGTTAATAAAATTGAATGAAAGAGATAAGTGGAAAACTATCTCGTGTTAAGATGTAAATTTTTGTATAGCAAAAAAAAAAATTTTTAAGATATGCCACGGTGGTTTTTAAAAAATTTTAACTTTTTGAAATACCACCCGCGATTTTTTTCAGGGATACTGTTGGGGGACCCTTCTAGTATCTAAATTCGCAAACCGCGAAATCGAACGTCCAGCCGTTTTTTTTTCGACCTTTTAGTTTTTTTAACGATTTTTGAGTATATCTCGGTATGTATATACATATTATGTACACATATATATGTATATACGTACATATATATACTTGCATATGTATATATGTGTAATATAAAAATATGGATATATATGTACATACATACATACATATAAAAGGTATCGTTTCCGCACCATTTATTTTTTAAAAAAATCGGTTTTTTCGTATTTAAGAAAAACACAAACAAAAACCGGAAGCGAAAGTAGTCATTCCAGATGTGATTTTTGATGCTTAATCCGATTCCGGTATTAGAATTGCTCTATTTTGTCTGGACTTTGAGATATCCTTACATATATGTTTAAAGGACACCATTTTTTTCCTATTTTTGAAGTTATATAACAAGATAAGGTAATATTATGCCGTAAAATCTGGTATGACAGTTAATAGCCCTAATTTTTTCCTTGAAAACTCAATCAAACCGATAACGATATCTTTTTTTTTGTCGGAGATATCTTTGCCTAAAAAGTTAAAAAAGGGCAAAAACACGATTTTTGGCTATATTGGATGTTATATGCAGGACACACAAAATTTTTTTGGGAATTTTTATTAGCAGAAACATTTGGTACTTTTTTTTGGCTTTAAATTGAGCTATCAAATGTTTATCTGCAGTGTTTCTCTGTAAAGTTATGTTAACTTTAAAATCACACCATGAAACTTAAAGCGAAAAATCTCGGATTTCGGCTATATTTGAGGTTGTATACAGTACGGACGAAATTCGTCTGCTCTTTTTTACCAACCGAAGCATTTAAAACCATTCTTTATTTTCAAAATGAGCTAACAAGTGGTCTCTTATAATTGTTTTCTAAAAAGTTATGACCATTTAAAAATTACATTATGGAGTGCAAACTCACAGTGTACGAGTATTCCTTATATTGCTGCAACATGTCGTCTAAAAATAGTCATAACTTTTTAGAAAACAATTACAAGAGACCACTTGTTAGCTCATTTTGAAAATAAAGAATGATTTTAAATGCTTCGGTTGGTAACAAAAAGCAGACGAATTTCGTTCGTACTGTATACAACCTCAAATATAGCCGAAACCGAGATTTTTCGCTTTAAGTTTCATGGTGTGATTTTAAAGTTAACATAACTTTGCAGAGAAATACTGCAGATAAACATTTGATAGCTCAATTTAAAGCCAAAAGAAAGTACCAAATGTTTCTGGTAATAAAAATTCTCAAAAAAATTTTGTGTGTCCTGCATATAACATCCAATATAGCCAAAAATCGTGTTTTTGCACTTTTTTAACTTTTTAGGCAAAGATATCTCCGACAAAAAAAAAGATATCGTTATCGGTTTGATTGAGTTTTCAAGGAAAAAACTAGGGCTATTAACTGTCATACTAGATTTTACGGCATAATATTACCTTATCTTGTTATATAACTTCAAAAATAGGAAAAAAATGGTGTCCTTTAAACATATATGTAAGGATATCTCAAAGTCCAGACCAAATAGAGCAATTCTAATACCGGAATCGGATTAAGCATCGAAAATCACATCTGGAGTGACTACTTTCGTTTCCGGTTTTTGTTTGTGTTTTTCTTAAATACGAAAAAACCGATTTTTTTAAAAAATAAATGGTGCGGAAACGATACCTTTTATATGAATGTATGTA
This sequence comes from Calliopum simillimum, assembly GCA_951812925.1. Classification (NCBI taxonomy): domain Eukaryota; kingdom Metazoa; phylum Arthropoda; class Insecta; order Diptera; family Lauxaniidae; genus Calliopum; species Calliopum simillimum. Next base: position 27,033,067 of record OX638368.1, read on the forward strand.
CATATATATCCATGTATATATATTACACATATATACATATGCAAGTATATATATGTACGTATATACATATACGTATATATATACATATACATATACATATACATGTACATAATATGTATATACATACCGAGATATACTCAAAAATCGTTAAAAAAACTAAAAGGTCGAAAAAAAAACGGCTGGACGTTCGATTTCGCGGTTTGCGGATTAAGATACTAGAAGGGTCCCCCAACAGTATTTCAAAAAGTTAAAATTTTTTAAAAACCACCGTGATACACTAGGGGTGGTACATTTCTTGGTTTACGTTTTTAAGGTGGTAGCGGATACGTTATTCAAATAAAATCAAAAACTTTAAGAGGGGTCTGAAATAGCTGTATTTTTAGGGGGTTTTTAAAATGAAAGTCCCCTTTGATTGTATTGTACTATTTTTGTTAAGAAAATTTTCACAAATTTCTAAATATGAATCAAAATTTCTAGCATAAGTCTTTACATTTTTGAAAAAATCTGTAAACCCAACTGTTTGACGTAAGCTTACATATCAAAATCAGAAAAGAAGAAAAAATAAAAAAGTGAAACACCCTGTCTTTAGCCTAATTAACAACACAAAAGTTTTGTTTTTTCTTCTTTACTTTTCTTCATTTGCTGTGCGGTGCTAATTTATGTTATCTTTCATTATGTTGTACGTATTTTATTCCCAAATACTAGCGAATGCGATGTTAAAAGTTGGTGCCAATGCTGTTTCTTTGCTGCCACAGAGCCATTGATATTGCTGCAGCAGCAGCAGGGGTCTATGCAGCACACATAGTTAAGTTCACGCGTTTTGTTAGTTGTTAAACAACAGTAGTAACAACAACAACAAAAACAATAGCATTACAAGAAGCAAATACAACACAAGCATTTAACACTTCCTATTAATTCCAAGTGGTAGCAGCAGCAGCAGGCAACACCAGTAAGTATCAATAGGACATGGTCAGTACCAACTCCTCATCATCATTATCATCATTTTCAAGTGGCGCAGGCGCAGTGGTAGTCACTGTTAAAGCGTGTGAGCGTTTTGTTTTTTGCTTTATTTTGCTATTAAACTTTTTATTGAATTAAATTGCAAAAATTATCTTTAATTTAAAATCACTTGCAGATTTGGCTTGAGATGAAATTTCAAAGGAGAAAAATTTTAAAAATTCTGCGAAAATTTAAGAAATTTTTGACTTGTAGTTATTTTGTTATAATTTTTCCCTTCCGGTGGATTCTTTACAAAAACAGTTTTCACTTACAAAGAAAAAAAACTTTAGTTATATTTTATAAATGCAAAAGTACAATAATTGCCAATTGATTTTACTAAATCACAGGCTTAAGGAATATTTATATTACCAATTACAGTACATGAAAAATTCTCAACATATCTATGTGACAAATCCAATGATTTATGTTTTTCCTATACAATTTATACTTAAGAATGAAATAATGCTCAATGTTTGCAGTAATTAATTTATTGTCTTCAAATGGCACTTGCTAATTGCACTAAAGCATTTAACACCATTTTGCATATTTTTCTTCTAAGGAATACTTGTATGTATTATAGATAATATATGAACCCACATATATAACAATTTAAAGAAATGCTGCTCGGCATATTTGAGACTATTTAGAAATCTTTATTTATTTGCTGTTCAATTGATTTTCTGACATTTTATTAAGTTCAGTTTATGAGTCTTAGAACCGTGCTAAAATTTGCATATCAAGCATATAGCTACCAATATGTTTACACTTTCAAGTATATGTTATTTATGCTTAAAATTTGTATTGTTCTTTTTTTTGCTACCCTCAATTTGTAACTTTAGCTAATCATATGATTATTATATTGTTGTTTATTTTTAACTTTAATAATATTTATTTAATTCGAAAATAATTTCGTCTGCAAATTTATTTCACTTAAGTAGTTGGACATACTTAAAGAATGAATTCACAATTTTTTTTTTGCCAGCAATAATAATGAATTTGCAAAATTCTATCTTGAATTAAATAAATATTGAAAAATTTTATCAATTGTATGTTTGCTTTCAAACGCAAAGTAACAAATTTGCAAATTCTTTATGCAAACAAAAGACTTAAGCAACAAACTCGCTACATAAATCGCTGTCGCTTGAATGAATATTCGGCAATTATATGGCATTTATTTGATTTGTTCTATTTATTTATTAAAAGCGCGAATTCTGATCTGCTTGTTTGCAGAGAGCATATTGGAGAGAGGATAATAGCGCAGTTTTATAAAAACACTAAAAAAAAAGAACAAGACGAAGACCATAGCAGTCTTGATCTTGGACAGTGATTTGGTTTTGATATTTAGTTTTTGTCATGGGCTTGATCTTGGTCATTAAGTCTTGGTCTTGGTTTTTAAAAAATTTCTTAAGATTGTTGAGTATTCACAATTTGAGTTTTTAAGATGCCAAAATTTGAATTGAGAGATCATCTTGATCTTGGTCTTGCAATAATATCAGCGTCTTGGTCTTCAAAAAAAAAACCAAGACCAAGACTAATTTTCCTCATCACTAAGAGCAGTCATTATTGAATCCTATCATGAATCATAGCAAGTCAAGACCAAAACTGGGAACATAGCCATGCCTTGGTGGAATAAGTACTACTCTAGCAAAACGAAGAACCAAAACCCTGAGGCGATTTAACAGCGCTAGGCTGAGCGGTGAGTGGGACAAATATCGAAAAAGCCATAATTGTTTACAACAAAGAAATAAAAAGTGCTAAAAGAGAATCATAGAAGTTCTTCTGCTCAGATCTTTGTGATTAAAGTGGAAGTACAAAAATCCACCGAATTTGTTCTAAAAAGTGCACTAGCTCGAACGGTTTTCTAAGGAAGCCCGACAATACCTACACAGTCGACAATAAAGAGCTTCTTACAGTCACGCACTTTCCGGATTCTTCACTCTTTGATCTACCATTCGTGGAGTTTCATAAAATTTAACCTAAAAAATCAGCTGTACAGAAAATTTCAGAAAGGTTGGAACGATTCCATGGGCCACAGACAAGAAGAAGCAGAATGCCAAGAGTTTCCAAACAAAGAACAAAATAGTTACTTATGATAAACAGAAAATTTATACGAAGTGTTGCAAAATTTCTCACGAAACACTGCCCACTTAGGAAACAATTCCTTAACATGCGATTAGTCCAGAATAAATTCTGTAGATTCTGTAATAAAGAAGAAGAAACAGCAAACATATTTTTAGTCGCGTAGCCCCACGGGATATACTGGCATGCATTAATAACATACGCCTATGGACTGACTACAAATAAAGTTTTACGAAGGGCACTACTTATATTTCGGGAACTGGCAACACTAATGTCAATAGCTAAAATCTGACAACTACGTTTTGAAGTACAAGTGCTATTTTTTTTTTTTTTTTTCATTCCAGTGAGTTAAGAAAATCAATTTGGCCAAAAAATGGAAATTTCTAGAAAAGGTTTTCGTTGGACTATTTTGCACAACTTTCGGCGTGAATAATGTCAACAAGAATGTCTCGTTGAACTCAGTTCTTTGTATGGCGATAAAGCACCATTAAAAACCACAGTATATGGTTGGTATAGTGAATTCAATTGTGGTTGGAGTTCGGTCACCGACGAATTCCGTGAAGGTCGTCCAAAATCGGTTGTTGTGCCGCAAAACATCGATGCAGTGCATGAACTGATAATGAAAGATCATCATATGGCATATTGTGAGATGAAAACATCCTTGCACATTAGTTCCACTCCAATACATTCGATTTTACATGATTATTTAGTTGTAAAAAACGTTTGTTCTCGTTGGAAACCCCATAATTTATCAATCGCTCAAAAAAAGGCTCGCATCGTTTGGTGGAAGGAAATGATAAAAAAATTCGACAGTGGTGCTTCAAAAGACATCTATAAGATCGCGACAGGTAATAAATCATGGATGTATACGTATGAGCCGGAAAAAAATCAGCAATCTACCGTGTGGGTATTCCAAGACGAGCTAAATCCAACAAAAGTTGTTCGTGGAAGAAGCACAGCGAAGCAAATGGTCACCTGTTTTTTCGGCCGAATGGGTCATGTGGCCACTGATTGGCTTGAGCAACGTAGAACGGTCAATTTTGAATGGTACACGTCCATTTGCTTGCGAAAGTCTTCGAAGAAATTCGTAAAACCAATCCCCGAAGACGAATCATTCTCCATCATGACAATGCGAGCTCTCACACATCTCGCGAAACATGTGAATTTTTGAGCAGTCAAAACATCGAATTGTAGACTCATCCTCCGTACAGTCCTGATTTGGCACCCAATGACTTTTCTTTTTCCCGAACATCAAAGGTAAACTGCGTGGTCAACGATTTACGAGCGCCGAAGAAGCAGTTATAGCGTTCAAAAACCATGTTTTGGAGGTATCTCAAGAGGAATGGGCAAACTACTATGACAAATGGTTTGAACGAATGCAAAAAAGTATTGATCATCAAGGGGAATATTTTGAAAAACAAAAAAGCCATTTTCAATTAAAAATGTTTGTTATTATTTGCTATTCCCGAAACATAAGTAGTACCCTACGTATCAGGGTTTGCATAAGACACCTAATTGGATCCCAAGCTTTTTCTAATTCTCGTTCTAAATTAAAAATAATATTCATAAAATGATCACCTCCTGAGTTAATGCATTTCAGTGCTCGTTTAACGGACACTTTGAATCGTTTCTTGCAAAACATCAGCCGCAATTGGTTGACTTATTGTCAACTAATCCTCTATCTGTCTACAACATAAATCTCAAAGCACAATACCATTTGGCTCCATTTGTCTAATTTAAGTTTCATTAAAAATTTACGATTTTTAATTAAAAACCTGTGTTTTCTACAAAATTTACTGTATACGTGAACTTAAGGACACCCTTTATAAAATTTTTGTAAACTTATATACTAACTAAATTCTCATTATTTATTCTAAAAAAAAGCATGCGAAAATTATTCATTGATTTGCAAACTTAGCGTTACATAAATTATAACAGAAAATTACTTTGAAATTTTCTCAAATACAACGCAATAATTCACACAACGAAATTTTGCAAAATTTCAGTCAATCGCCAAACAAATAAGTAGAATAATTCACTCAAACGCCATGAAAGCGTAGAATCAAAAGTAAAAGACAATATTTATAAAGCAAGTTTGTTGCCTAAGTCTTTTGTTTATTTTATAAATGCGCTAATATGTTATATTTTTTGGAAAATTTTTACAATATTTATATGATTTGAGTTAGAATAACGCAAATTTATGCTTAAAGTTACTCCACGCATTAATTAAGGTTCAGCAAATGACATGAAATAAACTTTCCGGAGAAGTTTAAGTAGGTTATGTGGGGCGCGTATAATGAAATCTGCAAGAGAGGAAGCTTTCGCAGCAGAAATCTGCACCAAAAGCAGCTTTCGCAGCACATTGCTAATACACAATAATATATTGAGTTCAATAAATGTCAATACAATTGATTTAAGTTGCAATTAAAACAAAAGATTTAGACAACGAACCCGTTCATTAGCAGAATTTTCACAATAAAATATTAACGTGCAAAAATATTAATTAATGAAAACGATAAAAACACCATGTATGATAAAAACTGCAACACCCACAAATGTTGTAGAAAAAACAACAACAACAACAACAACAGCAGCAGCAACAGCACAAAAAAGCAACAATTAAAAATTTTAACTTTTTAACTTGGCATTGAATTAAATTTTATGTATTTAAACCTCCACAAATGGTAGTTTTTTGTTTCTTTTTTTGTGTTTATTTAGTGCATTTTTCAATTGTTGCAAGCGCCTTTTTTTGTGCAGTATATTGGTTGTTGTTGTTGTTGTTGCTGGCTGCTGTTTTAATTTTGCTTTTAATTTCATTTGTTTGCTGGTGAAGTTTTGTTACAATTCTTCCATTTTTTTTTTTTTTTTTTTTTCTTTTTTTGTTTTGCTGCGCCGCTGTTGTGGCAAAATCTTGATAACTTTGACAACAACAAGCACAAAAATTCAACAACAATAACAACAACATCAACTGCAAAAACATACAGTTAACAAAAAAACAGCAACTGCAACTGCAACAAAATCTGATATTGACGGCCACGTCACGTCGTTTGACTGCAGAAACATAAAAAAGCACAAACGCGTTAAGAAAAGTAAGGCACACAATTAAGGCATTTGTTGTTGTTGTTGTTTTTGCTGCGGCTGCTGCTGCCACTTTTTTTCAGGATCAAGCAAAGAGCAGAGTTTATATACTATATTCAATGGAAAGAAAAAAAATATCATATGGAACTAAAGCGCCAAACTTGTGGAAAAAACAAAAAACAAACAAAAATCAATTGATACCAAAAAATTCAATTCAACTCAACTCAAATCAAAAGCGGAGAAGAGAAAAAAAAAACCAATTCAATCAGCCAGAAAACTGCGTTGGTAACAATGTTTTTTTTTTCTTAACCTTTTGTTTGTCGCCCTCATCTGTTAAAAGGGTCTTTTCACATAAAAGTTTAACTTAAATTAAAAAAAATATTCTGAGTAAATTTTCAAAAAATATATGTTGCCGGCAATGAGTCTGCCAAATCGGTTTATTCTACTTATTAGTAGATTTATATTAGGAAAACTGCTAAATTTTGAAAATTTAACTAATTGCAGAGTCCCCCAGAGCCAAATCTTGTTAGTTCTAAGGCTCTGGAGAAGTTCAGAAAGCAAAGTAAGCTTTCCTAGTTAAACTCTGCTAGATTTAAGAAGAAATTGCAGAACCCTATGAAGATCTGTCTTTAATTCTGTTATAATGAACAAGAAAAGTGTTATTCATCTGAAAGAGCTCACTACATTTGTCCATTAAATATGCCTACAAAGAAAATAATATTCATCTCGTCACAGTCTCAAAAGCTATAAGGTCTCTCAAATATGATAACTACATCATTCCTTTTTTAGTGTTTCGAAAAAACCAATGGAGCGCTTTTGATTGGTATTTGCTCGTAACTTTTTTCTTCATAAATTGAATCTCAAGTTTGCTTGAAAATTAATAGATGTGTTTTAGATGGCAGTGTGTTAACACGTAGTTATCACTGTTCTTCTACAACGAGTTTGTGTACTATCTCCTTATTCTTATTTTGTTTTACTTTATTCTGCTTTTCGTTTCCGCACCACTTCCCTCCGCTTGCCAAGACGATCGGTAAAAATGTGGTGACATTATGTTAAAATCCTATTAAACACAGCTAAAATACAGCTAATATTTAGTGTAATATCGTCGGGTTAAAACTACAACTAGACATCTACATGTACTGACATTTTGAGTTAAGTATACAAAAACATGAAAAAAAAAACGGATCTATGCCCCAGTTTAGTCGGTTTTTTGATATGTAGTCCTCATCCAATTTTACATAAAGAGTAAAAAGTAGAAAACTGCAAAATCCCATACAAAAAACGAAATTCAAAAAACTTAAAACGCTTTTTTCTCAAAACATGAAAAATGTAGATGTCTAGTTGTAGTTTTAACCCGACGATATGGCAACATCAACAGTATACTTTGTGCTTAATAACACATTACAGCTCGAAAAATCCAAAAAACTTTCTGATTGCTGTTTCTGAAAGTTCATAATGTTTCTAGCAAAATTACACGCTTCAACACAAAATTTGTGATGGGTTCTAACCTAGCACTTTCGATTGCTATTAATGAGCGAAAAAAACTGCCAAAGGATTTTTCGAAGTTCGGTCGTTAAACGGCGCTATAACGCTTCAAAGTTCGAAAAATCAAGTACTATGGAAAAACCATATTTTTAGGTTAAAAATTAAAATTTTTTATAAAAAATCTTTATTTCTCGTTTATAATGTCTTCTAAACATATCTTAAGCATACTCCAATGATCATTTTTTCTCAAATATTTAAAGCATATCTTATACCGTTTCGGAGAAATTTACAGAAAACTATGAAAAACTAAAAAATTATCCTCAATTTTGCATTTTTCCCTCCCACGATCCTTGTAAAATTTGGGATGGATTCTAGTAGAGCATTTTCGGATGTCATTGATGAGAAAAAAAATACTGTCAAAAGAATTTTCTTAGTTCAGTCGCAAAGCGGCGCTTTAGCGGTTCGAAGTTCGAAAAATCATTTTTTTGAATTTTTAGAAGTATTGTTTTTCTTTATACTTGATTTTTTGAGCTTTGAATAGCTAATGCGCCGCTTTACGACCGAACTTCCAAAAATCCTTTGACAGTTTTTTTCTTCTTATCAATGACAATCGAAAATGTTCTACTAGAACCCATCCCAAATGCAAGATATGCTTTTAATATTTTGAAAGAAAATAATCATTGGAGTATGCTTAAGCTATGTTTAGACAACATCATTAACGAGAAATAAAGATTTTATATAAAAAATTTTATTTTTTAGCCTAAAAATACTGTTTTTCCAAAGTAATTGATTTTTTGAACTTTGAACCGTTATAGCGCCGCTTAGCGACCGAACTTCGAAAAATCCTTTGGCAGTTTTTTTCCACTCATCAATGGTAACCGAAAATGCTAGGTTAGAACCCATCCCAAAAAAAAATAAAACATTTTGTTGAAGCGTGTTATTTTTGGATTTTGCTAGTTTGGTTCCAGGTCGGATTTTATGGACCTTTAAAAATTGGATTCAAACTGGCTTTTACAAAACTTTTTCAGCTATATCTCATAAACCGTTCGAGATTTTGTTGCTTTGTCTTTCACTAAGTTTTAGCTATAAGCTAAAAAAAAAAAGTGTTCCACAAACTGGCCAAGAAAAATTGCATCTGGGGCTTCAAAATTACAAAAATGCCAAAAAATTATATTATTTTTGATCCTAGCTAGCAAACCGTTCCGTATTTTCAAACTGTTAAAACAAAATTTTAGCCAAGACTAAGCTAGACAGCTTTTGAGAGTATATCAATTGCATTTGAGTGCTTAGTTTTGTGCCTCCATATCTACGAATATCTTCTTTTGTTCTTTGAAAATTCACTTCGGCCTAAAAAGTATTTTTTAACTCATTGACCGAAAACTGAGCTCAGATTCTTATAGAAAGAACTGCCAGTAACAAGAAAATTGATGTTGCCAAGATATGCGGTGGTCCATTTTTTTTTAACCCCTACCCTCCATCCAGTAAAACTTTGGCTTTCTGTATTTATACCCGTTTATGTTGGAATAGGAATTCCTTATTACGAATCTGAAATTGAATTTTTTCTATCACGTCAGGTTCCCGATTTATCCTTACTTTAAAGTGCAAAAGGTCTACTTAAAGCTAGATAACAAAAGCAGCAACAGGTGAAATTAATTTTTGTCAATGGATTTGGATAGCCAAAATTATTTTCAACAAGCAATTCTTATACCATTTACGAGTTAAAAGCCATTACAACACAGAGTTTTTTCAATGTCTTACAAACGATAATAATTTCATGGTCTTAGATTTTAATACGGATACATATCTGACAAACTATAAAACCTATTTTGATGAAAATTGATGGAGGCATGGGGAACATAAATGCCATACACTGGACGAAAAGAAGTCATAATCGTATAAGTGCCACGTCCACTTTTTAACGATTGGATAAGGTGGAAGTTACTAAACGGAGAATGACGAAATGTTGCAGAAGAAAAATTACGGAGGGTGATTAAACGGAGAATGACAAAATGTTGCAAAAAAAAAAAAAAAAACTACGGAGAATGATTAAACGGAGAATGACAAAATGTTGCAAAAACAATAATATCACAATGATAACCGCTCTAATTTTTATTGATTTAATTATATAAAAATAAAATAATATGTTTTGTAATACAAAAAAAAATTTACACGGAGAATGACACACACTTGAGTTCTTCACAAAATTATTAAACGAACACTCACTATTGCAAAACCGAAACTGACTAAGCTGAAAATACACTGAATCTCCTGTTTCTCTTTACTTTCAGTTCTCTATTTACTCAATATTTGAAAAATTTACAGTTAGAATAACAAAAACTGAGCGGTGATAGTCTGAAATGAGGAATCAACTTCTATGTATGCCAACTCTATATAAAAAAAAAATTTTCGAGGAGTTAACACTGAAAAACAGTAACTGGAATTTATGTACAAACAATGTCGTTTAAGGTTTTTTTTTTATAAAATAACGTAACATGCGAAACGGGCAAATAAGAAGTGGTAAGGAACAGCAGGGAGAATGACTTTAACGCTTTGTGACATAATTTCATAGTTTTTAAGCTATTCGTATGGAAGCTGTGGTTAAGTTTCTGTATTAAATAGTTAAAAAATCAAATTTTAAACTTAAATATGGTTTTGACCACCAGGACATTGAATGGTACATTTTTCGGAGACGGATAAATATGATGTAATAACTGAATTGAAAGCATCTTAAATTAATTTTCTATTAAGAAAATATGGACATTAGCCTTTTATGGAAACACTCCTGCAGTGTTATATATTTTTTGTTGGCATTTGAAGCAATAAGATGTTGCTGTTGTTGTTGTTTGTTGCTGCTATTTCAGTACTTCTTATCCATTTTGTTCTTGGTGCATATCGCACACATGCTGGCCTTTAAATTAGCGTAAACTGTTTTACAGTCTGTTGTTGCCAGCCACCTCAACTGCTTAGTGGTAGCCACATTTTTTTTGGATTTTTTTGCTTTTGCTGCTGCTGTTGCTGCATCTTGTGTTTATTTATTTTAGATTTATTTGATTTGTTTGTATATTTTTTTCACATTAAAAAAGTTCTTTAACGTTTGGTATTTTTATTTAGTGCAGTGCAAAGATCTTGGTAACTGAGTGCTGAATGCAGATGGAAACATTGTGAAACTTTAAAATGTCAGTGGGCTTTTTATTGCAAGAGCTGCTGAACTTAAAAAAAGTGTAACGGAAATGGCGCAAAAACCTTGACACCAAGAACTTTGACAAAGGAGCGTACGCTAGGGAGTGACAAATGTTTGAAGAAATTGCTTAATAGGCAAATTTCTTCACATTAGCTGAATATGAGTAAAAATTTTACAATTTCGTAGAATAAATCACAAATTCCCGGAGAAATTCTAAGCTTTACGAGTACTTACCTAGCAAACATTGTTGACTGTTGTTGTTGCTGCTGCTGCTGCTGTTGTTGTTGCTGATTTGTTACATTTTGTTGTTGTTGATGCGTCATTTGCTGCTGTTGCTGATGATGTGTATGTTGTTGCTGTTGTGTTGTTGTTAAATGTTGCTGCTGCTGTGCAGTAACATGATGTTGCTGCTGTTGCTGTGTTGCCGTTGTTATTTGTTGCGCATGCAAATGCTGTATTTGCTGTTGCAATACCTGCTGCTGCTGCGCATGCGGATGATGTGGCGAATGCGAATGCGCTGAAGCTGCCGCCGCCGCTGCTGCTGCTGCGGCTGCAGCAAAATGTTGCTGATGATGCGGATGTGAATGTGAATGCTGATGATGCGGATGTCCATGATGTTGCAAATGATGATGCATTGCTGCATTTACAGGCGTCATATGCGCAACATTATTTAGCGGTGTTGGCATTACTGGCGTTGGTGCAGTCAACAGCGGTTTTTCCAAACGTTTGTCGTTGTACATGTTGTGGTTTTTATTGAGAACAGCAAATTAGTTGCATTTTTTATTAATTTTTAGCTGTAAATGTGAGAGAGAAAGATTTTTGTAAATAAAAAAATTCATTTCTAGTGAAATTATATTAACCTTAGTTCGTTGCTTAATTCTTTTGTTTTATAAAGTTTATTATTGTAGTATATAGGGTTTGAGCGATGAGGCAACGAAGCTTCTGGGAAGTAATAGAAGTGGGATAGACTAACAAAAAATTGCATCTAGAGGAAATCTAAAATGTACCCCTGAGCAGTTATAGGTAAAAAACTGATTTTCAGGCTTGTTTTACAAAAAGTTTTCTTGCGTCACCCTAACGTTTCAAAGATAATTTTTTATAAAAAACTTTAAACTAAATGTATGAGCTTTCTAAGAGTGTACTTGTTTTATAGAGTTGAAACAGATTTCGGCAAGTTCTGATCCATTAAAGTTGGTATTTTCGATTTTTTCCTGTTTTTTGACTATGGTGGCTATTTTAGTATGAAAAAGTCCAATTAACATACATTTTTATAATTTTTTTCAGAATTTTCATTAAATTTTCTCTAATTCGACAGTACATTTTTCATACCAAGTTTTTAATATGAGATCAGAAAAAAATACTGTTATGTAACAACACATGCGTTACTCGAATATGTTGCGCTGTATAAGAAGCGCGCTTCCCTTTATCTAGCGAAGCCTTCACAGTCATTGTTCTTCAAAGGTATTTGCTTTCTGACCTTAAATTAAAAAATTGGTGTAACAAATGAATTACTGAATTAAAGGACATTTAACGAAAACTTCAAAAAAAAAATATAAAAAAATATGTTAATAGGACCTCTTTTTATACTAAAATAACCGCCAAAGTAAAAAAAGTATTACAATCCTTACAAACCCTACAAAATAATTACACTCACAAAAAGCTCATACATTTAACTTAAAGTTTTTTCTGTAAAACGTTAGGGTGACCAAAAAAAAAAATTCCGGAAAACAAGTCAGAAAAATCAGTATTTTACGCATAACTCCTCAGGGTTATATTTGGATTTAACAAGATGCAATTCTTTGCTAGTCTAATAGGCTACACAGATGACAGCTTAAATCCGGAAATAATGAATGACAAAATCAAAGGTTGCTGTTCAGACTATTTAAGTAGCAATTCTCTTAACAAAGACTGCATACTTGGTTTCAATCAAAACTCCCGAAAAGCAGAGCAGCCGGGGCTTGAATGAACATCTAAACTTATGTTTATAATTAGCCATATACTAATAATAAAACGGACAAAACCGCGAAGTCTAATTTAATTTATGCAATTTATTTATTTATGAAAATTTTTTAAATTTTTTAAGAAATATTCTACATTTTTGTTTTTTGCTCTACAGTGAATAGTTTTCTCTCTGGAAGTTTAAATTTTTCGATTCAAAAAAGTGACATATAGAAACCTTAGACCCCAATAAATGTAGAAAATCTCTTGTACTGTATCATTTTTACCAACGCTGTGAAATATTTAGATATAAGTTTTTATTACAGCCTAAAAGTTTGCATTAGAATGCAGCATTTTTTCGAGCAAATGGTTGCAGTAAAGACTATCTTAGAAGCAATCCTCTTTACAAAGACTGCATGTTTGGTTTAAATCAAAACTCTCGAAAAGATGAACCGCCCGTGGCTTGAATGAAGGTCTTAATGATATAAATCAGTGTTTTTTACAGTTTTTTAAACTTATCTCAAAAACCATGAAATAAGTGGCAATAATTCATGCCAAATCTTTGAAAACTGTTAGTTTTCTACATATGCATAAAATTTTTTTCTCATCGCTTACAGTGAAAAGTTTGCCCTCTATAAGTCCCGGAAGAAGTTGAATTTTTCGATTCAAAAAAGTGTTTTTTGCTATAGCTGAAGATGCAAGAGACACACCGAAACTTTAGACTCCAATAAATGTAACGAATCTCTTTTGCTAAAACATTTTCACGCTAGAGTACGCAATTGGTTTAAGAATTGGATTTTATGTAAAATCGACCTTTTTATAACCTACACTCAGGGTGGCGTGACAGGTACAAAAAAAGTATATATATTCTTGATCAGCGTCACCTCTTGAGTCGATATAGCTATGTCCAACTGTCAGGCTGGCTGGCTGGCTGTCTGTGCGTGAAAATACATTTTTTGGGAAAACTCAGCAAAAGAATTCAATAAAATATGGTATTCTGCCTCCATTGTCAAAGCTAGCTGGAGGGATTGAAAATGAGCGAAATGGGTCAAAGGACACTCCTACCGCCCACACAAAGAATATGTTCAAAGTGCAATATAAGGAGCATTATTTCCGATAGCGGTAAGTTTAAGCTCTGACGAAAAACTAGACGAACTCGGTCAAGAAGGCGTGGCACCTCCCATATAAGCAAAAGCATTAAAACGCTATTCTGAAAACGTTTTTTTGAGATAATCATACTAAATTTCATTCAAACACTTAGAATTGTAAATGCAAGCTCTGAGCAAAGGTGGGTGAACTCAGACAAGAAGGCATGGTAGCTCCATACAAGCAAAATTTTCGAAATACTGTAGTGTAGCGTATTTAATGTTTGGCCAGGCCAAAGGCAACACTCTTACTAGTTATGTGTTCATTTCAAATGTACCTAAAATGTTGATAAGAAACTGAAGAATTAAAACGGCGTTCGTTTTTCATGCAAAGGTCCACGTTTTAGAGCTGTGCGTCAGAGAATATCTACAAAGGGGCACTTCCGGCACCAACATTTTCATTTATTTGAACAGAGTCAAGCGGCCCTTAAATCATTAATGGCTTTTTCAATACACTCAAAGATAGTCTCAATATGTTTTGAACTTCTTCAAGTCATTTTCAGGAGGAATAATGTGACTCTAATCTGGATACCCAGGCATGAAGGGAATGAAAAGGGAGATTGCTTGGCCAAGAGAAGTACACTCAATACTTTCATAGGCCCAGAATCCTATTGCGAATCAAGCACCAGCTTTAAAAATAACTAAGTTCGAGAATGACAAGAAATTATTGATCACTGGAGAGCCCAGGAGGGCATGCGGCAAGCGAAAAGGTTAATCAATCCAAACCATGTTAAGGTAGTAGCTATTTTAATTTATAATAAGGAAGCTTCCAAATATGGCTTTCAGTTTGGAAATCGGTTGAAATTTGCGATTTGAATTTAAACTGACCAGTAAAGTCTTTAGTAAAACATAATTTTTTTGAATTGAAGTGATATTTATTTTTGCATTTATTTTGCAGAGCATTTGAGAAAAATTTAAATTTTTATTAATAATAAAATTATTTTTTCCCCTAAAGTATTTTTCTCTTTAACTGCAAGTTGCTGGCTTAATTCTTTTGTTTTGTTTCTTTCTTTTCAAATGCAAATGAAATAAATATTGGCGCATGAGTAACTTAATTCCACTTTAACAACGCGGGAGGTTCTTGCAGCCATGACATTCCTTTATGCTGCTTGGCTATTTAACCTTAACAACAACAACAACAAAAACTAAAACTACAATAACAATAGTCAACAAAAGACACAAACTCATTGCAAACGACAGCAGAAATTAATAATTGCATTGTTATCGTTATGTTGAACGTTGGTTGTTGGCATTGCAGCAGCGACGATCACAATGCGCACTTGTTATTACAGCAACAGCAGCAACAGCAACAAGTAAGCAACAGCAGCAATATTTTTATTGCAACAAAAAAAGAACACAAAAATAAAAGACAAGCATCGTCATAATGGCTATAATAACAATAATAATCAGATAATGACCACGAATTCTAATCTACTCGCTTAGCAAAAAAACGCAGCCAAGTAACCAACAAGCAACCAATGAGCCATATTCATAAATGCCATTAAATTCTTGGTTTGTATGCAACATGTTCAAAATAATTTTTTATTTCTTTTCTTTTTGTTGTTGTCAGCATAATTTGCAATTAAAGTTTTTGCATTTTTTCTTTCTAACAAAAATTACTTACTTTTTGCAATTATGCAGTTTTTTTTGTGTAAGTTCAAACAAAAGACTTTAGCAACGAACTTGTGCTTTTTTACTTTAAATTAATTTAATGCTACGTTATGCTTACTACGGCATTTTTTGATAGAAAATGAAAATTTTTTACAAAAAAATTATAAAAAATAAGTTTTTTACCGACGGCATTTCACATAGTGGGTGTACCATATATTCAGTTTTATAAAATCGAAGAAAAACAACTTCTGCTAAAATTTATAAATAAAAATTTCTTTAACAAAAACAACAGCAAAAATATTATTTGGCTGCATTATCAACCCAATTTAACAGACGCCGATGCTACGACGTTGAACTTCAAAAACCACATTGAAGTGTTACCACTTCTTATCAGCAGTACGGCGACGGTTTTTCACTGCTGCTGCTGCTATTTACCGTGTTACCGGCTTTTATTGCTATATTGTTGCTGCTGTTGTTGCCGCTGCTGCTGTTGCTTCAACAATGCTCATCATATCAAGTGTTTTGAGCCAAGTTAAGGCTACAGTTTTTTTTCAACATTTACGGTGGTCTACTATACAGCTTTTTTGTTGTTCATTGAATTGCTGTTGCTGAGTGAACTAACGTAAACTCAAATATTCAATTTCAAATCATAGATCACACAAAGTGACACTTGAAATGTCAGCAGCAGCAACAACAACATTTTCGTTGTATGTATCACATATACCAGCGTATATATGTATTGTTATTTTGTATTTTGATGAGGCAGCGTAGCCAACATTTGAAGGGTCATATAAAAATTCAAGTGCACCAATCGGTTAATGAGAATACAAGTTTTTTATTTACTTAATTACTAAGTGAATAAATAAATAAATAAATAAATAATATGTACGTATGGTAAGAAAAATTTATCGACCAAGAAAAACTATGTTTTCGTAAAACAAAGAAAGTTATCTTCAAAACTTGAACTAAATTCTGACTACTAGAATCCTTAGATTCTTTGAGTGTAGGCATTTGGGTATATTTTGTGAATCGACTCCTAAGAGTTCTCAAAAGGTGTTTCTGTAATTGAAATTTCTTAGCAACTAATTTACCACAACAGTTCTGTTGCTGCAGTCATAACTCAGAAATCCATAATTTTGAAAAAAAATGTTTTAGAGATCTCAGTTTACGGTTTTTTTCCAAGGTGACATCCAGTGGCAGTTTTAGAAAATAAATTAGCCGCTTTTTTAATTTTACAGAACAATATACCAAAAAACCATGTAAAAATAAATATGAATCGTTCATTATAAATTAGTTATTTGACCGATATAATTTTTTGAAATAAATATCATCAATTTAACACTATCAAGTAAGCTTTCCGTAAAAACAAAACCCAATTTTTTGGACTACGAACAGAATGCCAGTCAAATCATGTTATGACATTACTTTTGTCTCTATAAGATTTTTTGAAATTTAGTATGAAAATAAAAAGAATATTAAATGCAAGGTAAAATTTTCGATCGAAAATGCGCCGAACTAAAGTTGAACGCAGAGGTATGGTTTTTTGGGCAAATATTCATAAAATTGAATGAGCTTTCACATAGGGGTGTCATTGAGGTCGATATATGCACAAATAAACGGTATTTAGTGCAAACATTTGAAAATATTCATTTTAAAATAGAAAAACTGTCCGTTTTCAAAATCGGCGCGTGTTACGATTTGGACTCTTGTCAGGATTGACTTCGGATGATGTCCTAAAAAGAACCCAACAAAAATCACCGTCGTCCTCGAACTTTTTAGTTAATTTTTTTCAAGCGGGCCGTGAAATATAATGTAGTCTTTTGTATGGGAGTCGAGATTAATTTCGAAGAGTTATATCTCAAAGAGCTTGGGTTCAATGGAAAAAATGGAAGGCATGGCTTAATAAAAAATATTATTTCCAGGCGATACTATTATAAAAATGGGATTTCACTTTTTCATGGAACTGCGCCATAAGCCTAATAAAAGCACTTTCTACAACTTCAAGCAAATATGTATATCTCGAAATCAGCAATTCTGACATCGCACAGTGCGGCAAAATCCAAAAATCCTGGCCAAAAGTCCAAAGAATAACTGTAGAGTTTTCAAACTGGGCAGGCATGGTTCTTAAATATTTTTAAGCTATATATGTAAATTCGGACAAAATTGGCCAACGGACACGCTCACCTCCCATATGACATAAAATTAATTTCGACTATAATTCTACCATTTTTATTCAGAAATTGTTTAAAGTTAGTAAAATGAGAGTAAATGACTCATTATTGATATCCGCAAAAAATAGGCGTGATCAAAAATCAAATACGCCCACCTCTCATATGACATAAAATGATTTTTAATCATAACTTTTTCATTTTTCATCAGAAATTGTTTTAATTTAGTAAAATGATTGCAAAAGATGGGCATGGCCAAAACCCAAGTTCACCCACCTCCCATGTAACCTAAATTCAAAACTTAAACGTTTTTAATCAGAAATTTTTAAACTTAATAGAAGAGCATTTTCAAAGAGAAGGGCCCTAGTCCAAAAATTAAAACGCCCACCACTACTCCGTCATACCGAGGTCTCTTTGCCGTATTGTAAAAACTGCATACCTATAAAAATTCGTATTATATCTACTCAAGAAGCCCGAAATAAAGATTTCAGAAACTACACAAAAGATCGATCAAGGAAAATATCAAGAGGAAATACAAATGAAGCTATACTTCAAATGATGTTGGTATCCTCGGATCCGATAATCTCCTCGTTCAGAAAAAATCAAAAAAAAAAACGATCCAGCCTTTCTCAAAATGTTGTAAATCTTTTGAAGTCCAATCCTTGATTTAGGCAATAAAAATGATTAAAAGAGTGAAGCCGAGGAGAGCAAAACCAAGAGCAGTGACTCAGATTCGACATGAAATTAATCTTCTTTCTCATGTACACCAATCAATTTTTATTAAAAAATTAATTTATTTTCAAAAAAATTTTTTTTTTTTTATTGGAGCAGGTATAGGTATATTATTAAGTGTAATTTGAGTAGTGGGCAAAATCCATCAAATCATGCCAAAAAATTGCTGGAACTAAGTGGAACTTTTTTTTGGGTTTTTTAGAAATATGCCACCTTACCGTTATTTTTTCTTTCTTTGAATGTAAGTGATACACCAAAATATTCAGAAAAGAACAGAGTTAAAGGCTTGTAGCCAAAATTTTTTTTAAAATTGTTTGTTTACCAGCGATTTTAATTTGGCACAACTTTAATAAAAATTTTCGATATCAAAAAATTTTCTATGTTTTGACGTTTGTACGCTATAAAGTAAAAATTGAAACCATATTATTATCTCGGTTACTGATATCCTGGACAATTGTTTTTCAAAATATCTAACCAAAAGTTCAAGGAATTAAAGTTTATTTTTGGACTTTTGGCCAGAATATTTGGATTTTGCCGCACTGTGCATTGGCGTCAAAAAATATTTATTTTGTGTACCTGTGTAATTGATGTCTGTAGGTCACCAGAATCAAGATACAAATGAGGTTTATCTGTTGGTTCTTTAATAAAGTTCTTTCTGAAATTAGTCTTGCGAAAGTTGAGGTTTTGTAAGTAAAGTCAAGAAACTTCGCCTTGGAGAAAATCGAAAAATTATGTAGTATATGGGCAATTCTCAGGAACCTTTTACTTACGATCTGTACGATTACGATCTGTACATGGTGGCACGTCGAGCTCAAAATTGTTGCGAGCTCCATATATTTCTACAAAAAATGTTTGAACAATATGTGCGCGGGCCAATATTCACAAAAAATCATTACTATTTGAATTAATACCATGCACCTTACGCGTTTGACATCAAAACTTGACGACAACTGTAGGTTAAAAGTTTCTGAGAAATGCCCATATGCCAATTTCAAAGTTAAATCTAATATATCCAATTTTTTTGAAAAACTTAGGAAGGATAAGGTTCTCTCTGCAGTAAATAATATTAACTGAAAACTTCAAAATTTGGTTTATCTAGTTGTAGTAGTCAGATGAAGAATATAATTACAATTAACATTTGTTTTATTTTTCTGCAAATTACAAACAATTACATTTCTAATAATATATAATTGAGGGGGTTAGAAGCAAAGGGGTACAAGTAACAAAAAGTAAATTTTGAGTAAAATATAGTTAAAGTTAACGATGCTTCATAAATTGCAGAGTGAGTTAAAAAATAAAATATTGCGCGTCAAATAACATTTAAAGTATCCGTCTAATGTTTTTTTCAAATTTTTTCTATGAGTCCACCTTTAAGAGTTATTAGTATTTCAGTGAAAACCTACACCATTTTACTCAATTTTTTTTTTTTGTAGTAAAAATGGAGTAAAGTTAGCACCGTGTAGCAAGTAACGTAGCAAAAGAAAAAACTAACTACCATAACTCTAAGAATTCTTAAAACATTCTCTGTTAAAGGTATTTTATAAAATGTTTATAGAGGTCCGCTTTTAAAAGTTATTAGTATTTTACTGAAAGCCTACCGCACTTGTTACTTTTCATTTCAAACCAAAATATTTTATTCAATATTTTAAACTCGTTTAGAAGCAAAGGGGTACAAGTGCGGTAGACTTTCACTAAAGTACTAATAACTTTTATAAACAGACCTCTAGAAAATTTTTAAAAAATACCTTAAAAAGGGAATTTGCCAAGGATTCTTAAAATTGAGGTATTTAATTTTTTCTTAACCCATGTTAGATGTTACGCTGCGCTAACTTTGCTTCTTATTTACTAGAAAAAAATTTTTTTGAATTTTATTTTAAAGCAAAACTATAATTTTGTGAACTGACTTACCTTAATGGGGCTCTATAGAGGCGTAGGAACTCAAAAGCTTAGGTAATGTTTGTTTCATATATAAAGCAAAGCTCCCACTACCTATTCTCATACTTAACTCAATTTTTCGTAATTTGTCACTTGTACCCCTTTGCTTCTAACCCCCTCAATCGTTCTTGATTTCTAAAAAATGGGTCAAAAGTCAAAAATATATCGACCGATACTGCTTCATGAAATTGTCCATAGCTTTGACACTTTTTACTGATTTTCATATTTTAACCTATTCAGGCTATAAGTAAATATTAGTATTCGTTAAGGACCATTTGATTAAAATCACACGATACCGCACCAATCAAATTCTCCGATTTTGAGAAAAACTTTGGTGTGTGGTGTTTCGAAAGAACTCAATGTGAAGACATTGCGCCCAACCTAAATTTCGCAACCACCATATAAACTGGTGACTTGAAGATGGACTG
The DNA here is from genome assembly GCA_951812925.1 of Calliopum simillimum. Taxonomy (NCBI): domain Eukaryota; kingdom Metazoa; phylum Arthropoda; class Insecta; order Diptera; family Lauxaniidae; genus Calliopum; species Calliopum simillimum. The sequence goes on from OX638368.1 coordinate 27,053,846, forward strand.
TAGCGTAGGTGCAGGTGTATTTTCAAAAGACCTAAATTTATCTCAATCTTTTCGCTTACCCAATTCAGCTAGCGTCTTTTAGGGAGAAGTTTGTGCCATTCTCAAAGTCTTAAAGACTACTAGTAGTTGTGTAGATGCTTTTTTATTAATACATTTCAATTATATACTTATACATTTATACATAAAATAGAAATAAAATAAAATAAAAAGTTTTTATTTATAAACTTTTGACTTGGCTCAAAGCCGTCAGTCATATGATTACCAAAAAGCCTGGTTACAAAATAAAAAAAGTAATGAAATCATGATAATTTTATATTGAACTAATTAAACAGTCATTTTAATTGTAGCTAGCGTAGCATGTCTCAAAACCAGAGTGTGTTACCAACTAACAATTTTGCAAATTTTTCACAACTGACGGCGCTAGTGAGCCTTATGATTTATTCATAACGGCGATCCTGTTCAGAGAGTTTACTCGTGACCTATAGCACAATCGCTTAAGCACCGCGTTCTCTTTCATTAGAAAACCGGAGTCACGGGTTCGAGTACGGTTTCTGGCAAGATTTAACTAAAACTGATCTGATGAGGCTATATACATGTTTATATATGAAAATATATAAAATATGTATGTGGAAGTAGCCGAAACATATGTAATCAATTTCCATGTTAACACTTGCTTTCGTCTGTTGTTGAAAAATTGCAAAAATGACTGTTTAATTAGTTCAATATAAAATTATCATACTTCAATTTAGAAAAAAGCGCGTTAGTACTTTCATTAGTACTATACAAGCAAAAAAACAGTCAATAAACTAACTTCGTAATAAAATCAATTTACTAAATTTAATAAATGTATACATATGTATTGCAATCTTAAGAATCAAATTCTGCAAGCAAATAAAAATGGTAAGCTAAGGGCCTTAAAATATAACAAGCAAGTCTTTCCCAGGCTACTTCACTTTCCCCATTTAATAAAAATACTAGCTCAGCATCGCTTAGGTAAGTTTCGTTTAGGTAGAGTGTACGAAATTCGTTCAATATAGGACATCGACCCATAAAATGTGTCAAAGGTTCAATTTCAGCGGAGTTACACAATGAACAAACCCTGTTTGTGCTTGGTGCTTATGAATTTGCTTTTAGTGGCAGGACATCGCACCGTGCTTTTATAACTGCTGTCAATTGACATAATTTTAGATTCGCTTGAAAATATTTTTTTCCTTCGGCAGGTTGTAGAAATTTATAAAATCTTGTGTTGCTTTAAGTTGCCTTTTGCACCATTTGTATAAAAAATTTGTTTTTTAGTTCGGCTAAAAGATAGGTGCATTTTGAATGCCATTCAGTTGCTATCGTGTTCTCATCAAAACTTATATTGAATTCGGCTCCAAGTGCATTAATTTCTCTCGTCCACATTTGATTGCGCCTCAGGATCAGTTTTGAGAGCTTATTTGGTAATCTTTCCGAGTTTTATTTGAACAAAGTTTTACTTATATATTCAAGATGAAGGCTTAAGGAGTAGAAGGAACTTTCTTCAGTACCTGTTTCAAGTGTTATGCATAATTAGGTATGCTATCTGGGAGTTTAAGGACTTTTTTCAATAAATACCTTTGTAGTTTGTTAACTTCTTCTTGCATGGTATAACCCCAAACTTGCGCTGCATAGGTCTGTATCGATCGGCAGACTGCCTGAAAGAGCTTTCATTTGGTTTCCAAAGTAACTTGTTTTTGCACAAAAAACTTTGCCAAGTTGCATTTAGACTATTCTTAGCTGCTTTATTTCTATTTTCAACATGTTTAGTAAAAGACTTTTAGGAGTGAGAGTAACCCCCAAGTAGCGATATTCCGAAACTATCTTTACAGATTGTTCATTGTAGGTCTACTTCTCTGCTTGCGAAAGCCGTCCTCTTTTCCTGAAGGCAACTATCTAGACTACCAATCTGAGTTATAAACAAATGGTGATCTTCTCTGACAATCAAGCCGCTTTCGAGGAGCTAAACTCAGTAAAATCAAAACTACTTAGTTGTGGAGTGCAGAAAAAACTCTTGTTTGGGTTCCAGATTACAGAAACATTGAGGCTGACAAAAAAGTTAATGAACTAGCAACGAATATCTCCTCTCTTGGCGAGACTTATTCAAAATGCCATAGATCTGGTGAAAAAAAGAATTTTCTCACATGGTTCATAGGCAATCATGCCGAAAGACTCAGTATCTTCTTTAATTCCTACTGTCAGAGTTGAATGGATGCTAACGTGAAGGAACCTCTCGAAGTCTTTCTCTGCAACTGCCCTGTTTTATCTAAAGCCAGGCTTAGGGCTCTATGAAAAACTAAATATAAACATCCTTGACAGTTTCTTTAAAAAATAAACTAATCCAGTCCCTTGCATCCCCTCCTATCAGGCAGCGCGATTACTTATGTGGTACATAAATGGCACTAAAGCCACTCTAAGCTAACCATTAGACTAAAGTTAATAAAATCGCCCAATTTTTAGATCTTCCTAAATAGTTTTCATGGTAATAAGGCAAATATACGTTTGATATCAAGCCAAACCTAAGATGGTATCTTTAACGGCTTGGGAGTTATAGTTTTTGAAGACTTCCAGTTATACAGCAATTTTAAGGTCTCACAACGCCTAAGCCGTTGATTTGGGTATTTTTTCACCCCCCTAAGATCAACTTGGTTTTAAATTCATGAATAAGATAGTCTTGTCATCTTTCCATGAAAAGTATTTAGGAAGATCTAAAAAAGTATTAAAAATATTTTTTTTTAATAGCTTGACTCGCTACCTTTCCTATATAAGTAGCTGAGAGCATGAAAGTCGATTAAAAAGTCCAAGTTATGAACAATATCGTGAAGCATTTGCTGTTGCCATTTTTATTGGTTTCAGCTTCAAACGAAAACACGGACAAAACTTCAGCGAAATACGAGAGTGTCAAGTCAAATTTTTTTACGGTGAACATTGTATTGCGGAAATGTGAATTAAATTGAAATATTTTTCGAAGATTTTGAAATTATTGTCGCTCTTGATTGTATTCACATTCTGGTGGCCATACTTTTAAAAGCGACGGCAATAACATAGCAATTAAAAATCTTAACTAAAGAGTGTCCCATAACTCACGCAAGATTTGAATTTGTCACTTTTTGTGTGGTGAAGCATTGTTTACAAAACAAAGAAAACAGTTTTACAGCTAATGGCTTAAGATTTAGATTAAAAGAAGAGATTTAACGCTTCATTACCGAAATTTTGCCAAATTCATACAAAATGGTTAAAGAAATTACCGACAAGCCAAGTTGTGGAGGTTATCTGAAAAATAATGTTACATTTACCCTTATCCTATTTACTTTATGTTTAAAAAAATACAATTGAAAAATAACATATGTTTTCTATTTAATTCAAATCTTGCATGAATTATGGGACAGCCTGTATATTAAATATAGTTTCCAGACAATTTTATAAATAAAATTTTTATTAATATTTTGCTAATATTCGTTTTTTTTAGCCAAGCAACATTTTGTATCAAAACTGTATAGATTATAATTTTTGTTTTCATTATTATTTTGTATTGTAAATATTTATCAATTATTGTAATCTTGCGCTTAAGCGTAAAGCCGAAGAATAACACCAAAAAGCACAGCACAAAAAAAAAGACTTCTAAATGATGAATTGACAAAAAGTTGAAATGTGGAAAAAAAATCATTGATACAAAGCATCAAAAATCAAGCTCAAGTCAAAGAAAAAATCAGTTTTTTTTTTTTTTTTTCATCACCTCGAACTGTAAATAGTGAAAAGAATGAAAAAAAGACTTAAGCGCTGGATAATTGTAATATTTGATATGTAAATGTAATTGTAACACAGACAGTTAAGCAGCCAGACAGAAAGTTGCAGATACTCTGCCTATGCAAACAATGCATAATTTATGGGAATATCATTTTAAACAAAACAAAAAGATGAAGAAAAATATTTTTGAGAAAAAAAATAAGTACAAACAAAAATGAAATCGAATATGATTGATGATGAATTTTCTAAGCATCTTCCGAATATCAAGAGGAAGCAAAATACTCTACAGTAACTGGGTAATACCCATATGATCTATAAATGGAATCAGAAAATTCTCACATTTTGTTTTTTTTTTTTTTTTTAGTATTAGTATTATTATTATTATGGTTTTGTTATTGTTATAACAATTTCAAATGCTTAATAGTTAAATACATACATATATTTTAGTATTTATTTATTTTTTTATTTACTAATTTTGTTCATATTGAGTTCTGTATGAAAATCATACTTTGCCGCTAAAATATTAAATCTATAGCACTCGATTTTAGTAAATTAAAAATAAAATCTTTAGATAACATGGATACCAAGTTTTCCAACATTATGAATAGGACAAAAAGTCTTATGGAATTAAAAAAAAATAAATTCTATGTACTTGGTGGCGCAAAAATAAAGTTATATTATGAATTGAGTCTCATTTGTTTTGAAAAGATTATCTGATACTCCAGAATTGATAACATTATGTATATAAATAAAATAATATCGTTTAAATGGCCTGAGTGGATTCGTATTTGTGCTCGTTTTATAGCAATTTGAATTATTCCTCGCAAAACATCTGGCATCAAATTGGTTGTCAATTAATTCAATAGTACCTGGAGACCGATCCCTGCTCGGTCAACAATCTAATCTTATTATTATAGTCGATGTTTTTATTCATAGCTGTTTTTTGTTATGAAAATTGTATTTTTTCACTTCTAACGGTCATGCTTTAAAAATGATAAATAAGCCGATGAGAATAATAATAAGAAAAAACTCGGAAAGCATCGAATGCTATTGAAAAATAGCAAAAACTAAAATTTTTTTTTGGTGAAATAGAATGCCTTAAAATAAATAAATGGGACATGTCAAGCACCCAAAATATTTAAATATCTTATCTTCAAAGGATCATAACTCGGAAAATAAGAATCCTATTGGAAAAATCTGAAAGGATAGTTGGATAAAGAAGAGTGTAACTATTCGATGCTATTAATAAAAAAGAATTTCACCTTTTCTTGTAGCTACGCTGTAAGACTGAACACAGCGTTTTCTTCAACTTCAAGCAAGGATATTTCAAAATCAGGCAGGTATAATAACAGTTCTGCTGATGAAGGCGAATTCAGCGTAAAAAGTACATAAGACTGCATATAAAAAAAAAACAGTTCATTCCATTTTTATACCCTACACCCAGAGTATATTCACTTTGCCCTTCCGTTTGCAACGCAGAGAAGGAGGCGTGGCAGATATGGAAAAGTATATACTTAGTATATTCTTGATCAGCGTCACCTCCTGAGTCGATATAGCCATGTCCGTCTGTCTGGCTGGCTGGCTGGGTAACGGCTGGGTGTGTGTGGAAATACACTTTTTGGGAAAACTAAGCAAGATAATTCAATGAAATTTCGTACCCTGCCTCCGTCATCAAAGTTAGCTCGGGGGATTGCAAATGAGCAAAATCGGTTAACGGACACGCCATGGACATGGGCGGTATACAAAAAATATATTCAAAATGCAATTTTAGGAGTATTTTTCACGACAATGCAACCAAAATGCAAATAAATACTACAAATTGTAAGCGAAAGCTCTGAAAAAAAACTGAGCGATTTCAGACAAGAGGGCGTGGCACCTCCCATATAAGCAAAAGCTTCAAAATGCTATACTGAAAACGATTTTTGAGATATTCAAACCGAATTTAATTCAGACACTAAGGACTATAAATGAAAGCTCTCAACAAAAATTGGATGAAATCGGACAAGGAGGCGTGGCACCTCCCATATAAGCAAAAGATTCAAAATGCTATACTGAAAGAGTTTTTTGAGATAATCCAACCAAATTTAACTCGGACACGAAGAACTCTAAATGAAAGCTCTCAACAAAAATTGGGTGAAATTGGACAAGGAGGCATGGCACCTCGCTTACAAGCAAAATTTTCAAAACACTGCAGTGTAGGGTATTTATTTTTTGGCCAGGCCAAAAGTTACACCCTTACTAGTTTTTTTTGTGCCTGAGTTATTAACAAAAATTTTTATTTTGATACAAAAATGGGCGAGGCAATTATTAAACAAAGCCTTCTTTACGTTATGCTTTAGATACTAATGATCCAGATCCGCATACCAAATTTCATCAAAATATGTTGTATCATTTGCGAGAAATAGCATTTAATGTGTTTTACTTGTTTGGGAGGTTCCACGCGCACTTTCGATATTTTGCCTACTATCAGGTCGTAGGTGCCTAATAGCAAGTAGACTCCCTACAGTTAATTTCAGAAACGAGTTTTCCCAATATAACGGTATATTACATATTAATACTTGTTTGCAGACGTAACAGCTCCTAAATTTTCATCAAAATTGTCGGATTCGTTTTCGAGCAATATTGAATCAAAATTTTCAAGGGTAAAAAAGTGGGCGTGGCACTTATTCGATCCCGCCCACTTTTTGTTTTTTACAAGGTATTATTAAGCAGTACCTACATACCAAATTTCATTAAAATACCTTGTAAAATTTGCGAGGAATAGCAATTAAAGTATTTTGCTTATATGGGAAGTTCCACGCGCAACGGCGATATTTTGACCGCTTTCAGATCAGAGATGCCTTTTAGCAAGTAGGCTCTCCACAGTTAATTTTAGATTGATTACTTTATTAGTTTTCTTTTTATACCAAATTATATTTTTGTGGGCGGTGCCACGCCCTTCACCGAGTTTTCCTAATATAACGACATATCACATATTAATACTTTAACATCTCCTAAATTTCCATTGTTGCAGTCGTTTTCGAGCAATATTGAGTCAAAATTTTCAAGGGCTAAAAAGTGGGCGTGGCACTTCTTCGATCCCGCCCACTTTTTGTTTGTTATAAGGTTTTATTAAACCGTATCCGCTCACAAAATTTCATTTAAATACCTTGTATGGTTTGCGAGTTATGGTCATATCAAATTGAAAATTAAATGCAATGCCACGCCCCCTGCTGAGCATTTACAAAGTTCAAGCCTAGCGCATTCTTCATTGTATGCTAAAATCTAACATTATTCGAAGTTTCATTAAAATCGTTGTAGCCGTTTTCGAGAAAAAGTTTTGCCCGTTCCAAACATACATACAGGGTGGCTGATTCGAACTGTTACCAACTTCAGATAGACTTATCTGACAGATGGAACATGACAGCAATCTAAAAATTGGCATGATGTTAGTTCATTCTATTGTCAATAAGTAACCAAAAGCATTTGCGCGTCAATTTATTGAAAATAAAAAATTTTCGAAATGGAATTCAAACGTAATAGTGTGATTGCTCTTTATTTGGCTGGAAAATCGCAACCAGCAATTGTTCGTGAGCGGAAACATTTAAATGTGAATAAAATGTTTGTGTATCGAACCATAACACGTTACAATGGTACCGGCAGCGTTGCCAAACGACATGGTGGTGGCCGGAAAATATCTGCAACATCAACAGAAATGGTTCGAAAGGTGAAGGCCAGAATTGAGCGAAATCCGAGACGCAGTGGCAGACAAATGGCTGCCGAGCTGAAAATATCGCGTGAACGAATGCAACACATATTGTCAAACAAGCTCGGACTAAAGGCCCTCAAGTTCCAAAAGGCGCATGATCTCACTCCTGCTCAAAAAAAAGTTAGGCTCGATAGAGCCAATGAGTTGTTGCGCTTGCACGCCGACGGAAATCTGTCACAAATTGTCTTCTCTGATGAGAAAAATTACTGTATCCAGCAATATGTAAACAAACAAAATGATCGGGTTTACTTGACAGAGAGGTCCTACGAAAATTTGAATGTTCGTTTGGCCACCAGGACGCAGGCACCACCGCATGTGATGGCTTGGGCTGCAGTGACTGCTGATGGGCGCTCACCACTCGTTTTTTTGGCCGCTGGCGTCAAAGTAAACGCCCAGGTGTATCGTGAATCAGTATTGGAGGGTGCTTTACTACCGTGGGCACGCAAACATTTCGGTCGCAAGCCATGGACATTCCAACAATACTCGGCACCGTCACAGAAAGCTCGTGTGAATCAAGAATGGTTAGAAAAAAACGTTCCTAGCTTTATTTCTGCTCAACAATGACTCTCAAATTCGCCTGATGCGAATCCGCTGGATTTCTCAATCTGGGGTATGTTGGACAGGAAGGTCTTGACTAAAAAATACCAGAGCATTGATGCGCTAAAAGTGGCCCTTCAACGAGAATGGCGCAAACTTCCACAAAATCAAATTCGTGCAGCATGCGACTCGTTCTTCGACCGTCTACGGGCCATAGTTAAGACCAAAGGTGGCCATATCGAAAATCTCAAATAGATTCTTTGATCAATAAAATCTGTGCATGGAAACTAAAAATATAGTCTTTTGAATTGGTAATACTTCGAATCAGCCACCCTGTAGATAAGTACATACAATTTTATCTCGTATAAGAAGAGAAGATATGTCTAAAGTATAAATGTGCAAGATATTTAACGCCATTTTCAAAAATTATGGCATATTAACGTTATGGCATTACTTTTGTTTCACCTATGGAAGGCAAGGAAACTCAGAGTTTCAAAACTTAAACAGTTTCAAAGCTCTTTCAAAGGAAATTTCATGATACTCTCAATTAGAGTTAAAACGAATATTATCTACGTGAATACGGACTCGGATACGATATTTCAAAACTTGACCTCCACAAAGGCGTAGTTTTCTTGGAATACAATTTCTATTGTACTTCCGTTTTGTATGTACTTAACTCCTAGAAGAAGCATAGGGTTAAAATAAAACGTCTCCATTTGTCACGATCCTTTATCTATTGCCGCGACTTTCCTGATTCTTGGATTTGCTTATCAAGCGACCTTTTCTCGATCTACCACGTCCTCTACTGCCTTGTGGATTCAACTCAAGAACCTGGTAACAGACTTCACTGCGTGGAGATTATGACTTATCTATCACCACTTCCACAGTTTGATTTCGTTTCCTACAGCCCTCTGATTGTATTTTTGGTGTCGTTCGGCGTTTGAGACGGTACGAGGCTGCCAAATCTTTTGTAAGAAAACCTTGTTTTGTTTCTTCAAAGCAGCCAACTTATATTGGGTGAACATCAGGAGATTTTTACTCAAATATTTGTAGTTTGATATCAAAATCAATTCAAGTAATAACACTCCAAAAGTTCCAGTTTTCGATGTTAAATCTATTCAAAACATCTTTAATTATATGCATATCTAAACACTCGGTGTTAAGACATAAATAACTTAACTAATCGTTCTCAATCGACATTGCTCCCGGACTTTTTGAACCAACATTAATCCTTTCAAGCCAACATTTTTTTCCTGAAATTCGGTTTTCGGCCGGAGATTAGGATATAGTTTAGAAGTAGCTTCAATCAGGAAACCACATTAAAAATCTGAAGTCTACTGAAAAAATCAGTATAGTTGGCTGCTTTAGGTATAGCTGATTAAAGCAGAGATCGAGTAGTTCAAAAACACGATTTTGAGGACTTGATCTATGGGCTCTAATCCAATGGCGCTTATATAGAGAAGATAAAAAAGAGAATGCTGCATTATATAAACAATCTGAATGACTTAACCAATAAGGTCAATATGAATTAACTACAATAAGGGTTGACCTTATTAAATAAAAAACTTAATGAGTTGAAGAGTTATCCGTTTCGATCATTTGATCATTTTGTGTGTAATAAAGGAACAATTCTTTGTATATATACATGTGTCCAAAAACCATTGTTTACTGGAGAAGCATAACTTAGCCTAAATTTATTTTTATAAAATACAATACTTCCAAGTTTCTTGGAAATCTGTGGATTAGCTAATAGAATTTTTCAACCGTATGTCAGTAGAAATCACTTTTGTTGGAAATCGAAAGCAGGATAACATAAAAATGAAAAACTTGAACAAAATGTTTACAAGGAACCACCCATACAAAACAAAATCTTCAAAATACTTTCTATACTAAAAGAGAATAGATCTAAATTTCACACAACTAATAGGAATAGCTTGTGCATTGGAAGGACTCAAAAAATAGTTGTGACACCTTCTATACAAGCAACACATACATTATTGAAGCATCAACTTTTAAACAAAAAGCTCGAAGGAGCTCAACAAAAAAGTTTTTCAAATCTGAAAAAAGGTGTCGTGAAACACACATACTTTGAAAACATATACAGAGTGAGTAGAAATCGGTAGAACACCGAAAAATATAAGGTTCCTGGGACTAAGTAATCTGAAAAACAGTTTCTATTGGCATTTTTTTAAATTAATGGCCCAAATAACTCCGTTAGTTTTTGCAAATTTCGAAAAATGTCAGTAGAATATATTGTTCAGAATAGTGCAAGGAATCTTATAATTTTTGGTGTTCTACTAATTTCTACCTACCCAAAAGAAGGTTTATATTTGTTTAGCTGCGTGAATTCTACCAATTCGAGGAGCGCTCTTAAAAATTTAGTCGCTCTTGAGCGATTCACTGCATCGAACCGCGCTTTGTGCGTGCCAGAGTTTTACTAAAACGGTGATTCGGCGACTGCATCGTTGAAGGTTATGCAATATTCGAGGATTTTGCCACTTAAATGAGGTGCCAACCATAATTCTCATTTAAAAACGGGTGAAGAAGTTTGAAAAGGCCAATACAACCAAAAACGATGCGGCCAAGATTATCAAGAACGGCAGAAAAAGTGAAAAGTGTTAAACAGCTTGTTCGTTACGATCCAAATCTTTCAATTCGAATGCGCGCAGGTGCTTTAAGTGCGCTTGGGTCATCACTAAAAGATATTGTGCTCAAAGACCTAAAGCTGTATCCCTATAAATAAATTCAATTGGTACAAGAACTAAAGCCCCGACAATTGAGCAATTTTCAACATAAATTGGCCATTTGATTTATGTCTTGATTTAACCACAATTGATTTTTTCAAGTGTGGTTATCTCAAATCTAAAGTTCACGCTAATAGACAACAGTGGCGGATCCAAGGGGGGAATGGGGGCGATCGGCTCGCCTCTCAAACCAAGTGATTAAATTTTTTTTTTAAATTATATGTAAAGATTTTAAAAACATTTTGTTATTATCTAGAAATGTAGTCAATCGGCCCCCCCTCTTGACAATGCTGGATCCGCCACTGATATACAAACTTCTCTGGCACATTTGAAAGAATATAATCATTGCAAAATTGCAGCCATTACAGAGTCTACCGGCCGAGCAGTAATAAAAAATTTTAGTATTCGAATTAAAGAAAGCTGTGACCACGAGTGCTCACACTTAGATGATATAATTTTTAAGAAATAAATTTTTAAATTATGTACTTTAATAAATAAATAATGAATACATTTTCAAAACTTATTTTCGGACTTGTTTTACAAAAAAAAATTTTCCGCAACGTTTAAGAGAAACTTTTTTCAAAGAAAATTTTAGTTAATTGTATGAGCTTACTAAGAGTGTATTTGGATATACGAGTAGGGTTTAAAAAGCTTCCGCAAAGTTCTGAACTTTCAAAGTTGATCACAGGTCATTCAATAAGTCCGTAGGATAAGTCAGAAAAAACAAAATTTTGACAAAACTCGATTTTATTATTCAACATAGTTGCCTTCGAGGACGATACAACGAGTATAGCAATTTTCCAACTTTTCGATACCACTTTTATAGTACGATTTCTCCTTCTCGTCAAAATAGGCCTCAATTACAGAGATTACTTCATCATTGGACTTAAATTTCTTTCCAGCAAGTATTTGGCCCTATGCTCCTCCTAGGAGTTAAAGGAGAATACATACATACAAGTATTCTCTTGAGATCTGAAAACAGGAAAAAGTCGCTGGGGGCTAAATCTGGAGAATACGGTGGGTGAGTAAGCAATTCGAAGCCCAATTCATTCAATTTTGCCATCGTTTTCATCGATTTGTGACACAATGCATTTTCTTGGTGAAACAACACTTTTTTCTTTTGCAAATGTGGCCGTTTCTTTGCGATTTCAGCCTTCAATCGATCCAAAAGTGCACAGTAATAGTAGTTGTTGATGGTGGTTCCTTTTTGGAGATAGTCGATGAATATTATTCCCTTCGCATCCCAAAATACAGACTCCATCACCTTACTGGCCGACTGTTGCGTCTTTGCTCGCTTTGGATTCGATTCGTCCACTGCTGTTCACTTAGCTGACTGTATCTTGGATTTTGGTATGTAATAGTGAAGCCATGTTTCATTCATTGTCACATATCGACGATAAAATTCGATTTTATTGCGCCAAACACTCCTCTGAAGCATCAACTCGTTGTTGTTTTTGGTCTACTGTGAGCTCACGCGGCAGCCACTTTGCTCAGAGCTTTTGCATACCCAAATGTTCGTGTAAATTGGTAAAAACACTACCATTTGATATCTTTACAATGTCAGTTAGCTTGCGATCGTTCATAACCAATTTGTGGATTTTTTTATGTTTTCTGGAATAACAGCCTCATTTGAGCGTCAACTGCGCTCTTCATCATTTTTAAAATTCAGCAAACCACTTTTCTACCATTTGTCTCGATGAAGCAGGGTTCAGATAAGGTTTATCAAGCCATTGTTTGGTTTCCACTGTATTTTTTTTTTTTTTTTTTTTTTCATCAAAAATAATGCTTTATCAAAGCTCGAAATTCACTTTTTTCCATTTTTTTTTTTTTTTCACTAACAAAAGTTGCTTCACACAAAAGGCTATAACTCACGAATTAATAATCAGATTGCTGTCAAATTTATACACGTATCGTTTGAAGGTTAGTACTAAATACAAATTGTAAGGAAAAATTCTAGCCATCTATGTAAGTGTCGTCCTATGGACTTATTGAATGATTGAATGTTATTTTAAATTTTTTCCTATTTTTTAAATTTGGTGCCCATTTTAGCATGAAAAAGGTCATATTAATATACTCATTTATATTTTTTTTTTTTTTTTGAAATGCCCGTTAAATTTCCTTTAATTCGGTAGCAGATTTGTAATACCAATTTTTTGATTTGAGAACAGAAAAAACACTTTTATGTAACAACACACACGTCACTCTATGCATAGCGAAGCTTTCAAACAGATTGTTCTTGAAAAATACTTTTTTCTGACCTCAAGTTGAAAAATTTGTGTTATAAATGTACTAACGAATTAAAGAAAATCTAGCGAGAACTCCAAAAAAAATTATAGAAAAAAATATTAATAGGACCTTTTTCATACTCAAATGGCAGTCAAAGTCAAAAAATTGGAAAAAAATTTAAAATATCAAATTAAAAGGTACAGAACTTTAGGAAATCATTTGAAACCCTATATCCAAATACAATGTTTTTGAAATGGAACTATGTAGATAACAACCTTACTTCCTAATTCCTCTTTGTCGAACGAAAGACTTAAGCAACGAACTTGCATTTTTTATTCGAATAATAACATTTTGTGTATTGAAAGTAGCACTTACATTTGCAAGTTAAACACTTTGACAGCTGCGCATGCGCAATAATCCAACTTCAAAGTTAGAAGCATTAGTCGCCAATTAATCCAATTTTTATTATTTAAGTCACTTATTATTATGACATTAAAATATTTATGGTTTGCTGTGAGCTTTTTTGATTTGGTTTTATTTAGCAAACGTTTTAACTTTTGTGCAATTTTCATGTAAAATTAAATTTTTTATTACAAAATGAATTTTTGCACTTGTGTCTTTGCACAATTATAATTAGTTATGATTACGTTGTTAAATATTAATGCACAAAAATAATTAAAATTAATTACAATTTTATGGTTTATAGTTTAAGTATTTTTTTCTGCTATTTTTTTTTTATTTTTTAATATGATAATTTTTGCACTTTTATTTAATTTATTAGTATGTATTAGTGTGGCTGTCTTTATTTGATTTTTTGTTATTTATTTTTTGTTTATTTTTTGTTGTTTCACTCAAGTGTTGATTGATGATTGTTGTTGCATGCGCACAATTACTTGATTGATTGAATAATTGTGCTTTGATTGACACACCACCACTACACAAAGCCGATGAAGCCGCACACAATTAAATTTAATTTTAATTTTCAAAACAAAAAATTTCCACAATTTATTTTTAATTGTTAAGAGAAAACACGTCACTTGGCTTTTTTCATTCGGTAGAACTTTTTTCAAAAATTTTTCACGCGCAATTTTCACTGCAACACACTTGAACGCTTGAAAGTCTCACTCGTTACTGAAGGTTACACAAAAGGCGCACAATACGCATGCGCCAATGCGCCCAAAACATGAACCAAAGCGCATCCCAAGAAATCCCTTATTTTCTACGTGTGTCTTCTGTCTGGAGTAAAGAGCGCAAAGAACACACAAAACTTGACCAAGAACTTTAACGCTACGCTTCGTTTAAGCACAAAAAAAGCCGAACCAACGACGATTGTAACAACCGACGGCGACGTTACGAAAGCAAAAAAACCGCCGATAACGACGATGAAGCTGATGACGATGGCGACGATAGAACCGCTCTATAAAAGCATGCGCGCGCGCGCTCAACAGACAACTAACGTGTTCTGCGCTATTGTCCCTCACACCAAAAAGTCAGCTGCGCTTTGTTGACTCTGACTGACTGACTAACTTGAATGTGCGCCCGAGAAAGCGGCGTTTTTTACAGAAAAATCAAAAAAAAAAAACTTCTATCATAACAACAACACTTGGAAAAAAGTGGTATAGCTGGTATTTTTTTCAAAAGTGTGGGTGCTATGCTTGAATTAATACGTTAACACACACACACACACATAGAGTTGTTAACAAGTTTTTGCTGTATGAAATAGAAGCTTAAACATTTTGTTAACACCCACTTTTTACGCTCACCGACCCACAAAAATGAGCGCGCCTTCAATTTACTTTACGTGCTTAACCAAATTGAGAGCGCAATTTTAGCGTTAACGTTACGTTATAACGTAAGCTTTACTCTTAACACAATAACCTACACTAAAACAAAATTACATATGTATTAAGCTGCAAACTCATTGGTGGTATGATAAGCCACACCAACGATTTTTAAAGCCACAGTGTATTTTATGGCTTTAAACAGAGAAAAAAAGCAAGTAAAACTTGTTAGCCATATTAAGTAGCGTTTGGACGATAAAATTAACATAAAAGGCGTTGTTTTAGCCTTTGTTGTTGTTGTTGTTTCTATTGTTGATGTTATGACTGCTGAATTGCATCAAAGAAAATCTGTTTGGCTTAGAAAAAATAAACTGAAAAAATACTTCAAGTAAACGCTGATTTTTCGCGCTATTTTCAGCTTTTTTTAAACCAATAATTTTTCCTCAACTTTAAAATTGACACAACTTTTAATTAATATTGTAACATTCAAATCTATAAATTATGAGTTTCGATCGCGCTTTAAACTCACCAGCCAACCGCTGCTGTTGTTTATTCATAAATTATTTTTAGCAAATTTATTCATAGCGCGCTGTGTCATTTTGTTGTTTTTGCTTTTGTTGTTGTTGTTGTTTTTTTTTTAAGTAGAACTTATTATACGTTTATCATCAGTTTAATGTTTTTAATTGGCAGTTGAAAGCATTAATTAATTTGATTAAAATAGCAAGATATCAATTGTAATTTATATGCTTTGCAAAACAAAAGACTTAAGCAGCAAACTTGCACAGCTGTGCTCTTAGCGTCGATTGCAGTATGTGAGTTAGTAGGCATGTAACTAAGTATTTGACGTAAATTTAAATTCAATTGAATCGATAAAAAAAAAATTACAATAAAATTGGAATTTCTTTTAATTTAAAAATAATTTAAGTACTTTGCGGTTTTCGTCAACTTTTTGTTAGAAAAATAATAAAATAAACTCTTTGTTTTTTAGTATTCAAGGGAATCCATTAAATGATAACATCTAATACACAGTTCCGGTTCAAGTTGTCTTATTTCGTAGTAAAGCTTAAAATATTTTTTGTTTCTCAACACAAGGATACTTCTTTAAATTTTCGTATGATTCATTCTTCGGTACTTCTTATTTCAAATTTTCCCATTGTAAATACTTTTTTTTCTTGTTATTTCAATTGGATATTTCTTCTACGGACTAAAAATCTATGTTTAAGTAAGCAAAAAAATATATTTTTAAAGAATAGCAGTTGATTTACTTATTAAAAGTTCTTTAGCGAATTTCAATACAAAAAATTAATTTTTTCAAAGAATGTTTTGATACCAATGAATTTCGACACAGCAAAAAGTTTGGGAGTAAAACTCAAACCAAATTGGAATGAATACCAAACGTTTATTTAAACTTTTTTGGTTTAAAATTTATAGTATCACTATATAAGGTGGATGGAAATCGGTAGAATACCGGAAAATGTCAGATTTCTGGGATTATTTTGAACAACTTTCCATAGCTCTATTTTCTGAAATTCGCAAAGCCAACGGAGTTATTGGATCAGTCAGTTTTGAAAGCAGTGTAATGAGGCTAAAGTAATATCATACTATGAATTGGCCGCTATTTTGTTAGAAATCAATAAAATTGATATTTGTTTTTGCATAAAGTTTGCATAATAATTTTAAAAAATAATATCGGTCAAATAACCGATTTTTGTGGCACAATATGTGTGTGATATAATATGACGAGAGACAAAATTACAAATCGATCGAAACAAAAATAAGTGTTTTTTAATTTTATAAAAAAACTTGTATAGAAATTTTACAATTTTGGTATGAAATTTATAATAGAGAGCGTTAGAAGCAAAGGGGTACAAGTAACAAAAAGTAAATTTTGAGTAAAATATAGTTAAAGTTAACGATGCTTCATAAATTGCAGAGTGAGTTAAAAAATAAAATATTGCACGTCAAATAACATTTAAAGTATGCTCCATCTAATGTTGTTTTCAAATTTTTTCTATGAGTTTCCCTTTAAAAGTTATTAGTATTTCAGTGAAAGCCTACACCATTTTACTCAAATTTTTTTTTTTTGTAGTAAAAATGGAGAAAAGTTAGCACCGTGTAGCAACTAACATAGCAGAAGAAAAAACTAAGTACCATTACTCTAAGAATTCTTAAAACGTTCTCTGTTAATGGTATTTTTTAACATTTTTATAGAGGTCCGCTTTTAAAAGTAAATAGTATTTTACTGAAAGCCTACCGCACTCGTTACTTTTTTTACAGTAGTAAGATTCAGTGCATTCTCTGTGCATCCTCTAATTAAGCCAAAAACCGTGTTTTAACTCCTTTTTACATTTTTAGGTTAGGTCCTTCCCCGGGCAAGGATGGAGCATCGGTCTAACGACTGGCACTGCGATTGAAAGTTGTACTACCAACCGAGATGTCCTCGGTTTAACGCTCGCCCAGGCCAAAAACACAAAAAGTTTTTCAACTTGCAATTTTTCAATTATAATTAATTTAGTGAAATAAAAACAATATTGTAATTACAACAAAAATAGTCTAATGAGTCTTTGTGGCAAAAGACGAAACATATGTCACTATAGCCGTGTTTTTAAACCGTTTTTAATTTGTCATAATTATGTGTTTTTTTTTAATATAATCAGTGTCACAAGCAAGAATATATAAAAAATTTTCAAATGATGCCACATGAGGTCTGCAACATTTTCTCGACACCCGTGTGATGGTGACTATAATTAAATTCAACTATGTACTAGGTTGTTCAATAAGTTTTGCGGTTCGATAAGAAAAACACAATTTTATAGTTTGAAATACACTTTATTATTCAGTATAGTCTCCCTGAACATCAATACACTTGTTCCAACGAAATTCCAGACTTGTACTTAAAGAAGTTAAACTTTAATTTTTGTAAAATAAAAAATCCGCAAGGCTACATAACCTCAAAAATAGGCAAATACTGTGTTTTTGCACTTTTTTGCACCAGAGCTGAAAAAGCATTTTTGAGGCCAGATTTGGATTCAGCGCATCAAAAACCTTCAGAAATATATAGTCTGGTTTTTGGGTTTGAGATGCTGTTGACCTGTGTAATTAAACTAAATGAAAATTGATTAATTTATCTTGAGCAGTCAAGTGACTGATTTCATTTTCTGAACTTAGTTTCATCAATTTATCATCTTCAATTATTTCGTTTCTAACAAAATGTTATGCAATTTATATTAAGACATTACTTTTGCTCAACCGTGTATTTTA
Source organism: Calliopum simillimum (assembly GCA_951812925.1). NCBI lineage: Eukaryota > Metazoa > Arthropoda > Insecta > Diptera > Lauxaniidae > Calliopum > Calliopum simillimum. The sequence continues at coordinate 27,071,908 of OX638368.1, forward strand.
AAATTATTTGACTTATGACCTTTTGAGATTTTGACTGCCCACTACTGCCTCTCTTCCCTTTAGAGTATTGAAGTTTATTAAAGTCTAATGTTTTGTCTAAAATTTCATGTCATTTATTTCCCCACATTTTGTAACATCCTTTATTGTCCTGAAGCTAAGTTTATTTTATACTTGTAACATAAAAACACTCTATGTACAATAGAGAGTCAGACACAAAAAGAGTTTTTTCGAGTCAAAGGCGTTTTATCACTGTAACACTTTCTCAAACGGCGCCAGCATTAACAGCAACAGTAGCACTCGGTGTATCAACACTGCCATTGTTATTGTTGTTGTAACCAAATTGTGCAGCAGTGTCTTTTTTTGTATTATAAGCCAAGTTAACACAGAATACACATAAATATACAGCATAGTACCACGAATAAAATAAGAATATAAACATTTTGCATAAGAAAAAAAAGTGTTGTCTCGCCATTTGTTGTATTTGTTTAGAAATTCTTTAAGCAAAATGCTTTTGAGTCTGCATACTGTTGGTGATGGTGGTAGTTGCATAGAAAAAGGAGCTGTTAACAATGCAAATCATTTTTTTTTTTTTTTGTTCCTTTCTTTCTCAGCATCCAGCAAGAGCAAACATGCGATGCGCTTGAGTAGCGACTTGTGAAAATTGTTTTGGTTCCTATGCTTGGTACCTTCTTATGTGAAAAGTATTAAAGGGAAACTTTCAGCAAAATAAAAAAAAAAAGCACAAAATTAATGTGCTGCTGTTTTTACCAAGACAAATTATTGCACACTTTAAGGATTTTGTTGGTTTTGTTGTGCTTTTTGTTGGTTTTTTTATTTGTTTGTTTGAAGCTAAAAGGTAATGCCTCAAAGAGGGCTCAAAGTACGTTGTCTACTTTTTCTTAATTTTTTTTTTCTTTTTTTTTAACTTTAAAAAAATATAAACATTTTCTTTTTAAATTTAAAAAGAGGTGCATATAACATTTTTATTAAAAACATTTTTTTTCTTCTTCAAAGCAGTTTCACATTAAATACAACAATAGCTGTCCATCTTAACGCCATCATACATTCATTTGCACCAAAACAACTTTTCACCTCTACGCTGAGTATGTGTTCATGTGTATTTGTAAATTCTCACCACTGTGCGCTTCTTGGAATCCTTTTTTTTTTAGATATCTTTACGAAAGGCATGCTTTTTTAACAGAATTGTTGTCGCCGTCGCCGTCGCGACGTTGCATTGTTCGTTCGGTATGGTGGCACAGCAAGAAGAACAACAACTAAAAATTGGGATACCATTTAGCAGTCTGCACAAGATTAACACCGTTTTTCTACTACTACTGTTCAGTGCTACTGTTGAAGTCTTTCGTTTTTTTTTTTTTTTTTTTCAACCACTCAGATTTCATTGAAAGAAATGAAAACAAATTTTTCTTTTGTGACATTGACGCCAGTCTGTAGCCAACCAACTGAAAATGAAAAGGTGAGAAAATTCTGAAGAAATTTGGGAATTTGACATGAAGGATACTTGTAGAAGTCTTTGGCTATAACAACCCAAGAGGAAAAATTTCTAGCGCTTCTGATCCAAGCACTTCAAAAGTGCTTGTCCACATAGAAATTTAGAAGCACTATCACAATGATTTTTTATAAGGCTGCAGCAAGAACAACGTGAGTTCGAACCCAGCCCAGGAGATTTTTTTTTTTACTTTTTTTTGCTTTATTTTTTTTTTTATTAAAATATTTTTTATTCAACATCGTTTATTTCACTTTTCTATTTTCCTTTCTCTTTTTTATTTACTTTTGCTTACTTGAATTGAAACTGATTGTACAATGATTCTATGTTTGGACATTTGCTTAATATACAAATTTAATACCTCTTCATATCATCGGGCATTGGTGTAGCGGTCTAAAGAGTTGGTAAATGTAAGTGAAAGTCGTGGACTCAAATCCTGGCGCGGCCAGTTTTTTTTTTTTTCTTTTTTTCTTTTTTTTTAATTTTATTGAAAAAACGCTTACCGCAGCATTACAAATAATCGCTTTAAAAACTCTTTTTTGGTAAAGCTGCGGTAAGCTTTTGCTTGCTTACATCCTATGACATGCAATGTTAAAAAGAAAGTATAGTTCTTACGGAGCGGAAGCGCTGATTGGTGAATAGGATGCACTTCAGAAGGGTTTTTGAAGTACTTCTTTTCCCCTTGGGAATTACACAAATAATAGTAAAACCAAAATGCACCACATCATGGATTAAAATTAAAAAATAAATAATAATAATAAAAAAGAGGGATCTCTTTGGGATTTTCTTCGTGTAAAAATGCTGCTCTTCATCGAAACATGGTATCCTAAAAATGTGAAGTTTTTTCTTATTTTCCTACGAAATTATTACAATTTTGGGGAAAATTTTTTGGAAATACTCAATAAAATTCGAAACTGCAGTATGTGAAAATCGATGTCCACGTTGAATGTTTGCGATTTCAGTAGGTACGTCACATTTGACCGATTGCGAAAGATCTATTTACTTTTATAATCCAAGAATGAAAAACTGAAATTCAAGATCTGCGATCAAATTATAGGAGAATGATAGTAACAATAACGTTTGTCATTTATCATGATTTCATATCGTTCTAACAAATATAATAGCTGCGTTCCAATGGCAAAGGATCTGACCGGATCTGATTTGAACCCATTAGAACGCACATTGCTTATGCGAACAAGCATAGTCCCCAAAAGTAGGGATAAATTTCTCGTAGTTGGCAACGCAATTCCATTGCTTAATCAAACAATGCCCCACTGCTCAAAGCTGTCAAACGCTTTTCATTTCTACTTTCATTTTATCATTCGTTTAAAAACCATCTTTGAAACAGCTAGACTGCATTAAATTATAATTTTAAGTCTCATACTGAAAGAAGTTTAATTGTAAAATCAATAAATTAAAATTAAAGTCTAGCTCAATAAAGAGTTCATCATAACATTTGTACACCAAAACAGTTTTCTTTTCTTTCGTGTGGGTGCAACCCAATGTGGGTTTTTTCCTGTTTTACATCACGTAGCCACATATCAGTGCCGAAGTCTTCGGAAAACCAATGATCCTCATTGGAGGAATTAGAACGACGTGCAGGCGATTTATCTCAAGCAACGTACCGGCAAGGTATTAATCTTGAGAGCGGCATACACAGCAACTCCTAATAAGTAGATTTTTGGTCAAGGACAAATTTACAGTTACCTTTGATATTTCTGCCACATTTCCCCCAAAAAAAGAATTCTCTGGCTTCTGGTTTATAGCTCAACCCTACGGCCGGCATTGGCAAGAATAAATACAAATGTGTTTAGATTTTAATGACCAGTTACCAAAATTGTTGAAATTTTTAAGTTAATGCCAGCTTACTGGTCCTTTATTGGGATCAGGAAAAATGACAAATTAATACACAGTCCTGCATGGGTCTTCCTCTCTAAGTTTTGAAAAGCGATTTCTATAGATTTAAGTGTGCTAATTACGAGAAAAATAATGAAAAAATTCCAGCACGTCACAATTTTCAGAGATTTAAGTTTTACTTAAGTGCCTTTTTTGTATATTCAAGACTACCACGCCTATAATACTGAACGTATCAAAACCATATTTTCACCAGATGTTTTTTTAGTGCTCCAACACATTTATAAGAAATATGGGATCGATGGGACAAGGGGGTGTTGTGCCCCTCATATAAAAAAACTCAAAATAATTGAAAATTTTATTTGAGTCGCTCCTACGCCTATACCAGTAAGTATATTGAAACCATATTAACAGCATATGTCCGCCTGATATTTCGATAGATTTGTCTTGACAATAGGGGTAATCGAATAAAAGTACGGTGCGCTCGGTATGCAAAGAAAACATACCATAAACAAAAAAAAAAAACGCATATCTACTTACTTGACCTGCATTATAAAACTTGATATCTGGATGAATATTTTGCATAACATTTATCTTGATCGTAAGGGGAGTACCAAACAAAATATGTGGTGCAATAACGGTTTAAATATGTTGAGTATTTTAGGCGTGATATCGAAGGGTACGTAAGCACAAACGATTGAATTGACATGTTTTCAAATGCTGCACAAACGAACAAGGGTACCCCTCTTAAAATTACGAGAATGCTTCTTAACGTATTTTTTGATGCTGAGCCCAAATCCGTTTACAGAATTGCTCTATCACGTCCAAATTTTGAGAAAATTTAAAATAACAGTAAAAAACATACCATTTTCCATTGTTTTTGAGGTTATGAAAACTGAAATATCTCAAAATTCTGACGTGATGGAAAGAAACCAAGTTCAGATTCGTGATAAAGAGGTCCCAAACCACCATAATTAGCTTCAAAAATCAAGAGAGGAAAAAAAAGTGTCGAATTTCCAGGCCTGTGTTATATTTATTATGTGTTAGAATTGAGAAAATATGCAAAAATGAATATGATCTTAAGAAAATGTGAAAAATGACAACTTTCTCAATCATTCCGATTTGCAATGAACGCAAGTATAACCGTCGGCCAATACATGAGCACACTTCAAACGGACTCTTCAGTCGCATCCATTGCAATGAATTGCGTTGTTTTTGGTCTTTTTTTCGGCATGGGACCTTTAAAGATGGTGCAAAAGTCTTGTTTTTCTGAGTCAAATTCCATTTGCGGTGGTGCCGAAAATTTGCGACGACTATACTTTGCTGCCATGGTTTGACTGTTTTCTCCATCTTTTTTTGATTCTTCTTGGCTTCTTTGGCTTTGCATCTCTTCTGCTTTTCTGCGTAATTTGGACACATTTTCTGGCAAAGTCCATATGGTGGTTTTCATTGGCTTGCGACCTCGATTTGATTTCTTGGCTGGAGTAACACGCTTCATGGGTAATACGGATGTAAAATATGATTTCAGGTTAACATCTGTCATAATTGCCGTGCTTTACATCTCTCCACTTGATGTGCTTATTTTCTCCCCATTTTCTACTACTTTAAAATTTCCACCAAGCCAGTAACACATCGAATGTTTTTGCATAAATCCTTTTAAATGTAGAAAGCCCAAAATCATTGCTGATTATTTTGTGTGTACTCACCTTTTCGATTCGCTTGAAAATGTTTAAGAAAATGCCACAAACACAAATGCTAAAAAAACTTTCCGAACAAAATGTTGAACACGCTGTCTGGAGGGATACGAAAAAAGTTTGCTATCGAGTCGAATGCTCGAACAAAGATATTAGGTGAGAAATGTTAACAGTAGGTTGGAGCTATCAAAATCACTACAAAGCGACATCCATGGCTGTTCTTCACAAATCCCCCTGCTACATAACTCCCCAATTTGCCCAACAATATGCTTAACAAAATTATCCCTGAGTTGGACATTTTTTAGCCGATGATGTCTTTCCTGGAAAATCAAGCCTCCGCAAAGGCAGTTTTTTCTCACCCGTTATATTTCTTATTGCTCTTGATGACATCTTCAATAAAGCCTTTAACAAGGTTGAAAGGGACATTCATTATAATATTCATAAACGATCATGGAATGGCAACTACGCTGATGACAATGGGCTAATTTCATTCAGACGTTCAAAAGTTATGCAAACATCAACTCATAATGCCGTACATACATATTTATTTATACTAGAGTTCGCTTTGTGGCCGAAATTCGACCATTTCAATTTGACTATAAAGCAAAAGTTTTTATAACCTTACTTGGTCGATGAAACACAAAAAACTTTTAATATTCTTTCTTATGGTTCTGGTTATTTGCATTCATAAAAATTGGTGCAGCAGCTTAGTTGAAATAGCGTGCTTGTCATTTAAAGGCGTGTTAATCCTACTAAAGAACAAACAATTTTTGATATTTTTCCGTGCTGCTCATTCTATCCCCATACCAAAATTCACAAAAATCAATGCCGTGAGCGCGTAGCACCGCCCGCTTAAAAACATAAAGGTCATATTCTCTTTCCTTATTAGCCCTATATCTGCATACCCAATTTTAAAAAAATCAATGTAGTGACTTAGCCGTGAAAGCGTTTTTCCATTAAGGGGCATAGTACCGCCCTCTAAAAAGCATAATGGTCATGTTATCATTCTTTAGCGTTAATTCTAACTCTATATCAAATTTCGTAAAAATCGATGCAGTGGTTTAGCCGTGGGAGCGTTTTTTCCATTTGGGGGCGTGGCACCACCCACTGAAAAACATAATGGTCATTTTATCGTTTCTTAGTGCCAACCCTATCTCTATACCAAATTTCGAAAAATTCGCTGCAGTGGCTTAGCCGTCAGAGCGTTTTTTCTATTTTGGGCGTGGCACTGCCCACTTTAAAAAAACATAGTCTTATGCACTGCTCCTTCTCACAACCTTTCCAACAAAAAAAGAAGCAAATCGGTTGAGATTTAGACATAGAAATAGGGACTGAATCGAATAGATATATTTATATTTGACTCAATAAAGTTATTTTGATATATGAAAAAAAAATTGGTTAAACTTAGTTAATTTTTCTGAACTTTCTTTTAAGTCATCCTTACAATTTTCCGCCACCTTGCATAGAAGCATGTAAATATGAAAACAATTTCAAAATGCAACTAGCAACAGTTGCAGCAGAGTGGCTGACTAACACGTCTGCACTTGCTGTGCGTAAATCAATAAAGATGTCAAAAATGTCTGCCACAGTTGGCGCTGTCAGGCTTCTGCAATAATGCGCCAAGACAAGATAATCGAAAATCAATCAATCAATCAAAACGAAATGATTTTGCATGCTGATTGATTTCGTATGATTTTTTTACGATTTGCGATTTTAATGAATTATTATGTCAATTTAATGACAGGCTGGCTGGCGAACACAAAAAAATATTAAAATGCCAGACACTTCAACAGACAGAGTACCCGTTAAACTGTTAAAACAAGAAATATGTGGGCTTAAAGACAACAGCAACAACGTTAACGAAGATAACTTAACCACATTAAGACAACAATTGAAATGCGTGCATAAATTTGCCGCTGGTTAAATGAGAAATGCAGCAGTGCAAAAAATTACATGCAAACGAACATATGACCACAATTGGTAAGAGGCGAGAAGAAGGACAACGATGCTGCTGCTGCTGGCCATAAATGTTAAAAATATTAATTGCATTTCAATTTCTAACTTGTTGTTGAATTTTTAAAAGAAAATCTAAAATCTAGAATATATATGTTCTCTTTCAAATAAAGTTTAGAAGATGCAACATATGAAAAATCAAATTAATATGCAGGTGGGATATTCCATAGATAGCATGAAAAGCAAAAATATGGCGGAAAGTAATCTGCTTTTTGTTCTGTGATCGATTAAAAACTTTTTTGTGAAACGAATAGTCTCCAAAGTATCGAAAAAAACTCATTTTAGGTCAGAATTCATAAAATCAGTTTCATTACATTGAAAAAGAAATGAGGTACATAAATTTGTAGCATATTTTTATCTGCAGCTGTGAAAAAAAATTTTATAATTTAAAAAAAGAATAAAACAATTTTTTTTACTATTTTAGTCATTTATTAGAACTACCTTACCAGTTCCTTTACACTGTAAGCAAGTTTGTAATATAGCGGTTACAGAGAAGCACTCAAGAAATACTTTCTTATTACATAAGTAATTTTTGTACCCTACACCCAGGGTATATTCACTTTGTCCTTTTTTGTTTGTAACGCAGAGAAGGAGGCTTGGCAGATATGGAAAAGTATATGCAATCTTGATCAGCGTCACCTCCTGAGTCGATATTGCCATGTCCGTCTGTCTGGCTGGGTGGCTGGCTGGGTGTGCGTGGAAATACATTTTCTGGGAAAGCTGAGCAAGATAATTCAATGAAATTTGGTACACTACACATAAATACTACGAATCATAAGCTCAAGCTCTGAAAAAAAAATTGGGCGAATTCGGACAAGAAGGCGTGGCACCTCCCATATAGGCAAAACTTTCAAAATGCTGTACTGAAAGTGTTTTTTGAGATAATAAAACTTAATTTTACTCAGACACTAAAAACTATAAATGCAAGCTCTCAGCAAAAACTGGGTAAAATCAGGCAAGAGGGCGTGGCACCTCCCATATAAGCAAAATTTTCAAAATACTATACTTAAAGAGTTTTTTGAGATGATTCAACCAAATTTCACTCAGACGCTAAGAACTATAAATGCAAGATTTGAGCAAAAACTGAGTGAAATCGGACAAGAGGGCGTGGCACATCAAAATTTCAAAAATACTGCAGTGTAGGCCAGGCCAAAGGTTACACCCTCACTAAATTTTTATTTTATTTGTTATAAATTTGTATATTATATAGGGTGTATCGAATAAGGTTACAAAGCATCTAGGAGTTGATAGAAGATGCCTAGACCAACCAAAAATTGCACCTGAGGTGGGGTCTAAAATGTAACCCTGAGGAGTTATAGAGTTAAAATTAATTTTCCGACTTATTTTAGACAAAAAAAAAAATTATTGGTCACTCTAGCGTTTTTGAGAAAACTTTTTTTTAAAAACTTTTAGCTAAATATATGAGCTTTTGAAAAATGTATTTGGTTTATAGACTTCAAAAGGGTTTTGCAAAGTTCTGGACCTTTAAAGTTGATATTTAAATTTTTTTTTTCCTAATTTTTGCCTTTGGCGGCCATTGTAGTATGAAAAAGGTAGTATTACAATAACATTTCCTAAAATAATTTTTTTTTCAAATTCTCATTGGTAGTACATCGGTAGTACATTTGTTATACCAATTTTTATAACAATTCTTTTAACCCATTACATACAGCATGAAGTTGCCCGCTCATATTCATAAATTCTTTTTACTCGTAGGTTGAACTTTTTTTTCCGTAGTATTAATCCCACTTCATCACTACATACATACATATATACAATAGTGTGGTGGCTTCAAGCGCCCCCTAGCAATTGCGTATTAACATTTTCATTTATTTAAACGTTGTTTAAACGCTGTCGCGCATGCGCGCGCAAAGCAAAAGCCTCTTGCTGTGTGAATGCTTGTACACAAAGTTGTTGTTGTGTTGTTGTTGCTGTTGTTCCTTATATCCCTAAGGCACTGAAATTATTGTGGCCAAAGAGGTCACACTTGGCCACAGATGTGCAGACGTCACAAATACACAAACAAACATTTGCGCGTGTGTGTATTTGTGCACAACGCATTATAATATTAATTTCAATGATGATATCGATGTCGCCTGCGAGCACGTGCTGTGAATTTTATTAGGATATTTTAATTATAGTCAAAGATGAAAGAAGCAACGGAGGACACAGGCAGACAGACATACAGACAGACAATCAGAGAGCCAGCCAGATAGACATACAAATAGTCAGACCGTATAAAATTTAAGTTAGGCTTTAGTAGTGCGAATATTTGTTTTTCTGCACATTTGGGCGTACTATTTCCCGCTAGCTTATGGTTTTGCTGGTCAAACTAAACCATAACAGTGGATAGCATATACTGGAATGAGTGTCTTATGCGTCTTCTTGTCGTCACCTGGTTTGTCTAACTTCCTTCTCCTGCTTCCCTGCGTATAGCTCATATTTTTCGTTTGCTGGCTCTTTGATGCCTTTTTTCGCTATGCTTGTGAATCTTGACTGTGTCAATGTGGTTACGATGGTGGTGGCGGCGGCTGCGCAACTTATGATTTTCAATTAAGTTTCAATTTATGTGCACACATTTAAATGCTTTAACGCCAGAACGCACTCGTTAGGTTTTTTTGCTTGACATGCTTATTATTAAATTCAATGCGTGGGTATCGGAAGTTCGTATCTTAAGTCTTTTGATTTTGCTTTGCAAAAAGTGCATTTGTAAAGTTACAGAAAGTAAATTCTTATTAATTAAATAAATTAATCTGGGGTAAATTTATCGGTCGATGCTTTTATAATTCATTAAGCTTGGATCAAACCCGGGTAATTGCCGCAAATATTGTCATTTCATTGAAAATATCGAAAAGTGGAACAGTAACAAATATTATCGAAAAATTAGTCGGTATTCGAGAATAAATAAAAGTCTGCAAACGCCTTCTAGGATCATTTAAGCTTTTATTAGCTGCCATAACCTCTGCACTAAAAGAAACTAAAATTTACTTTGCTTAAATAAAATAAAGGTGGAGTAAAAGTAATGTTATAACATGAATTGGCTGTCATTTTCTTAAAAATAAGAAAACTGGGCCTTGTTTTGACAGAAAGTTTACTTAAAGGTTTGCAATTGCTGACATTAAGTTAAAAAAATGAAAGAGGTCAAATGACCACCTCTTGAGTTAATGCTCATTTGTGCTTGTCTTACGACACACAGTGGTATTTTGGTGGAACAAATGTAAGATTTTTTCGACCACTTAAATTTTCACTAAGGCGCCATTAACACTTTTTGTATAAAGTCATATTTTTACTTCGAAAAAATTATCCAAAGTCACTTAAAAGTTGTACGAGTGAACTGATGATCAGTGGTGTATTTACATAAACTAGTATCGCCGGTGGCCAAATTTCGGCCATTCCCCTAAAGATAGATAGATACACCTTTTCCGAGTACCGTTTTGTATAAAAAGAAGCCGGAGCATTGAGTATTGACAGAACTCAATACTCGTAGCAATCTTTTTAGACTGCATAAGGCTTAAAGTATCTCCTAATCGTATTACATAAAAACTTGTGTAGTGCTTTAGTCGTGGAAACCTATTTTCTTCCACTAAAAAGCAAACAAAAATATTATTCTTTCTCGAAATTCAGTCTATTTCCACCTACAACCAAAATATCGGTAAAAGTCCAATAGTATTGAAAAACATCTAAGATATCGTTAAAAGTCGAAAAGTATTTAAAATATCGGCATAAGTCGAAAATTATCGAAAAACCTCCAAAATATCAGTAAAAGTCGAAAGTATCGAAAAACATCCAAAATATCGGTATATGTCGAAAAGTATCCTAAATATCCGCAAAAGTCGAAAAAAATCGAAAAACATCCAAAATATCGGTAAAAGCCCAAAAGTATCGAAAAACACACAAATGTCGAAGAGTATCCAAAATATCCGCTAAAGTCGAAAAAGATCCAAAATATCGGTAAAAGTAAAATAGTAGCGAAAAACATCCAAAATATAGGTAAAGTCCAAAAGTATCGAAAAACATGCAAAATCTATATATAAATAGGCAAACGAAATCGGTTAGGTCCCTGTTTCTATACCTAAATCTAAACCGATTTGCTTGATTTTTTTTTCGTTGGAAAGGTTGTGAGGAGGAGCAGTGCATAGGACTTGTTTTTTTTTTAAGTGGGCGGTGCCACGCCCCTAAATGGAAAAAACGCTCTCACAGCTAAACCGCTGAATCGATTTCAACGAAATTTGGTATGGAGATAGGATTGGCACTTAGGAACGATAACATGACCATTATCTTTCCAGTGGGCAGTGCTACGCCCCTAAATGAAAAAAAACGCTCTCACGGCGAAAATACTGCATACGATTTTTATGAAATTTGGTATAGATATATAGTTGGCACTATATAGCACGATAGCATGATTGATTTTTATGAATTTTGATATAGGAAGATATCAAAAACTGTTTGCTCTTTAGTAGGAGTCTAACGCCTCTAAATGGAAAGTACGATATTGCAACTTAGCTGCTGCACCGATGCAGATAACCCAAACCCTAAGGAAGAATATTAAAAGCTTTTTGTGTTTTATCGACCAAGGAAGGGTATAAAAACTTTTTCCTTTATTTTATGGTCAAATCGAAATGGTCGAATTTCGGCCACAAGGCGAACTCTAGTATCGGTAAAAGTCTAAAAGTATTGAAAGCATCTAAAAGTCCGAAAGTGTCGAAGAACATCCAAAATATCGGTAAAAGTCGAAAAATATCCAAAAACATCCAAAATATCGGTAAAAGACGAAAAGTATCGAAAAACATGCAAAATATTTATAAAAATCAAAAAGAATTGAAAAACATCTAAAAGTCGACAAATATCGAAAAACATGTAAAATATCGTTAAAAGTCGAAGGCATCGAAAAATATCTAAAATATCGGTGAAAGTCAAATAATATCGAAAAACATTCAAAATATCGGTAAAAGTCCAAAAGTATCGGAAACATTCAAAGTATCGGTTGGATTCCAAAAGTATCAAAAGACATCCAAAATATCGGCAAAAGTCTAAAAATATCGAAAAACATCCAAAACATCGGTAAAAGTCCAAAAGTATCGAAAAACATCTAAAATATCGGTAAAAGTCAAAAGCACCGGAAAACTTCAATTTCTGTTAGCAATTGTATATGGAAATATTAGCTGTGTTTCTTTTGACGCGTATATATTTTTGGGCAACTACTGGAATGAATCTTTTTGTAGCTTGATAATATATCCTCAGGTATTTTCATATTACGTCACTTAAGCGTCATAGCTACCACATTTTTCATGCTGCTTCTACTCTGGTGTTGCTGTGGCATTTATTTTATTGCCTTAATAAAAATCCCTGCTCATTGACACTTTGTACCGCTCGCTCGCTGTGTTATCAATTCATCTCATCAGCCACAAAAAAATTCTTAATGGCACAACAACAACAACTTGCTGCAACTGGTAACAAAATCTGAGAACAACAAATTGCTTATGGTGGTCCCACATATCCCATTGATGTTGACTGTCTATAAAAGTGATCAAAAATTATTTTTATGCTCCTGCACCATCACTGTGTTATCGTTAAGCGCTGCACCACAAAATCCAAAACGAGTCGTAAAACAAATTTTTGTCATATTTTATGGCACATTAAAAAAATATAAAAAACATAAGCGCCTCATCAGTTTCAAATCAAAAAATTTTAAGTGATCGCATTTGGCGTCAAGATGGCTTAAATGGGCAATTTAAAGCAATAAAAAATTGTTATGAGTCACTGGTCATATACACAAAAAATACTACATTATGGCATTACTTTTGCTCCATCTTGTATATGTAAAATTTTAGCTTGTTAAAGTAGGAACGATAAACTTTGAAAGCGGTTGATTAAAGAACCATTTAAAGCATGAAATAGTCCTTTTAAATTACATACCCAAATGAATGCATTGCGTGTGTCGTCGCACTTCCGTTTTTCATTTAAAAATTTCTTTTATTTTCTTTTAATTTTCCTGCTACAGTTAATTTCTTTAATTGAAGAGCGCGTTCTATGGGTTGTCGCTTGAAATCAAAGTCAAAGAGTATGGCACGCGTCACGGAAATGTAATAGACAGCAGTTTGTGGGTTTAATTTGTAGTGCGTTGCATTTGATGCGTTTTGAATTTTAAATAAATAAAGTGCATGGAATTGTGAACGAATACTGCGCAAGTTCTTTGCTTAAGTCTTTTGTTTCAAGGCAAGACTTTCAAAGTGTAAGTTTTAAAAAAAAAATCATTTATATTGCATGTGTACCTATTAAAGGAAAATTATTTGTAAGCTCGGCGAGTGTTTGTTGTTTTGTGTAAAACAAATCTTCCAACCTAGCTATAGATTGCTTTCAGCCATATAAGTTACTCCCAAAGATCTAACCATTCATAAATCTAAATGTCTCCCACAAGAATAACAAAATACCGGTAGCGCTACTAACATTGCCATCACATTCACATCAATTCAGCGAAATTCTTGTAATTTTCAATTATTTCAACTTTGGACGTGATTTGATCTGAACTGATCAACTGAATGGCTACTGGTTTTTTGATGATGCCTTCGCATTGTTGATTGTGATTACAGCGGTGCCGCAGTAGCAAGTTGCACAGTTCTGTTGCTTCCTTCATTCATATTTTTGTGTTTCGTATTCATCCGTGAGAGTCCATGGAAAACAGTAGCGAAAAAAATTTATAGTTATTTTCACAAAATTATAGTAATTTGCAATTTGTTACGGTTATCTAGCTATGAAAATGTTCCGAATGCTGGTTCTTGCTGTGAAAATGGTGGAAACTTTGGTTTACATTGTAGATATCAAATGGTTAAGCAGCCAAATTGAATAAAATTAACGACTTACAGACGTGCTCTAAATTTTCGATTATTTATTTTTCAACTTATTTCACTAGATAATGATTTCTCACATGAAACTTTATAAATCACTAGAATTTTTGGTAAAATGTTCATTGTGTATTTGATGTTTAAAGTTTAATATTTGTTTGAAAGCTACTTGCTATTGAAAACAATATTTTTCGCATTAAACTCACTTCCTTTAAATTAAACGCACTTATTGTGTGAAAGATTTAAGAAAAAGGTGCAATATTTACTTGTAAAATGTGTAAGAAAATTAACGAGTTCGTGCCTTAAGTCTTTCGTTTATTTTACTTGAATCAGCGAAATGTCTTTAAAGCAGTGAATCTTATAATGAAAAAACAACTTTTTTATATTGTTTGCATAGCTTATAGGCAAACGTAAATTTTTTCTTGACGAAACTGCAATGAAAGTGACGTTTTCTAATATAAACTGATTTGATATCTACATGACTATTTAGCGCATCAAATTTACTTTCTTTTGACTATATGCACTTGTTATGTCAAAAAGATTTTAAAAATTAATGAATATTTGCTTTTGAAATATGTAAGGAACGTGACGAGTTCGTGTCTTAAGTCTTCTGTTTAATGCAGTCAATCTTTTAAAAGTAAGCTACTTTTTATTCATTTTTTGCATAACATAAATGCGGACGAAAATTTTTTCGTGACGAAACTGCAACGAAAGTGACGTTTTTTATACATACGTATAAGCTGACTATTCTAGTTCTCTTTCTTTTAGACTATACGCGTTTGATATGTCAAAAAGATTTTAGAAACTGATTAATATTTGCTTTTAAAATGTGTAAAGAAAGTGACGAGTTTGTGTCTTAAATCTTTCGTATATTTAAGCTACTTTGTTACTACATTTTTTGCATAACATAAATACGGACGAAAATTTCTTCGTTACGAAACTGCAACGAAATTGACGTTTTTCCATATATAAGCTGATTTGCTAACTACACGGCTATTTTGCGCAACAAATTTACTTTCTTTTGATTAAACGCATTTATTATATCAAAATCGTTTTAAGAATTTGTGAATATTTGCTTGTAAAACATGTAAGAAAAGTGACGAGTTCGTGTCTTAAATCTTTCGTTTATTTTACTTGAAACAGCAAAATGTCCAGAGTAGTCAAAATTTTTAAGTATAGATACTTTTTTATATATCATCTGCATGACATAAAAGCACATGTCGTATTTTTGTGACGAAACTGCAACGAAAGTGACGATTCTTTTATGAGAGAAGGTAATCTTTTAAAAATTTTAAAAAATGCTGGAAAACAATGTTCGTAAGCCAATGTTCATAAAAGCTGATGTATGCCTTGCAACATATTACGACACTTAAATCATGTCATATCAACAAAAAAACAACATGACAATTGTTCCGTTTGAATACATGCATTCTCTAGCCTCCATTTGAGTATTAAAATTAACTCGATTGCAACAAGAATCAACCGAAATATAACAAATTTAAATTCAGCACAACTACAGCAACTACATACAGAGGAACACAACATACTTGACAAAATCAAGCACTAAAGTAGCACCAATATCCTGCTGCAGGCACGTTCAAGTTGTCACACGTTTCGTTTTTGAGCTAAAAACAGCAGCAGCAACGGTACCAACAACAACAACAGCAACAGCAAATTCAACAAACAAAAGGAATGTTATTGTGCGCGCGCTCACTTCATCACAGTGACAAACAACAAAGTGCTGAACAGTGATTTTTTCATGAATTTTATTCTTTTTTTTCTCAATTTTTTCATTTGTTTGTTGTTTCTTCGTTTTTGGCCTTAAATCACTTATTTTGGTTTAAAAATAATTTGATTTCTTTAACTAATTTGCATGCAATACAATTTTTGAGTGTAGTTTTTTTTTCAGGTATTAAAACAAAAAAACAAAACACACATTCACAAAATAAGGCGCACGTTTTTCTTGTAATTACGTCGCAAATGATTTTGATTGATAAAAATTTTAGTGGGTAACCAAAAAAAGAACGGGGTAATAAAATTGTAAAAATCGAACATTGACCTACAGCGTTAATTTAATTGTACAATAAAATTTTATGTTTTATGTAAATACATTTTTTTTCTAAGTAAAAAGAATAATTTTATCAGAATGATTTTGAAAAAAGTATCAGACAGTTTACTTGTGAGGTAAAAGACAAGTTCGTGTCTTAAGTCTTTCGTTTGTACTCTTTAAAGCTTGGAAATTGAAATGTTACAAGAACAGTTCGGCAATATTTCCATTTTTTTATAAAAACAATTGCATATTTATGTGGTCTGCATCACAAATCTGTTAAAAAGAATAAATTTTATTTTGATAAATTTTTAAATTTGAACAGCAACACAGAGAGGTAGTGCTTATGGCAGAGATTAAAATAAAATATTTTATGAAGTTCGAAAAATGTTGAAGTAGATTTTTAGAAGTTCTCAAATTGGAGTCAAAATTAAACAATTTAAGAATATCTCAAAACATTGAAAAGTACTTTTAGAAACACTAAACCCCGGACTCAGCCATTAGTTAACTAAAATTGTGACGAAAGTTAAAGCATTTTGATTAACTAAAACATTGAACAAGAGAACAATATGGTTGCACGGCTAAATTTGTGGTTTAACTAATGGTTAACTAATGACTGAAAATAAAATTTTGCTTGTTAAGCCCTTGTCTATGTTTACTAATGACTGTGAGTCTTAAGCCTAAGAGGATCTCAATATCTATATTATATCAATTATATAAAATTCCTTTAAAATATAATGCATGCGTTGCTTTTTACTCAATAATATTCGAGTGGTTTCCGTGGCTCCATAGCTAGCGTCATTTGACGGGACATGTCGCACCCCCAGTTTATATGGCACCCATTCAAAAGTGGACAAAATTTAATTCAGTTGCGCGAAAAACTTCATGGTAAATAGTTCGTTTAACTGCAGTTGCTATAATTAATTTTCTGCCGGTTTTAAAAAAAAATCGAAAGACTTATTTTTTTATTGCATATATTTTGAGGGCAGCAAAGCGGTGAGTATTGATAGTTATGTGGTGCTTATATCAAAACAAACAGTATTGAATGTGATTTCGTTTTCGGATGAAAACGAGCGCGGCAGAACATGTTTATTCGCTTCTCCAAAAAGCAGAAATTACATCCAATCACTGATGGTCCCAGTTTTCCCTTTGCATGTTAAAAGACTTTAGGAAGTACAAATATGAAGCGCTTGAATGTAAGACCATTCCCAATTAAATTTGAAGTTTTCTCTAATTTTTTAGAAAACCCTTGGAAAATTTTCAAAAATTCTGGCAAGAAAAACTTAAATGGCACCTAGGGCGCCAAATCAAAAAATCCCTAATCTCGGATGATTTGGCACTTTAAAGTTTTTTTTTTTTTCAAAATGGAGAAAAAACATATTTGCAATAATTTGTATTTTAGTTGAAGTACTACGTTTTGTTTTAAAATAATTAAAAAATAAATTTGTGCTTAGTTCCTTTAAAAATCTTAATCCTGATTTCAAATCAGATTCAATAAAAAAGGTGCTATAACTGTCGGGCTTGTCGTATCAGTTTTAAAACTTTATAATATAATCTAAAGTTTATGTCATTATTTCTAAATCTTCAAATAAACATTCCGTGAAAATAAAAATCAACTTTTCCTTTTCAAACAAAACGGCAGCTAGTGAACATTATATCATTACTTTTGCCTTGTACTTGCATTAAGTATAAGCAAAATGATTTCAAAACTTCACTTACATATCTCTTCGCTAAAAAGTTCGTAGCTTAAGTCTAGTGTTTTATACCGTAAAACAAAATCCTGAAAAACTTTCTCGCAGGGCTTTGTTGCACTAAATCGCATTTACTTCAAACCCTTTAACATATTTTCTAAGCGTCAAGCTGTACTCACTCTCTCTCTGTTTCGCTCTCCCTCTCTGTCTGTCTTTCTCTGCAATGCGGCAACACATCAAAGGGTTTTGCGTTTTTTTTCTTATGTTATAATTTTTAATAGATTAGTTTCACATGGTCCAAGCAGCGTTCAAGAATTAACTTATATCTCCCCATGCAAAATGAGTGTACTAAGTATAAGCGCATGCTGCACCACCAAAATCCTGGCGCTGCATTTCACCAAAGAGCTTGTACGTACCACCACCGCCTGATGTGCGCAGTCCGCAGAAGTTATGAAAAATTAATAATAATGTCGAATCGATTGATTTCGAGGTATGACTTTATGCAGAGAGATCTCCGGAAAGGTTTACTGTTGTTGTTGTTGTTGTTGCTGCAGTTCAACTATCTATCCTGCAGCTAAAATAGCGTACACACTCCACACTCTGTGCCATGGATTATGGAACTGTTACTGGTAGAAAATATTGTCGATGTGGTTTTGTTTTCTTTTATTTTGGCCACTTTTAATGTTGTGCAAAAATTTATTGGCAAATGAAAAATAGCGCCAAATGCCTTAAAGGCGTTATTTGAGAGTGGTTCTTTCTAGCTGTTGTTTCATCGTTGGTTGCATTGCTTCACTCTCCCTCAGCTTTTGTTTGTGGTCTAATAGATAGTTGGTTGCATTATTTGTAAGTTGCTGTTGTAATGCGTTGTCTTTTGTTGCTGTCGATTTTTATGCGCAGTTTTTTCATTGATCTGAGGTTTTTTTATTTTGTAGGGGTTAATCCAACGCTAAATTTGACAACATTTTTAATAACAATACAACTCCATTAATTGATTTTCTAATTTTCAAATATCGTGGATAATGAATGGGCGGAAAAATTGTGAAGTAATGCCTTAGAAATGGCAATTATGACCAATTATGTTAGTCATGTTCAGCATCTACTAACCGTATTTCATCAAAATAGCTTGTATAGTTTGCAAGTTATTACGGCATGTAACGAAAAGTGTCGCAAAATGTAACGCGGCCTTGACATTTTAACTCTAGCGTGGTCGCAGTAGGTTCACTTCAAAACTATGTGATAAATCGTTCATAAAGCTTGTATAGTTAGCAAAGGCATGTAACGAAATTCAATCGTTGGGTGGGCGAAGCAAATATCTAATTACGACCATTTTTGCGGCTTTGAAATTTTACCTTCTGACAAGGTGGCAAAAAAGTTGCACTCAAATAGAATACGTACTGAGTGGGTAGAAATCGGTAGAACACCAAATATACGTAATGTAAGATTTTCGGGACTATTCTGAACGACTTTTTCTATTGCTATTTTTGGAATTCGCAAAACCCACGGAGTTATTTCAGTTTTGAAAGTAGGATAGCGACGCAAAAGTATGAATTGGCTGACATTTTATTAGAAATGAATAAAATTGGGCTCTGTTTTCAGGAAAAGTTTACATGATGGTGTGAAATCGATGGGATTAAGTTGAAAAAGTTATATCGGTCAAATAAACCATTATTATGGCACAAGATATATATGATACATATTACTTTTGTCCCTTTTTATGGAATTACTCAAAATTAACGATTCAATAGAATAGAAAAGTTGTTCCGAATAATCCCAGGATTCTTACATTTTTCGGTACTCTACCGATTTTTACACAGCCTTGTATATTGTACGTCATTAATTAAGCTTGTACAGTTTACAAAGGTATGTAACAAAAAGTGTTCAATTGTTATAAAATGGGCGCGGCACTTATCTGATTATGCCCACTCTTCGAGCAGTGTATGCCATACACTGTATGGTATTCATATTTGGCACATATCTATCAATTTTTATCAATATAGTTTATATACTTAGTTTCCTAAATATAAAGGGATGTAACGAAAAAAGTCGAAAAATGTCACGCGACCTTGAAATTTTAACTTTTAGAGTTTTACACTAATTTTATGAACTTTTAGTCATTATTTGCAAGAATCGAAAATTCCATGCATTCTTCAGACCAATTTATGTTTTAATTTAATTTATTTTAAATTATTTGAAAACCATGTGCTGCATAGATAAGTTCTATAAGTCGTTCATGAAACTGTTGTGAGAGCCATCGCGAAAGTTTCATTAATTTTTGTCTTGTAAAGCAAGCCATGGTATACCTCGAAAACGTGTAAGTCCCTCGAAAACCTCGTAAATAATACATTGTTGTGTATCTTTTTATTTTTGTTCATGACGACAATAATTGTCACTGGATCACTTACGTCAGATACTTCGAAAGTTCGAACCCAAATGGGAGAAAACTTGTTTTTCCTTGTCTGATTTTTCATCAAAACCTTATTGCCCTTTTTAAATATAACTTTATTTACCGAACTGTCGTATTGCTTCTTTGCTTGCTCTTTGGCCTTATTCTGATTTTCTCTGAGGATTTCATGTGCTCTCTGTATTTGAAATTTCAAAACTTTAATCTGGTTGTCGGCGTTGTAGACGGTTGAGCATTTCCGCTTCAAATTGGTAGGTAACTCCCTATCAAAAAAAAAAAACTCTCAGTCTAGACTAGGCTGACCATTTTTCTTGATGGCTGAATCCGGGAGAGGAAAAAAATTATTTTAACAGATGGAGCAAAAAATAGTCGACAATATAAAGTCTTTGATCTGTCCCTTTGTGGTCTTTGGTTCATAATCTATGGTCAATGATCCATAATACTTATATGGTGTTTGATTTGTCCTTTATAGCTTATGTCTTATAATCTATGAGCTATTATCTATCCTTTATGGTCCATGGTCCATAATATATGATCCACAGTTTACAAACTAAAATTGTTGCAGAATAAAATAAAAAAATTACACAATACAATATGCGTCCATCTAACATGAAAATCCGGGATGAGAGGGCAAAAACGATAAGTGTCCCGCAATATCCGGGACGCTTTATCAATCTAGACTAGACCGATCATATAACATACATCTGATTAAAAAAAAACTCTAGACGGCATTCTGAGAAGACAATTTGCGGTAGTTGTGCGAGGAGTGATTTCCCAGTTTACTCATGGAGTTGTCCACACTTTTTGTGTTTTTCATCGGTGCAATTAAACAGTGCTGCATTAGTTTCTGTTGTTGTCATTTTTTGTTTTTGTTGTTACCGTTCCTGTTGTGGACACCCAACAGAGACATCGTATTTGATGTCGTTTTCATCGTAGTCATCTGACGCTGGTCTTCTTGCGCTTTTGTCTGTGCGCATATTTAATATTCAATTTGCATTTATTTTGAATTCCTTTTTTTTTTTTGACTTCAGCTTTTCTGCTTTATTTGCTGCAATTGGCGATTCAGCGTCTCATCCTTAACAAAATAATAATATACGACATTTCAGCTGGGTTCGGTTCATCTGCGAAAAAAATTTTATTTCAATTTTGTTGTTGTTTTTTTTTTGTATGTTGTTGCTTGTTTGTTGGCCTTAATAGGCGTGGGATTGCCTGGCGAGCGCTTTTTCGCGGCTAATAATGCTGGCTGGCGCTGTTTTAACGACAAAGTGTTGACGAGTGCCATGCGCGAGTTGGCGTTGTTCCAATGCTGCAGCTATTGATGATGATGATTGTGGCTGGAATTGGTGGTGTTCTGTGACTGTGATGATGCGACTTTTACCCTGGTGTTGGTCATGCTGTGTGATGTGAAAATTGCCGCAGGGCTTGCAATTTATGTCAAATATTGTGAGTGTTTTGCTGGCCAATGCTGGACGCTGATGGTGCACAGCGCTGTGTTTCTAAAATTGTATTGCAAAGTTTAGTTGAATTATTTTAACAAAAAAGACTTAAGCAAACTTAAATTTTAGCTAATAAGAGTGTCATCTTTCTCCTTGACACAAATTAAATACCGCACACAGCAGTTTTTGGGCTTTATTTCGTTTTTTTTTTTTTTGGCGTTATTTCGTTTAAAATAAAAAAAACCAAATGACGCCCAAAAACAAAAAACGAAATAACACCCAAATAATTTCCATGCAAATAAATTTTGAGTGTTACTTCCAAAATGATTGTCGCTCAAATTTAATAATAATTTAATAATTTGGGCGTTATTTCATATTTTTTGGGAGTTATTTCGTTTTTATTTTGGGTGTTATTACGTCGATTTTTGTTTTTTTTTTTTTTTTTTTTTGGGAGTTATTTCATTCTTTGAAAACTAAAACGAAGTAACGCCCAAAAAAACGAAAAAAGCGCAAATTTTTGGGCTTTATTTCCAAAATGATTATCGCCCAAATTTATGTGAAAATAATTTTGGCATGATTTCGTTTTTCTTTTTGAGCGTTATTTGCTAATGCCGGAAAATAGGTGTAGTATAAGGGAACGAATAGTGTGACCTCAAATGAAAGGTTAGTGTATGATTAAAATCTTGGATGGCCACGAATAGTACGACTTCCAATGGAAGGTAGGTGTGTAATAAGGGTAAAAGATGGCTACGAATAGTGCGACCTCTAATGGAAGCTAGGTGCATGATTTTTCAAACTTGTTCAAATATTTCTAATCTGTCAAATATTTTCAATATCTCAAAGATTTAGAAAGCAATGTACTTGACTCAATTGTCGTCCTTGCAATTTATAATAAATGAGTTATATATCATTATGTATGTAACAATGTTCAACTGTTCGATTTTTTTTATAGCCATGAATCCGTTCGGATTCTTTATGCTTATTTTAAGCTTTTGAAAAGATATCGATCTAAATACATATGTTCACAGTTGACTCAACGCCAGCAAACATGCAAAGACGATTACTAAGCAAAAACAAGCATCATTACGTTGGGCAAAATAAATCATACAACATTTATGTGCAGCCATTTAAGCCAATTCATAATATGGGCAATAAATATCGACAAGCAAAGGTACGAACACAAATAAAAGGGTGGCTGGCTGGCTGACTGCATTGAATGTTGTGTACTGATGATGCGTCTGTAAGCAAACTTCTTCCTCAACTGCAAGTAATTTTTTTTTTTTTTTTTGCAATGCGGCACTATGTTTGGCATAAATGTGAGCAAGAAAATTGCACAATATATCAAATGTAAAAATTATATATGTATCGGAATATATCGGAGCCAAAGTAGCCATTAAATAACCTACAATCTGTACGGATTTATCAGATATTTTGAAGGGCTACTCTAATCCTATTAGCAATAACAGTTCGGTTAAGTTTTGATGAAGACTGCCTTGCACTTGTTAAGCACAATAGCGTTTGGTTGTCGTCGTCATCGTCGTTCCCTTAATCAACTTCAATTTCTTGCAATTGCAAGTCCATCAAATACGTCCATCAGTTGAACTGACAACATCATTGCTGATGACATAATCAATAAAATCATTTGAAATGCATAAATCTCTGCCCAGTAGTAGTTTTAGTGCAGTAGCAGACGAGTTGGCTGGCAGCCCAAATAAGGGACGCGACCGACAACGACGACGACCCAACATGGCGTTGATATTCAGTCACCACCAGCCAAACAATGTGACTCGTCAGTGCTGACAAGCTAAGTGGACATTATCAGCACCTAAGCATCATCGCATTGAATTACAAAAGAAAAATGACACGAACAACGACAAGAAAAAATCATCAATTGATGATAGAAATGGCAACATAGATATGTGATAAAGGGTAGAAAGAAAAGAAAGACAGTGAACAATCAAGTTTGTCGCTTGAATCTTTTGTTTACTGCTGCTGATCGTTGTAAATTATTTTGGGTTGCTGCAAATGTAAATGAAATTAAAACTTTGTTGCTTGCTGCGAAAACAGCAAGTTTGGCGCTTAAGTTTTTTGTTTTTTTGTTCAAAAATCATTATATTCAACATTCACACAAATTTAATTTACATGAAGTACCAAAAAATTAGCTTTAGGATGCTTAGAGTTTATTTTAGTATCCTTTTAGCTGATTGAATCCCTTTTCGATTTCATTTCCTTTGAGTATGACGGAAGAGCGCCTGTTTTCGTGTGGAAAAACACAACGATTTGTACCTGAAGACTTTAGTGCTAAACGCAGTCACACTTGCAAATTTTTTTCCTTTCTTCTTTTTCACTCCCTTGCAGTCACTTCTTTGTATTGCGCGAATTTTAATAATCGCTCGCACCACTATACCGGGTTACCACATACTGCGTGCCCAACGTAGAAGTTCCACTTCGTCTTCTTTTTTTTACTTTACGCCGCACCAGCGCAATGTTAAAGCCAGCGCGGCGGCGTTGCAGATGTGAGTTAAGTTATTTGACAAGCGACCTTAATTTAGCGCCACAATTTGATTATTTTCCAATATCGGGAACGAGCGAGAAAATTGATTTTTCTTCACAATTGAATAAAAAAAAGGACTTGGCATTTCTACTGTTACTATTTGTGAGGCAACACAGCGGCGGCAACTACATATTTATGTTATATAATTACCTAGAGATGTGCGAGTTGTAGATATTTTTGTAGTTTTATTTTTAACATCCATATTGCGGCAGTGTACAAACGTCTTGCGCACGCAGTTGATTTTACCACTTAATTTTGTGCACAATTTGTTGCGTGGCATGCAACGTGCAACCAACTCTGAAACATATAAAGATGATGTATGCGTTCGCTTAAGCGGCCACAAAAAGCGGATGAATGTCTGTCTTTGACAAGGCGGTCACTTTATGGGTTATTTAAATTTAAATTTCATCGATTTATTTATTTTGCTATTGATGGTGTTTTGGCCATTTTTGCAGCCAGTCAAGAAAAACAAAACTTCCAAAGACAACTAGGTAAGTATACCACAAGGTTTTCATATTTTGATTTGAAACACTTACATAGAATAAGTAATGTCGCTACCCTGCAGGACCCCTGACTATTCCAAAACTAGTTCGCAAACTACTCCTTGGGAGAAACCGACTAGTCCAAATTCTGGTCACATCACATATATAGTTCTATTTACGTTTTACATTGTTTGTCATTGGGCGTAACCAATTGTCTCCTTAAGGCCGCTTTATACTATCCCACAAAGTATTACAACATGTCAGAAAAAAAGTGTGATAGAATTTCAAATTTCATGTTTAGACTATCAAAAAAATCAAAACGCTTTTTCATTAGATTGTTTTTCTCTAGTTTTAACTATCACACATTGTTTGCAACATGTCATTTTGGACATGTCTTTATACTTTGTGGGATAGTGTAAAGCGGCCTTTATGCATTACATTCGAACCAGAAAAAGTTCAATTGTCTCTTTTTGCATTACATTTGGACCAGTTAAAGGCGAATTAGACCGATACACTATCGTTTGCTCTTCTTTCTAGTCGTTATAATTTCGCAATCGATACAAAATTGGACCACTTTTGGTACTAATGACGGATTATGCATTAAATTTGGACCATTTTTGTAGTCTGTTATGATCAACTTATAAAATAACTAAATGATGGATACATTATAAAGCAAATTGGTATCCAAGTATATTGTGTACTTTGCAAGAAGGAGGGGCATACTGCAAATTATAGAAGCTGTGAAGTGTACCAAAAGTTGAAAAAGAATTTTACTGATAAAAAAGCTGAGAAGCAAAACAAATTTGAATTTGTAAAACAATCCAGTAGAAATTTCGTCAATCCTGCTCGTTCGTTTTCAGATACCGTTCGTATTAATAACAAATCAAATAGCTCGAATAATAACAATAGTTTTGAATTCATTGATAATGAATGCAATAAAGTTTTTGGACAAAGTCTCTCGAAGATAATTTTTGAAATTAATCAGTTCTTACCTACTTATAAAAAAGATGCGCCTTTGCATGTAAAGCAAGAACAACTTTTTAATTTGTTTTTCACTATTTGTTCTGGTGCGAATCCGTAATGCCAAGAAAATTAAAGTGCATTTTCATAAATGTAAACTCTTTGATATCAAAACAGAAGCGTCATTCATTTAATTTGTTCTTAAAAAAACATAAGCCTGAAGTGGTCTTGGTCGCAGAACACAAGCTAAGGGTCAGACATAAAATAGAATTTATGGGCTATAACATTATTAAAAATCATAGGTCGGATAGTGCTAGTGGTGGCACTGCAATCTGCATTAGAGAAAATTTTAACTTCAAAGTTATTGATTTACAGCTCAATAACATTGAAAGCACTGCTATTGAAGTTAATCTCGTTGATGGTAGTTCATATCATTTGTTTCTTTGTATTTAAGACCTAGTTGGTCACTTACTGTACGAGATTTGAACTCGGTTCTGTCAAGGTTGAACTCCGACAAGTTCATCATTGGCTGTGATTTAAACTCTAAACATACTGCATGGGGTAATCCGTGTATAAATGTTAAAGGTAGACTTTTGTATAGCTGGCTTGATAACCATTTTCAAATTCATTTGATTCCCACAAGTGAACCAACTTATGGTTATAATTCTTTCATAGATTTCTTTTTAACTTCTACTTTAATAAATATTGATTTCAACAATGTTCATCCAAACTTTTTGAGCACACTAGACTATGACTCGGACCACAGAGCTGTAGAACTTAATGTTATTTCTAATAATGTATTGGTAAATCCACCAGTTGAAATCTTTAATTTTGATAAAATTAACAGAAATCTTTTTAATCATATTTTAAATGAAAGTCTAAGGGAGCATTTCCTTCCTACTAATAGAATTGTCTCAAAATATGAAATTGATAATTGTATTTTTTCAATTGAGTCAGCTTTTCAGTCAGCTATAAGTAACTCTACACCAAAAATAGTTATGAAAAAAAGAGGACTTATAAACCTTCCAGAACATGTAGAAAAATTCATTGATGAAAAAAAACGTTTGCGTAAGTTGGCCTTTAGATGCACTGATACTTCTAGAAAAAATACACTAAAAGCTATTATAAAAAATTTAACCAAAATTATTCAAGAACTTATTCAAAAACATGAGGATAATTACTGGTCTAATTTTTTTAAAAAGATTAAAATGAATAACAAAACGTATAAAAAAATAAAAGGATTGTGCGGCCTTAATAAAAAATCAGATCTTTCTGATTTCATTGATACCTCAGGAAATATAATCAGAGAGAATTTCAATAAAATAAATATTCTAGCCGATAACTTCGACAAAGTTCATCGTCAAAACTTAAATATGGGATCCACTCAATTTAGTCAGTTTGTTAACAATGATATAATGGAACTAATAAATACTGAACCAATATTCATCTTTAATAATGAATTTTCAGCTGTTGGTAATTCGCCATTTCAACATTCTAACGAACCATTAAACCAAACCTACAAGCAATTTATTAATGCCAAAGAAATTGGACTTATTCTTAAGTATAAAAACAACAAAAAAAGTTGTGGTGAAGATGGAATTTCCAATTTTGTATTAAGAAAGACATCTACTTTTTTTTGGAATTTTCTTGTTATTTTATTTAATCATATGTTCAATATTGGCTACTTTCCTACAAATTGGAAATGTGCAAAAATAGTTCCAATTTTAAAACCAAACACTGATGCGAGAAACCCGAAAAGCTACAGGCCCATCTCACTACTTTCAAATATTAGCAAACTCTTTGAGGGATTTCTTTTGAAAAAAATAAATGCTCATATTAATAATAATAATATATTAAAAAATTATCAATTTGGGTTCAGAAGTAATCTTTCCACAAATCATGCTCTCATGCTTTTATCTGATTTTGTAACTACAAATCTGAACAGAAGACAGGCAACAATAGCTGTTGGACTAGATTTTGAGAAAGCTTTTGATACTGCCTGGCATGAGGGCATTGTATACAAAATGTACACAATTTTTGGTTTTGATAAATTTATATGCAGGCTTGTTCTAAATTATTTATCGGATCGTTCTTTTTTCGTTTTTAATCGAGATGAAAACTCTATTATGAAAACAGTGATGGCTGGGGTACCACAAGGTTCAGTTCTTGGTCCTGTTCTTTACAATCTTTATTTAGCTGATTTACCAAATCCTAATTCTGATATATTCTCATTAATTTATGCAGATGATATTTTAATTATGAGTTCACACTGGAGATTGCGAACTGCTAATAATGCTATCAATAGATACTTGGAGATGCTTGTTGGGTTTTTTAAAAAATGGAAACTTAAGCTCAATGTTAACAAATGTGAATGTGCTGCATTTAAAGGTTTAAAAAAGTACTTGTATCCTAATGCTAGAAAATTCATCCCAAGTATTACGATAAATAGTCAACCAATTGCTTATAAAGAGAATCTAAAATATCTAGGAGTTATTCTAAATACCAAATTTGTTTTCTATCGTCACATTGATTACATATTAGTTAAGGCCAAGAAAGCATTCTTTTGTTACCTTAATTTTCTAAAAAGAACTAAGGACTTAAAAAATGAAATAAAATTGAACTGTTACAAAACAATAATACGTCCCATTCTAACTTATGCCTTCCCAATTTGGTTCAATATTTCTTCTTGTCAGATGGAGAGATTAAGGCAATTTGAAAGGTTCATTTTACGGATTTGCTCCGGAATAAATTGGGTGCTTACTCATGATGGTTCTCGTAAAAGGGTCTCGAATCGCAAAATTTATAATATTTGTAAAATAGAACGTATTGACACTTTTCTTATAAAATCAGCTCTAAAATTCATTAATAATCTTTCTTACATTGACAATCAGTTGGTAACAAACTATTTGGCAAAAGGAAATCAAATTGCACATCCTTTTAATGAAAGATACTTATCCCCCATTCATCTAAAAATTTTACACGATAATCATAATTTATATAATGGAAATCAGCTATTTTATTACCATAGGAAATTCAATTCATATGACATAAACAACAGAGTGTATAACACTAGCCAATATACAAAAAATTAATATAGTTTCAACTATAATAGTTATTATGTTTAGTTTTGTTTTTGTTTCTAGTTTTAAGTCTTAGTTTTAAGTTATAATCACTTTATATAAAATATATAATTGAATTTCCTTTTTATCCCTTTTTTTGGAAAACTATTATAAATGTAACCAATACTTGGACAACTTATTTAATTTTTTCTTTAATGTACTTTTAATTATTTAAATTTGAATTCCTAGAAAAATATTATATATATGTTAGGAAATAATTGTTATTTAATATATATGTGTATAATATGTAAAATTTATGGGAGCAATAAACTCTGTTAAATCTGTTAGTTTTAACTATCACACATTGTTTGCAACATGTCATTTTGGACATGTCTTTATACTTTGTGGGATAGTGTAAAGCGGCCTTTATGCATTACATTCGAACCAGAAAAAGGTCAATTGTCTCTTTTTGCATTACATTCGGACCAGTTAAAGGCCAATTAGACCGATACACTATCGTTTGCTCTTCTTTCTAGTCGTTATTATTTCGCAATCGATACAAAATTGGACCACTTTTGGTACTAATGACGGATTATGCATTAAATTTGGACCATTTTTGTAGTCTGTTATGATCAACTTATAAAATAACTAGGCAAAAGATGGGGCTATTGAGACAATTGTTCCGTCGGTCCTACAGGGTAACGATTTATGTTGAACATTCAGAAAATCTGTAGCTTAGCAATAAATCAACACGAATTCTGCTTCTTCTTGTGTCCTATATCTTCTCTCGGAGTAAAGGACCTTCAAAAAACCCCACCAATTTGCACGTTTGGGGGATGATAAAAATTGAATACTGCTCGAGCTTAGTCCGAAAGGCCTAGAGGGTGGGCTACCTCTACTCAGCGGGACCAAAGGTCAATAACAGTGAGGTTGGTAGAAGGGGAGAGTTGAGCCGATGTGAAGTATTCACAGTAATAAATTTCGGTTTAAATTTTCAACTTTATATGGAATTTTATGGTTGAAAATTGAATTTGTTATGGCAACCAACTATTTTAGTTGATTTTTTAAACTATTTATATTTGACACCCTTTTGTTGGTAAAAGATTTTGAGAAAATCAAGCGAATTCTTAAGTAATTCAACTTATTTGTTGAGTTTTTCAACTTTCCTCAGTTGATTTCCTCATCTGCATTCGGCTTTGCTTAGAACGTTTGATCTTAGCTGTCTCTTGCTTGCCGATTGCTTCAATTTGTTCTTCGCCAAAATACTAAAAAATTTGAATTTTTGCTTTTGCTGTGATTTCATGTCGCTGTGATTCGCAACCAGTCTATGCTTGGAAGTGAATATATGTAGTATGCTTGAAAGTTGCTCAAAATATTAGCAAATGCGTCAATGAGGCGACCTGTGGTGTCCTTTTTACGCAAACCATCCGTCAATTTTTTATTTTTTATTTTTTTTTTTGGACTTATATACTTTTTTATGTGTGGTTCAAAAAGTACGATTTTCCATCGGTTTCATTCAAAAAATTCTTAACTCATTAAGTACATTTTTTCATCTTATAGAGTTGACATTTTTTAACTTTTTTAGTATAATATTTCAACCTTCGAAGATGAGGTCTTTTCAACTTTTTAAGTTAAGAAAATTAAACCTGAGAGTTGATATAAATTTCAACTTTAAAGATGAAAAAACTAACCAAATAATGTTGGATAAATATACCAACTTTTTA
This sequence comes from Calliopum simillimum, assembly GCA_951812925.1. Lineage (NCBI taxonomy): Eukaryota > Metazoa > Arthropoda > Insecta > Diptera > Lauxaniidae > Calliopum > Calliopum simillimum. The sequence continues at coordinate 27,102,169 of OX638368.1, forward strand.
AGTTGAAAAATTAAATCGAAATTTATTACCGTGTTGTCTTCAATTCTCTCCAACATTTCCCCGTTCACATATTTCTTGTTTCCCTACGTTTGTCTATTAACCGTTGCGTTTCCTTGTGTATTTCATCCCAATGCTTGACGGCAAACTTTCGTTGGTTGTTGTTGTTGTAGCGAATGGAACGTCAGGTCTGTAAATTAGGGAAACAATTAATCTTTTCGTCTAGTTTGGGGGATGATAAAAATTGAATACTGATCGAGCTTAGTCCGAAAGGCCTAGAAAGTGGGCTACCTCTACTCGGCGGGACCAAAGGTCAATGACAGTGAGGTTGGTAGAACGGGACAGTTGAACCGATGTGAAGTGACATTGGGGCTGCCTCTGCATAATGGGCACCGATACGCGGTGCTCTCAATGATGCGGGCACGGTAGTTCATCAAGATGATGAAGTAGTCCAAACGACTTTTGACTATGATGAATGATTGGAGGGCAGCTATTGAGGACTTTATTAAGTGCCAATGCAGAGCGTTGAGAGTCTCGCGGATGGGTCTAGTATTCCAGAAGTCAGGCAAAAGACCCAAATGGCTGCCATACGACTCCGAAGATCCATCCTAATACACCTTTAAGGCAACGGTTTGTTGACAATCCCATAAGAGAGATGTGCGGGGTTATGGCAGACCAGTAAAAACTGCTACGTAAGTTGGGTGTTTTGTTGTTGGACCTTTAGGAGTCCTGTTTCATCATGCAGATGGTCAAATGACAACCGGTAGCTATACGCAAGGCGCTGTTTTTCTTGGCCTGAAGATTGCTCCACTGCGTGTTGCTGAGCGGGGGGGACCAGATGGGGCGGCATAATTTAAGATGGATCATCGCCTTATATATTGCTATAAGGATCTCCTTGTCCTTCCGGCAATGCCACTCAGGACACGGTTCATTTTGCTTAATTGGAAAATTTGTACAAGTTATCCAGTGTCACCCTGAAGATTATTGAACATTTGGTGGGATTTTTTCGTTGTTAATGTGGACGTCGAGGGTCTTATTCACCTCGCTTTTGCACGAAGTGAAGAACGTTGCAAAGGATTTTTGTTTTAGCCGATGCAACGATGGTGCAGCCATCAAAGTAGGAGACCAAGGTGATGCCGGGAGGGGGAGGTGGGAGAGGAAGAAGTTAAAAGGCGGAGGAGAAAGCACACATCCTTGCGGCACACCAATTTCAAGTTTTCAGAATTTAGACCTAGCATTTCTAAATTCCACGAATGCCATGTAAATAGGCTGCTAGGAACCATTTTGTACTGACGGAGAGGGTTGCGTTTTAAAGATCCGCAAGAAGGATGTCTAAATTGACTGTGCCGAATGCCTAAGACAGATCGAGAGATGCGCAGATGCGGGCTCTTGCAGTTCAGCTCCTCTGTTCTAACATTGTGATAGCGGCCAGTGCTGTGGTTCTGTCTGAAACCATATTTGTGGTCTGCGAAGCTGAGGAGCTGTTGAATTTGCAGTAGAAGAAGTGCTACCAACACCTTTGTCGCAGCACATAAAAATGAGATGGGCCGATATTAAGTGCCCGAATTAGCAGTCATACCAGGTGTAATAATGAAAGAGATTACACGGACATTCTACCGCATAGTGGGCATGTTCCTGCGAGCGATGGTGAGATTGAAAATCTCATTTAGATAGTGCATCGTCGACTGAGGCAACTTTAGCATGACTATGACAATGCCGTCAGGGCCATAGAGACCTAGACGGCTTTGCTTTCTGTACAGTGGCTACCACTGCTTCCAGAGTGAAAGGCTAATGATCTGTGGGTTCACGGAGATGTTTAAATCTCCTTAGGGTTCCTCTGCTTTCTTTGATTCGGTAAGGGAGATGCTCCACAAAGTGGAACGCACATTTTTTACTATCGCCATACTAACTGCTGTCGAAACTTCTTATAGTGGTGCACGGGGAGATTTTCCACTGCCCATAGAGATACTTTATTGCAAACTAGAGGATTTTAGAACCGATGGATTCCTTTTATGCTCATTGAACAGGTTACAAATGTCCCTGCAGAGATACATATATCTTTTGGTAGCCATGAGTAGGATATCGCGAAGTGTACGCTCTCCAGTTGCGGAAACAGGTGGTAATGCACAAGTGTGTATGTAATTTCTTTAAAAATCTATTTCTGAGCCTCTATGGCTTCTTCAGCCACTTTTCTGTGAAACGAATCCGAGTGGACAGCAGTCTTCTTTTTTATATTTTCACCTGCATTTGAAAGTAATGAGAATAATTTCAAAATAATGAAATATTAAATTGTTTCTTGGCTTACTTCTTCACATATAAATTGCAAAGTGCAATATTTGAGCCATAAAAGCGAAAATGCCACCACCTGTAGCAGCGTCTGATGTGACTGTTAAAAAAGATTTTTCTCTCAAGAAAATAGCGTCATTTTTAAATATAGAAATTATACAGCTTTTGCACCATTGACAGATATCATTTCGCTACCCAAGTAAGCGCAGTTGTCCACTTATCTTTTGCTTGATTGGCTACTCATGAAGATCCCACCGTCAATATTACTTCAGCGGCGTTCTTTTATTTCAGCAATTTTGTCAACATCTTGTTTCTAAGCTCATTTCAGGTATCAGATACCTTGTGATTCATTATCTTGTGGCGTTTTTTCAACATTAATATTCCTTCAACATTTGATATGTGTTGTACTATAAAATTTGTGATTGCTCATGCAATATTTATTTTGCCCTATGCTTTCCTAAAAGTTACAGAAGAATAAAATATAATACAAAATTTAATACTTATTTGAAGAAATCAATGGCTATTATTTTATCTAAAAAGCCTTGTATCAGCAATGACAAAAAAAAACAATATGATTCGCTAAAATTAGTTAATCAAAATGACACATCAACAATTTTATAGTTTCTATAATTCGCTAGAATTAGGTAATAACAGTTTCTTGAATAAGCTAAAAAATAAATACAATTTAAAATCAAAATTTGGTTATATCTTTCTAAAATGGAATACATAAAGAATTTAAATCCCTAAGGCTTTAGTTACATAAAAGTGGCATCTAAATATAGTTTATTTATGATAGCATTAAAAACGCTTCCCTCCAGCCGGGTTTCTCACATTTCTCCAAAAGCTGTTTAAATAACTGCACTGACGTCACATCTGTACTTGAGTCTGCCTCCTGCACAGCTTTATCTACAATATGACGTATTGTACGCTTCAATGATTGCTCCAGCATTTGTGATTCATCTGCAGTTATACGACGCCGCACGGCAGCTTCTAAATCGAATAAATGCTTGTCATCTACACCCGGAAATAGCGTACGCATAGCATTAGCTAAATTAAAAAGATATTCACGGTTGGGTCCGCTTGGTCCAGCTGAGGTGAATATTTGTTCAGCTATACTATCTAGTTGCCAAACAGCCCCTGCGTATGAGTCATTTTCTGGCGTGGCTATATACATAATGATGTCACAGGATTTCCCCGTCTCTTCTGGGAATTCTTGAAATTCTAATGTGCAACGTTCATAACCATTTTTTTCACGATAGTCCAAATGTGCCAGCACTTCTCCTTTCTGTTGAGCTGCAATTCGATACGCTACACCGTACACGCGATCCTCTGGATCCGCAGTTGGCAATAATGTAACAACACGTCCCGGCCTTTCATATGTTCCGCGATGATCGATACTATGCTGATAGAAACGCCGCTGATAGCTACGTATGAAGCCCTTTCGTCGATCTATATATGGAAAATCTGCTTTCCACACTAACGAACCGTAGCCAAAAATCCAAATATCTTCAACAGTCTGTGGATAATTGTGTACACTTTGATTTGTTGTCATTTCGAGCATTGCGCTTAAGTTAGACACGTCACCACAATTGCCACTGTTATTTGTTCCCTGCAGAACCTTTGATGCGAAATACTTTTGATATAATTGACTGACAATTGTTTCGATATCCAAATTCATCTTAGTTGCATTTGTTGCTACGGCCACATTCAGTTCGGGTAGGAGTTCTGTGCAGATTTGCAAAAATTTCGAAGCGTTTTTAATCATCATTTTTATGCGATTGATTTTATTTTTTACGTTTTTTGTTATGTGTTACTTTATTAACTAAAATTTTCCAAGTGCTGAATTTATTCAAATGAAATTTCTGTTTTTGTTGAGCAAATAATCGTAGTGTCAAAATCAGCTGACTTTTGTTTACATGCGAAATTAAGTGGAGCCTTCAAGTAGGCTACGGCTTTTTTTCGAAAATTGAAACCTGACCACTATCGAGTTTTTGTCACATTGCAAAGGGAAAAAATCCATACAGGATGAGATTTAACTTTAAATGTCAGATTTAACTTAAATCTCGGATTTAAGCTAAGATTAAGAGCAAAGTCCAGAAACCACCTTAAATCTTCGGTGGAAGCAAGCTATAAGAGTTCTGGGACCATTATGAACTACTTTCCTTAGTTTTATTTTCCGACATAGCTTTATGAAAATGGGTATAAGTTCGGAACCCATTAATGGCTTTTAATAATATTGATGTCATGGAAAACATTTTAACTGGCTACTACAAAATCAGAATAGTCCCAGAAATCTTACACCCTGTAAGCAAGGCGTGCCAAAGAAAGCTAATAGCTGTCTTTTAGACGGCAGCGTGTTAACACGTAGTTATCACTGCACTTCTAAAACGTTTGGATGGATAGCCCTTAAAATAAGTCCAAAAAATTAACCAAAATTTTTCGATATTTCGCTTCATTTTCGAGATATCAAGGTAAAAATATTACGAGCATATTGAAACAATTTTAAGAAATGTTATATTTGTTAATGTTTTCATAAAACGACATAAAGTAAGTGAAAAAAATCTGATAAAATTTTTCGATATCTCATTTTGTTTTCGCGGTATAGAGAATTAAAGTTTTTAAAGAACAAGTCAAGTTTTTTACTTTTTTCTTGTTTTTACAAGTGTAAAGGGCTTTTGTTGTTGTTGTTGTTTGTGTTGGTGTTGTTGGTTGTGGTGGTTATATTGTTGTAATGTTCTTGTTTTGAAATTTCTTTAGTATTCTTGTGTTACATGAGTCTCAATATCTCCAAAATGAGGCAAGATATCGGAAAATTTTATTCAATTTTTGCAACTTATTTTAAGACGGTTTATGTGAAAACATGTAGTATTTTTCTTGATATTAAATTTTTCTTAAATCTTGTTTTTTTAGGTTTCGATAACTCGAAAACGAAGCAGGGTATCGAAAAATTTTATTTAATTTTTTCGACTTTTTTGGGTCGTTTTATGTGAAAACATCATCAAATCTAGCATTTCTTGAAATTTCTTCAATACTTTCGTATTCTTTAAGCCTTGATATCTCGAAAACGAAGTGAGGTATGGAAAATTTTTATTTAACATTTTTAACTTATTTTAGGTCGATTTATAAAAAATTATTATCAAATCAAGGAGCCATGGAAAATAGATATTTTGATATCTCGAAAACGAAGTGAGGTATGGAAAAATTTTATTTAACATTTTTAACTTATTTTAGGTCGATTTATAAAAAATTATTATCAAATCAAGGAGCCATGGAAAATAGATATTTTGATGGCATAATGTGAACGTTGACTTTATTGGTTATAGATTTATTCCATGATTTATTAATAAGCTGTCCATAAACCTCATGACGCACTGAGGAGGTAGGAGGTCTGAACAATATTGGTGTATATTTTACTCCATACTCATGAGTCAATAACAATGGTTATGGCAAGTTGTCAAAATAAAAAAATGGAACCCTGCATCTTGCCTTACTTATAAACCAACCAATCAAAATGTATCAAAATCGCGGAATATGGCCACACCTTTGACTGACAACTGAACACTGCTGCCAACATGCAAACACAAAAATAAGCCTGTTGTTTTTCTTTAATACGTCTGTAAAATTTTATTTTTCATAGACTGCGTTTGTGAAAATTGTGAATTTTAAGGTAATTAATCATATCAAAGCTAAAAACTAAAAGAGTATATTTTATTAATCGTGTGTGTTTACTATTATAAAACAATTTAAGTGAGTAAAAATCTTTAAAAGTAGTTGAAACCACAAGAAGCTCAAAGTGAAAATTTTTACTTACACAAACAAATTGCATTGGAAAATGTAAAATTTCTACTAAAAATATGCTTAAATGTTTATTTATTGATCTATAGTGTGTTAAAATAATTAAAAGCCACATCGAGGTAAGTTTATAGATAAAAATTGTCTACTATGAACTAGGTATACAGTGAAGACGAATTTTCATTGACCTAAATTTAGCGGTGCTCCAATGAAATGTGCAAACAATTTTTCACACATGCTACGAAATATAGTAAAAATTGTGAATTATGGCCATAAATCAAAAATAATTTTGTATCATTTTAAATTACAAGTCCGATAAAAATTTTAAGTAATTTTTTTTAGCTGTGTTAGCAAAAGACCATGAAATGTAGAGAGACCTTCAATATCATTGAAAACTTTCAGTTGCAGAAAGATCAAGCCCACACTGTGTTTTTGATGATATTCAATGTAACTATATAGTTATTGTCTATATATTGTATTTATTCAATGCCACTGTTAAAAAAATTTGCTTAAGTTCAGTTTACGGATATTCGTCATATTTTTAAGGAAATGTCTATACGGGGCGTTCCGCGTACGCGAAAACTCCTCTCTCTCTCTCAATTTACTCAATTAGCGTACGCGAAACTCAATTAGCGTACGCGAAATCCAGTGAAGTTTTTTCCCCCGGGGAACTTGATTAATTTATGTACTGATCCGCGGCCGAAGGCCGCCGCGAAGCCGGTGTCGGATTTTTGGGAGTTTTAAATCCTGAGCTGCGGCCGCAGGCCGCCCACTTACCCCTACTTTTATGTAAAATTACTGTTGTAACGAAAATGCGTCCCGGGGGAAAAAACTTCACTGGATTTCGCGTACGCTAATTGAGTAAATTGAGAGAGAGAGAGGAGCTTTCGCGTACGCGGAACGCCCCGTATAGACAGACTCTATTTTTAAACCAAAACTTTCGTACCAAGTTCTTAATCTGAAGGAAGAATCAGAGCAAAAATGGCACAACTTAATGTGACCGATTTTTTTCGTAATAGGTTTTTTCGTAGTGAGATCTAGTTGCTTGCAAAATTATGTATATCTCTACACCTTCTGGTTCCTGAGTTAAAAAACAACAAAATATGAGACAGATTTTGAATGATTTTTCCAATAAAATAGAACTTTAAATTCCGCCTCCGGAAAAATTCATAAGAAAGATCTTTTTATATTTTGCCATCTTACAATAATATTTATTTATCCTTAAACAATTCATGAAAAAGATCAAATAAGAGATCAAGAAGTGCTGATCAGATCTAGTTTCGGAAGTAAAGTCTGAGAAATTTCCAAATATATCAATCGGTATAAATTAGTTCAAGTTTTTAAAAGCACTTGAGGGTACCTCTCACTCTAATATTTAAAAACCAATTTTTATCTAATGTATCTACCACATGTACAATATAATACCATAGAATTTTCCCTTTTATGGGAAAGCAGTAGGTTCCCTTAAATCAATAGTTCTCGACCCGTAGAAGTAGTTATGTGGACCAATCAACCTACAAAATGTTCACCTCTTTCCTTGATAAAGTTCTAACTAAATTCGTCATTGCAGATTCGATCTGGTCTGGCAAAATGGACAGTGCCTCATGCTCGACTTCAGAAATTTCAAAAATCACTTTCTAGAGAGGCAAGGTGTACACTCGTTCAACTTTGTTCGGGTTACTCACTCATTCTGCAGAGATACAGAGCCCGGATCATTGGGGGAACCCCGGATCTGTGCCCATTATGCAGTGGTAGTTCGACGACACTTTTTTAACTGTTCTTCCCGTCCAACCAACCTCAATACGATTGACCTATGGTCATGCCCAGTAGAAGTAGCCCAATTTCTGGGCTAAGCCGCCCTGTTTTCTATTTTTATTATCCCCCAACACTAGTACCCGAAAAGAATAACTTTGTTTTACTAATTAACAGACCCGGAGTTGAAGTTACTACAACAACAACAACATAACATATTTCCATTTAAATAAATTAATAAATAAATATTTCCATTTCTTTTTTTCGACAAATTTAACGCCAGAAAACTTTTTGAAAATAAAGCCAGAAATTTCTGGCATTATTTCCAAAAATTCTGGCTTTATTTCCTAGTTAATTTTAAGTTTTATTTCCAAAAATAATGCCAGAAAAAAGCTCCCGAAAATAACGCCAGAAAGTTTTTTGGATATAAAGTTAAAAGAAAAGTCTACACTTTGGTTTGGAAACAAAGCCCAAAACTTTTGTGACATTTTTTTCAAAAGTTACGGCTTTATTTCCAAAAGTGATGTAGCTTACAATAAGGAAATAATGCCAGAAAATCTTGGAAACAAAGCCAGAAATTTGATGGAACTAATTTTTAGAAATGGAGCCAAAAATTAAATAGGAAATAACGTCTGAATTTGGAAAAAACGCTTAAATTTTTTTTTTGGAATAAAGCCAGAAAAAAATTCAACAGAAATTTTTGGCGTTATTTCCATTTTGTAGATGTAGAATGTAGAGATACGTATGAAATTTCCTTCTTATTCTGCATTTTTGAATCCCTAATGTAAGTACTTGGATTATCAGCTTTTTCCAAAGAAAATTTTTAATTTTTTCTCATATCATCGGCAGAATATTTTTTTGGCCGTCAACGCCAAAATACGTGATGTAACTTTATGCTACCGTGTACGCTATTTCTAAATCTTTTATCCATTTTTTTCTATCTCTTACCAGTCGTGAGTTATCCAGTATTCTTATGCCAAGTCGTAATCCTAAAAATGCGTTTTTCCCAAAATTTTTCAATTGTATACGGCAAAACAATACTTAGCCGACAATATATTTATATTTACAAGAACCAAAACTTTATGATGCTTTTTAAGTGCATTCCTTGCGTGTTCGTAAGGCAATAACCGCACTAACTCCTCTGCAGATAAAACAAAAGAAACATAACAAAATATTAAAAAAATCTTTCTTTCCTTTTCCTTTACAAAACAGAGAATGTTGTGCATTATATACGTTGATCGGTCATTGAACTTTTTTAACGGACAACCCTATCACTTTATATAAACAGACGGACGGACAAAGCAAACAGCTGAGATTTATAATTAAATCAACAGTTGTCCTAAATCAACTATGTTCTACAATAAACATTGTTGCGTGTTAACTTTGTATAAATTTTGCGCTCTATGTTTTATTAATAACATTTTTGTTTGGTTTCCATATTTTTCTTTTCATCCAAAGTTCTATGCTTTCCATTATCAAGACACAACTGACCCATATCTCTCCTGATGATTCATTAGGACGACAGATTGCAAAGTAAATGTGCGGAGGGAGTGTGCCTACATATATGAATGTGCGTGTGTATTTTAGATTTGGTTTTCTATGCTGCCTGGAAGCTCTTAAATAAAAGTGAAGTGAAAAACATTGACATGCATCTTCATCATTTACACTTTCTAATAGGTAGAATAGATAAGATAGACGTTTAGACACTACACTAATTTATGATATGGCCTGGCATACTTAATAAAATATGTTTATTTTTGTTTTTGTTTCTGTTTTGCTTGCGGCATCATCATCAACAGTAAGAGCATCAAAATTGTGGCTACTTTAAGTGGTAGCTCGATATATGTTATGTGAAGGCTTTACCTGCTATTCGTTCTCCTTTAGACGTTCTTGTATGTATTTTTAATTCATTTGTTGTTTGTTCTTATATCCAAAATTCTGGTTTATTTTCTTCTTTCCGCTTCTTTTTTTTAATGTATTTTGGGTGTTTTGTTTTTTTAATTCGTCGGTATATTTATGAATATTCAGAAGTTTGGCCGGTTTCTTTGTTACAAAATTACGCATATATTGTGAAAGAAAGTTATTAACCTTTTGTTTTAAAAATTTGCTAAAACAAAAAAAAAACCTTAGTGTAGGCATTTACGACCGTGAGATTGAAAAAGGCTTTAATTTTTGTTTTAAACCTTAGAATAATTTTTGAGCATTTTTCAGATGTAACGTTGTCTGACAAAACCATACTTAATTTGCCAGATCCAATAGTATAAAGAACAAAACTCTGAAGCAAATATTTGTCCAATTTTTGCCATTTTGAATCCTGAAGTTGAAAAATGAACACTTCGCCCTTTTAAACGACTCATGTGAAGTTTATTCCAGAATTTTCGAAAACCGAAAATTTTTTTAAGAGTTCTGAGTTCGTTAGGAAGAATTCTGGAGTTCTTTCACTAAATTCGAAGTAGTTCTGCGAAATTGGACCAAACATCGGAGGTGTGTCGTTTTTTGGTCAGCGCAGCTTTTTTCAAGTGTAAAAGTTTTGATAACATTTTTAAGCTCTCAAAAATTCTGGAGTTGTTGTTTGGAAGATTCCTTTAAACGTGTTAAAGCCTCGAAAACCTCGTAAACTCGTAAAAGTTGTCAAAATCAATACAAACTTTGACAGTTTTACGAGGTTTTCGAGGCTTTTACACGTTTAAAGGAATCCCCCAATAAATTTTTTTTAATTTATTTTTGGTGAAAAATTTTTCATAAAAAAATTTCTTGGAAATAAAAGTTCTGATGAGTGTTCTGGATAGCGCTCGAAGAGTTCTAAAGAAAATCATTGGTACTTTTTTCCAAAATATTTGTACTTTGCATGGTAATCGCTAAATAAGGTTCCATCGGTCATACAGCAAAGAAAAATTTTACCTGAGAGTAGCTCTGATTAGAGTTCTAGATAGCCCTCGAATTGTTCTGAATCCTCCTAACATTTTTCCAAAATGTTCGATTGTTTCATTTTAATCCAAAAATCAGAAAAAAAATGTTTGCCGTAGAAGAGTTCTAATTAGAGTTCTGGGTAGCACTCGTAGAGTTCTAAAGAAAATCTCAGTAACATTTTTCCAAAATATTCGTAGTTTTCATGTAAATCGCTAAAAATGGTTCTATCGACCACACATCGAATACAAAATTTTACCTGAGAGAAATTTTGGTTAGAGTTCTGAATAGCGCTCAAAGTGTTCTAAGGGAAATACTAGTTACATTTTTCCAGAATATTCGAACTTTTAATTTTAATCCAAAAATCAGAAAAATTTCTATTTTTCCAAGCATGTATGCTTAAGTAACATTTTCCAAAATATTCGTAGTTTTCATGTTAATCGCTAAATACGAATATGTTGGAAAAATGTTACAAGGACTTCCTTTAGAACTTTGCAAGCGCTATTCAGAACTTCTCTCAGATACTTATTTTTTTTTCCTAAGTGACCGATGAAACCTTAATTAGCGATTAACATTAAAACTATGAATAATTTTTAAAAGTGGTGCAACTATTTTTTGCTAAATCATTATTCATCAGTTCATTGTCAAAAAATACTCGCTTTCTCTTGTAACTCAATCCTGTGGGACGAGGAGAAATGTTTTTGTGATTTTTCTTTTACACATTTTATGAGGGGTTCTTTATGTGCATTTGAATTTATTTCATACCGAAAAATAAGGTCTCCACAAATCTCCCTAATACTTTTCCGATACAAGTATTTCTTTAGAATGAAATAAATCGAAAACTTAAACCCCAAATATTGGTGTAAACATACTTCAATGAATGCCAACTGTAGCGCCTGCACGCAAAAAATAATCTTCAATTTAAGAAATACCAAAAATGACCAAACCAGTCAACATCAGAAGAAGCAAAGGCAGCAAGACCAACAACAAATTGTTAACTTCCAAAAGAAGATCAAACCGCTTAGTCTGAATTTGCTTTTCAATAAAAGAAGTGTGTCGCACATTATCATCTTAAATAGGGAACGTGTCAAAAGGGAATGTATTTGTTCTTTTGTTAAAAAGAAATGTCAACATACTAAACGAAGTTTTAGTCATGACAAATGCGCATTTGTCTCAATAACTATGTAAAAAAAAATACTTACTGTAAGCACAAAAAACACCACGAACACTTCAAAATGCTTGCCATACAAAGCTGTTACATAGCCACGCTATTTTTATTACAATTCAACAATCAACCAGCAAGTGCAACTAATTTGCTTGATAGCTACTTACCTGCTTCTATGCAAGCTTTGGCATACTACATTGATCACCTGCAATATGAGCCCTTATCTACAACAACTGTTGAGCCACCATTTACCATCAGTGATGAAGAACTTGTCGAAATAGCCAGCACTACTCCAATCACTCCCACAACAGCGAAACCAAGCATAACTACCGGTTGGTGGAAACCACCAGATTGGTGGGGCGCCTCAACCACAACCACAACAACGGCAAAACCTACACCAGCACATAAACCAGGTCTTTATGCACCACATCCAATACCGCTACGCTCAGGAAAACCAATACTAAAACCTGAAGGATATGCAAGTTTTGATGAAATCGGTGATGATGTTGAGTTTGATTTTGATGGTCCAACGCTGTCGCTAATACGTGATATACAAACTGAAATCAAACATGATGAGTTCACCAACGATGTTGAATCATTAGATAACTTTCTGCGTATTTATGATGATAATTATGGACGTGCCTCGTTCGATCCCGACACTGCTATGGATCGTTGGTCGAGCACTTCAACGGCGGGTAAAAAACGTGTTCCACCAACAAAGCCATATGTTGAATTCTTACTTGTTTACGATCTACTTAAACGTGATGCTAAAGCGGCAAATCTCAGCAAATATGAAGGTTACTCTGATGAGCTATTGAAAGATTTATATGAGCTATCACATGCTTCGGCAGAGCGACAGCTGTATACGCTATTTAAACGCATGCTTGATCGTCGTGATGTACAACGTAGTGATGTGGTTTCTCGCATACAAGGAATCATCAAGGATTTGGTTAATCCAAGTAGTGCAACTGTGAAGGCCTTACGTTATATACCGGCGTTGGTGTTTTTACCATAGTTGGAATTACAGAAAGCAAAAAAGGAATAAGATTAAAATTAGCAAACCAGTAATATTTTATACAAGAGTTGACAGTAATAAAATTAAAATGTCTTGATTTGTGTTTTTTGTTTTTCTGCACTTCATAACGGATTAAAAACGTTGCGCATTCCGGACTTAATTTACGTCAATTAAAAAAAGTACACTGTGTAAAAAATTTTCACGTTTCTTTTCAAACTTTTAATGGCTCATATGAAGTTGGCTACGGAATTTTCGAAAGTTTTTAGAGTTATGACTCTTTTTTTAGAATACTGCTGGAGTTTTTTCACAAAATTCGAAATACTTAGTTCTGCGAAATTGGACCAAAAATCCAAAAATCGGAGGTGTGCCGTTTTTTGCTTAGCGACGCTTTTTCAAGTAGAGGAGTTATGGGGGTCACTCTGTAGTTCGATTCGGAAGTTATTTCTATTCGAATACCAAATCCAACAGCAATACTGTTTTTCAAATATCACAAAACAGAGCCGAAAAGTCAAAATTATATACGAAAAACGAATTTTAGAGTAACAACTTTATGAATCCGAACAGATTTATTTACGAATCGAACTACAGAGTAACCCCCCTGATAACAGTTTTGAACTCACAAACAAGAAAGAGTTCTGGAGTTCTTTATATTTTTTATTTTTTTTTTTTTGGGGTAAAAATTTCTTGAGTTCTGATAAGAGTTCTGGATATCACTCAAAGAGTTCTACAGAAAATCCATGCACCAATTTTCTAAATTATTCGTAGTTTTCATGTTAATCGCTAAATAAGGTCCCATCGGTCACTCAGGAAAAATAAAATTTACCATAGAGGAGTTCTGATTGTTTTTCTGCGTAGCGCTCGAAGAGTTCTAAAGAAAATCCTCGTTACTTTTTTTCAAAATATTCGTATTTTTCATTTTAATCGAAAAATCAGAAGAAAAATGTTTTTTCTAAGTATGTATTCGAAACCAATTATTTTATCGTAGAGGAGTTCTGATTTGTGTTCTGGGCAGCACTTAAACAGTTCTACAGATTTATGTACATGATGTTTGTGCACTTTCATGTATCAAATAACTGGATCTTCCAGGAGGACAACGATATAAAGCAATCGCCGAAAATTGTCAAAGAATCTTCTCTTCTTATACGAGCTAAAATTGTATGTTTGTTTTGTTGTTTTTTTGCTTGTACTGATTTCTGTGCCAATATTTTTTCTCGAAAACGGCTACAGCGATTTTAATGAAACTTGGAATAGTGTTTTATTAGTAAACAATGAAGAATGAGCTAGGTTTGAACTTTTTAAATGCTCACTAGGGGGTGTGGCACTGCCCTAAATTTTAAATTTGATTAAGTCATAACTCGCAAACCATACAAGGTCTTTGAATAAAATTTAATGAGCGGGTACGGCTTAATAAAATCCTTGTAGAAGTGCCACGCCCACATTTTAGCCCTTAAAAATTTTGATTCAATATTACTCGAAAACGACTCCGACAATTTTAATGAAAATTTAGGAGATGTTACCTCTGCAAACAAGGATTAAGATGTAATACGCATCTCTGATCTGAAAATGGGTGAAATATCGCCATTGCGCGTGGAACCTCCCATGCAAGCAAAATTCGTTAAATGCTATTTCTCGCAAATGTTACAATACATTTTAATGAAATTTGGTACGTAGATACTGCTTATCAATGCCTTGTTATAAACGAGAAGTGGGCGGTATCGAAGAAGTGCCACGACCCTTGGTTAGTCATTGAAAATTTTGATTCAATATTACTCGAAAATGACTTCAACAATTTTAATGAAAATTTAAAAGATTGTACCCCTAAAAAGAAGTATCAATATGTGATATGCCGTTATATTAGGAAAACTCGTTGGAGGGCGTGGCACCACCCACAAAAATATAATTTGGTATAAAAATAAAACTACTATAGTAATATTTCTGAATTTAACTGTAGGGAGTCTACTTGCTATTAGGCACCTACGAACTGAAAGTAGGCAAAATATAGCCTGTGGGCGTGGAACCTCCCATACAAGTAAAACACATTAAATACCATTTCTCGCAAGTGGTACAATATATTTCGATGAAATTTGGTATGCGGATCTGGATCATGAATATCTAAAGCATAACGCAAAGTAGGCTTTGTTCAATAATTGCCACGCCCACTTTTTACCAAAATAAAAAATTTGGTTAATTACTCAGGCACAAAAAAAATGGAATGAACTTTTTATTTTATTTTATTTTATTTAGTCTTATCTAATTTTTGACGCTGAATCCGTCTGCATCAGCAGAACTGTCATTATAACATTTACAATAAAAGGTGAAATTCTTTTTTATTAATGGCATCGAATAGCCACACATTTCCTTATCAAAATATCCTCTCGAATTTTTCCAATAGGACTCTTATTTTCCGAGTTATAATCCTTTGAAAATAAGATATTTCAGCCCCCATACAAAAGACGAAATATTTTGGGTGCGTGGCATATGTATCCCATTTATTTATTTTAGGAAATTCTATTTTACCAAAAAAATTTTGAGTTTTTGATATTTTTCATCGGTTAACCCCTTGAGACCGAAGCCTAGATCCTTGTAGATATCGAAAAATTAACTTCGGATTCAGTTTTCTTATGTTTAAATTAAGAAAAAAAAGTAGGTCCGGAAAAGTCCCTCGTAGCCAGAAAAGGTGGAGTCATATTACACAGTGCAACAAAAAAAATCCAAAAAATTTTTTGAACGCTGTTCCTGAAAGCCCATGATGTTTCTAGTAAAACCCTACATGTGTTTCGCTTGTTTGGCTCTAGGTCGATTTTTATAGTACTATAAAAATTGCTTCAAAACTGCTTTTTCAAAGTTGCCACGGCTATAAGTCGTAAACCATTTGAGATTTTATTTTCCGATCTTTAACGAAGTTGTAGATGTAGACTAAAGGAAGGGAACCGTTCAAGAAACTAACCCGAAAAAATTGGGTTTTGGGCCACAAAATCACAAAAATTGTCCCATTTTTGGTCAAAGCTATAAAACCGTTCCGTATTTTGCTAAACAATTAACACAAAATTGAAGTCTAGACAATACTGAACAACTCTCTGGAGCATGTCAATAGCATTCGAGCACTTCTTGATACTAATTTTAATTAAAACAGTGATGTATCAAAAAATACTTGGGGTCCTATGTGACCCCATCGGTCTCAAGGGGTTAATTTATCATTTTGAAACTGTGACCATTGGAGGTGAAAAGGTACGAGTTTCACAACAAAAAATAGCAATGAATAAAAACATAGACTAAAATAATAAGATCAGATTGTTGACCGAGCAGGGATCGGTCTCCAGGTACTGGTTACTATACCACATTCCTAAGGCCCTTGGTTACCCCGCAGTTCCCAGATCATAACCCTATTGAATATTTGTGGGAAAATGATGACAGAAAAATCATAAAAAGGACGATTTCTAGCAAGAAGAATCCAAAACAGGTTTTTGGGAAATAATGGAGCGAAATCTCTCCTGATATTACGAAAAATCTGGTTGCTTCTATTCCTACAAGGCTGAGATGTGGTGTTTAAGACTAAAGAGAGAAAATCAAATATTAAAGTGTAATATAAAGGTAGTTTTTGTAATTAAATCAATGTTTACTTTTTTTAACGCGTAAAATCCGGTCGTTATTTAATTTTGGTGAGTTATTTTTGGCTGTTTTTGCTTTATCTATATGTTCACTTCTCATTAACCCCTTGAGACCGAAGCCTAGACCATTTTAGATATCGAAAAATGAACTTCAGATTAAGTTTTCTAGTGCTTAAATTAAGAAAAAAAAGTAGGTTCGGAAAAGCCCCTTATAGCCGGAAATGGTGCACTCATATAACACAGCGCAGCAAAAAAAATCCAAAAAACTTTTTGAATACTATTCCTGAAAGCACATGATGTTTCTAGTAAAACCCTATCTGTGTTTTGCTTGTTTGGCTCCAGGTCATTTTTTATAGTAGGGTAAGGGAGGGAAATATGGACCACCCATCTTTCTTTTTTAAATAAAACCCAAAATACATAAAACAAAACAATTAATTTTATGTCATTCAGTAAAGGAAACAATTTGCCTTTATTCTGATGCACTTTTAGATAACTATCTCATCAGGATAAAGAAAAAAAATTAAAAAACTAAAAATACTCAAAATGAAGATTAAAAAAAAGTGTAGTGTAATATGGACCATATAGTCCATTTGGTACAGAAGTTGCATATAAAATGTCACTTCCACATACGCCATATTTTTCATGACTCCAATAACGTCAGATTACACATTCAACCAAAATATGCATTTTTTTTTATTTTTTTTCTTTGTAGTAAACGAATTACATATAATGACCATCAGACTCGTCATGAAAACTGCAACTAGATTCCCCATCTGAAAAAGATGATAAATGCATTTGTTTTTGAGGCTTTTTCTCTGGTGGTCCATATTACCCACAGCACGTGTTGGTGAAATAAATGATTTTTTTTATCAAAAACTCTTTTGGTTAATGAACTTATTTGTGCTAATAAATTATAAATGGTATTCACTGAATTTATATAATTAACCATTTATTTAAAAATGCGATGTCTTTAAAGTGAAATAATTAAATATACTCACTAGAAAAAAGTTATCACTGATGTTTTTTTTAGAAAAATCAACTTAACAGAAACATGCGACCTCACCGAACGCTAAAATCGCCCTATTATAAGCTTTAGGTATTAGCGTTAAGTTTGAACATGAATAACGGTAAATCCTATGTATGCAGTGGGAAATAACCGTGTGGTCCATATTACCCGCGTAGTCCATATTTCCCTCCCTTACCCTATTACAAAAATTGATTCAAAACTGCTTTTTTAAAGTTGCCACGGCTATAAGTCGTAAACCGTTTGAGATTTTGTTTTCCTTTCTTTAACAATGTTATAGATATAGACCTAAGGAAAGAAAGTGTTCAAAAACTGACCCGAAAAATTGGGTTTTGGGCCATTAAATCACAAAAATGTCGAAAAATTTTACCATTTTTGGTCATTGCTATAAAACCGTTCCGTATTTTGCCAAACAATTAAAACAAAATTTTAGCCAAGACTTAACTAAACAACTCTCTAGAGCATGTCAATAGCATACGATTACTCCTTGATACAAATTTTAATTAAAATATTGATGTGTCAAAAAAAGCTTGGGGTCCTATATGACCCCATCGGTCTCAAGGGGTTAAATAACTATTGTTACTTTTTATTTTAAATCACAATTACTTTGTTGAAATAAGATCTTAAAGTTTTGCATAAATTGTATTTACTTTATTTTGACGCTCACAGTATGTACATAACTGTTGCCCAGTGTAATATATATTTGAAATTGTTTTCAGTTTATCTTTTTATTTGTAATAATTATTAAATCAAAATGTGTACAGTACACATCGTAAATGCATAATTACAGTCAGTGTAACGTTACCAAATAAGCATCCATCCGGTTAATCATAAATATCTATTAAAATGCGCTATCGTATGACTGGGAACCCGAAATGGATAAAATGTAAACTTTGAATTGCGTCGTTGATAAACAAAAAATGACGTCACAAATTTATGCAAAAATATTGTGTTTTCTTTTTTTTTCTGCGAAATGTGGTCATTCCATTAATTGACACAGTAATGGTTTTTTTTTTAAATATTTTAAAATTCTGCTCTATAACAAAGCTTCTAAAGCGTTACATATTTGGGCACAGCATTGATGATGAGTCGTTCTTCGCTGGAAAAAAAAGAGAAAGAATAAATTATGAAAATCAACATATTAATTGAATTTTTTTTAATTCAAAATTAATAATCAATTTGGTTAAAGTTGGTTGGCTTTTCAACTTGTGGGCAAAGTTTTCTGATAACGTTCTTTTTTAAATTTTAAAAAATTTAGCATGATATAAACAACTGAAGTTTCAGTCAATTTGACCGAAAGATGATTTTTCATTGGTTGAAACTTATTTAGCAACGCTGGTTGCCAAGCGTTATTAAATCCAAATCAGTCAAAACACTCAGGAACGT
The DNA here is from genome assembly GCA_951812925.1 of Calliopum simillimum. Classification (NCBI taxonomy): domain Eukaryota; kingdom Metazoa; phylum Arthropoda; class Insecta; order Diptera; family Lauxaniidae; genus Calliopum; species Calliopum simillimum. The sequence goes on from OX638368.1 coordinate 27,121,101, forward strand.
TGCAGAAGCTCATTTCAAAATAAATAGACTTTCAGTCAAACTTACAATATTGATGGCTGTAGTTGAGTTGGCTAAAGTTCGCATCTATCACACGACAGTTTAGTGATGAGCAAACCAAGACCAAGACCATAGCAGTCTTAGTCTTGTTCTTGCACATTGAGTCTTGGTCTTGGTCTTGGTTTTGATATTGAGTCTTGGTCTTGATCTTGGTCATTAAGTATAGTCTCGGTCTTGGTCCTAAAAAATTCTGAGGATTAAGTATTCAAAATTTGCAAACCTTATTTTCACAAAGCAGTTGGGTTATTAGGATGCCAAATTCCGAAAGGGACGTGACACACTTTAACAGAATGGACAACAAATTGCGTGCAAAATATAAACCCAACGAAAACTGAACCAGTACTTTTTACAAACAGACAAATGGATCTCGGAACTGGTTTCGGAATTTTCTGCAACTGAGAGTCTATAAGACTATCAGATAAGTATTCGATATTTCAAGCGGAAGTTTTTGCGAGGCGGTTGAGGAAGGTTGATAGCGATGAGGAATTGACGGAACGGTACTAGAAATGATGCGCTGATGGGGAAGATCAACTCATTATCAAACGACTAAAAGTATTTATACAACTATTGTATTAAAATTAATTTCAGTAAATTAATTAGGTGCAAAAAAAAAATGTATGGCGGTAGTTACAGTTTGTTAGAACAAATAGGGTTTGAAACTGATGACCTTTGTAGATGATGTGGGGACTGAGACATAAAAGATGACAGCCAGCATTGCCTTTGCCAGTACCCTGCGCTTACAAACCAAGATTTTAAATATTTGGTGTTTAAGTATTTAATGTATGTATTGTTTACATGTAGTTGATTCGTGTTATACGTATAACATACGTATACGTATAGACCTGTACAGGTCGTATTAGTGAAATTTCATTAAATTCTACGAAAAACTCATTTTGTTAAATAAACTTGACGCATTTTTATATAAAAAAGGAGAATAATCATGCTGCTGGTTTAATGCCATTAAGACGAGTATACGCATCCTTGTCCAATATGCGAGTGCTTTCCACTTCTACGCTATCCTTTGGCTGAACAAATGTAAGCTTTTGATGACTTGCACTTTGTACTCTATACATACGAATGGGGGGTATACATAAGGATATGAGTTTACGGTGCTTCAGTTACACTTTATTGCATTAAATCAACAGGAGTTACCGTTCCATTCTTTATGTTTAAGAATATCTGTGCAAGTGGTTATATGTATGTTTGTGTTTAGAAGCAAAGCTTTAGCATCCTTTTCTTTATATTGCATTTTGTAGCACGCTACTGACTTAAAAATACGAATACAATGTCTGAAAGCTCCCAGGCAGGCTGTGAAACTTTAAAATAACAGTAGCCCGATCAGGTAGCACTTTTAATGCAGATAAATAAGCACATTAATAAAAGAAAACAATTTACTTTATAAGTTAATACCCTCAGTTTTATTACAAAGATGCGTGACATTAACACTCAACGATATCTTATTTTCCCCCGCCACCACAATATGTACCTATGCATAATTTAAATTGTGAAAAGTTTCACTTTTTCCTTCTTTTTTTTGTAATAAAGACAAAAGTTCACATTGTCAACTTGTTCACCCTTTTTGCAAAAGATTGATGAGAATGATAGTCGCTCTCTATGTGCAAAAAGTTTCCAAGAGATACAACTAAAGTAAGGTGATAATTGCATGTATTTATTATGCATGAGAGTACTACGTTTTTATCTTAAATATTATACACTTCAAGTAAATATGTAGCTATTATTGTTATTTAGGCTGTCGTTTGGCCGACATTCAATTCATTTTTTTGTATTAGAAGTAGCGAAAACTGCACAAAAACATAAAAGCCCTTGAACTTTAATTTAAGAAGTAAAGAAACCCATTTGGCAACAATCGTGGAAAACTATTTTTTTACAAACATCTAGTTTTGTGGACCAATGTTATTGCCACATAGTTTTTTGCTGTACAATTTTTTTGATCAAAATTTAACCTTTCAATTAAGCCAGCCTTATTTGAGCAAAAACAACTAAAATTCTTACAGTTGAAACGATGCAACTATTGCTCAGATTTGTGTTTACTTTTACTTAAGTACTGGATAAAAACAGTCCGCTGTAAATGGTTCTAAAAACACTTGAATTGAATTTTTTTAAATCTTGAGTGGGGGTCTGGAATTCAAGTATTTTTGTGGACATCGGCGAGGCATCGCCCATTTTCCCAGGGAATATTATTTATCCTGGCGCTCTATATACATGTATCAAATCTCATTCATGTGCGATAAATATTTTCGGAGATATGTGATTTTTGTCGGGCGTGATAGGGGAGGGGGCGGGGGGGCTAGTGTGGACAAATTCAAATTCTCGCTCCGTTTTGAATTTTTTGTTTCTGTTTTATATTTTTCAAGTTGGTACTTGCACTCTGCATCACCAAAAAAAAAATTCATTTGTTGACAGTTCAGCTTTCCATGATAACGTGACCGAACGTGTTTTACGCAGCAAAAAATAATTTTTTTGTTGTTTCGTAATTTCAGTGATACTTTTAAACTAATTATTCTTCTGCTGCAGTGTTAATAGATAATACAACTTAAAATAGTGTTTATTTAAACCATTGAAATTATTTTTGAAGAACTTTACCGTAAGACTAAAAAAATACTATTTTTGTTTAAAAAGACATGAAGGGGCTAGTGTGGACAACTGAAATGGGGCTAGTGTGGACATGTCCACAGCAGCTGAAATGACTCCAGAAATCGTCAGACCATTTCTAAAAGCCGTTCCAAGAAAGTACGTTACTAAAAAAAAAAGACAGATTCACGTATCCCGATTTACCGGATACCAGCGAAATTTATCGAAATGAAATAGTGGCAAAGCTGGCACAACCACAACAACTGTCGGAAACATCGCGATCAGCAAGTTATATGAAGTTTGAAACAACGTGGACAAAAAGTATTTTATATTGGCAACGATAGATTCACGTATCCCGATATACCGGATACCAGCCAAATTCACCGAAATGAAATAGTGGCAAAGCTGCCACAAGCACAACAACTGCCGGGAATATCTCGATCAGCAAGTTATATGAAGTTTGATATAAATTTCTCCAAATACAACATGGGATAGCAGTTAATTTTTTAATTGTATTACATCATTATTTTCTTGAATAAACATGTATCTGAACTCTTTCTTAACGTGTTTGTATGAATTATCAAGTTTCTTATGGTGTTCACATTAGCCCCCAGTTAAATCAATGGTTGTCCACACTAGCCACTAGCTCTTTTTAAAATGCATTAATAAAGCATTTATGAAAATAAAAAATCATAACTATTGATGCAATTATGAAGGCAAGAGGTATAAGTAATCGCTAAAAATTACTTTATTACAAAAATGTAGTGTCCGACCGAAGGTGACTTTTTGGCCGAAGCCGAAGCCGATTAATCGGTTTTTTTATAACCTTCGGCCGAAGCCGAAGCCGAAGGTTCCATTATATTTGTAACACTTATTTTTTGTACTACTTTTTTTTATTAGTTCTTAAATAAAAATAAATAGTTAATAATAAAAATTAAATAACCTAATGTTGTAAGCTAGAAACAGCAGTTTTTCTGCATTTTCTCCATGTAGATTGGCTCTTCGGTCAGCATATATTTGACCCGCAGCACTGAACAATTGTTCACTTGGGACACTTATAGGAGGAGCTGACAAAAATTTTTGGGATACTGGTCGTAAATGAATATATGGACTGCATGCCCAATAATGATATATATCCGTGGGCCTCAACTGCAAAGGTTCCTTTAAATAACAAGCTAATTGTTCCTCAAAAGGCAAACGAACGTGGTCAGAAGCTGCTTCCTCGGCCCCAGTCAAAGGCATTTTATCGTGCGAATCCCACAGATCATCTTTTGGGTATTGGTTTCCATTGGAAGCGGCTGAATTTGAACAGGAAGGTGTAGATCCTTCAATTTCGATAAACATATTATCTATTATATTTTTTTCAGCATAATTTTGATGCAGAAATTTCGAAATTTCTGTCTTAGTAGTATTTTGACTTTTCAACATTTTTGTTTAAGAAGAAATAATTTCTTTTCTAATTAAAGTTACAAACATTCGGCTTCGGCCAAACCTTCGGCTTATTTTAGGCCGAAGGCCGAATGTGAGGCCGAAGGCGTTTTTTTGGCCGAATCTGGCCGAAGCCGAAGCCGATTAATCGGTCGGACTCTACAAAAATGATATATTTACATATATAATTTTGTAATTATATAAAAATTGTCCACACTAGCCCCCCCCCTCCCCTACCCCCATTTTTTGTCTTGGTGTTTTTTACATGTACGCTAAGTAGTTTCAGAGATATGATGATTTAAATTTTTGGCTCACGGTGGACCTTTTGACGGAAATGTCGATATATGGCTTAAGCAAAACTTACAAAAAACAAAGTGGCAACCCGTAAGTTTTTGTAAAATTTTTAAATAGTTTATCTGAGCTTTTCTGAAACCAAAAATTTCAATTTAGTCGGAAAAAAGTATGATTTTAACAATATTTTGTAAAAAAAGCAGGTGGCAACCCAAAAATTTATGTTGGATTTTAAAAAGTTAATCTGAGCGATTTGAGACTAAAATAAACTTTCTTTTTTTTTTTAATAAAAAAACTGATGGCAACCCTGAAAGTTTTTTGTGCAGTTTTTAAAAAGTGTATCTGAACGTTTTGAAACCGAAAATTTAAATTTAGTCACAAAAAGTATGATTTTAACTTAATTTTGGAAAATAACCAGGTGGCAACCTTACCAATTGAAGTTGGACCTTATAAAAGTTTAAAGTTCCATTTAAACAAAATAAAAATTAAAACAGGTGGCAGGCCTGAAAAATTAATTCACAAATCCTAACTAAAGAATTTTTTGTGTATTTTTTGGTTGGGTTGATAGCTACAGTTTCCATAGAATATTTTTTTGAAGCCGAAAATATGGTTGAGATGACCACTTATGATTGAAGTGCGAAATTTTTAACTTGATGAATAGTATAATTCTCCAGTGACGCGCTTTCCTGTACACAGTCCATTTTCATCAAAAATATCAGCTTAATGCTGTACTCGTACGTACAACTTTTTGCAATACATCCGTTTCCCTTATGCAACCCCATAAGTACACCACTGTTTTGCATCCTTCTTTATTCTGTTATCCCAAATCGATTGCAATTTAAAAAAAAAAAAAAAACGAAAATCTCATGAATTTTTTAAACACATCAGTCTTTAGATGTATTTTTTATTTGACATACAAGAGTAGTGTTATTGGCAGTTTATTTTTATACCCTACACCCAGAGTATATTCACTTTCTCCTTCCGTTTGTAAAGCTGAGAAGTGGGCGTAGCAGGTATGGAAAAATATTTAAATAATTTAAATTATGTCGATACCCCTTTTTTTGTTTGGAGAAAATACAGCAATAGAAAAGGTATTTCCTCGAAGGTGGGAGCTGATCGAATTTTCTGCCCAATAGAAGAATTATCACAAAATATATCTTTTGGAAAAACTGAGCAAGATAATTTAATTAAATTTGGTACACTGCCTCCGTCGTCAAAGTTAGCTCATGGGATTGAAAATGAGCAAAATCGGTCAACAGACACGCCTACCGCCCATACAAAAAATATATTGAAAATGCAACTTTAGGAGTATTTTTCACGACAATGCAACCAAAATACACATAAGCCGTATTCACGATCTTGTTGCATCGTAGCAAATGCAAATTTGCAAGAGTAAATAATTGTGAGCACACACTGTTGTAAATTGGTATTTCAAACGTTTCAGAACAGCTGTTTTTTGTTTTGCTGTCAAATATTTTTTGAATTTAAAATTTATTTGATATCTTATTTTAATTTAAAAGAAATTTTACTGAATAATCGTGCGTTATTTAGAAAAAAAAATCACAATTTTATTAATTACATACAATGTGCTTAATGCAAACATTACGTAGAAATCTTTGTTAACTAAACCAAAACGAAATAATTGAAATTTAATTGTATTTGTTTACATTTTAATTTCAATTTGTGACAAATACGGTTGTCAAAAACATAAAAGTCATTAAGCAATTGTGCCAATCACAAATGAAAAAAATAAAATCAGTCACAATAGACTATTGGAAATCAATCGTGCAATAGGTTTTTGTGTTGCAAATTTGGTCTTGCTTACAAGACTCTTGCTTTTGAAAATTCTATAGAATTTGTTTTTGTAATTTAAAATAATTTTGCATTTGCTACGATGCAACAAGATCGTGAATACGGTTATAAATACTACGAATTTTAAGTGCAAGCCCTGATAAAAACTGGACAAATTCGGACAAGATGGCGTGGCACCTCCCATATAAGCAAAATTTTCAAAATACTGCACTGTAGGGTATTTATCTTTTGGCCAGGCCAAAGGTTACACCCTTACTAGTTTTTTATTGTTTGAACTTTACAGCAAGGTAAATATTACCAAAATTTTTTTTAAAAATTACAAGACATTCGAACAATCTGAATTGATTAAAACAGTATGGTAAAATTCACTTCAGTGGGGAGTTGTCACTATTTTGACGTGAAATTCTGGTAAAGTTTATTAGAAATAAAGTATCCCCGTAGGACCAACGGAGTCAATTGTCTCAATAGTCCAATCTTTGGTCTAGTTTTTTTGAAAGTAGTCCATAATGTACTAACCCTAAAACTAGAACAAATTCACTTAAATCATCAATTGTACCAAAAATGGTCCAAATGTAATGCATAATCCGTCATAAGTACCAAAAGTGGTCCAATTGTGTATCGATTGTGTCAGTGAAATTATAACGTTACAGACTATATATTGTGTGGCAGTTCGCAATCGATAGTGTATCAGTCTAGTGACTTGGGTTGAACCCAATTTTTAAATTTCTATTAATTTGTACACAATTTGTCTGAAGAGTCTTCGGAGCAGAAAATGAAACTTATGTCCAACACAGCCGAGATATAAAAAATTTCATCCACACTGAGATTCGAACCCGGACACATTGCTCAGAAATATATAACAAACTCTTTAGCACATTCGGCTATGAAACCTTTTGACATTTTTATGTAATATTTGAATTTCAAATTAAATTTGTTGAAATTTATAAATAAATAGTGCAGGCAAATTAGGTAAAAACAGGTATTCATTTCTAGTTTTGTTGAACATGCACCGATTTTGATCCGACAGGGCTCATTTTGTTCGTAATAAAGTTTAAATCAAAACCAACACATTAGCTTTTTGCCCAATTTATGCACCAAAATGGGAAAAAATCGTTAACGTGGACTGCCTGGGGGTTTTAGCCTAGAAGTTTTGTTACAGTGAATGAATTTATGCGGTCAACGTGGGATTTTATTTGTTATACTATAAAAAGTAAAGTTTAACAAAAACTTTTTTGTGCTTTTGATTTGTTTATTATTTAAGCAATAACTACAAAAAGTTAATACAACTCAAAACTAAAAATATTTGTAGCATTTTGCAAACCATTTTTTCTAAACTAATTTGGGGTCGCTGAACACGAAAAACTCAATTATTATTTTTTTTTTTTTCTTGCGGCCGTTCCCGAGTTATTCGATAATTTCTATTTTCGAAGTTATAGCTTCATATACATCAATATATTTCTATGACGCCAAGAATGTTTAATGGCGCTTCTAACAAGTATACCAATAATTATGCTTCGAACAAAATTGACTGAGTTATAGCAGGAAAAACTTTGAAATTTCATAAATTTTTGAAATTTTTCATATCAACTTCAAATGAAACACTTGGTTTTTGGTATATAATTTTTTAAATAATTTTTTTTTTTTTTGAATATTATTAAATGGCGATTATAATTGCAAACATTTTGAGCCTCCGTTGAGCAAAATCTAATGAAATTTCCACAAGATATTAAGGCTTAAGTGCAATAAGGAAGATGTGAGAATTTTCAAAATGTTCGGCCTGAGTCAACAAATCCAATTTTTCAGCCTCCAGATAGGACACCCTACACTTATTGAACACTTTTAAGATGATTTAAGTAACTTCTAATCATTCTTTGTAGAAGAGCATTGCGGATTGTATCAAAAATATTAATTTTTGAAAGAAATCGAAATTTCCCTATTGCACTGAAACCTTAATATCTTTTGGAAATTTTATTCGATTTTGCTCAACATAGGCTTAAAATGTTTGCAGTTATATGCGCCATTTAATAAAATTTCTAAAAAAAAATTATTTCAAAAAATTATATACCAAAAACCAAGTGTTTCATTTGAAGTTGATGTGAAAAATTTCAAAAATTTGTGAAATTTCAAACTTCTTCCTGCTATAACTCAGTCAATTTTGTTCGAAGCATAATTATTGGCATACTTGTTAGAAGCGCCATTAAACATTCTTTGTAAACGTGGAAAAATAAAATCGATCGGACTTGGCGTCATAGAAATATATTGATGTATATGAAGCTATAACTTCGAAAATAGAAATTATCGAATAACTCGGGAACGGCCGCAAGAAAAAAAAAAAAATAATTGAGTTTTTCGTGTTCAGCTACCCAAATTAGTTTAGAAAAAATGGTTTGCAAAATGCTACAAATATTTTAGTTTTGAGTTGTATTAACTTTTTGTAGTTATTGCTTAAATAATAAACAAATCAAAAGCACAAAAAAGTTTTTGTTAAACTTTACTTTTTATAGTATAACAAATAAAATCCCACGTTGACCGCATAAATTCATTCACTGTAACAAAACTTCTAGGCTAAAACCCCCAGGCAGTCCACTTTAACGATTTTTTCCCAGTTTTGGTGCATAAATTGGGTATGTACGCAGTTTTCCGGGCGCCATTTTCAATTTATCCATTTTCCAACATCATATTTGGATTCAGCAACCTAGAGAACCCCCTGAATAGCATAATTTTCTATTTTTAAGCATTTTAAAACAGTTTTATTGAATTTATCCAATTTCAGGGGATTCACGGGGGATTAAAAAAGTTTTGGGGAAAAGCCGCAAAAAACTAATGTGTTGGTTTTGATTTAAACTTTATTACGAAAAAAATGAGCCCTGTCGGATCAAAATCGGTGCATGTTCAACAAAATTAGAAATGAATACCTAAGTTGCCTGCACTAAAAATAAAAAAAAAATTGGCCTTTTTCTGGTCCAAATGTAATGCCTAAGGAGACAATTGACCTTTTTCTGGTCCGATTGTAATGTATGTATAAAGAGGCTATTGGTTGCGCCCAATGACAAACAATGTAAAACGTTAATAGAACTTTATATGTGGTGGGACCAGAATTTGGACTAGTCGATTCCTCCCATGGGATAGTTTGCAAACTAGTTTTGGAATAGTCCGTGGTCCTGCATGGGTTTTTTATCCATTCATACAAGCAAAATTTTGAAAATGCTGTTGTGTAGGGTATTTCATTATTGGCCATGCCAAAGGTAGCACCCTTACTAGTTTTTATACCCTACACCCAGGGTATATTCACTTTGTCCTTCCGTTTGTAACGCAGAGAAGGAGGCGTGGCAGATATAGAAAAGTATATATATTCTTGATCAGCGTCACCTCCTGAGTCGATATAGCCATGTCCGTCTGTCTGGCTGGCTGGCTGGCTGGCAGGCTGGCTGGCAGGCTGGCTGGCTGGGTGGCTGGGTGTGTGTGGAAATACATTTTTTGAGAAAACTGAGCAACATAATTCAATTAAATTTGGTGCACAGCCTCCGTCGTAAAAGTTAGCTCGGGGGATTGAAAATGAGCGAAATCGGTCAACGGACACGCCTACCGCCCATACAAAAAATATATTCAAAAGCAATAATAACAGCATTATTCGCAATTACAGAAGTAAAATACACATAAGTACTAGGGAAAGTAAAAATAAGCTCTGAGCAAAAACTAGGCAAATTCGGACTAGAGGGCGTGGCACCTCCCATATAAACAAAAGTTTCAAAATGTTATACGGAAATCGTTTTTTGAGATAACCTAACCAAATTACACTCAAACACTCGGAGCTATAAATGCATGCTATACGCAAGATCTAGGTAAACTCGGACAAGAGGGCGTGGCACCTCCCATATAAGCAAATGTTTCAAAATTATATAATGTGTTTTTTGAGATAATCAAACCAAATTTCACTCAAACACGAAAAACATTAATTGTAAACTCTGAGCTTAAAGTAGGCGAAGTAAGATTAGAGGGCGTGGCACCTCCCATATAAGCGAAAGTTTCAAAATGCTATACTGAAAGATTTTTTAAAGAAAACCTAACCGAATTTTACTTAAACACTCAGAACAGTAAATGCAAGCTCTACGCAAAATCAAGGTAAGCTCGGAGGTGAGGGCGTGGCACTTCTCATATAAGCAATTTGTTCTTATACTCTCCTAATAATATATTTTAAATGCAGTGTAGGGTACTTAGTTTTTGGCCAGGCCAAAGATACCACCCTTACTAGTTCTTTATTTTGCTTTATTTTCTTTACTTTTCACATGTTTTGTTTTTCCCTTCTCTTCTGTGCAATAAAAAAAAAAACAATATGAGCGACCCGGCAAAAATGTGTGTGAAAGTACAACACTCATAATATTGACGCACGCCTGCCAACACCCACCCCCATTATGATTAGATTGCGCTCGAATAGCAAGCACTCTCCAGATATGCTACGAGCATAACAAGTCTCGACCCATAGATAGCAACAACAACAACGTTTCCCCCCATATGTGCCAAACATACATAGTTGAATGAAAGAGTTTTTTAGTTAAGAAGTCGTAAGTTTGCGAGTACCGAGCGACCGAACAAACTTTTTATTTTTCCATTTCACATTTTCATTTCTCATTTAGTTTTTCTGTTATTCTTTTTTGGTTTTTTTTGTTTCTGTCGATGGTCCGTCGTGTTGTTGAAGAAGGGTCGCCCGCCGCTCATTGCTCGTTTTGTTCGTTCCAACGATTGTCGTCATTTCCTTGCAGTATTTCAAAGTGAACGGTGCGATGCGACGATGAAAATCCAGAAAAATAATAAAAATTCACTGTGACTCTCTGACTATGACTGTGGAATGGTGGTCTGACAACGATAAAGAGTGGAAATTTAGAGAATTATTTAAATAAATAATAAACAAAAATTGTATATTTTATTAAAATCAGTTGCATTTGTGATTACTTGTGTATTAAACAGCTGGTGCTGTTTTTACTGTCACAGCAGTAAGGTGTTAAAATATCGATTAAATGCAAAAAAAAACTAAAGAAAATTGTGCTTTCTTTTTGCTTTATCTTTATATCTTACATGTGTAGATATTCTTCACTAGAGTCGTTCGAAATGTGTGTGGTGTGAAAATATTAAAAAAAAAAAAAAATACATAATACGTCATAAATTACTCTGCATATTCTTCCAAGAAATCACATATAGTCATCCGCATATTTATTGATATTTTTGCTTTAAAATGGAAAACTTAAATTTTTCGCGTACACCGCATTTTTTGCGAAAGGTACTGACGGAGGCACGCAGGTATGAACAAAAATTATTTTCTTTTTTTAGTAAAATCTTGCAGGTACATAAAAAGTACTTTCTGTTCGAGTGTATACTTTCATAAATCATAAAGAATAGATAGCCAGTTTGGCTAAAAATTTCGCTGCATAGTAACCCTCTTTTCTTTTCCTATCTCAGCCATGCATATCCTTTCTATGGTTTTACTTTGTGGTAACAAAAAAAAAACTTAAGAAATTCTATATTCCTTCTATGAGATTAAATTACATAAGCACTACTCATACAACACTGCATATGTCTGTCTACAGGTCTATTCAAATATCGCAGCAACAACTGCACGCGTCCTTCCTCCTATCACACCACTGCTGCGCAATCCTTACACTTGTCAAACATACTCATATCACTGCTAATGTCTTAACCTATTTGTGTACAAAAAACCATTTCAATAAGCTTTTTGCTTGGTATGTTTTCCCAAAAAAGTAAAACTCCAAAATTTTAGTGCCGATGCCACCAGAAAAACTATAATTTGAAACCTAAAAAATTCAAATTTGTCTTTGAAATGTTATAGTTCATAACTTTTCGGGGTTTTTTAATCTTTCGTAGGTTGATGTCTATATTAAAGCTTTGTTGAACAATACATCATCCCTGAAGTGGTCAAAATACCTGTACCGTGAATGTCCACAGCCAGAAAAATTTATGTCAGACCAATTAAAAATACTTTTAAGTTCAAAAACTATTGAAGTTTCATATAACTTTCTTAAAATATTACTATTTTAACCAATTCGATACGTCCAACGTAAAAGTTGGTAACTCGAAAATCGTAGTTTTGATTAATGAGCCTTTTTGTATTTTAACTTTTTTGTTTTTTTGTATGAAAACCTATATAAAATAAATTTAGGTTGTGACTTCAAAAATAGAGCCCAGGCCTTCAAATTTCAAGCTAGAGGTACCAAAATTTGACACAAGATGAAACCAAATGTGTAGATTTCGAAAAACGCTGTCCTGTAAAAAGTTGGTAGCTTGAGTTACCAACTTTTACGTTGGATGTATCGAATTCTTTGCGTGATTAGAAGCTTGTAACTTGGAAAACTTTTTTGTCCAGCAGTTTTTATCAGTTTGAATCTGATTTGATCCACGTTGCACAATAATTAAAACTAAAAATCAAGTAGTACTACACAGAGGATAATCCGCGTCATAATTTTTACTCCACTCGGGTAGTAAACATAAATTACCTTACGTATGAACTATTTGATGGTTCCGTAAAGTAATATTTACAAATAAACTATAGTAAAATAATAAAGTAATATTTACTCCAATTTGCCTATATTGAATTATATGTAGAGTAAATTATACTTTTAGCAAAAAAATATCTAACCACTTTTAGTTAATAATTCTAGTATGTAAAAACCATTTTATTTTTTCACTAACACGCTCACGGAAAAAAATTGAGTTTCATAATTTTTACTCCACTTGAGTAATCAAAAATTAAAGTAATTAACACTAAATTTCAAACATAAAATAGCTTACCTTAGGGATATATAACCAATTTGACTTTATAATTTTTTGTGTTTGGACTTTACAGTAAGATAAATATCAAAAAATATATAGTCAAAATGATTTTAATTTTGACTTTATATTGTAATTTTTGTGTAAATATCATATATGTAAATATATATACATATAACCATTTTGACTTTAAAAATTTAGCATAAATATTTATGTTTGGACAGACATTTGCTTAATTTACAGATTTTATACCTCTTCATCATAGGGGCCAGTAGTGCAGAAGATATGTTTCTATCCATCACACAGACGTACCATTGTTCGAAACCTAGTGCGGTCAGTTGGTTTTTTTTTTTTTTTTTTTGTTTGAACTTTACAGTTCTTCTATGGATAATTTTTTTCGTTGTTTGAACTTTACAGTTCTTGTGTAGTTCATAATTTTTTTTGAACTTTAAGGTAAATATCACTACAGTTTTTTAAAAAAATTACTAGACTGTAAGGTTATTCGAAAATTCTGAATTGACTAAAACAGTAAGGTAAAATTTACTTCATTGGGGACTTATCACTATTTTGACATGAAATTCTGTTATAATTTATTAGAAATAAAGTAGTACGTACTATTTTTTTTCTCCGTGTAGTTAGTCGTATTCTTGAATTTTTATACTAAACGGTTTCGTCGTCCAGAATTTCATTATTAAGTTTTTATTTTAGTCTTCAACACTAAACATTTCGTAAATTTTTATTGTACAAACATGTATGCCTCTGCCGTGGGATACATCCCATTTCTCTTTTTGAGCTAAACAAATTTATTTTACTACAAAAACCCGGTAAAATCTTCGTTTACATGTAATCGATCGAGTATTCGAAAAAATATTTTGTCTCGCTTACTTCTTGGGTTATAAAGGCATTATTTTAACACATGCATTTCATGATATCCAGACTATTTTTTTTATACCCTACACCCAGGGTATATTCACTTTGTCCTTCCGTTTGTAACGCTGAGAAGGAGGCGTGGCACGTATAGAAAAGTATATATATTCTTGATCAGCGTCACCTCCTGAGTCGATATAGCCATGTCCGTCTGTCTGGCTGGCTGGCTGGCTGTGTGTGGAAATACATTTTTTGGAAAAACTAAGCAAGATAATTCAATGAAATTTGGTGCACAGCCTCCGTCGTCAAAGTTAGCTCGGGGGATTGAAAATGAGCGAAATCGGTCAACGGACACGCCTACCGCCCATACAAAAAATATATTCAAAAGGCAACTTTTGGAGTATTTTTCACGATAATGCAACCAAAATACACATAAATACTACGAATTGTAAGCACAAGCTACAAAAAAAAACTGAGCGAATTCGGACAAGAGGGCGTGGCACCTTTTATATAAGCAAATGCTTGAAAGCGTTTTTTGAGATAATCGAACTTAATTTTACTCAGACACTAAGGACTATAAATGCAAGTTCTGAGCAAAAACTGGGTAAAATCGGAAAAGAGGGCATAGCACCTCCCATATAAGCAAAAGGTTCAAAACGCTATACTGAAAACATTTTTTGAGATAATCCAACCAAATTTCACTTAAATATTAAGAACTATAAATTCAAACTCTGAGAAAAACTGGGTGAATTCGGACAAGAGGGCGTGGCACCTCCCATATAAGCAAAATTTTCAAAATACAGCTGTGTAGGGTATTTAATGTTTGGCCAGGCCAAAGGTAACACCCTCACTAGTTTTTGTTTTTTTAAACTTATTTCAACTATTTGCGGCCTTGAAAGATAACTTTGTAGTCAAATTACGACTTATTTTCGTAAAATTGCCCATATAGACCCAAGTAAATATTAAAACTGTCCCAAAATTGGAGGAAATTTGCTCGAATGTGTTATGAGGTCTTTCGTAAAAGGAATATCAGGTTTTTCTGCAGAAGATTTTGTGCGAAATTTTCCTGAAACAAAAATGTTTCGCGAGGCAACAATAAATTTGTGCCAAAAGGAAATAGTTATAGTAACAGTCGATCTTCGATCAAAAGCCAAAGCGGTTTAAATTTGTTTTTAAATCATGGGACTGACGCTGCTTTGCTTTGTAATCAATCATTGACTTTAGCGTTATTTCTTTTTGCAATATCATATAACGTCTGTCTGTCTGTGTCTCCATAACTCGAGAACCATTTGTCTGATTTGCATGACTACTTTTTCGTTCATAGAAATTTGGCCTGTGAAGGTTTAAGATTACATTTTATTTTGAAATACCCTCGGTTCCGCCCAGGTTCTTGGAAAATCTTAGAATCAAAGACGTTGTTATTTTTAAAAATGTAAAAGTGCATGCGGTCACATGCACAAAAAACTTCTAACGGAGCATTAACGCAACCGATGAACAAAATAGGTTAAAAGCATTTATGTATTTATCACTCATCCAGTATATTTAAGAGCCATGCATTCATTGTGCCTGCCTGACTTAACTCTACTGCATTGCTCTGGGGGTATTATGCATATGAAAGCAAATGTGTACGTAGAAATCATCTTAAACAAAAAACTTTTCATATGCATCAACAGCAAAACGCATGTTCTTCAATAAGACAATAAAAATCTTTTGGGATCCTTGTTGCTTTTGTTGTTGTTGTTACTTACTTACGTAGTTCACTGGCATCCCAGTGTGCCAGACGGTTCAAATCTTCGCTTTTTTATCCGTTACGGATCCGTTACTGATCCGTTGGCGGGAGAGATTCCCAAAAAAAAGGCGAATCGTTTTTTTTTTTTGGAATTTCTCCCGCAAACGGATCAGTAACGGATCCGTAACGGGTAAAAAAGCGAAGATATGAATCGTCTGGCACACTGGGATAACACATTTTCCTGCTGCAGTATGTTGGTTGGTTGGCTTACTTATGCTTTGTTTGGTCAGCAAATATTTTGCTTCGTCATATGAGTGAGAAACATATTGCAACGTAATATCGTAAACTACTTACCTACTGCTGCTGCTGCTGCTGCTGCTGCTGCTGCTGCTGCTGCTGCTGCTGCTGCTTCAAGAAGGTCAGTGTTTTATGATTAAAGCACATTTCACTGTCATAAAGTTTTTTTGTTATTTTCTACGGCTTTTGCTCATACATAAGTATATTGAATTAACAATTGACTTAGTTTTATAAAATTATGGCCCACATTTAAGCTAATGTATAGAAATGACTAAAGAGTCTAGTAAGAAATTCAGCAATGTTGCCACGTAAACTTGATTTTAGGAGAAGATTTATTCTTAGACATTTTCAATTCTTTTTTAAAATTTCTAGAGCTATCATTAATTGTAAATTTATCAATTTTAATTATATTATCGTAAGCAGCCTGGAAGAAATTTTGCTAAAATTTTGTTTTGTTTTCTATGCGGAGAAAAATCCGTGTCATACTTTTTACTCTACTCGGCTAGTAAAATTATAAAAGTAATTAACACTAAATTGCAAACATAAATTACCTTATACAACCATTTTGACTTTATAATTTTTTGTGTTTGAACTTTGCAGTAAGGAAAATACCATAAAATACATAACCATTTTAACTTTAAAATTCTATAATAATATTTATGTTTCGACAGACATTTGCTTAATATACAAATTTTATACCTCTTCATCATATGGGCCAGTAGTGCAGAAGATATGTTTCTATCCTTCACATAGACGGACCCCGGTTCGAATCTTAGTGCGGTCAGTTAGTTTTTTATTTTTTTGTTTGAACTTCACAGTTCTTGTGTGGTTCATAATTTTTTTTTGTTTTAACTTTGTAGTTAGATAAATATAACTTAAATTTTTTCAAAAAAATTACTAGACTGTAAAGTCATTCGAAAATTCTGAAGTGCCTAAAACTGTAAGGTAAAACTTATTTCAGGGAGCTGTCACTATTATGACTTGAAATTCTGGTAAAATTTATCAGAAATAAAGTAGTACGTAATATTTTTTTTCTCCGTGTATGTTAGAACTTTTGTATGTTTACTAATGAAATATGATTTGTGCGATATTTCTCAAATTATATGTTTCCTTTTTTGAAAAAGTAATTTGAATTTTTTTGGTGCTAACGATAATTTTGTTATCGTAGCCGACATTTAGAAGAAATTACATAACTAGAAATAAAAGGCTCTATTGCGGTTATCTATTTGCGATAAATTCGATGGCTATCGATTGCTTATACTTATTAGCCCTATCTTTGAAACTACTGCAACATTTGATTGCAAATGACTGTTAATGACATGGAAGACATAAATCAACAAAATCGATGCAGTAATTTAGATAAATATGGCTAATAGAACAATCGATGGTCATCGATTTTATTGCAAAAAGATAACCACAATAATTGTCATGATTAATAAATAAAAATGATACATCGCCTGGAAATTATTTTTTAATTTTTCATGTATTTTGCCATAGTTAATTTCAAAATATCCACGGTAAAGGCGTGACAATGTAAATTGATATGAAATATTTAAATTTTTGGTACAGAAAACGAAACGACTTTTTGGTATAAAAAACGAAAAAAAGGACTCTTAATTAAGAATTTCTTAGCTCAGTAAATTTTTATGCTAAAAAATGTTTAAAAAAACAATGAATAGTTTTTAAGTTATTCGTCAAAAACTTATTTTTTGGATAATTGAATCCAAAACAAGGGCGTTTAGACCCCCCGTTGTTTATTGAAAATTTTTTTTGGAAAGTTACTATAGTCCAATAAAATACAGTTCCAAGCTTCAAGTCCGCAGAAATTTTTTCCTTTTAGATATTTAATTTTACTGTACTAATTCTGCTCGACGCGTTGACACGTCGCGACGTTAGTACAAATCTCCAGGAATACGAATCAGTAGTAGTACTTTTTATACCCTATACCCAAGGTATATTCACTTTATCCTTCCGTTTGTAAAGCAGAGAAGGAGGCGTGGCAGACATAGAAAAGTATATATATATATTTTTGATCAGCGTCACCTCCTGAGTCGATATAGCCATGTCCGTCTGTCTGGCTGGCTGGGTGTGCGTGAAAATACAATTTTTGGGAAAACTGAGCAAGATAATTCAATAAAATTTAGTACACTGCCTCCGTCGTCAAGCTCGTGGGATTGGAAATGAGCGAAATCGGTCAACGGACACGCCTACCGCCCACACAAAAAATATATTCAAAATGCAACTTTTTCGGCTAAATGCATTCAAAATACACATAAATATTGTAAAAATTGTAAGCGCAAGCTCGGAGCAAAAACTGGCCGAATTCGGACAAGAGGGCGTGGCACCTCCCATATAAGCAAAAGCTTCAAAAAGCTATACTGAAAGCGTTTTTTGAGATAATCGAACTAAATTTCACTCAAATACTAAAGACTATAAATGCAAGCTCTGAGCAAAAACTAGGTGAACTCGAACAAGAAGGCGTGGCACCTCCCATATAAGCAAAAGCTTAAAAATACTGCAGTATAGGACATTTCATGTTTGGCCAAGCCAAATAAATGTAAATGTTTAGTTTAAACTATTATAACCCTTAGGGCCGATTTCACAATGTTCTGTTAAGCCTTAACTGGAACTTTAACTGGCACTTTGACATTAAATTTCATACAAAATTTTTATTTATTATACTAATTTTACGAACTTTAGTCATTATTTGCAAGAATCTAAAAATTCTATGCATTTTTCAATTTAGAAAATCATGACAATTAGGATTAGAGAAAAAAACTACTAAGCATGGCTATGGTGACATATGTTTCGGTTACCGCCACGTAACCATCATCAGACCAATTTATGTTTTTTATTTAATTTATTTTAAATTAAATCAAATAACAATTGAAAAATTTTTTGAACTTTTTGTCTGAGGCCGGGATTGAACTATGAACCTCGGAGTCAATCTCTCTACATAGCGCATTTATTAATGGACTGCGCTATGTACCCTCAGAATAATTGGTAGCTTAAGTGTCTATATTCATGTAGTGAGATTTTTGTTCTCTTTCCTTTTTATCATGACTCCTGTTGTTGTTGTTGTTTGGTAAGGTCCAGCCATTGGCTGTGAAATCAATACCGGTTTGTCATGTGGCTACTAGGGTTGCCAGTTGCACATGTATTGGCGTGTTCTCCATAATTAATTAAAATGGTTTATGTTGACTATATGAAAATTATACTAATTTTCCGAACTTTAGTCATTATTTGCAAGAATCTAAAAATTCTATGCATTTTTCAACTTAGAAAATCATGACAATTAGGATTAGAGAAAAAAACTACTAAGCATGGCTATGGTGACATATGTTTCGGTTACCGCCACGTAACCATCATCAGACCAATTTATGTTTTTTATTTAATTTATTTTAAATTAAATCAAATAACAATTGAAAAATTTTTTGAACTTTTTGTCTGAGGCCGGGATTGAACTATGAACCTGACTAAAGTTCGTAAAATTAGTATAATTTTCATATAGTCAACATAAACCATTTTAATTTTTATTTATCTGGAAGTTAAATTTTAACTGGAGATTGTGAAAACGGCCCTAAGACAGGTAAATCATATTATATCCAAGTTATTCAAAACTGGGGGACAAAAAGTTTTTCCTGTTTAGGAGAATATTGTACGATGTTTTAAGCTTCTTATCACGAAAAGAGTTAGTTTTAAGGTAATATTTTAAGAAAGTTATATGAAACTTTCTAGTTTTTGAACTTGGAAGTAGTTAATCCTACTTCAAATAAAATTTTTGTCAATAAGGAGATGCCATAATACGGAGATTTTGACCATTCCAAAACTCCTGTATCGTTGCACAACGCATTTATGACGACTGCAATTTATGTCTGATTTACAAAATCTACCATTCCCGAGAAATTAGGTACTTTCATTCTTTAAGCAAATCCATAGATTTTAGTTTAATTAGTGAGCTTGATTGATAAAATGAAATTTTGCCAAACAAAATAAAAATGCATACTATTGATCAAATAAATAAAGATAACATAAATTTTTATTATTTAATATAAAGAGCCTAATCTGTACTTTCTATACTACAGCAGTGCAACTAAACAAAAATGAAAAACCCAATTATTTGCAAATTAAAAGCTCACGTCACTTAAAGATAACCTATCAACATCTTTGATGATGACACAATCAGCGCCGGCACTTATTAATATCATTTGTTTTATTTAATTTCAGATCTTTTCAACAACGCTACGATCAAGACGCTAATTGTATCGAAGACGACGAAGACACTGATACGCAGTCAACTGTGACTGATGAAATGGAGCTTTCACATAGCCTTACCTTAAATGAAGATGCGCTCAAACAAATACCCGAACAAAAGCGTCCAGTTTTCATATTCGAATGGTTGCGTTATCTTGAGAAAGTGCTACCGTCGGCACAAAAGTCCGACATTAAAGGATGTCAGAAAAAATTGGTACAGCAGTTAACCGAACAAATTCAGGGTTCGCCTGGTCCACCAACGCGTAAACTGATTGCAAATTGTCTGGCTACACTATTTTCAGTTGGTGATACATTTAGTCTGTTTGATACAGTAAATGCATGCAACGACATACTCAAGAATAAAGATGATTCACCAAGTTATTTGCCAACAAAATTGTATGTCTTGCACATTTGTTACCATTTTGTGTTTTTTTCTTTTTATTAAATTTTATTATTTTATTTTCTACTTTCAGGGCCGCAATTTGTGTACTTGGCTCTATGTATGAGAAATTGGGACGCATGATGGGACGTTCCTATGAGGAAACAGTTCAAATACTGTTGCGTACACTGCGCAATGCAGAGTCGCAAGCTCGTATTGAAATAATGATAACGCTGGAAAAGGTAATTAGAAGGCGAAAAGCGCTTGCATTTCCTTAACCCATATTTATTGGAGTAACTCTATACCCAAAAAAAAGGGGTTATTTATTGGAAGGCTGGCTTTAGTTACGTTTCAATGTATTTACTTTTTGTTGTGATTCTCAATAACTCCATGGAAAAGGTTAAATATATTATGCTTGTCAAGTTCTTCTAGATGTCGGCAAATTCGTCTGATGATATGATTATGATGATCATTGAAAAGTAACAAAAACCAGCTTTCCAGCACATACATTTTTTTGTTTATGCATTTTGCCTTGTTTCTGTAAACAGAGTCCTCTTTTTTTTTCATTTTGTTAGAAAAATGTCAGCCAATTCATATTATGACATTACTTCTGTCTCTTTATCGACTTATTCCACTTTCAAATAAACCCATTCATACAATAAACTGGCCAAAAATAAAACGATTTCCGTTAGAGTTCAGAATTTTAGACTCATTTACTTAACGTCTAAAAAATTATCTTTGGTTTAACAATATCAATATTTGTTTCATTGCAATATTCCCAATGGGGAATGGAGCGCATCAATAGCGCTTCTGAAGCGCTCTAAAGCAGCAGTGAAGCGCATCTCTCTCGTTGCCAAAAGCGCTGAAATTAACATTGGCATGTCATTGGAACGAAGCGCTTCGCTCTCGCTACCACAAATGCTCTTTGGATGCGCATCGCTCTCGCATCCAGAAATGCTGTTTGGATGCGCATCGCTCTCGCTACCAGAAATGCTCTTTGGAAGCGCATCGCTCTCGCATTCAGAAATGCTCTTTGGATGCTTTTTGGATGACAATAAAAATATTTAAAAAATTAATTTTTAATTGAAATTTTACGTCTTTCGTCAAGACACATCAGACTATTATTATTTTTTTTTTGATGTAATTATAATTATTTTTATTTTACAATACTAAATTAATTCTAATTGAAAAATTGCAAGTTGAAAACTTTTGTGTTAGGTCTGGGCCGGAGTTGAACCGAGGACCTCACGGTTGCTACAACTCTCAATCGCAGTGCCAGTCGCTAGACCACTGCTCTATCATCGCGCTCTTACGAAGACGACTTATTGATTTATTTTGTTTTGTACGTTAATACGTGACCGAAAGCGCTTCGTTCTCGCTACCAGAAATGCTCTTTGGATGCGCATCGCTCTCGCATCCAGAAATGCTCTTTGGATGCGCATCGCTCTCGCTACCAGAAATGCTCTTTGGATGCGCATCGCTCTCGCATTCAGAAATGCTCTTTGGATGCGCTTCGCTCTCGCTACCTATAGCGCAGAAAATATGCGCATACAAATCAGCTCTTTAGATGCGAGAAGGACGCGCATCGCTATTGCATCTTGGGGATGCGCATCGAAATTTTCTGTTGGGTTTCATATTTCAATACTGATGCATGCTCCACAAAAATTAACTTTAATAAGAAAATTAAGAAAATACAACGCCAATTTGGCACTATTCGTTCTTAACTTTGCTTTCATGACTTCCTTCACGTGGTGAGGTCATTAGCTCGACCTCAGCACAAAGCATTTCCTTTCATTGTCAGAAATCTATAAAGAAAATAATTCAATATTTATTTCCGCTACAACAGGTCTGCGCCGGCATGGGAACCGCTATTTCCAATGTACACAAGGACATCTACAAGGCCACAAAACATTGTCTTACTGATCGCGTGATGGCTGTACGTGTTGCTGCCGCTAAATGTATTTTGGAAATGATCCAACATACACCTTTCCTCTATCAAACCGAATTAGAAAGTCTAGCAACGCTTTGTTTTCGTTCTTTCGATGGTAGCAACTATGAAGTACGTTGTGCTGTTGCTAAAATGCTCGGTACATTGCTTGCATTTACACAACAAGCAGCAGATGCAGCGCAAGGAGGTGGCAAAAAACCTGGTTCACAACAATCGCAGGGCAAAAATCAACCACGCAATGTCTCATTAGATGAAGCACTAGGCATATTAATGTCTGGCTTTCTACGTGGCGGTGTATCCTTTTTAAAGGGTACCGGTGAAATTATCAAAGGCTCCTCTGGCGTTAATCGGGAAGTGCGCGTCGGTGTAACGCATTCATATGTGGTCTTTGTACAGTATATGGGCAGCGTTTGGCTGGAACGTAATTTGAGTACATTTCTAGCGCATATCTTAGATTTAGTAGCCAATCCGAAGGCGGCTTCTTCACATGTGGATGCGGTTTATTCTCGCAAATGTATTAATTTTATACTGCGCTCAGTAATTGGTAAAATGTTGGGTGAGAAGGCACAGACTTCAGCTTGCAAAGAGTTAATACATTTGATTGCTAAACAAATGAATTCCATTGACTTTAATCCGGAAAATGCAAAAGATTCAAATCAGGAGACGCTATTCAGTCAACATTTGCTGGTTTGCGCTTTACAGGTAAATTGAACAAAATATTGTTTGCACTTTTTTCCGCCTTTACTCACAATTCACAATTTTCAGGAACTTGGCTCACTTGTCTTAGGCTTAGGTACAACAGCCCAAAATCTACTCAACGATCATTCACTTAACTCCATCGATGCAACATGCGCCGTCCTAGTACATCCTTGTGCCGCTGCACGTCTTGCAGCCGCTTGGTGTTTACGCTGCTTCTGCGTTGCAGTACCCAGTCAAATAACACCGCTGCTTGATCGTTTCGTTGAGGCAATCGAACAAATGCGTTCCTCACCGGAGGCCATTGCTGGCTATAGCTCTGCATTGGCTGCCATTTTGGGTAGCGTGCGTTATTCCCCTCTAGGTATACCACACACTAAGGGTAAAGTTGTATTTAATTCCGCTGAAGAGCTATTACGCTCCGCTTCCCAAAATAGTCGCATGTCGCTACATCGCACCCAAGCTGGTTGGTTGCTTATTGGCGCCATTATGACTTTGGGTTCACCAGTAGTTAAGGGGCTGTTGCCACGCATGTTGCTTTTATGGCGCAACTCATTTCCACGATCAAATAAAGAGCTAGAATCTGAAAAAGCGCGTGGAGATGCTTTTACATGGCAAGTGACATTAGAAGGACGTGCCGGTGCATTATCGGTGATGCATAGTTTTTTGCTTAATTGCCCAGATCTGATAAATGATGATATAACACGCAGACTATTGACACCAATTGAGAGTGCATTGGCTATGTTGGTGAAGTGAGTGAAAATTTTTTTTTTTTTTTTTGTTATTCATTACCTTATTCATAAATTTCCATTTGATAATATAGCTTAGCACCCGTGCTCAAAAGTTATGGTACACAATTGAAGGCACCAGCTGCAATGGTGCGTTTAAGACTTTATGAAACACTTACCTTATTGCCGCCCAACGCTATGGAATCATCATATACACATTTATTACGTATGCTAGTTTCGGAATTCACACTGTCAGAGAATCAAGCGAATACTACTAATTCTTTACTACGTGCTCTTTGTCATGGTGATGACTCAATTATTTTAGGTACATGGTTGCAAGAAACTGATCATCGTACCATTGAAGATCAGGTAAGTTTCGATTGTTTATATTAACATTGTTTATTTGTCCTATAAATTCTCGTCGTTAACTTTGTAGAACTAAACATAAATTGTATAGCTATAGAAAAATAATAATATTAACAAAAACATGTTGAAGAAAAATATCACGCTTAATACGTTGAGATAACAAAACAATAGAAGACTTAATTTAGAAGCAGATTCATTTTTATATAACTATTTCTGACCTGGCAACTCCTATACAAGCAAAATTTTAAAAATACTGTACTGTAGGGTATTTAATGTTTGGCCACTCTTACTAGTTTTGCTTTAAATTTGACGTAACATCGCCTTTCTTCTTTGCGGTGTAAATTAATTGCGTCGTCCATTAAAATGACTTCAAAATTGTGTACAAAACGGTCGTAGAGCTTTCGTGAGCGAGTTTCAACAGCTTTGTTTTGCTTATCATTCCTATTTGGTGCCAGAAGTACTTAATATGCAAACTTTCTGTACGTTTCCGGGCGACATATGCACTTTTTTAGCCACATCTCTAATGGAGAGTCCAGTATTTTTTTCATAGACACGTAACACTTCCTTTGCTTTTTCCTCTAAGGTAAATCCTTTTTTTCGAACACTTCCAACTTTCCTTTCCGTAATTAATAGTTCACTAAAGTTTTTAAGTTCGCAAGCTACCGTAGATTTAAAAAATTTAAAAAAACCAATGAAAAAGAAATGTAAGTCAAAGAATTCTAAGACGATTATATCTGTTACATTCGCTTTTTCTGTAATATTTAACGCGACACTCTTTGTTTACTGCGACTACTTTTTTTTGTATACATGCATTAGATAATATTTTCCTTTTTTTGAAATTAAGCGGTGCCACGTCTCCAAATAGAAAAAACGTTCTCATGGTCAGCCACAAGGCGAACTCTAGTCTATATAAAATGGCGCTCAATGGTCTACTTAATAACGTCAATTTGTTGTTTCTGATAAAAAATTAGATTTCGATATACATAATTTAAAGTGAGTTCTTAAGAAGAACCGTAAACAGCCCCAAATAAGTTTCATGTTGTAGCCTTGTGAGATAATGTTGAAAATGTAGCTCAGAGAAGAATTGTAAAAATTATAAAACAAGTCAAACAAGAAGTGATTTTTATTGTTTCAAATCATAACCCCTGGACAAAAGTGTTAAATCAAATTTTTAACTCTTTATGTCTGTACTAACAGTAATAATACCTTTTGTACTTCTTTTTCTTTGTATATCTGTCCTTCCTATCAATCAAAAAATTTTTAAATTTGTGAATGCATGCAAATAAAAAACAAACAAAATAATCATATCGAAATTTCTTAACAAAACTGCAAAACCAACTCTAAAATGAAGATGGAACCCAACCGTAGATCTGATGGCGAGCATGTAAGTGTTGTTGTGTGACTCCTTTGATACTCCTTTTCTTTTTATTGCCTTCTCTTAATAGCTTTTTACATATTGAATTATTTTGCTGTTTGTTGTGCACTAAGGATATTTTGGCAATTTCCCAAAGTCTTATTATTTCTTGTTCGTTTTTTTGATTTCTTTCTACGATTATGTGAAATTGTTTGTTTTTGTAAGTTTGTTTTTATTGAAAGTTTTTATATCTTATGTACGTATAAGGTTGTTGTTTATTCTTTAAATTTATTTGCTTTAATATTTTATTTAACTTTTTACTTTTCAGCATTTCTAAGTGAATGAAATCATGAGTGACACATGTGTGTCGTTTAATATCAAAACAGCCTAAGTCCTTCTGATAGACAAAATGAAATAAATTTCATTAAATTGATTTTAATTTATGTATTTTATTATAAGCTACCAAACAAGTATGAATCAGGCAAAACGCATAAAGGAAAACAAAAAATCATATCGGACGAATTTGCCGACATCCAGAAGAACTTGACAAGCATACTGTACTTAACTTTTTGCATAGATTTGTTCAGAATCACAGCAAAAAGTAAATACAGCACATGCAAAAAATATAATTTTTTTGTTTTGTTGCTTGTAATGCATCGCCCTTTTTGCTATGATTCTTAAGAAATCTATGAAAAAGTTTAAATATTGTACGCTTGTCAAGTTCTTCTGGATGTCGGCAAATTCGACTGATGATATAATTGTGGTGATCATTGAAACGTAACGAAAACATTGGATTTTGCCTTGATTTTGTAATTTTGTTGGTGTTTTTATTAAAACACTTTGAACAGTAAGCTCAAACCAACAATGTCATCTGATCCATGCTTATTTGGTAGCTAAAAATGTAAATCATTATCTTCTTTAAAAAACAGTTAACAATTAATTCATTTTATTTTGCCTACATTGCAGAGAGGGACGTATGCAGTTTTGATATTTAACGACACATGTATCAATTAAACATAACTCCAAAGAAAAATTCCGTTTAATCCAGTCATATGCCTCTTTTTGCTCGGTGTACACTGACAAATCGGTTTTTTTTAAACAATAAAACATAAAATTTCAAGAAAAAATTTACATGCGTCACTTCAGTTTCATTCCGTGCAAGCAAATAGCTTTTTGCTTTTAAATTTTTCAACTTTACATTCTGTACTCTTTTTAAAAAATAATTTTCTCTTTCTCTCGCTCTTTTTCATAGTTGCAACCAAATAGCGCTGCTGGTTCAGGCGCACTTGAACATGATCCATGCTGTCTTTATCGTCCACCAATAAATGCTGCAATGAGTAATACAACTGCTGCATCAAAAGCCACCGAACAATGTCCCGGTCCATTGCCCTTGGGTGTTGCTGTTATAGACATGTCTGTGACGCTCTATGGACTCATCTTTCCTAAAGTGGCCAATAAACATAGACTTCAAATGCTAGAACATTTTGGTGAATGCATTAAACAAGCTAAGAGCAGTCGTCAAGAAGCTGTACAAATGAATATTTTCACAGCGCTACTTAGCGGCCTAAAAGGTCTAACAGATAGTAAATCTGGTATTGGTCAAGATGAGATCAAAAAGAGTGCTACATCATTGATTGTTTCGGCGCTTGTCAGCACCAATTCAACGTTGCGTTGTGCCGCTAGTGAAGCGCTTGGTCGTATGGCACAAGTTGTTGGTGATTCACGTTTTACAGCTGAACTAGCGCAGAATTCATTTGATAAATTAAAATCGGCGCGTGATGTTGTAACACGCACAGGGCATTCATTGGCATTAGGATGCTTACATCGTTATGTTGGTGGCATGGGATCATCGCAACATTTAAGTACAAGTGTTTCAATATTACTAGCATTGGCACAAGATACATCTTCTCCGGTGGTACAGGTGTGGTCACTTTATGCGCTCTCCTTGATAGCAGATTCTGGCGGGCCAATGTTTCGTGGTTATATTGAGGCAACATTATCGTTGTGTTTGAAGCTATTGCTGTCGGTACCGCATTCAAATGTGGATGTGCATCAGTGTATTGGAAGAGTTTTGAATGCGCTAATAACAACTGTTGGTCCAGAGTTGCAGGTAAAATTTATACATTAATTATGCAAAGAAAATTTTTTTTATTTTGAATATTTAAATTAGAACAATTGAAGCATCTTTTTTATGAAACTGGTTTTACCGCGCTGGACATGATTCAAAAGCGGCTTTTTTAAAAAAAATATTCTGTTGTTTTACTCCTCCATAGCCCCCACATATGAATAAATCCAAAAAAAGAATGTGTAAAGACCAGACCTTGATATAGCTAACTTAAAACTTTTTCTTAGAAAATAAATTGCTATATCTCGCAAACTAGAAAAGCTTAAGGGGTGAAAGTTGGCATGTAATTTGGTGTACTCAGGTATGGGATACGACCACTGTGAACGGGGAAAAAAGGTGCCAAACTTTTAAACGTTATTACTCGTAAACTGGAAGACCTAGAGGGGCCAAAGTTGACAATTTTCAAATCGCTATATCTCACAAACTAGAAGATCTAAAGGGGTGATACGACCACTATAAACGGGGAAAAAAGGAGACAAACTTGAAATCGTTATTACTCGTGAACTAAAATATCTTGAGGGGTCAAAGTTGATAATTTTTAAAGCGCAATATCTCGCAAACTAGAAGAGCTAGAAGGGTGAAATTTGTTTCAAGAACCTTTTTTTACTATTTTAAAAGTTTTTATCAAGGGTTTTTTTTTCTACTTTTAACCTTAGAATTTTTTATTTAATTCTTTAAATATTTTGGAAAAATCTTTTATATAAAAATCTTAGACTAAGGTTAGGTGAGGTTAGAGTGGTGGCCTAGCAAACGATGCTAAGCCTAAGTAGCACTGTTAGTGCCGATTTAATACCACATAAGTGATCGGGATGGCTGGTAGGAGGGGCTCTCAGAGACTGGATTATATATCTTTAAAGGGAAACTATGAAAGATATTGATATCCAGTTTGTTCTATTGATTAAATTGAGCAGTAAGTCAATACCAATATCGGCGAATTCACTCAGATGATTGAAGAAGGTTTTTCCTAGTGCCCTGGGCCTGGCTCTAGATAGAGAAGGGCATCCATGCAACTCCGACCAGGCCCGTGCACACGGGGCATTCGCATTGGTGCTAGAAAATTATTCTCTTCACTAGACCTAGCGGAGTGTATACGCACTCTACATAGATCCCGCTCAACGAAGAGCCATATCTTGCTAGTTCATCAACCTTTTCGTTCCCCTTAATATTCCTCTGACCTGGAACCCAAACGAGAGTAAGTTTGATTTGATGTCCTAAGTCGATTAAATTTTTCCTGCATTCCTTAAATAGTTTTGATTTTATTTATAGCTAAAGTTTTTATAAACTTTTATACAAAAAAAGTTTTCAATTTTCAATTGTAAAAATTTGTGAATAAAAGTATAAAAATTTTTAGGTCTGGTTAAAACTGATAGATTTTACTATTGCAACACATTGTAATAGTTCAATAAAATATATTTTTCGTTTATAACCTTTTATTCTTCAGGGCAACGTTGCTGCAATCTGTACTATGCGTTCATCATTCATGTGTGCAGCTGCCGTTATGCAATCACATGCTGATCCCCTTGTTCAAGCAGAGGCTACAGGATGCTTGCAACAATTACATTTGTTTGCACCACGCCACGTTAACTTATCGTCGCTTGTACCAACTCTTGTGAAAACTTTGTCCAACAATTATTTAATGCTGCGCAAGGCAGCTGTTTCATGTCTACGCCAGTTAGCTCAACGTGAAGCTAAAGAAGTTTGCGAACTTGCGCTTCTTATAACACCAGAGCAATGTCCAGGCTTAATTATAACTGAATTCGGATTGCCAGGTCTATTATTCGCTATGTTGGATTCAGAAACTGATGCGGAAATGTTAAAGAACATACATGATACACTGACTTCCATGCTGCAAATATTGGCTTCCGATAATCTCACCTCGTGGTTGAGCCTCTGTAAAAATGTGCTAACAGTAGCCGTTGAGAGTTCCCTACAGGATGACATTACAGGTGCTAATAAAAATGATGTATCCGCTAAAAACCAAACAACTGGTGACAATACCGGCAAGGCGAAAAGTGGTAGCGCTGCAGCTATTGCAGATGATGATGATGATGAAGACGATGAAGATGATGATGTTGCTGAGTATCATGCAGAAGAGAATACCGCCACACATCCGGCGGTACAGCCACGTTGGCCCACACGTGTTTTTGCCGCACAATGTGTGCGCAAAATCATTGCTACCTGCGAGTCAGCTAATCCGATACACTTTGATTTAATACAGGCCAAAGAAATGCAAATGATAAAATCACGTGGTGATTATTTAATTTTGCATTTGTCCGATCTTATACGCATGTCATTTATGGCCGCTACTTCTGATTCAGATCAATTGCGCTTAGAAGGCTTGCGCACATTACAGGAAATTATTGATCGTTTTGCTAACGTTCCAGAGCCGGAGTTTCCTGGACATTTACTGTTGGAACAATTTCAAGCGCAGGTAAAATTTCATTAAAGTTTTAAGGCTTTTGCATCAATATAAAATTTAATTTTTTTCTACAGGTTGGTGCTGCTTTGCGTCCAGCTTTTTCGCCAGACACCCCATCGCATGTCACCGCCGCCGCTTGTGAAGTTTGTTCTGCTTGGATCGGTTCTGGCGTAGCGCGTGATCTTAACGATTTGCGTCGTGTGCATCAATTGCTTGTGTCTTCCTTAGATAAGCTACACACTAAAACAAATAGCACACAATTGTACAACGAATCGATGGCTACACTTGAGAAACTTAGCATTCTCAAAGCTTGGGCTGAAGTTTATATTGTTGCCATGATAGGTAATGGAGCAGCGCCTGCTTCGTTGATACAAAAACAACTTAGCAGCACTAATGCAATAACACCTCTAACCAGCGGCTTAGATTTGGACGATGAAGCAGCAGGTGGTGGTGGAGAATTTGGTGAATTTGAAAGCCGTGGTGAAAGTTTGCTTACATTGGTAAAACCGGAACTTAGTAATCTTTCAACCCATTGGCTTGCTGCACTTAAAGATCATGCATTGTTGTTGCTGCCAGCTGAATTTCAAAGTCAATTACCGCATGATGGTGGCGCATTTTATACCACAGATACAATTAATTCATCCAAGCCGCATTATCTTACATCATGGCCACCAATTTTATATGCAGCATCACTTTGGCTTAGAGACGAGGGTTTCACTTTGCATTTGGAAACGAATAAAGCAGTGGCGGGCTATGAAGCGAACAACAACATTTCCCATGGTTCACTTTCAGCTGATCGTTTTCATATGATTTTTGGTATCTGCATGGAAGCGTTATGTAGCACACGAACATCAGAGAAACCTAAAAATGTCATCAGTTGCCTGCAATCTTTATACACAATTTTTGATTCAAAATGGGCACGTCAACAACTGATCAAAGATAAATCTATTGTTATAGAACTTTGTAATGTACTACATCGTCAGATACTTACGCGAGATGAGCTGCTGGTGCAGCTACTTTGCGTAGAAATACTCAAACAGTCCATACAAGCTGCAGAGGAATCGCTACAAACACAAAAAGAAGCCTACGTAGAGCAACATAAAACAGCAGATAACACTGAAAGTGTAAATGTACAAGCAGCAGTCGATAATTTGGGTGAAGGCACTGAAAGTGGTGCTGTTGTTCCTGGTAATTCGCATGTTTATGCTGTTTTGGAAGTTTGTCTATGCGTTTTTGTGCGTCAAATTCCAACAATGAATCCAAATTCAGCGGCCAAATTGAGTACAATACAATTCAAACAAGAGTTGGCCGCTAAAAGTTTCACTTCACAATCGTTTTTCAGCGCATTAGGTGAAGATAATGGCATGCTTGTGGCGAGTGGTCTACAATGTGTTGAAAAACTAACTGCACTGTGCTCACCAAAAGGTGCACTAACCATATTGCCAACAATATTGTATATGACCACATCTATAATTAAAGAAATCGCTAATAAATCAGCAATTGATTCAACAATTTTAGCCAATACTGGTGCAGTGCAGGCGACATTACATTGCCTCAAATCAGTTTGCATCGATAATTGGAGTAAAGATGAAACAATTGCTGCAGAATGGTCACAACTTTTGCAAAGTGCATTAGCGACCATTATTGATTTGACAAAGACAGCAGCAGAAGATGATGACGAACGCAAAGTTGATGAAGTTACAATGGTATTGGCTATTGCTGTTTTCATACTAAATACCTCGGCAACTGTTGTATCAACACCATCCTTACAATATCCATGTATAAACCATTTTCGGCAATGCTTACAATCGGAAAATTTATCAGTAAAATTGAAATGTATACAGACAGTACGTTCAATTTTCGCTAAGGCTGATTTGAAAACATCAACACCATATATACATGCTTTGGCACCGCGTATAATTGAAATGCTCTATGTGGAGACAGCCAATGCGCCACGCTCAGAACTGGAACTGCAAATACTTCTAGAGAGCATACTGACGGTTGAAACATTAATTGAATTGGCTGAGCCACAAAACCGTAAGTGTAAAATCATTGAATCAGTTTTGTTTTTTTTTTTTTTTAATATATATATTTTTGTTTTGGAAGTGTTTTTGTAATAACTTCAATAGTTTTTTTCTTTTTGTTTTATATTTTCATAAATTGATCTCTTCCCTTCCCTCATCATTTTTTTTAAACCTTTTGCAATTTACAATCATTTTTAATTGTTAAACAAAAAAAAATTTGTTGTTTTCTCTCAAACGCCTTCCAATTAACACTAACACCAATATCATCCTGATTTATGTAATTTGAAATAGGAAACTTAATGCAAGGTAATTACAGAGCGTCGCCAAAA
Organism: Calliopum simillimum; assembly: GCA_951812925.1. Classification (NCBI taxonomy): domain Eukaryota; kingdom Metazoa; phylum Arthropoda; class Insecta; order Diptera; family Lauxaniidae; genus Calliopum; species Calliopum simillimum. The sequence goes on from OX638368.1 coordinate 27,153,576, forward strand.
TTATGCTTAACTTTATTTGTAAACATAAAGTTACAGATAAGAGAAACAAAAAACAAAAATGAACATTATGCATTGCATAGCGATTCCAAAATGTGGCTTTAAATGTTTTATGTATAATTTTTTATTTTTCTTTTTGAAAAGAATAGATGTTTTATCTAGTGTTAGTGTTTCACCGTTCACTGTTTCTAACTGTAGCATGTTTTTTCTAACTGAAATTTTTTGGTTTTTCATTTTTTTAAACTTTAACTCTAGAACTAAGTACTTAATCGCACATTTCATACACTGAACTGAACGCACACTTTGTACAGTCAATCATAGTTTATTGAATTTTCTTAAAAATTGTCTAAAATTGGCGTATGTTAATGTTGTCATTGCTGATTATCTCATTGACTATCATATTCATAAGTCAATTGAGTAGTAAAATAGTTGCAAAACCTGACATTATGGTGGTTTAAAAATTTAAAGTCGCTTGGAATTTCGTCTGCAATTTATTTCGCTGTAATTTTGAAGATATTGCACGATGTCGAAAACTTAATTTAAATCAATTTTTATTGCATAAATATTTTCTTTTGGGCAAAAAAACTAAATAAAACTACATATTTTTGAAATTGTTTGCTTGCCGTTTTTTTAAAAAAACACAAGAAGCCAAAACAAAAATTGTCATTTGCTCTATCACTTACAGTTTTTAAGATAATCTAACCTCAAAAATCGTGTTTCTTAACTTTTAAGCGAAATATCTCAAAAACCATTCGTGACAGAGCAATTTCGAGACTGGGTTCGGATTCAGCGCCGACAAATCACTCGAAAATGCCTATTTTTGTTTTGGTTTGTTGTGTTTTTTTTTAAGTGAGTTATTCTAACCTCAAAAACGTATTTTTGAACCTTTAGGTTACAATATCTCAAAAACCATACGTGATAGAGCACCCCCCCGTAACTTTTGACAGAAAACAAATGCGGCTGTTCTGACAAATATAAAGCGCGTGTTTTGACAGCACGAAGTTTTTGTTCATATACCAGAGCAAACAGACGATTTGCTTGATGCTGAGAAGAAAATAATTTTTGAATAAGTGAAGTCAACACATTTTTTTTTTTTTTTTTCAATAATTTTCCAAGTGCAATAAATCGAAGTGAATCAATCGAAAAGCTGAATGCAATCTATATTTATGAAGTAAATTTGTTATATTTTGTGATTCAAAACCGAATTCAACCAAAATGTTCACACAACACAATTTGCTCAATCAAAGTAGAGTATGGGCCCCGAATTGGTCTGGGTGTGGGCACCCCTCTTTTTTTATTTAAAGCATGTGTTTTACTGAAATGTCGCCGTGGATGCCAACGTTACTAATCTAAATGGTATTCTTATGCAATTTAACGCTTTTCTAAGGGAAAGTAAAGAACCAATAGGCTCTTCAAAGATATCGTAGAAAAAAAATTATTTTCGTTAAGTGTGGGTGTTAAGGTGGCATAACACTTTGCGAAAAATCTCGGTACTGAGTTTCCAGACAAGTAGACCGAGGAGCAGATGGCGGGCATGGATTGGTACAAAAAATTCATGCTTGTCAAAAGAGCAATGTCAAATAGGGCTAGTAATTACGTCACCTAGCTAGCTTAATCTGCAAAACAATTGATCTGTCATCAGCCGAAGATAATCAAGTCTGGTTTCGGGGCAACAGGCATGATGCCATTCGATCCAGTCGTTTTCAGTGACGCTGATTTTGTTAAAGCCGTTGAACAGAATTTGTTAAATTTTTGTGAGTCAATGTTTCCGAAATAAGTTAATTTTGCTTTCTCTCCATTTGATTGCGTTTAATTTCATATTTTCCCATTTTTAGCCGATTTCCTAAGGGTGCCCACAACCGGACCAAAAATTTTTTTTGTTAAAAATGATCACTTCACTATTTGCTTTATATAATTTTTTCAACTGAGGAAATTAATTTACTTTCTTCGCTAACAGTTAGCTAAGGTCTTTAGCTTTCCATTGACACTTATATGTCTGCATAATATACATTTGGTCAAAAGTAATGAGTCGAAAACAAAACGGTGCCCACACCCGGTACCCTTCCCCTACCGTTTTTCGACATCTTTTTAAAAAACTGTAAACGAACAATTTAAAAAAAAAAAAAAATATTTTTATTATGCTGTTTTTGCTCGAAAGAAAACATATTTGCAATAAAAAATGTGATTGCATAAGAATAGATTTAAATTGAGTTTTCGACATCGTGATTGTCCATGAACATACGAAATGGAAATTTTCCGTCTCCAAAAATTAAAGAACTTCTGAAGAAATAAATTGCAGATTCAAATTTAGCGGCTCAAAATTTATATAAGAAGTTGGGCAGTCTAAATTTTAAATCAAAAAATTGTTCCATATTTAGGAAGAGCACTTTTCGGTTTTTAGTTTGGGATCCATTAAATTTTCTCTGAAATAGAACTAATTTTACTGGTGCTTATTTACATCAAAGTGTAACAGTTGGTGCCCTGGGAGCGCAATTCCAAGCAACATTACAAAAAAAAAAAAATAATTTAAAACGCAATATTAAAAGAATTATTTGCGATAACGGAAACAAAATACATATAAATACTAAATATAGTAAACACAAGCTCTGAGCAAAAACAAGGTGAATTCCGACAAATGGGCGTAGCACCACCCATATAAGCAAGAGTTAAAAAATGTTATACTGAAAGCGTTTTTTGAGATAATCCAACCAAATATCACTCAAATACTAAACACATTAAATACAAGCTCTGAGCAGAATTTAGGCCAACTCGGACAAGAGGGCGTGGCACCTCCCACATAAGTAAAAGTTTAAAAATTCTGTAAAACACGGTTTCTTAAATAATCGAATTAAATTTCACTCAGCAACTGAGAACAATAAGTGCAAGCTCTGATCATAAGATAGGCAAACTAGGACAAGAGGGCCTGGCATGTCCCATACAAGCAAAATGTACGTTACACTGTAGTGCAGGCTTTATTTGAGTTAATGAAATCAAAATTCGCACAGATACTTGGAATAGTTAGTGCGAAATCTGAACAAAACTAAGTGAATTCGGTCAAGAAGGCGTGGCACCTCCCATACAAGCAAAATTTTCAAAATACTGCAGTGTACAGTATTTATTTATTGGCCAGGCCAAAGGAAACACCCTTACTAGTTTTTTTCGTACACACAGAATCGAACTCAAAGTTGATGTGATGTAGTTGGTTGCATAGAAAAAAAAAACAATTTTTTATAGGTGTAGTAATTCCAAGAACTTGAAAATTAATGAAATATTGTGTTTGTTGTAGACGAACCAAAAAAAAAAACATTAAAACAATGTTTCATTTTGTAGTTATAAGAAATTTGGAAAATATTGAAATATTGTAGGCGATCCAAAATTGGCTCACTTTTGTTCTACTCTGACACCCTTGACTTACTATATGGCAATTACAATACAAATTATATAAACATCGAGATGTCGGGTCTCACAACTTGCGACTCAATTAAATAATGAAGAATTAAGTCAATGAGTTAATTTAGTATTTGTATTACCTGCTGCACACTGAGCTTTGCACATTTAAGTAAACTATAAAATAAAGTTATTACTACTTAATATGTTCAGTTAACTTTATAAAAAACTAGAATTTACTTTATTTCCGTTGCACATTTGATTGATTATCTTTAATAAAGTGTCTTATTTTAATATTGTTTTTTCTTCTTTTTCTTACTTCTTTCCAAAAGGTATACAAATGCTAACATTGCTTGTACCCGTTCTGATTAACTACTTAAGCGAACCAACAAGATTACGCACTTTACCGAAATATCAACGTCAATTACATGAGCAATCGTTGCAGTGGCTTATGAAAATTGGACCGAAATACCCACAAGAGTTTAAAACGCTTATGGGACAATCGCTAGAATTGCGACAGAAACTCGAATCAGCTATACGTAATCAACAACAATCAATTAATATTGCAAACAAAGCCAATGAGCTGCAGAGTCGTAATGCGTCCAAACAGCAAAAGCCCACAATAAAACTGAAAACAGATTTTAGTAATTTTAATAAATAAATTGAATTGAAAAAAAAAAAAAAAAACTACAATCGAGCGAAGTTAAAATTGATTATACGGATATTTTAAATTTATGTGATGCATTTTAATTTAGCTTATAAAGTTTACGCTACATTTATATTATAGTACATACTACAGAATACATTAAATATGCCACATACATACTAAATGCTTAAGGAAGAGTATCCATATAAAGAAAGATTGTTTATGCGTAAATTAATTGTTGAGAAATTTATCAAATATAATTTGTTATTGCAATTTATTTATAAAAATATAACAAAATATTTGAATTAAGAATACTATTATACCATATATAAACAGATGATTAATTAATTTACCACGTGTAGTTAACATATATTTTATTTCTATTAGAAGCAAAACTATTAAAAAGTTATGAAATCTACATAAATAAATGTTTCTTTGCAGCGATGCATTTAAAGCTGGTTACGTTAATCATTTAATTCACTCTTTTATACACAACATACAAATAGTACATACTACATACATAAATATTATTAAGCTGAAAATATAAAAAATGTAATAACGATGATGCTATATTGTGTATGCTTAAAAATCAGCAAGGTTTAAATTTATTATAATAAAAATATATCTGGCTACGAATATGCGTATACGTTTTTTTATTTATAAAACCTATACCATCCGCCCTGTTCCCAATTCCACTTTCACGTGAAAGTGGATAAAAAGTGGAATGCAAAACTTTTTCAAAAGTCGGCATTATGCTACGACTTTTCAATTAATTTTGATTTTTTAAAGCTATTTTACCGATCAAATTTAAAAAAAAAAATACACAAGTATAAACTCCAGAGTTTTTCCTTTTTTTAGCGAGTAATTCTAATTTTTATTGCAAATGTAATATTGTAAATATTGCTGGAGTAAAAAACTCTAACTAAAAAAATATTTTTTCCGATGACAAGTAAAAAGTCGGCAAATTGGCATTTTCGAAGTTAGTGTTTGTGTGAATTATTTGACATTTCATTATATCATGGTGTTAGTAAGAACAGTTCGAAAACAGGATGCCACCTGATTTTACTTCTTAAATTGCAATAGAACATCTAATTAACCCAATAAAATGCACTGAGCATGAAAAAAAACTTTCTGAAATTCCCTCAAATCAGAGGAAACCCCATAATTGGGCATTTCGCCTAGTACATTATTTTGACAGAGAAAATTGCAAGCATTTATAATTCCAAGTGCATTGCAGCAGCCGTTGTTAAAGTGAAACTCAATTAAAGTTAATAAATTTAATAAAAAGCATTTTGATTCATGAATCTTGTTTACTTGTGTGTATTTTTTAACTGACAGCTAAAAAGTTTGCGTTTCTACTGTGAAAAGTTAAACGTCTTGAACAGTCGTTGAATAGGCTTCACATCCACATCGAAAATAAAAAGTAATCAACAAGTCTTCGAAATTAAAAGTAATTGAAATTACACGGATTACGGAACAGGCCGGCATATTTCACGTTACCAGCGTTTACCTTCGACCTTCGACCATATCGATTTGACTTTAAAAAAACAATCCAAATGTAAACTTAAGCAAACAAATTTCCATTAAAAGCATAATGGTCATATTATCGTTTCTACAAACTAAATTTCATAAAAATCGATGCAGATGTATAGCCGTGAGAGCGTTTTTTCCATTAAGGGATGTGGCACCGCCCATTTAAAAACATAATATATTTATAATAGCGTTCCTTTTAACCCTATCTCCATACCAATTTTCATAAAAATCGATGCAATGGTTTAGCCGTGAAAGCGTTTCATCCATTTAGGGGTGTGGCACCGCCCACTTAAAAATAAAATAAAATCGTATGCACTACTCCCCCTCACAACAGGGACTGAACATCCAAGTTGTATCGTTTGAAATTATAGGACATTTTCTCTGCCCCTAGATAAATTGCGCAATACTTATATCGTAATTTCTTAGCCATAATCAACTAAAAATAATACATTTTAAGTCTGTACAAAAATTAAATCCTTTTTGAAAGGTGTAAATCGGGGGTTTATCCACAAAATCTCTATAAATATATTTACACTGCTTAATGCACCATCTCGTGACAGTTTTCTGAACTAAGTAATAGCACTCGCTACTCTGTTCCTCGTGATATCAACCGCAGACTATCTGGCAGAAAACTTCAATAAAATCGTCCTATCTATTTAGCCTGGCTAAACATTAAATACCCTACACTGCAGTATTTTGAAAAATTTTCTTGTCCGAATTCACATATCTTTTGCTCAGATCTTGAGCTTACTGTCGGAGTGAAATTTGTTTCGATTATCTCAAAAAACGCTTTCAGCATAGCATTTGGGATCTTTTGCTTATATGGGAGGTGCCACGCCCTCCCGAGTTCACCTACTTTTTGCTCAGAGTTTGCATTTACTGTCCTTAGTGTCTGAGTGAAATTAAGTTCGATTATCTCAATAAACGTTTTCAGTACAGCATTTTGAAGCTTTTGCTAATATCGGAGGTGCCACGGCCTCTTGTCGGAGTTCGCCTAGTTTTTCTCAGAGCTTGCGCTTGCCGCCCTTAGTATTTATGTGTATTTTGGTTGCATTGTCATGAAAAGTACTCCTGAAGTTGCATTTTGAATATATTTTTTTTAAGAGCGGTAAGCGTGTCCGTTAACCGATTTGGCTCGTTTTCATTCAGTCGATCTGACTTTGACAAAGGCAATGTACCAAATATCATCACCCAAAATGCATCAAAATTATTTCAACGGATGGACAAACATCCAGACAAAAGGTCATGGTTATATTGACTCAGAAGTAACGCTAATAAAGAATATATGAGGAGTTATTTTTCAAAAGGGCGTAAAACCATGTTAAACAAATTTTCAGTAATGAGAAAAAACTTTTATGGGCTGTTTACAATTATTGGCCCTATGCTCCTCCTAGGAGTTAAAGGAGAATACATACAATAACATATTTTTTTTTTAATGTCTCCTGTATTATAGTGAGTTGACCAAAGATTCTAATCCCCTTAATATTTTTGTTGTAACATATTTGCAGTAATTGCAAAAAGTAAAAAACATTTGGAAATAAGCCCTTTTGTTCTGAAACGTTTGGAAATAAGCCCTTTTGTTTTAAAATCACTCTTATTTCACCATTTGGAAGTTTATTTTGATGTCTATAGGCATGGTATGTAAGCACCTATATAGCCTGGGGCATATAAAAAATATTAAAAGTTTTTTTGGCCACTATTCAAAATACGTCTTTTTATATCAAACTCTAAAAATTTCTATGAAATTATATGGAAATAAGCCCTTTTGTTCTGAAATGCGACTTTTTATCACGATTTTATCTTAGAAAAATGCATTTTTTGTGATGAATTTTGGACTAGAGAATGCATTTTAGCATGGTAATGGCGATGGCATCCTTAGGTTTGTTCGAGGTTGGAAGTGGTTTTACGCCCTTTTGAAAAATCACTCCTCATATATACTTTTCCATACGTTGCCACTTCTCCTTCTCTGCTTTACGAACGAAAGTACAAAGTGAATATACCCTGGGTGTAGGGTTAAAAACGGAAATCTCTTAACATCCGCGAATGATTTGGGTAGAAAAAAAAAACCACAAAAATAATTTTTCATGTACTATATAAATAAAGCTCTAAATAAGACGAAAAGAGGTGTCTGATGGAACTTTTGCCACACAGATAGAAGATCTCGACTAGTAAAAATCTGAAAATTGGCATGAAGGCTAATATAATAGTACTATAGACGGGCAAAATACATAATATTTATCATGTAGGGACATTGACCCTCAAGGGAAGTTTTTTTTTTGTATGGATGTTAGAAAAAAATATGAAGTTAATATAGCATTACTTCTTTGTACAATATTTTCACAGAAAATGTCTTCATCCAAGGGATATGATTAAATATGATCAGATTTTATCCCTATTTAAGGCTAGTTCTGACGTTGAAGATGAACCGGTGGATGAAAACGAAGTAGAATTTGATGTGCCATAAGTACAACCATTAGACCTTGAGTCAGTCGAGCAATTATAATGAATTCAATTAGATTAACCAGATATTACTCCTGCTGACTTGACCAAAATAGGCGTTTCTGCTTCGGACATTCATGTCATTGATGATATTTATCCTAAAGACAGCTCAGGTCAAATTGTAGAACCCTGTCCAAGCAACATGAGAGAACAAGAATAGGGGTAATAACCGGTAAATCTAGTTCAGTGTTCTCCGATTCGATATTCTTAATTTTCCGTTGAAGCAGCTTCGTGTTCGACTAACTCAAGAGCTCTTGATTGTACTTGATACATCACATTTTTAAAAATTTATTATTTTTATAGTTTTTTTATGTGATCTGTCCGAATTTCAACTTTGATATATCGAGCGCTACCATATTGGAAAAATAGCGCCTAAAAGTAGTTTTTTAGCAGTAAGGCCAAACGTTTCCTTTTAGAGAAAAATGCTGCTTAGCAAATTTTGTAGCGTATAAAATTTCCTATAAAAATGGATTAGAATTGTTTTCGTACGACACATAGTTTAGAAGATATCCATTGCTTCTAGAAGCGAGAACGATGCGCAACATTCCAATGACATGCCATTGTTAGTTGCAGCGATATTGGATACAAGAGAGATGCGCTTGACTGCTGCTTAAAAGCGCTATTGGTGTACTCCATTCGCCATTGGGTAGGTAATAGGCGGTAACACGCTGAAACTACATGACGCAGAAAATTAAAGTTTGGTACATGCATAGAGTATTGCGGTACCACGCCCCCAAAGTAATTAACTCATAATAATTCTGAAAATATTTAACGGATATGAATGAGCTTCGGTATATGAATTAAGAGTATAATATCCATTGGAAAAATGTGTGGTGCCACGCCCTTAAAAAAAAAAATCATATCTCTTAAACGATTTAACGCACATAGATGGAGATTTGGTACATATATAAAATTGCATCGGGACAATTTACATCCTTTGAAAAAATTGGTAATGCCCCACACCCTGTACAATGCAAGTTGTAGCAAGACACAACGGAATACGCTAGTAAATTATAACAATCAATTTCTTATTTAGTGTTTACCAAATTTTATTATTTTTTTACATAAATCGGCTATCTTACTTATTAATGTAGTTTCGAAATCACGCTATTTTACCGTTAAAAATTACTCTAGTTCTATTTTAATTCTATCTGCTGGGCAATTTTGTACAATTTGTCCTTCTTGAATTTTCATATGCTTAGTTTTCTTATTATTCAAATCTCTCTTGCACAGAATTCTCTTTCTGGACACCTTTTTTATCTCATTTGTCTGTACACCAGCACCTTCACACATAATTGTTTGGTCCTTCTTACAAGGCCTGAATGGAACTTTAAAATCTATGCCATTTTCATTGTGTTTCTGCTCACATAGTTCATATGATTCTTTTACTTTTGAATTTGTATCTATTTGTGTGTGGCTCAATGATGAGTTATTATCTGTGCATAGAACAGGATTATCCTGTTCATTTGATTCTATACCTATTTGTTTTTGGCTTGTTGCAACGCTATTGTCTATACAAAAATTCATCTGTTCCAGCTCAGATATTTCATATGCCATAATAGATCTTTCAGTTTGGCCTAATGGTGCTGACATTGGATGATATTCCATTCTTTGCTTTAAATTATTAACGTTTTGAGGATTTAAACGACTAAGCAGTGCAGTTGTGTATAAAATAACTCTTAAGCGTTGCCGAAATAATTTAACAGCTTCACTATTTTCAACAACTGTTGTGTCCTCTGTTTTCGTTTTCGATTCTGCCGTTTGATTTGATTGAACACACAATGCTCGAAAACCCATTAAAGTTGACCAATTAGGAGGTAATCGATAGCCCCACAAATCGGCCATGTGCTGATCTAAGCCATGATGTGTCGTCGCAATTGATAACATATTAGAACAGCTCATAGCCACATTGCTTGGCAACGTTTTATCAGCTATGACGCGTTGATACGAAGAGATTTGAAAACCACAAGCATTTTGCACTACTGCCAGGGAAAATGGTCTAGTAAAAATCGTGCAACATGGATCAGTTAGCAGTTTAAAATTGTATGCGTATTTGAAGGCATTATATAGCTCCAATTCATTTGTGCGTAGTCTCGTAATATATTTTTGCTTAGATTTGTCAGACTTTTCAGGTTTTTCAGGTTTTACTAATTTATTCTTCATTTCCGATTTCATTTTTCTTTTGTCTAATGACTTTGACTTCCATGCATCGGGATTATTACGAATTTCGACAATTTTTTCAGTCCAATTCTTCAAACTGATGCAGTTATCTTTAGCACGTGGACGACTTACAAGATCTTCAAGTTTTCCTTCAGGATTTTTCTTAAAAAATTTCGTGATCGTAGTAAAACGTCCACGGCAACTTGTTCTTGTATGGGTGCCAATCTCATCTGCACATTTCTTCCAACTTGATTCTCCATGTTCCGCCACGAAATCCATTAATTTTTTGTCTTCCTCATGAGTCCATCCGTTGTTTTTATCTCGATGGCAAAGCGTATTTTTATAACGATTACGTAGCTGAAGTGTTGATCGATTTGGAAAAAGTGTACGTGGCATGCAAGCAAAATTTTCTCCATATTCTTCTACGGCTGCCAAAAGTATCAAGTCCTCCTCTGCGGTAAATGGTGCTAATGGTTGAAAACCAAACAATAATAAGTATTTAATAGAATAAAAGATATAAAAGAACTACCATGACTTAGAACTGGATTAACTGTATAGTAATAACGTACGCAACATCTGTTTTTAGAACGATCTGGAAATCTAACACAAACAGCATTCCAATTAATAACACCATTTACTGTACATGCATTTACAATTTCTAGCAATCGTTTATCATCAGCGGCTGTCCATTTGGATTCCCGTTTTATAAGCTTTTGAAGTTTAGTCTGAAAATGTACAAAGCATTGATAATCCGAGCGATGTGACACTTCTGCTGCAATTGATTTCCAATCTTCGTAGTTGTGCCGTTTAGCGGCTTCCAGAAGTTTTTTATTTTCATCATTAGTCCAAGAACAGCGTTTTAGTTCAGGCATAAGATATACATTCCACATAGCTTTGGAGGACGATGGTGAATGTCGATGCTTTAAGTTGTAAATTGAAATTAGTTTCCAATCGATTCGAAAATTAGCATCCACTTTTTCCAAAAGGTTTGTCAATTTTTCTGTATGCAATGCAATTTTCTTATCAAGCTGATCCTGCTTTGTACGTTTAGATGAAATGGGACTTAAATGATCTATAACCTATAACAAAACCAAAGAAATTTAGTTTGAATAAATAAAAATGTGGGCACTCTCTCTTATGAAAAAGTATTTACTAAGATTTCTTATTTTATTTATTTTGATAATGGGTGATTTTACTCACGAAGGAATGAAAATGCTGTATTTGAGTTTAGACAAGTAGTCTTAAGTACAGCTTGGGTCTTTTTTGTACTTTTCTAAAATGTGACGGTCAAAAAAATAAGATGCAAAAATATATAGCCGCTTAAAAAGGAAAATTAACTTGTAACTTGTAAAAAACTCCGATTACCTCCGGTTCTATAGCTGGGATATACTTAGCCAATTCAGGCTTCAAGAAAATTATGAAAGTGATGTTTATTGATTGTGTTTTTATATAAGTTTTCAAGTTTTGTATTTTTATTATAATGATTAGTCTTATTTCTAGCAAAAAATGTTTGCAATATGTAACAATGGAATGGTTAACTTATTGTTATGCCTTCCGTCGCTAATGGTTGTAAGCTGAGATTAAGTATTAGACGGACGCGAATAGTACGACCTCTAATGATTAGGATTAGGAATAGTACGAACACTAATGGAACGAAGATGTAGGATCAGGTAATTAGTTGGCACCGAATAGTATGACCACTAATGGAAAGTAGGTGTGGTAATATGATATTAGCAGGCCACAAATTGTAAGACCACTAATAGAAGGTAGGTATAGGAATAGGATATTAGTAATCCACGAATAGTACCACCACTAATGAAAAGTAGGTGTAGGTTTAGGATATGAGTAGGCCACGAATAGTGCGACCAATAATGAAAAGAAGGTATAGGAATAGAATATTAGTAGCCCACGAATAGTACGACCACTAGTGGAAATAGGCGAGAGAGCAAAGGTATTAGGCGGCAACGTATGCTATGACCACTAATGAAAATAGCAAAGCTGAGTTTTTAAAGCAAAATATTCCCTCGTGAGTAGATTCACCCTTATTCTTAATAAGGCAGCTTTGAAAATTTAGTAGCATTATATTGCATTGAGCTTAATTTTTGTTAATCACTGTTTTGATGCTTATAAAGTTCTTAATAAAAAACAATCAAACAATAAACCCTTATTATCCATACCTGTTCCTTTATGCCTTGAACAATATCATATTTATCCCTCATTGACCAGACATGTCTCCCACGCAGTTCAAAATCCATTGGAAACATTTCACGTTCTATCTCGCTACGATGTATATAGTCTGAATTGTTTGGACAACTTCGGCAACTAACATCCTTAAAGAACATATTTCCTTTCAAATAGAATGTACCACCTTTCAAATATGCGCCTCTGATCCCAACACCTTTTTGCTTATACTTTTTTACAAGCATTAGGTTTTTTTCATTAAATGCCAGTCTGTTTTTAATCCTTTCTAGCAGTTTTACTATTGAGTCACGAACATTAATAAGGTTCTTCTGCATTTGTTTGTTAAGCGCCAGTGCATTGGGGCAATTAATATCGCTTTTGTTCCTAAGAATATCAGCTATTTCTTCCATAAGCGACCCATTTGTTGCACTTAGTATATATTCATCTTCATAGTCTGTAGCATTTTCACTGCCCGATTCATTGCAGTCTTCTTCCTCCTCGTCACTGTCATTGTTTTCGTCGTCCTGGCCAACTTCCTCTGTGTATTCATCATCGGTAGGCATCCCTTTTTTGTTTTTCTTTTTTAAGGAATTCATACTTTCAATATCAATTCAAACCTCCCAAGGAATATACAAAAATTTCTGTAAACAACCCAAAGATGAAAAACTGGAAAAAACTAAGTAGCTTTTCTCGTCAACAAACATTATAATAACGGCCATGCACGAAGCAAATGTTGAACAACTTTGAACAAATTGTATGTTCCGCTAGTTGAGGTTTTTAAAGCCGGTACACACTATCCGGTTCGTCAGTTTTTCTCCTGCTTGCGTGTGTTGCCGCTCTTTTTCATCAGTCATCAGTCAGTGGCCATGTTTGTTTTTAGCTGATAGTGTGACGTCATAACGTAAATTGGTGATTGTGCTTCAAACATGAATATTTTGGCCGCTACCCTAGACAATCTCGTAACCAATAAAACTGTCAAATTTGCATTGACTTTGACGTTTTAATGCAGTGGTTGGCAAGCCATAGCACAACTGTGCACTCAAAAATCTACCCAGCGCTCTGTATTCTTTTCTTTCTTCTATCTATCTTCTCTCAAACATAAATTCTCACTCATTAATTTGCCGACGACTGTTTTAAGGAATGCCGTAATTGCGTCTACGTTAATAACATTCTCAGATTACAACACTAACATCTTTTATTTTGGTATTGAAATTATGAGGGGGACAAATAGAGGAACAAATTTAAGCAATCAAATCTTTTAATTTTGACATTTGTCACGAGAAACAAATATGATTTTGCTTTTGGCATTTCTTGTTCTTCTTTCTGTCTAGCGAGTAGGTACTGTCAAAATTAACTAGTAAGACAAAAACTTTTTTGGTGTTTTTCGATTTTGACATTTGCCGCTCGGTGATTTGATTGGTTGATTTCGTTCTAACATAGTTCGGTTTGAACAATTGGCGTTAACTCTTGATATTAGCTGTGTTTAAGGCGGAAGTTTTCAGTGCTTAAATTAGCGCTTTCTGGGAAACGTATCAGAAAGCAACAACAAAAGTGTTCAATTTAACTAGATAAATTTGGGCTTTTAATTTTAAAGCATGAAGTAGATCTGTTGATGTTGACGTTTTACACTGAATATTAATCGGATTTTAACATAGTTGCCACACATTTTTACATTAACATACGGAGTTTGCTTAAAAGCTGTGCGGTGCTTTTAGCAAAACCATGATTCAATAACAATGGTTATGGCAAGTTGTCAAAATTAAAAAAATGGAACCCTGATCTTGCCTTGCTATCTGTCAAAAGACTAGAAACAAAACAAAGAATTTTGACATTTTCGTTGTTTAAGAAGCAGCATTTGTTATCGCTGCAACCAGGGTAATTCAACCACAGTTTCCTCCCATTTTTCGATTTCACAGTTTGTGCTGGTTCACACAACAGATTAATGGTAGAATTAGCCAAGAAGTAGCTTTTCGTAACGTGACTTCTGTCAAAATCTACCAAATGGCAGGAGCGTGTAAGCGATTAGTGAAATCGTATAGTAACGGTACGCAACGTTGAGACCTATTGAAATTAGATTTTCAAACGTCGCGCTACGTTGTGAGATAAAATAAATTAAATTTGGATGTTATAAATGGATTTTTTTGTACAAATTAATTAAAATAAGTATGACAATGGATGCTTGCTTACAAAAACTGGAATTTTTCAAGTAATTTTTAAGTTGTAAGATGACATTTCGAACGTTGCCTACCGTTTTCACTAATCGATGCTACGTTGACAAGCAACCGTGACGTTACGTTACGAAACGCTACTTCTTGGCTAATTCCAGCATAAGTTGTCGGACGATAGTACTATTTGTAGGCAAGCGGTGGGTCCGCAGTCTGTCGTAAGATTCTTTGAATTCGTTTATTTGTTCTACTACAATCATTCGGCCAATACCAGTGCTGTCGTTTTGAAAAGTTTGAGCGAAGTGAAATTTTGTAAAAAGTGAAGTGTTGCGAAGTAAAATTCTGAAAAAGTGAAGTAATAGCGAAGTAAACACAAAAATCACAATTTTATTTATTCGATTCATTAGTTTTTATGCTACACGTAACAAAATTTGAAAATATATTTGAAAAAAAAAAAAAATTCAAAAAAAATAAATATAAAATTTCTTAGATCAAAAATTTACCGAAACATGGCCGGCAACTCGAACAAGAAAATTTTGCTTATGCGGTCGAAAAAACGGTTTTTACTCAAAACAAGGCATCTTACGAAAAAAGTGTATAAAGCAAAAAATGCTTAGAACACGTGTGAACTTTTTGGATTTTTTTAAAGTTTTTTTTTTGACCAATTTCTTAAAACTTATAAAATGTACCCAAAAATTAAAAGTATTCTTTGAATGATTTTAAGTATTTTAGGCATTATACACTTTTCTCGTAAGACGCCTTTTTTTGAGTAAAAAATTTTTCTGACCATTTATAAAAAATTTAAATGTTGGAGTAGCAATATTTCGACCAATTTTTCACCAGAAAATTTTATAATGAAGCGTTTTAAAGAAAATTGTATCTACTTTTATGACATTCTGCTATATCTTTACCTATCTCTGACCCTAAACAGTTATGGACAAAAGAGTAAAAAACACAAGAATTCGAAATTTTTGCTTCCTTTTTTGGTCCATAAACTATTTCGATGGCAAATTTAAATCTCTACAAAAAGTTTCCTGTGAAGTATATCGAAATTTTGCTTTGTTCGTTTGATATATTGAAAAAACAAATTACTTTTCAGTCAGGGCAGGCTTCGGGCATACAAAAAAGTATGTTTCTAAAATCTCATAAAAAAATAGACAAACTTGAAGGCAAATTTTGTATTCAAGAAAAAGTGAAGTGATTTTATAAAAGGGGTAGTGGCGAAGTGTTTTTGATAAAAAAGAGCAAAACACTTCAATTGAAGTGTAAACGACAGCACTGGCCAATACCGCAAGATCGATTCTTTAATGTGGCAATACCAAACAGTTGACTAGAGAAATTGACAGTTCAGTTAAGCTGTCAAAATCTTAAAAAAATGCCGAAAAAATTTACCAATTTATTTATTAATCATTTCAATAATCGTAAAACTTAAAAAAAAATGATTGATTAGCTCTCAGTAAAGTTTCAATCAACATAACAATAATAATTCGCTTGTAAACGTAATGAACTTGGATTTTAGTCTAACACGTCGTTTGTTATTTTTAGTTTGCGTGCTTTTAATTATATTGTTTGCGAAAAATTTACTTTTTAAGGATCCAGATACAACTTTTAATTGAAAAAGAATAAACAAAAACAGTAATAATGACTACTACAGCAAGCAATCGCCGTGTTTCATATTTCTATAATGCTGATGTGGGCAACTTCCATTACGGACCTGGTCATCCAATGAAACCGCATCGCTTGTCGGTAACTCATAGTTTAGTCATGAATTATGGATTACATAAAAAAATGAAAATTTATCGTCCTTATAAGTAAGTTGGACTAGAGTTTTAATTAAAATTCACATATTTTCATGGCATTTCTTTTAGGGCAAGTGCTCAGGACATGTTACGTTTTCACAGTGAGGAATATATAGAGTTCTTGCAACGAGTAACACCACAAAATATTCAATGCAATTGTATGTTGTTGAACATTAAAATACAATAACTGCGCCTTAATTTATTTTATTTATTTCAGCTGTGGGCTATACAAAATATTTGTCGCATTTTAGTGTAGGTGAAGATTGTCCGGTTTTTGATGGACTTTTTGAATTTTGTGCCCTGTATACTGGTGCATCGCTGGAAGGTGCACAAAAGCTAAATCATAATCACAGTGACATTTGTATCAACTGGTCAGGTGGACTACATCATGCAAAGAAATTTGAAGCTTCAGGTAAATACATGCGTTAATATGAATGCATCCATGTCTTTTCTTCTATTTGGAAACATTCCTAAGTGGAGAAACATATTCTAATTCTATTTACTTGTATAAAGGATTTTGTTACGTTAATGATATTGTAATTGGCATATTGGAGCTGTTAAAATATCATCCTCGTGTTCTGTATATTGATATAGATGTACACCATGGTGATGGCGTGCAAGAAGCATTCTACCTCACCGATCGCGTCATGACTGTGTCATTCCATAAATATGGCAACTATTTTTTTCCTGGAACTGGTGATATGTATGAAATTGGTGCAGAATCCGGACGTTATTATAGTGTTAACGTTCCTTTAAAAGAAGGCATTGACGATCAAAGTTATTTTCAAGTTTTCAAACCTATTATATCATACGTCATGGAATTCTATCGACCTACAGCGATTGTCTTACAATGTGGTGCAGATTCGTTAGCTGGTGATCGTTTAGGTTGCTTCTCACTAAGCACAAAAGGTCACGGAGAATGTGTTAAATTTGTCAAAGAGTTGAACGTACCTACGCTTGTCGTTGGCGGTGGTGGCTACACATTGCGTAATGTTGCGCGCTGTTGGACTCATGAAACGTCTTTGCTTGTAGATGAAAACATTTCCAATGAATTGCCCATGACTGAATACTTGGAATTTTTCGCACCGGATTTCACGTTGCATCCAGAAGTGAATTCAAGGCAGGAGAACGCTAATTCAAAACAATATTTGGAGCTAATAGTCAAGCATGTGTACGAAAACCTGAAAATGTGTCAACATTCGCCAAGTGTACAGATGGTTCAGGTGCCACCTGATGCAATGGATATTGAAGAATTGCGTGTTAAAGAAGAACCCGATCCAGATGTACGAATCTCTCAGGCCGATGAAGATAAAATGGTTGAACCGAAAAATGAATTTTACGATGGTGATCAGGATCAGGACAAAGGTGATTCAGCGGACAGTTAGTGCGTGCGAACACAAATGATGACATAGACTAAGATTAAGGAAACTTAAATTGTGGTATCAATAAGTATTAGACATAAGAAAAATCTAAGCTTAAATGGCAAATTATTAAAACAAATTAATTTTATATTAGCGAACCCTAGAGGTCTACTTTTAATTTTTTATTAAGGTATGATATTAAACATTTAAAAGATTCTTAATTGTAAAAGTACATAGTAAAATTAAATGTGAAAATTTCATTTGAATTACCACCCAGGTGTCGTATTGGCCAAGCGACGCATTCGTCTAGTATTACGATCTTGATCTCTTATTTTCTTCTCCATCTCAGCATCAGTTAAAGTTTCCAAAAAAGGTGCCCATGCATCTGCATCGCTGGGGTTCCGGAATGGAACATCGATAGTTGATAGAGGTGCCTCACTAAACGCATATGTGCGACAATGCCAGGACAACTGACCGCGTATACTATACGCTATGGCGGTGACAAATTCTCCACCTAAGCCCAACTCGGCGCAGAGTTTTATTGCAAATTCTTCGGGGTTATTATTTTTTTCTGACATGTCCCATTCAACTTGGTCTACAAGTGAAGTATTTCCAACGTGTATATTTAATTTGACAATTACACGCTGATCACAGCTCTCCTCAAGTATTGGTGGCTCACTAGGAAAGGCTTCAATTTGTTGACGTATTGCCTGAGCAATTGCTGGTACAAACGGTATAGGATTTAAGTCCAAATCATCACACAAAACTTCTGCAAATTGTTCTGGCGTTATCATACTCTCTGAAAGTGTGAAAACATAAGTAATCAGGCAGGTTCCGAGTCATTAATTTCACGTTCATTTGAAACGCCGTGAAAAGTAATTCATTAAAAATTGTAAATGA
Organism: Calliopum simillimum; assembly: GCA_951812925.1. Lineage (NCBI taxonomy): Eukaryota > Metazoa > Arthropoda > Insecta > Diptera > Lauxaniidae > Calliopum > Calliopum simillimum. Next base: position 27,172,204 of record OX638368.1, read on the forward strand.
AAAAACGTGAATTAAGCGAAAATAAGCAAGTAAAAAATAATAAACCAGGTGTATTAAGGCATTAGAAAAAGTGGAATTTTTTAAAGCGGCGAATAGAAGGTTCTTTGGAATGATCCAGCAATAAGCTGTATCTGATCTTTGTACTTTTCCAAATAGAACATCAAAATATGTTAGAATGCACTTATATTAATAAGAGAGTTGATCTAATAATTTTAAAGCTTACCATTTTTATTCCAAGTAAATGTATCACGCAACTTTTGCGTCTCCAATTCCATATCCAAACGTATAGGTACCAAACACTCTTTTTGTGCTGCATTTTCTAAGCTTGCCGTAGGATCTGTATCATCGAAGCACATGGGAAAAGTACGCACTTTCTTTGTATGCACACGATTTCGATTAATTGGTGTAGCCTGAGGTACAGCATCCAGATGGCTAGAATTTGGCATAGTTGGCACATACTGTGGTTGTTTCTTAGATTTACTCTCCCGCGGCAATGGTGTCTCTGATGTGTTTACTGATATAGCACGATATCTGAAAAAGGATAATTGGAGAAAGGAAACGTGTATAACAAAACAAATTGCTGCTTAATGTTACTTTACCGACTGTTGTTTTTTTTTTTTTTTATTTTGTTTTCTTAAATAGGGCTCTGGAAAATAAGTACAACAAGAACAGAAACAATTGCCGCTCGAACCTACTTTCGGAGATATAGCCATCGGAAGATCGGGATATATCTTTTATAAAAATCGGTATAAGTTAAGAACCCCTGGATGGATTTTAAAAATATTGATGTCATATGAAAGGTATTTTACCGGACTATATCTCCGAAAGTATGTTCGAGCGGCAGTTGTTGTTGCTGTTGTTGCAATTTATTTCCAAAGCCTTATTTGGGCAAAAAAAGGAAAAAAAAACAACAAAAGTCGGTAAAGTAAAATTGTTCCCAAATTGCCAAGTCGTTTGCAACTTACTTTTCATCATTTCCCGCAATAATATCATCAACTTCACATGATCTTAACAATGAAACAGAACTAGCCAAAATATGCGAGCTTAATCCTGAATCAGCTAAGCGTTTGCGTTCTTCATTTGACAACACAATACGCGTCATACCAGGATACTTTTTATAGAGTATTCCACGAAAAAGCCGCATATAATTGCCCACTTCCGAGCCTACATAATAATATTCGCCACCTTCTTCCAGCTGGAACGCAACTGGTTTATCGCCGTACGTTTGCAATGACATTTTCTTCACTTATTTTAATAAACAATTGTTTTAATTAACAACTTTTCCTTTTTTCACAAAAACGCGTACTAGCTGCCAAACAAATTTTTCACTGCAATGGCGGCTCTTGTCAGAAATACACAAATGTCAAAAAATTATAGTACTGCCAATATGGAATAATGCCAACGGTCCATAGAGTACGTCATGTATGACACGTCCTGTTTTTAACAGACTGCTTTGAAAGCTGATTAATTATAAATTGATTCTTCGGCTGACCGCGAATAATAATAAGCTTCCGGATATTTTCAATGAAATGATTTTTAAATAAAAATATTTTTTGAAAAAAAGATTAAAAAACTTGCTTAAGAACTTTTAAATTTTATACAAATTAATATTTTCAGTCTTTTAGTTTTGTTGTTCTAGTTTTAATTCGCGCATTTTTTTATGTTAAAAAGTTAGTGTGATATCAATTGAGTTGGTAGTAAATTTGTGACATTTGTATTTTTATTTGAAGCGTTTGAGATGAAAAAGACTTTTTAAGGACGTGGTTAATTGTTTTGCAAATTTGCAAACGTGATAAATTAACATTCTGTTAAGTGTCCTTGAGCGTTATACTTCAAAACATCACGTTTTTTTTTTTTTTTGTTTCTAACCTTATAAACGTCTTCATTTTGTTTAGTACATGTACATACATTTTTTGGTATATGAACAGTTATATCGGTCGATTATATATCACGCGAGATTTCATTTAATTTCTTTTTGCATTAAAATTTTACCGTTCATGGGTAATTAAAAAGACAAAAAAAAACTTTTTTGATCAAAAATTACGCGAGAAAAAAGAAAAAAACATCAGTTTTCCGATCAGGATTAGGTATCGGCCTTCCGGATACGTACTGGTGGTACACGCGAAGGACTATAAAAAAGGTCTGTGATAGTCCTTTATCGATACTTATGCTGTTCGTAATGTACAGCATATAAGAAGAAAAAGAATTATAATTTGAAATTTTGAACACCCCAAAATTTGAACTTTATGCAAAAATATGAACATAAATTTTCTTAAACTGCAAACAGAATACGAATTTTTTTTTGTTTATTTGTGTGATGAGCAAAATTAGTAAAAATGTTTCTTTGAGATTTTAAATAAAAAATATTTATTTTGACACTCGATTTTTTTTTTAATTGTTGCACCTTTCGTGAATATTGTTGCGTGTATGTCGACTCTGAGCCAGCGAAATCGCCAATGTCTAGTTGCCATCAAAAGCATACAATATCTGTGCAAGGATGGCAAAACTGGGTATCGAATGTTTTTAAAAATTTGCGTTAAGGTGGAAATTTGCGAATTGCGATAGCTTATGGGCGTTAGGTCGTACGATAGGAGGTCCGAAGGTCTTTTTTGGAGAGAACCACGTTCTCCACAAATAATTTTAATCTTTAGAAAAAAAAAAAAACAAAAGGTTATTTAGAATTTATTTAAAAAAACAAAAGAAGTGATTTTCTTTTGCCGTTTATCGGCGCTTGACCAGTTTTTATAGAATAACTCCTAAAAATATTGATATTTTTTTTAAATATAGAAAGAGAGCGTGATTCCCCCATGAAAGGGTTCCATGGAGTTTTGTTGTGCAGCTCACTGTTCATGAGTTGTCGCGGTTTGGAAGTGTCCACGAGTGTATGTACGCGTCGAGGAAAACACAGCTAATGGTTATGTTTGTCAATTGGGGAAAAATGATGTTCGCAAAATTACATGCTGTGGTAAGGGTGGTCAAGCCTTAATTAGCGATAGTTCCCATTACCTGTTATATCCTGCGGCAAATGTATCTCCAACGAAGCGATTTCTGATGGGATGAGGTTTTGGATGAAGGCAGAATCTGTGCAGCACAGCTTGTGCGATCCAGTGGAGCGCCATTCCTCACAATGGGTCCGAATATGGACCATCACTGTGTGCGTTCCAATTATGGAAATTGCATTTGACTTGGTGTAGTCTTGTTTTTTTTTACGTTTAATTATTAAAATTGGCATTAGCCTGCCATGCCGATTTTGTTGTTTTTTCTAATATGACAAACGTCAGAAAAACTGTTCCCAGTTTCTAAGGTGACGTTCAGCAACATATGAGTCATCAGCGAAGAACAGGGATGGTTTTAAAAATATAGCTTTTTAGCATGTTGGTAGTTTGTTGCAAGGGAAATGGTCTAGGATATGGGGTTGTATTGGTGGATGGAAATGGGTGTTTGTGTGGGGGTTATGATACATTTTACACAATAAGACATAAATGAAAAGTTGCGAACTGTATATTTCCTTCGCCGTGATTTTGCTTTAATTTTGAAATTAGGCTTAGGGTTCACAGGATGAGTCACAGTGAGTTTAATAGAAAAGTAAAGTTCAAATTACTAAGTTGTGCGCGGTTCCGTTTTATTGTAAATTTAAAATTAAAGAAAATTATAGTTTTTGTTTGGAATTTTTAAAGGCAGTGCAGTAAGTGGTGTTAGCTTTTCATATGTGTTTTTTTTTGTAAAATTTAAAATTTTAGTTTTCCATCGCGGCGTATTATCCCGAATATAACATTTTGAAGGGAATACTGAGTAAAGTTTTTTGGATATAAAAGGTAATTTAGCGTTTTTGTTATAAAACGAATTTTCGGTTAAAAGTTTTTCTTTGTTAGAAGGAAAAGTGCAGCGTGAATACGGTTTTTAAGCAGGAAATATATATAGCCGAGATTCATTGGTTTAAAGAAGGAAGGCTCGACAGATATTTGTTCCGTTTGGGAAGGAAAATGTAAGTCTTTTTTATATGTTGGTTTTCCCGGTTTTGGTCTCATGATATTTGTCCATAGTGTGACTGGCGACGGATACCACAAGGCCGAACAGTGTCTGAGGTGCGCAATTCTAAAGATAAACGGAACCATCAAATCTAAGATAAGTGCCAGTCACAATTTTCATTTAATTTATCTGTATAATTTCCCCGGATTTTTGAAAGTTAATTTTTGGTGGGAAAAGAAAGCGTCGTCTGAACGCGGCCATTTTCTTTTGGTGCTTATATATAGTGGGAATGGTGGCGCGTCCTCTGAACGCGGCCATTTTCATTATCTGTAGTTGGGAACGGAACGAAATTTTATTGGGAGAGCGGATAAAAGAGCACGAACATCTGTGGTGGGTTCGTGAGGCAGCGGATTGGCGTTTTCTTTTGTATTATAAGTTCAAGTAATTTTTTTTTGTTTTTGTTGAAAGGGATTTTATGTAAGGGAAGTTCCTAAGGTGAAATTATAAAATTTATTTCAAATTGTGGGGAATTTATATGCCCAAATTACCTATGTACTAGAGCGCTCTATGGTAGGAATATTTTAAAGGGATATTTTATTAAATCATTTCCGGGGTTTTGAGGGAATTTAAAAAATCTTGGGAATTTTCCATTTTATCAAATGAATAGTCTTGCATGTTTAAAATTTTATTATATTTATACATATATTTATTGATTGATTTTCATACTTTTATATTACATTTAAATAATTTTTATATATTTTCGTTGCAAAATTTTCTTGGTGTTCAAGTTAATATTGGAGTCTTATTGACTTGATTTCGTTAATTAGTTTTTTGGATTTCCGGGTTTTTGTTGTAGTCTTGCTTAAGTGTAATTTTGGAAAATTTTGCAACGATAACATGATATGCTTTACATGATTTATTTTAATCTATATTTTGCTATACAATATTTAATATTTTGCTTTTAAACATATACATTATTTACATAAAATTACATTGATAAATGTCCATATTTGTGGTCCAAGGATTTGTTTGGTCCAGGTCGATGTTCTTGTTCTAGAGGGTAGGCTAACTCAAAGAGAATTAATAAATTAAGATACTTTTGTGAAATTGAAATTATCATGTTTTTGTGCTAAAGGTTTGGATAGAGGGGGGGTGAAATTGATGTGGCTGATATAAAGTGATCGTTGGAGCGGTGGTCGTATATGGGTGTGATTATGAATGTATATCATATCACACAGGATGGGTGGGTGCGTAGGAGTACAACATCTTTCTCCTCTTTTGCGTGTTTTAAGGATTCTGGGTATTAGGCTGGATAGATTTTTGGTTTAGGGGATTTGTAAGGATTTTTGGGGATTTGTGGCGAAGTGTAGAAGGTGGGTGGAAAGTTCTGGCGAATACGGTTGCAGAGTTTTGGTGGTTGATAGAAGGGTTTTTGTGTTGATTTTGAAATTTCACTTCCGGGTAAAACCGGATGTGAAATTTATTGTTGGAGGCTTCGACTTGACACGAAAGGTTGAGTACCCCTCCCTGGAAACCGATTGCTAGCCGGTGTGTTTCGTGTCAGGTACGATAAAATGTAGTCCCATAACAATAATGGCGCCCAAAAGAAATAAATTTGAACGAGTAAGACAGGGATTCAGAAAATCTAAGGATCCTAAATGAACGCAAGAAAACTGAAGCACTGATCGCAATTCAACGGATCTGATATATTGACAGTGGCGTGCTTAAAACCAGATGGGTCGAATGAGCATTAGCACTGAAAATGAAAGAAACGTAGAAATAGTGAAGCAGCATGAAAATAACGTCACCAATTCGTATCGTCTATTTTCGGTAGAAAGCTTAGCTTAGAAAATTTTGCAAATTACATTATACAGGCAGGTAGCTTGGAGTAAGGCGATCAGGGAGATAGACTTTAGATAATCAGTGGCAGCCCAAGGAAGAAGTGACTTAACAAATCCAAAAATTTTTTTTGGAGAAGAATTAACTGCACTTTTGAATGGGATGCAAATGAGGCAAAAATGTATTAAATACACAAGTAGAAAGTAAAATTGTTAATGAAAATTTTAGCATCTTTCTGGTTAGCCCGTGTACACAAAGACAGTTTTTAAAAGGGTAGATCAGAGATTTGCGTAGGTCAGCACTTTAAGCTCAGCGGTAGCTTCTTTATTTCGTGACTTAGATAAAAGATAGTTTTTTAGAAAACTAAACGCACGCAATAGGGAAGTTGCTGTCGCGGTAATAAGTAGTTGTTTTCGCATAGATATGTAGGGAAAAAGCATGAAATAGTTTTTTTAAATGGTGGCTTAGTTCGATTTTTAAGAAAATTACGAATTAATTGCATTGCAACAAAAGACTATGAATGCCTGCAGAATGAAGGATCAAAAGGGGGATTAGGTTCTTCATGAAGAAATGCTATGCTCAGTATGCAAGGCAGCAACCTGAGGAAAACAAGTTGAGTTCACAGAAGTGCTGCAGTTAAAAAAAGTTTTGTGACCCAGCGTTTACAACCAAAAATTAAATACGTTTGTTGCACAAATATTTACTGGCATGATTAGGAAGGGTAGGAACACGCACAAGAATCCGCAAGGATTACGTGGAAAAAAAAAATATATATATAGGCCATCGCTAGCCAACAATTCACAAACGATTTACGACCAGCCATGATAGAGTAACCCCCTCCCAGCCAACACAAAACAAAATTAGAAAGAAAGATAAACTTTTTTACGTTACCTAAAAAAAAAAAAGGAAATTATTTACATTTTGGTTCCAAATGAACACTTCAGAAAAAGTAAAAGAGAAGAGAATTTCAAAACGAAACCGTCAACACGATTTAAATAGATCGGAATCAACAGCTAGTCCAGCTAATAAAATACCGAGCTTAGGAGGTAATACAGGGGCGCCTAAACAGAGTGCAAATTTTTATATAGATTTATCCAAAACATTAATAACGAAGAAAAACCCAAACATGACAAACAGATTCGGGGTAGGGGATCCGGAAACCGGCGCGATATCGAAAAATTCAGTGAGAAACTCAGCACTTGAATTCCCACCAAACACCAATATACCTCCACCCAATGCTAATAATCCACCATCAAATGCAAGCGCATTGAGGTCAGAAGTTAGGCCCAAGGACCATAATATCCCCTTTAACACTGATGGCCTCGCATCGGGTATCACTGTTCCTCCAGTAAATAGGGAATTAGTCATAGGTGAGGCTCAGGTAAAAAGTATAAATGATTTGGTAATTCAAGCGAATGAAAGTTATAGGGCTCACTTTGAAAAAAATCTTGAGAAAAAAATTACTAGTTTTGTTCAACATACGGTTGGAGAAATGATGAAAGCACTCAATTCAAATAAATCCGTGAATGATGTAGGTAAACCGCCCGCAACCGAGGCTTCAGGATGGAGTCGTTCCGAAAATCTTCTAGACAGAACATCTGAAAATAGAAATAATCAAAATTCGATACATGACAGAAATGCGCGAAATCGAACGTTACCACAAGATTTTATAAATCATAATGTAGGTTATCAACAGCAACAACAATGGCAGATGCAGCAACAACCAGCTTGGCAGGATTTAGCAGCGCAGCAGCAACTACAGGCTCAACAAGCGAGACACCAAGCTCAATTGCAGCATCAACAACAGCAGCAAGCCAGCCTTCAGCATCATCAACAGCAGTCATTTGATTCGCAACGCCCACAGCAACAACAACAGTCTTTTATTTGGCCACCGACCACGAACCAAAATAATCATTCAGAGCAGCAGAGATCTCGTAATGAGGATACACCAACAAGCACCCGGATGATGTCGCAGAACTCGCAAAATTTAAACGTCGACAAATGGGGTATAAGTTTCAGTGGTAGCTCTGAAGATTTAAGCGTAGATGACTTTGTGTTTCGTGTGGAGCATTTACAAAGACATTATCAATGTCCTTGGGATTATATTTTACGGGATTTCCACCTGTTGGTCAAAGGAGTCGCTCGGGAATGGTATTGGCTGTACATCCAGAACCATGTTGTAAACAATTGGATCACCTTGAAGAATGCGATGTTGCGTCAGTACCAAAGCAACAAATCCGATTTCGAAATTATGCGGGATCTTGTCGAGCGTAGACAGACACCTGGCGAGGAGACGGAAGCATTTTTCCATGCCATGATGAAACTGCGAGCCAAATTACGGAATCCTATAAGCGAAGGAGATATGATTAGAATAATAAAAAGGAACTTAAGAGATAATTTAGCAAAAATGGTATACGCAATGACGGTATATTCAGTGGAGCAACTACGCGATGAATGTTGCGAAGCAGAATCACAACTCGCTCGGAGAGAGGGGCGCAGCAAGTTTCAACCACCACCACCACGTTACCAGCAAAGAAGGCATGACGTAAATGAGATGTGTTTGGTGCATGATGATAGGGCTGCGTGGTCAAACGATGATGAATGTCAGATTGAAGAGGTGCAACCAGTAAATCGATATAAACAAACACAGCGATATCAGCAACAGGTGAATCAACAACAGGTGATTCAGCAGCAGCAGCCGCCGCAGCAATGTACGCAGCAGCAACAACAACATCAGCAACAACAACATCAGCAACAACAACATCAGCAACAACAGCAGCATAGACCTTTAGTTTGCTGGAATTGCCGTCAGCCAGGGCATGTGTATATGGAGTGTTTATCCTTACAAAGATCGATCTTCTGTTATAAGTGTGGTCGGCCAGATGTGATCACACCCCAGTGCCCGACATGCTCTGTGGGAAACTTGCCCAGGAACGTGGCGACAACGGGAGGGTCACGCTCCAATCAGCATCCCGTGGAGAAGTAGAATCTCAAAGTGGAGTTAAGATTAACGCAGATGATGAAGAAAGCAATCCTGTAAAGGGAAATAAAATTATAATTTTGAAAAACATAAGGAAGTTAAATGAAAAGATAAGGAGGAATAATAACCAACCGATAGCTAAATCTTTAGAAAATCGAATGAGGGATTATTATGAGGCACGGGAACGGATATTTGAAAATGGAACATTGGGGGGTATGAGAGAAATTACGAAAAAGGTAAAGAAGGCGAGGCAAAATTTTGCCAAAAGAAAATTTATTCGTAGCCAAATTGTAGAGGCGGTGAATATAATGAACAGCCATGATCCTAGAGTTTATGCGGAAGCAGAGGTTAATGGTAATAAATTTAAAGGATTATTGGATACAGGAGCGTCGATAAGCTTACTAGGCAGAGGAAGCAGGGAATTAATTGGAAAACTTGGGGTAGTGGTAGAACGGTTTTATTCAGTGGTGAAAACCGCCAGTGGAAAAAAACATGAGATTTTAGGAAAGATTAATTTAAATGTAAAATATAGAAATCAGGTAAAAACCATTAAATTTTATGTGTGCCCCGAATTGAATCAGCAGGCATATTTTGGTATTGATTTTTGGCGCGCGTTCCAATTAGCGGAAGATGTTTTAGGAGCGGAAGAATTGGATTTAGGTAGAATACGAGAGCATTTTGAAAACAGCAAAGACGAAGATTTGGGTAACGACCAAGAGCAACACATTTTGGATGAAGATCAACAGAGGCGATTGAATGAGGTTATGAGACAGTTTCGCACATACGAAGAGCACGGATTAGGCAAAACTGATGTGGAGATGCACACAATTCAGCTGACTGAAAGAGCTATGCCAGTGAAGGATCGGCATTATCCGATCTCGCCAGCCGTCCAAGAAATCGTATATGCAGAAATTGATAAAATGTTAGAGCTCGGGGTGATAGAAGAAAGTGAGAGCCCTTGGAGCAATCGCTTTACAGTTGTGAGGAAGCCAGACAAAAACCGATTCTGCTTAGACGCTCGCAAGCTGAATGAAAGGACAGTAAAAGATGCGGAACAAGTCAAGCGTTGCTCCCAAAGCCAAATGTTTTTTTTTTGCCAAAATATGGCTTTGGAAATTAATTACAACAACAACAGCAAAAACAAAAAGTGTCGCTCAGATCTGGTTTCGGAGATATAGCAATCAGAAGATCGGGATATAGCTTTTATGAAAACAAGTATAAGTTCTGAGTCCCTTGATGGATATTAAAAATTTTGGTGTCATATGAAAGGTATTATATCTAGCTACCAAATTGGTGTACAAAAGTCTTAAATCCGAGTTTTCGGTTTCGATATATGGCGATTTTAAGATAATTTTGACCAGGTTTTTTTAAAAAAACACTATTTTTTTCCAAAAAACGTCTCATCAATCCATAATTTTAGTAACAAAATATAAAAGGCCAATCTATTTACTTTTGTTAACTATGCCATTTGCATCTGATTTCCTATATTTGTAAGGTTTATCCACAAAAAAAAAAAAAAATAGAAGAATTAAAATTTGTATTTTTTTTTTATAAGATGTCTTCATCTACAACATTATCATCATCATCGTTCTCTTCTTCATAGGAAACGACTATGCTATTCTTCCTCATATTTAAAAAAATCCTCCATTGGCTCAACTCCCTCTGCTTTTCACTTTTTAAGGAACATGAATTTTGCAATATATCCTTCGTTAAATCATTTTCTTCTTTTAAATACATGCAAAGCGTTTTTGACAAATCGCCACAGACTCTCAATCGTGTTTGTGTGGTCATTAGTTACTGGATCTTTAAAAGAAATTGAGTGGTTCACTGTTAGGGGGTTAAGACCTTCTTTTTGTAATCAGTTATATAACCTGGCTGAATGATTTGCAAAAATTTATAAAAAAGAAAGCGCCGCAGGCGAAAAATTGTTATTAAAAATTTCGCGCGAAATTTTTAATAACAATTTTTCTCTTTTGTAATAAAAAGTAGTAGTAAACCAAACATTTTTGAATAAACATTTTCATTTTGTTGTGGTTGATAGTGATGTTGTTGTTGTTAGTAGTAGTTTTGTTGTTTTGTTAGTGTTATTGATGTTGTTGTTGTTAGTAGTGTTGTTGTTTTGTTAGTGTTATTGTGTTGTTCTTGTTGTTGTTGTTGTTGTTAGTGTTGTGTTTTTTGTTTTGTGAGTGTTGTTGTTGGTTGTATTGTTGGTGTTGTTGTTGTTATTGTTGTGGATAGTGGTGCCATTGTATTTGTTAGTGGTGATGTCGTTGTTGTAATTGTAACGACTCGAACGCCAGGCCAGATATTGTCGTCAAGGTTGCTATTCCTGGCCTCCCAATAGGATGGTCTCTCTGAGACATTGTTGGTGTTGTTAGTGGTTGTGGTGTTGTTGTTTTTGTTAGCGCTGTTTTTGTTAGTGGTGGTGTTGTTGTAATATTTGCTAAGTTTCATAAAAATTCCTTTAGATTAATTTTTGTTTTTCTATAAAAAATGCCCTAATGATGCAAATTCAGCTTTAAATGGAATATTTTATGAAGGAAAATAGATAAGGCTACCATATTTTGTTACCACAGCTATAGGTTATTAAGGTATTTTTTTAATTTATAATAGTTTTTTAAAAAAAAAACTGTTCAAAATTTTAACAAAATCACCATATCTTGAAAACCATAGCTTGGATTTAAAACATTTTCAAAATTGTTTTGTAGCCAATTAAAATATCTTTCATATAACATCAATATTTTTGAAATCCATCAAGGGATTCAGAACTTATATTGGTTTTTATAAAAGCTATATCCCGATCTTCCGATGACCATATCTCCAAAACCAAGTCCGAGCGACACTTTTTGATTAAACATTTTTTGTAAAAATTATACCTTTAACAAGAAAAGCTTGGTTTAAACCAAATTGGGTTCTGGGAGCAACGCTTGACTTTAGCCAAAGATGCTTATCCACTGCAGAATATCGAAGGCATTCTTAGTCGGATAGATTATACCCATTTCATCAGCAGTGTGGATTTAAAATTTGCATTCTGGCAAATCGCTCTTGAAGAGACCAGCAAAAGTTACACGGCATTCACCATCCCTGGCAGGCCGTTGTACCAATTTGCAGTATTGCCCTTTGGGCTATGCAATGCGGCACAACGCCTGTGTAGATTGATGGACAAAGTCATACCGCAGCGGTTAAAATCCAACGTGTTCACGTATTTGGATGATTTGCTCATAATTGCCCCTGATTTTAATTCACACTTGATAGCTCTCAGCGAAGTTGCCGAATGTCTAAAGAAAGCAAATTTAACGATAGGGTTAAAAAAATCTAAATTTTGTTTTAAACAATTGAGATATCTTGGGTTCATAGTAGGGGGAGGCATGCTGAAGACAGACCCTGAAAAGGTGTCTGCAATACTTAGAATAGCGATTCCAAAATCAGTGAGAGAGGTACTCAGCTTCCTAGGTACGGCTGGATGGTACCGAAGATTTATCCAGAATTTTGCAGCACTATCAGCTCCGTTGAGTGACACATTGAAGAAAGGGAACAAATTCACAATGACTCCGGATGCTATACGAGCTTTTGATAGTCTAAAACATGCTTTGACCTCAGCACCAGTTTTAAAACACCCAGATTTCTCTCGAAGGTTTTACGTGCAGTGTGATGCCTCGGACGTAGGAATAGGCGCGGTTTTATTTCAGAAAGACCAGGAAGAAAACGAAAATCCAATCGCTTACTTTTCCCAAAAACTTAATAGTTGTCAGCGCAACTATAGCGTAACGGAGAAGGAGTGTTTGGCGGCTGTTTTAGCGGTGAAAAAATTTAGGCCCTATATCGAGCTAATGCCATTTACCGTTATTACAGACCACGCCAGCCTAAAGTGGCTGATGACGCTTAAGGACCTCAGCGGTAGACTGGCCAGGTGGTCGCTCCAATTGCAGACGTTTGACTTCCAAATCGAGCATCGAAAAGGGTCAGAAAATGTAGTTGCTGACACGTTATCGCGCGCGGTAGAAGAGGTAGTAGTGGATGAAGAGGGATGGTTAGATTTTGAGACGACAGAGTTCGAATCAACCGAATATTTAGAAATGGTGCAGACAATCCAAGAAAATCAAGCCAAATTACCAGACATACGCATAGAAAACAACCTTATATTTAAAAGAACAAAATTCGACCAAGAAAATCCTGAATTAGAGGAGCTGAAATGGAAGCTATGGATTCCCGAAGCGCTTACATCGACAATAATAGCAAAAGCCCACGAGCCGGAGACATCAGCTCACGGAGGAGTGACTAAAACACTACAAAAAATTCGGCGATGGTACTATTGGCCGAATATGGCAAAACAAGTCAAAAATTTTATCGGGAACTGCGACGCCTGCAAAGAAGCAAAATCGACCAACCAACAATTAAAGCCGAGTATAGGGCAAGAGGTCATAACCGAGAGACCCTTCCAAAAGATCTATATTGATTTTTTAGGAAAATATCCACGATCAAAAAGCGGTAATACATACATATTTATCGTAGTGGATCACTTTTCTAAATTTATGTTTTTGAAAGCTATGCGTGAAGCGACAACAGTGAACATCTTGAAATTTTTAATTTCTGAAATTTTCCACAAATTCGGAGTACCAGAGGTTATCCACTCCGATAACGGTAAACAGTTCACGGCGAAAGATTTCCAACATATGATCGAAGCGTATAAAATAACACACTTGAAAACTGCCCACTATGCACCTCAGTCAAATGCGGCTGAGCGTGTGAACCGATCTGTTTTAAATGCCATAAGGACCTATCTACAGAACGACCATCGAGATTGGGATCTCTATATATCTGAGATCGAATGCGCGTTACGCAATTCGGTACACTCAGCCACCGGGGTTACCCCATTTTTCGCACTTTTCGGACACGAAATGTATAGTAGTGGGGCAGACTACAAATTAGCACGGAAATTAAACTCGCTCAACGAACAAGTGGAGATATTAAATAAAGAGGATAAAATCGCACTTATTCGTGAGAAAATAAAGAAAAATTTACACAACGCTTATGAAAGAAGTGCCCGCCGCTATAACCAACGCTCACGAGAGATTAAATTTACTCCTGGACAGGAGGTTTTCAAAAGAAATTTTACTTTAAGTGATTTTCAGAAAAACATTAATGCGAAGTTTTGCAAAAAATTCACAAAATGCCGAATAGTTAGGCTAGTCGGTAACAATATGTACGAACTTGAAACGTTGAATGGTAAATCCATCGGAGTCTTTCACGCAAAAGACTTGAAACAGTAAACGCAAAAGAAACTTTAAAATTTTCAGGGAAAGAGGCAATAATAAAAGATGTGATAAAAATCAACCTACACCAGTGCAATAACTACCAACTAGTTTTTAGTTATAAAGGATGCAGTGCAATATTTACCACCTAGCGTATAAGCCGTCCATAAGCGTATTGTGTAGTCCCTGTATGTTTCCGATTTGCGTTGAAAAGTTCGTGCAATATTTTGTAGTACCTGAAATTAGAGTTAAGTTAATCACAAAGTAAGATCCTTATATAAAAAAAAATAATTTAAAAACTTCCCGTAATACAACAAGCGTTGTTGAGCGGAAATGAAGAGAAATGTCCTTCTAGACGACCTGTAAAAGAAAAAGAAACGATGAGCTGAAAGTGTAGAATATACATGCAGAGGAATAGCCAAAAAAAACAAAAGATCTGAAACAAGTTGATATGCCTGGCTAGAACAGCGGAGTTTGAGACCATTTATCTCAGGGTGTGGGCGGAAGCCTACGTTGAGCGCCGTGGTTAGTGAGGTAGGCATTATGGCCGTTTCAAATCCCCTATAGTTGATGAAAATTTGAAAATATTGGTTAAGAAAAAGGTTTTTTTTTGATAAATACCGTAAAAAGAAAGAAAAGAAAACGTACACGTCACACTGCATGAACTGCTGATGATCCATTGGAATCATCATGATCCAGGCAGAGTTTTGTTGCGTGTATGTCGACTCTGAGCCAGCGAAATCGCCAATGTCTAGTTGCCATCAAAAGCATACAATATCTGTGCAAGGATGGCAAAACTGGGTATCGAATGTTTTTAAAAATTTGCGTTAAGGTGGAAATTTGCGAATTGCGATAGCTTATGGGCGTTAGGTCGTACGATAGGAGGTCCGAAGGTCTTTTTTGGAGAGAACCACGTTCTCCACAAATAATTTTAATCTTTAGAAAAAAAAAAAAACAAAAGGTTATTTAGAATTTATTTAAAAAAACAAAAGAAGTGATTTTCTTTTGCCGTTTATCGGCGCTTGACCAGTTTTTATAGAATAACTCCTAAAAATATTGATATTTTTTTTAAATATAGAAAGAGAGCGTGATTCCCCCATGAAAGGGTTCCATGGAGTTTTGTTGTGCAGCTCACTGTTCATGAGTTGTCGCGGTTTGGAAGTGTCCACGAGTGTATGTACGCGTCGAGGAAAACACAGCTAATGGTTATGTTTGTCAATTGGGGAAAAATGATGTTCGCAAAATTACATGCTGTGGTAAGGGTGGTCAAGCCTTAATTAGCGATAGTTCCCATTACCTGTTATATCCTGCGGCAAATGTATCTCCAACGAAGCGATTTCTGATGGGATGAGGTTTTGGATGAAGGCAGAATCTGTGCAGCACAGCTTGTGCGATCCAGTGGAGCGCCATTCCTCACAATGGGTCCGAATATGGACCATCACTGTGTGCGTTCCAATTATGGAAATTGCATTTGACTTGGTGTAGTCTTGTTTTTTTTTACGTTTAATTATTAAAATTGGCATTAGCCTGCCATGCCGATTTTGTTGTTTTTTCTAATATGACAAACGTCAGAAAAACTGTTCCCAGTTTCTAAGGTGACGTTCAGCAACATATGAGTCATCAGCGAAGAACAGGGATGGTTTTAAAAATATAGCTTTTTAGCATGTTGGTAGTTTGTTGCAAGGGAAATGGTCTAGGATATGGGGTTGTATTGGTGGATGGAAATGGGTGTTTGTGTGGGGGTTATGATACATTTTACACAATAAGACATAAATGAAAAGTTGCGAACTGTATATTTCCTTCGCCGTGATTTTGCTTTAATTTTGAAATTAGGCTTAGGGTTCACAGGATGAGTCACAGTGAGTTTAATAGAAAAGTAAAGTTCAAATTACTAAGTTGTGCGCGGTTCCGTTTTATTGTAAATTTAAAATTAAAGAAAATTATAGTTTTTGTTTGGAATTTTTAAAGGCAGTGCAGTAAGTGGTGTTAGCTTTTCATATGTGTTTTTTTTTGTAAAATTTAAAATTTTAGTTTTCCATCGCGGCGTATTATCCCGAATATAACATTTTGAAGGGAATACTGAGTAAAGTTTTTTGGATACAAAAGGTAATTTAGCGTTTTTGTTATAAAACGAATTTTCGGTTAAAAGTTTTTCTTTGTTAGAAGGAAAAGTGCAGCGTGAATACGGTTTTTAAGCAGGAAATATATATAGCCGAGATTCATTGGTTTAAAGAAGGAAGGCTCGACAGATATTTGTTCCGTTTGGGAAGGAAAATGTAAGTCTTTTTTATATGTTGGTTTTCCCGGTTTTGGTCTCATGAAATTTGTCCATAGTGTGACTGGCGACGGATACCACAAGGCCGAACAGTGTCTGAGGTGCGCAATTCTAAAGATAAACGGAACCATCAAATCTAAGATAAGTGCCAGTCACAATTTTCATTTAATTTATCTGTATAATTTCCCCGGATTTTTGAAAGTTAATTTTTGGTGGGAAAAGAAAGCGTCGTCTGAACGCGGCCATTTTCTTTTGGTGCTTATATATAGTGGGAATGGTGGCGCGTCCTCTGAACGCGGCCATTTTCATTATCTGTAGTTGGGAACGGAACGAAATTTTATTGGGAGAGCGGATAAAAGAGCACGAACATCTGTGGTGGGTTCGTGAGGCAGCGGATTGGCGTTTTCTTTTGTATTATAAGTTCAAGTAATTTTTTTTTGTTTTTGTTGAAAGGGATTTTATGTAAGGGAAGTTCCTAAGGTGAAATTATAAAATTTATTTCAAATTGTGGGGAATTTATATGCCCAAATTACCTATGTACTAGAGCGCTCTATGGTAGGAATATTTTAAAGGGATATTTTATTAAATCATTTCCGGGGTTTTGAGGGAATTTAAAAAATCTTGGGAATTTTCCATTTTATCAAATGAATAGTCTTGCATGTTTAAAATTTTATTATATTTATACATATATTTATTGATTGATTTTCATACTTTTATATTACATTTAAATAATTTTTATATATTTTCGTTGCAAAATTTTCTTGGTGTTCAAGTTAATATTGGAGTCTTATTGACTTGATTTCGTTAATTAGTTTTTTGGATTTCCGGGTTTTTGTTGTAGTCTTGCTTAAGTGTAATTTTGGAAAATTTTGCAACGATAACATGATATGCTTTACATGATTTATTTTAATCTATATTTTGCTATACAATATTTAATATTTTGCTTTTAAACATATACATTATTTACATAAAATTACATTGATAAATGTCCATATTTGTGGTCCAAGGATTTGTTTGGTCCAGGTCGATGTTCTTGTTCTAGAGGGTAGGCTAACTCAAAGAGAATTAATAAATTAAGATACTTTTGTGAAATTGAAATTATCATGTTTTTGTGCTAAAGGTTTGGATAGAGGGGGGGTGAAATTGATGTGGCTGATATAAAGTGATCGTTGGAGCGGTGGTCGTATATGGGTGTGATTATGAATGTATATCATATCACACAGGATGGGTGGGTGCGTAGGAGTACAACATCTTTCTCCTCTTTTGCGTGTTTTAAGGATTCTGGGTATTAGGCTGGATAGATTTTTGGTTTAGGGGATTTGTAAGGATTTTTGGGGATTTGTGGCGAAGTGTAGAAGGTGGGTGGAAAGTTCTGGCGAATACGGTTGCAGAGTTTTGGTGGTTGATAGAAGGGTTTTTGTGTTGATTTTGAAATTTCACTTCCGGGTAAAACCGGATGTGAAATTTATTGTTGGAGGCTTCGACTTGACACGAAAGGTTGAGTACCCCTCCCTGGAAACCGATTGCTAGCCGGTGTGTTTCGTGTCAGGTACGATAAAATGTAGTCCCATAACAATATGAACAAATAGATCATAATATCGCTATCACACTTAAGGTTTTCCTTAAAACGTGTAAGTGCCTCGTAAGCCTCGTTAAACGACAATTAAGATTTTACGAGCTTTTTGACGCATTTACACGTTAATCGACTATTAAGGGTTTACGAGCTTTACGAGACATTTACACATTTTACGGAATACCCTAACTCTCTTTCGTAATAGCCTGTTTCCACCGAAAATTTAGCCCCACTCATGGTTGAATCATGGCTCCACTTAAATAAGTAAATCACATCGTTAAATCCTACGTTTCCACCAGCCGAAATAGATTTATTTTTGTCAGTAAATTTCAAAAGCGGTAAAATTAAACATGTCTTTAGCCCCTTTTACAATATCAGTGTAGCCATCAAACTGGCCATCAATATGTCATACCGAGTTTGTGTTTACATGTTCAATAAACTGTCAATATTTAGTGTTGCTTTGTACGCCAAAGAGGAAACAAAGCAACAGCGGAAAAAAATTTTATGATCGAAATTAATATGCTGATGGAAATAACAGAAATAAATTAATTACAAATAGTGGAAACGTCAAAATATACACTATAAATTTATTTAAATGGGTCCACAGCATTTGTTTGTCATTTCCAAAACCACTTTATCACCAAAAAAATGAGCTTTGGCCATTTATTAAAATTTTTTTATTGAAATCTTTTTTTAAAGTTGATTTTGTGACCCTTTTAATTGTAAAATTTGTAGATATTCGGGCTTTAAGGTCAATTCCAAATTAAAAACTTTGTTTTAAATTTTTAATTTTTAAATTATTTTATTTCCAATATTTCGATTGCCATTGGCAATCATCTTCAGGGACTATAAAATATAATACATACATTAATTATAAAAATTAAAACACAATTATAAGTATTACTTACAATTTTAAAAGTAAAAATCAAAATAAAAACATTAAACACTTATAAACCCACAGCAAATGAACAAAACAAAAAACTGCTAACAACATTAGACGACAAAAAGGTTTAAAAAAATATTGCACTTTAAATTGAAAAAATAAATAAATAAATAATCAAAAATATTGCACATTACTTTATTCGCCCTTTGGTTGTCTAATGATCAGCTGAGTTTTGTTATGTTTCTCCTAACCCTAGTCTCCTATGTTTTTTTTTGCGCTTTTTTTTTCTTTTTCTATTAAATGTCTGTATATGTGAGCGCAGTTGTCAGTATCAGCCCAAGGGGGAAAGAAGTGCTTCAAAAACCCTTCTGAAGTGCATCCTTTTCACCAATAAGCGCTTCCGCTCCGTAAGAACAATACTTTCTTTTTAACATTGCATGTCATAGGATGTAAGCGAGCAAAAGCTTACCGCAGCCTTACCAAAAAAGAGTTTTTAAAGCGCTTATTTGTAATGCTGCGGTAAGCGTTTTTTCAATAAAATTAAAAAAAAGAAAAAAAAAGAAAAATAAAAAAACTGGCCTCGCCAGGATTTGAATCCACGACCCTCCGCGTGCTAGATATTTTTTTCTTACATTTACCAACCCTTTAGACCGCTCCACCAACGCCCAATTATACGAAGAGGTATTAAATTTGTATATGAAGCAAATGTTGTCCTGCAGCATTGCATAGAATCATTGTGCAATCAGTTTCAACTCAAGTAAGCAAAAGTAAATAAAAATGAGAAATTAAAATAGAAAAGTGATATAAAAAAGGTTGAATAAAAAGGAAAAAAAAAATCACCCGGGCGGGGTTCGAACTCACGTTGTTCTTACTGCAGCCTTATATGGAATCATTGTGTAATCAATTTCAATTCGGTTAAACAAAAGTAAATTAATAAGAGAAAGGAAAATAGAAAAGTGAAATAAAAGATGTTGAATAAAAAATATTTAATTAAAAAATAAATAAAGCAAAAAAAAGTAAAAAAAAGTAAAAAAAAAAATCTCCCGGGCTGGGTTCGAACTCACGTTGTTCTTACTGCAGCCTTATAAAAAATCATTGTGATAGTGCTTCTAAATTTCTATGCAGACAAGCACTTTTGAAGTGCTTGGATCAGAAGCGCTAGAAATTTTTCCTCTTGGGAGTTTTGTAATTGAGTCGTTGTTGTGTAGGTGTATTGAGTATGTGTATCATTTCGAGTGTAAGTCTCCGCGCGTAATTTTTTTCTTCGTGTAATATTCTAACGTCGTCAAAGTTTGGTGAGTGTCCAGTTAGAGTACAGTGGGCTGCAAGTGCAGTTTTTTGCTCTTAAGGTTTATTTTGTAATTTATGGTCCGATTTATGTCCTGAAATTCTTGTCTTTAATTTTGTCATTGTTGTTCCAACATATACTTTATTGCATATGTTGGATCCGTCTTTAGGGCCTCTGCACGAGATTTGGTAAACCAAATTCGCTTTGTCATTTTTGTCAAGTTTAGATTTTGTATTGCTAAATAATTTTTGTAATGTGTTCGTTGTTTTGAAGGCTACTGTGTATTTGTTTTTATCATAAATGTCAGATTTTTTAAACTTTTCAGAAAAAGATGGTAAATACGTCATTGATTTGTATACCTTAAGTAAATCGTCCACTGGCTTCTCTTTATTTCGTTTTTTCTTAAAATTTTTCAGAAGTTTTTTTGCGGTCCAAATAGGGAAATTATTCTTGTCAAGTATTTTCAATATTTTTGTCTCATTGTCAGTATGGAAATCTTTGTCGCTAATGCTGAGTACTCGTCTGATAAAGTTTGTAGCTGTATTAAAGATTATTTGTTTAGGATGCTTTGAGTTGAAGTTAATTATTCGTCCGCTTGCCATTGGTTTCTGATACCAGTCAACTTTTATTTTGTTATTCTTTCTTATCACTAGAGCGTCTAAATAAGGTATTTGTCCATTTGTTTCTTTCTCTATAGTAAATTTTATTCGTCTATGAAAAGTGTTAAGCTTGTTTAGGGTTTCTTCTACTTCGGTATTTTTAATAATCGCAAACAGGTCATCTACATATTTAGTCAAAAAACGTGGTTTTGTGTCAAGTTCTTCTAATGTCTTGTCAAGTAGCTCTTCCATGACAATGTCAGCAACAACTGGAGATGCAGGGGATCCCATCGGCATTCCTCTAAGCTGTACATATATTTTGTCATTATATTTAAAATACCTATTTTCTTTAATACAAAATCTTAAGATGTCCATAAATAATTCTTTTGTCATTTTTGTATATGTTTCAATAATATTCCACTTTTTTTCAATAACATTAAGGGCAAAATCTACAGGAATACTTGGAAAAAGTGCTACCACGTCAAAAGATACTAATAGTTCGTCGTCAAAAATGTCGTTACCCTTTAGTCTGTCCTTAAATTCAACCGCGTCCTTTACATTATATTTCGAGTCCTTTGTCAAATTCTTAAGAATATTAACTACATACTGACATAAATTATAAGACGGAGCATTTACAGATGAACATATAGGTCGAAGTGGGGTATCCTCTTTATGTATTTTCGGCAGACCGTAGATCCTAGGTGCTGTTGCAATATTTGTTGTCATCTTATTCTTTTCTTGTTTTCCTATAACTGTATGATTAAATAATTTTTCCACCAATTTATTATTTTTCAGTTGCAGCGTTGATGTAGGGTCAGTTCTTACTATCTTATATGTTGCTATATCTCTTAATATCAATCGCATCTTTTTGTCATAATCTTCCTTGTTCATCGCAACCGTGTTGTTTCCTTTGTCCGAATTTAATATTAAAATGTTATTATTTTGTCTAAGAAATTGTTGTGCTTTCCCCACTGTGTCACTAATATACTTATCGCTGTCATTTCGTGGAACGTGTCTAATATGATTACCAATAAGTGAGGTCAATCTCACCCGAGCATTTTCTTGCTGTTGTCTCTCCTTGTGCGTATGTACGAAATCCTCTCCTTGTGATATTAGATCAAATACTGGGAATTTTTGTGTCGATATAGGTACTGCAAACTTGGGCCCCAATGATAGTATGTGTTGTATTTCTTTTGGTATTTCTGTATTAGTCTTGTTGATGAACCACTCAGTGTTGTTGTTGTTAAATATAAGCGTTTGTTGTTTTTTACGTAAAATTTTGGTTAGTTTGTTTCGATGTATTTGTTCAATCTTTTCCAACTCTTTTCCATGTAAGAAATTCTCACTCGTTAGAAGTTGCTCCGCGTCATCTTTGCTCATCAATTTGTGAATAGTTGTTGTTGTTTTTGTCATTTCTTTTTCATTTTGCATTAAAATTGTGTGTTTATGACGTATCAGCTGGTTTAGTATTTTTGTTTCAAATGTCCGTATTATTTTTGTGATTGTTTTGTTAATTTTTGGTGGGACTCTTGCGTTGATTTGAAAGATATGTTTTGTGTTTTTAGTCAAGCCTTCAATAAAATTCGGAATAACTCCATGTTTTCTACAAGCCAGTAAAAACTTAATTGCGGCTGAAATTTTTGCTTTGTTTCTGCTTTTTTTCTTGTGTTTATTTATAATTGTGTTTATGTTTGTGTTATATTTTTCTTTTAGATTTTTATACAGCATCATGTTGGTGCTAAAATTTTCGGCGTGCCCTCCGTATATTTAATAAAGTTGATTTTGTGACCCTTTTAATTGTAAAATTTGTAGATATTCGGGCTTTAAGGTCAATTCCAAATTAAAAACTTTGTTTTAAATTTTTAATTTTTAAATTATTTTATTTCCAATATTTCGATTGCCATTGGCAATCATCTTCAGGGACTATAAAATATAATACATACATTAATTATAAAAATTAAAACACAATTATAAGTATTACTTATAATTTTAAAAGTAAAAATCAAAATAAAAACATTAAACACTTATAAACCCACAGCAAATGAACAAAACAAAAAACTGCTAACAACATTAGACGACAAAAAGGTTTAAAAAAATATTGCACTTTAAATTGAAAAAATAAATAAATAAATAATCAAAAATATTGCACATTACTTTATTCGCCCTTTGGTTGTCTAATGATCAGCTGAGTTTTGTTATGTTTCTCCTAACCCTAGTCTCCTATGTTTTTTTTGCGCTTTTTTTCTTTTTCTATTAAATGTCTGTATATGTGAGCGCAGTTGTCAGTATCAGTTTTGTAATTGAGTCGTTGTTGTGTAGGTGTATTGAGTATGTGTATCATTTCGAGTGTAAGTCTCCGCGCGTAATTTTTTTCTTCGTGTAATATTCTAACGTCGTCAAAGTTTGGTGAGTGTCCAGTTAGAGTACGCGCGGAGACTTACACTCGAAATGATACACATACTCAATACACCTACACAACAACGACTCAATTACAAAACTGATACTGACAACTGCGCTCACATATACAGACATTTAATAGAAAAAGAAAAAAAGCGCAAAAAAAAACATAGGAGACTAGGGTTAGGAGAAACATAACAAAACTCAGCTGATCATTAGACAACCAAAGGGCGAATAAAGTAATGTGCAATATTTTTGATTATTTATTTATTTATTTTTTCAATTTAAAGTGCAATATTTTTTTAAACCTTTTTGTCGTCTAATGTTGTTAGCAGTTTTTTGTTTTGTTCATTTGCTGTGGGTTTATAAGTGTTTAATGTTTTTATTTTGATTTTTACTTTTAAAATTGTAAGTAATACTTATAATTGTGTTTTAATTTTTATAATTAATGTATGTATTATATTTTATAGTCCCTGAAGATGATTGCCAATGGCAATCGAAATATTGGAAATAAAATAATTTAAAAATTAAAAATTTAAAACAAAGTTTTTAATTTGGAATTGACCTTAAAGCCCGAATATCTACAAAAAGAAATCTTTTTTTTTTTAATTAAAAACAAGAGTCTTTGATAAAAACAATAACAATCAGTAAATTGATTTTGTCCCAGCCATAAAATTTAAAGGTTCTCTTCAAGCTCCCATTAAGCTTCAGCAAAAACCAAAATCATTAAACTATCTGTTTTTGTGTAAAAACAAATCACATTCGCAAGCCATTTTCATTTCTGCACGATGTGCACTGGTGGAAATCTTTTTTTAACTGACTTAAAGTGTACTGAAAATTTTTCATTGCATTTACACAGTCAACCTTCTCATCAATAAAATCATCAATACAGCAGAAAGTCAAAAGATTTTGTTTTTCGGCAAACAGATTGTCATTACAGATTGATGAGTGTTTTATTAGATTTAAGTTTTTAGTTTTAAGTTAGTTGTAAGTTTAAAAAAAAAAATCGAGATAATATCATCTCATGAAAATTTCATTGTGTTCGGAGCAAACACTTTATTATTTATTATATATTCAAAAAGAAATTAAACATAATTTATAACATAGCAAGAAGCTAACACCTTTTATTGTATAATTAGAACAATACATAAAATAGTTCTAAGAAGTCTCAAGTAACTTTTTAAAAATGCTAAAATTTGTAACTGATCTGGAAAAGACTCAATAAATATCCCTGCAAACAGTGTACTAGGTACAAACGGCGTATGTATCGGGGACACAAACACGTATTTTTTTTTGTTTGTTTTTGAAAATCACATAGAAATTGCCGTACTCTTTCAATAACGTTTACATTGCTGTCGGGAAAAATACAGGCATTGGTTTTGTCGTACCAATACTTGTATTGTATCGGTTTCTCGTCCCTGCATAAATACTTAGATACGCATACCGGGACTGTATCTGTTATACGTATCTGAAATAGTACAAGTACGTTTCTAAATATGCATACAGGTACTATTCTCGTTACACGTATCTACAATAATCCGAGTACGTTTCTAAGCACGCGTACTGGTACTGTATCTTGTAGGTATGCTGATTGAAATCACATTCAAAATCCCAAAAAAAAAACGAAAACAAACAATTCCAATGGAAATTTTATTCCACAATAATGGTGATCACATTTCATCGGTCTTGAAGGCTTAATACTTACAAATTTGAATGAATGATATTAAAGTTAGAGTATAGTAAAAACTAGTCTTAATAAATAACAATGAAGATATGAGCCAATCCAATGAACTTCCGGAGTGCTTTCCTTGTATTAAAATACTCTTTTCCACATGGCTTCTGTGGCTACCATTGTACCTGTAAATTGTATTAGAAATTAAGTTACAATATAATTTTCAATTCGAAATAAATTTAATATTTAGGTACAAAACTGTGTCCATTAGACTGCCCATAAGATAAACATATGAACTGTGCAAAGTTGTAATTTTTTTGTTCCACGTGGTATATTTTCGTAAAGAGGCCAAAGAAAGATTAAAAAAACAATTGGAATTAGTGGGAAAACTCAGCTCGTTTTCAATTAAGGTTTCAAAAATGGACTTTAAAAGGGCAAATCGCTTTTACTTTCCGTAACTTCAAAACAAATAATTTTTGGCTTATTGTTAGGTAAGGTAAGCGCGATAATGTACATTGTATACCCGATATATAACTTCGTTTTTAACCTATATGAACTTCAGAATGGATTTGGGATTCTTTTGAGCGATATCTTTAAAAGAGTCAAAGAAGTAACTTAATGTGCTTAAGGCTTTGTGAAGAATAATCAGAAAAAAAATTAAAGCTTTGCACATCTGGGCACTCTTATGTTCATGGACAAAAGCTAGAAGGGTACTTTATGCAAGACTTATTATTAATTATCTTTTTAAGAAAACGTCTTGAGTTGTGAAAAGGCATCTTTGCCGAGCAGACACTTGAATGTGCAAATGATTGCCAGCAACTTTAAAAGAATATAAATATAGAGTAATTATATTTTTTTAAATTCAAAGATTTCCATTACACACTACTACTCACCCTGGATTGAGATAATCGCTCACCGGTACATTATATTCTGATTTCATACTGACCTTTAGCAGCAGTTTTGATTTTTAAACAAATTTTTATTTTGTTTTTAAAATTTGAATACTCAAAACTAACAGAAAACTAAGTACATGTTGGAAAAATAGCGGTACGAATACCTAGAAAATACAGGAAATGTTCCAGATACTCGTGCGTGAAACAAAAATGGAAATAAAAAAATAAAGAAATGTAGAAAATTCAAATACAACCGGTACTCATTTTTTGCAGGGATTACTTATAAGTACTCTTTCAATAACGTTTACATTGCTGTCGGGAAAAATACAGGCATTGGTTTTGTCGTACCAATACTTGTATTGTATCTGTTACCCGTCCCTGCATAAATACTTAGATACGCATACCGGTACTGTATCGGTTGTACGTATCTGAAATAGTACAGGTACGTTCTAAATATGCATACAGGTATTATACTCGTTAAACGTACCTATATTAATCCCGGTAGGTTTCTAAGGACGAGTACTGGTACTGTATCTTGTAGGTATGCTAATGGAAATCACATTTAAAATCCCAGAAAAAAACAAAAACGTGAATAATTCCTTGCGAAATTTTATTTCCCAATAGGGATAGTTATGTTTGGCGTTAGGAAGGGTCAATAATTACAAATTTAGATATATTAAATGAAAATTACAATATAGTAAAAACTAGTATCAATAAAAAACAATAAAGTTATAAGCCATTACAATGATCTTCCTTAGCGCTCGCTCACAATTCTTCAGGCCTTAGAGGACCAGTGATTACAAAATACTTTTTGAGACTAAATATTCACTTTCAGATGGTTCTAATTCATATATATGGTCCCTGTGGCTACCATTGTACCTGTAAATTGTATAAGGAAGTAATATACAGTTTGAAATAAATTTAATTTTTACGTACAATGTTTGTAGAATGCACATGTGATGCATCAAATGTGTAAAGTTGTAAAATTTTTACTCCCCGTCTGTTTTCGTATAATAGAAGCATGTCTTTTGTATAGAATAACCAACCAAAAAAAATACAACTTTGCATATATGAGTACTCCTACATCCATATAGAAGAACTAGAAGACCACTTTTTGTATACAACACTCACCATTAGCGAACTTTATAAGAAAACGCTATTTTTGCTCATTAGTCCCAGCTCGTTTAAGTAATAAGACGGTGTGACAGCAAACTTCTGTGGATTTTGGTTGCAGTTCTGTAGTGCAGTTCATAAATTTCCAACTAATGTATAATATCGTCAAATTCTATTGGAACAGAACGAGCCGCATCGATAGAATGCTGACAATTGCCCAATTTTAGCTCATTTTCCTCAGCATCAGACGATTACAGATAAAATTTATGTTTTTTTATTTATTGAGTGGCATATAAAACAAAACTGCCATTCAAGCCAAAAAAATTTCAGGGATTGAAAACAAAAACAAATGTTTATCTACGCATACCTGCGAAGTACGGGAAATGTACCAGATACTTGTATGGCATATAAAAAAGTTTATAAAAATGTAAAAAAATTCAAAGACAACCGGTACTCATTTTTTGCAGGGTACTTACTGATAATGTAAAAAGTCCTTTTCATTTTCTTCTTAATATTTATATTCAATTTGTTTTGTGTTTAATGCCAATTGTCAAAGTTCAGGGGTGTCACTAGGTGAAAAATTGCCAAAATCGGTAGCCATGCTAGATTTATAATTGTATAGTAAATCATGGGATCATGCCCAGATTTAACGCTTAGTCCAGAAACTGCCTTAAATCACCTTTTAAATCTGCGGTGGAAACAGGCTATAAATATGAACTATCTCCAAAAAATTAAAAGGCTTGGTTTTTTTGATTATAAAAATTAGGTTGGCTTAACATTAATATTCAAATTGTCAGGTTGCATCCAATTGTAAATTTCATGATTAAAATATATGTTTTCTTTTAAGGTTATAATTTCCATGTCTCTACATTTCATAACTTTGAAATGAAATGACTGTAACGATAAAACGAGTTTATGAGGTTTTTGAGGCATTTCCACGTTTTAAAGAATACCCAAACTGTTTTATGTGCGAATTAAATAAAGAAAATTTCCGTGTTGAAACGAGGACTTACATCGCGCTTTTTGCTGTCAACTTGACCACACCAAAATCATATGGCGTAGTAAAAAGAAACGTCAAAATCATACCGCTGAGAAAAAAAGTACTACATTACATCCACTAAAAAATTTAATTTATTTTCACGAAAAATGTCCCTGCTGCGTTCTTCAATAAAAACCGTACTTATGGCGCAATCAATTAAAAGTATACCCACACTTTGTAAGTTGCTAAATATAGCATCATAGAATACTTTATATTTACAATAAAAATCTTGCAGCAAACAAACGTTCGATTAAACGATGGGTCTCTCCAACGTTACGTGAACTACGAAAACGTCAACTAAAATTAGGACCACAAGAACCACAACCACGTTCTGGTTTTATTGAATGGAATTATCGCTCGGAATTGTTTGCTTTTAGCAAGAGATTGCATGAAGACTTCCAGCTACCCCTACTACAGACGGCTTTTACCAATCGCTCCTATATTTTACGAGAAGAGAAACGTCAAAGGGATCTTGGTATTGAAGAAACTGATATGCAGATGGAGGATAATAAAAAGTTTGCAGATATCGGTCAACAATTAATCAGAGAATATGTACAAGCGTTTATGAAACATTCACTACCCAACGTACCGGAGGAAGGGCAGAAATCATTCACTACCTTCTTGTTAAGTGAAAACACTTTGGCAGATATTGCATTACATCTTGGTGTAAAGGATCTGGTTCTTAGTGCAGAATATCCACCTACAGAAGATACTTTAGCAACTACCTTACAAGCGATAGTTGGTGCATTGGAACAGTCATCGGGTGCAGAACGTGCTTTCCATTTCATACGCGACTTTATTTGCACGCAATTAAATCAACGCGATTTACTTGAACTATGGCAAATAGAAAATCCCGAAAATCTTTTAAAGCAGGTATGCACGGAGCGTCAATTGCCTGAACCAGAACCACGTCTCATTGGTGATTGTGCTAAGAATACAGTATTAGCGGCATATCATGTGGGCATATATTCTAACAAAAAAATGATTGGTAAAGGTGAGTAGTAATAGAGTAAAAATTAATTAGAGAATGATAGTAATCTGTTGATTTTAAATCGTCCACATAGAATTATGAGTTTAAGACCCAAATCAATTCAATTTTTAAATATCCACCAAAATTTGGCTTTAATAATGTATGAACGGAGTTAACTTCTTGTTTTTTTTAAATTCTTTTCAACCAAATAAGCCTACGTTATACCCGCAATTTCGTATAAAATTATTAAAATTAAAGATCAAGCAGTTTTTGACTGGTTACATTTATTGATATAGTTTTCTTTTCATCAAATATAGGGTTCGGAGAAGACCTAAACACTGCCATACAGACAGCCTCACTAGATGCACTACAGATTATTTTTGGCATACAAGATAACATTGCACCTTTTAATTTTAAATTAAATGTTGAAGCAAAAAAAGAGAAAATAGCGGCTAAGTAAATAAAAAAATAATTTATTAAATTAAAGCATACGTGTATTTATTTAAAATACATTTCAACGAATTCGTTTGCTGTGCGCTTTTGGTTGCATTTTTGGTGTAAGTAGTAAGAAGAAAAACCTATCCAACCCGGCCGGATTCGGAAGTGCAGAAAACATTCAAAGTTAGGAATAATTCTGTAATCGAAATCAACATGGTTTATCAAAATCAAATGATAGTATGGATAATAGACGTATTAAAAAAAAAAGATTTTTGGTAATTCCCCGAAAAATATGGAAGACAGTGTCAAAAATTCACCTAAGAATTTATTGAAGGTCATTTAGAGGTCGCTTATAACCGTTTTACAGGTTATTCACTCCAAGTTAAACCTTTTCTACAACAAATTGTTCTTTTCTCATTTCAATTTAAACTTTTCCAAATCAAAATAAACTCCTTCTAAATCAAACTAACCTTTGCTTAAAATTATATATCTCTGCATCCACAGCAGCTATCGTTATGAAACTCGATACATATATAGATTTATGTTGTGTCTACATGTAAGTGCAGAGATATATCATTTTAAGTGTGTTTTTTGCAATTTTTAATTTGATTTGGCATATAAATAAACTTTAGACTTGGAAAAAGTTTATTTTGATTTGGTGAACGTTTATTTTGACTTGGAAAAAGATTATTTTGATTTGGGAAGTTTTTTTTTTGACTTTGAAAAAGTTTATTTTGACTTACAAAAAGATTATTTTGGCTTGAAAGAAGTTTATTTTGACATGGAAAAAATTTATTTTGATTTGGGAAAATTTTGTGTGGAAAAGATTTAACTTGGAGTGGAAATTCGAAAAAATACGAATTATAAAAAAACTTGCCTAATCCTTTTCATGAAAAAATTATAGATGGCTAACTTTGGATCAGGAAAGTCGAAAATTAAGTTATTTTTTTTATTCCAGTGGTTGAGCTTCCAGATAGAAATAAAAGACACCCCGCCTGCAGGCGGACCTGCCAGTTTAGTTGTGAAAATATCTTAAATGCCTTTTTTCGGGCATCAATATTAGTTTCCTCAGAAAAATGTAAGTATGAACAAGTTTGAAAAATCTGAAGAAGTCGTAAAGATTTTCAAGCTGTTGTAGTTTTCTGGAAGTTTAATTGCTCCATGAAGCTCCAAATTTTTTTTCCTTCATAAAATATTGGTAAATTCTTTTGACATTGTGTCGACTTCACATCTTTTAACCTGGCGGTCAGCGGTCAAAGTGCATGTTTTCACCAGTACCACACTTTTATCAGAACCATAATTCCCACAAACAATTTTATAACGCTTTGAAAAAGTTAATTTCCAAATGTTTTCATAAACAATTTTCAAACGTTTGGAAAATGTTTATTTTTTAGAATTTTCACAATTGATTTGTAAAGTTAAAATAAACAATTAGAAAATGTTTTCCAAATGTTTTTGTAATCGTTTTCCAAACTTTCGAAAAATTTTGTATTTTATTTTTTCAATGACATATCGAGCTAAGGTATTTGAATCATGACTAGCACGTTCAGTTGATAAGATTATCGACTCATAACTCTGAAGTCGTAGGTTCGATCCTAAGTAAACACAAGATTTTTTTATCTTTAATTACACAGGTGTACAAAAAAAAAAAATGTCATAGCGTTCACAATGGGGTTCATGTGTCGTTTAGTGATAAATTCGCTAAAATTCTGAAACTAATTTTTAATCATTGAGCTCTTAAGTCTTAAAAATAATATGTGAGAAAAAAGGGTATATCGGACCTAGTTTCGGAGATATAGCCATCGGATGATCAGAATATAATGGGTGCTATTATTGATTCCGTCGGAAAGCATTTTCCGCGCGGAAGCAAATTTTGCTATTATTGATTCCGAAAATTCGATACATCTGTCATCACTGTTCCGCAAAACAGATAAATTTGGCATTATTGGTTCCGCACGTAATTTGAGAAATTTAACATCCCTGACATCGAAGTGACGTTTATTTTTGTGTATTCTTGATTCCGACGGATAGATATTGGGTGCTATTATTGATTCCGTTCGATAAGGAAATTTTCGCGGAAAGAAATATCGTTCGATATGAAAACTGCTATTCTTGATTCCGACGGTAGAGGAATATCGAACGAAAATATTGGGAACCCTGAAATAAGAACATCTCTAACATTTTGACAGATGACAAAGGATAAAAAAAAAATTAGAAGTGTCAACAGCGGCAAATTATGAATCTCAAATAATTTTGTAGACATCAAGTGGATAAAATAGCTTTTTTAGTGCGGTTTAAGGATTAATTATCTATTCATTTTAGAGTTCGATAAAGATGCGTGTTGCTCTAAAGTTGTTTCTTGTAAACAAGTGTTTGTTGATAATTTTTTTTCCGAGTGATTACATTTCATCATTTGGTCACCGC
The DNA here is from genome assembly GCA_951812925.1 of Calliopum simillimum. Classification (NCBI taxonomy): domain Eukaryota; kingdom Metazoa; phylum Arthropoda; class Insecta; order Diptera; family Lauxaniidae; genus Calliopum; species Calliopum simillimum. The sequence goes on from OX638368.1 coordinate 27,203,808, forward strand.
AGAGGGTTGGATGTGAAAGTGTCTTCTTTTTTTATAAAATGTTATTTATCTAATCAGAATAAAGATGAATTGTTTCCTTTATTTAATGAAATAAAATGAAGTGTTTTATGAATTTTGAGTTTTATTTTAAAAATAAATTTTGTAATTTTTAATTAAACCGGCTATTGTGTACTAGTAAATTGTTTAAAATTGATACTTAACATTTAGCTTAATTTCCTTATCAATAAAAAGAGCAAAATTTTCAAAAAAAGCATACATTTTTAACTTTTTACTGTCGTTCCGTCACAAAAATTTCGCGGAAGGAAAATACTGAAATATATCTTTCCGTCGGAATCAAGAATACACAAAAATAAACGTCACTTCGATGTCAGGGATGTTAAATTTCTCAAATTACGTGCGGAACCAATAATGCCAAATTTATATGTTTTGCGGAACAGTGATGACAGATGTATCGAATTTTCGGAATCAATAATAGCAAAATTTGCTTCCGCGCGGAAAATGCTTTCCGACGGAATCAATAATAGCACCCATTTTTCAGTAAATTCTTTCCGCTAAATTTTTGTGTCGGAAAGACTATAAAAAGTTAAAAATGTGAGTTTTTTTGTTAATTACGCCGTAGTTATTGATGAAAATATTAATATATGTGCTTAAAATTTTTTAGGAATAAGCGGGAGAAATATACAAATAGGCACCAACTAGAAATTATGATGCAACAAATGCAAGCAAACTCGGATATTGCTGGTGGATTTACACAGCGGCAGCCTGCAGAGCTAAAAAAAATTTGAAGCGAGTTAAATGCCACTTTATTTAGGCGGAAATTTCGTTGGAAGCTGTAAATTAAGAATTTTTTTTTTAATTAAGCAAGCGCATTTATTCAAATTAACATGTAACTCACTCTATGTCCCTCAGTTGAAATATGTCCCCAGAATTGAACCTCAATATTTTTCTCTCAATTCTGAGATTAACGCAATCGTCGCTATCACTGTCAAAAAACGCTATTGTATCCATTTAATTGTTTATATTTTTACAAAATTTTTTTTTTTTTGGGTTTAGAGTTACTCCAATAGTTTTACAAAATTATTAAATTTTTACAAGATTTCACTGTTTACACTTTTGTTTATTTTTTTTTATCCTTTGTCATCTGTCAAAATGTTGGAGATGTTCTTATTTCAGGGCTCCCAATATTTTCATTCGATATTCCACTACCGTCGGAATCAATAATAGTAGTTTTCATATCGAACGATATTTCTTTCCGCGAAAATTTCCTTATCGAACGGAATCAATAATAGCACCCAATATATCTTCTATGAAAACCGCTATAAGTTGGGAACCCCTGAATGGATTTGAAAAATATTAGTGTCATATGAAAGGTATTTTGTTGTTATTTTTGTTGTTGTTTTTGTTGTTGTTGGTGTTGTTGATTTATTTGTTGTAATTAAAAATTTCACAAAATTTCAAAAAAGCTCATATCTCAAAAACTATGAATCCAATTGAAAATATCCCAACACATTTTTATAGGCTGTCAAAATACCTTTCATATAACACCAATTTTTTACAAATCTATTCAGGAGTTCCCAACTTATAGCGGTTTTCATATAAGATATATCCAGATCTTCCGATGGCTATATCTCCGAAACTAAGTCCAAGATACCCTTTTTGATCACATTTTCTTTTTAAGGACTAAGTAAGAACTCAATGATAAAAAATTAGTTTCAGAATTTTAGCGAATTTTTCACTAAACGACACATGACCTCCATATGACCTTGAAATATTTTTTCTCAGACGTTTTGGAAAAAAACGGACCCGGGATTCAGATTCAGGACGTCAAAGTCCCTAGGAAACACATAGTCTGGTCAAAACGCCATGACATTTTTTTTTTTTTTGTAAACCTGTGCTATATATAAAAATGTTTGGAAATATTAGCCGTGTTTCTTTTGACGCGTGCATATAATTGTGGATATTTTCAAATTGCGATAACTCATGAACAGTAAGTCTTTTCATTTTATATTTAAAAAAATTATCTTTTAGGAATTTTTCTATAAAATCTGGTTAAGCGCCGATAAACAGCAAAAAATCACTTTTTTTAAATAACTTCTAAATAATTATTTTTTTTTTTTTAACAAAAGATTTAAATTATTTGTAGAGCATGTGGTTCTCCCTGAAAAAGACCCTTGGACTTTTTATTGTACGACTCTCCGTTCATAAGTTATCGCAATGTGAAAATTACCACAATTGTATATACGCGTCAAAAAAAACATGACTATTGTTTAGTAAACATACAAAACACGTACAAAATGTTTATTAAAAAATATAAAAAACAATTTGAAAATATATTGATTTGTATTTACGAAAAAGTAACCGCTTGGGAAACATTCGATCAAATCTAATTTTTCGACTTTCCCGGTTTTTTAACAATATTTCCTAAACGGTTACTGTTTCGTTAATGCAAATCAATGTTATTTCTAGAACCTGCAATTCTCCACAAAAAGATTCCTAGGCTTTTTATAGTTCGACTCACCGTTTTCATCAAACGCCTCCTAATTGAAAAGTAATTGAAATCTCACGGATGTCGGAACAGGCCTGAATAAGTTATTTTTTGTTGAGGGAGGATGTAAACACTTTTATCTCCTCACCAATCATTTTTTTACTTTTATCTGATGTCTACAAGTATTTTTAATAAATTTTTAAAAACCATATATTTTTACAAATATTGGAAAGGCATCAATATATTGTTTATTTAGCTAAAATACCCACGAGAAACGTATTTTCGAAATTTTTCCCAACTCTTAAACTATATTTTGGATAAAACTTGTAGTCGCCAAGGTCATCATAAAGTCATAAAAATTTTCTAAGATTATAACCTGTGCTTATGAGTGTTTTTTACACCTTTTGGGTTATAATAGGTTAAAGTATTCTATAAAAATATTCTATGAAGATTTCTCTAGGCCTCACCAAAGGCAAGAAATGCTTAGAACTTGATAACAATTCGCAAAAAATGTAATAAAAATAGATTCAGTAGTTTCATTTGTTTTTGAAAACATTGTTTCTTTGTCATCTTCGTTTTTTTTTTTTTTTTTTAATGTAACATATTCAAATTAATATATTTTGTTTAAATTAAATTATTTCTACACAATAAATTTCTGTTAAAGGAAAATTTACTTTTTTTTTTATAGGTATAATTCGCTTTCACTTTTTGAGTGGTTGCTCTTACTAAATGGGATCTAGTTCACCATACATTCCACAGCAATTTTGTTTTAAATTCTAGCTACTTCAACACCCTCAAGCATATCATTTAATCACTATCTTCTCTTTTCGTACCCGTACCTCCTGCACCACCTTTTTCTGGCGCTCCATCTTCTGGTTTACTCTCCAACGAAAATGGAGGAATTTTGCAATCGAAAGTATGCCCATCTTCACGTTCAAGCCGAAAAGTACCCCACATATGTCCACTTGGGGCTTGTAGGCTAACATGGCTGCTATATTGGAAGGCAGGCAAACGTGGACTAAGTATAGGCTCCTGTCCTACAACACCACGACCGCGTACTGTTTCCAATGTGCCCGAAAGAGAAAATATTCTCCAATGTCTTTCACGTAATTGAACACTTAATGCACCAAGATTTTCTAAACGTATACAATAGCGCCACTTAAATATAAATAATAAAAAAATACTCTGTGTTATTGGACAACAAGTTCACTTATACCTTATAAACATACTCACCCAGTAAACACTTGATGCCGGTGTCTCGCGGCAGCCCATATAAAATGGTATAACAGTAACACGAATATTTTCAGTCGTCTCTTTATGTACATCAGACAATTCCAACCATGGGTGGTTTTTTTCCTGCCACGCTTTCAACGTATCCTGACCCTGGAACGGTGGATCATTGTTGGGAAGATGTGTAAGAAATTTATCAAACAATTCATGATGCAAAGGATGTTTTTCTGCAGAAGCATAAGGCATAATATCGTCATGGGCCACATAATCCAAGCCGGGTATAGCATACAAGCTACGGTTAGAGTCCTGATTTCCAAGGAAAGTGACTGCTTCGGTTTGAGCACGCTTTATTGTTGATGAGTTAAGAAAAAGTATTAAAAATTTAAATTTAATATTCTGTTTTTAATCATCGAAATTAAAATTTATGAAATTTTATCATAGACAAATTATTTGAAATGAAGTAGATATTGTAATAAACATAGTTCATAAAATTTTCTTTAACCCTTTTGAATAAATACTTTTGAATAATATAACTTGGTTATTAATGTCACTTAAATTGAATGAATTAATAAAATTAATGCAATTTTAAGTAACCACTGTTTTTTCTTATAACCACTCCAAGGACATTGTATCCCGAAAATTCAAATCAAAAACATCTGTTGGGAGTATAGACCGGAAGCGCCTCTGGCGGTGAAAATTTCAATTTAGAGACGGTCAAACATTTTACTTAAACTTAGTTTCTAAGGTTAACCTATCACAAATACTGTGCACCAGCCAGTTTTTTTGCGGGTCGAAAGGGTTAAAAATGTAAATGTTTTCGTGAGAACAATCTTTTCGATAGTACTGCGCGAATAAGTTCTAATAAAAACATATCAAGGATTACACGGTTTGACAAAGGTTTGCACCTATAAATAATTTCAATGTGTACATTCTGAAGGCGTTAGGAAATAAAGTCCAAAAACAAAAACCCAAAAACCAAAAAAAAACTATATAAATCCCAAATTTTGGACGAAATAACGCACAAACAACGTCCGAAAAAATATGAAATAACGCCCAAAAGCCAAAACGAAATTACGCTAAAATTATTTTCATATAAATGATCATTTTAGAAATAACGAAAAATCTAAATAACGCCTTAGAGCAAAAAACAAAATAATGCCCAAATTATTTTCATTTTTGGCTTTATTTCCAAAATGTTTATCGCCCAAATTTATATGGAAATAATTTCGCCGTTATTTTGTTTTTGTTTTTGGGCGTTATTTCAGAATTTTTCGCACGTTATTTGGGCTTTATTTCATTTAAGCTAAACACAAAACACAAAAAACTTAATAACGCCTTAACAACACGACTGTATATACGCGTCAAAAGAAACTGGCATATTCAGGCCTATCACTGAATCCATCGTTGAGACAAATTTCGCAAGAACTACGAAAGTGCCATTATTGCACTCAAATCGTTACGAACGTTGAGTTTGAAGTATTTCTTAAATAAAATTACGATACTTCTTCGGTAGCCAAATGAAGACGTCGAAAATTAAAAAAAAAATGTAAGTTTCGGGTGATCCCAATCCACGAATTTTGAGTTCTTTCGCGGTTCTTACGAAATTCGTATCTATGATGGATTCAGCGATAGGCCTAAATATGCAAATATAAGGTTCAATTATCCTTAAAAAAATGGCTTATGCAAATATTTTCTTGAGTACAATCTTTTCGATAGTACTAAAACATATCGATGGTTAGAAGATGTTTGAAATATTTGCGTGGAGTAAAACCCTCACATAGACTTATTTGATTCATACTCAGTGTTATTTCTGACGTTACCCTTGAATAGGCCTTTGTTTTTACTATCATAAATAAGGGTTACACATGCGAGAGGTTCACACTTTGCAATTGTTTAAACTTAACACTCGCAGTTCTGTCAACGTTGTTTTACCCGACGGGAGAAAAAATGTACCAAATAAATTGGAACTGAATTTATATATTTCAAAAACTCCTTTCAAACTTATTGAGACATTTTTTAATAACTGCACTCTGAAATATTTTTAAAATTTAAAGAACACTTTTTGTGTTCTAAAGTAATTGAACTGAATTTTATTTATTAATAGCTGTGTTTTAGACGACTGTTTTCAGTGTTTAATTAAGCACTTTCTGAGATATATGGGAAAGCAACTAAAGTGCTTAATTTAACACAGATAAATTTGCGTGTTTACTTACTAAGCACAAAGTAGACTGTTGATGTTGCCATACTAAACTTAATATTAGCTGTGTTTAATAGGATTTTGACATAGTGGCACCACATTTTTACCGATTGTCTTGGAAAGCGGAGTTTAGTGGTTCGGAAACGAGAAGCAGTATAAAGTAAAACAAAATAAGAAGGAGATAGCACACAAGCTCGTTTTAGAAGAACAGCGTTGATTCCGTGTTAACACTGCCGTCTAAAACACAGCTAATAAGAAATGTACCTAATATGCTTCCGGCATATAATATTCATGAGATTTAAAATTACTTTTAAGTTTTAAGACTTGACACTAAACTAATTACAAAAAGTTTATCTATTTTACATATGGGTGAAGGAAAGAAAATGCATTTCTGGCACAAATTTTTTTTTATATCTGAGTTCAGGCAAGTGGTCTAAGTTCAACTTGGGTCCTTTTGTACTTTTTTAAAACGGACCGGTCAAAAAATGAGATACACGAATTTAAAGCTATTAAAAAGAAAAATGATAATTTTTACTACTAAAAAACAAAAATTAATTTGAGGCCAGCAGGCCTTTTTAGTCAATAAATCGTCAATACAACGCTCAACAACGAAATTATGGATTTCTACCAACGTGAGAGATTTAATTTTTTTTAGAATTTATAAGATTTTGACAAATGCTGCTACCGCAAACTCTCTTATGTAAGGGGCTGTCCATAAACTCCGTGACGCTAAAATTCGCTAAAATGAACCCCCTCCCCCCCTATGTGACAAAAAGTGACGCTGAACCAGACCCCCCCTAGCGTCCTGTGACGGTAACCAAAGCCCCCCCCAAACCATATTTTTTTTTTAATGCATATACCAGTGCAAAAGTTGTTTAAGTTGTCTTTTGAGCACACTGTGCAATGCTTAATAGCAGAAAAAAATAAATTCTCATTAGCCGTATTCACGATCTTGTTGCATCGTAGCAAATGCAAATTTGCAAGAGTAAAGAACTGTGAGCATACACTGTTGCAAATAGCTATTGCAAACGTTTCAGAACAGCTGTTTTTTGTTTTGCTGTCAAATATTTTTTGAATTTAAAATTTATTTGATATCTTATTTTGATTTAAAAGAAATTTTACTGAATGATTGTGCGTTATTTAGAAGAAAACCCCAATTTTATTAATTACATGCATATACATATCTATTTTGTACCATCAGAAATCTATGCAAATTAAACAAAAACGAAATAATTTGAATTTAATTGCATTTGTTTACATTTAATTTTCAATTTGTGCCAAAAACGGTTGTCAAAAACATAAAAGTCATTAAGCAATTGTGCCAATCACAAATGAAAAAAATAAAATCAGTCACAATAGACTATTGGAAATTAATCGTGCAATAGGTTTTTGTCTTGCATATTTGGTCTTGCTTACAAGACTATTGCTTTTGAAAATTCCATTATAATTTTTTTTTGTAATTTTGCATTTGCTACGACGTAATAAGATCGTGGCTATTATAAGTTTCTATTTATGTTCATATTAATGAATCGAGCCCTAACCGCCAAAAAGGCTTAACCGAACCGATTTCAGATTTCCGTTTTTTGAAAGAAATCGATAACTCGCGTCCATAGAATCTTTCCTTCAAATTTCTTGACTGTAAAAAGTACCATCACGAAGTTATAGCGAAAGCAATTTTGACTTTTGCACTACAATGTATGCAAAGAAAATTAAAAAAAAAGTTCTACTGTAAAATTTGTTTTTTTGTCGGTTAAGTCTTTTTGGCGGTTAAGGCTCGATATATTTAGTTGCACTAGTTTTGTAATTTTTTTTAGAACTTTGAGTTGTTATATAATTATGATAATGACCGCTTTTCTAGTGAAATTTGCTTCATAAGGTACAATCATTAAACTGATGGTTTTTCAGTACATCGCTGACGTTTAACGATTCTAAAGAATAACATTTTATGTTTTCAAAATATTCCTCAGTGTTTTATAAATTGTTAATAATTATTTTTGTACGCAAAAATTACAAAACTAATATTTTTAAAATTGTAATTTAAAGTTAGTGGGTAATCAATCAACCTAATTGATGAAGCCTCTATTCCGACTAAATTGATGGGGTTGCATCAAATTTAACTACTGTGGAAGAGTACACGGAATGTAGACAAAGCAGTTAAAAATCAAATCTAGAAAAGACCTTTCAGTGGTACCGTAATTTAAGAAAAAATCCTTGAAGTCCCTATTTCGATCAAATTAATAGAGTTGCATCAAATTTAACTTTACTGTAAAAGAGTACACGGAATGTAGATGTAGCAGTTAAAAATCATATTTAAAAAAGTCCTTTCAGTTGCACCGAAATTTAAGAAAACGTCAAGAGGAACCCGTGTAGCGTTCTTATTTTTAGGCCTCGTTTTCAATTATATTAAATGGAGTTCCATGAATTTAAACTTAATTATGGAAAAGCTCACAAAATGAAGTTAAGAACACTGTTTAAAAATATATCATTCGTTCACTTTCTATTAACTGACGTAAATTAAAAAGAAAAGCATTCAATTTTTTTTTATAAAACTTTCAATAAAAAAATTTAAATTTTCGGGCAAAGGATAAAGGTTAAACCTGAACCAATAAAAGCTTAATTTTGCCAAACTTACAAATTTATTCTCAATGACCCCTTTTAAAAATTTCTTCAACAAAATTTAAAGTTTATTTTTTTTTTTTTAAATTTCTCAAAACTGTAACAAACTCAGTGATTTTATAAAAATTTAGAGAATTGAAATGATTGAGTTACATTAAACACAAGTTCAAATTTCTCTTTATATACACTAACATTCTTATTTGTATATTTTGTACATTTATTTTTATAATCATATCAGGCCTAACACTGAATACTCTGTTGATTCGATAATTGTATGAACTACGAAAGTACCATTATTGAATTTTAAGGATTGTGATTGTTAATTCGAAGTTTGTAGGGTCAAAACGGACTTTTAAATCAAATAACGATACTTCTCTGTCAACCGAATCGTATAAAATTAAGAAAATTAGATGTTCTTATGCCTTTGAATAACTTAAGTTTAATTTTAATTTTTTTCTTCTGAAAAACAGGTTACTTTAAACGCCGTCCCGTGACGTTTGCTGGAACCCCCCCTCCCCCCTGTAAAAAAAAGTGACGCTTGCTCGAACCCCCTCCCCCCCCTAGAAGCGTCACGGAGTTTATGGACAGCCCCTAAGGAGAATTGTTATAATACTCGGGTCATGCTTTTCATCTATGGCGAAAGTTACGGTTTTTAAGGCGAAATTCATTAAATTTGATAATGCTATTACAACTATCTTAAAATTAAGGGTTTTTTTTATGAATACTTCACATTTCAGAGCAGCCAGAGTAAAATTTTTATTTCTATTAGTAACTTACGATATATGGGCAATCCCTTGAATCGATTAACACTTGATAAAACGTATGAACTTTGCCTTTTACTTCTTTGGACGCAGCTTCAGAAGTAGTTGCGGTTGCTGTTGTCGAAGTTGCAGTGCTAGTGGCCGCACTACTATCAGTTTTACTGTTACCATCGCTAGGCGTCGTTTTAGCCGTTGTTTCCTCTGCCTGTTCTGTATTAGGTTCTGCTTTAAGCGCTTTTTGCGACACTGCTGGTGATGTTTGTGTTTGTTTATTAGGGTTATGCAAATCACGATCATATACACGCGCTGTCCATGGAAAAAGAACTACACCACGATAGCCAAAAATTCGATGTAGAAACAATTGACCTGTCTCATATTTTCCTTCGATTTTCGGCGATTCCAGACGGCCCACTTCTGCTAATCTAAAAATTAATGCGCGTAAAAAAATCAATTGAAATGCATGTTTGTTATGCAATTTTGTTGTTGTTGCTGATGAAATTGAAATTTGCATCAACTATTTTTGGTTTTTATTTTGCGTTGCAATTAGCGAATTCTAAAATTGTGCAAAATTTGCAATTGCTACTTCGCATCGCTTTTTTTACTTACTTTGTTGAATTTGATGATTGTCTGGCAACGAAGCGCTTTACAAAAACCTCACATTTGTACATAAGTGCTGTGGTGGCCATTCCAAGTTGTGGCTTTGTTCCAAATCTTAAAATTTGAACGGTTAAACCCATATTTCTAATCATTTGGCTTATAAATTTATTTAGTTCTGAAGGTGAAGAAATTTTGCAATAACCCTATATGATTTTTCTGTAATTTTTAAAATTTTAAATTATTCTTTTATATGTTTCTTTTTTAACATATAATTTGGTTTAAAATGAAAAATAATTAATGAAAACTTTTCATTTTCCCTAAACCGCTGTCACCGAGTATTTTAAACTGTCAGAATATTTTTTCTCATCTAGTTTTCTGACATTTGGCAGAATTTTTCCGACGTAAAATTCAGGGATGATGTTGATGAAAAATGAAATGAAAATGTTTTTTTGAAAAGCATACAAGGCAATAAAGTTGCATACTAAATTTAGTTGCATTTCCGAAAACACCTCGGGGATTATCGTGAATCAAGATTCCCGGGGAATTTTCTTAAATAGCAATAGAGATGCACGGCAGTCTGAGAAAATTCCCCGGGAATATTTATTCACGATAACCCCTCTCATATCTGATACACACTACGTACCAAATTGCAGCAATAGGCTTGTGCTAAGCACATTTATTTAGCTGGATTAAGCTAAACACATTTGTTATTGTTTTCCCATACGAATTTCAGAATGAGCTTACGCAGCCTCAGATAGTGTCCACAAAAGCACAGCTAATAATAGAGTTCAGCTAATACAGCTATTAGCCTTCTTGGCTATTTATTTAGCTTAAAACTTTAAATCAACCTTATTCCATATTTCGACTTTGCGGAATAACTTCCAGTGAAATAATGCCCTGAAAAAATAATAACGGCCAATAAAAGTAGACAATAAGAACATGAAATATCGCCCGTTTATTAATATAAAATATCGCGGATTGGGAGAACGAAGCAATAAGTCGCTACTCATTCGCTAAGTCGCTCATTCGCACTCATTAGTTTAATAATTCGTAAATAAATATTCCCGGGGAATTTTTTCCAGACTGGCGTTACTCACGATAATCACTTATATCAAAATAATGATAGGTGATTATCGTGAATAAATATTCCCGGGTAATTTTTTTTTTCCCAGACTGCTATGGAGAATGCACGGCAGTCTTATACTTTCGCCATTTTCTAACGTTTACTTTCATTACAGTAAATCTTTCGTTATTTCGCAAAATATAATTTTTATTGGTATATATTAAGTTTTGTATATAATAAATGCTTAGCTACTGAGTGTATGTAAATAACTTTGCATGACATGATCGTATACTAAATCTACTCATTTTATACATGTACATAAGGACTTAAATAAATATGAAATTTTCAAAATCTATTTAAAAATACATAGCTTGTAAAATTATTTACAAAATTATAATTTAATTAAGAATACCGTAGATAGAGTATGTTAAATGTTACATATACATAATTTAAACCGACATCTTGAAAAAACAATTGTACTTAACTATTAACTGTTTTTAAAATAAATATTTTTCACTTATTATTATTTAGACTTTGTTTCCGATACATAATTGTTATTATAAAAATATGGTATTATATGTGGTTCAATTTCTAACTGCTGTTTTAAAATTGAACTCATAACGAACTCTGTCGACACAATGGGACATTTTGGATTACCATGTCGTGTCAAATCGATGATTAAAGCCATATCATTAGGACACGTTATAATGTAGTATGTATTCGGTGCCTTGTCATGTGCATCAGCTATGGCCTGCGCGGTACGCCGCGTTGGCTCCACTTTTCCACCAGAAGATTCAATCATGCGCACGATTTCACTTTGCGCCGGAAAAACATCTGGTGTTACATGAAAATATTTATCGGCAAATAGCGTGGGTCGTGTTTGAGAACCCAGTACTGGATCCAAATGGAATTTAAGATTTTCATCCACATGTATGTAATGAATTTTGAACGAATCAACAGGAAGGAATTTACCAGCCTTTGCACTTTCTACAAGCCATGTTGATTTCAAAACGTAATTTACATGACAAACGGCTTGAATCAATTTGCAGGTACGACTTTCGCGTGTCATTACAAGATATGTTGCATCTGCCGGATTGTCAACAACTAATCCACCAAGAGAGCTGAAATTATTTATGGATTTTTATTTATAACTCAATTGAATAGATGATAAAAAAAACATACAGCACTGCTTTTTTTAAAGCGTCTGGATCTGCAACCTGTGAAAAAATAACTTTAGGTGGCTTTTCCGTCTGTGGATACTCCACGCATACAATTGTTTCTGGAATTTCTTCTTGGTATGGTGAAAATTTAGGGCGCTTTGGTTTTTGTTCATAGAAAGGATCCGAAAGAGAACGCTTGACACGTTCATGTGCTTCTTGTGTGAGATTAATTGGAGCTTTCCAAGCAGCTAAAATAAAGTAAGGAAATTAAAATTATTATTCGATACGACTAAAATATTTATTTTGCTTTTTTTTTTCTTGTTACATTTATATTTAACATACCCATTAAGTGTGGCACCAGGCCGTAATCAATGCGAAACGGTGCAGTTAAATTAAATTGTTGATACTTTTGATTTTCGTATTGTGTCAGTCCACTTAGATTTCCAATGCAAATATCGCTGAGCCAAAGCGCGTTAACAACTGGTATATTCCAGTTTTTGGCAGCTGTATATTTCTCCCCCTCTGGTTTCTTTGAAATCAATACCGTACTCAGTTTTGATAAATATGAAGCACATATAGCACCACATTCCTCAGCCATTTGCTCTATGCGAAAACCCTCTTCGCCGTCAAAGCCTTCTGTTGTTAGCAAATACTGTTCCAGTGGTTTTTGAAGACCAAATGAGCTAGGAAACGGCAAATGTAAACATTGCCAAGGAGGCAACAATTGTTTCTTCAAGCAAATATCGCTTAGCCAATAAGCTGTAATGCAGCGTTTTGAGTCACGTAATGCTTGCATTACGACGCCATGACGTTGTGTACGACAAAGTACATGAGTGACACGAGGACAATAAATAGTTTCAATATCACCACCACACTGACGTATGGTGTCTATCCAAAGTGGTATATCAGATTCATCTGTCTTATCGTATTCCACAATGTAAAATGTACAGCCAAGCAAAAAAAGATCAGGTGGCAGTTTTAAGTTTGGATTATGACCGTAGAATTGCGGTCGTGGTGGCAACGGTAGATTAGGACGACCTTGCACGTATGTTGGGACAGCACCGCCAGCACTGCCGACAACGATTTGCTGCTGTTGAGGGTGGGTACCTGTTAAAACAACTTGTTGCTGCTGGCCACCTGATGTAACCACCTGTTGTTGCAAAGTAGGGCCTACACCACCTGCTGACATTTGAGTCTGTAATATTGGACGACGTAATTGTTGTTGTTGCTGTTGCTGCTGTAAAAGTAGAATTTCCTGTGGTGTACGCACAACATTAACCGGTGCACCAGATTGCTGAAGTGCAGCATTATGCTGTTGAGTCATCAAACGTAATGTTCCAGCAGCGGAGGGCTCAACAACATTTGAACCACCTACAACACCACCACCAGCAGCTGCAGCGGCTATAACGCCAGTTGTCATTTGTTGTTGTGTTGTTCCAGTAGGGCCAAGCGATACTACACTTTGCGACATAGCTCCAGCAGCTACAACTTGATTTTGCGATACAATTTGCTGTGGTTGCTGTTGTTGTTGCTGCTGTTGTTGTTCACCTCCAGTGACAACTAACGTTTGCTGCTGCAGTTGTTGTTGTTGTTGTTGCTGCTGTTGTTGCTGCTGTTGTTGCTGCTGAATCCCCATTTGAATGGCACTTGTACCATTGTTATTGCTAAGACGATTACTCAACATGTTTGCCAGCGCGGTTTTTGTTTTTAAATTCATTTGTTGCTGTGTTTGCTGCTGCACAGTTTGTAAATTGGATTGTTGCTGTTGTTGATGCAATTGTTGTTGAATATCCACTGCTGTTCCTACATTTGTTGAGATATCCATAGCCTGTGGCCCTGCCATTGCTGTTATAACGTTTCCATTGCCAGTATTTGGTGTTACCTGCTGTTCAATTACAGTGCCTCCACTGGACATAACTTGCATTGTTTGTGCTTTCTGCGTGCCTAGTTGCTGTTGTTGTTGCAATTGAATTTGCTGAACACGCAATTGTTGGCGTTGTTGCAGTATCAATTGTTGATTTGGATCGTTAGGGTTAAATTGTTGCTGTTGTTGTTGTGGTTGCGCCAAAATTTGCGTACTAGCGACTTGTTGTTGCGGCTGCGATATTGGAGCCAGTCCAGGTGCAGATCCTGAAATGCAATTTTTATTACAAAATTCATTATCTTTATGATTTTGGATACATGAAATATCGCCCAAAACGAAATAACGCCCATAAAAAACGAAATAATGCCCATATAATTTTCATGTGAACGGTCGTTATTTCCAAATGGATTATCGCCCACATTTATATGAAAATAATGGCGGTAGAAAATAACGCCCACAAAAAAAAAAAACAAATAATGCCCACATTTTTTTCATACAAATGTGAGTTATTATCGATTTGGAATTAGGGCCCACAATTTATTTTTATGAAAATAATATGGCTGTTATTTCCTATTTTTAAAATAAAATAAAGCCCAGAACAAAAACGAAATAACGCCCAAATATTTATTTCCAACATGGTTTTCGCCAATATCTTTCTATTCTATAAAATGGTTTTCAGTCGCCGAGCGCGACATCAAGTTCGCTTCCTAAGTCTTTCACGCAAAGTGGAAGAGGGAGAGTTAAAAAAAGGAAGAGCTACGCGTTTTTTTTTTTAATTGTGGGCTTTATTTCGTTTCTATGTGGGCCTTATTTCAAATTAATTTCTTTTTATATAATAACGTGCAAATAATTTGGGCGTTATTTCGTTTTTTTTTTTAACTAAATAAAGCCCAAAAATCGAAATAAAACCCAAATTTTGGGCGTTATTTTCAAAATGATTATCGCCAAAATTTATATGAAAATAATTTGGGCGTTATCTCGTTTTCGTTATTTCATATTTTTTGAGCGTTATTTAGTTTTTATTTTGGGCGTTATTTCCTAACGACTTTAGGCGTTATTTCTTTTTTAAAAATATTGCTCAGAAATACAAAAACTAAATAAAGCCCATAAACAATGCACAATAAGAAAATTAAATGTAGCCCAGTAATGCCCATCAAAAATCAAAATAAAGCTCACAATTCCAAAACAGATTTTTGGAAATTTCCACCCAAAATGTGCGCGCTACCTGTGACATCACCGCCGTAAATTTTACATGAATATTGACCGTTGCAAAATAAACGACTAAGGGTTTGAATAAAAACACTTTCACCCATTTTTTATATTTACTTGTTTTTTTTTGGCATTATTGCACGGAACCATTTTCCAAATTTGTACTTACCGGCACGTACAACTACTTGGCGCGCGCCTTGTTGTTGTAACCATTGCATTTGCTGCTGTTGCGTTAGACCAGCCGGCATTTGGCTCTGTACAATTATGTGTGATGTACCACCAGGACCTACGGGACGCGGTGCAGAGCCCAATGCACTTGCCACAACATTTGGTGCTCCAGGACGTGGCGAATAGGCAACCTGTTGACGAAGCATGACACGTTGTTTACTCTGCTGTAGCTTTGCAATATATTCAGCTTTTTTCAATGGATCCAAGGACATAAAATGAGCATGTGTCTTGTCATCAAGTTGTATGAATTGTCGCTGTGGTGCTGCCGTTACACCGGGCGGAACGCCTTGTTGCCATTGGCCAGGACGAACAGCACGTATATACTGTTGTTGCTGCTGTTGCTGAACACCCGTTGTCAATTGTTGCTGTTGTTGCAATGGCGATTGTACTGCAGTCATATTTGAAATATTTTGATTTACAATCTGTGTCCCTGGTTGTTGAATATGCTGCTGCTGTTGTTGTTGTGGAACTCCTCCTGGACTCCAATTTGGTTGTTGTGGTTGTAGTGACGATCCTTGCGATATTATTTGTTGTTGCTGCTGTGGAGATTGTGGAGGCGCCGCTTGCTGTGGTATTTGTTGTTGCTGTATAAGTACTGTTTGTTGTTGTAAGGTTGGTTGTTGCTGTTGCAATAGGATTTGTTTCTGTTGCTGTTGTGGATCTATCTGCTGCTGCTGAACCACAACCGTATTGCTAGTTGTAGTTACCATTTGTTGCTGTTGTGGCACTTGTTGCACTGTTTGCTGCTGTATAACTATTTGTTGCTGCTGCTGTTGTTGTCCAGCAAGTACTGTGCCCTGCTGTTGTCGCTGCTGCTGTTTTTGTTGTTGTAGTTGTTGTAGTTGTTGCTGTTGTAGGTATTGTAATCTTTGTGGGTTATTTATCAGTTGTTGATTAATTACAATTTGTTGATGTTGTTGCGGAGGCGGAACATTTGATGGCTGCTGCTGCTGATGTTGTTGTTGCAACTGTAAACGAGACTGTGGCTGATTCGAAATTACTTGAGTTTGCACAAACATTTGCTGCTGCTGCTGTTGCGGCTGGGATTGTTGTTGTGGCTGAATAATGTTGCCATCCATATCTAATTGTTGTTGCTGCCTCTGCGGATACATTGGTGGTGGCTGTTGCTTGGATGTTTGAGTAGGGCTTTGTGGAATTTGCTGTGGTGATTGTTGTAAAGTTTGTTGATGATGTTGTGGGGATTGTTGTAATTGTTGTTGTAATATTTGTTGTTGCACAATTTGCTGAGGTATCACCTGTTATATTATAAAAATTAACAATACGTACATGCAAATTGAAATTAGCCCAGGAAAATTAGAATATTTCTGCGAAAAAATTCCAAGTGAATTTTTTTCACCGGAATTATATTTATTTATACATGGTTAATAATGTGTAAAAAGTCCATTGTGCGCATTAAAAGTTATTCAGGCTCAAAGGTCGCTAAAATCAGTTTTTTGCAAATATCTCGCTAACGCAAACTTTTACAGAAAAATTTGTCTCCACAATTTTGTAACACAGGATATTTCCTATTTAAAAATGTAAAAAATGTTATCGTGTAGCTTATAGTTTAGGAGATAACCCAATTTAAAAATTTGTGCACAGTTTTTATATGTAAATTTTTTTTGAAGCCACTCATGATCTAAAAGATATTCTTCAAAAACCGTTAAGGTCTCAAAAATACTGGTTTTTGAAGGATATCTCTGAAACGGTAAGTCATACGATAAAAAGCAATGGCATCAAATTTGTAGAGAATCACAAGATCTACAAAAAATAAGCCATATGTGTACACATTGAAGTAACCGTTTAGAAGATAATCAAAAAAAACCTTCAAATGGCAAAAAACCAGTTTTTATTGAATAACTTCTAAACGGTTACTTCAATGTGTACATATATGGCTTATTTTTTGTAGATCTTGTGATTCTCTACAAAATTAATGCCATTGCTTTTCATCGTATGACTTACCGTTTCAGAGATATCCTTCAAAAACCAGTATTTTCGAAACCTTAACAATTTTTGAAGAATATCTCTTGGACCATGAGTCGCTCCAACAAAAAATTTAAAACGGTGTATGAATCCAATTATCTTTTGAACGCTTTTTTAATTTTTTTTTGTACGACTCCTCGTTAGAGTATTCGCAAAAATTTTTCTGTAAAAGTTTGCGTTAACGAGATATTGGCAAAAAACTGATTTTAGCGACCTTTGAGCCTGAATAACTTTTTATGCGCACAATGGACTTCAATGGACTTTTTACACATTATTAGCCATGCATAAATAAATATAATTCCGGTGCAAAAAAAAATTCACTTGGAATTTTTTCGCACAGCAGCTCTTTTTCGTCTTATTATCCTGGGCTAAATTAAAAATATCTAATTTTATTGAACAAGCACTGATTGTGATCGTAATTGAATTGTGAAAAAAACCAACACTTAAGATTTGCAGATTTTGAAAAAGGGTCGAAAACGGTTTTTTGAGAAAAAAAAAGACGAAACAATCCAAAACAAGAATAGTTATTTTCGATGTATTTGTCGTTGCTGAATCAGAATTGGTCTATCTCGTATGGTTTTTGCGATATCTAAACCTAAAAGTTAAAAAAACACGATTTTTACGGTTATATAGAGGACGCACAAAATTATTTTGCTATTTTCTATTAAAAGCGTTATAGTACTATGCTTCTTCACGATTTCTTGTAAGTTAAAATGTTTTCGAGTCATGTTTTTAAACTACAGAACGCACTAATTTACATTGAAGGTGAACGCATCTTGGTGTTTGGGAGGAGACATTAAACTTTGACATTGAAACGCGAGATGAAAAGTTGACTAAAGCGAGAAACAGATAAAAGGTATGCACGCATCAATGTTGTGTTTAAGGCAGTTAAAAAGACCTTCGCCTATTTATACATATAAGCGCCGGTGGACAAATTTTAGCCATTCTGCTAAGCATTGTATTGACAGAAGTTAATACTGGTAGTAATGTTTTTTGGATGCAGAATCATCAAAAAACATCTAAAATATCGGCAAAAGTCCAAATGTATCGAAAAACATCAAAAATAACGGTAAAAGTCTCAATAATCGGTAGAGTTACAAAAGTATCGACAAACATCTAAACTATCGGTAAAAGTCGGAAAGCATCGATAAACATTTAAAATATCGGTAAAAGTCGAAAAGTATCGAAAAATATCTAAAACATCGATAGAAGGACAAAAGTATCGAAAAACATCGAATATGTTGGTAAAGGTCCAAAAGTATCGAAAATGTTGGTAAAGGTCCAAAAGTATCGCAAGACATCCGAAACATCGGTAAGTCCAAAAACATCTAAAATATCGGTAAAATTCGAAAAGTGTGGAAAAAGTCTAGTAAATCGGTAAAACTCCAAAAATATCGAAAAACATCTGATAGGTAAAGTTCAAAAATATCGAAAAAAATCTAAAATATCGGTTAAAGTCGGAAAGTATCAAAAACCGTATATGTAGGTACTAGAACCGCCCAGAGGTCAAAATTTGACCACAATTGTATTAAATAATTTTGGTACCTTTTGGACAATTTTAGTACTTTTGTACAGAACAAAAAATATGTAGTCAGTGCTATGCTTTTTGTCTTTCTCTTTGTGCTTTATCCTTTTTTCAGCTCTGTATGACCCTGTATTTTGTTGTTGTTAATATTGAAAAATTTCTATTTAATTTTACCTGGCTTAAAGTCAAAATATTTACATAATTTTAACTTTGTGCACATCGACACACAGATACCTTTCCAATGGTATTTAATTTAAAGTCGTAGTCCATTTCTAACATAGTAAAAAAAGATGGACAAGTTTTTATCTTGCGTATTCATATACATATAGAGGCAAATCCCGCGTCCGTATAGTGAATAGCGATACTGAGCTGATTTTATACAATTTTAGATGACGGATATGAATCATTTTCATTGTACAGGTGTATGCTAACATGTTTATGAGACAAAAAATCTGATCTGAAGCTTGTACGAATAGATATAACCATTTGAATGATCAGTTTATTCAAATTTTCCGTGTCTGTTGTAATATTTTATGATTATATATATCTGTATGCTGTACTCACGCCGTGTACTTTAGAATGTTGGTTTTCAGTAAAAACTCTACTGAATCGATACCCCTTTTGAATAGGATAATGCAAATATATGTGCGTAGCTTCCATAAAAAACTACAGGGTGCTAAAGAAGCGTCCGTTGATTTCAAAATTTTTCATATGCGAGTCTTTAAAACAACTTTACAGCCACGCCTTCTAGAATTTCAGGATTTCATGGTGGGGTTAGATTGCTTTTTCGAAACTGAAAAGATCTACGAAAACCAAATTAGCGTGCCATGCACCGTTTTTGTTATACAGGGCTAAATGTTCGAAGCAAAAAAACGTACACGAGAAACATCATCTTGACATTCAAAAAATGTTTTGTGAACATTTCTTCCTATTGTGGTACAAATATAAAACCATGCGGCGTTGGCTAATTCTACACGAATTTTTCGATTTTTGACAATCAAACTATTTTTGGATTTTTTTATTTTTGTTTTTTTATTTTTGAAAATCCAAAAATCGCTCCAAAAATTCTGAACAAATTCACACATGTTCTTCGATCAATTATAAGCACTTTTTTTAAATAACATTTCTTCATCAAGTGCTTTAATTTGTAGTTAAAAAATATATTGTGTTAATTTAATAATAGTTTAATTTTTTAACTCAAAAATGAAGCACTTTACGAAAAAAAGTTATAGAAAAAAGTGCTTAGAATTGCTTAAAATTAATAGAGTTATTCACGATCTAGAGTAACAACCTGAGTAACAGGGTAAAAGTGCACTCAGTTACTCTGAATAGTGAGCATACTCAATACTTTGCACGTATATTTGCTTTTTGTTTCTCAAAATAATCTTAGCTGACAACAAAAAAAAAATTTTTTAAATGAATATTTTTCTCCCATTCAAATTTTTATTTTTGATGAACGAAAATTGCCTCTCAATCATAAACAAATTCAAACGTTTCTATAGAAATAGAAATAGTAAAAAAAAGGCAAAAGTGTAAGATTATTTTACACTAGAAAATAGCTTGACTAAAAGGGTAAAAGAGTAACAGAGTAACTTACGTATATTTTGTTGTTGTGGTTGTGCACAGTTACCCTGTTACTCTGTTACTCAGGACGTTACTCTAGATCGTGAATACCTCTAATATATTTTTAATATATTAACATATTTTTGTCTGTGTACGGTCATAATAAAACGTTTATATATGATATAAAACTGTAAAGTAATAATAAAATAATTTATCTCATTCAAAATGGTTTATTTTTTACGCCGCACACTGGCGACATTGCTCAAAAGTGGTTGCAAAAATCAATTTTGGTGTGGTGGAAATTTGCAAATCTAATGATGCAGTTCGATAAACAAATGATCAGTGCTTAAGGATGTAAAATTTTAATTCATTTGAAAAAATGGTTCGCTATGTAGAGCTGGTCAAATTCGAAGGTTTTTTCGAGTTTGTAATTTTTTTTTTTTTTTTGTTTTTTTTTTTTTTCAAGATCTGGTTCTAATTTTTCTGCAACTTATGAAAGAAAAGTTAATTTTTTTCTATTTATGCTATAAGCGGTTTTTATACTATCAAGTAGCACTAAAAATAAATGATTTTTTTTTTTAATGTCTGAGGTTTCTGTACTTTTCTGAAACACTATTTTTACCCTTTTTTTCAACTTCGAATAGGGTTTCAAAATAATGTTCGCATAAGATATCGTACGGACTACTAAAACTAAATAGACTGAACAATTCTGAATACAATATGAAAAAATTAAGCTGCGTCTACTTGCAGCTCTATGAGTTATAATGATTTTCATCAGGAAACCTGTGGCTCATGACGTCATTTTTCGAAAAGGCGTTGCAAAAATCAATTTCGAGTGGGTTCCTTTTACAAATCTGATATTGCCATCAGATAGAGAAATATTAGGAGCTAAAGGATTTGAAAATTTGAACCCATTTGGGCAAGTGGTTTGGTTTTTACAGCCTCTCAAAGGTGAGTAAATTTTAAAGTTAGCGAAAAAATTTAATTTTTGAGAAAAATGCTTCATATTTAGGTTGAATACTTTGGCAAATGGTTAAAAAAAAGCGATTTTTTCTTTCACTTAAAGCATTAGTGGTCTTGTCTCATAAAACTGATTTGCAAAAGTCTAAGTTTTTTTAATAGCTTTTATTTTTAATGAATTTTTGTGAAGACATTGCTTTTAGCGTAGTTTTTAAGCTTTGGGTTGAGTTTAAAAAAAAAAACTTCGCTTTTTGTAAAGCTCGGCTTACTACACAACTATTTGGTGTTTATCTCTAAGTTTGTGCTCCAAAAACTGTATGGTTTTACTTACAACCCTTTGTGTAAGAGCAACTTTTATGGCGAAACCTATGGATGAAAAAGCAAATTTCACGAAGTTTTAAGTACAAAACTTTATATTTTTAATTTTGTTTTTGTAGATTACAGCGCCATCTAGGATGGATAAGGAAAAATTTTTCGGACAAAATTTTCTTATTTTTTACGTAGAATCCGAATCTGCAATAAAAATTGGGGGTTTCCATATAAAATTTTGATTTTTCCCTCGCCCCACCCCCGTCGGAGGGTGAGAGGGGGTCAAGATTCATATCGTTGAATAGATCTCTGAAAATTATTGGACACGTGTTTTTTTGTTTTTAGATTTAACATCCAATTTCTGAAATATTTGACCGTTCCGGGATTTTCCTAACGATATGTATGTAATTTACAGAAAATCGAACTTCAACGAAACATTACTTTTCACTCTGCAATGCTATCAAAATGAAATTTAGAATAGCAATAGCTATAAGAATTTTCTATGCATAACCGAAAACAAAATTAAAATATCTGAAGTGGTTCAGAAGTTATGATTTTTGCAACGAGAAATGCCCGATGTCGCCACAGTGCGCCGCGTAACGTAAGTGGTTAACGTTAACGATTTTTTACTCCCAAAACACATATCTTGACGGTAGAACACGAGAAAACCATGTGCCTTAAAAATTTTTACCTCTTTTTTTTTTTTCAAAATGTTAAAAGTTTTCGGGATTTGCTCATAGATATATCTGAAAAAGTCCAAAAATATCGAAAAACATCTAAAATATCGGTAAAAGTAATATATATCGAAAAACATCTATAGTATCAGTAGAGTCGAAAAACATCGAAGAAATCGGTAAAAGTATAAAAAAAACATCTAAATATCAATGCTGAACGTCGACAGTGTGTAACAGGTTCTAGCAAGCAAGAGAATGTCTCTCACTCCACTGTCTCATCCACTTTCTTAAAAACACAACATAACACTTTGCTGATGTTGTTTTTGTACTAATATTGAAAATGTTGATCCTGTTTTTAAATGCCTTAACTTATGAGGAATTTTTTCCTGTATCCTACATCAAAGAAACTTTCGTAAAAAAAAAAAATAAATCGAAATTCTGTTCAATAGTTCGCTGGTAAAACGGCGGCAAAAAAATCGTACAGCAGATAACTCTTAATGGAGATTTAAAACTAAATGCAATGCAAATGCTGACATTGTAGCCGGAGAGCCAGCGCCTAAAAACAACTTTGCGTTTCTAAAAGCTGAATTTTTTACAGTTGGTTATAGTAATTGTGCACATCAATAATCTGTCGGTCAGTCAAGCGAACTGTAGAACAGGCGGCTGCTATATGGCCTCAAACATGTAAAATTTCGATTTTTCTGCAATCAATTTCTAAAAGCTGAAACTTCTTATACACGTTATATAATGCATACAAATAACATTTTTGTCGGTCAGTCAGTTGAACGTTAGAACGGGGCTAGTCAGCACGCCCCAATATATGTGCAATAAATGAATCAAGTCAAAATTATTTCTAAAAGCTGAAATTTTTTTAAGGGGTACTTTATTGTATATTAACCACAAATAAAGCAGTCAGTCAGCTATATTGTAGAACAATCTCCGTCAGCAAGCTCAACAAAACAAAAAAAATGGTTACTAAAAGCTGAAAATTTTTTTAGGGTTAAAAAAAAAATGGTTTCTAAAAGCTGAAATTTTTATTAGGGGTACTTTATTGTATATTAACCACAAATAAATCAGTCAGTCAACTATATTGTAGAACAATCTTTGTCAGCAAGCTCAACAAAACAAAAAAACAATGGTTTTTAAAAGCTGAAATTTTTTTTAGGGGTACTTGATTCTATATTAACCACAAATAATTCAGTCAGTCAACTATATTGTAGAACAACCTTTGTCAGCAAGCTCAACAAAACAAACAAAAATGGTTTTTAAAAGCTGAAATTTTTTTTAGGGGTACTTGATTGTATATTAACCACAAATAAATCAGTCAGTCAACTATAATGTAGAACAATCTCCGTCAGCAAGCTCAACAAAACAAACAAAAATAGTTTTTAAAAGCTGAAAATTTTTTTAGAGATACTTGATTGTATGTTAACCACAAATAATTCAGTCAGTCAACTATAATGTAGAACAATCTCCGTCAGCAAGCTCAACAAAACTAAAAACAATGGTTTTTAAAAGCTGAAATTGTTTTTTGTTTTGTTGAGATTGCTGACAAAGATGGTTTTTAAAAGCTGAACATTTCTTTAGGGGTACTTGATTGTATATTAACCACAAATAATTCAGTCAGTCAACTATATTGTAGAACAATCTCCGTTAGCAAGCTCAACAAAACAAAAAACAATTTCAGCTTTTAAAAACCATTTTTGTTTGTTTTGTTGAGCTTGCTGACAAATGATAATTTTATATTGAACTAATTAAACAGTCATTTTTGCAATTTTTTTCAACAACAGACGAAAGCAAGTGTTAACATGGAAATTGATTACATATGTTTCGGCTACTTCCACATACATATTTATATATTTTCATATATAAACATGTATATAGCCTCATCAGATCAGTTTTAGTTAAATCTTGCCAGAAACCGTACTCGAACCCGTGACTCCGGTTTTCTAATGAAAGAGAACGCGGTGCTTAAGCGATTATGCTATAGGTCACGAGTAAACTCTCTGAGCAGGATCGCCATTATGCATAAATCATAAGGCTCACTAGCGCCGTCTGTTGTGAAAAATTGCCAAATTGTTAGTTGGTAACACACTCTGGTTTTGAGACATGCTACGCTAGCTACAATTAAAACCTACAAGGGCGGATTTGTTTTCCACATACAATGCAGGCTCTCGAAATTACGAGAATTTTAATGATAGATAGGCAGGTTCCCCTAGATAAATTATGAAGTTAGTTTATTGACTGTTTTTTATTGCTTGTATAGTACTAATGAAAGTACCAACGCGCTTTTTCTAAATTGAAGTATGATAATTTTATATTGAACTAATTAAACAGTCATTTTTGCAATTTTTCAACAACAGACAAAAGCAAGTGTTAACATGGAAATTGATTACATATGTTTCGGCTACTTCCACATACATATGCTGACAAAGATTGTTCTACAATATAGTTGACTGACTGATTTATTTGTGGTAAATATACAATCAAGTACCCCTAAAAAAATTTTCAGCTTTTAAAAACCATTGTTTTTTGTTTTGTTGAGCTTGCTGACGGAGATTGTTCTACATTATAGTTGACTGACTGATTTATTTGTGGTTAATATACAATCAAGTACCCCTAAAAAAATTTCAACTTTTAAAAACCATTTTTTTTTTTTGTTTTGTTGAGCTTGCTGACAAAGATTGTTCTACAATATAGTTGACTGACTGATTTATTTGTGGTAAATATACAATCAAGTACCCCTAAAAAAATTTTCAGCTTTTAAAAACCATTGTTTTTTGTTTTGTTGAGCTTGCTGACGGAGATTGTTCTACATTATAGTTGACTGACTGATTTATTTGTGGTTAATATACAATCAAGTACCCCTAAAAAAATTTCAACTTTTAAAAACCATTTTTTTTTTGTTTTGTTGAGCTTGCTGACAAAGATTGTTCTACAATATAGTTGACTGACTGATTGATTTGTGGTTAATACACACATAATAAAAATTTCAGCTTTTAGAAACCATTTTTTTTTTTAGCCCTAAAAAAATTTTCAGCTTTTAGTAACCATTTTTTTTTGCTTTGTTGAGCTTCCTAGGAGATTGTTCTACAATATAGCTGACTGACTGCTTTATTTGTGGTTAATATATAATAAAGTACCCCTAAAAAAAATTTCAGCTTTTAGAAATAATTTTGATTTGATTCATTTATTGCACATATATTGGGGCGTGCTGACTAGCCCCGTTCTAACGTTCAACTGACTGACCGACAAAAATGTTATTTCTATGCATTATATAACGTGTATAAGAAGTTTCAGCTTTTAGAAATTGATTGCAGAAAAATCGAAATTTTACATGTTTGAGGCCATATAGCAGCCGCCTGTTCTACAGTTCGCTTGACTGACCGACAGATTATTGATGTACGTAATTACTATAACCAACTGTAAAAAATTCAGCTTTTAGAAACGCAAAGTTGTTTTTAAGCGCTGGCTCTTGGACTATTGAGAGACATGTGATGTTCCAGAAGAAAAGTATTGTATAATCGCCGAGTACAAGGCTAAGTCTTCGCAAGAATCAATAGGTTTCAACTTTCTAGTGGGGAATGGTTTTATATTAAGAAATTGATAAAAACTAAAATGTACTTTGTAATTTGTAATTTTTTCAATACTTAGTAATTTTATGAAAAAATAATTTTCCTTTTTACAGTACCTGTTGCTGGTGTACAACTTGCTGTTGTTGTTGTTGTTGTTGCTGCTGCTGTTGTTGTGGAACTTGAATATTCGTTTGATTAACAATGAAAATATTTTGATTTTGTTGATTTTGCTGCAGTATTTGTTGTTGCTGTTGCAGACTTAATTGATTAAATTGCTGCTGGCTTATAATAAATTTTGGTTTGTTGTTGTTGTTGGGCTGCGTCTGAGTCTGAGCACTTACATTCATTTGTGTCTGTAATTGCTGAGGTTGCATTTGTTGTTGGGGTTGCAGTTGCAATTGCTGAGTACCGCTTATCGTTTGCTGTTGTTGTTGGGGTTGTTGCAAGTTTTGCGTAACTATCATTTGTGGTTGCTGAAAGTTACCAGTTAAATTTGTTTGTGGCTGTTGTGGTTGCTGCAAAATTTGTTGCTGTTGTTGTGGTTGTATTGTCTGCTGTATAATTCGAACTTGCCCAGATGAACCAAGACTTTGTTGCTGCTGTTGTTGAGAAAATTGTAGTTGCTGCTGCTGTTGCTGTGGCGTTCCTATTACTACGCCAGATTTTTGTTGCAATAATTGCTGCTGTTGTTGTATGTTCAACATGTGACTTTGTATTATTTGCTGTCCCTGAGCGGTTGAGGTATTAATGACTTGGCGCTGTGTGATTATTTGTGGCTGAGACGTTTGTTGTAAAGGAGATTGGCGTGGCGATTGCTGTACTTGTTGTTGTGGCCGTTGTGTTTGCGGCTGCTGCTGTTGTTGTTGCTGCTGTTGTTGCTGCTGCTGTTGTTGTTGCTGTTGCTGCTGTAGTTGCTGTTGTTGCTGCTGCAGTTGCTGTTGTTGTTGCTGCTGTTGCAATTGTTGCTGCTTTAGCTGTTGTTGTCGCATTATCAGCGATTCATGATTCGGACTGGGCGCCGAACGACTGAGTACTTGTGCCACCTGCACAGGATCAGTTGGGTCAATTGGCTTTTGCGACGAAATCAGCAGTTGTTGCTTCGTTTGCTGGGTTGTTTGCAATTGTGGTGATGGCGGTGCAGAAATATGTTGTGGACTATGCTGCGGCATTTGAATACTTCGTTGCTGTGGCTGTGTAAATGGCATCTGCACTGGCGGAGCTGGTTGCTGTGGCGATCCACCGGCAATCACTTGCTGTATTTGCCTTTGTTGCTGACGTCCTTGTTGTATTTGCTGGCGTAATTGTTGCTGCACAGTTATGGCCCCTTGCTGTTGTACTGTAGCTGCGGCTTGTGGCGAGTGTGGTGGTGGCGTCATTTGAGGTGCTGGTGATTGTAATTGGCGCGGTGATTGCGGTGGCATCATGGTTGACTGTTGTTGCTGCGGCTGTGGTGAAGTAATTGGTCCATGTTGTACAATTGGTGACGGGTTTTGTTGCATTCGTGGAGATTGCTGCTGCTGCTGTAGTTGTTGATGCTGTTGTAGTTGTATTTGCTGCTGCAATTGTTGTTGTTCTTGTATCAGTTGTTGCTGCTGATGCTGTATTTGACGTTGTAAAGCCTGTTGCTGTGGCGTCAGACTTTGCCCGTTTTGTATATGCTGCTGTAATTGCAGTTGTTGTTGTTGTAAAATTTGTTGCTGTCGTAGTATATGCTGGTGTAACATTTGCGGAGACATACTAACAGTTTGTGGCGTCTGCTGTTGCTGCTGTGGTGATGGCGACTGTTGCTGCTGATGCTGTAATGATTGTGGGGACATTGGAATCGTTGAATGCTGTGGCGAATGACCATGTGATTGTGGTGTTCGTGGCGCTTGTGGTGTTTGTCGTCCGTTGGCGGTCTGCGGTGTACGCGGTTGTGAGAGTAGAGGAACACCACCAGTCGGAGTTGGAGTTCTGGGCTCCTGTGTTGGTGGCAAGCTACTGGAAGTGGGTGTCAAAGGAGTTCGTAACTGTTGTGGTGGTTGTTGCTGCTGCTGCTGTTGTTGAGCAGGCTGTGAGCGTGGAATTTGAAGAGACAGTTGTTGTTGCTGTGGGCTTTGTGAAGTACGCGATGACTGCGACGGCAACTGTTGCAATATTTGTGTCTGCATTTGCTGTGCCTTTTGAAATTGTTGTATTTGTTGTGGCTGCTGCTGTTGGATTATATTTTGTTGTTGTTGTTGTTGCAATTGTTGCTGTTGTTGTTGAATAACCTGTATTTGCTGTGGGCTTTTTCGATTCTTTTGTTGCAATAATAATTGTTGTTGCAACTGTATTGCTTTCAATTGCTGCTGGGGTTGTTGTTGCCCAGTTGCTGGCATATTTGCTGCATTTGGTATAATTTTTTGTTGCAAAATTATTTGTTGGGTTCCTTGCTGCGAATGTTGTTGTAAATGTTGCTGCTGTGTAGTAGGAAGTTGCTGGGCTTGTTGCTGAGATTGTTGCTGATTTTGTTGTATATTACGCGGACGTACGAACACAATCGATGATTGTGGTTGTTGATCAGTCTGTTGTATCTGCTGTTGCTGTTGTCTTTGTTGTAACTGTTGTTGATCAGTTTGTTGTATTTGCTGTCTTTGTTGCAGCTGTTGTTGTTGCTGTTGTTGCTGCTGCTGTTGTTGTTGCTGTTGTTGTTGTTGCTGCTGTTGTTGCTGCTGTTGTTGTAGCTGTTGTTGTTGTATTTGTTGTTGAAGCTGCTGCTGTTGCCGCTGTTGTAATTGCAATTGTTTTTTAACTTGCTGCTGTTGGTTTTTATCTATTTCTATAACATTTGTAACATTGCTTGCATTCAAGTTCAAATTGGTCTGTGCAGTTGCAACAGAAGATACCACATTTGGTAACTGTCCTGCGCCACTTGAAACCTCAGCTACCTTAGTAACAGTATGTTGCTTGATTTTAATATTTCCAACAACTTGTGTTGTGTCTTGTTGCTTGATGCTTATAGTTGTATGATCAGATTTTGTTTCATTTAATTCCATTTTTGTTGGTTCATCAAAACCTAAGATATTTGATAAGCTACGTTCAGATATTGTAATCTGTGAAAGCTGTACATTCGGTGTGGCAACATTTGGTTTATTACTCATCCTCTCAACCACATTCAGCAAACGTGGATGGTATGTTTCACACGATTGCAAAGCATTTTTTCTTAAACAATCGCTTACCCAGTCTGGTGTTATAATGCTTAGATTGTTCCCTTTTGGCAGTGAATTGGCTTTTGTATATATGGCACCGATTGCTGCACCACAAATTAGATGCGTGTTTAGTGAAGTGAAATTTTGTGTAACATGTGCTCCATGGAAAGTTAACATGGCATATAAACGTTTCCGATCGCTGCTACTGACAGTGTTGGCGATTGCACAACTTATACCGGTCAACAGTTTTGGTGTGCTCGGATCAAATGGTTTTGTAGAGGCCAAACGTCCCAATTTGGCGCTGTGTAAAATCCATTGCTCAGTAACGGGTGTAACACTGTACAAGTCAACGCCCATGACGAGTTCTTCTTCCGTATAGTTAGGCGCGCATACCAAATGAGTAACAATATCCGAAAGGTATGACTTGGATTGAGCGCCACCATCTTTAAGTAATTTTTCAATCTGTAAATTAAAAAATACAAACAAATTCAATAAAATTAGACTTTCTGAAGATGTTCAGAGATATGTTAATCGTTTTAAGTGATTTTTTGAATGAGGGATGCGATCCTCCGATCATATGGAGGTATACAAATTAACTAGGTTACGTGGCAAGTTTTGGACTAAAACTTCTGCCAGGATCTGAAAATTTTACAGTCTGCGTCACCTTAAAGTTGAATATTCGGGAACTTTCAAGTTATCTATTGTTTCATAAAAAGTTACAGATACTGTCAACAAAAGAGTAGACAACTTTCACTCAGTGTTTTGACATTTTAAAAACATAACTAATCACCCTTATTATCTAATTCGATTTCGATTGCAACTAAATCGAATCGAGATTTTGCTATCATATATTTTGATTTCCGGAATCGAAAATAACGCTTGCACTACAGAATTGCGAAAATTCTGCTTGTATGGGCAGTACCACAACCTCTTTAGCGAAATCGCCCAGATTTTGGTTGGAGATTCTACTAACGATTTCCAAAATTTGGTTTCAAAAGTTTCTAACCAGAATTTGCATTTACTATCCTTAGTATTTGAGTGAAATTTCATTGGATGATCTCTAAAAACACTCAGAATAGCGTTTTGAAACTTTTGCTTACATGGGAGGTACTACGCCCTCTTGTCCGAATTCACCCAGTTTTTGTTCAGAGGTTACGCTTGCTATCCTTAGTATTTATGGCTATTTTAGTTGCGTTATCATAAATAATGCTCAAAAAATTGCGCTTAAAATGTTTTATTTGTGTGGGCGGTAGGCGTTTACATTGACCGATTTCCTTCATTTTCCATCCTTAACTTTTACGACAGAGCCAGTGTACCAAATTTCATCGAATTCACCAAATTTACGCATAGTTTTCCCTTGTAAAATATTTAAATATCTCGACAGACAGACAGACGAACATGACTATATCGACTCAGGAGCCGACGCAGTTCAAGAATATATACTTTTCCATCAAGTCTCGCCTCCTTCTCAGCGTTACAGAAGGACAAAGCGAATATACCCTGGGTGTAGAGTGTATAAAACAAATATTGCACAGACTTGTCTTATTTGATTTGCTTCAGTTCAGTTTAGTTCATGTACTGTAGTTGTAGTGTACTTACCATATCAGAGGATTTAGATAAGCTTGGTAAAATTTTGGCTGATTTTATGCAAGCCACTCATCAAAATGTAGAGGCAATGTTATGTAATAAAGTTTTTACGAAGTAATTACAGTTATTTTAAAATAATATTTTTGTAAGTGGGTTAAAGTCACCTCAAGAGTGGGGTGACTTTAACTGAAAAATTTTTTTCATTGATTTTACATGCTATACCTTTAACGATGCAAAATCAGAGTATCAGGTTTTGTTTACTTTAGTTCTCTCAACATTTTGGTATATTTGTATAGGCAATTGGCATAGGTTATGGGATGTTTTCAAGGACGAGATTAAAAATAAAACAAAAATGTTTGATAAATTCGGTTTCAGCCTATGGTATGTTTTACTTATTTGTATGTTACTTTAGATAAAAATACTGATATTAAAGGCTAAGCAAAACTTAAAAAATCCACAAAAAAAAGTTAACAATCCATTGAAAATTAGAAAAACAAAAAATATTTGATTCAAAAAATTCAAAAACGGAAGAAATTCTTAGTAGGTAACTTTTAAAATGTCTCTTTTATTAAAAGGCTTCAGTGCCTCAATTTTTTGCAAAATTTCACTAAATAAATAATAGCAAATATCCTTTCTGGGTGGCCATTTGTTTTACAAAGATCAAAACGAAAAAATAATTTCTGTATGGCGAAAGACTAGAGTTTATTTTTTCTACAGTGCACCATACAATGTTTTGGGCGTCAATTTGGCCCAAGTTTTGGTTTCTTTCCAGCCAGCCTAGCACTACAAAGTTCTTTGGGGGTGACTTTGAAGTAGAGCTGAGCACGGGCCGGGAGAAAATGCAACAATATATCTGAAATTTCGCGCTCAAATCAAATATTAAAAACAGACGCTAAAAGCCAATATATTGGCTAATACAAATCGATAAATAGTCTTTGAGATGATAATACTACGATTTTAATCTTTTCTTCCTTGCCGGTTAAAGTCACTCCTGCTAACGGTACGCCTTAACCACTAAGTATGTTTAATAAATATTTTCACCATATCTGCGCCAGGTTAATATCGTTAAAAAGGGGCTTCAATTGGTGGGGCGTTGCAAAAATAAAAAAACCCATAAAACGCTATATCCCCGCATTAATTCAAAACTTGATAAATGGATGCCGAAATAAAAATTAACATCAGAATTGATGATGAGCAAGTTCAGCGGAAAACAGAAGTTACATATCTCGGAGTAGTTATTGATGAAGCATTGAGTTGCAATTCGACGCTTTGATTTCATTAATATTGTTGAGAACAAGGACTTATATACTTTGCACTATTCTACTGTATATAATAATAATTTGTTCTTTCACTTGAATCAGTATTGCTATGATTTGTACATTCAAATAATTTTCAGATTCTATTGAACTCTCTAAATAAATTTTTACATTAACTTTTTAAAAATATAATTATTATTCTTGTATGGCCGCTAGGTCATAACAAATATGAAAACCGCCAGTTTAATATAAAATTATATCCACGCATTATTTAATTATTTCGTGATTTATTCACATTTATCATTACCTCTTTCTTCAATTATGTTTTTGAATTTATTATAGTATTGCCAAGTTGAATTAATAACAGTATTAATAGCTGCGATTGGAGCGCACAGTAAATTTTGCTTGACGAATATTCGCTTTCAATAGCTCCAATTGGAGCGCATAGTAAATTTTGCTTGACGAATATTTGCTTTCAAAGAAGCACTGTAGCAATTTTTTGGAGTTTGTATGTCGAAAATAACATATGGAGTTTTAGTAACTTCACATTGTACCGATGGCTTACTCAGCAATGTTCAGAGAGTTATGTGTAGATCATTAAAGGCACTGTATCACATACCTTTCCGCACTCCTACGGTTGAAGTTTTCAGCAAAACTAATGCTTTGAATCTCAACAAAACAATTTTCATTGAAAAGGCTAAATACATATATAAAATCAAAAATAACTGCATCAAGAACAACACAGAAATATCAATTGGAAATCAACTTCATAGTTACAACACAAGAAGCCACACTAACATCAGAACAATTAAATCAAGGACCATAGAAACAGATATGGTCTACTTAGCACTGGAATTGAAGCCTTTAATTTAGAATATTTCAAAAAAAACTTAAAAAACTATGTAAAAACTTTGGAAATTTAAATTGTCGATATTTATTAATAAGTTATTTATTTATTTATTGAATTATTTTCTTAAAACTTCTCTTTTTTTAAATTACTCTTATACCAACTGTATAGTTGTCTGAGTTCTTATCAATAAAAATATTATCAACCAAAGGCAGTGCACAAAATGGAGATAATTGGACCAGGAGGAATCTTACGAAGGGACTCTCCTTACTAGAAAAAACTTATCCCCTTACAAAAAAATTCTATATCTCTGCACTTATAGTAGCTATCATAATAATACTTGGTACATCCCAGTGTGCCAGACGGTTCATATCTTCGCTTTTTTACCCGTTACGGATCCGTAACGGATAAAAAAGCGGAAATTTGAACCGTTTGGCACACTGGGATTATATTGCCCAACTTCTATCCAGACACAAGGCATGAACTTCATCCAAATCAAAATCATCGCGCCACCTACAGGAAAGGGCAGAACAACGTTTGCCGGGCCAGCAAGTGTATGTATATAAACTGTGTACATACACGTATATTGTATATTACATTATCTGTTTTACAAACATTTTTAGAAAAACTATCCGCTCCCCCACATTTTGATCACACTTTATTTTTTCATTAGGAACCTTAGCTGTAGGAAACACCTAAATCAAACCCATGCAAATTTAATACATATGTCAAAAATTATTAAATCTTCGCGCCAGAAAATTATTTTATCAAAATTAAACGTCAACAATTTTTTCATCAAAGCCTCATCCAAGCGTTGACTGTACACCTCACCCTATGCTCGAATTTTCTTTACATGGCTTATCACAAATAACAGATTTCTCCATTAATTTTATTAATTTCTCACCTCTGTATCAAGATTTCCACTTATAAAGTAACGTATATTCGCAAAAATTGATTCATTTGTTTTATTTTCCATATTTTTATGAAAATTTACAGAAAGTTTTATTCTGTTTTGTTGTTGTATATGTTAAGAGATTTCACTTTTGTCCGCCTTTTGGTTCACTTTATGAAATACACTTTTACAAATGTTTAATATCATTTTAATGTTAATTGACTACCACATTTTAAAGAAAATCTTTTAATAATTAATAATATTAAATGATAAGAAAAGAAAGAAAATTGTGGTATTGAATCAAGTTGAATTAAGTTATAAACTATTTCCCACAGTTCCGCTAACCTAAATACATAAATGTCATCCGCACGCTTCGTTAAAACGCTTCGTTAAAAAAAACACTTCGATAAAAATTAAGTAGACAGGCCCAATTGAGCCTGTTTAAACTCAAAAGCGAATAGTTGCACGATAGTTCGATTTCCCGTTGTTCTCCGTTTATCAGAATGTGCTTACTCAAGCACAAGTGCCGTCTTAGTGCAAGTTTAGATTGCGCATACTTTGGCATCCACACTACATAGGCAAGTCTGTGCAGTTTTCAGTATACTTTATTTTCATAGAAACGATACGTTCGTCAGAATGTGCTTACACAAGCCTAGATAAACTGTCGTCGAAAACACAGCTAAAAAAAGTTTTATTTTACAAATCAATTGCCACTTTTTGTTTGGTTTTGCTGACAGGATAAAATTAAGTACAAGACTACAGCTACAAACTAGGTCAAGGCAAACAAATAAAGCTGACCTGTAACATACAAAATGTTCGTACCTTTGTTAGGTGACTTCATCACTTTACCTATGTAATGTTTAAAGTTAATTTTTAAGCTATTTCTTTTGAGCCCGATGAAGTATGTGATAAATATACAAAACGTTGCATTTAAAAACGAAAAAGTGTAGTGTCTCTTATTTTTAATATTATTTTATATTAGAGCCTACATCAAATCGTCGGGTTAAAACTACAACTAGACATCTACATTTGTGTGGACTTACACCAGAAAATTTTTTTGAGAAATTCTTCCAGCTTGTCGGCAAGAGGGGAAAAACGTAAAGAGATGAGTACACAGTTTGCCGTACTCGGAAATTCTCTTTCGTTCTGTTCGTTTATTGAAACTTTTTGGCATTTCTTTTATTTTTATTCGTTTGTCATTTGAAGTAAAATAAATTGAATAAAGAAAAGTTTTTAAAAATTTTAAATTGAAAAATTATTACATTAAATACTAAAAAGCTTGCAGTCGAAACTTCTTCGGAGAAGTCCAACGATATGTAAGAATAATTTGCACAAAATAATTGGTGTTTACGACGTCTGCTTCAAAGATTAAGAATCGTAGGAAATTGATGGAGTTTTATACAGCATTAATTATGATTAACGTGAGATTGAATTCAATTATGTAGGGGAAGGGTACTGCCAGCGGGCAGGGTCCGGGTGTGGGCACCCCCCGTAAATTTTGACAGAAAACAAATGCGGCTGTTCTGACAAATGTTAAGCGCGTGTAATGACAGCATGAAGTTTTTGTGCATTTACCGGAGCAAACAGACGATTTGCTTGATGCTGAGAAGAAAATAATTTTTGAATAAGTAAATAGTACAGTCATTTGGTAGTTTTACCTGGAAAGTTTTGCGGGATTTCTGCAAATGAGTTATTTTATAGATTTCGATGTGCTGTTTCAGAATTTCAACTTTGCTACCTCGTATCGTGTTCGCTCGAGCCGCCATATTGGAAAAATGGCGTCCAAAATCAGTTTTTTACAAATATCTCTTTAACGGTTATATTTAGAGAAAAATTTTTTAGGACAATGTTGTAGCTTATAAAATTTTCTATAAAAATGACCTTTGAATTGTTTTCGTACGACTTATAACTCAGGAGATATCTTTATTCAAAATTTTAGAAAAATTACTAAATTGTGAATGCCACTTATGAGTAGGCACAGTGATATGTCAAGCTTATAATTACGATAACTTATGAACGGTGAGCCGCACGTTTAAAATAAAAACACTTATTTATAGGGAATAACTTGCGCTACAAGCTACATATTATTTTTTTTTCATATCACCTATAGTTAAGGAGATATTTTTCCCACAAACCTAACATTTTGAAAAAAAACGTTTTTTCAAAATGGCTCCTAAACGGTTCGTCCTAGAAAAAAAATTGTCAATGCATTTTGTAGAACGTTCAATTCCCTATAAGAGTTTATTCGAGCTGTTTTTTCGTCAGACTTACCCTTCATGAGATATCGCGACTTGAAAATCATTCAAAATTGAACATAGTAGGGCGCATAGAACAATATTCAATTTTGAATGATTTTCAAGACGCTATATCTCATGAAGGGTAAGTCTGACGAAAAAGTAGCTCGAAGAGACCCTTATAGGGAATTGAACGTTCTACAAAATGCATGGACAATTTTTTTTCTAGGAGGAACCGTTTAGGAGCCATTTTGAAAAAACTTTTTTTTTCAAAATTTTATGTTTGTGGGAAAAATATCTCCTTAACTATAGGTGATATGAAAAAAAAATAATATGTTACTTGTAGCACAAGTTATTCCCTATAAATAGGTGTTTTTATTTTAAACGTGCGACTCACCGTTCATAAGTTATCGTAATTATAAGCTTGACACATCACTGTGCCTACTCATAAGAGGCATTCACAATTTACTAATTTTTCTAAAATTTTGAATAAAGATATCTCCTGAGTTATAAGTCGTACGAAAACAATTGAAAGGTCATTTTTATAGAAAATTTTATAAGCTACAACATTGTGTTAAAAAATTTTTCTCTAAATATAACCGTTAAAGAGATATTTGTAAAAAACTGATTTTGGACGCCATTTTTCCCATATGGCGGCTCGAGCGAACACGATACGAGGTAGCAAAGTTGAAATTCTGAAAGAGCACATCGAAATCTATAAAATAACTCATTTGCAGAAATCCCGCAAAACTTTCCAGGTAACATCATTTTTTTCTCCCAAATGATTGTACTAAAAAGTCAACACAAAAGTTTTTTTCAATAATTTTCCAAGTGCGATAAATCGAATTGAATCAATCGAAAAGCTGAGTGCAATCTATATTTATGTAGTAAATTTATTATATTTTGTGATTCAAGACCGAAAGCAACCAAAATGTTCACACAACACAATTTGTTCATTGCTTTTCAAAGTGGCTATCAAAGCCCAGTATGGGCCCTGATTAGGTCCGGGTGTGTGTTTTACTGAAATATCATCGTGGACGCCAACGTTACTAATCTAAATGGTATTCTTATGCCATTTTACGCTTTTTTAGTGGAAAGGAAAGAACCAATTGGCTCTTTAAAGATATCGTAGAAAAAAAGTTATTTTAATTAAGTGTGGGTGTTGAGGTGGCATAACACTTTGCAAAAAATCTCGGTATTGAGTTTCCAGCCAATTAGACCGAGAAGCAGATGACGGGCATGGATTGGTACAAAAAAATCATGCTTGGCAAAAGAGCAATGTCAACAAGGGCCAGAGATTACGTCCCCTAGCTAGCTTAATTTGCAAAAAAATTGATCTGTCATCAGCCGAAGATAATCAAGTCTGGTTTCGGGGCAACAGGTATGATGCCATTCGATCCAGACGTTTTCAGTAACGCTGATTTTGTTAAATTTTTGTGAGTCAATGTCTCCGAAATATGTTAATTTTGCTTTCTTCTCTATTTGATTGCTTTTGATTTCATATTTTCCCATTTTTAGCCGATTTTCTAAGGGTGCCCACAACCGGACCTAAAATTTTTTTTTGTCAAAAATTATCACTTCACTATTTTTTTGATATAATTTTCCCAACTGACGAAATCAATTTACTTTCTTCACCAATAGTTAGATAAGGTCTTTAGCTTTCCATTGACACTTATATGTCTGCATAATATACATTTGGTCAAAAGTAATGAGCCTAAAACAAAACGGTGCCCACACCCGGTACCCTTCCCCTATATATTTACGTTTAATTGATTTGACCCTTTGTATGTTCCATTAGACTTTGGCGAAAAGATTATGCCAGGATATTCTGAAGAAATGACAAAAGCAGACAAAATTTGAAGAAAATGCGTCTCCTACAATTTATGCAATTGTCTGAAAGCAATCCTGAAATGTTTATTGAGACTTCAATAAAGTAGTTGCGAATTAACGAAGATGTAGAGTCTTTTGAAATTGAAAACAAAACCGTAAATCGTGCATTTGGTTTTTCGACCAATTGAAAGATTTTCTTCACGCATGGAAAGCTCTGTGAGCGAGGGCTTGAGAAATGTTTCCGCAGCTCTATTGGAATTGGCGCGCAGTCAAAAGCTGGTACATTAAATTTTAAAAATAAATGTTTCGCATGATAGGAATTAATTGCTTGTGTATTAAGTACCTACTAAAAAAATGATTGTACTTGCAACTAATTGAAATTTGAAAAATTAAGGAAAATAAAGCGTTCAGCCTAAAATAATAATTAACGTATTTATTTATTATTATTTTTCAACAAAAACGCTTTGAATTTACGCTTATTTTGTTATGATATCAAAAAATGACAAACAAAAATTGTATATCATTTTGATATCATTTCTGATACAAAATTGACATAACCAACTTTGATTCTGATAACTAAAGCGACGCAAATAATGACGAAATTTTGCAATATTGTATTTGAGGAGTAGTTGAACAAAAGGTAACATTTCCAGTTTTTGTATTTTTGCTTTTTTTTTGAAGAATCGTATGTAAATCTATGAACTACACATTCCAGTTGAATTTGGCGGTTCAAAGACTAACAGTTCCCAAGAAAACCGCGTTTTTCGTCTATTTCCGAACAAAAAGTAACATTTCCACTCCACTTACAATTTTTTGTATTTCTGACGAAAAATTACATTTACCTATTTAATACTAATCACTAATCATAGTCTTCGTCGAACATTTTCAGTTGCTTTTATTGCTCCCACAAGGCATCATTTCAGTTTAATGATTATCAAAAAGTAAAATTTCCAACATTTCCTGACAAAAGGTAACATTTCCAAATTTCAAACTCAGTTATCTTCATTAATATGAAAGTTTTTAAATGTTTAAAAACGCGATTGTAAGGCAGTTTTTTAGTATATATTTATGCATAAACATATTTTTTCAAAAAAATATGCTACTTTTTTTAATCACATTTTATTGATTTTTGAAAATAAAAAAGGAAACATGGAAATGTTACTTTTTGTTCGATTACTCCTCATTTGATCGTCGGCAACAAGTTTTTAGAAATTGCCCGCATGCAGCAAATGAATGAAGTATCGGTTTTTTTGAACTCAATTAAAACTCACTTCTTCATCACTAAAATTGGCTGCGCGTCCGTTTTCCATAGCTTTTGTTTTCCCAACCACAGGCTGCATGCAGCAACTGAATGGAGTGTCGGTTTTTTTGCACTCAATTATATTTGTGTGCTTTTCACTAATTTCATTACAAAATTCACTTCTTCTTCACTAAAATTGGCTGCGTGTTTGTCTTCTATAGTTATCTTTCCATAAAATCCACAAACGAAAACGTCAATTTTGACATATCAGCAGCTGATAAATTTTTGATATCATTTTAATATAATTTCTGATATAAAATTGACATGTTTTTCAATGATATTAAAAATATATCAAAAGATATGCGAAATGGTCTCAGCATTAATATACAAAAAACGAACTTCCTTGTTCTTCGAACAAACAATACTAATTTAAATATAAATTTTAAAATCAACAACACTGAAGTACAAAGGGTAGAATCTGCAAAATATCTGGGGATGGTAATAGATGAAAAACTTAACTATGAACAACATATTAAAGGTTTGAAACACGCTATTTTACCAATTATAAT
The DNA here is from genome assembly GCA_951812925.1 of Calliopum simillimum. Lineage (NCBI taxonomy): Eukaryota > Metazoa > Arthropoda > Insecta > Diptera > Lauxaniidae > Calliopum > Calliopum simillimum. The sequence goes on from OX638368.1 coordinate 27,243,432, forward strand.
GGCGATTAAAAGAATTGGCAGAATTAACAAAAATGCAGCAAAATTAATATATTCCGGCCATATTTTATCCAAAATACGTTACAACATATGCAGTTGGAGTCAATGCAGCAAATTTCAAATCGAGCAGATTGGAAGATTAATGAACAAATCTATAAAAATTCTATTCAACAAAAACTCTTTAACTCCAACAAGAGAGTTATATAAAGAAACAAAGCAAATGGATATCAACCAGCTAATTTATGCAGAAAAATGCAAATACATATACAAAATCAAAAATAGCTTGATGAAAACAAAAACGATTCTCATACAAAGGGACGGAATACATCAACATAATACGCGTCAGAAACATCACCTCGAAGTACCTAAAGCCAGAACACCAAAGCAATTACATAGCTTAAAGCATAGCGCTATAATGCTCTTTAATAGACTACCGGAAAATATAAAAAATTGTAGTAATTTTAATACTTTCAAAATTAAATTAAATTTATATTTAAAAAAATTTAAGGTGATAAAATTACATGTGATAATAACTTGCTATTTCCAAATGTAGAAAAAATGTTAAGTTAATTTATTTAATTTTATAACTTTGTTTATTAAGTTTATGCATCCTCTCATACACGGAATTTTATCCATCTGAGGACTTTGTTAATTAATAAAAAAAAAAAAAAAAAAACATAATAAATTAAAAAAAATTAAAAAAAAAATTGTATATCAGCAGCCGACAAATTTTTGATATCATTTTGATATACGTTTCTGATACAAAATTGACATGTTTTTCAATGATATCAAAAATATTTTAAAATGATATACAAAAATTGTATATCAGCGGCTGATACATTTTTGATATCATTTTGATATACATTTCTGATACAATGACAAGAACTTGACAAATTTTCTTGATCGGGGTGTTTTTTTATCAAAATCTATTACATATAGAGCTGGTTCACACAACAGACTAATAGCCTGTTTCCACCAAAAGATTAAAAATGGGATTTACTGCTATTTTCAGATTTAGTTGACGTTTAATACATGATGAATGCAGTTGCGGCTTAATCTCATTTTAAATTTTCTGTGGAAATTGGCTATTAGTCTGTTGTGTGAACCAGCTCTACATATAATAGATTTTGATTCTAAACATCCCGATCAAAAAAACTTAATCTGCAGATTAATTTCACAGGCCCACAAAATAAAAAAAGTACCCTGCGCGAAAGATCAGACCACCTGAACTTTATGTTTTCGGGTTCGCGTTTTTTCAGAAATCAGAAATATTGCTGAAAATTACAGATTTTTGCTGGTTTCTGAAAAAACGCGAACCAACTTCGCTAATCCGGCACTATATTCGGGTTCAGCGACCCGGAATACATAAAGTTCCGGTGGTCTAATCTTTCACGCAGGGTACTTTTTTTTTTTTTGGTCTGTGCATAGAACCACAAAAAAAAGTACCCTGCGCGAACGATCAGACCACCTGAACTTTATGTTTTCGGGGTCGCTGAATCCCCATATGCTGCCAGAATTGCTGAATTGGCTTACGTTTTTTCAGAAATCAGAAATAATATTGAAAAAAATCTCAAATTTTCAGCGTAATTGCTGATTTCTGAAAAAACTCGAACCAACTTCGCAATTCTGGCACCATATTCGGATTCAGCGACCCCGAACACATCAAGTTCAGGTGGTCTGATCTTTCGCGCAGGGTACTTTTTTTTTGTGGGCCTGTGTTTTTTTCCAAATAGAAAATGACATTAGAAAGATGAGAACACAACAAAAAAGAAAGCGAAAAAAAAAACGTCATGTTGACATATGTTCAAAGCAGTGTAGCCAACTTTACATATAGATTGTTTCTTTTTTTCGACAGCGACATTTCCAAGTTTGATTATATTGGAAACAATTAACTTTATTAAAATAATATTAAAGCTTTCGCTGCTTAAAACATGGCTATGCCGATAAGGATTTTTTCCATTGCCAGAAATGGTGAGTTACAATAATATGACGAAGGTTAAAAAATGCATAAAAAGAAAAAATAACAAGAAACCAGTTGAGGTTATGTCAGCTTATGTCATCAAGAAACGGAAGATCTTACATTTTATCCATTAATATTATATTCAACAGGACAACGTATGTTCAGTGCTGCTTCGCCACGCTTGTTAGCAGCTAAAGAATGTCGTGATATTGTTGAGGTCCCAAAGGGTTTTATTTATGTAAACAACAAGGAATTGAGCATGGATATGAAAGATATCACAGATCGTGCTGCTTCAACAATGTTTTTGGGTGAATTGTTCCGTGGTTTTGCTGTTACACTTGCACATATTTTCCAAGAGCCAGCTACAATAAATTACCCATTCGAGAAAGGGCCGCTCAGTCCCCGTTTCCGTGGTGAACACGCTTTACGTCGCTATCCAAGTGGTGAAGAACGTTGTATTGCTTGTAAGTTGTGCGAAGCCATCTGCCCTGCTCAGGCCATAACAATTGAGGCAGAAGAACGTGCAGATGGTAGCAGAAGGACAACACGTTACGATATCGACATGACAAAATGTATCTATTGTGGCTTTTGTCAGGTAAGTAACGAGAATGCCGATGCTCAGTTTAAGACATAGTTTTAGAAATCCCAATAAGCGTTTTTAATCTCATTGATTCAATTAAGTTTTTTTTTGTATGAAAATCGCTCACAACTGTTAAAATGTATAATATCGTCGGGTTAAAACTTCAACTAGACATCTGCATTTTCTGATGTTTCGAGTTAAGTATGCAGACACATGAGGAAAAAACGGATCCATGCCTCAGTGCAGTCGGCTTTTTTAAATGTAATCACCATCCAAATTTATATCAAGAATAAAAAGCAGAAAACTTCAAAATCTCATACAAAAAACGAAATTCAAAAAACTTAAAACGCTTTCTTCTCAAAACATGAAAAATGTAGATGTCTAGTTGTAGTTTTAACCCGACGATATAAGCTAATTGCTTACACCAATAACGCAATCAGAGGGATATAGCAAACCAGATTAAGATTGCAAAATATATCTCCAATTTTTTTGTTACAAAATGGACAGTAAAAATTCTGAAGAAAAGTGAAATTTCGTATCAAAACTTTTCGATGTTGCTTGATTTATTTCGATCTTGCAGACTTTTCCGACGTTTATCGGGAATTTCCCTACGATTACCGATTTTCCTTATTTTTGGAAGCTAATGCTTCCTTATCGGACGTTTTGAGAGGCAGAGTCTGAACAGCGAAAACATGCAACGAAAAAGTGTAACGGATGTTTGCAACGGAAATGCGTCACACATATAAAAATAGAGACGTACTGTATACAAAGTACAGTATACAGTATATATGTATGTATACATATATATATGTTTATAAACATTGCGCGCACCAGCTCATGCTCTCTCTCTCTCTCTCTCTCACTTATTTTTCGAACGTAAGAGGGGCGCTCATATATATAGATATATACATTTCACATATGGATATCTCTTATGTCCGCGCGCCAGCTCGCGCGGGTTCTCTCTCTCTCTCTCTCTCTCTCTTTCTCACTTATTTATTTTCGAGCGCACATGGTATATATATATATATATATATATAATATATGTAGTATATACACATCAGTTGATATAAAAGTGTTTCTGCTTTTTGAATTTTTCAAACGCAAGAGGGGCGCTCATATATATAGATATATACATTTCACATACAGACTCTCCTATGAGCGCGACAGCTCGGGCTCTCTCTCTCTCTCTCTCTCTCTCTCTCTCACTTATTTTTATTTTCGATAGCACATGGTGTACATATATATGTATAGTATATACACAGTTGAAGTTTCGGAAGAATAATCATATATTATAAATAATAATGTAAAATAATGCAATAAAAATATTTTTGTATTTCGTCGGGTTAAAACTACAACTAGACAACTACATGTACTGACGTTTTGAGTTAAGTATACAGAAATATGAAGAAAAAACGGATCTATGCCCCAGTCTAGTCGGTTTTTTGAAATGTAGTCCCCATCCAATTTAACATACACAATAAAAAGTAGACAACTGCAAAATCCCATACAAAAAACGAATTTCAAAAAACTTAAAACGCTTTTTTCTCAAAACATGAAAAATGTAGATGTCTAGTTGTAGTTTTAACCCGACGATTTAAGCTCGCTTTTTTAATACTCCAGTTCAACATTTTACCTCTTACTTAATAATAAACAAATTTTAAAATATCAATTCATTATAAGTTTTAACTATAATAAGTTTTAGCTTATTATATTAGCTTATAATAAGCATTAGCTTCCAATATCATCGGCCACTCCCCGAGTGCCACCTGCCGTTTTTTCTTGTGCTACACATAGTGAAGAAAATATGTACCACCAAAGCGCTAAGCGAACTAAAAATTAAATAGTTTCTTATCCTTGAGCCTTGAGTTAATAGCTATAACGTAGTATATATATAGTATGTACATTTATGTTAATTTTTGCAATCAAAGTCGAATGAGCCTTATCATCTAATTCGATTTTGATTGCAAAAATTTCCGATTTCAATTCTGGATGTCAAAATCACCCTTATCATATAGGGGAGGGGGGGCTAGTGTGGACAATTTTTATACAATTACAAAATTATATATGTAAATATATCAATAGTTATGATTTTTTATTTTCATAAATGCACTATTAAATTATTTTAAAAAGAGCTTACATTTGTCCACACTAGCCCCTTATACGGGACAACTATTGATTTAACTGGGGGCTAATGTGGACACCATAAGAAACTTGATAATTCATACAAAAACGTTAAGAAAGAGTTCAGATACATGTTTATTCAAGAAAATAATGATGTAATACAAATAATAATACAAATAAAAAATTAACTGCTATCCCATGTTGTATTTGGAGAAATTTATATCAAACTTCATATAACTTGCTGATCGAGATGTTCCCGGCAGTTGTTGTGCTTTTGGCAGCTTTGCCACTATTTCATTTCGGTGAATTTGGCTGGTATCAGGTATATCGGGATACGTGAGTCTATCGTTCTTTCTTTTTAGAAACGTAATGTCGAAATCTTGAGAACCGTGGATCGTGACAATTTGGCCAATATAAAATACTTTTTGTCCATGTTGTTTCAAACATCATATATCTTGCTGATCGCGATGTTTCCGACAGTTGCTGTGGTTGTGGCAGCTTTGCCACTATTTCATTTCGGTAAATTTCGCTGGTATCCGGTAAATCGGGATACGGGAATCTGTCGTTCTTTCTTTTTAGTAACGTACTTTCTTGGAACGGCTTTTAGAAATGGTCTGACGATTTCTGGAGTCATTTCAGCTGCTGCGGACATTTCCACACTAGCCCCATTTCAGTTGTCCACACTAGCCCCTTCATGTCTTTTTAAACAAAAATATTTTTTTTTTTAATCTTACGGTAAAGTTCTTCAAAAATAATTTCATTGGTTTAAATAAACACTATTTTAAGTTGTATTATCTATTAACACTACAGCAGAAGAATAATTAGTTTAAAAGTATCACTGAAATTACGAAACAACAAAAAAATTACTTTTTGCTGCGTAAAACAAGTTCGGTCACGTTATCATGGAAAGCTGAACTGTTAACAAATGAATTTTTTTCTGGTGATGCAGAGTGCAAATACCAACTTGAAAAATATAAAACAGAAACAAAAAATTAAAAACGGCGCGAGAATTTGAATTTGTCCACACTAGCCCCCAGTCCACACTAGCCCCCCCATCCCCTCCCCTAATTCTATTTCGATTCAAACTAAATCGAATCGAGATTTTGCTATCATATATTTTGACATCCAGAATCGAAATCGGAAATATTTGCAATCAAAATCGAATCAGCAATATCATACTTATAATTCGAAAAAAATTCATATCCTGACGCAGTGAGCAACTTTTCAAAAACTTTCGATGCAGAACATTTTTTATGTTTTATTTTTGCGAATTTTTGTTTCACGTTATGTAGCCAAACAAAAAATGTTTTTCATACAAATATTGTGTTTTTGGCACAACAAAAATTAATGTTTTGTGAAATTCTAACAATAAACCAAGGAACATATTGCAATGAATGCAAAAAAATTTTTTCCACGACCCACTTTAGTATACATAAATAACAAATGATTTTAAACAAAATATTTATACTTTTAGGAAGCATGTCCAGTCGATGCTATCGTAGAAGGACCCAATTTTGAATTTTCAACTGAAACGCATGAAGAGCTGCTTTACAATAAAGAAAAACTCTTAAACAACGGCGACAAATGGGAGTCAGAAATTGCATCAAACTTGCAAGCTGATCACTTGTATCGCTAAAGATGTTAAAATAAACCAATTTAAAATCTTAAATAAAAACTTTTAAATATCAAATTAAATGTTATTAGTCAAATAAATTATATATTAATATACAAAAAAATGGGTGTGTAAAGTTTACGCTATTGCAGTCAAAATGTAACTAAAGTGTACGAAAATAAAAATAAATAAAAAATATATAATTCATCATTTTTTCAAGTTAAATACATATAGATCAATATTTATTAAAAAAAGAAAGTTAATACTACAGCAACTTTTCAAAAACATAACGTTTTAAAAACTTTTCTTTGCTTAAGTTAAAATAAATGTTCTTTCAAATGCCCAAAATGATGAAGCAATGTTATTTTCATTTCAAAAAGTATCATGGATTGCAAATGTAATGATTATTGTCCTGGCCCAGATAGAGATTTTTCCATAAACTTCTTTTTGGCAAAGCAAATCCACCATTTGTTAGGTTTGCCATCTTCGGAGAAGACTTTTTCACAAACGCGAGTGCCAGTCTCGTGACGCAATTGCAACAGATATTGACGCATTAAGTCTAAGAGAAATATAATATTTGTTTAAAAAACATGTCAATTTTTTATAACACTTATGCTTCTTGAAATAGTGAAAATTAAAATTTTTCTTTCAGCTTAACTGGCGTGCACTAACTAATAATCTTGAACAACAAGAAGAGTTCAATGGATACATTTTTTGAGCATTTTATTTCATATTGTAAAACCAAAAGTAGTAAAATTTGTGTTTAGATTCTCTACTTATTTTGCAATGGAAAGAAATATGTCTTAAAAATAACATACCAGAATCCTGTGCAGTTTGCGGCTTGGCATAAACAGCATTCAACGGAAAACCGGCATCACCTGGTATATCAAACTTAGAAATTGCAAGACTGTACATCTCTTGAGACCCTTGGTTTTTGTTGGCACAACGCTGTAGCTTTTTTAAACATTCGGTAATGTACAAAGTAATATAAATTAAGACGCGATCAACCTCGGACTATAAGGAAATTAACCAAAGTAAGCAATATTTAAAACAACAACAACAAATATGTATTAACCTTTATCTCATAGGTACGAAAAAATACATTGGCCTTAAAAAAATAAAGTGACTCATCGATTATATCGTTATCACTATTCACACTGGGCGCTGGTCCACGAAATTGCGTCCGCAGTGGCAAAATGGCCATGTTTCCCACTTGTGTTGGGAATTCTTTAATTTGTGAATGATATGCCTGCAAATAAAAAGAAAAAATCATAAAAACCATGCGAACAATCAAAACACAATTGCAGAACGTAGTTTTATGTCATTTAGCACAACAGTTGACACACCCTTTCGATCTTTTTTTAAATTTTCTGTCGCATAAAATTAAATAAATTATTAAACTATTATTATATATTTACCGGCATTGTTTTTTAGCACTTATTATTTAATTAAAATTTATAAAATATTTTTCCCAATCGATGGAAAGGAAAAATGAAGAAAGTTAACAAATGTCAAATACGCTGATTTTAATACCAGAAATGTCAGCAAATAAAGAACTATAAGGTAAGGAACTCTTTCCACCGGAGTTCATGAGAAATGAAACATGTAACATATCACGAAAGATCCACAATTAAAAATCCCAAAATATAGTCAAATAAAAAACCGAAGATTATGCCAAGTATAAAGGAAAGCACTTGACATATTCTGTTGCTGTTACTTGACTTTATTTTGGCCTAAGATTACATTGAATACGAGTTCGCACGAAAATTAAGTCGTACGATAAGAACATGTTCCAATAAAAATAAATATAATTAATTTTTCAATACCTATTCCTCTCTTTGTATTATTCGTACGAATGGTAATATATATATATTTTTTTTGTCATTCATACGATGGATATTGGGAAATTAATTATACTTTTTTTTGTTTTTGTAACATGTTTTGTTCTTATGAGAAAGTTTCCGTACGAAGTCATATAAAATGTAACCTTGTAGCCTAGACAGATGACGGCTTAAATGTATATTAAGAGCTGGTTCACACGACAAACTAAACTGTCGGGCGATAGTACTTTTTGTAGCAAACGGAGGGACCGCTTCCCACCGCTTGCCTAAAAATAGTACTATCGCCCGACAATTTAGTTTGTCGTGTGAACCAGCACTAACAGTCGAATTGCAAATTTCGCTGGGTATAATACCCAACACAAACTGCATTTCCTTTAACATAAATGCATGAAATTAAAGGAGATTAGTACTGAAATTCACTATTTCAATATATCAACTCTGTCGAATTGTAAATATTGTAACAATTTGGACAGTTTTCAGCATTTAGAAGCACTTTCTGAGAAACGTATGCGAAAGTAACAACTAAAGTGCTTAATTTAACGCAGATAAATTCGAGTGTTTAATAATTAAGCACAAATTGTCAAAACGAACAAAGCGGAGACAAAATTGGTACCAAGTTCTATCAATAAGAGCAAAGCGGAGAACGAAATCAACCAATCAAATCGCCTAGAGACAAGTGTCAAAATCAGAAAACTATAAAATTGTTGTTGTTTTGCTTGTTCATTTCGACAGTACTTGCTACCAAAAAAGAAGAACAAGAAACGTGTCAGTTACTGACGTTACCTTGTTAATTGTATCATGGGTTATTCTTACATCCTAGTCTCTTTATAACCTGATTTCTTCTTAAATTATATATGAATTAGTTAAATTAAAAATTGAATAATAGTTGCAAAATGGGTAAAACTTCAAAGGACAAACGTGACATCTATTATCGCCTAGCTAAAGAGGAAGGATGGAGAGCTCGTAGTGCTTTCAAATTGTTACAAATTAATGAAAAATTTCATATACTGAAGGGTAAATCTCAAAAAACGCAATAAAAACAATTTCAGGCTAAACTTTACATTAGCACCAAAAACTCAATTTGGTTTAAACCAAACTCTTCTTGTTGAACTTATAGTTCTAACAAAGAACGTAAAATCAAAAAGTTCGGCACGGACTTAGTTTTTTCGGAGATATAGCCATCGGAAGATGGCGATATAGCTTTTATAAAAACTGGTATAAGTTCTGAACCCCTCAATGGATTTTATTAAGGAAATGTCTATACGGGGCGTTCCGCGTACGCGAAAACTCTCTCTCTCTCAATTTACTCAATTAGCGTACGCGAAACTCAATTAGCGTACGCGAAATCCAGTGAAGTTTTTTCCCCCGGGGTACTTGATTAATTTATGTACTGATCCGCGGCCGAAGGCCGCCGCGAAGCCGGTGTTGGATGTCTGACGGGTTTAAATCCTGAGCTGCGGCCGCAGGCCGCCCACTTACCCCTACTTTTATGTAAAATAACTGTTGTAACGAAGATGCGTCCCGGGGGAAAAAACTTCACTGGATTTCGCGTACGCTAATTGAGTAAATTGAGAGAGAGAGAGGAGTTTTCGCGTACGCGGAACGCCCCGTATAGACAGACTCTTTTATTAATACTGGTGTTTTTTGGAAGGTATTTGAATTGAACAAAAAAGGTACATAAAAGTTTTAAATCCGAGTAATGGATATTTTAAAAATCCATTGAGGGGTTCAGAACTTATTCCGGTTTTCGAAAAGCTATACCACGATCTTCCGATGGCGGCTTAATTTTACTTTACCGACTGTTGTTTTTTTTATTTTATTTTTCCCAAATAGGGCTCTGGAAATTAAGTCCAACAACAAGAAAAACAACTGCCGCTCGAACCTACTTTCGGAGATATAGCCATGGGAAGATCGGGATATATCTTTTATAAAATTCGGTATAAGTTGAGAACCCCTGGATAGATCTTAAAATAATTGATGTCATATGAAAGGTATTTTACCGTACAAAATTTTTCAATTTGAGTAATAGTTTTCGCGATATGACAATTTTTCAAAAATTCACCCCATTTTTTCCCCAAAAAACCGTTATTTTTTCCAAAAATGTATCATTAACCTATAAATTTAATAACTAAATTAGAAAGCCTAATTTATTTCCTTTCATTTGATATGCAACATATATCTGTATGTTGCATTGTTGTTGTTTAAAGTTCCTAATTTCAAGAAAATTGATTTGGTCCATTTTTGTTTATTTTCTATAAAAATTTATTAATGATGCAATTTCAGATACATGTTGCTTTTTAAATGGAAGGAAATAAATTGGGCTTCCTAATTTAGTTATAAACATTATAGGTCAATAATACATTTTTGGGCAAAATAACGGTTTTTTGGGAAAAAAATAGGGTGAATTTTTGAGAAATTGTCATATCTCGAAAACCATCACTCAAATTGAAAAATTTTGTACAACAATTATAAAGTCCAGTAAAATACCTTTCATATGACATCCAGGAGTTCTCAACTTATACCGATTTTTATAAAAGATATATCCCGATCTTCCGATGGCTATATCTCCGAAAGTAGGTTCGAGCGGCAGTTGATGTTTTTGTTGTTGTAATTAATTCTCAAAGCCCTATTTGGGCAAAAAAAAAAAAAAAAAAAAAACAACAACAGTCGGTAAAGTAAAATTGTTCCATTAAAAAAAAGTAATTAATTTCTTAAGCCCTATTTTGGTCTCGAAAAAAGAAAAAAAAAATCAGCTTTGGGACCTAAAGTAAATTTCTTCCCATTTTTAAATTGATTATTTTAAACAGATGTAACACGTGCGGTTGATCTTTGCGCTGCGCCTGGCAGCTGGTCACAAGTACTTTCCAAACGTCTTTACGAAAATCGCAATTCGGAGGAAGTGAAAATTATCGCTGTGGACCTTCAAGCTATGGCCCCCTTGCCGGGTGTTACACAGTTGCAAGGAGATATAACTAAGTTGAGTACAGCTAATGCAATTATTGAGTACTTTGGTGATGATCAAAACGCACAACTTGTAGTTTGTGATGGAGCGCCTGATGTTACCGGATTGCATGATATCGATGAATACATACAAAGTCAATTGTTGTTGGCCGCACTTAGCATAACAACTCATGTACTAATGCCAGGCGGAAACTTTGTGGCAAAGATATTTCGTGGCAAGGATACAAGCTTGCTATATTCACAGTTGAGAATATTTTTCGAAAAAGTTTCCATCGCAAAACCAGCTAGTTCGCGTAATTCTAGTATCGAAGCTTTTGTTGTTTGTCAGAATTATCAATGTCCCGAAGGTTACATACCGCAAATGATTAATCCGATGGTAGATGATGTACAACTCATTGTTGAAGCCACTGATTCACGTGTAAATAGGGAGTTGGTACCGTTTGTTGTTTGTGGAGACTTGCGTGGTTTCGATTCGGATATGTCTTATAGTCTAAGCGTAAGTGCAGCTCAGTAGTTTAATTGTTTAAAAGTTTAATATAACTTCACTTTCAGCTTGATGAAGATACCGAGTATACTTATCGAGAAGTCGTTCAAAAACCTATTTCTCCAGCTTATAAATTAATACTGGATAAACTAAAAAATTGCTCAATTAAACATTCCGCTATAACAGTGACATACCAAGATGAGAATACAGAAAGAGTTGAGACAGCACCACAATAAAAAATAAAAAAAATCCATTTCTACAAAAGTAACAATAAAGCATTTATTAACCAAATTTAAATTTAATAAATAAGAAATTAGTTTTCCTAACTCTGTACTGATATCTTTCCAGCATCTCTCTTTTCCCTAGCTGGCTTTACACCATATTTGTACACTTTATTTCGACTTTCTGGAAAATCTGGCAACAGGTTGTTAAAGTTTTCCACTTGCTGTGTGTGCTGTTCTGTCCAAATACCATCGCCTGTAAAATGAAACTCGCGTTCAATCAAATATAAGAGCAGTGTCAAAATTTCATTTCTAGTAAGTTTATGTTTGGAATTAAGATTTATTTCCTCGAAAAAATCGGGCTCTCCCAGCTGTTGAAGTTTCTCTTCAATTCGTTTGCTAAATAATTATGAAATAGTTAAGACAATAATCAAAAAGTATTATACAATGTTTACTTAGCTTACATTGGATACAACAGCAAATGAACATTTTGGTATATATCTTCATTTGAGAAATCTAGACCTATCAAAAAGTCATAGCATTGCTTTATGTGTATCACCGGAATATGACACCAATTGGGATGACGCGATATTGAGCCACGAACTCCATTCTCATCCTTTTTTAAAACATTTGCTAAATATACAACAATATCACGTCCTTTGGTACGATCAGTGCCATCTCGGGCAAATCTGAAAAACAAAAATCAAAAGTCATATTAATATTAATTGAATACAAACTATGGCTTACTTGGCAAATGCATCCGATCCACACGAAAGTATATGCAGAGACGCACAACGAACTTTCAATTGATTTAAATAATCCAAGCGTAAACGTGCCTTATTCTGATAGTGTACCAAACGCAGCACACGTGGATTCGTGGATAAAACTTGAAACTCTTCAATCTCGTTAAGATCACGTAATCGTTCTAAAACTGTTTCGGGGCCCAGTGTCAACACTTCCAAACAACGTAAAATAGCTCCTTCACCGATTCCAAATGATTTTACATACTCCATAGTTTTAAGCAATGAATCACATGACGACATTAAAATTTTAGGACGCTTATAAACAATATCACGTATATTTTGCCCATCGATTGTTTTTACTTTAGTTAATATGCGTTCCACATTTTCTGCATCACCGTGCAATAAATATGCATTTTTTGTTATACGATCTTTAGAAAATTGTAATTCACCTAGAAGTAATTCTACCATGCGCTGTATTGACTTGAAACTTTTATGACGTATGCGAGAATATGTTTTCCATAATTTTTCTATATCTGCATTGGACATGTCGAGACGTTGTATTAAATAGCAATTAAGTATATTTTGACGTAGTACTTTCAATTCCAAATTCTCACTGCAGTTACAGGTATCAGATATTTGTACGTCTACATCAGTAAAACATTTCCTTAGCGTTTCTGTCAAGTCTTCAGAAAATGGTATGTATCCATGAGCTTTTAAGAGTGTTACTGTTTTATTCATTACAGTGACATACCTGCAGAGTAATGTAATTGGAATTTTATCAAATCCACATTCACGTAGTACACTGTGACGATTTTCCAGTGTCAATGAATTGTAGTATAAAATCATTGGCTTAGAAAAAATATCGCTTAAAGAATAGTTGAGGGATTTCAATGTTTCCGCGGCGCTTTCGATATCTTTAGGTTTAGCTGATTTTAATTGAGGATTTTGCGCCAATATATTTTGCCATTTAGTATATGAGGAACCTTATAAAATAAAAAACATTTACTGTTAAAACGTAATTATTTTAAGAATCAGGCTACAAAAACGAAAAATTTGCAAAATAAGTATTAGGATCTTGTATAATTGTACATGCATTTAAAACAGCTTAGCCCCTTTTGACTGCTGTAAACACAACATATCCTTTTTATTTTTTGTTGAAGATTCTTACGAGGGTAGTGCAGAAAAGAAAAAAAAGATGCTTGGTACATTAAAATTTTTTTTTTTTTTGTTTTTTAGTGGGCCTCCAACAGAAAAGTACGCTTCCCGTGGCAAACTGCTTCAACGATTTTTATGAACACCCGAATGAAATGAACTGAACCCTAAGGAAGGATATTACAACCTTTATGTTAATCAGTGGGCGGTGAAATACGCTATCGCAGCTAAGCCTGCCATAAAGTACGAAATTATTGAAACAAGTTTAGTTTAGCGATTCCTGTCAGATTTCTTTGTTTTTTTTTTTAAGCTAATAGGAGCCCAGGATATAATATTATTACAAAATGGATTTAAATGAAAGAAGCCTGATTAATTACTTTTCATCCGATAAGTCATTTGTTGCTATGTACATTGAATTTAAGCCTTCTTCTGAAATTTGATGAAAAAACTAACCCCATATTATTGTAAAGAAGAGTTTACAGTTGTATAGCACCTAAATAAGACACTACTTATGTAGCTAACAATCTACAAACCAAGTTTGCGTGAAAAATATGATGGACTCAATTCGTTCTCCGTTTTTATCTCCTCCGCTGGTATTTCCGTCATAGGATTTCTTTTAGTTTTTTTCTTTGCTGCATAAGTCGGTTGAAATAAACTAAAGTGCTTTACAAGGTTTTGCAAATTATTATATTTTCTTAACATTTTTAGCTTAGTTTATATGTAGTTTATTATGCAAAAACATTTATTAAATAAAACACCGGAGAAGTTGAAAGCTGTCAAAATCAGCCGTACCACGACAGGGTGGACTGTAATACAAATATTATTTAAAGTAGGATTAAAGAGGCCGGATAATATGGTAGACAGACGACAGCTTAAATCCGCATTGACAGTTTGCAAATTTTGCTGGATATAATACCCAATGCAAACCACATTCACTCCAACATAAATGCATGGAATTAAAGGAGATTAGTACTGCAATGAGCGATTTCAATTTGGTAACGCTGTCGAATTGTAATAGATTGTAACAATTTGACAAAAAAAACATCCGGTTGTCTCACTCTCTTAAATTTATAAATGTCACTTAAGTTAAGAAGCAAAGGTGAGTTTTATACCCTTTCCACACTGGCATCGAAAACGGCTCGTTTTCCATATCATTCGTTTTCGAGGCAAAAACTACTTGAAAACGGCTGGTTTTCCATACAAATAAAACGTCAAACAAAAACAAATGAGAAGCTGTTTTCTACAAAAACGAGCCAAACTGTCATTGAAAACAGGTGCAATTGTGAATAAATGTAGTAAATTGTGAATGTGGTGAATTTCTGAATGTCTTATTTGACATAATTCATTTAATAAACAAAAGAAAAGTTGTTTATATTGAAAAAAAAAAAAATAAAATAAAATAAAAATTTTGCATTCAACACCAAAAACTGTTTTATAGAAGAACTTGGAGGAACAATTTTAGCCTCGTCTTAAGGACAACCCAAAAAGCAGCCAATTTTCGTTCGAAACTTAATTGATTGACTAGAAGAAGGCCCAATTAGTGTTGACCCATTGGAGTTAAAGCTCTTCTCTTTGTCTTGTGAAACTGTACCGCAAGTAATGGACAATTTCTGTTTTAACAAATTTGATCCTAAAGACAAGGATAACTTCTTCAAGGAATATTGCAACTACAGCCAAAACGAGATCCGTAGGAATTGTGGTGGAGCTATTTTTGGCTTATGAAATTTGCCTTGCATTGCTAACTTGGAAGGGCTAGTTTACATAGACATTCAGAATCAAAATAATCATATATTTTGTGATTATTTTAATCAGGAATTGAATGAGCAAACGATGCCACTTCACGAAATCAAACAGAGTTGTGTTGTAAAATATTTCACAAAAACAGAGTTGTTTTGTTCCTTTTGGAAGCAAAATAATACAGCCCGATCGAAAAAAGTATATCAAAAATATATCAAAATGATATCAAAAATTTGTCAGTGACATACAAAATTTTGATAAAAAAAGGATATCACAGTGATATACGGAATGTAACGCTTTTTGTATATCACCATGATATCAAAAAAAGATATCAAAATGATATCAAAAAAAGATATCAAAATGATATCAAAAAAAGATATCAAAATGATATCAAAAAATGATATCAAAATGATATACAAAAATTGTATATCAATGATATACAAAATTTGCATATCATTTTGATATCCATTTCTGATACAAAGTTGACATAACCAAATTTTGCAATATTGTATTTGATCGTCGGCAACAAGTTTTTAGAAATTGCCCGCATGCAGCAAATGAATGAAGTGTCGGTTTTTTTTAACTCAATTATATTTTTGTGCTTTTTCACGAGTTTTATTAGAAAATTCACTTCTTACTAAAATTGGCTGCTCGTCCGTTTTCCATACTTTTGGTTTCCCAACCACAGGCTGCATGCAGCAACTGAATGGAGCGTCGGGTTTTTTGCACTCAATTATATTTGTATTATATATAATAATTATATTTTCACTTTTTCTTCACTTAAATTGGCTGCGCGTTCGTCTTCCATAAAATTCACAAACTAAAGCGATAAATTTGACATATCAGCAGCTGATAAATTTTTGATATCATTTTGATATACATTTCTGATACAAAATTGACATGTCATTTAATGATATCAAAAATATATCAAAATGATATACAAAAAATGGATATCAGCCGCTGACAAATTTTTGATATCATTTTGATATACATTTCTGATACAAAATTGACATGTCATTCAATGATATCAAAAATATATCAAAATGATATACAAAAAATGGATATCAGCCGCTGACAAATTGTTGATATCATTTTGATATACATTTCTGATACAAAATTGACATGTCATTCAATGATATCAAAAATATATCAAAATGATATACAAAAAATGGATATCAGCCGCTGACAAATTTTTGATATCATTTTGATATACATTTCTGATACAATGACAAGAACTTGACAAGTTTTTTTGATCGGGAGTTTTCGTGAAGAAATCTACGAGATGGATGAAATAAGTTGTTAATAGCAACCTTTGAATCGGTACCAACAAAATTTGAGAGACCAAACAAAATTAACTTACAGTTTGACACAAATTTGTCGCATGAAAAAATAATGCAAAAAAGTATTAAAATAAATAGCATTAAAAAAGTAGTAAAATAGTACTAGTAATCTAAAATCACATGAATGTGAACAAAATATAGTTTTAATCATGAAGCAAACAAATTAATGATTATTTTGATTATGAATGCCTATGTAAACTAGCCCGAACGGGGTTAAGCCAAAAACATTAGTGTTTTCAATTATGTTTCATAAGAATTCAAGCAAAAAGTTTCACAAATAAAAAATTTGATAAAAAAAAATTATTCATTTCAATTCAATTTATTTCTTCATGTTAGCATTTGATCTATGCATTTCTTTTTTTTTTTGACATCAACTGTCATGAAAAACAATTTAAACATCTCGTTTTGGAAACGAATGATGTGGAAAACGAACCGTTTTCGATGCCACACAATGGGAGGGTTTGTATGGAACGACGGTCATATATAGTAATAATAGAGCTAGGCTATTGAAATTTGGTACAGATGTTTTTTACATTAAAATAATTAAATTTTGTAAATACGAACAAAATCCGCCAACGGACACGCCTACCTCCCATACAAAGTTAGGGTGTGGTCGGAATTTTTTTTCCAAATGGGTATTAATTTTCAATAACTTGGTCCCGCTGATTTCAAAAATGTTAAAAATTCTGAGCTATCTTTTATAGTTTTCAAGTTATGCGAAATAAACGAAAATCTACTTTATAAAAACTAGATTTTGTTTGTTTGTGTATTTGTCCCTTATTGACTCGGAAACTATCTAACCGTTTTTAAAGAAGTTGTTACATTGTGTTAGTACAAAAAAAGGCAAAGTTATATGCTAAAAAAATGGGCGGTCCCACACCCTCCAAAAAATCAACTAATCATATCTCCGAATCCCTCAGACGCAGATAAACGAGATTTGGTAAATATGTAAAAATCATCAGGACAAATAATGTTCACCAGAAAAAAGGGCGGTGCCACGCCCTCAAAAAAATAAATTCATTATTTCTCTGACAATATTTGCCGCATTTAGATATGATTTTGTACATAAGCTTAGACAATTAAAAAAATAGTTCTCATTAGAAAAGTGGGCGGTGCCACGCCCCTCTGAATGCTGATTCATCATTTCTCAGAAACTGCTTGACGTAGATAGACAAAATCTGGTAAATATGCAAAAGGCATTTGAACAATTTTCAATGAAAAAATGGGCAATGCCACGCCCTACGAAAATAAAATTTGTCATATGACTAACGCTACTTGGCGCAAATTTTAAGATTCGCTAAAATGCTTCGCTATGGTATGTCCAAGTAAAGAGAGGGCCATTTCAAATGAGCTGAAAAGGGGTGAATATACCCCTTACCTACTATCCTTTCGTTAAATAAAGCATTTTCCGAATTTAAACAGACTGTAAGCTTGAAATCGATAAATCTGTTGTAAAACGTTGAAGAATATAAAGAAATAAAATTAATTTTTTTTCTCAAAAACTACAACAGGAAAAAATTCATCGAAAAAAAAGTTCTCACAAAAGGCAGTAGGGACTTTGCATTTCGATTAAGCATACTTGGCCACATGTTATATTGGAAAATAATGAAAATCAGAATATATATTTTTTTTTTTTAATGTCAAAGTTTGCAATTTTTCCATTTTTACCACTTTTTTTTAATATTTGAAAAATCACTATAATTCACATAAAATTTGCAGAAAAAAAATAGGTTATTTTTAACAAAGAAGAAACAATATACTTTCGAACGATATGCTACATAAGTGCATCCGGCTTAAAACAAATTAACTAGAGCATTTATCCAGAACTTTCTAATATAAAAACTTCCATAGAGCATTTTGGTTACCGGACATAATCCCAACGGACATAATCCCCATTTCGTAAATGGAGACATAATCCCCATTTTGGTCATGGGGGTTATGTCCGCAAAATTTAATTAAGATTGAACAAAACTTTTGCAATAATCCATTTAAAAAATTTATATAGTGTTGGATATTATAGACTTATCCGCGGCCGAATGCCGCCGCGAAGCCGGTGTTGGATTTTTGGGAGTTTTAAATCCTGAGCTGCGGCCGCAGGCCGCCCACTTACCCCTACTCTTATGAAAAATTACTGTGGCTAGCAAACTAGGTGTTGGTTATATTATAGACTGATTCGAGCCAAAGGCCGCCGCGAAGCCGGTGTTGACTGTTTGGGAGTTTTAAATCTTGAGCTGCGACCACAGGGCGCCCACTTACCCCTACCCTTATATAAAATTACTGTGGCTAGCAAACTAGGTGTTGGATATATTATAGACTGATCAGCGGCTGAAGGCCGCCACTGAAACGGTATTGGAATTTTCGGGAGTTGTAAATCCTGAGCTGCTTCTGTTGTCAATAACAAAATATTGTTATGGGGACTATGTCCATTTTTTCCTGGGGATTATGTCCGAAACACTTGCGGACATAATCCCCATTTTAGAAATGGGGACTATGTCCGAATTACTGGCGGACATAATCCCCATTCACGAAATGGGGATTATGTCCGTGGGGACTATGTCACGGCACCGAGCATTTTTGCTTTTTAAAGTCCAACTTTGAGCCCACTGTGTAACTAAAGCAAAACAAAATTTTAAGATTTTATAGTTTTTTTATCCGTCCCTAAGTATTATCTGACGATTGGCGTAAAAAATTTTTTAAGTCCATAGCACTTTCAAATTTTACATATTTATGGCCACAATCTCCCATTGTGTGCCAGTGTGAAAAGGGTATTAAAATAAATAAAAAATATTTATAGATAAAAACCAATGAAATTTTTTCATTTTAAGACGGGGAAAAAAAAAAACACACCAAATAGTTCGAGGACTATCGGTGAGCAGGTGCAGTCAAAAAACAAGTAAGCAAGCAAATCAGCTGTTTACTAAATGCAGAAGCTGTCAGAAACTATCGTCTGTCAGCGTAAACTTTTCATTTGCGTTTTTACGTTTTGAGTCTAAATTTAAGTTGTCGTCTGTCTACTATATAAGACAGAGATAAAAAAGAATAATGGCGGAATTAGCCAAGAAGTAGCGTTTCGTAACGTGACTTCTGTCAAAATCTACCAAATGGCAGAAGCGTGTAAGCGATTAGTGAAATCGTAAAGTAGCGGTACGCAACGTTGAGACCTGTTGAAATTAGATTTTCAAACGTCGCGCTACGTTGTTAGATAAAATAAATAAAATTTGGATGTTATAAATGGAATTTTTTTAACAAATTAATTAAAATAAGTATAACAATGGATGCTTGTTTACAAAAACTGGAATTTTTCAAGTAATTTTTAAGTTGTAAGGTGACATTTCGAACGTTGCTTACCGTTTTCACTAATCGATACTACGTTGACAAGCAACGGTGACGTTACGTTACGAAACGCTACTTCTTGGCTAATTCCAGCATAAGACTAAGGTAACATTCGTGCGAAAATTAAGTCGTACGACCAACATGACCAAAACATGTTCCCATAAAAATATGTATGATTAATTTTTCAATATTTTGTTCATACGACTTAATTTTCATGCGAAGTCGTATCCATATGACCTTAGGCTTAGGTTAGATTGGATTCGACTTCTTACAAAAACTAAGTCGAACGACCAAAACATGTCCCAATAAAATTAAGTATAATTTATTTTTCAATATTCATCTCTTTACGTTTTTATATGATGCAAACAAAATATTTTGGTACGAATAAGGCTACGTTATGACCCAAGCGATTTCTAAGCAACGTCGCTACAAGCGAAATCGCGAGCGACAAGGGTGTTTATAACACGAGCGATTTCGCGACGTTTGATTGTGGAAAAAGTCAGAAAATACAACTCCACAACAACAGTGACGTCGCTTGAAATATCATCTAGTTGCGTGTATAATAAACGCACCCTTGCGTTGGTTATGAATACGACTCGCAGAGGTGAAAGTGTAACACACAATACATATCTCAAAAACTAGTCGAGATATCACGAAAAATTATTTGCACTTAGATTGTTTTGAAAAACAGGATGGTTTAGGTTATAAAATATATTTCACTTTACGAATTTATTTTATATTAATTAGTCTTTTTCAAAGTCTTCATCCAACACCAAAATTATTACATAATTTTAATAGCATATACATATATATATGTAAGAACATAACATTTACATTTATTATAGCTATTTTTATAGTATTAGATTTTCTGGGGGAATGGTGGCACCCAACCACCGAAGGCACGTTCCAACTCCTCCGCAACTGTAATACACAAACGATCATTCATTTCTGCAGCTACAACTTGTATGCCCATTGGCATACCGTTTTGATTCAAGCCCATTGGTACTTGGGTGACCGGAACGTGTAATACATTAAATATACTAAAATAACTAAAATCCATAAACTTTATCAAAGGATAATAATGGAATGGTGCAGTTCGTGGTGAACTATGATAGAACAACACGCCATTATCACCAAGTAAATCTCTTAATGCTTTCTTACAAACAGCGGTAGCCTCTCTAATCAATACTTCATTTTCTTTTGGCAATAAACTATCCATTAAACCATAAATAGCCGCCATAGTAAATTCACTCTGTCCAATGGTTTTCTTGAAGAGTTCCACATATGGATTAAGTACAGCGCCGTTGCCAAGTAACAAATTAAAATTAGATGGCTCCTGTGTCATCCAATAACGCCACATTTTTCCTGTTATTTCAATACCAGGTAATTTGGCAAGTTGAACCTCAACACCTGTCAATTTATTAAAATGCTGCCTTAACTTAAACATTAACTGCTGCGCGTCCTGGTTTATTGGATTGCATTGCGGCATATTATTGGAAGGTATATAAAAATAACGCAATCCCTTCAAATCCACCACTTGGTTTAATTTT
Source organism: Calliopum simillimum (assembly GCA_951812925.1). Classification (NCBI taxonomy): domain Eukaryota; kingdom Metazoa; phylum Arthropoda; class Insecta; order Diptera; family Lauxaniidae; genus Calliopum; species Calliopum simillimum. The sequence goes on from OX638368.1 coordinate 27,265,064, forward strand.
AAAGATTCAGTCTTTTTTGGATCCGCTATTACTTTAAAGATTGGCATCAGATCTCTAGCATAACGGGTCATTGGCCCAGGTACTACCATAGTATTTTCCTCATTTCCAGTACGAAATGTGCAACCACGAGTATTCACAGTATTAATTGTTGGCTTATGTCCAAATATACCACAGTTAAAGGCAGGAATTCGTATTGAACCGCCAATATCTGTTCCCAAGCCAAAGGCGCTACCACAGGCAGCAATGATCGCACCTTCGCCACCAGATGAACCACCAACGGATCTCCTAAGATCATAAGGATTGTTTGTTTTACCGATCAGCATATTTCTTGTTTCCATCCATTTATTGACTTCTGGCACATTAGTAGTTGCGATTATAATGGCACCACTCGCTTTCATTAAGCGAATACATTCAGCATCTTCAGTTGCATATTCATTTTTTCGGGAAATCAGTCCAAGAGTGTGTAATTTACCAGCCACACTAGTACTATCTTTCGTTGTAAAAGGGACACCTAGAAATGGTTTATTACCGAATTCTTCTTCAGTGATTTCATTTGACTCTAGCCTTTTGTCTAGAGCTTTTGCCTCCTCTAGTGCATCTTTGAAGGGTCCATCGACAATTGCATTGAGGTCAGGATTTATTTGCACAGTGCGATCGAAAAAAGCTTTCACAACATCGTATGATTTCAATTTACGCTGACGTATCAGTTGCGCAAGATCTGTTGCACTTTTCACAACTATGCGCTCTTGTTCCGGCGTTTGTATTGGGGCGCAACTTCTCCGTGGACCAAGAAGCCAACCTAAGAATAATTCTAAAAAGCGGTCTATCAATATATGAGCTGTCGTTATTAGAAACTCTAATACAGTCTTCCACTGTAATTCCGGCATTTGAAATGATGTTAAGTATTTCCTGTAAAAAAAAATTGAGTGAATTCAAAGTTCGTTTTTAACACGCTCACTTACTAAACAAAGTAAATACCACAGACTATAGTAAATACTTCAATCATAAAACGTTTACGTTTCAACCTGATTGAGTAATGTGTAAAATTAATTTATGCAAGATTGGGAAAATTAGCATTTTCGTAATTATGGTCGCGTCCGAAAGGAACCGTACTTTTTGATCGTGATTCTCGTCAATGCCTTCTGAATGCATGTTGCGGAAGAAAATTAAACCCATGATTCAATAACAATGGTTATGGCAAGTTGTAAAATAATAAAAATGGATCCCTGATCTTGCCTTGCTATCTGTCAAAAGACTAAAAAATTTTGACATTTTCGTAGTTTAAGAAAAAACAGCATTTATTATCGCTGCAACCAGGGTAATTCAACCATGAATTAAACCCCCCCAGCTACCTGTCAAAAGACTAGAATCAAAACAAAGAAAGTCATTGAAGGGATTGCTGATTTGCAAGTGGTTGCGATAGGACGTGTTTTTCTGTGATTTGTGATTTAATAAATTCAACTTGTGTAAATTAATTATTCGCCATTTTGAGCTGCGAGGTTGGAAAATTTTGTAAGTTTTTTTAAAAACTTTTTTTATGATTTTTCAGCACCGTGCATTTGTTTTGCATTAACGTTTTGTAGTGTTATTTTACTTATTTATTTTTTCATTTATAGTGGTTAAATTTCTTTTTTATCTTTTTTGTCTTACCGCTCATTTTTTGTTTTTGCATCGCGTTTTTTGCGCTAAAAGTAGCACAAAATGGTGTGGCCTGCGGACTACATCATACGTGAGGCAGACATTGATGGGAAAAATGAGGTTAGGGCTCCCCGGCCTCGTTGTTATTTGGACATTGATTATCCCAGATCTTTGGAAATAATTGTTCAATCTAAGGATAATTCTTCCTTAAATGTAATGGGTATTAGTAAACATATTTATGCTAAATATAAAAATTTGGACATTTACTTCTTAACAAAGAAGAAGTTGAAGGTTGTCACCCAGGTTTTTGATGTGGCCAACAAGATTGCCTCCGACGTTTTTTTACTTGAAAACTATAATACATACATTCCTTCAGAATTATGTGAGGTGAAAGGGGTGGTTCCGATCCCTATTTCATACTCTGAAAAAGAGATTTTTGTTAATGGTTTTGGAAAGAACATGATGCAGTATGGGACTTTGTCTAAATACTGCAAACTAACGGAAGTGAAGCGTTTAAATAGGAAGGATGCTGCTAATCCGAGTGTTCGAATCGATTCTGACTTGGTTCTGATTTGCTTTTCGGGGAGAATTTTACCGTCTCATGTGCATCTTGATGGGGTGAATTTTCCTGTTAATCCGTATCGGGAGAACGTCATGCAGTGTAGGAAATGTTGGAGATTCAACCATTCAGAACGTGCGTGTAGTCGTGCAAACAAGTTGTGCTGTAATTGTGGTTTGCATCACGCGGAATCTGTGTCTTGTAACATTTTTAAATGTGTTAATTGTGGCGGTGCCCATAAGGCATCAGATCAATCTTGCTCTGTTTTTAAAAAATTTTTTAATATCAAGTCTGATAAGGCTAATAAAAGTAAGCCAACAGTTATTTCATTTTCTTCTTCATCTTATGCCAAACCTAATGAGGTTGAGTTTATTAATAATTTACCAAAAAATAACCCTTTCAAATTTGATGTTGTGGACTTTCCCACAATTTCTTCAAGATTGCATCCTAAGAAAAACTCCAATAAGCCTGTTGTGCCTTCTAAGAGATTGCGTCTCGATGAAGCTGCTTCAGATGCTGTTGTTGATGATGAAGTTGTAATTGTTGAAACCAGTAGTGTAGCTTCTGCTGACAATTCGTCTGGCTTGGATGATCTTAAAATGGTCATAGAGGCTCAGGTCAGTAAATCCAGTGCAGATACTGTTAAAATTATTAAACCTTTTTTTGAATCAATAATGTGTCTTCTTAGTGAGAGTGTTGCTCCCGAGGAGAGAGTTCGTAGAGACAGACTAAAGCCAGTTTTTAAATCTATTCTTGAAAACATTGAAACTGCTGATGAAGATTGTTCAGTTTAACTGCACAAGTATTCGTAATAAAAAACAACAAATTGAGCAGTATTTCTTTGAAAATAAGATATCTTTGGGCTGTCTCTCGGAAACTTTTTTGTTGCCGTCTGACGATTTCGTATTTAAGAATTTTAATATCATTAGGGCAGATCGCCCCTTTTCTGCTAATCGTGGTGGTGGGGTCGCGATTGTTTATGACAAGTTTTTGAAGGTTAAAAACCTTAATATAACTTCGCCAATTGATTCAATTGAAGTCTGTGGTTGTGAAGTTTTTACTGATAAGGGTGTTCTTACTGTACTTTCTTTTTATCTACCGCCAAATTGTAATCTCTCGGTCTCTAATTTGGATAGAATTTTGTCTAGTATAACATTTTCATCAATTATAATTTGTGGAGATTTCAATGCTCATAATATCTGTTGGGGTAGTCGTGTAACTGACTCTAGAGGTAGAAAGGTTTTGGATTTCATTGAGAATCATGATTTCATGTTGCTGAACAATGGAGATCCGACCTATTTTGGTCATTCAATTTCTAGTATAGACTTGACATTTTGTTCAGGCAATATTGGATTATATTCTCTGTGGAGCGCCACGAAAGAAACGCTTGGCAGTTCGCATTGCATTATTAAAATTGATTTTAACTTATCTCCTCTTTTCAAAAGTTTTACAAAATTTATAGTTCCGAAGTCTATCGACAAAAGCTTTCTAAATAAAAAACTTTGCGAGGTTTTTGAGTCTCCTAAGTTTGATTGTCCTTCTTTGGATAGTAGGCTCGATACGTTTGCGCAAGTTTTTTTTGATGCTTTTAAAATTAAAGCAAAAAATAAAATGAAAGCCCCGAACCCATGGTGGAATGCGGAGTGTAATAGAATTAGTGCTGTCCTTAGATCAGTAGTGAGAAAGTTTAAATTTTGTCCTTCAAGAAGTAATTTTGAGGAGTTGAAGAAAACAAAAAAGGATTATAGATATATTTTGAGAATAGAAAAAAGGAATGGATGGAGAAAATTTTGTGAAAGCATTAACAGCAATATGACTGTTGCTGAGCTATGGAGAACTGTTAAGTGTTTTAAGGGAAATTTTTCAAATAGTATGGCGGGTCTGGGAGAGTGTTTGTCTGAGTTTTGTGATGCTCTGGCTGGTCCTATGGGTCCTTTTTGCTTCGTATCACCTGGCATTGGTCATAATGATCATTTTTTGTTGCATCCAATTGCCTTTTCGGAGTTGGATAAAGCAATTAGTGTATCCAAGAACTCTGCGCCTGGAATTGATGGGTTGCGAAATCAACATTTAAAATCATTTAATTCTGGTCACAGGTTTAAGTTGCTCGAGATGTTCAATGAGATTCTTACTAGTGGATTTATTCCTTATTGTTGGTTTCAGTACAAAATAATGCCCCTCAAAAAAAAGAACTGCTCATCTACACTTGCCTCGTCTTATCGTTCTATCGCGTTGGCTTCGACCTTGCGGAAAATTTTTGAGCGTATTTTATGTGCCCGTTTGGAATGGTTTCTTGAGTCGCAGTCTAAAATAAGTAACAGTCAATCAGGTTTTAGGAAATGGAAGTCCACTGCCGATAATGTCATTACATTATGGTCTGCTGTGCAATTAACATTTCTTAAAAAAGAGAGCATGGTAGCTGTCTTTCTTGATATCAAGGGAGCATTTGATAATGTGAATATAAAACTCCTGTGGGCTAGATTAAAACTATTAGGTGTTCCTAACAAGTTTTGCGATTTCATTTATTGTCTCTTTCAATTTAAAGATTTATACATTCAAAATGATGACGGGTATGTAAACAGGCACTCCTTTACGGGCGTGCCCCAAGGCTGTGTTCTTAGCCCTATATGCTTTAATTTGTATATAGATGAAGTTTTTAGTGACATCATAGATGACGTGCACGTCCTGGGATATGCTGATGACATCGTAATTTTTTGTTCTCATTCTGATGTGTCTCTGGCAAGGGCCAAGGTTCAAACTGCTCTCTCTGCCATTGTGGGTCGTCTTTCACAATTACAGTTGGAGTTGTCTATTTCAAAAACTAAGGCAATGATTTTTACTAAAAGGACTAAAAATTTGCATAACACTTTGCCCCTGCATATTGGCTCCAATGACATAGAATTTGTTGACACTTTTAACTTTCTTGGGTTCACTTTTCATAAGCATCTGCTGTTAAGGCACCATGTTGATCGGCTAGTGAAGAACTGCTTTCACTATATTAATGTTTTACGTTCTTTGTGTGGTGTATCTTGGGGCTCCGATCCTCATTGCATGATTCGTCTGTACATTGGATTGATAAGGCCTAAGCTGGAATATATGGCTCCTCTGCTGTTGGATTGTTCTAAAAAGGATTTTCTGAAATTGCAACGTATTCAGTGGAAAGCATTGCGTATTTCACTTGGTGCTATGATTTCCACGCACACTCTTGGTTTGGAACAAATGGCTAATGTTATGCCACTTCCGGAGCGTTTAGCATTTTTAACAGAGGGCGTCATAAACAAAATATGTTCAATTGATAGTCATCCTGCTAGGTCTTTTATATTTCAAATTCTTGAATTTTCAAATGTATCTTCTTTTTTTAAAAAATTTTCAGAGAAAATGCAAAAGGTGGAATTTATTCCTCACAATGCTCACCCTTTTTTTACAGTTCCTTTTGAGGCTTTGTTCTTTAAACCTGTGGTGAATTTTCTCCCGGTCTCTAAGGCAACGGCGTCAATAGATGAAGTCAAAGAAAAATTCAACAGATTTATTGCTCGAAAAAAAAATTTTAGACAAGTCTTTACAGATGGTTCAAAAAGTTCTGATTCGGTTGGTAGTGGAATTTGGATGCCTGATATAGACATCGAGGCATATTTTTCCTCAAACCCAATTGCATCTATTTATTCAGCTGAAGCGTTAGCTATTTTTGAGGCTATTAAACTGGTTTCGGTACAAGATACGCGTAAATTTCTTATTATCTCAGACAGTAAATCTGCATTAATGGCTATATCTGGGTATTGTAGAAATGAAACACATCCATATATTTTTCAGATCAAATCTCTTTTGTTGGAGCTTAGGAATAAGGGTGTGCAGATTCATTTTCTTTGGATTCCTAGTCATATGGGAATTGAAGGAAATGATTATGTGGACCAGGTTGCGTCGGGTCATTTGTTCACTCGGAGTGTTGAACGTCTTCCTGTTAACTTCACTGATGTTAGACCTGTTGATAAGCAGGTAGAATTCAACAAATGGCAATCTCGTTGGAATGATTCGGAATTTGGGCGGCATTTATTTCAAATAGCCTCTCTTGTTAACAAATCTGCTTGGTTTAGTAGTATAAATTTGCCTCGGAAATTTGTCACAATGATAAACAGGCTTAAGTTTAACCACACTAGGTGTAAAAGTCATCTTTATAAAATCAATATAATAGAGTCTGAAGTTTGTACTTGTGGCGCAGTCCAAACTTCTGAACATCTTTTGTTTCATTGCCCTAATTTGGATAATGCCCATAGAACTCAACTTTTTAGCACAATGCACGGTGCTGAAATAACGTCTCGCAGCTTAACGGATCTGCTGAAATTAGGTAATATTGACATTTTTAGGTCAATTTTTCAGTTTTTTGCGAAATGTGAAATTGATATCTGAAAGATATCGCAAATTTGCAAATCAGCAATCTCTAGGTTAAGTCCTTTTTATTTTTTGTTGGTATATATTGTATGGTATATATGTTGTATTCTATGTATATCATAGTTCTAATATAAGTTCTCATGTTAATTCTTATATAAGCTCTCATGTTAATTCGTATATAAGTTTTTTGTTACTTTTGTTACCTTTATAACGTTTTTGAAAAAAAGAAACAAAAAAGTCGATAAAAAAATTAAAATATCGAAAAAAGAAAAAAATCGCAAAAAGAAAGCTATGATAAAGAAAAAAAAAAAAAAAAAAAAAAAAATCTTAATATCGCTTCAAAATTAGGATTTCAAACACAGATACAGTTTAATTGTATCGTATCATACATTACGCTAAAGGCTACGCTAAAAACTTCGAGTTTGTAGTAGCCTTTTCTCGCCAGTCAACTGTGCTGTCAGATTGACAGCATAACTTAAGAAGAAGAAGAAGAAGAAAGTCATTGAAGATTTTTAGATTTTAAATTTACTGTCATGATACAATTAACAAGGCAACGTCAGTAACTGACACGTTTCTTGTCCTTCTTTTTTGGTAGCAATTACTGTCGAAATGAACAAACAAAATAACAACAATTTTATAGTTTTCTGATTTTGACATTTGTCTCTAGGCGATTTGATTGGTTGATTTCGTTCTACGCTTTGCTCTTATTGACAGAACTTGCTTCCAGTTTTGTCTCCGCTTTGTTGATTTTGATATAATAATTGTATTTTTGTACCATGTTTATTGTTTTAAAAAAATAAAAATTAAAGGGTCCGGTATATAGAGGGCCATGCGCTCATCATAAGCTTTGACAGTTAATTTGAAAACATAGCTACTTATGTAGAGTGATATATACAGAAACGCACGCGATTTACGTGATTGTCGAGCGGACAATTTAAAAAAATTAATTTTAAAAACTTTATTGTAACGTATCATCTTAACAACTCATTTACATTTTATTGATTTTTCTTTTTATAGATATTGCTAACATGAAAATATGCTTAAATTTATTTTGCTTAAATTAACAATTTATTATTTTGTTTAAATTATCAATTTATTATTTTGTTTAAACTGACATTATTTATTATTTTGCTTTAAATAAGTTTTTACATATTTTTGCAGAACAAGCTGAATGTTGTAATGAGTTCATTGTGGTGCAATCGATTTACTTAAGTTGTTGAACCAATGCAACAACAATTATAGTTGCCAATTAATTGGTACTTGCTTAGTTATGTTATATGAATTATCTACTGACATAACCCGCGCAGTGTTTAATGCGTTGAGTTGACCAACTTTTAACTTTTTGAACGCATCATTTGTGTTTGACATTTCGTTTTTTTTGTTTATTTATTTATAAGTAATTTTCGCAGTTGATAAAATAAATTAAAAAGAACTAAGTTCAAAATGAACGAAAAACGTATAAGCGAAGTGCAGGAGTAAGTCTGCTTATATAATAAAGGCCATTCTGAGTGTATTTGAAAACGCGTTTATGCGTTCTATGTAACAGCACAAGCGTTACTTACGTGTGCTGTCAAGCGATTAATGCGCGCACTGCACGCGGTTCCCTCTATATACCGGACCCTTAAAACTTAGTTTGCTAATCATTGCGCTGTGATGCAATGAAAATAATACTTAATTCCAAAATAAAAACGCTTCATGATGTACTTGTTCAGTGAATTAAGACTTATTTTGGCATGGAACTTAAAAGAGCATTTAGATAGCAGAAAATCCCAAAGACGATTTATTTGAAACTTTACACCCTCTCGGGAGTTACAGCAAAAAAACCAATACGACATCCGAAAGCTGGCGAATGATTTCAATTACAATTCAATTGAGGGGGTTAGAAGCAAAAGGGTACAAGTGACAAAAAGTAAATTTTGAGAAAAATAGAGTTAAAAAAAATGTGCGTAAAATAACCTTTGAAGCATGCCACATCTAATGTTTTTATCAAAATTTTTCTACGAGTCCCCTTCTAAAAGTTATTAGTATTTCAGTGAAAGCCTAATACCCTATTCTCACTTGCCTGGTTAACCCGATGAATGCTGATTAAGCACTAACCAGGATAGTTTTCCATACAAAAAGCTTTTCGATTTGTATGGAAAAGAATAGCTAGTTTTTAAATAATTAGATAATTTAACCCAAAAAATCGGTAGGTGGCATCTCCAAATTCAAAAAATCCCTGGGAAACTAGGAAATTTCCCTTTCTTTTGAGAAATACAAAATGTAAACAAATAAAACATTTTTAATAAAAAGCAAATTAAAGCTAAAATCAAAAATTTGTTTTAAAAAAAAATTTAAATAACGAAATATATAAAAATATATTTAAAAAAAGTGAAAATAGTGTCGTGATTTGGTAATCGCCAAAAAAGTGTCATTGAAATGATAGATAACTCATCCAAATAAAAGGTGTGAACGTGGTTTTTTGATTATCAAGATTATCTGATTTTAGGCTGGTCAACCAGGCAAGTGAGAATATGGCATAAACCATTTTACAATTTTTTTTTTTTTTTTTTTGTAGTAAAAATTAAGTAAAGCTAGCACCGCGTAGCAACTAACGTAGGAAAAGAAAAAACTAAGTACCATAACTTTAAGAATCCTTAAAAAGTTCTCTGTTAAAGGTATTTTTTAAAAATTTTAAAGGAATCCGCTTTTAAAAGTTATAAGTATTCTACTGAAAGCATACCGCACATGCAGCTTTTTATTTTAAATTAAATTAAATTTTATATAGTGGGTATTTCGATGTAAAATGTTCGGTCTTTTATAGCTTTCGACTATAACTCAAAAAATATCAATTTTACAAAAAAAAAACTTCCGGGTGAAAATTGTACTGGACTGTAAAATGGATGAATTTTTTAAACACTAAAGATGGGATTCGGTCGGTAAATGAGAATTTTCGGCTGCTTAGCGCCCACGGCATTCAAAACGCTTTTTTTGCTCAAAAGCGAGGCATCGTACGAAAAAATGCATATGGTATAAAATGATTAGGATCGTCCAAGAAATATGTGTGAATTTTTTAAAAATTTTTTGCGACATTTAAAATTTTTTTATTTTTAAATTTTATAAATTTTTTGGAAAAAATTTTAAGATGTCTCAAAAAGTTCACACGTATTCCTTGGACGATCCTAAGCATTTTATGCTATATACACTTTTTTAGTACAATGCCTTGATTTTGAGTAAAAATAAGCGTTTTGCCGACCACTAAAGACTACAATATTTTAGACCAAACTGGATAAAACTGACTTAGTGTTTTTCACTTGATTTTCTGTTAATTTTTGTTTTGTCTCTTTCTAATATCATTCGAAATACTTTGTATGTTATTTATTATGAAAAAAATTAAAAATATAGAATTCTAACGTAAGATTGCATGGGGAAAGGAGGGGGTAGTGAAAAATCTAACGATTTCTTACGTGGGAGAAGGGGGTCAAAAGTATGCTTAAAATGTCTTACGGAATTAATGGACGGCTCCTATAGTTAATCTGGTCCAAAACAGTTGCTATAATTTTTCTTGCTGTTAACGGCTGTCCATAAGCCTTTTATTGCTCCAAGGGGGAAGGGGTGGGGGTTAAGTTTTGATGATTTCAAGTACAAATGTTACATGAGATAAAACAAAGAAGTAGGTTATAAATTAAAGAATAAAAAAAAATACCTTTCGAATGCTCAAAACAAGCGTCGCGGAGTTGTTGCTCGATAAATTTCTGTCCATCTTAATCAGAATGTGCAATCCGGCAAAGAAATGACCAAAATGACAAATTACAGAATTTAAAAGAGTGGCAACTCAAGGTTTTTTTTTATTGCTAAGTTGTCATTCTTGATAAACAAATTTTAATTTTAAAATCTTTTTATTCTGTTTATTTTTTATTTTTAGTAAGTAAATTTTGTCAGTTTTAATGAGTAATGATTTCACACAATAATTCTACAAAAGAACTGAGAGAAGATATAGCACAGCGCTTAGAAAAATTAAACAAATGGCAGGAAGAACAAAAAAAATTATTGCAGGAGCGACAGGATATGCAACGCCAAATGCTTGGAATGGAGCAGCGCAAACTTTATGAAATGCTTGGTATAGTTCATACAAATGTGGAATTGGAGGCACAAGTTGCAGCTGAAGAAAACATAAAGTGTGCTAGTTTCAAGGACGAAAATCCAAACACACTTGATAGTGAAACTGCCGTAGAGGATCTGGATGAGAGTTTGACATGTGCTACTAATACCTGTACGGACGCACAGCGTAAAACATCTGGCTATTGCACAGATGACTTACAAGGATTGGAATTGCCAGAACTTGACCAACATTTGATACCGAAAGTAAAACGATCATTTCTACGTTGCGGACAGGGCCTTAAACAAAGGTTTAAAATTGATCCTGATGCGCTACGATTAAATAACTTGCCCCGATATAAATTTGCAAATGCACATCCACAATTTTTGACAGCATTAAAAAAAAAGAAGAGTGCAAATCGCAAAGCGACAAAACCCAAGCAGGAAATAAATGACGAGCTGCCACAAAAATTGGAAAATAAACTTGAAATTAAAAATGTAATGGATCCTCAAGAAAAACGCTTTCAACATGTACTCATTTCATCGCATAATACATGTTACTCAACACCGGATATGAAAATCACACAAGGTACTAGTAGCAATTCATCCGGTATTTCACATTTGCCAAAAGTACGGTTCGTTGAAATTTCTGCAACAAATTCATCACAAGCACAAAAAGAATTAGAAACTAAATTGAGTGCTGAACCAAGTCCAGTACCACCTGTTACATGGGCAAAAGTTTTAGATACTCAACAAATAAAACCAATTCAAGTGCAACAACTGCGTAATCAATGTAAGCCAACAGCATACGTGACTCAAAATGAGTTTGATTCAAATTTAAGCCTGTTTGAGCTGTTAGAGCAAAAAGCCAACGAAGGATCTGTAGATATGAACTCCACCTGTATACGTCAATTTATGCTTAAGAAACTAGATATGGAACATCATTCTGAAGATGTGCATAAAATCCCTGTACAACCTAGTATACAGAAAACATTGTTACCTATAATTACAGCAGAAAGTTCCCTTGGCTTAAGCGAAACGGAAGATGAGCGAGATGTAACAGGCGACACAGCTACAGAATACGAAAATACTTTGACGCCATGCAAGTCTGTAAATAGCGATAAACCACAACACCAGGTACGATTTTGTGATGATAATACCACGAATCCAAATGCGGAAGAGTCAAATGTTTCTGCTGCTGCTGAAACATCTTCGTTTAATATGTTTCAACAGTTCAAAGAAGCTTTGTTTGCAGCTCTTCAATCTAAAGAAGGTAATTTTTGAAAAAAAGTCTTTAGTGAATTTTTAAATATAATATAATTTTAATAAGAAATAATTCGTTGATAATTCTTCAATCGCAACGAATTCATTGCTGTTAAGTTTTTAGTACCTGGAGACCGATCCCTGCTCGGTCAACAATCTAATCTTATTATTTTAGTCGATGTTTTTATTCATAGCTGTTTTTTGTTATGAAACTCGTACCTTTTCACCTCTAATGGTTCTGCTTTCAAAATGATAAATTAACCGATGAGAATAATAATAACAAAAAATTCGGAAAGTATCGAATGGTGTAGAAAAGTATCAAAAACTCAAATTTTTTTTGGCGAAATAGAATGCCCTAAAATAAATAAATGGGATATGCCACGCACCCAAAATATTTTGCCTTTTGTTTGGCGGCTGAAATATCTTATCTTCAAAGGATCATAACTCGGAAAATAAGAATCCTATTGGAAAAATCTGAAAGAATATTTGGATAAGGAAGAGTGTAACTATCCGATGCTATTAATAAAAAAGAATTTCGCCTTTTCTTATAGCTACGCTGTAAGACTGAACACAGCGTTTTCTTCAACTTAAAGCAAAGATATTTCAAAATCCTGCAGGTATAATGACAGTTCTGCTGATGAAGACGGATTTAGCGTCAAAAAGTACATAAGACTGCATATAAGAATTAAACAGTTCATTCCATTTTTTTTTTTTGTGCCTGAGTTATAAACAAAAATTTTTATTTTTATAAAAAAGTGGGCGTGGCAATTATTAAACAAAGCCATCTTTTTGTTATGCTTTAGATACTCCTGATCCAGATTCGCATACCAAATTTCATCAAAATATGTTGTATCATTTGCGAAAAACAGCATTTAATGTGTTTTACTTGTATGGGAGGTTCCACGCGCACTTTCGATATGTTGCCTACTTTCAGGTCGTAGGTGCCTAATAGCAAGTAGACTCCCTACAGTTAAATTCAGAAAGATTGCTTTAGTAGTTTTCTTTTTATAGCGCAATATATTTTTGTGGGCGGTGCCACGCCCTTGAACGAGTTTTCGCAATATAATGGCATATGACACATTAATTCTTGTTTGAAGAGGTTACAGATCCAAAATTTTCATCAAAATTGTCGGAGTCGTTTTCGAGTAATATTGAATCAAAATTTTCAAGGGTTAAAAAGTGGGCGTGGCACTTACTCGATCCCGCCCATTTTTCGTTTGTTACAAGATATTATTAAGCAGTACCTTCATACCAAATTTCATTAAAATACCTTGTAACATTTGCGAGAAATAGCATTTAACGTATTTTGCTTGTATGGGAGGTTCCACGCGCAACGGCGATATTTTGCCCGCTTTCAGATCAGAGATGCCTTATAGCAAGTATGCTCCCCACGGTTAATTTTAGAATGATTACTTTATTAGTTTTCTTTTTATACCGTATTATATTTTTGTGGGCTGTGCCACGCCCTTCAACGAGTTTTCCCAATATAACGGCATATCACATATTAATAATTGTTTAAAGAGGTAAAATCTCCAAAATTTTCATTAAAATCGTTGGAGTCGTTTTCGAGTAATATTGAATCAAAATTTTCATGCGTTAAAAAGTGGGCGTGGCACTTATTTAATCCCGCCCACTTTTTGTCTGTCACAAGGTACTGTCAAACAGTACCCGCCTACCAAATTTCATTCAAATACCTTGTATAGTTTGCGAGTTATGACCAAATCAAATTTAAAATTTAGGGCGGTGCCACGCCCCCTGGTGAGCATTTACAAAGTTCAAACCTAGCTCATTCTTCATTGTATGCTAATATCTAACACTGTTCCAAGTTTTATTATAATCGCTGTACCCGTTTTCGAGAAAAAGTTTTGCCCGTTCCGAACAAACATACATAAGTACATAAGTACATAAGTACATACAATTTTATCTCGTATAAGAAGAGAAGATTTATACCTACAAACCTGTCCAAACGTCTTATCCTTATTTAATATTTCATTGCAGAGACATACAACACAACAGTCTCGAGTAATCAAAGTGAAATCGATCTAAATCAAATATCGCCATTAAAAGATTCGGACCCAAACCTTTCATCAGACTTAAAGGTAAAAATGAATCTCGTAAAGACAAGACTTACAGAGCTCGAAAAAGAAATCGCATGCTTTAAGGAAAATAACATCAATCTGATTAGAGCAAAACAGGAGCATGAATTAGAAAAATCACAATTTGCACAAGAACGTCTGGAAGCAATGGATAAATTAAATGATGCAAAAATACAAATGGAGATTTATTTGCATGATGAGCGCATGAAAATTGAAGATGAAAAACGTAAATTTGAACGGCATATGCAAATGGTAAAAACAGCAGCAAATAACAAAGATCGCAAAGAAATAGCACGGCTAAGGCAAGAATTAGAAGAATTGCAATCGCAACTAAAGCTTAAGGAGCAAGGGCACGTGGCTGCGCAGGCGCGGTTACGTGCTCAAATTCGAAACATAGAAAAAGACCAAAAACAACTTTATGACGATATTGAGCGCCTTACAAAAGAGAACAAGCGTTTACAAAACGAAAACATGAAAATAAATCGTGAGAATAATAATAAAATGCTACAAGAAATCAACAGAAATATTGCAAAGCTGGCACCGAAATTGGTGAGTATAAATTAGATATCTGTTTAATGGCTATTTAAAATATATTATCTCATAAAAAGGCTTCAACAACGAGCAATAGTGATATGGCTATTAGTCGTCCAAGTGAAACTGAAGTGCCTGTCGTTAAAACCACCAAGGGAAAACCAGCTAAAAGCATACAAAAGTCAAAACAGACACGTTTTAATATCAATAAAAGTGACAAAGGCAAAATGAGTTCTGCATTAGATAATGCTGGTACATCATCTGATAATAATGATGAATGTCAACAGCTGAAGACGAAATTTAGTCCTAAATTGTACAAAAGTGACAGCTGTGATGATGACGAAGACACTGATGATTTTTCAACAGAGTTAAAAATTTCTGAATCAAATTCAAAAATTAAAAATCAACCTGATACAGAAAAGGTCATAGAAGCCAATAAAAGTGACATTGCAGCAGAATTCAAAAGAGAAATAGTAAATTCCGATGGTAGCAAAGATATCTGGTATCCAAACGGAAATTTAAAAAAAATATCCGCCGATGGTATGACCATACGCATGCTGTATTTTAACAAAGATATTAAGGAAACTAATATTAATGAAGGGACGGTCAAATATTATTATGCTGAAACGAATACCTGGCATACAACATACTTAGATGGTTTAGAAATTTTAGAATTTCCTAATGGACAAACCGAACATCGGTACAAGAATGGTGTGATAGAAGTTCATTTTCCGAACAACTCCATTAAAATCACTAATCCTGCGGATGAACACAAGTTGGAAGAATGGCGTTTTGTTGATGGTACAAACTTAATACAATTGCGTAATGGTGATAAAATCTTAATGCTTCCAAATGGTCAAAAGGAAATTCATACTAAATTAAATAAGCGCCGAGAGTATCCTGATGGAACTGTAAAAATTGTTTATCCAGATGGTAGCCAGGAGACACGATATTCCAACGGCCGCGTTCGCTTAAAGGACAAGGTTGGCAAATTAGTAATGGATACAGAAAATGCAACTTGATGACGACGTTTAAAATTATTAATAAAACAGCAGCACACATTAGTAAAATAATTTTTTAATAAAATAATATACCAACATTTTAGTTAATTATTTGGTTCAGTATCATCTTCTTCTGGTTGATCAAAATCACGAGTTTTAACATCAGCATCTTCACCGTATTGTATAACATTATCAATTTGTAAAAGCAAGTCTTGTATGCTTTCCTCATCATCAATATTCATGGGAACAAAACGCACCAAACTGAAAAAGAGAAAATAAATTTAGCGACAAAAATTTAAGGTTTTTCATATTTTCAAAATATGGGATATACTGTTCTGTTAACATTATAATAAATTATGGTATGGAAATGATTAGCCGCAGCAAAGGAAAATTGGGGGTTATCGTGAATCAAGATTCTCGAGGAATTTTCTCGGTCTGCCGTGCGTTCTCTATTGCTGTTTAAGAAAATTACCCGGGAATCTTGATTCACGATAACCCCCATTATCTACATTTGAAAGGTATTTGAATTCTTACAAAATGTTTTAAGGACGATTTTGAAAAAAAAAAAAAATAAAAATTTTGACTAGGCCGCAAATAGTTGAAATAGATTGAAGTTATCATAATAAAAGTAATAAACATGATAAATTAATTGAAATTATATTTTCATTTGCCATTTAATTTTCCATAGTAAACGGCAAAGGATTTCTGCACTTAAATGAGGGTAAAAAGATTTTTTCGCTCAAGGTGTTATCTGCATGCGTGAAAGACACCATTTAAAAAAACCTATTTCTTTAGCTTATAAAGAGAAAAGGGTTTTTATACCACGTTTGTGCAATCAAAATTTACGAAATTCCCCCGAAATATTTATTCACGATAAGGGGCTGTTCATAAATTACACGAATTTCACACGAATTTCACGATTTTCGGACCCCCACTTCCCATATGTCACCCTCTGTCACACTTTTATTGCCCCCCCCCTATTTGTTACATCACACTGACATTTTATACCTTAAAATCAATTGAATATGCTTGGAAATTTCGAAATTTTTTCGATTTGAATTATGTGACAATATTTGAAGAGAATTTTATGAAACTTTCTAGTTTTTGAATTTTAAAGTAATTACATTTGGTCTGCATTTAATTTTTGCCGCTGAGGACATGCACGATGCATACATTTTGATTACTACACTGCTCCTGTATTGTTGCACAATACTTCCATGACGACAGTAAGCTTTTACCTGTGCAAACCGGTTTATGTGGAAGGCATAACTGCAAATTGCACAGTCCAAAACTGGCCGAACGCCTGTGCTTTCTTTGAATTTCGAAAGACTACGCAAACTAGGTTTAAGAGTACAGCAAAGAATGTTTTTGTGATGTTTGTATTTTTTTGTAAATAACACGCTCCGACAAAAAAAAAAAAAAAAAAAAACATGAGAATGTTATTTTAAGAATTTTTTGGATTTTCTCATGTGTTTTACAAAAAGTTTAAAATTCTTTAAACACTAGCTATTGCTGAGCGTTACCGGCAAGGGCGTACGCTGGATTTCATATAGGGGGTGGGGGCCAAACTCAAATTTTGCGAACCTTGCAATATTTTTTATATTTCTATTTATAAGTGTATTTAATTTTAAATTTTTTAAGCCCAAATTTACTACAATCAGATTATATTTTAAAAAGTTATTAAGGTTTCAGTGAAGTAAGACTATTATGATTTTTTATCGGGAAAATAAACAGGTACAATAAACTGGGTCGATTTTTATGAAGCAAAAAAATTGTTTAATGTTTAAAATGCTTAGAATCGTACAAAGTACACGTGTGAATTTTTTTTATGATTCTTTGAACGATTTTAAGCATTTTAAGCTTTATACATTTTATTCGTAAGAGCCTTCCTTTTGAGTAAACGAATGATTTTCCGACCACGTAATTGAAAAACATAAATGAATCGATTTTTGGAACCGGATATTATCTATACTACCTGCACAAAAAAATTTTGAATTTTTGAACGCAGCATTTTTTGCAAAAACATAGTCTTTAGTATCCCTTCTGAGAAGAAAAAAAAGTTATAAGCAAATAATATTTTATTCTTCCTGTTTATTTTTTCGATAAAAAAACGAATAGTCCTACTTCAGTGAAACCTTAATAACTTTCTAAAATATATGATTTTACTTTCAAATTGTTTGCACTTAAATAAATAAATAGTGTAGTAAAGATAAAAAAAGTGTATTTGTATAAACTATTGTCCAAAAAATCGTGTTTTATTTGGCTTTAATATGAAAAGTTGTAAAAACTACTGTAAAAATGAATGAATATGATATATTTGTAACTCTAAAGCTAGAGCTAGGGGGGGAGCTTCCCCCTGCCCCCCCCTTGCGTACGCCCATGGTTACCGGTGTCCCTTGAATGTTATTTGGCTTAATGCCCTTTACATATGAGCCAAATTTTATCCTGATGTGTCAGTTTCTGAGTTCCGTCAAATTTTATTTTTAGGGGCGTGGTACCGCCCAATTTTCAAATTTATGCTGTTTAGCTTATCGCCTTTTACATACATGGGCTAAATTTCATTCGTATGTCTCAGTTTCTGAGATATGTCGAATTTCATTTTCAAGGGGCGTGACACCGCCCATTTTTGTAGCCTATAACCTTCTTCTGATCTATACTATCACACTTTGAAAATTTCATCGAGTGGTTTTCGAATCTATAACAAACGAACACACACAAACTTTAATTTTAAAATTTTGCAATACATAGCAACATGTGCCTCTGTGATAATTTTACAATTTTTCCATAGGATTTTTTACCAATATTTAAGTATATTTGGCTTAATTTTACATTATCGACTGTTGTTTTTTTTTTTTATTTTTTTTGCCCAAATAGGGCTTTGAAAATTAATCATAACAACAACAACCTCTGAGCGGATCAACTTTCGGAGATATAGCCATCGGAAGATCGGGATATATCTTTTATAAAAATCGGTATAAGTTGGGAACCCCTTGGTGTCATATGAAAGGTATTTTACCGGGCTATACAATTGCTGTACAAAGTTTATCAATTTGAGTAATAGTTTTCGAGATATGACAATTTTTCAAAAATTCACCCCATTTTTTCCCAAAAAAACGGCATTTTTCCCAAAAAATGTATTATTAACCTGAAATTTTATAAACTAAATTAGAAAGCCCATTTTATTTCCTTTCATTTAATATGCAACATGTATCTGAAATTGCATCATTAATAAATTTTTATAGAAAAAAACAAAAATAGACCAAATCAATTTTCTTTAAATAAGGAACTTTAAACAACAACAATGCCAGAACAAACAACAACAAAAACAACAACAACTACTACAACAACAACAACAACTTGGATACTACACAACAACAACATCAACAACAACAATAACAACAACAACAACAAAGAGGATCAGCTACTTATTATATTAAAAAAATTTAAAATTTTTATTAAAAATTGCGCGCGCAATTTGGCTAGCAAACTATGTGTTGGATATATTATCGACTGATCCGCGAAGCCGGTGTCGGATTTTTGGGAGTTTTAAATCCTGAGCTGCGGCCGCAGGCCGCCCAATTACCCCTACTCTTATGTAAAATTACTGTTGTTGTAGTAGTAGTAAAGTTGTTGTTGTTGTCTGTTTTGGCATTGTTGTCGTTTAAAGTTCCTGATTTCAAGAAAATTGATTTGGTCCATTTTTGTTTTTTTCTATAAAAATGTATTAATGATGCAATTTCAGATACATAATGCATATCAAATGAAAGGAAATAAATTAGGCTTCCTAATTTAGTTATTAAAATTATAGGTCAATAACACATTTTTTGGGAAAAATAACGGTTTTTTGCAAAAAAAGTCGGGTGAATTTTTGAAAAATTGTCATATCTCGAAAACTATCACTCAATTTGTATAGCAGTTATATAGCCCGGTAAAATACCTTTCATATGACACCAATATTTTTAAAATCCATCCAGGGGTTCCCATCTTATACCGATTTTTATAAAAGATATATCCCGACCTTCCGATGGCTATATCTCCGAAAGTAGATCCGCTCAGAGGTTGTTGTTGTTGTAATTAATTTCCAAAGCCCTATTTGGGCAAAAAAAAAAACAACAGTCGATAAAGTAAAATTGTTCCGCATATTTTACCATTGTACAGAAAAAATTACCATTTTTTATTATCAAATATATTTTTTTTTATGTATGTCATTTACAACCCTACAAGTGCCCACGTTTAGAAGTTAATGCATCAAAATTTGACGCTTCATATACAAAAAAAAAAAAACAAGCGCCCAAAACCTTTGTGCTTTCTGAAACTCGCAAATCTAGTTCGGTATTCGCAAATCGACGTAATTTTTTAGATTGTGGAGAACAAAAAAATAAAAAATTCCGAAAGTGTGGGAATTTGGTGAAAAAGTTTATGCACAAACGATTAGGAGATTTCGGATAAATAAGTCTTAAATATTTTAAAAACAATTTTAAAATGGACATTTCGCAAGTTTATATGGTGAGATCGGCCAAGGGAAATGATATGCTTTGTGTCGATAGCTTCCTTTATTATTACGACGACAAAGGAAAAAATACCTACCGCTGGTCTTGCAGTAAAAGAAAAGATAAAATATTTCCATGCAAATCCAGAATTGTAACAACTTTATTGGACGATGATGAAACTAAACACGTTGTGGTCAAAGCATATGGAGAACATTCGCATGAACGGAGCTCAGCCGAAGAAATTTCGGTGGCTTTTGAAAGAAAACGTATGGCAAATCTTGAAGGAAAACCATGCACATTAGAACCCAAATCGGGAAAGCGAAAGATTAAACAAGAAGAAGGTGAAACATCCGAGACAAATTGTGAGACGATAACACCGCCAAAAAAACGTATTAAAAGCGATGATGACGCAGCATCAAGTAGTGTTACCAAAACCGTAAGGACTAAGAAAGAAGACACCACTTTAGATGAATCAATAGAACTCAACTTAAAGGAAAGTACAGTTTATATGCTAAAAACTTCCCATGGCAAAGATATGATTTGCGTTGATGGGTACTTATATCGATTTGAAGGGAAGCAAGATGGAAGTATAATCTATCGCTGGGAATGCTGTAGAAGACGTGATGATGGTTGCAAAGCACGTTTACGCACAGAACGAAAAATGAATGGTAAACACTTATTAAAACAGAGACGTTGGTCACATTCTCATCAGGCATATTCACAAGCAAAACTGATGAAGCTCTTTAATAAACATAATATAAATTTGTTATCACATGATGCTAGTGTAAAAGTAGAGGATAATATTGAAAGCATTGAGGAATTCGAGTCTATAAACTGCATGGATAATTCAGGATTCCTAAAAGAAATGATGAGTTCTCCTGTCGATGAAAGTTATGAAAATATTCCAGACGTCAAGGATGATGCTATCGAAATAACTGATATAGAGACATTGTATGATATTGATAGCGGTGATCCCGAAGAAAAGGACACAAGCGCTGAAATTCAAGAAAAGAGTGAAATGGAGAAACAAGAAGGTGAAGAAGACGCTATGTCGGATAATTTTCCGGATCCATTAGAAGGAAAGGTGAATTATATTGTCAATACGGATCTTGATATTACAAAAATAAGAACATTACCTTCATCGAGGGGTAATAAATTGCTTTGTATTGATAATTACCTATATCATTATGATTCTAAAAGTACTCACAAAAGCCGTTCTTACTGGACATGTATTCATCGTCGGGATAAAGTCTATAATTGTAAATCCCGAATTACTACCGAAGTTACCGGTAGTACACGCGGCTTAAAAGTTGTTAAAGTGTATGGAAAACATTTGCATCCAAATGATATAGAAAAAATAAAACAAAGAATGCTTCAAAATCAAGCTATCGGAAAAACTGGAGACAAGTCAATGAAATTAAATGAAATTGTAAGTTCATCAATTGAAGAGCTAGACTCCAAGCTTAAAGCTAGTATGGAAAATTCCAGAGAGGCGTTACAACGTAAAATTTCACGTTTACGAACCAATCAGCAAAAATCCTTTGACGTTCTACAGCAGTAAGTAATCATAAATACAGAAAAATTTAAATTTTGTTTAAAATCTGATTTTATCGAAAATAATTTTCGAAAGATTAACAGTGGTAGCAAGTCCAGGTCCTTTATAAAAACACGATAAATAAATAATAAAAAACAATAGGGCGAATTTCTGAACATAAATACATACAACGAACTGAACAACTAGTATTTAAAGCTAACTAGAACTAGTAAGAGTGTAATTCAATTCAATACCGATGGGTTAGATCACAAATATTGCATGTATGGAAATGGCTTTTTTCAGCACATTGCACCGTAAAAATATTACGTGTCACTCTTAAAGTTAAAGCTCAAAATTTTCATAAGCCTCTAGCCAAAAAAAAATATTTTCGGACATACAATATTTGTGGATATGTTTGCGTTGAAAATTGTATGTTCTATTTTTCAGACAGAAATAAAAATCACATAAGCAGTTTAGAAATTTCTAGTCGAATCACAGAATTGTAATAGCCTGTATATGTATAGCTATGCAGTTGTGCTTATTTTATTTCCTTTTTGCAGAAAAATAAGAAAGTCCACTAATGAAGACGACAACGACAATATAAGTATATCCAGTCTTTCTGATGATGATGCTGATTTTCCTACATTACCTACGAACATTTCGGATATGAAGGCAAATATTCAACATAAAGCAAGTAATGTTAAAAATGAGGAAATTAAACTTGAATATTATATTGAGAATCAAAACGACGATGATGATGGCTTTGACAATTTGGATGATGATGATGGATCAAGTAGTACTGAATCACCAGATAATGAAATATTGGAATCGGATATGGACTTGAAAAAAATATCAATCTTACGTTCTGCCAAAGGCGGTGAATTACTCTGTGTTGATGATTACATATATCATGTAAAGAGTATACGCGACATACGCACCTATTGGGAATGCATAAAAAGCAAAACACCATTGATTAAATGCAAAAGTCGTGTTAGTACAGTAATGACATCGAAAGGTTACGTTATCAGAAGAGTTACAAATCGTCATAATCATCCTACTAGCAAGTCGGATATACAAAAACGCCTCATTAACAGTTGTAAGGAGAGAAGTGAGTCCAAGCAAGCAGATTTCATGGTTTTACTTGAAAGAAAAATGATGTCTCTTGAACAAAAAGTTGCTAAAGTACGATCGGCAATGCAACGACATCAAAAGGATAAAAGGTATTTCAACATTATTTTTTCCGAAATAATATTTCTAGTGATAGGATTGTTTTTCTTTTACTTTTTTAAAGTCCTATTAGCCTATGTTTTACTATCGTACGTTTTCACTGCTGACTTTTATTCGATATACAATATCCATGTTGGAGCAAAGTATAACTTGTCCTAATAATAATATTTGTTTATATGAAGGAGACTAAAGACAGGAAGGCTTTGCAAAGATTGAGTTGATAAAAAATCAAAAGATATCTATTTTGTGTATCAAAATCGATGAGTGAAAGTATTGGCCAGTCTTAAATCTTTTTAATTTAAATTAAAAACTCAATGTTAAGCTTTTTATTGCAAGCTATAAGCTTTTGCAAAGCTTAAATGTTGTAATTACGCTTACTATTAAATAACTTGATATTTTGCCTAGACTTAAATGTGTTTTATCTCGTTAGAGTTGATTCTGTTCATTCAGTATGAGATCAACTCTCGTCGTGTGAAACAGGTTTTCTATCATAAAAATAAATATTTTTCATAGTAAGTGAACGAAACTTTTTCAAGTTATTGTTTCTTGCATACTTGTCTTAATTTAAAAAAGCGAAAAAATTATTTTGTGCATGTTCTATAAATCAATGCAATTTTAATATTTATTTGGAGTTCATTAAAATCCAAATGAACTCCTAAAATCACATTGGTAAACAGTAATTTTGTAATCATAAAGTATTTAAATTAAAACGGTAGAATTCTTTAAAACTGTTTATGAACTACCCCAACTTTTTGAAGGTTGGCATTTGCTAGAAGAATTTACAAAACTGCACTTGCAAAAAAAATTTGTGAATGACTAACTTTTTTATGGCTTGTGTTACATGGTATCGTATCAACTTTAATAAAGTGACAATAGTAAACCGGTTAATTTATTAATTAAAAGTCCATGCATTAATACTGTTGGTCCAAATAAAAATATAAATGAAGCCATATTAAATATTCTTAAAATTAAAAAGTTGAATTTCTTTAGTCTGTGGTGTTGATTTATAAGAAAAAAAAAATTGTGTTATTACTTTCAGAACCGTAATGAAGCTCTATGCAGTATCTGATGGACCTCCATCATTGGCTGTTCGCATGACCTTGAAGGCACTTAAAATACCTTTTGAATTAGTCAATGTTGACTATTGCGCCTCAGCGCATTTGACCGAAGAATACGCGAAAGTAAAATTTTTAAATTTATTTTTTAACATTTAAATATTTCTTGATTTATTTTTATTTTTCATAGTTGAATCCACAAAGAGAAATTCCAGTGCTAGATGACGATGGTTTTTACCTTTCGGAAAGTATTGCAATTATGCAATACGTTTGTGACAAATACGCTCCTCACAGTGAAATTTATCCCAAAGATCCTAAAAAGCGTGCCGTTGTAAATCATCGTTTATGTTTCAATATGGGATTTTATTATGCCAGCATAAGTGCTTATGTTATGGCACCAATTTTCTTTGATTACCCACGTGATGAAATGGGCCTTAAGAAAGTGAAAAATGCACTAAGTGTATTTGAAACATATTTAAAACGTACCAACACAAAATTTGTTGCAGACGAACATTTAACAATTGCAGATTTTGGTTTGGTGGCATCTACGCTATGCTTGGAAGCAATTGATTTTGATTTATCACCATATCCATTTGTTAAACATTGGTATGAAAATTTCAAAGATGATTTTCCAAATCTTTGGGAAATCGGCAAGGTCGGCATGAGTGAAATTGAAGAGTTCGAACATAATCCACCAGATTTATCAAACATGAATCATCCATTCCACCCAACAAGAAAAATAACGCAGTAATTATTTTATGTTTAATTTTAAAATAACAATGGCCGAATATTCGTTTTTTAATAAAGAATTTGATTCATAATAGAATAAACTGGTTTTTTCTTTTCAATATTTCGAAAACAAATGCACTTTAGTAGCACTACTAGTAATCTTTTTTCAATAACGCTGTCGGAAAAAGCCTTTTTATCCAAAAGCAAGGCATCTTGCGAAAAGAGGCAAAAAATGTTTAGAATTGTCCATAGTATGCATATACGTATGTACATATGCAATTTTTTCCAGAATTTTTAGGGATATTTTATAAATTCTTCAGAAATTAGTCAAAGCATTTTTTGCCTTATAAACGTAGTTGCAAAACGTAAAAAAAACGATTTTTAGAAGCTAATATTATCTATGCTACAAAAAGAAATATATAAGTTTAAAATACCAAAATTTTTGCAAGAATATAATCTTTATTTTTCAAGCAGATTTGGATATCCATTCTGTGAGGAAAAAAAGTTATGAACAAAAAACAATTCTTTTTTTTAGTGCAGGCAAATTAGGTAAAAACAGGTATTCATTTCTAATTTTGTTGAACATGCGCCGATTTTGATCCGACAGGGCTCATTTTGTTCGTAATAAAATTTTAAACAAAACCAACACATTAGTTTTATCCGGCCTTTCCCCAAAATTTCTTTAGTCCCCCGTGAACCCTCAAAATCGGATAAATTCAATAAAACTGTTCTAAAATGCTTAAAAACGGAAAGTTATGCTATTCACGGGGTTCTCTAGATTGCTGAAACCAAATATGATGTTGGAAAATGAAAAAACTCAAAATGGCGTCCGGAAAACTGCGTACATACCCATTTTAAGCACCAAAAATGGGAAAAAATCGTTTCAGGGGGTTTTAGCCTAGAAGTCTTGTTACATTGAATGAATTTATACGGTCGGTGTGGGATATTGTTTTCTATACTATAAAAAGTAAAGTTTACCAAAAATTTTTTTGTGTTTTTGATTTGTTTATTATTTAAGCAATAACTATAAAAAGTTAATACAACTCAAAACTATAAATATTTGTAAAATTTTGCAAACCATTTTTTCTAAACTAATTTGAGGTCGCTGAACACGAAAACCCCAATTATTTTTTTTTCCTTGCGGCCGTTCCCGAGTTATTCGTTAATTTATATTTTCGAGGTTATAGCTTCATATAATCAATATATTTCTATGACGCCAAGTTCGATCAATTTTATTTTTCCACGTTGACAAAGATTGATTAATGGCGCTTCTAACAAGTATACCAATGATTATGCTTTGAACAAAATTGACTGTGTTATAGCAGGAAAAAGTTTGAAATTCCACAAATTTTTGAAATTTTTCACATCAACTTCAAATGAAACATTTGGTTTTTGGCATATCATCATTTTTAATACTTGTTTTTTAGTATTTTTATTAAACGGCGCACATAATTGCAAACACTTTAAGCTTATGTTGAGCAAAATCGAATGAAATTTCCAAAAGATATTAGGGTTTTAGTGCAATAGGGAAATTTCGATTTCTTTCAAAAATTAATATTTTTGATACAATCCGCAATGTTTTTCTACAGGAATGATTAGAAGTTACTTAAAACATCTTAAGAGTGTTCAATAAATGTAGGGTGTCCTATCTGGAGGCTGAAAAATTGGATCTGTTGACTCAGGCCGAACATTTCGAAAATTCTCACATCTTCCTTATTGCACTAAAAACTTAATATCTTTTGGAAATTTCATTCGATTTTGCTCAACATAGGCTTAAAATGTTTGCAATTATATGCGCCATTTAAGAAAATTACTAAAAAACAAGTATTAAAAAAAATTATATGCCAAAAACCAAATGTTTCATTTGAAGTTGATGTGAAAAATTTAAAAAATTTGTGAAATTTTAAACTTTTTTCTGCTTTAACTCAGTCAATTTTGTTCAAAGCATAATCATTGGTATACTTGTTAGAAGCGCCATTAATCATTCATTGTCAGTGTGGAAAAATAAAATTGATCGAACTTGGCGCCATAGAAATATATTGATGTATATGAAGCTATAACCTCGAAAATATAAATTAACGAATAACTCGGGAACAGCCGCAAGGAAAAAAAAAATAATTGGGTTTTTCGTGTTCAGCGACCTCAAATTAGTTTAGAAAAAATTGTTTGCAAAATGTTACAAATATTTTTAGTTTTGAGTTGTATTAACTTTTTATAGTTATTGCTTAAATAATAAACAAATCAAAAAAAAAAAAAAAATTTTTGGTAAACTTTACTTTTTATAGTATAAGAAACCATATACCACACCGACCGTATGAATTCATTCAATGTAACAAGACTTCTAGGCTAAAATCCCCTGTAACGATTTTTTCCCATTTTTGGTGCTTAAAATGGGTATGTACGCAGTTTTCCGGGCGCCATTTTGAGTTTTTTCATTTTCCAACATCATATTTGGGTTCAGCAATCTGGAGAACCCCGTGAGTAGCATAACTTTCCATTTTTAAGCATTTTAGAACAGTTTTATTGAATTTATCCGATTTTGAGGGTTCACGGGAGACTAAAGAAATTTTGGGGAAAGGCCGGAAAAAACTAAAGTGTTGGTTTTGTTCAAAATTTTATTACGAACAAAATGAGCCTTGTTGGATCAAAATCGGTGCATGTTCAACAAAATTAGAAATGAATACCTAATTTGTCTGCACTATTTTCAAAATGGGCTTTCAGAAGAATCAAAAGTGCTTCTCTTGTCTTTCTCGGAACAAAAAAAAAAAAAAAAAAACTAGTAAGGGTGTTACCTTTGGCCTGGCCAAAAAATAATATACCCTACACTGCAGGCTTGTATGGGAGATGTTACGCCTTCTTGACCGAATTCACTTAATTTTTGCTTAGATTTTGCACTAACTATTCCAAGTGTCTGCACAAAATTTGGTTTCATTACCTTAAAAAACGCTTTCAGTACAGGTGCCACGCCATCTAATCTTAATTCGTGTATTTTTTGTTCAGAGCTTGCAATTAATGTTTTTAGTGTTTGGGTGAAATTTGGTAGTATCATCTTTAAAAAAGCCTTCAGTATAACATTTTACACCTTTTGTTTATATGAGAGGTGCCTTTTTGTCCAAATTAACATATTTTTTGCTCAGAGCTTGTGTTTATTATTTCTAGTATTTATGTGTATTTTGTTTGCGTTATTACAAACAAATAATGGCTCTTATTGCGATTTTACTATATTTTTTGTATGGGCGGTAGGTGTGTCCGTTGACCGATTTCGCTCATTTTCAATCCCACGCGCTTACTTTAACAACGAAGCCAACGTACCAAATTTCATTGAATTATCTTGGTTAGTTATCCCGTAAAAAATATTTCCACGCACAGCCATACAGACGGACATGGCTACATCGACGCAGGAGGTGACGCTGATCAAGAATATATATACTTTTCTATACCTGCCACGCCTCCTTCTCTGCGTTACAAACGGAAGGACAAAGCGAATATACCATGGGTGTAGGGTATAAAAAAAAGCCAGAAACCGTTTTTAAGAGTCCTTCTAACTCTTTTGAGACGGTGTGGTGATGAATCTAAATTTTGACCCTATCTAAAGTACACTCACTTTTTTTGTCGTTTAACTTTCCTGTAACCCTTACGCTGTCTGAGCAACTTACCTGAAATATTCAATCAACGAACCAATTGCTTCTGAAAGTTTGTGATGCGAACGTCCCCACGATGACTCTTGTGTAACATCACCAAGTAATGCCCTTGGATCAGGATCTAAAAATTTGTCCATTTGCTTACGTGCAGTTTTACTCAATAAATCCATTTTCGTTAGAATGTTAACATGAGGCATCTCCAAGTTTGCCATTACACTAAGGGCTGCCATAGTTCCTGATAGAAATTTCGCACCATCAATCATAAATTGCGAGTCCACAAGAAATACTGTGCATATACGAAAATTCCATGATTCTAATAACTGAACTAATTCTTTTCCCATTGAGAGATGGGTAAAAAGCTCAATTTGACCTGGCATATCAAATAGAATATAATCATCATCTGGATCACTCTCTAATTCGTCATCGGAACCACCACATAATTGTAATTTCAGCCAATCTTGATTTTTAATAAGGAATTCTAAGCAAAATACTAAGCCTCCATTTGGACCAAAACGTAATTCATCATCATCCATAGCATCGTCCAGTTGTATAAGATCACGTATATCAACTAAAGGCTGATAATCAAAGTGTTCAGCAGCTGGATCCAAATTAACAACTTCAATAATACGTCTTGAATCCTGAGCATGCTTTTGCATATATGAACAGTAAGTTGACTGAAAGAATTATTAAACTGGATAACTAATCCACATTATGATCTTATATAAATATTAATATTTACCTTACCACTGCCTGCAGGGCCAATTACCACCTGTGCGTAACGCATTTTACCTAAAAATCACGGTGTTTTTTTCAAGATTTCTGTTTCCAAAAAATTTAAATTTTGCGATTGGTCTAGATGCGGTGTTCAGAATGACAAGATAATATAGGTCGGAAACTAAAAGGTTACGAAATTGCCAACTACCTTCTGAACAAAAAGATGTTAGGGAGATTCGTTCAAACCGCGGAAATTTCTACAGCTTATGTCAAAGTGACACAAGTTTGCACGTAGTTATTTTCACAGCTCCGGATCGATTGAGGCCCCTATTGCGGTTATTGATTCGCAATAGATAAACGCTCTTTTCGATTAGCGATTGTCTTAATAGAACGTTTGTCGACTTGGAATAAGCAACGTAATCGATAGCTTTTATATCATTTTGTTTTGATAGATGAATTTATTTTGCTGGAATATTTTGTATAAATAGAAAAGAAAATGGATGAAAGGTAATAATTTTTGTAATAACAATTGTTTTACAGCAATGATTGTAATAACAAAAACATTAAAAATTATTTTACTAATTGCAGTGCAAAAAGTATCAGCAACAAAAGGCAACTTTAACGGTTGGTTCAATAAATGGAGTAAAATGTTGCTATTTCCAAAGGATTTTGCACAAAAACACAGGCACGGAGTTAGTGGAAAGCTATTGCCCAGGAATTAAACCGTTAGCTCCACGGGAAAAATGCTGAAGGATTGAACGAGTCCGTCAGTCGGCGTCTTTTCCTGGGAAAATTCACATAGTTTCCATCTTCCTCTGTGTCGTCAGACCACCAAAGCTTCAAACAATTCATTTTTGTTAAAAATTTGTTCCGAAATATTTCTTATTTCATTATATCGCAATCGATGGCTATCGCGGAAATTTACTATATGCGAACAGCTGATTTTTATCAATTTTTCCTGCACATTTGTTATGATTCTGATGCAAAAAATAATTTTAAACTATGAACTATGATTATTTACACACTTTTACACAATCTGATTTATGGGGTTTTCATTCAGTACAAAATGCGCATTTTTACGCAATTTGAATGAGTTCCCCTTTTATTTCTTCCGAAAAAACCGATACAAATAAGTGTCACAAATATTTTTATCTTCTGAACAATACAATATAATCTCGCAATTTGTTATTTTGACGGCTGTCAATGGAATCAACCAAAACAAAGTGGTTTGTAATTATAAATAAACCGAAATGTCCTTTTATCTAAAGAACCAACAAAAAGAGCATTTGAAATTATTACTCGAACGCCCAGCTGAAGATGTCGTGGAGCTATGCAAGTCAGCTTTTGAGTATTTAATTAATGGACCGAACAATGAACGTTACGAAGCGATGGCAAAAAAGTATACTACCAATGCCACCTTAATACGAAATACAATCGAAGCACTAATCTCATTATTAATTGATGCAACCAAAGCAAATGCAAGCGAAACCGATATGGAAAAACTGGAGACTGATGGTTTCTCAGAAGATGTAATCTTAATACTTGGCCAATTTGTATCAAGCAAACGACGTTTTATAGAAGGTTCTATTAAATCAGCCTACATACGCGCTTATCGATTAGTCAATTTGGAATGGCGCTTAGAAGTACGTGTGGCGTCACGTTCTCTCTTGAAACAAAACAACGTTTTTGTAACAATGAAATTGTATTTGCATATGGAACCGAAACAGGAGAATAGAGATCTCATTGAAATCGGCAGTAAAGAGCCTGTGCACGATGAGGAAAAGCGAAATCGTAGAGATCTATTGGTGCAAACTGATCTCAATAGTTTGGTACATATCATACGTGTGTTAGAAGATGCATTAATTGAGTCCAGGAGTAGACGTATCAAGAATATTGTGGACGCGATACACTAATGTTAATATAATCTGTATATGAATTTTTATCAAGTTGAAATCACATTTAATTTGTACAGTAAATTTTAATTTAATAATAGGTCATTTATTAATGCAAAAATTTTATAATTTTTTGATTTATCTATGCATTCGCCAGGGCTTCTTTTGCTGCAGCTTTTAGTGCCACCTTCTTCTTTTGTCTGTCTTCTTTTTTTTCTTGAGTGCTCTTTTTCAAACCCTTCACCCGACGCGTTTGTATTTTGGTAACATTCTGCCTACCCAAATGTACACGTCCATGTGTATTTCCTAGTTCATCACGAGTAATATTCTTCTTTTTAGTAACTCTAAGCTCCTTGGGTTGTTTACGCGCCTGTTTGTACAAATCTTCAGATGCAATTTTAGTGCGACGTATAGAAAAATCAGCCGACGGGCCAATTTCAACCAATTCAATACGAGGAGTCTTGACACCAGATTTTTTCAACAATATTTTATACGAACGCATGTATATGTTCATATCTTCAGTGCATGTAAAACTCATAACATGTTCTATACCTTGCAATCGTATGGCTTCTACTTTATCTTTTTGAAAAGTGTCTATTAACAAATTACGCAATCTTCGTAGTTCTTCGGTTTGGTTCCATTTTGGACCATTGAACACTAAACAAGGTTTAACGCAAGCACCAATTTTATCGTTTTTGAACTCTGGCATTGCTGTGTAATGCTTGATGCCTAATTCTACCATATCCAGTATTTCATTCTCGAATATACGTCCCAATATTAAATTGTCTGGGCGTTTCTTTGACGTAGAACCAAATGCAAAAAGTGCGCATTCATTTTTAATGGTTAAACTGAAAAAAAAGACAATTTCTTTTATAAGTTTTTGATATTGGTTCATTTCATGCTTACAATTCCAATGATGAAGGATCATCGAATGGCGTTATGTCATTGTTACGATTAAGTACTTTCACAAGTGGCTTTTTTAATTGATGAAAATCTTTCATACAAAGCTTAACGTTTCCACCACATTTTCGTCCATCCACAAATAGCATATTTCGTGTATTTTCAATAAGCTGTGGTTCCCTGGCTAATAAAATCTTTTTTCCCTTACGGGTTTTCGGCTTCCTGTAAGTAATGGGCATTTTTATAATTATTAATAATATTAATATTATTATTACCTTATTCTCATCAAAGACATGGTTTTAGATTATTTAAAAGCTATTTATTTTTTAATCGTGTATAAAACAAAAACGTGCGATTTCTATTTTGACATTTGATTAGCGTGTCGCATTCAGAAGAGAAAATGTTCCGTATCGGTGCACGTCAGCGATCATATTTGTCAATCAATAACACTACACAACAAAAAATTTTGATCGTGCATAGAAGTTTTTTGTCAGCTCTAGATTTTGAGGTTAAAAACCCGAATACGGTTATTTTTGAGGTTAGATTCTGACTCCACAAATCTTTTTTTTATTTTATACAAAATTCATCAAAATGAGCTTTTAAAAAGTTCAAAAGTTATGGCCGAATTAGGATAAAAAATTAAATTCTATATAACGACTAACCCGAAGCAGTCTATGAATTATGTGATGTCATCTTAAAGTGACCATAGCTTTTGAACAAAGCATCGTGCGACAATTTTTAAGAGCTCATTTTGAAGAGAAAGAGTAGTACTGATGAATTAAGTAAATAAAATAAAAAACAATTTTTGCAATCTGCATCGAACCTCAAAAATGTTCGTGTTTGTCGCTTCAACCTCAAATATATCAAAATCTAGAGCCGGGGGTCGATTCTGGTTCAGTGAAACTGTGAAGTGTAAAAAAATTTATGGCTCCCAGAAATAACGCCATAGGAAATAACGCCAGAAAATTTTTTGGAAATAACGCCAGAAAAATTTTCATACAAAATTCTGGCGTTATTTCCATTTTGTTTTGGAAATAAAGCCAAAAACTTTTCTGGCGTTATTTCCAAAAATTATGGCTTTATTTCCAAAAATTATGTAGTTTACAGAAAGGAAATAACGCCATAGGAAATAACGCCAGAAAATTTTTCGGAAATAACGCCAGAAAAATCTGCATACAAAATTCTGGCATTATTTCCATTTTGTTTTGGAAATAAGGCCAACAACTTTTCTGGCGTTATTTCCTAGTTCATTTTTGGTTTTATTTCCAAAACAAAATAGAAATAACGCCAGAATTTCTTACGGAAATTTTGTTGGCGTTATTTCCAAAAAATTTTCTGGCGTTATTTCCTATGGCGTTATTTCCTATGGCATTATTTCCAAACATTCTGGCGTTGTTTCCTAATTAGTTTTTGGCTTTATTTCCAAAAATTAATGCCAGAAAATTTCTGGCGTTATTTCCAAAAAATTTTCTGGCGTTATTTCCTATGGCGTTATTTCCAGGAGCCAAAATTTATCACTTTCATTTTCACCGAATCCTTTCACTTCACTTCATTGATTGAAGCGATTTTGGTTTACAAAGTGAAAAAAGCGAGTTGAATAAAATTTTCAATGTGTTGTGTGAAAAATAACTGGATTCTCTAGCTGAAAAATATTGGGTGTACAACTTAAAAACCGGAATTCGACGGTGGATGTCCGTACTAACAAATATCGTGAAAGCTCGAACTTTATATATATGTCATTTTGAAGGTACATTTGACAGCTGTCAAAATCAGTCAACAAAACAATTTTATCTTGTGTGCATCATTATTATTTTTCACGATGAATAACTTCGAAAATTCGAGAAAAGACAGCATTTGCGGGAGGTTCTGTTGGGTCATTTTTTTTGTAAAGAAAACTGCTGCGGAAGGTCATAGCTTGCTTGTAGAAGTTTATGGTGACGATGCTTTAGGAAAAACACAGTGTTCTGAATGGTTTGAACGCTTCAAAAGTGCCGATTTTGACATCAAAGACAAAGAACGCCAGGACAGCCAAAAAAGTATGAAGACGAAGAATTAGAGAAGCTACTCGATGAGGATTCGTGTCAAACACAAGACGAGCTTGCCAAATCGTTGGGAGTGACTCAGCAAGCCATTTCGGAACGTTTGAAAGCCGCCGGATACATTCAGAAGCAAGGTAATTGGGTCCCCTATGAGTTGAAGCCGAGAGACGTTGAACGGCGCTTTTGTATGTCTGAAATGCTGCTTGAGCGCCATAAAAACAAATCATTTTTGCATCGGATTGTGACTGGGGATGAAAAATGGATCCATTATGACAATCCCAAGAGCAAAAAGTCATACGTGAAACCCGGCCAACCAGCCAAATCAACCTCGAAGCCAAATATCCATGGCGCCAAGGTTATGCTGTGTATTTGGTAGGATCAGAAGGGGCCGTTATATTATGAGTTGTTGAAATCGGGCCAGACAATCACAGGTGACCTGTACCGAACACAATTAATACGTTTAAAGCGTGCCATCATCGAAAAACGCCCGGAAAATGCGACCAGACACGAAGCAATAATTTTTCATCATGACAACGCTCGGCCGCATGTTGCAAGACACGTGAAAAACTATTTGGAAAATAGTGGATGGGAAGTTTTGGCTCACACGCCTTATAGTCCGGACCTTGCTCCGTCTGACTTTCATTTATTTCGCTCGATGCAAAACGCCCTCACCGGAATACGCTTCACATCAGAGCAAGGCATCCGAAATTGGATAGATTAATTTTTGGCCGCCAAGCCGGCGCAAGTTTTTTGGGATGGAATTCATAAATTGCCTGAAAGATGGGGAAATGTTGTAGCTTCCAATGAACAATACTTTGAATAAAATATATTGTAACATTTTTCCACAATAAAGCATCAAATTTCGCTAAAAAATTTCGGTTTTTAAGTTGTACACCCAATAGTTTGATTTAAAATACAAATTTTATACACACACGTAATGAGATTCTGTAGCTGATGTGATAGAGGGTTTAATATTTTAATATTTCGGAGCATTGTGTTAGGAGTTCAATCCCA
Source organism: Calliopum simillimum (assembly GCA_951812925.1). Classification (NCBI taxonomy): domain Eukaryota; kingdom Metazoa; phylum Arthropoda; class Insecta; order Diptera; family Lauxaniidae; genus Calliopum; species Calliopum simillimum. The sequence goes on from OX638368.1 coordinate 27,299,850, forward strand.
ATGGCGGACACTTATTTATTTTTTAAATTTTTTTTAAGCAATTAACGCTTATCTCTTTTTAGTTAAGCAGAGGTAAGAGCTTACTCCTTAAGAGATACAATGAAACGATGCTTATTATGGAACGTAAGTGCTTGGTGCGGACAAATACATAAATGCTAATGAAAAGCTTTAAATCTCTCTTTTTCCCCTTGGTCGAAATTGATTTTTAGAATACAAATAAACCACGATTACGGCCACACGGTTCTAGCTAAGAGAATGAAACTTGGTACAGATAATACTTGGGGTCGAAGTGTGATTGAGATTCAAAACAGGCGGATAGTTTCAGAGTCTACAAGGGACAGACTGTCTGATTTGCGATCCGATCTTAATCACGCTGTCCACTTGCTTTAGGTGGTCAAAACGAACTCTAGTTTTTTAATTGAACCAACTAAAACTGAACTGCGATGGAATAAACGGCGTTAAATTGAAGCGAAACGAATATAGGATCAATCGGGGTCGTGGAGTGAAAATTCCTTATATTTTGCAATTTTTAATTTATCCATCTGATTGAGCACCTTCAGTTTCCGGTCATTTACATCAACTTATTGTTAATGTTTTATAGGAAACCGAATTTGAAATATTTTTGTTGATTTGTTTATGTTTGTTTTTCATTAAATTAAATTTTTATCATTGTCGAATTTGTCGGTGAAAACTTTTGCTTGAGGTGTAAAAAAACTTTTCACATTTTTTAAAATATTAAACAACAAGAATCGCTTTTACGGTGAAGTGATAAAAAATCTTTTCACTTCGACTTTTCACTGAACCAGAATCGACCCCCTGATGGGCCAAGTCTGACTTCAAATTTGGATTCTACACCGAAAGTTCCTTCAGCTGCCCTGCAACAAAATCATTGTTGTGCTGTGTAATTCATCAGTTTTGAGCATGGTTCAATAACAATGGTTATGGCAAGCTGTCAAAATAAAACTAGTAAGGATGTTACCTTTGGCCTGGCCAAACATTAAATACCCTACACAGCAGTATTTTGAAAATTTTGCTTTTATGGGAAGTGCCTATTGTCTGAATTCACCCAGTTTTTTCTCAGAGTTTGAATTTATAGTTCTTAGCATTTGAGTGAAATTTGGTTGTTTTATCTTAAAATATTTTCAACATAGCGTTTTGAACCCTTTGCTTATATGGGAGGTGCCACGCTCTCTTGTTCGATTTGATTTAGTTTTTGCTTAAAGCTTGTATTTATAATTCTTAGGCCCAATTTCACAGTGTGAGCTTAAGCGTAGTTTATCTGTTGAGTGTAGTTTAACTTCAAATTTCATTTTCACAGTCATTTTAATTTAAGGGCCGCTTAAGCGCCAGTCAATCGACACTATAAATAGTTAGGGAGGCTTAAGCGGTGTTTATGTCACAATTCACATTGTCAAAAAATTAAAAATAAACAGAATAATTTGAATTCAAAAATAAATTTAAATAAACAATTACTGAAATTTTGAGTAAATGGAACAATTTGGGTAAGTATATAATATAAATGATTTATATTAACTTTCAATAAATTTCCAGGAATAAGTTACATTTGTATCAAAAGGACAAAATTTGGAGTGCATACATTTGCGTCATGATGACTTCGATGGATGCGATCTATGTATTCTCTTGAAACTTTTAAGAGAAGCATAGGGCCAGTGGGATGAATATCTCAAATTATTTGGAACATGCAGCGTTTTATTATTTAAAAAAGTCAAATTGAAACCCAACGTCTTCAATTGCAAGCGTTCAATTCTGACTGTTTTCTCTCCAATACCGGCATCAACAAGGAAGAATCGAATTGGAAGTTTGGTTTCAATAAAAGTCAAAACAAAATAACTTTATTGGTTGTGTTTATTTATGCCTACAATTTCAAATTTTTATGAAAACTACATCCATTAGTTTTAATTGCGATACTCCAATGTATTCTGGACATTGGGTGGTATTAATAAAAAATAGCAATTGCTTCAAGATAACTTTTGTAGTAAAGTAAATGCAAATAGCATTTGCTTAAAATTGGTATGAATAAAATTTATGCTTGCTATAGCAAGTTCGAAAAATCGAAACTAGCATTTGCTTTGTCATATTTGACATTATATATTTAAAATACAAACAAAAATTGAAATAAACAATAAAATTTTTCTTCTGGAATTGTTCAAAATGTGCAGGCAAAATATGAATTATCATTTGTGCACAATACAAAAAACCCATTCTCTAGAAGCTCTTGGAATGCTGCCACCAAATCATCAGTTAAGCAAGGCTTTGAATCAAACTGTGTTATTGGGCGATCTGTGCGTAATTTTCCACAAAAACCAATTGCGACAAAATGATATGCCGTAAATGCTATGCCCGGTTGCATCCAAGAACTACCAATTGCCGCAAGAAGTGTAGGCACACCAACAACTTGCGTCATGGAAGAAGTTGAAGCAGACGACTGTAATGTATCAACATTTGATAAAGTTTCTGGGAGTTAACCAGGAACAGGCCTTTTTTTTTCATGTGCAAATGTTGTTTTTTTTTTTTTTTTTTTTTTTTTGATTGCAGGGGCATGGAAATAAAAGAATCGTATTAAAAAAAAAAAAAATTTTCGCATTGTTCAATGGGGTTTAGCAAAATTAGTCTTGGTCTCGAGTCTTGTTATTGGTCTTGGTAATTTTGAGAGACCAAGAACAAGGCGCTGATATCTTTGCAGGACCAAGACTGCTTGGCCACGATAATCATCAAGACCAATACCGCTTTTCAGTCTTGGTAATTTATAGTTAATAGTTATAGTTATAGTTCTTGGCTTTATACTGATTTTACAACGAAAGCTGTGTCCCAACACAATCGATACAAGAAGTATAATATGCAGATTCATTTTAGGTAATTAAATTTAAAATTTAATTAATTTCTATCCCTATGAAAATTTACGGCAACCAATATAGAACAAGATTTCTGCATGATTTATGTGTAAAAAGTACCTAGCAAACTCTCGTAGTCAGCTAGAGAGCAGACTCAGAATATTCAAGCAAATGCTACGAGTAAAGTCTTTTTATTCATACCAATTTAAGCAAAAGCTTTTTTCGAACAAAGCAAATGCTAAAAAATATTTTTTTCACATACGAATTGAAGTAAATGCTACAAATTAAAGCAATTGCTTCGAGTTTTAGCAAAGTAAAGTTTTATTAATATGACCCATTATTTATTCCATATTTCAATACTCCCATCATCTTCAATTTCAATAAATTTTGACTCATTGCGTGCCAAATTGCTAACCATATCCATGTTCTTTACGCCCTTTAGTATCATGTTCGCTAAATGCATTGATAGCATTGTGCCAAACATCCAACGGCAGTCCGCGACGCATTTCCAAACTAGAAGCAATGACTTGTGTTAAGAATAATGGCATCAATATCTCAAAGAGATTAGCATATTATTGCTTTGATAAACACTTCGTATGAGGTGCAACGAATAAAAACCAGGTTCAAGAACGTCTTCCATAATGGGTTTTCCAAAAAAAAATTTTGTGATAGGTAACGTGGCAGCAGTTACGCGGTTCATAGGGCTTCTTGCTGACAAATGCCTCGTTGTCATCATAATGTGGCCCAATATCTTGACTGTTGGTTACAACTATTATGCAGCTTTAAAAAAAAACACTAAAAGCAGTGCAACGGCATAATTGTGGTTTGCTTGCTATGAATTGAATATTTTTTTAAGAAATTCCATATAAACAAATTTTGTTTACTGTCAAATTTATTTGCATTTTTTTGGCTCGTATCTATGCTAATGACAAAAGTGAGCTAATCAACTGTGAAATTTGAAAATATTTAAGGGCCGCTTAAGCTACCCTAACGGTTTAGCTAAGCTAAAGCTTAAGCTCACACTGTGAAATTGGCCTTTAGTGTCTGACGAAAATTTAGTTCGATTATCTCAAAAAACGCTTTCTGTATAGCGTTTTGAAGCTTTTGCATATACGAGAGGTGCTACGCCCTCTTGTCCAAATTCGCCCAGTTTTCGCTCAGAGCTTGCTTTTACAATTCGTAGTATATATGTGTATTTTGGTTGTATTATCGTGAAAAATACTCAAAAAATTGCATTTTGAATATAATTTTTGTATGGGCGGTAGGCGTGTCCGTTGACCGATTTCGCTCATTTTCAATCCCCTGAGCTAACTTTGACGACAGAGGCTGTGCACCAAATTTTATTGAATTATCTTGCTTAGTTTTCTCAAAAAATGTATTTCCACACACAGCCAGCCAGCCACCCAGCCAGCTAGCCAGCCAGCCAGACAGACGGACAGGGCTATATCGACTCAGGAGGTGACGCTGATTAAGAATATATATACTTTTCTATATCTGCCACGCCTCCTTCTCAGCGTTACAAACGGAAGGACAAAGTGGAAATACCCTGGGTGTAGGGTATAAAAAATGGAACCCTGCATCTTGCCTTCCTATCTGTCAAAAGACTAGAAACAGAACAAAGAAAGAAGTCATTTGAAATTATTTAATTCAATTGGTTTCTAAATTTTTAGAATTTTAATATTCAGGAAAGCAGAAAAGCACGTAAGGTTTTTGTTTACCATCGTAAATAACTCCTAAATTATTGTTTTCTATTTAGCTGCGCAAATGGAAATGGATAGAAAACAATTTCCGGAAACCAGCGAAATATGCCGCCAAGCATTATTGCCATCTTCAGCGACATCACTTTCAGCATCTTGATATTCCAAGTGCACCAATAGCTGTACCACTAGCTCCTGCAGCGACTACACCCACTCCAGCACCAGACAACGTACATCAAGACTCAATTTTGCTTCACCAACAATTGGACCAAGTTACAAAAGAAAGTGAAGCTAGTAACAAGCGTTTTAAGTTTTTTGTCCAGCGTCGACGCCTAAATTCATTGGCAGGAACACAAAACATGGACACATTTTCTTTTGAAGCGATCGCGCGACAAATGTAGTGCGAAAATGGCCTTTTTAACTATATTCACACAATTAGATTGAAAATTTTTATGTTCGAATAATTTGTATTTATATTTCAATTGTCAACTTTTGTTTTGTTTTGGTTACTTATTTTGACATTTTCGTAGTTTAAAAAAATTATAAGAAGAAGCATCATTTGTTATCGCTGCAACCAGGGTAATTCAACCATGGTTTTGAGTGAGCAAGAAAAATTGTTTTAACATTGAATGTTATGATTTAACAATAGCTGTGTTTTTGTGAACAGTTTATCTGTGCTTGTAATCTGACAAACGTATGGGAAAGCAACAAGAAATGTGCTCATCTTAATCCATATTTTATATATAGCAGTTGAATTTATTGTATTAAAGTTAAAAGATAAGAATCCGGTTTTCTTTTCCCATATCATACCACATTCTACGAAAGTACTTGTTTCGAAATAAGTTAGTAGATTTTTTTCAATAAAATATATATCGTCACCTCAATACAACAATTGAAAACAAAATAATAACATCTAAATTTTACACCTCATTTATTCAAACCGCTAATTAAATCAGATTTTTTAAAAGCGTGTAAGTAAGCAATTAATTTATAATTTAAAATTGTTTTTGGAATTTTGCTGAGTTCTTATTTCTTGTATCAAAATCAAATCAAATTCGCATCAAACAAAGATTTATGAAAATTTAATGGAGGAATAAATTGCAAACTCTTATTTAGCAGCTAAAATTTCACATAAGTTGAAAAATTGGAATTTAAAAGCAAACAATTTTTTAATTTTTAGGAGCATGTTTCAATTTAAAAATTTTCTCTGAAATGGACCAAAAAATATATTGATACTTACACCACAACAAAACATTTTTGGCGTTAGGAAGTAACGCAAAAAAGAAAACAAATAACGCCTAAAAAATAAAATTACGTAAAACCCCCAAAAATAAAATAAGTGCATAAATTATTTTCATACTGATATGGGCTATAATCGTTTTTATTTTGGGCATTATTACGTAATTTTATTTCCAAAATGATTATCGTCCAAATTTATACAAAAATAATTTGGACGTTATTTCGTCGAGCGAGTTTGGCATCACTAAATATTGGTGGTGTAAGAGCACCTGTCGGCATTTGTCACTTTTTCCTATTCGAAATTCGAAATGTTTATTGATCACAAAAAAAAAAAATCTGTCAAAAATTAAAGAAAAACATTTAATTTTGTCGTTGTCGTTGCTTGATTAAATTTAACGCTTTCTAATAACCAAAAAGATTTGTTTACTTATAAGCAGGTTATACCAAGACGTGAATAAAAGGCACGGCAGCTTATATCAAGTCGGTAAGCATTACTAAGAAATAATATATGTGAGACAAAATTTCCATTCAAAAAAGTTCAAGTTAAATAATACACTTGAAAATATTGGAAAAATACTGAACGAATTTACATTTTGGTTTAAAATTAATTTGGTGTTACTAGGTAATATAAAAGTTTTTTGTTTTTTTTTTTTTGTGACTGAAATTAAGATACAAGAGTATTATCGTGGTTTCTAAATTTATTCCATAAATTATTGCGTTTTATTCAATTCTATTAAGCATAGTATTCCATATATCTTGCTAGGTATTAGGCGTTATGACACATGCATACACAATCTTAATTTACAAATTTATTTAATATAGCCTTATAGGCAACAGCAACAACAATGTAGTCATCACATCATTAAATGTCTATCTAAATTCTAAGTCACTATTAACTTAACATCAAGGCTTTTTTAATCATATTCTACGTAATGCATTGTTTATTCAGTTATCTTTTCAATTGTATTGGCACTATGGTGTGATCATACCCAATGCTAGAGATTTTGCTTTAACATCAACGTTACCGCCAATTTTAAAGCAATAATGCTCACAACATTGACCAACTAAAGAACTTAAGAGTCCTTCTTGCTAAGTTGGAATATCACACGTTTTCCATATATAAATGAAATTCGTCACACTAATTGTGACCCATTCCTGTAGAACAGTGTTCTTCAAAGTGTGTGTTGCGACCCTCGCGTTGTCACTAAGCAGGAGTTGCAAGTTATTTAAAATTAATGGTCGTTATGGATTTTTTGGTTAAGAATGTTTGAAGAACACATTAGGGTGTTATTTATTGAACAACATCTTTAATCACTCTTTTTTTAAAGAAACCATGGAATGACAAGTAAATTTTTGAAGAATATTTTGTGGATCAAATGATTTTTTTTATGTATCGGTGTCTGCAAATATCTGAATTATTTGCTAAAAGTTAAGAAATCCTAATTCAAGGTTTACACTAGGAACTTTTTCGAACAAATTCATTGAGTTTTTAGTCAAGCGCAGGGAAACTTTTTGTGTAAGCGGCCACTAAGAAAATTGTGTTAGCAAAACTAAACTCCGCTTCATGCTTATAAAAAGCTAGTGCAATGAATGTCTTTAAAAGATCGCCATTGAAAACATCAAACTGTTTCAGTACTTTTTTCGTATTTTTCAGTTTTAGTATTTTTTTTTTAAATCGGTGTATTCTAAAAAAGTAATACGCAGGACAAAAATTGTGACCATTTTTTACTATGTTAGAAATGTAGTGCAACTTTGAGTTGTATACCATTATAAAGATATTTGTGTGTAAATGCGCAGAAAGTTAAAAATATTTTAATACTAGCTGGCCCGGCAGACGTTGTTTTGCCTTTTTTCCCCCATAAAAAAAAAAAATTAATAATGCATTTTGATAAAATTCATACAATTGTATTGTGTAATTCTTCTTTTTTGGATACTTTGGGACTTTGCTTCAAAACGTAGAAATGCATTTTATAAAAGATATCAACGCTTGAAGCACTTCTTCTTGCGTGTCGAAGATTATATAGTTGGTTATCTGTGTGATTAGCTACTCACAATAATATTTTGATTCATTTTCTGAATAACTTTTTTTCCGTACACTTTGTTTTATTTACTTAGATTAATTTTCTATGTAATTTTTTTTCGGTTGTTAATAATACTTAAAAAAAATTTATTTTAAGAATTTGTATATCTGTATGCGGGCCACCCTTAATAAAATTTGTTTTCCCTTCAATCCCATGTGAATCGAAAAAGAACAATTTTAAAAATATTTTTTATGAGGGCCACCTTAAATATGCACCCTAATAAATCCAACAAATAAGAGATCATTAAAATCGGTTTAGCCATTCATGAGTTATAAATGTTGTAACTAACACGATTTTGTTTTATATACACTGTGGTTGGGGGTAGAACACCGGAAAGTGTAGGATTCCTGGGACTATTCTGAACAAAAACAGGCTAATGATCCTATGCACAAAGTCGCCAATTAGTGCTTTCAGGCCTACAAAATAAATGTACCGGACCTCAATTCAATTGATATCTGTGGTGCGAAAAAAATCCTTGGTGAATAAGTCTCTAATTTGCAATAAATTTTTTTTTAATGCCGGTTACAGCACCTTTAAACTGCTATCATTGGACATATACATTGAGAAAGATAAAACTCAGCTGGTGGTCAATGTTTCTGACCAACTAATCGCATGATTTCCGAAATTTTATTAGGTGTAGTATAAAAGGCTAACACAAATAAAAATATATTTTATAATCATTTCATTTTATTTGAAATGATAAGTTAAATGATAACACCTTTAATTAGTAATAATCAGCATGGTGTTTTTTTTTTGTGTTTGACATATCTTTTTTGTCGGCGCTCATCAAAAAAAAAAAAAAAAAAAAACTCCCCAACCCATTAACATTAGTTATTGACTTCATTTCAATTCAATTTGTGGTTAAAAAATTTTACTAAATTAAATTACCTTTACAGATTAATAAAAAATTATAGATCCCAATAAAAATAATGGAAATATCTACCGACGAACAAAGTGATGGTGGTCCTTTGCAACCTCCCACACCTCCACAAAAAGCAACAGCAACTGACACTAGTCCATGTGCCTCATATATGGCCAATTTTCAAAATATGCTTGCCGAAGGAAATCAACCTATCATGACCAAAGAGTACAAGCCACAAGTTGCTTATGAATTTGAAAAATATTTAAATCCTCAAAGCTTGAAACGTCATGTACTGAACAGTGAAAAGATGCGTAAAATTATTGAACACTATGCACATGCACAAAATTGCACGCAAAAGGAAATCGAACGTCAAGCCAAAAGTATAATTGATGAAATCGGGCTGGAACGTAATTTACCAATAATACGTTGGTGTGGCATGGCTATAACAGCAATCGGAAAGCGTATTAGTAGCGGTATTTATGTCAATTCAGCCAGCATGGATGAAGTGAAACAAGGTTTAGGTAAAAGTCCAGTGTTGTATCTACCGAGTCATCGCAGCTATATGGATTTTATATTAATGTCATACATTTGTTTTCATTATGAGATTGAAATACCAGGTATCGCTGCTGGCATGGGTAAGTAGATTGTTGGACAATATTTTTATTTTTTTTTTTGAAATGGAAAAAACCATAATTTTAGATTTATGTAGTTTTTGAAAAAAGTTCGAGAAACTGTTTTTTTGAAATAAAAAACGAAATAATTAAAAACAAGAATAGTTTATTTCGATATACATATTTGTCGATGCTGAATCCAAATTCGGTCTCAGAATTGGTGCATCACATACCTATGATTTTTGAGTAATTCTAACTTAAAAGTTCAAGATCACGATTTTTGAGGTTATATTTAGGGCGCACGAAATTGTTTTACAATTTTCTGTTAAGTGCAGCATTTAGTACTATTCTTCGTCTTTAATATTAGTTATGAAGCTGTCTTAAATATTTTCCTTTTAAAAGTTATGACCATTTGAACATGACTCCATGAAAGTTAACGAAGAATAGAACTAAATGCTGCATTTAATCAAAAATAAAAAAATAATTTCGTGCGTCTTCTATATAACCTCAAAAATCGTGATTCTTGAAATTTTAGGTTAGAATATCTCAAAAACCATACGTGATAGGCGGATTCTGATACCGAATTTGATTCAAAAATTACTATTCGTGTTTTGAGTCATTTCGTCTTTTATTTCAATAAATCCGTTTATTTTTCAAAAACTGCATAGATGTAAAGTGTTGTTTTTTTTTTTTCTAAATTCAATTACGAACAAAATGAGCCATGTCGGACCAAAATCGGTGCTTTTTCAACAAAATTAGGCAATAAAGCCTTTTTCTACCTAACTTGCCTTCACTAAAGCTATCTCCAAGTTTGTATCAAGTGATATATCCAACTCGCGCAAGATTCGTTTAATTGTTGAGTAATAAGTTTGTAAACAAAATCCGACTGGTTCTGCTATATATTCAAATTCTAATTCAATTGCCCCTTAATTGCATTGTTATCAATGACATCAAATTTATAAATAAAAATAAATATTTTTTCGCATTAATAGACTTTCATTCCATGTTTGGCATGGGTACTATGCTACGTAAGACTGGTGCTTTCTTTATGCGTCGGAGCTTCTCGAATGATGAACTTTATTGGGATATATTTCGTGAATATATGTATGCGCTGGTCGCAGCATATCATATTGGTGTCGAATTTTTTATTGAAGGAACACGTAGTCGTAACTTTAAAGCACTAGTTCCTAAAATCGGCCTGCTCTCAATGGCTTTGTTGCCTTACTTTACTGGTGAAGTACCTGATATTACAATTGTGCCGGTAAGCATCTCCTATGAACGCGTCTTAGAAGACCAACTTTTTGTTTATGAATTACTTGGTGTGCCAAAACCAAAAGAAACAACAAAAGGATTTTTTAAAGCTTTAAAAATTATTGATGAACGTTTTGGTAAAATGTTTGTGGATTTTGGCAAACCAATATCAGTGAAAGAGTTTTTCGGTCATACTAGTCAAGATCGTGTACAGCGTGCAGCTGTAGCTGGACATTTGCAGAAATTAAATAAACAAGAAATCGATTTGGTTAAAGGTTTAGCAAATGAGGTTTGTTTGCATTTGTAATGCACAATTTTACAATGTCTATTAAAAAAATTTCGTTAATTACAGATAATTTATCAACAACAAGAGCGTATTGTCATAACAACATTTAATTTGCTTAGTCTGTACTATTCCTCAGAGTTGTATACATCAAAGCGTACATTAAATATTGATGAATTAGCAAGTGGTGTTATCAAACTAAAACGCATTTTTGAAGAGCTCGGCGCTCATGTAGCAACCAATGAAAATTGCATTAAACCTGAAATTATAGAAACTGTAGAAATACATTCCGACATTGTACATTTTCGTGTTGCTCATTTATATTGTACACAACTTTCCTCTGGCCAGTTAGCACAAGATATCGATAATAAAAGACTGAAGGCTCACGCACTTTTGCCGCAAACAATGGCCATTGCTGTGCCTACACTGGCTTTACAATTGTATATAAACCCTTGCTGCTTCTGGTTGGCACGTCCAGCATTTTTAATAATGGCAGCTTTAGATCTGTCCAAAGAAAAAGAACAACAGTCACATTTTTCATGTAAAGCAGAATTAAAAAAAGATTTGTACCAGCGTGTTGCCATTATTGAAGATATTTTTAAAAATGAATTTATTATAGAATCGAATCGAGTTCAAGAGGTAAGAAAATTGCAAATTCATTGGTGTATTCTACTTTTGTAAACGTTTGCTCTTTTTTATATAAATAGGAATTCGAGAGGAATCTCAAGTTCTTAGAAGCTCATCAAGTAATATGCATTTCGAAGGAATCGGTAGCAATTAAAATGTATGAAAACGAATGTAGTCGCGTAATATTGTCTGCAATGGCACCATTTCTATGTGTTTATTATCAATTAGCGGTAACATTAAATGAGGTAATTTTATTAATTTAAAAATTTTTTTTCAACTTTAAACCAAGCGTTTTTGTTTTATTTTAGTTTTCGATGACAACGGAGTTTTCTACCCAAGATGTATTTATTAACATACAGAAACGTATCGAACTGTTAATGCAACAAAACATTCAAACCAATGTTCATCCTTATTGTTTGGCATTGGATAATCTCAACATAGCACTTTACTCGTTTGTGCAAGGCGAATATTTGTTCAAGAATAAAGATAATGGTCTTATGCGCCATTATCAAAATTCTACAAAAACATTGAAGAATTTGGAGACTCAACTTTTGCGCTACTGTAGTTTATTGCCATTTAAATATTACTACGAACCAGCTAATGAAGAAGTACAACGTTTATCATCTAAGTTATAACTGTCCCGAAGACATAAGCATAGGCCTATGTCAAATTATTTTTGTGCTGTTTTACTCTGGTTGCTCAAAAATTGTTGTGTTGTTTCTTTGTTTTTATTATTAGCAATTTGTTTTTTAATTGCTGCGCAATTTTTTGGACGCAATTATGCGTTCTGCTTAGCCATATGTTTGTTATTATTTTTTGCAAATATTTAAATTTAAAACTTTATGCGGTAGCTGGTGTTTATTGCACGGTTTAAGTTATTAAATCACTGTATTATTTTATCAATTCACTTAAATTTAAAAAAGACATTAAGTTAAGGTAAAAAGTGTATCTAGCGAACATCTTAAGTTGTTCATTTTTTAAAAAATAGTAAAAATAGTAAATTGTGTTATATGTTTTTTTTTTTTTTTTCATTTTAATTTTATTGACAGAACTGCTGTGTAAACTGTTGTTTTTGTCTAACGCTTATAACCACGTACATAAGCATATGCTCAGCATTTTCTTCACATGGGCGCATTTCTATCACAGCAGCGTTTTTATAAAGCCAAGCCATTTCTTTGCCACCACTACGAACACGTATAGTCAACTTTTGTCTTCCGGTAGTAACAAGAATTTTGTCTTCAATTTCTGATAATAATTTGCTTAGTCCCAATTTTGATTTTGCTGATACCATATATACGTTATCATCATGAGCAGCTAAATCAGATTTCTTGTCTTCAGTTATTAAATCAATTTTATTTCCAACATTTATTATGGGAGGTAAATATGCTGTGTCTGCTGTCGAATCACTAATACTGTGTGCTAACGACTCCAATGTTGTTTCAACATGTTTTATTTGTACTCTATAGCACTCGTGTGAAAAGTCTTGTACGTGTACAATAACATCCTGCAAGAAATAAAGAAGTTGGGTTTTTGAGCTTAAAGGCGGGTGTATTTGATTAATATTAAAGTTCGGAATTTAGGAAAAAGCAGTGTAAGCATTAAATTGAATTATGCTTATCAGCACTAAATTTTTAGCTCATTAAGCTTTTCACTACCACAAAATAAATTAACTGATAGTGCAAATTTTGTCAGTATCAAAAATTCAATTAATGATAGTGGAAAACTTTTCATTAATGAAAATTGATTTGATGGCAATGAAAAAATTACCATTATCACTAAATCTATTAAAGGGGAAAATTTATTTACATTTCCATTTAAGTTTTGAAATTTTAAGGAACAAATTTTAACTTTCATTGATTTGTAATGAAGCTTAATTAATGAAAGTTGCTAAAAAATTTTTTCAAAAAAGTTTCATTAAATTCAATGAAAGTGAAAATTTGTTCCATTAAATTCAATTAAAGTGAAAATTTGTTGCATTGAATTTAATTAATGGTAATGAAAGATTTTTCACAAGTAAACAATTAATTTAATGATAGTGGGAAGTTTTTTACTATCATTAAATCGATTTGATGGCAATGAAAAAATTAACATTTTAGTGATATTGAAAGAGAAATTTTATTTCATTGAATTTAATGGAAATTTTCATTTAAGTTTCATTTAATTTAACGGAACAAAATTTAGCTTTCATTGAAAAAAGTTTCATTAAATGAACATTATTCCATTAAATTTAGTGAAACTTTAAAGAAGCAATGAAAGTGAAAAATAAAATTTAATGCAAAACCACCAAGTCTGATCCTTATAATGTTCAAAACAAATCCTCATTGCTTACCGCCAACATTGCATCTTCAAGTGTTGCTACAAAGCATTCAATTAACCCTGTTGGTAAATCCGACATAAATCCCACAGTGTCCATATAAATAACTTCTAAATTACATGGCAACATGCCTGCATGTGCTGTCACATCCAAAGTTGCAAATAGCTGATCGCGAGGCTGCATTTCCTGTTCATCGGTAAGAGCCTTAATCAACGAAGTTTTGCCAGAGTTTGTATAACCAACCACCGCTACTATAGGATAGTTTTCACGTTTTCTTTTATTTCGTAAAAGTTTTCTTTGAGAATTAAGGTAAAATTGAATAAAAAAATATTTTTAAAAAAAATGCATTACAAAAAATTTACCTACGACTGCGTATACGCTCTAACTCTAGTTTTAGCCTTTTCTCGCGGGTCTTTAATATCTCACGCTGAACATCTGTTAAAGAGTAACCTTGCTTGCGGGAAATTGATAAGCTGGCATCTTTAGCTTGCGCCCAGATGTACGGTATTTCTGCCATTGCTACCTGTAGGCGCGCTTCAGCAGTTGTTGCATGCAAACGTAATATTTGTATAACAACCGAATATCGATCCATAACCGGCAAATGGAATTCACTTTCTAAAAGGCGTTTTTGTGCAAATGATAATGTACCTTTACTGACGAATATACACGTAAGTGGTTTCAAATGGCGCTGTTGATTTATTAATAACTTAAGTTCTTCTATTTTGCCAGTTCCAAAAAGCGTCTTCTTTTCTAACGATTCAAGTGGAACTTTCATTGAAAGGCCTGTACTCCAATTGGGCAGAGAACGTACAAGTGCTTCAGCTTCCTTAATTTGATCCTCAGGCGTAATATTTATATTTTTTTTCGTACCCCATTTCACATATGGCTGTATAACGAAAACATTCTGGGAAATGTTAAAATTACGCGAAACATGCATTGTGTTGCTGGCCACTTCGTCATAATCACTACGATAAAATAAAAAATTATTTAGTGGAATTAGTTTCTGGAAAATGAACATGTATGCCTGAAATATTAAGTTTTGGATATCAGTAAAAGTAGGTTCTAATATTCCACTGATATTTCCTTTTTTTTTGTTTTTAATTAAAAAAATTTCTAAAAGTGAACTTCGTCCTTATTTCTAATCATTAAAAGACTACTCACCGATCTTCTAGACTTAAAGTAGCATCTAAATCATTATTGGCCTGGTCATTTTTGTCATCGTCTTCACCAGTTTTACTAATTTGTTTAGCCTCATAAAAACTTTTTCTACCGCGAATTCCTTTCACACCCTTATGTTGCGTGTATTTATAACGAATCATAGAATATGTTAAGTTATACTCCGGTGTAGTACTTTTCAATATATTCGGATAGGTGCGCATTCTTGGAGTGAATTTTCGCGCTAACATTACTAATTGATTTAAAAACATATTTTCTGTGATCAAAACTTTAAACTTAAGCCTAGGGTAGTTAAGTATATTAAAAATCAGGTTCCTTTAATATTGTGTGCTTGTCTTCAGCTGCCATCCAAGCTGCTTGACAAGATTTGGTACGATCGGCTGTAATTTTGTACGAAATAAGCGAAGCAGCAACTGCAGACACCAAAATATTAAATTTATCCGGATAACGAGTCTTTGCTGAAAGACCTTTTTGTACAAAATAAAATCCGGAAAAGCCTTTACATAAAATAAAAAAGGCAATTAATTAATTATGCAATTTTAATTTAGAGTTAGATGTACTTACCCAAACAAAATGCTGACAATCCTGTGAATAATGATCTTGTCATGCAATCTAAATACCCGTCAAAACCAGGATGGATTTCACGTTGTTGATCTTTTAGCTGTTTTATGTCATTCATACTAAAAAACTGCTAATTTTCACTTTTATTTCACAAAATTTAGCAGAATGGAAAAAAGAAAACAAAGGAAGATGATACACGTTCATTTACTAGTGATGGGAAATATCGAATTATCGTGACATTCGATAGTTTTCAAAAATATAAAATAGTAATAGACTGAGAGCTGAGCACGAAAAAATGGAAAAACTCGATATGTATAGTTTAAATTTTTATGGGAATCGATAGCTTTGGACATGTTTGTTACGAGTCCATCAGTCTGTCGTGTTGAATCAGTTGCCTAAGTGTGTGACCGGCCTGAAAAAGGTGCAAAAATATGCGAAATATTTGCCAAAAACTGATTTTTGCACCTTTTTCAGGCCGGTCACACATCCGGTTGTCTCACTCTTTTAAATTTATAAATGTCACTTCAGTTAAGAAATCTTTTCAACAAGAAAAAAAAGGGAAATGTAGTGAGCAAAAGTGAGTTTTCAAATAAATAAAAAATATGTATAGATAAAAACCAATGATATATTTTCATTTTAAAACCAGAGTAAAAAAACACACTAACTGGTTCTAGGACTATCAGTAGGTGAGCAGGTGCAGTCAAAAAATCAAGTAAACACACAAATCAGCTGTTTACTAAATGCAGAAGCTGTCAGAAACTGTCGTCTGTCAGTTATGTTTCTATGCATGTCTTATATGTGTCAGACAAATAAATTATTTTGAAGTTTTCTATTATATATTTGAATAAAATGATTTCTACTGCACTATAAATGTCATTGTTTTGATGTTTTGAAAGAGCGAGGCAACAGCACGCAGCCCGAGAGAAGCCCTGAGCGTTAGACAAGAATAGAAAGAAAATGAAGAAGAATAATGAAAGTAGAAAATGAAGTATAAGAAAAGATGAAGAATAAAATGGGCAAAGGCAAATAGAAATCTGACTGTTGAGTTCAGTTTGAATTTGGCAGAGAACCAGAAAGGAAAGAAATGAAGAAACACTCACGAGTGCAGGGACTCGCTGCGCTAAAAATCAAATCCACATGGCAGAAAATAATAATCCACCAACATTACCGACATATGCAATTTGTACCTAAATTTGCATCATTACTACATTTTTAAATGAACCAAGAAATTTTCGCATATTTGCATATAAGACTTTCGGTGTCTAAGTTGAGACTAACTCTTTTACAAATTTAAGTCAAAAGAATCTAGTACATTCTTTTGGCGAAGAGAAAACAAAACAAATTGTCAAAATTACTGAACTGAACAGACTGCAAAATTAACTTTTGTTTTAATAGAATATAAACAATTTAAATTTCCAAAATGGAGTAAGTATCACTTGTTTTATCACTTGTTCCTTATGAATTTTAATCTAATAAACAAGTTAAAAACTTTTTATAAAAAATTTCAGACCGGGCGCATTCGGTAATGTACCAACAACAACACAGCCGCCACAGTCGCTGGGTATGATGCCACTCGAATCAAGACCATGGAATCTCGACTTAATGCCATGGACGGTGGCGACAAAAAGTGTTGAGCAACCAGGTGGTGTAATGCAATTTAGTGCACAGAACGCATTGCTGCAAGATACAATTCAAAAGCGAGCTCAACTGCATCACAAACGGAAGTCTAATATTGTGCCTACGCAGTAAGTTGAATATTTTCAGGCATGTTCCCAATTCCGATTTCAATCGGATTCGGAGTGAAATCGACCTTAGGGTGCTCTGCATTTGGATATTGAACACAACATCGATTTACCTTTCATTAAATCGGATTGTGGGGTGTCACACATGATGTCACAGATAACTTGAACACAATTCGGTGATTATTTTCATTACAGATTTTAAAAGCATATCTTGTACCGTTTTGGAGAAAATTACAGAAAACTGTGAAAAATTAAAAAATTCCCTCAACTTTGCATTTTTTTCCTCCTACTATCAATAATAGCCATGTTCACGATTCGGTGCAAAAGGTCTTGCATCACAGCATTTGTAAATAGGTGTTGAAAAATCTTGCTATACAACAACAAAATATATAGGATTGAATTAACATTTTCTATACTAAAAACCTATAGCATAAAAAAATGTCATTTTTCAAATAAAAATTTTTTGTTTATGCTCTCGTTCTCTTTGCTCATATGATTTTCTCAGAGAAATACATTTTTTCGTAGCTTGCAATGTTTATACTGTTAATATTGCTCACAATCAAATGGAAATTATTGCTATTTTGCTACTTTGCAAGTCTAAATGCTCCGGATCGTGAACACGGCTAATGAAAAATTTGGGATGGGTTCTAGCAGAGCATTTTCGAAGTTTGGATCATATAATGACACATTTTTATGTAAAAATAAGTTTTTAAAGTTCGAATTTTGCATTTCATAACATTAGAATAGTGTGTTGCTACTCGTACATCAAAGTATCGTTGTCATTTTAATTTAATGTCAAATCTCGTTTTCAGTAAAACTTGTTTCGAAGTGCGGTATTTAAAGATTTTATATAAAAAATTACAAGAATTTCGAGTGCTTTTTCTTTTTTTTTTTGTGTCAAATACATCGTTTACTTACAAGTATATTTTTTGGTTATGTACGATAGTTAGGAAAATAAGCGTTCTGGGCGTGTATCGTCACGAAATTATTTTTTGTTAAGAAAAACTCTAATGCAATATATCAATGACAGACGCGATGTTATGACATATGGCAGCATTTTTTTTCCAATTTCAAAATTCGATTAAAAAAAAAAAATCATCACAATATCAGGTAACCACTTACTATGTATGTCTTAACCAATGGCCCAATTACACAGTGCAACACAAAAAACGCCCCTGGGGTCTCATAAAGTTTTTCTGATAGATTATGAAAAATACACGTATTTCACCGAATATGTGTATCAGTGATTTTTTCCATTTTATGGCTCTTCAAAGCTTAAAATTCGCGTTCTATATGAAATTTTGAGATTTTATGAAAAAACCATCTTATTGTGAAATGTTGCTCGTGTCCTTACCTTTAATTTAAGATATTGCACTTGAGATTCCGCATAGTAGTTTTTGTTTTATAAGCAAAACTGTAAAAATTATGCTATTTCAATATTAGAAGACTGTGATAATTTTTATTTTTTTTATTTTCCGAAATATATGAAAAAAAAAAAAAAAAAAAAAAATACATTGAAAATGGTTTTGCTTATAAAACAAAAACTACCATGCGTATTCTAAAGTGCTATATCTTAAATTAAAGGTAGCGACATGAGCACCATTTCATAATAAGATGGTTTTTTCATAAAATCTCCAAATTTCATATAAAACGCGAATTTTAAGCTTTGAGGAGCCATGAAATGGAAAAAATCACTGATACACATATTCGGTGAAATACGTGTATTTTTATTTTTCATAACCTATCAGAAAAACTTTATGAGACCCCAGGGGCAAACATTTTTTTCCATTTTGTCGCACTGTGTTATCTACCCAATTATCTACCGAATCAGATGAACACGGTGCAAAGTTCCACCAAATCGCTGCACCAATGACAAATTGGTACAAAGGAAGAAGCCTAAAAAGCTTGTTAGGCGAACTTTATTGGCAAATGCTGAACGAACATGAAGAAAGTTGTTAAATTAAAAAAAGATGAATTAAAAAAAATAAACAATTTGCTCAACATCGTTGTTGTTTCTTCAGATGTATATACGAGTTCATAACACAACAAACAAATATTTGTAAAAACATTCTAGCTCACGTTGAAATAGCTATGCTTAAAAGATATCAAACCCAAAAATTGGAGACGAAAAATAACACATTAAAAAAACCCAAAATTTGATCGGCTATTGAGCTGCTTAATGACCCGACTTTACAAAATTCGTACCGCTAAAGCGCCGCTTTGCGACCGAACTTCGAAAAACCCTTTGACAGTTTTTTTCTTCTCATCAATAGCAATCGAAAATACTCTACTAGAATCCATCCCAAATTTTGCATTGATCGTGGGAGGGTAAAAGTGCAAAATTGAGGTTTTTTTTTAATTTTTCATAGTTTTCTGTAAATTTTTCCAAAACTGTACAAGATATGTTTCTAATGTCTTCGAAGAAAATAATCACTGGAGTATGCTTAAGTTATGTTCAGAAGACATCATAAACGAAAAATGAAGATTTCATGTGAAAAATTTGAATTTTTAACCTGAAAGTACGATTTTTCCATAGTACTTGATTTTTCGAACTTTAAACCGTTATAGCGCCGCTTAGCGACCGAACTTCGAAAAATCCTTTGGCGTGTTATTTAGTTGTTAGCATCTTAGTTCAAAAGACCTTTTGGTTGAACTTATTGTATTTTATTGAATTATTTTATAAATAAATAGGCCTTGAATAAAAAAGATTCCATTCCGATTCCGATTCCGATAGAAGTCGGAATTGAGAACATGTCTGATAGTGGGGTGTCACACGAAGGGCACGGGGACGTAGGGCACTTCGAGTTTGTAAGCAAACGAAGGGTAATGAAAGCACCACTTCCCTTCGCTTGCCCTTCGTGTGACACCCCACTATCAGACATGTTCTCAATTCCGACTTCTATCGGAATCGGAATGGAATCAATCTTAAATGCCATGCGTTTCGAAAAACAAAATGTAATCGGAGATTTATTGCAATAAATGAAATTGGCAAACCGATTTACTGAAACGCAATTCCGATGTGGTGTTTAATGTCAAAACGCAGAGATCGAAATTGGAATTGAGTACATGCCTCATATGTTTTAATAAACTGAAAAATTGGAATCATTTTGTTACGAAGATAGTCAAATATAAGACTGAAATGTCTTGGGGATGAAAATTGTCACTATGTCCTCGAAGGCAAATTTCCGATTTCATTTTTTTGCTGTATAAGGGGCTTATTTTTATTAAACAATTGAATCAGTCATTTTTAAAAAGGGATATTTGACAAAATTTAAACTTGTGGCAAATTTCAGTAAAACCCTCATAAGTTTGGTAAATCTTATTTTAATCCGATTTTTGTGATGAGGGTCAACTAACATTGATATTAAGCAGTAATCTGCGTACTTGGAAAAATTATGGACCAACCAGTGTCATCGCCACAACGGCTAAAAAGCAAGAAAATAATTTTCGGCCAAGCGACACATATCCCCTTTTAAAAATGACAGATTC
Organism: Calliopum simillimum; assembly: GCA_951812925.1. Taxonomy (NCBI): domain Eukaryota; kingdom Metazoa; phylum Arthropoda; class Insecta; order Diptera; family Lauxaniidae; genus Calliopum; species Calliopum simillimum. The sequence continues at coordinate 27,320,635 of OX638368.1, forward strand.
AATTTTTTTTGGATGTATCGCGGTTCAAATTCTTTATTAATGTTAAATTTTACTATATTTTTGTAGCACTCCAAAACAATTCATTTCCGAGGAGAAGATTACAGCACATTTCAATGGCTTGCACATATCCAGCAGTCACATACATCCAGCAAGTGATGAATTTGATGAATCACCTGCCGTAGGAATTTCTGATGATGCAGAAAATCGTCCTTCAACTAGTGGAAAATGTTTCACAAATTTAACATACCAAGATTATCAAGTAACAGCCAAGGAGCTTGAAGAGAAACTTAAAAAAGCCAATCGTATAACGATATGTGATGAAATAAAAAAATTACAAGCTGAACAAAAAAAAGTTTCCTTCTTACCAAATGCATTGCTTAATCGAGTAGAGAGACCTTGCACTGCACTTGTGTTGTGGCAACCACCACCTATAATAGAATTGTTGCAGAAAACTACGGGAGACAGCACTGTTAGAGGTGAAAATCCAAACAATATGACTGAGGCATTCGTTGGCAATAATATAGGTGATGATGATGATAACTTTGAACCGATTGACGACTTTATTGATAATAATAATACTTGCAATTTGGACTTTAACAATTTAAAACTAGATGGTATGGACACAGATTTGTAGTTAAGTTTATTTTTTCTAATTCTAACGTATCGACTTTCCATTGTATTGATTAAACGACAATGTTTAGCTTAAGTTTATAATTGATTATTTTGTACTACTGTTGTTAACATTATTCGATAATATTTACTTTCAATAATTAAGCTATGAATAGATGCATGCGTAAATGCTTTATGAAATACTGACATGAGACTGTTTTATGAAATGCTTCTAAAATAATATTCAATTTGCAAAAGTAAACAGTTTTAACATTCAAAAATTGTGTATTTTTTCCAAGAGAATAGTGGTTTTTCTTCAAAAAAGACTAATTAAAACTTTTAAAATCAATCAATCCGTGTGATTTCAATTACTTTTCATTTAGGAACCTTTTTGACGAAAACGGTGAGTCGAACGATAAAAGGTATTAAAATCTCTTTTGCGGAGAATTATGGGTTCTACAAATAATATTGATTTGCATTTACGAAAAAGTAACCGTTTAGGAAATATTCTTAAAAAACCGCAAAAACTCGAATACATTCTGTACTCTACGATAACCCACAATATTATTTGTAGAACCTGTAATTTTCCACAAAAGAAATTCTCATACTTTTTATCGTGCAACTCACCTTTTTCACAAAAAGCTTCCGAAATGAAAAGTAATTGAAACCACACGGAATACGGAACGGGCCTGGTTGCATTTTTACAAATTTTGTTATCTGCTTGAGTATATTCGTTTTAAAATGGTTATAAGTTCGAAAAAGATGTAGATATAGTTTAAAGTGGGTTTTGAAAGAAGTACTATCAAATTATATTTCAAGTAACTATCTTATCTTCTATATATGAATGGGTTTTTTTGAAAGTGGAATAAGTCCACTTTTTCATAAACTGAGATATTAAAGGGTTTGCGTACGACTCAATTTAAAAATATTGGCAAGCGTTATTAAGCCGGTGTTAAGTGTTTACCACTGTAAATTAATCAAATTTTGTTTTGCTGTAAAAATTTTTACAAGTGTAATAGAAAATAGTTGAGTTTTTGTGGTCTGAATGGACTTATTCCACTTTCATTTATAATAAATTTAAAAATTTGTTATACTTTTTTATGACTTATTCCATTTTTACTCACAAAATATTTTGTAAATTAAAGCAAAGGAAAATTTAAACTTAGAAAAATTTTACTTTAAAAACTGTTGTTGTTTCATTTCTTTTCTTTTTGCTCAAGTAGGGCTCTGAAAATTAGTAACAACAACAACAAAAACAAAAAGTTCTTGCCGGACTTACTTTCGGAGATATAGCCATCGGAAGATTGAGATATATCTTTTATAAAAATTATTATAAGTTGGGAACCCCTGAAAGGATTTGAATAATATTAGTGTCATACAAAAGATATGTTAACTTGCTACAAAATTAACCTAGGAAAAATTTTAATCTGAGTCGTGGTTTTAGAGATTGCAGATTTTCAGAAATTTTGACAATTTTTTTTTTTTAAACCATTATTTTTCTAAAACTGTATCATTAATGCATAGTTTTAGTAACATATTATAAAAGCCCAATTTATTTGCTTTCATTTGACATGTAATTTGTACCTGATTTCCTGCAATATCATATTTTTTGAAAGGAAAACAAAAAAGTGAACCAAAGAAATTTTCATTAAATTTAGGAAAACATTACAAGAACAACAATAATATCAACTACAAAAATAAGAATAACAGCAATAAAAACAACAATTACGATGTTTTTAGATAGTTTTCGATTAATTTCGATTCCTGTAGACTCTTCCGATGTTTTCCAATAACTTACTTTTTTGTTTTCCTTTAAAAAAACATGATAATGCAGGAAATCAGGTACAAATTACATGTCAAATGAAAGCAAATAAATTGGGCTTTTATAATATGTTACTAAAACTATGCATTAATGATACAATTTTTAGAAAAATAATGGTTTAAAAAAAAAAAATTGTCAAAATTTCTGAAAATCTGCAATATCTCTAAAACCACGACTCGGATTAAAATTTTTCCTAGGTTGATTTTGTAGTAAGTTAACATATCTTTTGTATGACACTAATATTATTCAAATCCTTTCAGGGGTTCCCAACTTATAATAATTTTTATAAAAGATATATCTCAATCTTCCGATGGCTATATCTCCGAAAGTAAGTCCGGCAAGAACTTTTTGTTTTTGTTGTTGTTGTTACTAATTTTCAGAGCCCTACTTGAGCAAAAAGAAAAGAAATGAAACAACAACAGTTTTTAAAGTAAAATTTTTCTAAGTTTAAATTTTCCTTTGTTTTAATTTACAAAATATTTTGTGAGTAAAAATGGAATAAGTCATACAAACAGAGTTGGGCAAATTGCATTACTTTTTCAATGCATTATAGCAGCATTATTGCATTATTGCTAATGCAAAAAATCATTGCATTGATTTTTGGAATTTAAAGCTATTGAAAAAATCAATTGCATTGATTTTTGAAATTTAATGCTATTTAAAAATCTATTGCAATGATTTTTGAAATTTATTGCTATTTAAAAATCTATTGCAATGATTTTTGAAATTTATTGCTATTTAAAAATCTATTGCAATGATTTTTGAAATTTATTGCTATTGGAAAATCTATTGCATTGATTTCTTAAATTTTTCAATTTGCATTAAATTTACAATACATTGGTAGGTTTTAGGAAAAAGGAATTTTCTTTTCAACCAGGAACTTTTGAACGATACCCTCTTTTTTTCCCCACCAACCAACCAACTCAACCCAACCACCCCCAACACACAACACCATTTTTATTTTCCTTCTTGTTCCTCGGAGGCTTCCTTCTTCAATTATCCTGATTGGTTTCCATTTCACTTCATCATTTCATAATTTATATTCTAATTTTTTTCCTGTTCGTCCTTGACTTGAACCTGGATCCATACATGTTCCGTGATCGCACCTTAACGATCTCAGCCAAAGCAGCCATTATTGAGTAGCTGGCTGTAAATTTATTATATCATAATTATTCTGTCATATTAAAAAAAAAAAAATTATTTTTGCCATCGTTGGGATTCGAACCCGAGCTGCTTTCAACATTCTGAATCGCGCATCTCAACGTTCTCTTCCAAATTCGAATATTTTTTTGTATGAATAAATACATTAATAAATTTTTTTCAAAAATTTCTTTAAATTGTTATTTCCCCCGAGTTCCCAGATTTTTTTTTTTTTTTTTTTTTTAGAGATTTTTTTCGGTTAATGCAAATGCATGAAGGGTTATAAGAAAATTGATTTTCCATATGAATTAAATGTTACTTATGCTTGTTGTTTCAGAAATGATACATAGCCCAGGAAAATTAAAATTTTTCTGCGAAAAAATTCCAAGTGGATATTTTTCACTGGAATTGTCTTTATTTATGCGTGATAAACAAAGTGTGAAAAGTCTATTGCGAAGTCGTGTGTGTGCGCATAAAAAGTTATTCGGGATCTAGGGCTACGAAAATCAGTTTTTTGCAAATATTTCGTTAACGCTTACTTCTACGGAAAAACGTAATGGCACAAATTTGTAGCTCAAGAAATTTCCTATAAAACGGTACTAAGAGTTAAAGAGTGTTAAAATTTTGTGGCAAGTGTATATCGTTAAGGAGATATTCACGAAAATTCGGTTTTTGCGATTTTAAGGTTTTTTTTTTTAAATATGTTAAATATACGGTACCTTTTATGCTTATACATACGTGCCACAAAACTTAAGTCGTATCTTTAGCTGTATATAATAACAAATCCAGTGCATTCTCGATCTTGGCAATGCCCATTTTTCAAGTACTCTTAGATATGAAAGACCAATATAAAACAAACGATAATCTCTTTAAAAGAAATTAGTAACTCCGTCGATTGGGTAGATTTATCAATAACTTCATATGTGAACATATAACAAGGCCATTCGACGGACACCTACATATGTTAGAACGAAACCACACAAATTTTTTTTGAAAGATTTCGAATTATTCCAGTCGCCTATTTCATCATATACTATAGGTTGATTGACGAACTAATGGTAGCAGGACTACCAAGTCCACGACTTTTGATCACAACTAGAGTTCTATCGTTGTAGGCTAAGATTTGGTAGACCCTTTGGAGACAAAATCTTCTGTTTTCAGTTAACTCTTCTGTTATGATGTAGTGTTGTCTTCACGGCAATTGCTGTTAATGGAATCCCTGGAAATAGTCCCATATCATATACAGATGAATCAATAAGACAGTACACTGATATGAGTTCCAATCAACAAAATTTTTGGTTCAGGTGAACACTGCGTCCTGAAAATATTTGATGTAAGACCATAGTTTTTGAACGTAAATTTTTAACTCACACTGATAAGGGAGAGCGCCTATCCTGAATACACATCTATTACATTACATATTACATCTGATTACACATTTCTGAAACAATAAGCATGAGTAACATTTAATTCATATGGAAAATAAATTTTCTTATTAACCTTTCATGCATTTGCATTAACCGAAAAAAATCTCTAAAAAATAAAAAAAAAATCCAAATCTGGGAACTCGGGGAAATAACAATTTAAATAAATTTTTGAACAAAATTTATAATTGTATTTATTCATACAAAAAAATATTCGAATTTGGAAGAGAACGTTGAGATGCGCGATTCAGAATGTTGAAAGTGGCTCGGGTTCGAATCCCAACGATGGCAAAAAGAATTTTTTTTTTTAATATGACAGAATAATTATGATATAATAAATTTACAGCCAGCTACTCAATAATGGTTGCTTTGGCTGAGCTCGTTAAGGTGCGATCACGGAACATGTTTGGATCCAGGTTCAAGTCAAGGGCGAACACGGAAAAAAATTAAAATATAAATTATGAAATGATGAAATGAAATGGAAACCAATCAGGATAATTGAAGGAAGCCTCCGAGGAACAAGAAGGAAAATAAAAATGGTGTTGTGTGTTGGGGGTGGTTGGGTTGAGTTGGTGTGTTGGTGGGGAAAAAAAGAGGGTATCGTTCAAAAGTTCCTGGTTGAAAAGAAAATTCCTTTTTCCTAAAACCTACCAATGTATTGTAAATTTAATGCAAATTGAAAAATTTAAGAAATCAATGCAATAGATTTTCCAATAGCAATAAATTTCAAAAATCATTGCAATAGATTTTTAAATAGCAATAAATTTCAAAAATCATTGCAATAGATTTTTAAATAGCATTAAATTTCGAAAATCAATGCAATAGATTTTTTCAATAGCATTGAATTTCAAAAATCAATGCAATGGATTTTTTCAATAGCATTAAATTCCAAAAATCAATGCAATGATTTTTTGCATTAGCATTACTAATTCAATGCATTAAAAAAGTAATGCAATTTGCCCAACTCTGCATACAAAAGTATAACAAATTTTTAAATTTATTATAAATGAAAGTGGAATAAGTCCATTCAGACCACAAAAACTCAACTATTTTCTATTACACTTGTAAAAATTTTTACAGCAAAACAAAATTTGATTAATTTACAGTGGTAAACACTTAAAACCGGTTTAATAACGCTTGCCAATATTTTTAAATTGATTTAAAAGCAAAATCTTCTGCATAGCAGTAGATGAAAAAATGGACTTATTCCACTTTCAAAAAAATCATTTTTGTAAAAACGTTTTTCATGAAAAATTCTTTTGAGTAATTTTTGATGAAATCGTGGTCTAACGAGTCTGTAATTTTCAATATAAAAAGAGGACATATATAGCTAGCTATTTACTATTCAGCATGCAAAGCTTAAGAGGGATTGAACGAAAGGGATTTGCACAGTAAAAATACTCAAAACGCTATATTTTTACGCCTATAGTAGCTATCGTTATAAAAGTTGGTACATAAATATATATTCTATTCACCTTGAAAAACCTAAGAGGTTGGAAGAGAAGGACGACAGAGATGGATGGGACTTGGAACTTATGTAAAGGGTATCGGGAACGGGCGAACAAAGTCGCTACCGAGCCAGTTAGTCCTGTTATATAACTTCAAACGTTGCCAAAAAAAATGGTGATTTTGAAACTTTTAGTTCAAAGCATCTCAAGATATAGATGTGTTAGAGCGATTTTAACCTGAATTCGGATTCACCATCAAAATATACATATCGCTCATTTACTACAAGAACGGCACAACTGAAAAAATGCGAATATTGAGTTAAAGATACAGACTTATTCATTATATCATGCTTCATATTGTGTAAAAATTGCATGTTAATATCTTTTACGGTCACTGTTTCAATTGAAAACTTTAAACGTATTTTCTGCAAAATCGAGTTTTTTGAGTTGTGTCGTTCTTGTAGTAAATGAGCGATATGTTTATCTTAAATTGCTATTTTTGTTTGTTAGATGTTTTTTTTTTTTAAGGAAAAATCATTTTTTTTTAAATAAAGAGTCAAAAATAAAAAAAAAAATATTTACTCAGACTGCATGGTAGTCTAAGAAAAATTCTCGAGAATGTTTATTCATGATAACTATGAACTCGTGAAGAAATCAAGTAGCATTTGCCGGTGTGCACTTTTTAACTGTACCTTGCTTATTTGCGAAATTAATTACTTGATTTAAAACGTATGGTTAAACTTTTAAATCGACTTTGTTGTTTTAAGAACAGTTTTTGCACAATTTCGACCTTTATCTACTGTGAAAAAGTACATTTGGATATGAAATATTTATATTTATGTTTCATTAAACCCATTAAAAATAAGTCTGCCTAAAAGGTATTTTTCAGACACCAACTATAGCCCAAGAGGGGAAGGGGATTGAGTAAAACATTGAGCGAAAACATGTTTTCTGAAAGTTAATTTAACTAACTATAATATGGTACATACACCAAGCATCACTTTAATCCCGACAAAGAAAAAAAAAATAAAAACGTATGATAATGACAAAAATTACTGTTCGAAACTGCGGTAGAAAATGGGTTAACATTTAAATTGCATGAAATTGAATTGTATCGAAAATATACAATTGTACTTGAAATGTCATCCCTGCCACACTCCATTTTTTTTTTCATTTCGATTTTGTATCGGCATCATTTTCACATTTTGAGAATTTCTGTGTCTATCAAAAATTCAATTTCATTATAGCCGATGGCCATATTTTTGGACAATTTCGACCTTTATCTACTCTAAAAAAGTACATTTGGATATGAAATATTTATAATTATGTTTCATTAAACCCTTGAAAGTTATTTTTCAGCCACCAACTATAGCCCAAGAATGGCAAGGAGATTTATTGAAAACATATTTTTCTGAAAAGCTAGTTCAAATACCTATAATATGGTATATAACATCAAGATTCACTTAAATCTCGAAAAAAAAAAAATCCTATGATAATGAGAAAATTTGCTGTTTGAAACCATGGTTGAATTACCCTGGTTGCAGCAATAAAAAATTATTATTTTTTTCCTTCGCAAATGTCAAATCAGTGAGCAAACCAAAATAAATGTGACAATACATTTATGAAAAAAAAAAAAATATTGTTATATTTTCATTTGCACTTTGTTTTCTCAAAAGCTTTAAATGTTAATGAAAATGAATTGTATGAATTGTATAATTTCGACCTTTATCTACTGTAAAAAGGTATATTTGGATAAGAAATATATATAATTATGTTTCATTAAACCCATTAAAAATAAGTCTGCCTATATTTTAGCCTCCAACTGTAGTCTATGGGGGGAAGGTAAGTAATTTATTTATTTATGAATTTGATGTTCGAAACTGCGGCAGAAAATGGGTTAACATTTAAATTGCATGAAATTGAATTGTATCGAAAAATATACAATTGTACTTAAAATATCATCCCTGTTACACTCCTCTTTTATTCATTTCCATTTTGTAGCGGCTTCATTTCATTTTCACAGAAAAAATAAAAATTCTGTGTCTCTCAGCGTTTCATTTCAGCCGATGGCATTGAAAGGTGTGGACTACGGATTTTCTTTCTGGCTTAAAACGGAGCAAAATATTTTACGGACGAAAAGGGCAAAAGAAAAAAAACCCAAAATATTGTAAAGTGATTATTTTTCAAATCTGTGTGGTTAAAGTTATTAAAAAGTTATTTGTGAGAGTTCAATTAACAATTAAAGTATATAGAAAGCACTGTTAAATAGTGAAAATTAAGTGTAATTAAAAATTAATTGTGTGGCAAGCAAAAAGCGTAATCACTTGAAAATTGCACATTAAAAAAAAAAAAAAATATATCGAAGGGATTAAGGAATACTATATACTAAACGAAAAAAAACCATACGAGTTCTTTAAGAAAAAAGCAAAATAGATAAAAAAATACACATTTGATAACCAAATTGCAAAAATATATTTTCTTTGTACAAACAAAAAGAAAAAAAAAGGTTCTTTATCCACTAGCAATGAGTACGACATCTATGTGCAAAGTGTATCGGTGAAAAAATAAAAAAAATCCAAACCAAATCAATCTGAGAAATACGAATTTTAGAATCTGTACAAGAGTACAAGGAACACAGACAGACACGGCTGCTGATGTGATCCGACTGCTGCGACCGTTGAAAGGGAGGTACGCGCATTTTCGTTGACCTGTGAAATAATATCAAAAATATATAGCAGAAATTGAAAACGAAAAAAAAAAAACCCGCAGAGATAAACCATCATTATTGCCGTCGTCGTCACAATCTCACACCAATACCAATTCCGAAAAACGTACCCTCTTTTTTTATTAATGTGTTTGGGTAGTAGCCGCGACCCAGCTAACAAACTGAGAGAGAACAACAAAAGCAGCATTATAGCAGCAACACTGAGCCAAACACCGAATTGAACCGAACGATCGACTGGCAGTCAGTCACTCACTCACTTGGTCATCTCGATTCTCGCGTATATTGTATTTTTCAAACATTTTGTACTATCTACCTATATACATTTTCATATGTGTACATATGTAAATGTGCCGTATGTTTGTGAAAAGGTGTATTAATATTATATATATGTTTGTACCTATGCAAACAAACGTGCACCAAAATATTAATTTTGCGATTAAATGTTAAAATCCGCGTTAACGCATTAAATATTCAAACTCACTGTGTGTTGTTTGTTACGTTACTTGAACTTTAAGTAAATTATCGTAATAAACTTGAAGTTTTTCATATAAATACATACGTATGTATGTATATATGTACACGAGCATAATTGTACAATTCCAAAAATTTGACAATTAGAAGAGCAGTTTAGTTTTGTTGTTAATCTACAATTTGTATTTTGCTTTGTGGCGATGTCCGAAACGGGGTCGCCAAGTAGAAGTCAAAAGAGCTGTCAACGACGTCAATTGGTAAGTACTTTTGTTAAATTTATGAAGACTAGAATAGCCCAGTGGTCAAAATTTTACCACAAATGTATTAAATAATTTTTGTACTTTTTTGTCACTTTTAGTACTTTTTTGTGCTATTTGGTACGAAAAAGAAAATCCCCTTTATTATCCGTGCTATAATTCAAGAGTAATATAAACAAACAAAATACATGAAGTCAGTGCTATGCTTTTTGTCTTTTTCTTTGTGCTTTATCCTTTTTTCAGCTCTGTATGACCGTGTATTTTGTTGTTGTGAATATTGAAAAATTTGTATATAATTTTACCTAGCTTAAAGTCAAAATATTAACATAATTTTAACTTTGTGCACATCTACACACAAATAACATTCTAATGGTGTATAATTTTAAGTAGTACTCTATTTCTAACATAGTAAAAAAAGATGGACAAGTCTTTCTCTCTGTGGACTTTTGACAAAACAACCTGACTCGAAATGGTCAACTTTTCAGGAGAGCTAAAAAACTAATTTGATGCTTCTCAATTCTTTTTGTGTAGGAGCTGGAACAATTGTAAAAGTTTTTTATTCTACATGAATACTAAACGAATATTTTCCGGTATTTTTTTTGCTCTAAGGTCAATAGGTTTTAGTTATTGTAATAAAATTAAAATATGATGTTTTTGTCAAGTTTTTTTTTTATTTAAGAAGTTCAGTTCTTTCCATAGGAAAAGTAACTTATTTCGAAGAAGTGCTTTTGTCAAACTTTTTTTTTTGCCAATTAACCTGTTTCTTATCTCGACTTAAGATGTTTTGTGAAGAAAAACACCCTTTTCTTATGTCGACTTAAGTTGTTTTGTGAAAAGCATTTGTAAAAATTTTTGTTATTGCAAATGCTTGAATTTTTTTATTTATTTGAGATAAGTTTTGTCAAATGCAATTTGGAACATAACATCGAGATAGGTTGATTTTCAATTCTATATCTCTGCAACTAAAAGCCATAGAGATATGATTGAAATCCTGGAAAATTGATATTGGGGGTGATTATGAATAAATATTCCCGGGGAGTTTTTCTCACACTGCCGTACATTCTCTATTGCAATTTGAGTAATTTTCCTCGGGAACATTGATTCATGATAACTCCCACTGTGTCGAATAAAAATAGAGTGGAACGATCGTGAGCGCGTTTTTGAATAGCAATTTTTAATTTTTAACTGAATTCAGAAGGTAGTTTTTCTTTTCTCACTAAATTTAGATGGATAGAAAACAGAAAAAGCTGACTTTTTATTTTTATAAAAATATTTCATCATCTTTAAGAAAGTACTGGGCAAAAGTTGTTCTTCTTGTGGGTGTTGTTGGTGTTATTGTAATGTTTTGCTAAATTTCATAAAATTTCTTTGCTTTACTTTTTTTGTTTTCCTATAACAAATGAAAGGAAATAATATTTGACAAAAATTATAAGTTAATGAGACTTTTTTGGAAAAATTGTGCTTTTTTATCTCGAAAACCATGACTCGGATTCAAAACTTTTGCATACCGATTTTGTAGCCAGTTAAATACCTTTCATATGACACCAATATTATTAAAAGCAGGGCTGACTTTGATAGAAAAAAAAAAAAACAGAATTTTCAAGTTCAGGAGCTCATAATTTCAACAATTTTAATAACATTAATGGTTTCATTGCTCTAAATTTTTTCTCACCTGAAGGGCGGGGTGACTAACCGAAAAATTTCATTCATTGATTTTACATGATATACCTTTAACGATGCATAATCAGAGTATCAGATTTTGTTAACTTAAGTTCTCTCAACAAGAGATTAAAAAATAAAATCTAAAATTTTTGATAAATTTGGTTGTAGACTTTGGTACACTCAAAAAAATGATCTGGAAAAATTGATTTTCAAATAGCACAAAGTGATAATAATCTCACGAAAAATTACGGTTTGTTTCGGTAATTCAATTACTTTCCTGAATTCTCATGAAAAAGTAATGGCAAGAAAGTAAACTAGTAAGGGTGTTACCTTTGGCCTGGCCAAACATTAAATACCCTACACAGCAGTATTTTGAAGCTTTTGCTTATATGGGAGGAGCCACGCCCTCTTGTCCGATTTTATCCAGTTTTTGCTTAAAGCTTGCATTTATAGTTTTTAGTGTCGGAGTCAAATCTAGTTTGATTATCTCAAAAAACGCTTTCAGTACAGCGTTTTGAAACTTTTGCTTATATGAGAGGTGCTACGCCCTCTTGTCCGAATTCGACCAGCTTTTTCTCAGAGCTTGCGCTGACAATTCGTAGTATTTATGTGTATTTTGGTTGCATTGTTGTGAAATATACTCCAAACTTTGCATTTTGAAGATATTTTTTGTATGGGCGGTAGGCGTGTCTGTTGACCGATTTCGCTCATTTTCAATCCCCCGAGCTAACTTTGTCGACGGAGGCTGTGTACCAAATTTCATTGAATTATCTTGCTTAGTTTTCCCAAAAAATGTATTTCCACACACAGCCGTTACCCAGCCAGCCAGCCAGCCAGCCAGCCAGCCAGCCAGCCACCCAGCCAGCCAGCCAGACAGACGGACATGGCTATATCGACTCAGGAGGTGACGCTGATCAAGAATATATATACTTTTCCATATCTGCCACGCCTCCTTCTCTGCGTTACAAACGGAAGGACAAAGTGAATATACCCTGGGTGTAGGGTATAAATATACGGTTTAATCTTCAAAAAGTACAGAGATAAACAGTGAAAACTATCGAAAAGAGAAGTAAAAACTTGTCGCATGAAAAAATACAAGCGAGCTCTGCAATATTTGCTTAGAATACATTTCAATTATTACTGGTTGAGATTGTAAAAATTTTTTTTTAAAAATAATTTAAATTAAGCAATAAGCTATAGAAATGAAAGTGCTACAGTAGCTCAGTAGATAGAGCGGCGCCTAGAAACACAAAGGTCTTAAGTTCGACACCATCAACATAAATTTTTTTTTATATTTTTATTTTTTTTTTTATATACTGTATGTAATCAGTAAAAATACGGTTTTTCTTTACGGGCGCACAGTTCCTGAAAAAATCAGTAAAAAATACTGGGATTTTCAATGAATTTTTACTGTTTAGTTTTTTCCGTGTATGTTTTACTTATTTGTATATATGTTACATCAAATAACAATGCTGATATTAAAGGCTCAGCAAAACTTAAAAAATCCATTGAAAATTAGAAAACAAAAAATACTGGATTCAAAAAATATTAAAAACGAATGAAATCCTTAGTAGGTAGCTTGAAAAATGCCTCTTTTGTGAAAGGGCTTCGGTGCCTTAAGTTTTTGCCAAATTATGCTAAATAAATAATAGCAAATATCCTTTCTGGGTGGCTATTTCCAGTATTGACCTGAGCTGGTCATACAGTCCACATTTGCTCCTTCATTGTCGATATGGGCAATCACACAGTTCACCATACCCAGTGTTTTGGCGTAAATTTGTCCCGAGTTTGGGTTTCTTTCAAGCCAGCCTAACATCACAAAGTTTTTTGAGTGTGACTTTAAATCGGTTCAAAGTCACCCCAAAACCCTTGTTTTCTAACATACTCCCATATAAAAATGCATAAAAAATACTTAGAGGCAAATATATCCATCAAAATCGATTGATTAGGGAAAAAAATTAAATAATAGTTCTAGTGATATCACTCACCTTGGGCCAGCAATTTTCCTCCTAGTAAATAAATAGTATTTTCTGAGCGTTAAAAAATGCGTCAAAAGACAACTCCTAGAAAATGTAACAATATATCTCAAAGTTCGCGCTAAAATTAAATATTGAAAACAGACGCTAAAAGCCAATATTTCAAGGATACTGGTTGACTCAATAAAAACAAAAATATACAATAATAAGATGGTCAGCTCGTTACTTGATTTTCGGAAGAACAGGGCCATTCGGAAAAATGTCACGCAAAGCGACAAGACGATAAGTGTATTGCTGGATTTTTTTTTGGAATTCTTAATATTTTTATTGTGTTTATTATGAAACTTCAAAAAATTTGAACGCAGCAACAATTTATTACGTTTTCTGCGACATTATTTGCAGCTGGCCCTCATTTCGCGAAAAGACGAGTAGCTTACTCGTTTAAGTTTGCCCATCTTGTTATTTATATATTTTTGATAAAAATCGATAACTCGTCTTTGAGATGATAATATTACGATTTTAATCTTTTTTCCTTGCCGGCTAAAGTCACCCCGAAAGATTCAAGGATTTTCAGTAAGAACTTTTTTATTCGTTTTGACGCGGCTTTCTATTATTATCGTATGTATGTATTCTCCTTTAACTCCTAGGAGGAGCATAGGGCCAATATGAAACATCTCCATTCGTCGCGATCCCTTGCGATGAGTTTGATTATTATTATTATCGTATAACTTATGTTTATTAGAACAATATGAACCTATGAAATTATACTTTCGCATTTGAGAATCCATCAAAAACTGCGGAGTAAGAATAGAGCAACTGGAATAAAATTTTTCAAGGGAAAAGACTTTTTGGAATCACTAAAACTTCCTTGTATATTATTATTATTAATATTATATGTTTCCAATGATTCTGCCAATAGTATATTTAGTAGTTTTAAAATTTGTAAAACTGAATTAACCTCTTTGATTGCGTAATGACATTGTTACAATAGTGATGCTTTGTTAGAGCCACAAGAATAAATAAACCAATTTATTTGAACTAATTTAGTAAGACCTTCAAGTTTTTTTTTAATTGACAACTGGATTTTGCAATTGCTCTAGGCATATAACAAATTTGATATGACTTTTCTCATCAAATTAAAGTTTAAATCATGTTTCGTAATCATTTTTCAAATATGAGGAATTTCATTTAAAATTGAGGACATTTTCGAGTTTTGAGGATTTTTAAAGATTTTTGTTGGCAACACTGCAAAAACTTGTTGCTTAACCATAAGTTTTGAGGATTTTGCAAGTTTTTTGTTGGCAGCACTGCAAAAACTTGTTCCTTAACCATAAAACTGTCAATGTACCCTACATTTATAAGTGCCAAAGCAGTACTTTTACAGGACATTGTTCCAAGACGTTTCAATTTATAATCGTCCTTGACAATATAATATAAATTTTTTTCCAACAATGGTGAGAAAAATGATAATTTATCAATCATTTTCGATTTTAATAACATTATTATCTTCACTTGGTACTATTTCTTGCTATGATTACTCTCAAATATATACAAAGTATAGATATTTGCCTTTTATCGGGTTAAGTATAAAAATTTCAAATTCTATAGATAAGCGCACCGAACAAAAAAGTACTATTACATAAAAGATAAGAGGAGCTATGCATATCTTTTATTTTTTATTAAGATTATCTCTCAAGCTTATGTATTATAAAAATAAGTATAATACATTAAAATACGTTATTAGGCAGAACTTTTTTTTTTAAATATAAAAAACCTCATTACTAATGCAAACATTTAAAAAATTGCACGCATTTGTTATTTTTTAAAATTTTTCATAAAAACTTTTCTTGTTCAAAGTCTTTATATTACAGTTATTAATAAAACAAAGTTTGTAATTAAATGAGTTAATTAAACTCGGTATCTTGCAATGATGATAAATGGCTATGAATAAGCGTAGCTAATCGCTAATAACTAAAAAACAACGTGCTCGCTTCGTTATGAGCAAAATTCGACTGGCAGACCGCATGACAAATTCTTTTCGATTTTATTTATTTTCCTTTTTTCTTATAAAACGCTTTCGTGTACAAGAGATTGTGAGTTTAGCTCACATATATATTGCATACATGCATATATGAATAAAGATATGATACAAACAAATATACACACGAATAACCCTTCATATTATGGAATTTGTAAAATAGCTAGTTTTTCATGCACTCTCAGTCATATAGTATTTGACTCTCGGAAAAGAGGGCTCTTGATTTTTCAACAACGAATTTGTTCCAAAATTATATTCATACATCCCTCATCATGTATTCAAGGCAAATCTGAAGTAATTTTATTCGTAACAAATAGCTTAAATATAATTTGATAATAAAGTTCGAAAGTGTTTGTTGTACGACACACCGTTTACTGGCTATATACCCTCATCGTTGAATTTAAAATGTAATACGAAATAGTTTTTGTGCATGTGACCGCATGCACACCTATTTAATAAACAAAAGAACAAAACTTAAGATTTTTTTATGAGAAAAATTTTTGATGATACGAGTACATAATTTTTACTTTTTTCACAGGTCTCATCGATACGAAAAATAATGTTAAAGTTTGCAATACTATGAAAAAGTGAACTTTTCAGAGAGTCGATTCGTCATTGAATCTCAGTGGTTCATAATTTGAACAGTAGTTAAGTCAATATAAAATTTAAATTGACGTTTGTGTTAATTAGGTCATTAGCAAATTTATCACTAACTGAAACTATTTTTTTATTTTTAACTGGGATATTCTACGCATATATATTATAGAGACAAAAACTGAGGCTAATATGAAAACGAATATACTTATAAAAATTAAAATGAATAACTTGCTTTTTTTATGGCAGTGGCGCATTGTAGAGAGCGATTACTATTTTATATTAATGTGTGAACATATGAATAAATAGATAGTGGAGTAAATTAAAGAACGATTGTTACCGGTATAGTTATAGAAAATTAAGAAAAATATCAAGGCAAATGTTGTGAAAATAAAAACAATTTAAAACTGTCCTCATCTTTTGGGGATTACAAAGTACATACATTTTGCTATATATTTCGAACTATTCACAATTTCAAACTTAATATATTTTTTGTCGTTTGGAGTAAGTATTATTTTACACCTTCATACTGAATTACATAAAATTCAATTCAGCGTTTTAGCCGTTTTTTTTCATTTAGGGGGGAACAACGCTCACTAAGAAAACAATAGTCATATTATCGTTCCTTAGCCAATGTCTATTTCAAATATCGTAAAAGACGATGCATCAGTTTATAATAGTAACAATATCGTTCTTTAGTGCTAACCCTATCGCCACACAGAATTTCATAAAAATCGATGTAGCGGTTTAGCCGTGATAGCGTTTTTTCCATTTAGGGGCGTGGCACCACCCACTTGAAAACATAAAGGTCATATTATCGTTTCCAAAGTTCATGAAAATCGATGTAGCGGTTTAGCTGTGAGTATTTTTTTTTCCGTTTATGGGCGTGACACTGCCCATTTAAAAACATAAAGGACATATTGTCGTTTCTTAGTGTTAACCTAATCTCCTTACTAGATTCGGTGCTGGGCACCACTACATGCAAGCAATTCTGCTCTATGCATGTGTAGTTGTGCTTCAGCACTGAGAGAAAATTTGGTGTACATTTTTGACAATAATAATAATTAACAAACGAAATCATTATTAATATAAAAATAACATGTTTAAATGATATAGAAGAAGAAGGAAGTGGTAAATGCTATCAAGCGAAAATAAATTATTTTAATACTACATATGAAGTTATTATCATCAATCATTTATACAGTGTATGTACATTTGCTTCAACCATCCGACAGCGATCCTGCTTCGATGACTGTTGAAAGCAGACTGAAGTGAATTTTTTGTTCTCTCGCTTCGTGCACCTATACGAAAGTTACGCTCGCAGTTCGCTCTTTTTTACGAAGCGGCCCTTTGCCCACCACCGCTAGATTTCATAAAAATCGATGTAGTGGTTTAGCAGTGAGAGCGTTTTTTCCATTTAGGGGCGTGGCACCGCCCAGTTTTAAGTAAAGAAAAACTTTATGCACTGTTTCTCCTTATAACCTTACCAACAAAAAAAAAAAAAAAAAAAAAATAAAAAATCAAGCCAATATGTTGGGATAAGGACATAAAAACAGGGGCTGAACCGATTTCGATTTGCTTATTTATATAATGATGATGATTATATGTACATGCCGCTGCCTAGAACTTTTATCCTCATCATTGGGTATACGATGTTATGTAGTGGTTATGTTAAGCAACAGAAATGTTTCTTTAACATATCAAACAAGGTATCCCATAAAAGTAAAGGTAAAGTCAGACTAGACAAAAGAGAATTTAACAAAACAAAAACAGGCTAAACAAGTTTAACAGCATTAAATTTGAAAGGATAACGAATTTTGTACATATATGTACATGTATAGATTTATAGGATACCCACAGCGCGATTTAATCTTCATTTTTTTTTATGAAGCCAAAAATGCATACTCAAACAAGTGCAAGAGATGCAAAATCCAATACAAAAACATCACTAGCAACATAAAAATAACAATGAAACAAACAATACATTCATATATGTATTGTACATATGTCAATGCAGGAGGTAGCTTTTGCAAGGTACACCACAATGCACGAAACCAATGCAGAAGAACGCGTATCAAGCTCCATGTTGTTGTTCTTACGGATGTGTATGATTTTCATTGCCATTTTCTTATTTCGGTTTCGTTAATTATGTCTATCTCACAATCAGTTAAAAAAAAACCGGGTACCATATCGTACCAAACAAAGTACCCCGTTGTAAAGCCAAAGAGCAAATGATGACTTATACATCGTCATGCATAGGATTGGCAGGGGATGCAAAAAAACGAAAAAAAAAAAAAACATTTTCCATTTTAGTCATTTCTCGTCATCATAATTTAAAAATTTGCAGCATTTTATAAAGGCAAAAAACAGCGTGAGTATATTTAGAAGAACGCTTACAACACGACGAATGTGTGTACTATTCGTACCAAAAACCGTCTCTTGTTCTCATAGTAGTTAGTGTGGTGAAGGGCACAATTTGTAAGCCACCCGACAGCAATTTCAATATACATTCTACATATGCATATATACAAAAATAAATGCGAGTATGCGTTTGCCACTATCAAGACGAGCCACCTTACATTACGTATTCACGCAGGCACTCACTCGTTCGTCCACTTCGCATGACATCAAGCAAACGACTAAATTTTAGTACAAGCCATGACTGAAGTTACTACCTATTTCGGTGGCTGATTCACCAAATAACGCGCTCTCAGCAGCACTACACTCAAATGTGAGGAATGAGCTGATTATGAGTACATTACAGCCAGAGCAAGTCAGCTCTTTTTTTTTGTTCTGGTCATTTAAATTTCTTTATATTTTTGTTATTTTAATGGAATTGCTTTAGTTCGTATGTGTTCTTGTACCATTGACTATGTTTACACAGTTGCGTACTACGGTCGGTTTCTTATCTACTGTTTCGTTCCGGCTAATACCAGTCAATAAGCACATTTTTATTAACATCTTCTTTAAGCGCAACACTTTTAGCAAGAAAATTCCGTAAAAGTGGAGTTTTTTATGCGATAAAATTGTTGTGCCCATTTATGTATGCTTCATGATTCAATAACAATGATTATGGCAAATTGTCAAAATAAACAAAAATGGAACCCTGATCTTGCTTTGCTATCTGTCAAAAGACTAGAAAATTTTGACATTTTCGTAGTTTAAGAAGAAGCAGCATTTGTTATCGCTGCAACCAGGGTCATTCAACCATGGTATGCTTCAAGCTCTCCAAACTCATCTCTGAAAGTGAAAAATGCAATACCATTTATTGTCAAAATTATGGCTTTTTGTTCTGTTCTTTTAGCTTCTTTTGATATTTTACAAGCCAATAAGTTTATGAATTAGAAACCAAATGATATTTTTCAATCATGATATCGTCGGGTTAAAACTACAACTAGACATCTACATTTTTCATGTTTTGAGAAAAAAGCGTTTTAAGTTTTTTGAACTTCGTTTTTTGTATGGGATTTTGCAGTTTCTTACTTTCTATTCTTTATATAAAATTGGATGGGGACAATATTTTAAAAAACCGACTAGACTGGGGCATAGATCCGTTTTTTCTCCATATTTCTGTATACTTAACTCAAAACGTCAGTACATGTAGATGTCTAGTTGTAGTTTTAACCCGACGATATTATATAGTATACATATTCATATTAAATATCATAGTGTTTTTTTTTTTTCAATTAATCGAAGAATCTTCTGTTAAGCAAAATTTGAGAAAGCCTAAAATTATCATTTAGGGTATTTCTTAAAATGAAATACCTCGAATAACTCGTAAATTCGTAATAGGTGACTATCAATATGAATTTTGACAGTTTTACAAATGTCGAGGTTTTCTAGGCGTTAACACGTTTTAAATATGTTTTTCACACAGATATAAAAATCTTGGCTGCTTCGTACATCGAACATATTCAACCTATTGTAAAAGGGTGTAAGTGTAAAAAAATGTGCGGAAATTTCCTCAATGCGAAAAGCTTATTTTATTCGGTTTTTTGTAGACATTTGATTTGATTTTCATGTGAGCAAAATACGAACGTAAAGAGTATAGAACGCACAAACATAAAAACCTCAAGGTCCAAATAATAATTTGAAATCAGCTGTTTATTTACATGCTATTACATATTCTGATGTATGGGGGCTCTTTAGTTTGTACAAATTGCGGAATTTTTCGTAGTTCGATTGAGCTCCCCTATTCATTGCTGCCGTGGCCTAAGAAAAAATGTATCTTTTGAAAAATGTATCTTTTAAAAATGCAAAAATGTATCAAAATAAATTATTTATATATTATTTCAAGTGTAATAAAACAGAAGAAAGATGTCAATCTGCATTATATAATTTTTAGCTGGAAAATGCAAAAAAAAAAAAATTTATCAAAACAGAAAAGTTTCTCGCAAAAATTTGTGCCAAAATGTACCACTTTTGATGCAATTGTATCATTTCGGCAACACTGCTCCTGAAATGTACTGAAATATTATTATTTTTTTAATTTCTTAACATTCAGGGCAAAAATAAGTACTATGCGTCACTAATGAAAAACTAATATGATGGCAAGACCTTACTTTTATATTGTCATGTGCCGTTTTCATTTCGTCCCCTTAGGAGTATCTCAGCTTCAGGGATGATAAGTTGGTGGAATTTTTTTAATTTGTCATTTGACAAAAAGTAAAAGTGTACTTTTCTCAATTTAACCCATTTGACATCAAAGTTCCTTTTTTGTAATGAACTATTTATAAGGTTAGGCAAACGAAATCGATTCAGTAGCGCCAGATTTGCTTGATTTTTTTGTTGTTGGAAAAGTTGTGAGGAGGAGCAGTGCATAGGATTATATTTTTTCCAAAGTGGGCGAGGCCACGCCCCTAAATTAAAAAAACGCTATCACGGCTAAACTACTACATCGATTTTTATTAAATTTGTTATGGAGATAGGTTTAGCACTATGGAACGCTAACATGAACAATATGTTTTTAAGTGGGCGGTGCCTCGCCTCTGAATTGAAAAAATGCTCTCAAGGCTATACCACTGCATCGATTATTATGAAATTTGATATGGAGATTGGGTTAGCATTAAGGAACGATAACATGGTCACTAAGTTTGTAAGTGGGTGGTGTCACGCTCTTTAATATGCATACATAATTACTAATAAGAGTTTGCTTAGGTTCACAGTTGCGTAGTCCCTATAAAGTCAAATTGAAGTGTTCGAATGTTGACACTAGAATTCAGAAAAACATAAATTCGAGATCAATTTGCCCTCCAATATGATTAATTCTAATTCTTGTACCTTTCTTTGACTAGAATATTTGAAATATATTAATTTTATCTCATTGGTTAAGACAATAGCTTACAAAAATCTTATTTCTTTTCTTAACCTTAGCGCGAGCGCAAGCAGCGTAAACTGTATCTGGAAGAATGGACAATGGATGATCTTGAAGGGACTCGAGGTTTTAGCGTAGCTGAAAAGCTCGAGTCCGCAAAATTTGCACAAACCAGCATGGTGAGAGAAATGCGTGGAAGTGATCTCAATGTTGCGTAAGTGATCTAGTTTTTTTTTTTTTTAATTGACATTTTCAACTAAGGGGGTGTTTTTTTCTTCTCTTCGTCAGTTTCTTACAGCAATATGGTTTTAATATACCATTATTATTTCGTGAAAAAAATGGTCTTGGCTTACGTATGCCCGATCCCACTGAATTCACTGTCAACGATGTACGTTTATGTGTAGGATCACGACGTATACTCGATGTTATGGACGTCAATACGCAAAAAAATTTACAAATGACAATGAAAGAATGGCAACAGTATTATGATAATCCACAAAAAGATCGACTCTTAAATGTCATATCTTTAGAGTTCTCACACACACGCTTGGACAATTATGTACAAAGTCCTGAAATTGTACGTCAAATTGATTGGGTTGATGTCGTTTGGCCAAAACAATTAAAAGATGCACAAAGAGAAGGCACCAATGTATTGGGTGAAATGATGTATCCCAAAGTGCAGAAATATTGCCTGATGTCGGTAAAAAATTGTTACACAGATTTTCATATTGATTTCGGTGGTACCTCTGTTTGGTATCACATATTAAAAGGCAGTAAAGTATTTTGGTTGATACCACCCACTGAACGAAATTTGCAGTTGTATGAAAAGTGGGTATTGTCAGGCAAACAGTCTGATATCTTTTTTGGTGATACAGTTGAAAAATGTGCCAGAGTTTATTTAACAGCAGGTGAGTAACATAGTTTAGCATAAGTTTGGAATTATCTAATACAGTAACTAATATGTCTTTTATCACCTTAAAGGAAATACATTTTTCATACCAACTGGTTGGATACACGCTGTTTATACACCCAGCGAATCGCTTGTTTTCGGTGGAAACTTTTTGCACTCATTTGGTATAGTGAAACAATTAAAAACAGCACAGGTTGAAGATGCCACTAAAGTTCCACAGAAATTTCGTTATCCATTTTTTACTGAAATGCTTTGGTATGTCCTGGCACGTTATGTTTATACCTTGCTCGGTCATTCTCATTTAGAAGGAGAACCATCACAAAATGAAAGTGATATTGAAACACGCCCTCATATACATTTAACACATTATGAGCTTTTTGGTCTAAAAGAGATTGTTATGTACTTATACGATTTACCGCCTCAAAAGAAGAATGTGCCAGATTTGGTTAGAGACCCTGTAGCATTGATAAAGGATGTACGTACATTAGTAGAACGCCATTGCAAGGATAAACCGGAAATGGCAATAACTGGTATATCAGTTTTGCGACCACAGCGTGAGATATTGGCAACATATCAAATGTATGATCGAGTACGTGTTAAGCAAGAAATAAAACAAGAGATTGTACGTAAAAATGCAGAAATTATACGTGAACAGCAACAATTGGAGGCGGCCAGTGCAGCGGAGTCCACAAGCACGACAATAACCACAATTACAGATAATGGTATATTGCATGATATCAAAAAGGAAACTCTTGAAAATGGCACAGTTGCAAGTAAGAGAGTGCTTATATATCAATTGGGGGTTTACCTACGTTAATTGTCTATTTATTTATTTTCAGGCGATTCCACAAATTTCATCTCACCTACAGAAAGTTGCAAATATCGTCCTCCAAAAAAGATGCATTTAGCTGCTGCCGTTGCTGCTGCTGCCGTTAGTAACACAACAAGCGTTATAGCTTCCTGTTCGTCAACAACTTCTTCGCCCGCAACACCTATAACAGTAACAGCTACTACAATAACTAATATTGGTCACAATGTCTCCACCGAAAGTTGCCCTTCACCAGGCGACTCAAAACTATCACCAAATGTAACTGCAACTGGTCAACCACGTCGTCGCCGTACACGTTGTAAAGTATGCGCTGCATGTCAGCGTTCTGATTGTGGTGAATGCAGCTTTTGCTTGGATATGGTTAAATTTGGTGGACCAGGACGTGCAAAGCAGACTTGCATGATGCGACAATGTTTGTCGCCAATGCTGCCGGTAACAGCACAATGTGTTTTCTGTCATTTAGATGGTTGGCGTCAAACACCGGTATCGCCTCAAGCTAAGCAACAGGCTTCACTTGATGGACCGTCGGCATTGATGGAATGTTCAGTGTGTTACGAGATCGCACATCCAGATTGTGCGCTATCACAACTTGATGGCACTGAAGATGCAGCTGATGCTAAAGGGATTGTAAATGAAGATTTGCCAAACAGTTGGGAATGTCCAAGTTGTTGTCGTTCTGGAAAAAACAATGATTACAAGGTAAGATATGAAACATAAGTATAAGCTAACATTACTAATGGTTATCGTTCCTTTTTATTTAATAGCCAAGACATTTTCGCGCACGCCAAAAATCATCCGAGGTACGTCGTACATCTGTCGGCGGTGCTGGATTGGCAGGCAGCGAACATGAAACTATACTACAACCACCAATTGGTCAATATAATGACTTTGTATTTACAAGTGAGTCCGAAATCGAATCAGCAAATACAACAAGCGCGAATATTGTTAATTGGAAACATGGTATAAAACGACAACATCATCCCGAAATTAAAACAGAACGCACATATGATACGCCATCGCCAGGTATATCGCCCACAGTTATAGCAGATGGCAAGCTCGCAACTTGTAAACGACGTAAAAGTGACGATGGCATAAGCATGTGCAGCAGTATGCAAGATAGTATTGATGCAAGTGCAGCATCAATGGATTGTAGTCTTACAACTGGCGGTATTAATTGTAGCAATCAAATGCCAAGAAAAAAGAATTCAATACGTTCGCAATTGGCACAACAAATGTTAAATTCTTCAACACGTGTACTTAAGAAACCACAATATGTTGTGCGCCCAGGTCAGATAACGTCAGTGGGTAATGTCAACAATGCAAATGCAAGTTCAAGTTCATCCAATTTAGCACTAGATTCGACGCTGTTAAAAATTATATTCCGTTATTTGCCGCCAGAAACTTTAGTCACATGCAGCTCTGTTTGCAAAATTTGGTCCAATGTTTCTGTTGATCCGGATCTCTGGAAAATTATGAATTGTGCAGAGCATAAGCTAAGCGCTTCACTTTTGACTGCTATAGTGCGTCGTCAGCCAGAACATCTCATACTGGATTGGACACAAATTGCGAAAAGACAGTTGGCTTGGATTGTTGCACGTTTGCCGGCGTTAAAAAATCTTTCACTACAGAACTGTCCCATACAAGCTGTGCTTGCTTTGTACACCTGTCTTTGTCCACCATTACAAATTTTAGATTTGAGTTTTGTACGCGGTTTAAATGATTCAGCCATACGCGATATACTTTCCCCGCCTAAAGATTCACGACCCGGACTGACTGACTCTAAGACACGTTTACGCGATTTAAAGACTCTAAAATTGGCTGGCACTGATATTTCGGATGTTGCATTGCGTTATATTACTCAATCTCTTCCACATTTAATTCATTTGGATCTCTCGTCTTGTCAAAGGGTTACCGATGCTGGTGTGGCACAAATTGGTACATGTCATACGGCAATCAGTACATTGGTAGAATTAAATTTAAGCGCTTGTCGCTTAGTTACTGAGCTATCATTGGAGCATTTGGCAAAATGTGAAAAGTTAACTTGGTTGGACTTGCGACATGTACCGCAAGTTTCAACGCAGGCTGTTATTAAATTTGCTGCAAAATCGAAACACGACTTGTGCGTGAAAGACATAAAATTAGTGGAGAAGCGAAAGCGTGTAAGCAATTTCAATTCGCCAGCTGTCGGAACAGCATCCGTTTGGAACGATTAATTTGTATATCCGTTTGGACATAAAGGGATTGCTTATTAAAGAGACAATCGACTTCATTTTTAAGTTACATATATGCTTTGCCAGATTAAACAAAATATATACTATATATTAGGTAATTATTGAAAAAAGGCTTCTTCCACATAAGTTAGTTTTTAAATCGAAGATAATTAAGATTCAATGAAATTGCTGTGGAAGGATTGAATTTTTTAAAAATTACAGCAGATTATATGCATGCGTTCGCAACTATAATCCCTTTGTTTAATATTTCCAAACATTTTTTGAAAAAAAAAAGAAAAAATAAAATAAAAACAATTAAAATAATTATAGTAATGTAAGCGTATTGTTAATTTATGAATAATGTTTCACCATTTAGAGCTTTTAGTATTTTATTCAATTACACTTGTTTTATTTTCTTCAACAAGTGGAGATGACTCAACTGAAAAATTCAAAAAACCAAAGAGTCTCTTAGCTTAAGTATTTTAAAATTAGCAACAACAAAACAATTTTTTAAAACCAATACCAATACTAAGTGTCATCGATGTAATATGTATTTTAATATTTTACATAAAAGTGTCATAATTACTAGTATGTACTTGGAAAAAATTATAGATTGTAAAATTTGTTTTAGCTTTTTAATTTTAAGTTTACGTTATTTAACACGTATAAGCACAAATTTTTATTCAACTTAAATATTAGTAAAACAATAAAATTAACACATGCAATTACAAGTTATTTAATTTAACATTATAACTAATACAATATACTATTGCTATCTTAAATAATATATCAAGTACATAAAGGATTGAATAGATATATTAAGTCTAAATGTATATAAACATAATAGCGATACTTGGAATTTTAATTTAAAAATAAATTTCTTGGTTTTACATAGAAGAATTTAAAAGC
The DNA here is from genome assembly GCA_951812925.1 of Calliopum simillimum. Taxonomy (NCBI): domain Eukaryota; kingdom Metazoa; phylum Arthropoda; class Insecta; order Diptera; family Lauxaniidae; genus Calliopum; species Calliopum simillimum. The sequence goes on from OX638368.1 coordinate 27,346,973, forward strand.
ATTTTGTCATTGTTAAAAAATTACACCTTAGAGCCTGATTGTCGTAAGCGAGTCGCATGAAGAATTGATTGATTCACTGGAGTTGAATATTCAAGATGTCAGGTAGATAAATTTAGAAGAAAACTTGTGTTCATATGATTGAAATCTTGTACAATTAAGCAGATTTAGATTAATAAAATTGTTGACTTTGTAGTCTGAAATGAGTCGCTGAATTTAGGCGACTCGCGATCGTCAATAAGGCAACGCTCTTTTTTACAGATATACAGCGAGTCGCATGATAAAAAGTTAAAGGATCTATTTTGTGGAGATTAAATAATTAACCAATTTCGTAAATCTACCAGGAAACTCCCTTCTCTAGAATATACTTCTTTTCGGGAGGTAAATCTCTAAATCTCCAAACCTTCACAAAGGTGTGAAGTGAAAAGTAGTTTTAGTAGAACCGGTGTCGGTTGGAAACGCTTGGATGGGTATAAAAAATATTGGTGTCATAAGCAGCACCGTGTGCAGGATTTGCTCTTGGGAGGATTTCATATATAAAAACGAGGGAACACTATGAGGGTTATCGTGAATCAAGATTCCCCGGGAATTTTCTTAAACTGCAATTTAGAATGCACGGTAGTCTGGGAAAAATCCCCGGGAATATTTATTCACGATAACCCCCTATATGAAACACTAAATTTGTACCATTATATATGGGTAAAAGACCTTCCTGGGGGAGGTCTGAACCCCCGAAACACCCCCCGTGTGCACGGGCCTGGTCATAAGAAATCTATTTCAATAAGCTATAAAATTGTCGTGCTAAAGTATTTAATTTGTTAAACATAATTTATTATTATTCATTTATACATTATTCCCTTTGGGGAATAAACTTTTCCAATGAACTTCAAAATACTCCCAAATTATTGCCGATAGCGTTATTTTTCAGTGAATCTTGCCCTTCCAGGAATTTTTTTTTGTTCTATTGCAAACTAGGGAGTAAGATAATAAATTTTCGAGAATATTTCTCCATGATAAGGCCCCATATATTATAGGATTTTTAAAGCATTTTCTTAAGTTTTAAGCATTTCTCGTCTTTGGAGACCCCTGGTGAAATTCTTCGTAAAATATTTCCGTAGAATACTTTAACCCATTATAGCCTAGTTTTTTGGATAGAGGTCGGAAAGACTCATTAAAACAGGATAATAGCTCCGTTGCAGAACTAAACAAAAGTTAACTTTTGTTACCTTGTGTTACCTTAAGTCGACTAAATCTTGTTCCCGCATACAAAATTTAGTCAAATGAGAGCGGAAAAAACATGGCTGATCATTTCCCCTCCAAACAAAAATAACCAAATTTGTTAAGTTTTGATAAAGTCAACATTGACAAAAATTTTACAGTACGCGGTGTGTGCTGGTAAAACAACAAAATTAAACAAATAAGTTAAACGCCAAAAAATAAATAAATAAAAAAAGAAACAAGAAATCAAATAAAAGAAACGCAATTTAAGAGGCATCTATCCAAAATGCAAATTTTGGTTAATACCTTCATCAGCAAGACCACCTCCTTGAAAGTGGAGCCTTCCGATATAATTGAAAATATCAAGGCAAAAATCCAAGATAAAGAAGGTATCCCCCATATCAAAAAATATTTTACAAGTTGCCAAGGAGAAAGCCACAACTTACAAACGAATCAGGTGTAGAAATAACAACTGGATCACTACAGAACTTCAAAAAAAATTCAAGCTAAGGCAAAAGTTGTACAAAAAGGCGAAATCCAATCCGGAAAACCAATATCTGCTGATGGAGTATAAAAAGCTAAAAAAAGAAGTTGAAATTTTAATTAAAAGTAACAAGCAGAAACACATAAATAACCAAATTGAAAAATCTGGCAATAATCCTAGAAAATTATGGAAAGTAATTAACACAACATTGAAAAATAAAGATGAGACAACAAATATTAATAAAAATCATGTAAGCAACAACATTACTGCAAATAATATAAACAAATACTTTAATGAAGTCGGAGCTGAATTAGCTAAAAACATAAATGCGAATTACACAATCACAGAAAATGTTATTAATGCAAAATCAATATTTTTAAAACCTGTAACATACAACGAAATTGTGAAAATAGTATTAAACCTCAATAGTAATGCAGCGCAAGGAGATGATGGAATATCCATAAAAGATTTAAAATTCCTTTTGTCAACTATAGGCGGTGTTCTAGTTGATGAAATAAATAAAAGTTTTTTGACTGGTATTTTCCCGGATTGTCTCAAAAAAGCTATTATTTGCCCGATCCACAAAAAAGGGAAAAAAGACATTTGTGAAAACTATAGACCTATTTATGTGCTCAATGCTCTAAGCAAAGTATTTGAGAAGGCAATCGACAGCAGAATAGAAGTTTTTATTAATTCTACCAAAGGCTTTGATCGCAATCAATTAGGTTTTTTGGCAAAAAGTGGTACAGAGTCGGCAATAGCAGCTACAATGGAAAAAATATATGATGCTCTAGATGAAAAAAAATTAGTGGCTGCTACATTTATAGACTTGTCTAAGGTATTTGATCTTGTTGCACATAAAAAATTATTAATTGTATTGCATGACATGGGCATCCGAGGAGTATCAAACAAATTGATGGAGAGTTATTTGAAAAATAGACCTCATAGAGTTAAATTAAATGGTGAAATAAGTGATGAGCTTTCATGTAAAATTGGAGTACCACAAGGTTCGATACTTGGACCAAGGCTGTATTTACTCAAATGCAAATTTAAATCAACATACAATATTTACGCCGATGACACAAATTTTATTACGACAGCAAAAACAGAAAGAGAATTGGAGGAGAATATGAATCATGATATGAAAATTTACTACGATTGGGCATGCGGAAATGGTCTCAGCATTAATATACAAAAAACGAACTTCCTTGTTCTTCGAACAAACAATACTAATTTAAATATAAATTTGAAAATCAACAACACTGAAGTACAAAGGGTAGAATCTGCAAAATATCTGGGGATGGTAATAGATGAAAAACTTAACTATGAACAACATATAAAAGGTTTGAAACACGCTATTTTACCAATTATAATGGCGATTAAAAGAATTGGCAGAATTAACAAAAACGCAGCAAAATTAATATATTCCGGCCATATTTTATCCAAAATACGTTACAACATATGCAGTTGGAGCCAATGCAGCAAATTTCAAATCGAGCAGATTGGAAGATTAATGAACAAATCTATAAAAATTCTATTCAACAAAAACATTTTCTGTAGGATTAACCTTACTTTGAATAAGCAAAGTTAAGAATTTTTATTAAAAATCTTTTTTATAGTTATAGTTTTATAATTAGGAAATCAGAGTGAATTTCAAAAGTAGTTTTCTTACTTGCCACTCCAATTTATATTTTGTTGATACTTTTTTTTAACTGCAAATTCCATATTTATTTAAATAGCTTTATTGCATTATTATTGAATTAAATAAGAATTTAAAAATAAAAGTGATACGCCAATTTTTTTGCGAAATTTCAACACTAATATTTAGCAGATTTATAATCAGGTTCGTCACCACCACCACCACCGCCCTTAGGAAGCTTACGTTTTTGTATAATTGTCTGAAAAATAAAAATATTTTTTAGCCAAATTGTACCAGTTTTTAGTTATAACAAATGTTAAGTTACCTGAATTTTCTGCCATTCTCTATCCAGCTCAGCTTTTTCACTTTTTTCAGTTTTGTTCTTACGCGTCTTGCGGCCATCCTGCATTTTAACACCATATTGGAAAGCTGCTTTTGGCAAAGCCTCTTTTGTGCTCATATAATCAGAATACTCTTCCTGTGTATCAAAGTCCCAGCGTCCAATTGGTCCTTTTTTATTGCCCAAATCCATTTTTGTATAATCAACTTCATCATCAGAATCATCAATAGCATCATTCATTTCTTCTAATCCAGGATAACACTCAGCATAACCTTCAGGTTCATTTGCAAAGCGCGATACAATTGCTTTTGAAATCTTAGGTGGTGGTGGTATGTTGGTAATTATAGGTTCCTCTGCTTCTTGATTCTTATTTGCATCACCAAAGTAATTGCCTTTCGAAGCTGGCTGCCCATTTTTATCGAATTTATCACTATGGTGACGTTTGGACTCACTTGGTTTTTCTTTGCCTGTTGGCTGATAGTCACCAACATCATCATAGATACTATCACCAGCAATAGCTTTACGCATCAATTCGGCTTCCTTTTCAAAGAAAAGTGGCTTATCCTTATCACGTTTTTTATTCTTTTTATTGCGCCCACCTGCACGCAAATACGAAAGAATTTGTGATAACTTGTTAATTACAATGTCATTTGTAGTCAAAGTTGCTATATCGTCTCGATTAACCGGTACTTCATATTTGGAACGTATTAGTGTCGTAGGAATATCGGTTTCATTCATTTCATCATCGAGATCCATTACATAAGCCATGCGTCCTGGTCCAAATAACTCCAAACGTTGTATTTCTTTAGAACGTCGTGCCTGCACAAGATTAAAAATGTTTCTAGCCATGGTCGACTTTATAGCCATTTGATCTTCGGCCTCTTTTTCCGTAGCGGCAGCTAATTGTTGCTCCACTACTTCAGCAGATGCTTTCTCTGCTGCTTTTTCCTGTTCTTGTTCAACTTCTTTGGAATCCAATTCAGAGCGCACTTTTTGCAACAGCGCATAATCGAGACCCTTTACTAAATGTGTATGTTGTATGTCACCACCCAAGAATTTCGATTCCTGTATAATACGTCGTCTGCGTTCGGCAGCGTCAATACCAGATTTAAGATCCGGCGCTACTGCACGGTATGTATTGGCATTGTTATGCCCGGGTGTGCTTACATTTTGGTAATCGGGATTGGCACCGTCACGTCGTTCTCGCGCACGATCACGGTACTTCTCCGAGAGTTCTTGTAACTTCCCATCTTCCTGCTTTTTGAGTGCAGCATAAAAATTTTTCTTCTTTCGTCGCAAGTCATTGCGTTCACTAGAACCCGGTGTGGTTTTCTTTTTTTCAGTAGTTATTCCAGTAGTTACTCCGCCAAACTGTGCTGTTGCCAATGAGCCACTTCCACCTCCGCTAACACTTGTGGGTGGATGCCGTGGTGTTGCTAAAAGCTTACGAAAATCATCATTAGTTAAGCGCACCGATGGCGGCTCCATATGTGTTGTTTCGGACATATTTTCTTTATTTTAAGCTGTTTTTCAATTTAATTGTTTAATGCAGAATGCGTAAAATTTTCTCAACCAATCTTATTTGGAAAGCGAACAGAGCCATGTGAACAGCTGATGAATTTCATTAACGGGTTAATGCAGGGCTACCACTTGGGCAAAATAACCTCTCAAGCCCATCAAACCAAAAACACATATCACATATCCCAGCGAGAAAATTGATTATTGGTGATTGAACAACTCACATAACCCTGTAGGAAAATTGATTATTGGTGATTGAACAACTCACATTACCCTGTGGTCATTGGTCATTCATCAATAAATAATAAAAAAAATGCGAAAACAAATTATATATATTACTTTTTTTATCATAAAAATTAACTTCTTATTCGAAAATGATTAATAGGTACTTAAGTAGGGTTTTTATAAAATCAAGTTTTCTAACCATGTTCTGTAGAATCCAAAAGCACGGAGTTTTGAATTAGACCTCGATGACTTTTTTTAGTTAATTTGCGGTTGTTGAATCCAAATCTGGCAACCATTTTTCTCTATCAGCCCTCGGATTCGAGTTACTCTTGCTCAAAAGTGCATAACACGCTTTTTTCAAACATATGGCGCTAATCCAGGCAGTAGTGTAGTGTACCTGTTAACTATTTCCATTGAATCATAACTTTTCGAGACATCGTTGAGTCAGTTGTAAACTATCCAATTAGTTTTTTTTTAAATTTTTTTGGAGAGGTTAAAAAACAGCTCGGAACTCCATTTCTATTAAAGTTTGCAGACATTTTTTATCTTCTATTAAATAAACAGAATAACAATCTATCAAATAGAAGAAAAACAATTTTTCAAACTTCAGTAGCAATTGAGTTCTAAGCTGTTTTTTAATTCTCCTAAAAATTATAAGAAGATAGGATAATTTAATATTGGCTCAACGATATCTTCCATTGGAATAAATGTATCAAAATTCTGTGATAATGACAAAACTAAATTTGAATGGAATTCAGATATCGTACCAATGTAAATTATGATCCAATTTGAAAAGCTAAAAGGTAAGATATGCGCCAAATGTCTGAAAATAACGTCTTTTGAACTTTAAATTAAGGATTATTGGGATCACAGACCTGAGAGAAAAAACGGTTGGCACAATTGGAATAAGCTACCGCAAAAAAAAGTTGTCGAGATTTCAATCAAATTTTTTTCTCTCAATATGTTGCTTTGTATCATTAACTTCAAATCGAAATTGCTTTTCAGTGAAACGAACGTAGTTGATTGTCAATTTGGTTTATTGCAATGCAAATCCAATTTAATCTTTTTTCACCCTAAATTTTATTTAATTCCGATATCAAAGAGAATTGGATTTCAAAACCAGGCTGTATTTAACGTTTTAAGAATCGTCAGAATTGTCTTCACGCCCTCCTAGGGGGCGCACCCCACCAGTTGAGAACCATTGTTCTAAAGCATCCCATTGGTCGGCCAAAGCTCCACGGGTAGTGCGAAAATCCGATACTGGAACCTTTATGAAATAAATAAACAAAGGCTGGAAAAATTTTTAAATTTTTACCAATTTCTGTTTTAGTCTCGCTGAGAGTAAAATTTAGCTTACTCTCTATAATTTTGTAGGTAGAATTTGGTAATATGGTATTAATAAGTTAGTTACCAAAAAAAGAGTAATAGGGAATGACCATATTTCCTACAGGAAATATGTAGTTAGCTTTTATATTATAGTACCTGGAGACCGATCCCTGCTCGGCCAAAAATCTGATCTTATTATTTTAGTCGATGTTTTTATTCATAGCTATTTTTTGTTATGAAATTCGTACCTTTCCAATGTTCATGCTTTCAAAATGATAAATTAAGCGATGAAAATAATAATCAGAAAAAACTCGAATGGTATAGAAAAATATCAAGAATTCCAAATTTTTTGGTGAAATAGAATGCCCTAAAATAAATAAATGGGATATGCCACGTACCAAAAATATTTCGCCTCTTGAATGGGGGCTGAAATATCTTATCTTCAAAGGATCATACCTCGGAAAGTAAGAGACCTGTTGGAAAAGTCCGCAAGGGTATTTTGATAAGGAAGAGTGTGGCTATTCAACGCCACTAATAAAACAGGATTCCACCTTTTCTTGTAGATACGCAGTAAGACTGAACACAGTGTTTTCTTCAACTTCAAGCAAGGATCTTTCAAAATCCTGTAGTTATAATGACGGTTCTGCTGATGAAGATCGATTCAGCGTCAAAATGTACATAAGACTAGATAAAAGAAATAAAAAGTTCATTCCAATTTTTTTTGTGCCTGAGTTACTAACAAAAATTTATGTTTTGGTAAAAAAGTGGGCGTGGCAATTATTGAACAAAGCCCATTTTTCGTTATGCTTTAGATACTCATTATTATATTTTTGTGGGCGGTGCCACGCCATCCAACGAGTTTTCCAAATAAACCGGCATATAACATATTGATACTGGTTTTCAGGGGCAAAATCTCTAAATTTTCAATAAAATTGTTGGAGTCGTTTTCGAGTAATATTGAATCAAAATTTTCAATGGTTAAAAAAACGGCGTGGCACTTTTTCGATGCCGCCCACTTTTCGATTATTGCAAGGCATTGATAAGCAGTAACTTCATACTAAATTTAATTAAAATATTTTGTAAGATTTGCGAGAAATAGCATTTAACGTATTTTGCTTGTATGGGAGGTTCCACGCGCAATGGTGATATTTCAACCACTTCCAGACCAGAGATGCCCCATAGCAATTAGGCACCTCACAGTTAATTTCAGAAAGTTTGCTTTATTAGTTTTCTTGTTCTACCATTTTATATTATTGTGGGTGGCGCCACGCCCTTCAACGAGTTTTCCCAATATAACGGTGTATCACATATTAATTCTTGTTTGCAGAGGTAACATCTCCTAAATTTTCATTAAAATTGTTGGAGTCGTTTTCGAGTAATATTGAATCAAAATTTTCAACACCTAAAAAGTGGGCGTGGCACTTCTTCGATCCCGCCCACTTTTTGTCTGTCACAAGGTATTATCAAGCCGTACCCGCTCACCAAATTTCATCTAAATACCTTGTATGGTTTGCGAGTTATGACTAAATCAAATTTAAAATTTAGGGCAGTGCCACGCCCTCTGGTGGGCATAAACAAAGTTCAAACCTAGCTCATTCTTCATTGAATGCTAATAACTAACACTATTCCTAGTTTCATTAAAATCGCTGTAGCCGTTTTCGAGAAAAAATTTTGGCACAGAAATAAGTACAAACAAAAAATCGTATAACTGCCATACCTAAATTGGAGCGTCAGCGTTATTTTATTGTCAAAAATTTCTCATGCACATACAATTTGTATGGCGCATACCGAAATTGCCAACGCTGAACGCTGAGCTATTCGAATTTCCAATTTTGACAAAGCGTTATGGAGTGAAGTTAGCTGCAGAAAAGTAAAAAAAGAAACAACAATATGATTTTGACAAACAAATGACTTCAACGCAACGCTCTTTATTTCGGTATGGCGCTTGACGCTTTTGTGTAACGTTAAATAACGCAACGCCTGACGCTCCAATTTAGGTATGGCAGTAAGAAGAGAAGATACAAATTTGACAGATACATAATATAATCGAACAGAGCCAATATGCAAACAGCTGACAAATAGACAATTTAGTTCAGTCTGTCAGTTAGTTGTTGATATGTTGATAAAAGTTATTGTCGCGTTCGGTGCTCTTCCTCTCGCAGATTAGTGTGGACCAAAGACCAACGGACCTTGGACGACGGAAACAATTATAATAGAAAAAAAAAACCCGATCCATTCAATTCTCTATAGAAAGTGTTTAAAAATAATGAGAAGTTAATTTTGAATTGTGTAACAAATTGGCTGTATGATTTGTATGGTCAAAATCAATTTGGCCAATTCGTGACAGTGGAATCAATATTAAGCTATGGGTGCGTGAGCGTGCGTGTATTTTTAGCTTTCCAAAAATTTAAATAATTTAATGCGAATTTAAAAAGCACCGAAAGCATTAGTGCGTAAAATTTTATATCGAAAAATTCTAATTTTAGATGCAGCTGATGAGACAAGAACAGAGGATGAAGAAACAGAAGATGCAGCGCAGACACCGACGACACAAGCAATGCCAAGAGACATTGAAGCTGCCAATAACAGTGCAAGTCATGCGGCTGTAGCGGTTCCATTATCAATGCTGGAAGATGCATCGGCGATAGAATTGGTACCATTCACATTTGACCCACCTTACACTGCACGGTTAGCTCCATTCACCGACAACTTCGAGTTTAAAAATGAGTTAAAAGTGCCAAGTACAAAGTTAAGCTCAAAGAAGAAAACAGAAAATGCAGAAAATCACGAGAATTTTATGAGTAAATTCATAGAGAGGGAACGTGCAGATGGAGCGGGTGGTGATGCATCCAGTGCAGGTGATTCACAACAAAAGCTCAATGGCAATCGCACACAATTTGCAGACGAAAGGTAAGAGGAAAAAGCTAAACACCAAAATATCCAATATAAAGTTCACCATTTTGTCGAGTTGGCAGTTCATATTTAAGTAAATAATTAGTCTTAATTTTTTTCCTGAATTTTATTCGATAATGATGCACAGTAGAACAGATGCTACTTAATGTTTGTAAAAATTATCAATCAGTTTATGTATTTTATTACTTTACTAACATATTCTGGGGTTGTGTTAATTCACATTTTGTGTTGTATGGGGGTCTTGACATCGCCAATTTGTCCAAAAAAAATTAAATATCCCGATTCATTTTATATACGATACAAATCTCATTAATATTCGTGAAATATTTCCAGAGAGATGATGAACGGACAAAACGAAAGACATCAGTTGAAATTTATTTGTCTGGATGCTTTTTATACATATACCAAATTTCAACTACCTTTGTCAAGCAGTTTCATGGTTTCATAAATATGAATTAATTTTTAGAGGAGTGCAGTACCACTAATGCTCTTTGAATATTTCATTAAAATCAGTCAGTTAGTTTCCAAGTCCATAAAAAACAAATATACAAACAAACAAAATCTCATTTTTATATAGTACATTTTTTTAAAACTTGTAATTTCATCAAAAATCTTAAAAAATGAGCCGAAATAAACGAGACACAAAGCGTCTTTTCAGGAAAATTAAATTTCATCTTTGAACTTAGTTTCTTTTTGAACACCTTTTGAAGAATTTTTTGCAATGACGGTCATATATTGTAGTTTGGGACAAATCATTTTCTGCTAAAAAACATTTCGTTATTTTCGAAATTTCCTGGCGCTCTGTACACATGTATCAAATCTCATTAATATGCGATACATATTTTTAGAGATATGCTGAAGTGATTTTTGTGGGGGAGTGATACCCCAATACACATTATTTTTTTGGTGCTTTTTACATATGTACCAATTTTCATCCATTTACGTTAAATAGTTCCATAAATATGATGATTTAATTTTTTTGCTCATGGTGGACCTTTTGGCGGAAATGCCGATATTTAAAATGGATTGGAATAGATAACATCCTTTGGAAAAATTGGTGTTGCCATGCAACTTCACAAGATAAGGTGAAGCAACGTACACGGAGAAGATTTTCAATTTAAAATTTGTGTAGTGGAAAAAAATGTCCCATGCGACAGTCCCGTGCGACCGCGATTAAAATGAAATTAAAATAAAAAAGTATTAATCATTTTTGGGTAAAATCAAAACCATTTCAAAGGGACATCAATGTATATCATTCTAAAATAAGTCACATTATTACATTGCCTCAGGTTTCTGTAAGATCGGCGTATGAATTGTTGGCCATGAAAATCACTTCTGTTTTTGACCGATGCGAATGTCTTGGTTTTTTTGCAATTATCTTGAAAATGAAAAATTGTCCAAAATCAAACTTAATACCAATTATAGGGCTTACTAAGAGCTATAAGTTAAGCTTATTGTCAAAATTAAAATCCGTTTTCCATTGATACGAACTTGTACAGTCAAATTTGCAATGAACAACAACCGACGCTACAAATATTAACTTGGAAATTGGTGACATATGTTTCGGCTATTACCACATACACATATATATATTTGCATATATATATATGTACATAGCCTCATCAGACCTATTTTAGTTAATCTTTTTGCTTCTTACCAGAATCGAACCGCAGCCTAAGCAAGAAGCAAAAAGATTAACTAAAATAGGTCTGATGAGGCTATGTACATATATATATGTGGGATTTGACATTGGACATGTGACAGACAAGGACGGACAGTTACTTGGATTTGACGAGAGAGGAATGCAACAGACTTTAAACGTACAAGAAAAAGCAGAAACAGAAAAAGAGTTAGTTGTTGATTGTTAGTCGAGAAGAAAAGATTAAAGTATTGAAACTTAAAGAAAAGAAGCAAAGTGAAAATATTTGAAGAAGTAAAAGATAAAATGTAAAGTTATTTGGAAAGAACTTGAAACTTAAAGAGAAGTATTAAAGAAAAGACAAAGTTGTAAAGTTATATGAAAACCAGAAGAAAAGAATTGAAGTAAATTTGAAGAATAATTAATAATAAAACGAATTCTATAAACGAACGAAAAGTAAAGTGTTTTATTAACATAAAAAATCCCTGAACCCACAATTTTTGGTGTCAGAAGTGGGATAAATAAAAGTGTAAAGAATTTCAAATAAAAAAAAAGATTGAAATAAACTCAAAACAAGATAGTTTTCCTACGGTAGGGAGAAATATTCACTACTCCCTACTCAACAAGAAATTTGAAATCGACCAATAGCAGCAGCTCATCTGTTGCTGTGTTTCAAAGTTGCTTCGTTCCTGAGTTGTTACGAGTGTGTGTCAGCGGTTGCGTAGCCGAATAGTTTTGCTGTATTGGATTCTAACTAGAAAAAAAAAACCAACAATCTTGCCCGCTGTGGTGACTATTGTATTTCATAATTAATTTCAGTATATTTTGAATTTTTCCTTATAAATTAAAAAATATATATGTATACTAAGGAGTGTTAAATGAATCTTCATTCAAAATAAAATTTCAATAAGTATTCAATTTAAAGTTAAAATACATACTGTTGAATATCCTATATATGCACTAAGCTACTTGCATATAAAATCAAATTTTTAATATTTAAAAAAAAAACATTAATTAACAAATTGAAACTTAATTAACTTTACCACCATGAACAAGGACACTATTTTAGCATTGAATGAGCCTGGTTTGAAAGAAAAATTGGCACAGTTAAATTTACCAATAACAGGACGTAAGACTACTCTACAGGACAGACTTTTAGATCATTTCGGCTTAGCCAGCGTTGATGATGAGTCAGACGACGGAGATGAAGTTTTTTCGAACGCTGTATCAGAGGCCTCCGTGGAGCATTCTACTTTTACTCTGAAAGACATTCAGGACTCACTTACCCAATTTTCAGGATCTGGTTTTCCTGAAATTCGTAAATGGATTCAAGATTTTGAAGAAAATGCTTTGACGGTAAAATGGAACGAGTTGCAAAAATACATTTACGCAAAGCAACTGTTACAGGGTGCAGCAAAAATTTTTATACGGAGCCAAACACATATAAATGATTGGAATTCAATAAAAGCCTCCTTAAAAAAGAGTTTGGTACAAGTTTATCATCCATAGAAGTTCACAAATTACTAAGGAATAGGCGGAAGGGACCGCAAGAATCTTTTCGAGAGTACCTCTATAGCCTGCTCGAAATCGGCAGTCCAATTAATTTAGACGAAGAGAGCTTAATTGAATATTTCATTGAAGGAATCAACGATACCAGATTTAATAAGAGTGTGTTGTTCCAGGCAAGGACATTAGATGAATTAAAAGAAAAGCTGAAAATTTACGAGAAATTCCATTGTTCCTCTTCAAGCACAAGCACAAGGGAATATGGACTGCCATCAAGTGGATCATATCGATTTCCCTCAAATAAAACACCCACAGCTAAAAAGTGCCTCAAATGTGGCGATCCAGATCATCTTGTTAAAGAGTGTAAGAAACCAGGTTTTGTATGTTTTAAATGTCAAAAGCCAGGGCATCGTGCGTATGAATGCGATTCACAATTAAAGATAAAATCAGAGAGTGGACAGCTTAACACAATTACAAAAAACGTAACTAATACAGATAATTTAATTGAACCTTTTTACCGGACATACAAATTTATTATATTGAACAACATTGGATATAAAGCATTAATCGACACCGGCAGTGACCTTTGTTTAGTTTCAGACGAAATTTTTGAATCACTGGAAGGCATAAACCTCGTTCGAGTAAAACATGAGATAGTTGGTATAGCAGGGGCAACTGCATCAACCTTAGGATATTTTACTGTAGAAGTTAAAGTAGACAGCCTGGCGTTCGACTTGATTTTTCACGTAATTATGCGAAAGGACCTTAATTGGCCGGTTGTGATTGGAAACAATGTACTGAAATTTTTAGATATGGAAATAAGCACGCATGGCATTACTTTTAAAAAGAGAGTTTTATGCGATTTAAACAGCAACAACACGGGAGCTGAACAAAGTCGGAACGTCATAAAGGTAACGCAAAAAAACCATTGTGTTGAACTGGAAGAGGAGTTTGCATCGATTTGTGCATTATCAGAGTTGAAGGAATTTCAAGCTGAACCATACAATTTAAATCATTTGGACTCGGAAAAGCAATCAAGACTAAAGGGGTTAATTGATAACTATGTTCCAATAAAACCCGCAGTTTCGCCAGTAGAAATGAAAATTATTTTAGTTGATGATATTCCAGTATATCAGTCGCCACGTAGACTTTCTCATGAAGAACAGCGCATTGTAAGTATTCAAATCGAAGAGTGGTTAGCTGATGGTGTAATCCAACCCAGTTCATCAGAGTACGCCGCACCCATAGTTCTTACGTCGAAGAAAGATGGAACAAAACGTATGTGCTGCGACTACACACAAAAAATAGAACATAAAAAAATTCATTGAATTTGAGCCGAGAACAGTATTCATTGACTATATGAATCATTTTATTGAAATTTAAGAACGAAATTCGTAAATTTTTTTATTTTGAAAAAAAAAAAAAAAAATTGATGAATTTCGTTCTTATATTTTATGAAAAGTTCTAAAATTTCAATAAAATGATTCATATAGTCGATGAATGCTGTTATCGGCTCAGATTAGATGAATTTTTCATTAATATTATGTTGTTTTTTTTTTGTGTGTACAGAAAAATAAATACCAAAATAGTACGCGATAATTTTCCTATGGTACTCATAGACGACGTGTTGGACAAACTTCATAATGCTAAGGTGTTTACGACGCTAGATTTGCGTAATGGGTTTTTCCATGTCCCAGTGGAGCTGGGATCAAGGAAGTACACATCATTTGTGACACACAATGGGTCATATTAATAAAACTTTACTTTGCTAAAACTCGAAGCAATTGCTTCAATTTGTAGCATTTACTTCAATTCGTATGTGAAAAAATATTTTTTAGCATTTGCTATGTTCGAAAAAAGCTTTTGCTTAAATTGGTATGAATAAAAATACGTAACTCGTAGTATTTACTTGAATATTCTGAGTCTGCTTTCTAGCTGACTACGAGAGTTTGCTAGGTACTTTTTACACATAAATCTTACAAAAATCTTGTTCTATATTGATTGCCGTAAATCTTAATAGGGAAAGAAATTAATTAAATTGTAAATATAAACTGTGCCGATTGTGGAGGCAAACAGCTTTCGTTGTAAAATTAGTAAAAAGCCAAGAGCAGGTAGTTTAAACTATAGGCATATATATACATATATAAGGCAACGCAATTAAGTTACGTTGTCTGAATGGCAACTTTGACAGTTGCCGTTTTAGCAATCTTGCCAAGCTAGGATTTCCAAGGAAAACAAGGGTCTGTGCATGATTCAATAACAATGGTTATGGCAAGTTGTCAAAATAAAAAAATGGAACCCTGATCTTGCCTTGCTATCTGTCAAAAGACTAGCAAATTTTGACATTTTCGTAGTTTAAGAAGCAGCATTTGTTATCGTTGCAACCAGGGTAATTCAACCATGGGTCTGTGGAAGCGTAACAGCTTATGTATTTTTGCTTCACATTACCTTCAAATACGGAGAGAATAGGGTTTTAAATTTTTGGGGGACTTAAGCGTCACGAAGTTTATGAACAGACACAAAAATTTTGATTAAAAGTTGATAATTTTTATATATCCTTCTACAATGGCATCAAAAACGGCTCGTTTTTCACATCATTCATTTTTAAAAGGAGATGCAAAAAATAGTGTTCCCACTTGACTGCTGGTGCTGTCAACTTCATTTCAAATAAATAGTAACAGAATCGAAATAATTGAAAAACAAATCCAAAAATAAATAAAAAAATGCATGTTTAATCAGCTTCAATTTTAATTCCATATGAAGAAACTAACAATTTTTTTTTTAATATTTATTTATGAAACATGTAAACTTTGTCCCGCTTCTTTTACGTAATCCTGCTTCTAAACAAATTCAAGCGCCCTCATCCGTTCCAAACTCTGATTCTAAAATGCAACCACCGCAGTTTACAAACATGCATTGTAGCATCCCTTGCTGTCATCAAGACTTTGGAGAATACATTTGTTAAGGCGAAAATAGTTTAGGTCATTCGGCGGAAGTAATGCAAGGCATTTAGGAATTGCTCTTACTCCAATGGATAAACATCCTGAGCGATGACAGCTATGTGAATTTTTTCTGTCCAACAAATTAAGTCAAGTTGACTTTTTCAAGAGTTGCATACCTTTATCGTAACCCTTGGCTGCAGCATAATCTTTTCAGGCAACTTGAACATTTGACGGCTACAAATATGATCAGTTTGGCTTGATTGATGATTTATTGGCAGCACTGCATGCGCTTCCAGAGAGCGGGTTTTTTGCATTGTGCACAAATGATAAATTATATTTTGCCTGCACATTTTGACAAATTCCAAAAAAAAATTATTTTTTATTTCAATTTATTTCAAACATTTGTATTTTAAATAAACAATGTCAAATATGACAAAGCAAATACTAGTTCCGAATTTTCGAACTTGCTGTAGCAAACATAAATTTTATTCATACCAATTTTAAGCAAATGCTATTTGCATTTACTTTACTACGAAAGTTATCTTGAAGCAATTGCTATTTTTTATTAATACCACCCATTGGGCAATACGAATTTCTGTATGTGCCATTTGGGTTGTCAAATTCGCCCGCAGTATTTTCTAGGTTCATTAACTCGGTTTTCAGATAGCTTATGCTAGATGAGACCATAACGATCTACATTGACGATATAATAATACCCTCAAGTACTGAAGAGGAAGGAATTTTAAAATTGGAAAAAGTATTGGCAGTAGCAGCCGCTAACGGGCTTCGTATTAAATGGAGCAAGTGCCAGTTCCTTATGAGGAAAGTAATGTTTTTGGGGTATATAGTCGAAAACTCAACTTTTAAGCCATCCTTAGAAAAAACATCAGCCGTCATGAATTTTCCGCAGCCAAAAAATATAAAAGCCATTCAACGATTTTTAGGACTTACGTCGTAGATTCATTCCAAATCACGCAGCAATTGCCACACCGTTGTCAAACCTTTTAAAGAAAGATGCGAAATTCCGTTTTCAGTATGAAGAAACTATGGCATTCCAGCAACTCAAAGACGCTCTTGTGAATGCACCAGTATTAAGATTGTATGATCCTAATGCAATAACAGAAGTTCATACAGATGCTTGCGCTCTGGGTTAGGTTAGGTTAGGTTAGGGTGGCGGCAATATTGCCACACATAGACCGCAAGGGTCCATAGTGATACCACAAACTCTCATATTGCGCTCTGGGTTATGGAGCAGTATTATTCCAGAAGGACCCCGACGACCAAGAACTCCACCCAGTGCAGTACATGAGCAGAAAGACATCTGCTTCACAGAAGAAATACCACTCATACGAACTGGAAGTTTTAGCAATTGTGGAAGCATTGAAGAAATGGCGCGTTTATCTGTTGGGACTCAAATTCAAATTGGTGACTGACTGTAACGCTTTCACAATGACAATGAAAAAAAAGGAAGTTCCTTTAAGGGTAGCACGATGGGCAATGTTCATGCAGGAATTTGAGTACGAGATAGAGCATAGATCAGGTGCAAAAATGAGGCATGTAGATGCCCTTAGTAGAGCTTCATGCCTCATGATTGAAGATTCAATGAGATGTAGAATAAAAGAACTGCAAATAAATGATGATTGGACTCGTGCAGTGTGCAAGGTTTTGGAAAGAGAAGAATACGATGACTTTTATGTGAAGCATGGCATATTATTTAAATATCCAGTGAAAGAATTGGTAGTTGTTCCCGCAGCCATGGAACGTGAAATTATTCAAAACGCTCACAATCAGGGCCATTATGCCGTAAAACGAACAAAAGATTTGGTAGAAAAATCGTTCTTCATCCCAAATTTGACAAATAAAGTGACAAATGTTGTAAAAAGTTGTGTCGAGTG
Organism: Calliopum simillimum; assembly: GCA_951812925.1. NCBI lineage: Eukaryota > Metazoa > Arthropoda > Insecta > Diptera > Lauxaniidae > Calliopum > Calliopum simillimum. Next base: position 27,364,615 of record OX638368.1, read on the forward strand.
CATCATGATTGAAGCTAAAGCGGGTAAAAAAGAGGGGATGCTTAACCCCATAAACAAAGAGGATACACCATTTGGCACTTACCATATAGACCATGTCGGTCCTATGGAAACTACTCAGAAAAAATATAAACACATTTTAGTAGTAGTAGATGCATTCTCTAAATTCGTGTGGCTTTATCCCACGAAGAGCACCGGTACTGAGGAAGTCCTAGATAAATTGAAAAAACAAGCTGCTATTTTTGGAAACCCCGCACGAATTATAACAGACAGAGGCACCGCGTTTACCTCAAATGCCTTCGAAAATTTCTGCAAAGTCGAAGACATTCAACACCTGCTCATTGCAACGGGAGTACCGCGAGGTAACGGCCAGGTGGAGAGAATTCACCGAATAATTGTACCAATGTTAGCTAAAAAAAGTGGTATAAGTACACCGACCATGTTCAACAAATAGTGAATAGTACACCACCTCGTAGTACCAATGTTTCTCCATTTAAACTGGTAACAGGCCTTGAGATGCGAACGGCAGGGAATGAAAATATAAGCAAATTATTGGATGAAGCAGCTGTTGAAGAGCTTAATGCCGAAAGAGAAATGCTACGCACCGAAGCAAAAGAAAATATCCGAAAGATTCAAGTCGAGAATAAATGGAATTTTGATAAAAAAAGAATACCGGAAACAGTGTACAAAGTAGGCGAACTAGTTGCTATAAAACGCACTCAATTTGGAACTGGAATGAAACTTAAGCCAAAATTTGTTGGTCCATACCAAATCGTAAAGAAATTCAAGCGTGGAAGGTATGTTGTAAAAAAGCTTGGAAATTTCGAAGGACCGGGTACTACAACCACCGTAGCAGAGTTTATTAAAAAATGGTCTACCCCATTCGAGGCGAATGGTTTGCCAGGAAGGCCGAGTATTGTGGGATTTGACATTGGACATGTGACAGACAAGGACGGACAGTTACTTGGATTTGACGAGAGAGGAATGCAACAGACTTTAAACGTACAAGAAGAAGCAGAAACAGAAAAAGAGTTAGTTGTTGATTGTTAGTCGAGAAGAAAAGATTAAAGTATTGAAACTTAAAGAAAAGAAGCAAAGTAAAAATATTTGAAGAAGTAAAAGATAAAATGTAAAGTTATTTGGAAAGAACTTGAAACTTAAAGAGAAGTATTAAAGAAAAGACAAAGTTGTAAAGTTATATGAAAACCAGAAGAAAAGAATTGAAGTAAATTTGAAGAATAATAATAAAACGAATTCTATAAACGAACGAAAAGTAAAGTGTTTTATTAACATAAAAAATCCCTGAACCCACATATATATGCAAATATATATATGTGTATGTGGTAATAGCCGAAACATATGTCACCAATTTCTAAGTTAATATTTGTAGCGTCGGTTGTTGTTCATTGCAAATTTGACTGTACAAGTTCGTATCAATGGAATATTCAAAAATAGCAGTCTTAAAAAGCAAAATTAAAATCATTTTAATTTGTGAAAAATCATTTCAAATCCGTTTAATTTTGACTTTTTATTTCACTTTAAATTTGTTCGACGGCCACGTTCGACACCATGGAAATGCCTATATTAATCATCCAATTTCTAAAATGAAAAATGGAAACTTGGATGATTGAACATTTTGAAAATTATTTGCCCCAAGGTATGTCGCTTTTATTATTATTTATTTCGTGCTTCTGATTTCTGTGAAATATTTTTGTTGTGGAAAAAAAATCTACTCCGCTCTCAAATTATCTTATGATTTCCCATTCGTATCAGCCAGCCATCATAGCCGGTAGACATGCAGTTGTGTCTCGCCAACCATACGCGGCGGCTGTGTACATTGTTGTTTAGTAGCGGCGCTTGCTAGATTTTCAGCCTCTTTTATTCATCGATTTGTTCGTTGGTCTTTCGGCCAGTCAGTCAGTCTGTTATTAAGTTCACTTATTGTGCGGCCTTTGTTTCATAATTTAAAAAAAAATTGCTTGGTGTTTATTATTGTTTTTTGTATTTTTATTTGTTCTTTATGTTACCTTTGTGCGAGACGCGCTTTGCTAGTCAACTGTTGCGCTTAATCACCCATCAGCTGAAGACCTTTTTTTATAACAATAGTGCGTGTGAAAAAATTTATTCATTTCTAGTACTATATTAGCTGATAGCTAGCTAGCTAATTAATTTCCTGGTATAATTTTTTGTTCCCTACAAACGCTGCGGGTTAAGTAACATTTTAATTGTTTTCAGCAAGTTAATAATATATAATAAAAATAATTTTAATGGTGTACTTGAAATTTATATCTCTACAATCTAAATTGTTGATTTTTACATACTACAACTAATAAAAATTTTAAAGTGTACTTAAAATTTCTCTATCATCTAAATTGTTAATATTTAATTTTGCATTACATTTACATACATTTGTTTCATTTCAATCCACAACGTGATAATTTTTTGTTATTCTTTCACAGCTTCCTTTCGATTCAGATTTTTGTAGATATTTTTTTTTGTATTTTTTTGGCAACTAAAATAAACTTTACAATAACTTAATATAAACAAATAAAAAAAAGATTAGCATTGCTGTACATAAATTGTATCAAATAAATGTAAACAAAACACTATACAGTGTCACATATTACAAGCAAAGTGAGTAATTTATAAAACAAAATTCATTGTAGTTTGTATTAAGGTATAAACGAGACTTTAGTGCAGATAAAGCTTGCTTTTGCCCACTAAACCTAAGCCAATATTCTTAGTCGATGGCGTTTAAAATCAGAAAGGCAGCTTATCAGTTTGAAATACTTATAGTACGAGATCCGACAGTAAAAAAAAGTATCGATCGAGTTTATAGTTAAAATCTAGTTTTTACATATATTTATGAATGGGAGAACATATTTTTGGTGGGTTGCCTATCAAAATGTGTTATCAAATTGCGATAACTTATGAACCGTGAGTCGCACGAGAAAAAGTGCCCAGATCTTTTTTATGGAGAGTCATATGCTCTACAAATAATTTTTATTATATGTAAAAAATAAATTACCGTTTAGGAGTTATTCATTAAAAACCGATTTTTTTTACGATTATTGTTTATTACGTTAAAAAAATCGGTTTTTAATAAATAATTCTTAAAAGGTAAATTTTTTTTAACACATAATGAAAATCACATGTTAAGCATATGACTCTTCATAAAAAAGATTTTGACACTTTTCCCCGTGAGACTCACGGTTCATAAGTTATCGCAATTTGATAATACTTGCGGCCACATTTTGAGAGGCAACCCAGCAAAAAAATATTTTCCCATTAATAAATATATGTAAAAACTAGATTTTAACTAAAAACTCGATCGATACGTTTTTTTACTGCCGGATCTTAGACGATTACATTAATTTAGATACGATCACCTGCAATATTCAGTTTTACATTTTGTCATTAATTTAAATTAGTTTTTGCTTACAAAAACGCACAAATGATGTATTCGCGTAGTGTGACTAACATTCTTTTTTTATCAAAACTGTTGCTGCGATAGAATTATTTTGTTACTTGCCGACACGCCCATCGCCTATAGAATCGAACTAAAATATTGAACGACGACCGTGTCAACAAGCGACAAATGTAGTTTCGGAGTATATTCTATCAAAGTTTTCTTTGAGATGGGATTTATCTCACACAGTGTTTTATTTATGCTATGCTACAAATAAATAAGAAAACATTTAAAAAATAGTGGAAATCTTCTACTCATATATCGAAGACTTATACTCAATTACGTCTATCTGCAAAAATACAATTTTTGAGAAAAGCAAAGACAACCTATTTTTTCTAAGCATAATCAATCGATGAACATACTATAATCACACCTTTTCCCATTGGTGTTTTAAGGCCCGAATTCACAGTCATTAATTAACTAATGACAAGGGTGTCAGCCTGTGGCGGATCCAGCATTGTTAAGAGGGGGCCGATTGACTACATTTCTAAATAATAATAATAATCATGAAGGCGTAAAAATGTAGACAGTACAAAAGTTTTCATATTTAATTTTTTTTTTAATTTTATATACGAAAATTAAATCATTTCATATACTTTATCTATTTAATTAATTATAAAATATTGATAATGGACAAACAGTTGGTTTGAGAAGGGGGCCGATTTCTCCCATCGCCCCCCCCTCCCCCCCCTTGGATCCGCCCCTGGTGTCAGCGTTTCAAAATCACTGAGCCACACGCAGCGCAAAATATTCGCTCGTATACAACAACTACGACATTTTATTAATTTGCAAATTTTGCGGAAATACAACACTCACAAAAACAATTTTTTGTTTTTTTGTGGCTCGTTAATAACAACAAGAATATTTCAACAATTTTTAAAATTTCTGAGAATTTGCTGTTTTTTTTTTTTTTTTTTAATATTTTGGTTGTTGCAGGTGAGCCAAAATTGGCTCACTTTTGTTCAACTCTAACAAAATTTTATTTTCTGTTAAATTAGTTAACCATTAGTTAAACCCCCAAATTTTATATGCGATACCAAAGATTTTCCGTGACAGATTTCGCTTACACTGTTGCATACTTGCACATACTAATATATTTTTGTGCCCTTCCACTAATTTGATGAGAAAATTCAATCCTTCATCATTAAAATTAGCTGCACGTGGATTTTCCATCGTTTTCTCAACCACAAACAATTAACATATGTTGCTCATTATTTTACTTAACCTTAATACAGTGCATAAGAATCAGTTGTTAAACTCTTGTCACCATTTTAGTTAACTAATGACTATGCATCCGGGCCTTAAGCCGTTTTAGTTTATTATCGTCATCTCGTTTCTAAATTAAGATTCTGGAAGCTTGCTGATGGAGGGGTTAGGAGAACGAGAAAATCACATTTATCTTCTTAGTTGTATGTATTTCATCAACGCATGTCGTATTTTTATCCGTATCACATAATTACTATGGTACAAAAAAAAAATAGTAATGGTGTAAAATTTGGCCTGGCCAAACATTAAATACCCTGCAGTACTTTTAAAATTTTGCTCATATGGAAGGTGCTACGCTCTCTTGTCCGAGTTTACCCAGTTTTTGTCCAGAGCTTGGATTTATAGTATTTAGTGTCTGAGTGAAAACGTTTTCAGTATAGCGTTTTGAAGCTTTTGCTTATATAGGAGGTGCCACGCCTTCTTGTCCGAGTTCGTCTTGTTTTAGCTTAGAGCGTGCATTTATAGTCTTTAGTATTTGAGTGAAGTTTGGTTGGATTATTTCAAAAAACTCTTTCAGTATAGCATTTTAAAACTTTTGCTTATATGGGAGGTGCCATGCCCCCTTGTCCGATTTCACCCAATCATTTATAATACTTAGTGTCTGAGTCGAATTTGGTTCGAATATCTCAAAAAACGCTTTCAGTATAGCGTTTTGAAGCTTTTGCTTATATGGGAGGTGCCCCGCCCTCTTGTCCGAATTCATTCAGTTTTTTCTCAGAGCTTGCGCTTACAATTCTTAGTATTTATGCGTATTTTGGTTGCATTGTCGTGAAAAATACTCCTAAAATTGCATTTTGAATATATTTTTTGTATGGGCGGTAGGCGTGTCCGTTGACCGATTTCGCTCATTTTCAATCCCCCGAGCTATCTTTGACGACGAAGGCAGTGAATTATCTTGCTCAGTTTTCCCAAAAAGTGTATTTCAACACACAGCCAGCCAGCCACCCAGCCACCCAGCCAGCCAGCCACCCAGCCAGACAGACGAACATGGCTATATCGACTCAGGAGGTGACGCTGATCAAGAATATATCGATACCTTAGAGCGCTACAGTCCTATCTCCATCTTTTTTCAAACGCAAAATTCAATTTTCAAACGGTGATTATTTTAAAACTGACTGCTATTTTTACATATAAAGTTAATTTCTACAGTCCCCCACTAATTTTCTAAAAATTGGGGAACATTTGTGGTAGGGTACTCGCTTAAGAAGCCCACCATGAGCCCATAATTTAAAATAGCCGTGTTTTTTTTGACGCGTATATACAATTGTGGATACCTTCAAATTGCGATAACTTTTGAACGGTGAGTCGTACGATAAAAAGTCCAAGGGTCTTTTTCAAGGAGAACCACATGCTCTACAAATAATTTTAATCTTTTGTAAAAAAAAAATAATTATTTAGAAGTTATTTAAAAAAAAGTGATTTTTTGCCATTTATCGGCGCTAACCAGTTTTTATAAAATACCTCCTTAAAAATAAATTTTTTTAAATATAAAATGAAAGAGAACGTGATTTCCCATAAAAAAGTTTCTTAGAGTTCTATTGTGTGACTTACTGTTCATGAGTTATCGCAATTTGAAGGTATCCACAATTGTATATACGCGTCAAAAAAAACACGGCTAATGTCTCACAATTTCAAGCAAGTGGAGATAGGACTATAGCGCTCTAAGGTATCGATATATACTTTTCTATACCTGCCACGCCTCCTTCTCTGCGTTACAAACGGAAGGACAAAGTGAATATACCCTGGGTGTAGGGTATAAAAATATAACGGTCGAAATGCAAGTTCGTTTTTCTTGTAATAAATATTTTACTTGTATATTTACATTTCATAAAAAAATGTCGTTTTTGGTCAAAGAAACAACATTTAAGGTTCGATTCAATGATGATGCATTTATATATAGTATATAGCGGGGAATAAAGCTGATGAATATTAAGATAAAATTAATGAAGATTTAAAAAACATTGAAAATTATTTAAAAACTAGCATTTCTCGGTGTGCGTTGACCACCTGCTCTTGCAAAGAGGGCGGGTCATCTCCAATTAAATTAAACCAAAGCACATAAATTGTACCGATGCAATTTATATACGTACCAAATCTCATCTATGGGCGTTAAATAGTTTAAAAGATTTTTGGTTCCGACAATTATGGGGAGACCCTTGGGTGAAAAAATTTTTTTTCTACTAAAATGTCGCAAAAAGTCATGAAACGCGTAGAAAATATAAAAAAACGATAAACAATTTTTTTTTTTTTAAATTTTTGGTTCCGACATCCAAGGAAGGACCTTTGTGTGAAATAAGGAAAAATACATTTTTCTCAGTGCAAGAGTAGGCGCTTGTTTCCTATAAAATTCTCCATATCAGTGTGCTAAACTGGCTAAAATGCAAATCCAAAGACAATCTATTAATACCACAAACTTGTTTCCATCGCAACTTTAACTTCAAGTGTTAAGCTTACTTAGGACATTTATAGGGCTATTCTGGCGACAGTATTAGAGCTGTCAAACAGCTCACCACAGTATTCACTGCTACGAAAGTAGCAACGAAGATGTTTTGGTATTCTGGCAGCATTTCGAAAGCTCTTTTCCGTCTTTATGAATACGACTTTTAATACCTGCTACGTAGGAGATCTTAGAGCGATCTTAAAACTATTAGTTGCTTGCTGTCAGGTTTTTATTATGTGAAAAGTGCAGAATTATGAAAAATTTTATTTTATTGCTTGTTTATAATTTTTTATCATAAAACAGCTGGGCTTAATGTTAGATTATCGACTGTTAATATTTTCTTTTTAAACCTAATTTGGCTTATTAAACTTTTAATTTTAAGAAAGAAAATATAATCAAAAATGTCTGGTCGGATCTACTTTCGGAGATAATAAAAACCGATATAAGTTCAGAACCCCTGGCTGGATTTTGATAATATTGGCGGCATATGAAAGGTATTTTAACACACTACAGAACTGTTTTACAAAAATTTTAAATCCGAGTGAACATTTTCGAGATATGGCGTATTTTCAAAAATTTTCACCAGTTTTTTATTTTTAAAGCACTATTTTTCCAAAAAATGTCTTATTAACCTATAGTTTTTGTAACAAATTATGAAATCCTAATCAATTTCATTCGATTTGATATGCAATTTATACCTCATTTCCTTCATTAGCACATTTTTTTATAGGAAAACAAAAAAGTAAGCCAAAGAAATTTTCATGAACAACAACAACGGAAATTTGGAATTTTGCTAGCAAACTATTTGAAGATATATATTATAGACTGATTCGCGGCCGAAGACCGCCGTGAAGCGAGTATTGGATTTCTGGGAGTTTTAAATCCGGAGCTGCGGCCGAAGCCGCCCACTTACTCCTACTCTTATGCCAAATTACTGTGGGAAAAAAAATCGGCCCAAATTTCAGAAAAATCGTAATATCTCGAAAACTACGAACAAGATTTAGAAAATTTTTTGTTCAGTATTGTAGCTTATTAAATTACCTTTCATATGCCGTTTTTGTTAATAAGACATTTTTGGAAAAATAGTTCATTAAAAACAAAAAAACTAGTAAAAATTTTCGAAAATTCGCCATATCTCCAAAACCATGACTCGGATTTAAAACTTTTGCATATCGTTTTTATAGCCAGTTAAAATACCTTTCATATGACACCAATATTATTAAAATCCATTAAGGGATTCTGAACTTTTACTGGTTTTCATAAAAGCTATATCCCGATCTTCCGATGGCTATATCTCCGAAAGTAGATTTGACCAGAACTTTCTGTTGCTGTTGTTGTAATTAATTTTGAGAGCCCTATTTGGGCAAAAAAAAATATAAAAAAAACAACAACAGTTTTTAAAGTAAAATTGTTGCCTAAGATTTGGCAGTTGTTAAATTTTTGTTTGTATGAATGATGAAAAAGGGAAAAACAAAATTATAACTATTTTGGTTTAATATTTGTTCTAATAGTTACAAAAGAAAAGAAAAGTTTGTGTAAAAACATATAGCAACAATTTCTGCACAATATTATATGGCGGCGCGCAGGAAGAACTTATTTTGCATGTCAAAATAAAAAATGTAACCCGGCATCTTGCCTTGCTATCTGTCAAAAGTCTATAATCAAAACAAAGAATTTTGACATTTTCGTAGTTTAAGAAGAAGCAGCATTTGTTATCGCTGCAACCAGAGCAATTCAACCATGTTAGTTTGCACAATTTGACAACTTCACCTCGAAAGCTTTTATGTGGTGAATTTATGAGCTTTTTCTAAAAGATTTCTGCGCCAGAATACCGAATGTCTTCGGGAATCTTAGAAAGTAATTCTGACATGTATTCAGAAAGACTTTCTGCTGTCTTAGCCAGAATAGCCCTATTAATCACATCGTTTTTTTTCAGAGCATCAAAAAGGTCCGCAAAAGCGATATTGCCATGGTAAATAATTTCTACTTATAGATTCGTCATCTACGAACCATTGGCATCTAAGTAATTTTGTTACAAAACTTTGTTGATCTGTGTAATTATTTAAAAAACCCCAAATTTTAAGACTCCAACCTTGGATTTGCCGTTTCTTTGCTTATCAATTTGTGTTGCATTCTTTTTTTCTTTTGTTTTTAGTTGAAATTTATGGTTTTTATACTTTCATTAAAATGTACCTTAACAAAAGTTTGTTTCATTCTAATATGCATTTTACTGCTTTGTTTGATAGCAACGACGGTTTGATCGATATTAAGTACTTAGTGAGATAACAACAAATTCATAGTTTTGTGTAAAATAAATTTTTCCAATTATTCCTACAACTTAAAACTCACGAATTTACTAATAACCGGTTGATTAATCATTTCTTCGCAAAAGTACTTTGTAGGTGACACATCTGATTTAACAAATTTTCGTTGCGCTTTATCGAGGCGTTGAGATAAAAACAGAAAAATAAAAATATCACACTGTTGTTCATTTATTTATTAACTTTAAAGAAATGCTATGAAATCTAAAAAAAATATAAGTCATTTGATCTATATGTAAACATATGAAGATTCTTCCAAGAATACACTATGCTTAACATACATAAAATAACGTAATTAGTTTTTTGTTTTTGTTTGCTCGAACCAGAATGATAACTAAAAGGTTATCAGATTTAAATTCACCAATTCAAAATTCTTTGTAAATCATAGTTTGGTTCGAGTAACAAAAAACATAAAAAAATGCCTGTGCTTAAAAAAGCGTAAAAGAACTTTTTTTTTTTTTTGGTCTTTCCAAATCAATTTAAGTTTACAGGATTAAAAAAAAAACAAAAAAATTTTCTAATGTCTACTATGTTATTCTATAATTCCACTGTTAAACAATACCATGCTGATAGTATAAAATAACATTTACATTTGGGTCAATCGACTAGCCTGCGTGAGTTAATGTGACCCATTAAAAAAGCGTAAATATAAACATCCCTCACAAAGCAAGTACATGTATATTAGAGTGGTTCGAAAATGAAAGTTGTTTGGAATTTCATTCACCGGGCAAAGCAAAGTTTCGATACTTATGGTTAAGTCAGCACCATGTATAATTTGGTTCATTTTAGAGGACAATTGACAGACCCGAAATCTGTTTGAAAGATGAAAAATGCCCCTCCAAGGTAAAAACTAAACCGTATAATTTCATTGAAAATCCCAGTAATTTTTACAGTTTCTTTCAACAACTGTGCGCCCGTAAAGGAAAACCGTAATTTTTACGGTTTACGTACAGTAAAATTTATTAAATGTATAAAAATATATAAAAAGATTTCGTGCTCACGCGAGTATAGAACTAACGGCCTTTGTGTTTGTAGGAGACGCTCTACCCATTGAATTTTTATTGCTTATTATTTAGGTTAAAACTATTTTTCAATAAAATTTTTACATACATTGCCACACCGTAGTCATTGAATGGTATCCTAGAAAAATATCGCAGGGACCACTAGTATTTTTTCTTGTGCCAACATTTTACTTTTCGTTTCAATATTTTTTACAGTTTGTTTCTGATATTTTTGAAGTCTAAACCGATTATTTTACTGTCGTACCATTATTTTTTCATGAGATTTCAGTAAAATAATTGAATAACTGGAACAAATCGTAATTTTTGATGAGATTATTATCACTTAGTGCTGTTTAAAAATCATTTTATTGGTATTATTATTTGAATGTAGAAAAAGAAAAATTTTTGGTTTAATATTTAAATTGTTCAATGTTTAACATGGAAATATTGTTTTATTGTACGCCTTGTATTTTCTAAGCAATGGAAGTTATATCCTTGTATGTACTTTGAAATTTATTTTTTTTTTTTGGCCACCTATTGGGTGCAAGTCAAAGCACAAAACAAAGTTAAAAAAATTGTCAGCTGACTCTTTAGAAAAAAATTCCCTTGGCTCTCACAGCCATTTAGCGCTAAACAAGTCTTCTACAAAATGTTTGTTTTTCATTCACTTTTCTGTAAAAAAAAAAAATTTTAAAAAAAATATTATTTTGAGATAATCAACTTTTAAGATTTTTGAAAAAATGGCCGCCATTTTGTAAATGGAAATAAAAATATCAAAAAAATTCCTCATTGCCGGGAGAGGAAAAAAATTTTTACAGACCCTCATTAATTTTTTGTCTCCAACATTTTTTTCGAACATACCAAATAGAAATATCAATTTTGTATGGGAGGCCCCTTAAGGGGTGAAAATGAGAATAGTAAGTCCGAGAAAAATGTTGAAGAGAAAAAATAATGGGGGTCGGTGAGCATTTTTTTTGCCTCCCAGCCATTAGGAACTTTTTTGATGTTTTTATCAAAATTTTGTACGGGAGCCCCCCTTAGGAGTGAAAAAAGGAGTAGTGAATTTGAAAGAAATGTCGGTGAATATTTTTTTCCTCTCCCAGCAAAGAAGAGTTTTTTTCATATTTTTATCAAAATTTTGTGTGGGAGCCCCCTAAGTTAGTGGAAAAAAATGGCTAATATGTTAAAAAAAATTATTGGAAGGGAAAAGTTAATGGGGATAGGTGAACATTTTTTTTCTTTTCCCGGTAATGAGGAATTTATTTTTTATTTTTATCAAAACTTTGTATGGGAGCCCCCTTAAGGGGTGTTAGGTTTAAGTACATTTAAAATTTGTTGAAGATGAAAATTAATGGAGGTCGGTGAATATTTTTGCTCTCTCCCGGCAATGAGGAATTTTTTGATATTTTTATCAAAATTTTGTATGGGAGCCCCCATAAGGGCTGGAAAAAAAAGCGTGGTATGTTTGAAAGAAATATTGGAAAAGTAAATTTAGTGGGGTCAGTGAACATTTTTAACCTCTTCCGGCAACGAAGAATATTTTAGTGCTCTTTCGCTAATTTTTTTGTTACGTAAAAAATTCTGAAAATAGTCTTAAAATTTGTCAAATTCATCAAAGTTTTTTTTAGAAATTTTTTTAAAAAAATCGAAGAGTATAATCATTTATAAAAATAGTAAATTAAGTTTTAAAAGTTAAAAATTAAAAAAAAAAATAATTTTATAAAATTTTTTTAATTTTTTATAAAAATTTACTTTTTTTATGAGCTTTTCAAAAAACTACTAAATGTTGTTTCTGCAGCTTTTTTAGTTTTTTGAAAATTTATATTTCTGAAATGGCTCGATGAAAAAAATTATAAAATGCTAATCTCAACTAGTACTTCTTATAAGATACAAGTTTCAAAAAAATCGGAGTTGCAAAAGCAAAATGCTATCAGGTTACGTATATAATGCCCCTTTTACTTTTCCATACCTGCCACTCCTCCTTCTCTGCGTTACAAACGGAAAGACAAAGTGAATATACCTTGGGTGTAGATAAAAATAGATGATAAAAACGTCAATTATTGTGATGCTTAAAAAAACGTTGAAGCTCGATTTGCTTTGATTTGCTTGAACCACTCTAATGTACATTCATATTACACTCATAAAAAGTCAGCAAGTATGTGCTGCTGTTTTAATATTAGCTACTTATTTTACTACCGGCGATAAGCAGTGTTTCATATTTCTTTTTTAAAGTATATTTTGTTATAACAGCTTGCTATCGCATTCCAAGCATAAGCTTTAAAAATTCTACTTGGCTTGATATTCTTAAATTAAATTAAATTTTTAGAATTAACTTCCAGCAGTATTTAACAAACCTTACATTCCGCAGAGTGTATAAATATTATAAATAAATTCCCTTTGGAGCTGTACTCGTTATTTTTTTTACACATTTGAAACATGCAAATTTATTTTGCGTTTTGGTTTTGTTTTAGAAATTCTTAACACCTATTAAAGCTACCGCTCCTCTGTTAATTGACTTACTACCTCCTGTGTATAACTGTTAAGGGAGCCTTTTAGCATCACTTTACTACCTATTAACACATGATTTCTTTCACAATATATATTCTATTTAGTTCATTATTTTCACATTTTGTAGGCTGTTGACTCAATTCGTTAATTCTTTGCTTTCATTTAAATTTTAGACTTTATAACAACGGCACCACTTCAAGGTTGCTGTTGCCATCAGACGCCTCTTTAACAGACAATACAACTCCATTAATGCAAATGACTGATATTTTCGCCAATCATATAAAAGAGGAGTGCTGTTGTCCTCGTGAATTTTACCAAAATTCAGAAATTAATCGTACGTTATTATTTAACGATGGCATGCGTTCTATTGATTTTGTGCTTGCGTACAGAATACATCCGCAAGCGACGATCGAGGAAGAAAATGCCGAAAAACGTAGAGTTTTTGAAGAGAATCTCATTAATCAGGGCTTAGAATTAGAACATGTCATAAAAGAGATAAAAGAGAAGGAACAAATACATATAGTTAAGGTAAGTGGAGAAAATAAATCATCTTATAGTTGTTCTCAAATTAACACTAATTTTTTCTTTCTACAAATTTTTAGATTCACGCACCACTTGAAGTTTTACGTCGTTATGCAGAAATTCTTAAACTCAGAATGCCAATGAAGGAGGTTTGTATTTATACTATTATTAGAGTACATCTACATATGTGTATGTAAGGAATAAAAGAGGTCTAGGCATGGTACAATTGTATCATGGGTCTAGGGATAGGGTAATTTTCAGTTTTTTTTTAACACGTCAAAATTCTGTAAACATTTTTTACAATAATTTAAAAAGATGTCTCATGCTCTAAGAATGCAATCTTGGAGATCTGACGTGGCAAAAAATAAAAAAAAAAAAAATCGAGCGTATTCGTGTCACTCGATGCGAATCGCTACTTGCGACAAGTTATGCGAGTACATATCGTTTTCTACATTTTTTGATATTTTAAGTTAAGTACACAAAAACATGAACAAACTATGCCACAGTGCCACAGTCTAGTCGGTTTTTTGAAACAAAAAGCAGAAAACTTCAAAATCCCATACAAAAAACGGTTTTTTCTCAAAACATGAAAAATGTAGGAATTAACGCCCGAAAAAAAAAAAACGAAATAACGCCAAAAAAAAAAAACCAAATAACGCCCAAATGTTTTTCATACAAATACATTTTTGGCGTTATTTCCAAAATGATTATAGCCCAAATTTATATGAAAATAATTTGGGCGTTATTTCGTTTTTGATTTCGGGCGTTATTTCATATTTTTTGGGCGTTATTTCGTTTTTGTTTTGGGCGTTATTACGTAGTTTTATTTGTTGGGTGCTATTTCGTTTTTTTTGGGCGTTATTTAATTTTTTCTTAAAATAAACAATATATGTTTTGCACTGAAAATTAAAATAAAAACAAAACAACAAAAAAATAATCCGCTACGCTTTGGTTTGCATTTCGATGTGTGTATTTTTCTATTGACCTCTATTTTATCTATTCTTTCATTTTCCTCTTCTAATTCGACTGGAAACATATGAAAAAACGCAAAAAGAAAGCATTTGCGAAGCTGCAAAACACTTCCAAAGCACCATAACGCTACAGTTCTAGCATTGCAACGCTTTCACTATGATCGCGTTGCACTTTTCTCATACAAAATGATCTTTGAGCAACTTTGCTCAAAGCGCACACTCTGTTCGCGACCTACGGTTACATTGGATACGTCTTCGTACCTAAATTTTGTCTTGCGAACAAAACATGTTCCAATAAAAACAAGTATTATTAATTTTTCAATATTCAGTTCTTTGTATTAGTCGTAAAAATGACTGACAAAAAACAAAATATTTTGGGGATATTCCAATGTCGTAGGTATATGATGAGTATTCAATCTCGCTAGATCACTTTGTCGCTGGCGAAAATGCTACTTGCGATAAACCGATTCTCGCCGCTTGGCTCAGTACGAATACGCTCGATCATAAACACAGTTTTAGGGTACAGAAATATTTCGAACCAACTTCGGCTGACGTTAATATGTCATCAAGTATATACCTAAATTTTGCTCTTAAAAATCCAGTTTTCATGTACTATACTTACCTTTTTGTCAATAATATTCAATATACCGATTAATTGTCATATTGTGGGTATTTCACAAAACATGTAAATCCTTGTAAACTTGTAAAATGGTCAAAATTCGTATTGATTTTGAAAATTTAACATAATTTGTGAAATACCCTCAAATTTTTGTTCAGTAATTTTTAATTGAAAAATTCTTTATTTCTGTTTTTATTTTTCTCAGTTATATTGCAGTATGAATGTTTTAGAAAAATCAAATCGTCTGCACAATGCAGCGAAATATCTATCCCAAAAGGTCTGCTAAATTTTTTAAAAAAAGGCTTTATTCATAAACATAATTTGTTGACAGTGTTCTGTTTGGCTTTGAATTCGTCAAAACATATTCTTGTTTTCACTTGTGAGCGTTTTACTAACTTACTAGCTTATTCATAAATTTACTTAAACATTCGTTATGCCTTTCTATTGTTTTTTTATTTAACGTTTTTCGCATAAAGTTACCTACCTACCTTAAAAAAAAAAAAATGCCCGTAACATTTCTTTTGTTTCGTATGCGCTCGTATCTTAAGCTTTAGCAACTATCCCACTGGTAGATTAATGCAAAAATACACTTCCCCAATTGCTTTCAACAGATTCCGGGCTTATCAGTTGTTAATCGTTCCACGAAAAGTGTTTTTTCATCGCTTAAGGGAGTTTTCTCATTTTTCTTACGTAAAATTTATGTGGACGATCGTAATTTTCCCAAGGTTGCACATCGTTTTACGGCTATTTATAGCCGTGATAAGGAATACTTGTAAGTGTTGTAGCTGAAAACTTTTAAAAGTGAATATTTAAAAAAATGATCACATCTTTATTTGCAGATTTGATATACATCAGGAAAATTTCTTCACAACTGCCGTACGCTCACGTATTGTACAATTCATTTTGGATCGTCAACGTTTCCCAGCTAAAACTAAAGGAATAATGGCATTCGGTATCGAACGTTTGGTAGCAGAATATGTTTATTGCTCCGCGTATCCTCTACATGATGTAAGCAGATGCTATTGTATAAATGTTCCATAGAATTTTTTTTAACTTTAAACGTCTGAACGCCAGTTCCTTTGTACAGCAATTTCATAAAAAAAATGTCACATAATTTTAGGAGCTTGTTTTTTGCTGCATTATTGTTGCATTTCATAACGCCATACTAAAATATTATGCAACATTTTGTGCATGAAAGCGATTGGCGTTTTGGCAGACGGCCTTTGTTTGAATTATAACCTTTTGGCTGATTTGTAATGTAAAGTAGATTGGTTTATATGGGCATAATATGAATTTTATATAAAATGGTTTAAAATACTTTCATATGATCTTCTATATAAATTTTATACAAAAAAAGTATAAAAGATTTTTATACAGTGATACTATAAAATTTAAACCAAAATAGTTGAAATTGTGTTAATACTTTATGTGTATACATTTTATACGAAAAATGAAAATGTTCATAAAATGAACAAAGTTAATGATATAAATTAAACTCCATATTTTTCTTTAGTGACTTGTATTAATTCACATATTTGTTCTTAATTTTTAGGGTGAAATTGATGAGAAAGACACAATGCGTGAAAAACTTTACAAAAACTGGGCATCCATACGGAAATGGTATCGCTATCAACCGCTTGATTATATCAAGGAATATTTTGGCGTTAAAATTGGTATGTGGTAATGATATTTAAAAAAATATGCAATGTTTCTACAAAAATGTTTAAATATTCTCTGCAGGATTATATTTTGCCTGGCTAGGGTACTACACATACATGTTATTGTTGGCTTCCATCGTAGGTGTTATTTGTTTTCTGTATTCATGGTTTTCATTAAAACATTATGCGCCAGCGTAAGAGTTTATTAAATCGCTAGCAAGCAAAACAAATTTATATATTTTTTTCTTTTTTTCTTTCAGTAATGATATTTGTGAACGTGCCAATGGTACGCTTATCATGTGTCCACTATGTGATTGGTGTGATTTTTGGGACCTGAAAGAAACCTGCAATTATTCAAAAATCACCTACCTCATTGATAATCCAAGTACAGTTTTTTTTGCTGTCTTCATGTCCTTTTGGGCAACACTCTTTTTAGAATTGTGGAAACGTTATTCTGCCGAAATAACACATCGTTGGGATTTAACTGGATTTGATGTACATGAAGAACATCCACGTCCAGAGTATTTGGCGCGACTCGAACATATACCACCAACACGCACCGATTATGTGACAAATACAAAGGAGCCGACAGTACCATTTTGGCGCATGAAATTACCTGCAACAGTTTTTAGCTTTTCTGTTGTGCTATTGCTGATTGCCCTAGCATTTGTAGCACTCTTGGCTGTCGTCGTCTATCGTATGTCAATGGTGGGCATATTAAAAGTGGGCAACACACCGATGACAACTTCAACTGCTATTATTATTGCAACCGCATCGGCAGCTTTTGTTAATTTATGTCTTCTCTTTATACTTAATATTGTGAGTAGTATATTTTTCATTGATGTTTTTGTGTAATCACTTACTATTTCATCTTATTACAGATTTACAACTATTTGGCCGAGTACCTTACTGAAATGGAAATGTGGCGTACACAAACGCAATTCGATGATTCATTGACATTAAAAATCTATTTATTGCAATTTGTTAATTATTATGCATCAATATTTTATATAGCCTTTTTTAAAGGCAAATTTGTTGGACATCCTGGGCAATACAATAAATTTTTCGACTATAGACAAGAAGAGGTGAGTGTGAACATTAACTAAATTACCGGGATATAAACAAATTATTTATGCATATATTTTTTCTTACAGTGTTCCTCTGGCGGCTGTTTGACTGAACTTTGTATTCAGCTGGCAATCATTATGATTGGCAAACAGGCCTTTAATTCAATTCTAGAAGTGATAATGCCTATGTTTTGGCGTAAGGTCTTAGCAATTAAGGTTGGCCTTTCACGTCTGTTTACAGAAAAAGAGCACGAACATAACTTACGCGGAGAACGCTGGATGCGTGATTTAAAACTTTTAGATTGGGGACCAATGAGTTTATTTCCAGAGTATTTGGAAATGGGTAAGCGGTGAAATTTTTTTTTTCCCAATATTATATACAAAACTAAAGTTGCATAAACTAATTTTTAACAGTGCTGCAATATGGTTTTGTGACAATATTCGTTGCTGCATTTCCTTTGGCGCCATTTTTCGCTTTACTAAATAATATACTCGAAATGCGTTTGGATGCCAAAAAATTGTTGACGCATCATAAACGTCCCGTGTCTCAGCGTGTACGTGATATTGGTGTTTGGTATCGTATTTTGGACTGCATTGGTAAATTGAGCGTCATCACTAATGTACGTTAAAATGCTTCTTTTAAAGTAATTTATTGTTTAATTTAAAAGTATTTTTTTTGTTAATTCTACTTACAGGGTTTTATAATTGCTTTCACCTCAGACATGGTACCACGTTGGGTTTATCGCACCATTGTTTCACGCGATGGCAGTCTTAATGGTTATTTGGATTTTACGCTATCACAATTTAATATTAGTGATTCAGCATCTTTGCGCAGTTTGGCTGGTGACAAGTCAAATTTAACTACATGCATGTAATTAATTATTGTGTTCATTCAACAAATATTTTATTAACAATATTTTTTGCAACTTTTCAAAGGTATTCAGATTATCGTGAACCACCGACTTCACCACATAAATATGAATTAAGCAGCATGTTTTACATTATTCTAGCTGGCCGTCTAGGATTTGTTGTAGTTTTTGAGGTGAGTGGTTTGGTTAATATTAATTATATTTTTTTTTGTATACAAACAAGTATGTAGTTGCTGTTTGACCACTTGCTAAATTCACCACATACTATACTATTTGGTGGATTTTACGGTAAGCTCAAAAGCAAAGTCAAAAATACATTTCCAACGAGATGGTTATAAAAAGAAAAATTTTAAACAATGCCGGTTTTGAAGTTGAGTTCGACTGCGCTCAATGCAATCAAGAAGTACGGGCTTCTTCCTAAACGTCAGTTGCTTTGTATTGAGCAGTGTTTTCATAAAAAAAAGTTGCATAATTTTAGGAGCTTATTTTTTTACTGCATCATTTTTGCATTTCATAACGCCGAATTACAATACGTGGACAATGCATAGCAATCAGCGCATCAGTAGTATACATTTTTTTTTTTAATAAATAAATAGTAAGGAAAGTCCTCGTCGTCCGTTTATTTTGTGCATGAAAATGCTGTGGCAATACAAAGCAAGACTGCCTACTGTTTGGTTTGTGCAGTTGCTCGATCCCATAATTTTTGCAAAATATTGATGTATGCCTTTAGGCTGTTTTTTTTTTTTAATTATATTTGACGTTTACGCAGCAATATTTTGAATTTTTTTCGAGGTATAACGATTCCATCCAGCATTGCACCAGCGCATTCTGGCAGGACACCTGAAGGTAATTTCTGAAGGATCTTTCTGCGTAGAATCCAAATCCGAGGTCAGAATTGGCCCATCAGCTCTAGATTTTGAGATATTTAAGGCTAAAAACACAAACATGGTTATTTTTAAGGTTAGTTGCAGACTGCACCGATATTTTTTATTTTTTTCACTAAATTCATCACATAGTGCTACTCTTTCCCTACTCCATCCATAGGCTTTTTCAGGTTAGTTAGAAATAACCGGGTTTGTGTTTCAAGCCTCATATCTCAAAATTTGGAGCTGATAGGCCAATGCTGACCTCAGACTCGGATTCCTTTGGAATTGACGAGAAACTACCCTGCAACAATAACAAACCCATTATTTGTTGCGCAGTGTAATTAAGAAATCTATAGCTAAAGTCTAAACAATTAAAATGCTTTATTCACTTTTTTGTTTTTATTTTATACAACAACTTCATTAATTTTTACTTATATGTACATATCTGTAGTTTGCGTACCTATTGGCAACATTAACTCACGAAATATGTTTCAAATTAATTAAATGCAATTCTTCGCTCTTCATCTTACTGACGAGTGTATCTTAAACTTTGACATGTTGAAATAGGCCAGCTGCCTCCACGATGCTTTCTTGTAAAGCGCGATTTTCATTTGAAGCAACTTTCAACACATTGTAATGTGCAAAAATACCAAAGGTGAAGAGCGCATTTATGACTAGAAAAACAATTTATAAAATCAGTAAGTTCACTATCTGCAATTTATAAGTCGTTGATAAACTTACCCAAAAATATGCCAAAAAGTATGCATCTTGCAACTCTACGATCCATTGATACATCAGTCTCGTCAATTTTTATCTCCACAAAAATAAATATTGCAATTTCAATTAACATTGAGATAATGTTATTTATAAGCCATGGAGCCAGGCAAATAAGACGTTGCTATAGGAAAACATTATTATTATTTTTTTTTATAAATTAGTTTTAAAAGCTGTTTACTTTTTGTATTCATTTACCTTTCTGATGCCATCAATAAGTATTGCAGCCACAATGAGATTTATCAAAGCTTTTATCCATAGCGTAACACATAATATCATATAAAAGGCATTGGAAAAATTATGTATCGTTACATAATCCACTGTAAAAATAGTTAAATAAAAATTTTAGACCTTAATGAAAATCGGCTTTTTTTTAAACAATTAGTATTAAAAATATATTTATTTTTATATCATGTAAAGATTATAAATTATCTATTTTTGATATTATATACCAGTATATATGTACGTTGTTCAAGTTATCTCATATTTTCAATAAATTGCTTAGCTCGTTCTTGGCCATGATATTAAATAATAATAAACCTCAAATTATGCCTCGTAGACCTTTTCAATACGTTAATTGAGTCGGTTCGTTTCAGAACTCGTCTTATGCCCCAGTCAGACGACAGCTTCAATCTAGATCATAGACGTAATAATGTGAATGTTTTTATTGCATGATTTTAGGCATTTTTTAAATACATATTTCATAGACATTGACTAAAAGGAAGTTTCCCAATTTAGGGACCAAAGACTAAAAGGAAGTTTCCCAATTTAGGGACCAAAAAATTCTAATTAGCTTTTCTGATGCTTAACTCACTATTAATATTTCTTTTGATGTTTTAGAATTTTTTGGCCCCTGAATTGGAAATTTTCTTTTAGTTAATGTCTAGAAATATGTATTAAAAAAAAAATGCCTAAAATCATGCAATAAAAAAATTCGCATTATTACGTCTATAATCTAGATTTAAGCTGTAGTCTGTCAGGGGCATTATCCACGCTACAACAAGAACTGAGTTGATAATGAGAAATCGTTATTTATGGAGCACTTGGTGAACCTTTCATATCTGTTTTATCAAAACTTGCCTAGTATCGAAGTTATAGCACGGCACACGCTAATCTTTTGGCGATTTAAAAAAAAACTTTAAGTACCCCATCTTTTTTACGGGATTTTGTTTAACATCGACAAAAACAAAACAACAAGAACAAAAAATTTCAAAATCCTGATGTTGTTATTTTGGTCTTTCACGAGCACACAAGCAAAAATTAAAAGTTCGGTTCCAAACCTCAAACCTATTTTATTATCATAAACTTAAAGTTAAAAAAAAAAACATAAACACAAAAAACACAATTTTTCGCTGTTTTTGAAGTTATTTAATGAGATAAAGTAAATTCTACCCGTAAAACCTTAAATGCCACCTAAAAGTATTAGTTTGTTTCTTTAAATTCCACTCAGAATTTTTTTTTCGCCTCTTTAATATTGCTACCTAAAAATTAGATAGGTAAAAAACACTATTTTTGACACTATTTTGGGGTTATGTACAGAACGAATAAAATTTTTCTGGGGGTTACTCTGTAGTTGTATTCGGAAGTCATTTCTATTGGAAATTGGCTTTCGTTAATATTTTGAAAAGCAGCAATATTATTTGTCAAATGCCGAAAAACAAAACCAAAAATTATGTACGAAAAACGAATTTTAAAGTAAAAACTGTCCGAATGTCCGTTGACCAATTTCGCTAGTTTTCAATCCCACGAGCTATCCTTTATGGCGAAGGTGGTGTACATAATTTCATCGAAGTATCTTGCTTAGTTTTCCCGTGAAAAATATTTTCACAGACAGGCACTGCTCTATCGACTCAGGAGGTGACGTTGATCAGGAATATGTATACTTTTCCATTCCTGTCATCCTTCTCTTCGCTCCAACGGAAGGACAATGTGAGTGTGCCCTAAGTGTAGGGTATAAAAAGTATTGATGTTAAGTTTCATGCATTTTGAATGACTTTATGATTCATGCTTATTTTAGTTCACTATTTTATTAATTTATTGTGAAACTATTACGGGAACATAAGGTGGTCGGAAAATCGAAAAAGAAGGCCAAAATTCTAAAAGTCAGTAATGAGGTATTTTTGACGCTAATTACGCTTCCAAAGCTATTTTTTCACAAAACAAAATGGCGGATTTGCAATGGTGGGGAAAATAATGCTTAACTGGACTTATTTTCACGATAGTCGGTAGCTAGACAATTTTGATGTTGCTGACTACGACTCTGAAATACATTTTTTAAAAAACAAAATAGCAAGTCATAAATGGTGGAATAAATACTGCTAAACTGCATCTATTACTACCAAAAACGGTATAAATACTGCTACATCTATTCCCACTAAAGTCGGTATATGGAAATTTCTGATGTTGCTTATAACGAATCTGAAATCCATTTTCCGAAATATAGTACAAAATGACGTACCCACAGTGACGGAATGCTTAGTGCTAAACAGTCAATAGGATGTCAGTATATTGAAGTTTGTAAGGCCGCTGATAAAGAATATGAAATTCATTTTCGGTACACGAAATTGCGGATCGAAAATATGCCAAATAGCATATTTTTCTACAAAAGTTTGGTTTCTAGGATCCTTCATTACGAATATGAAATACTTTACTAAAGTCCTTATAATTTCTTTGGGGCATATGGAAATAAGACGGATTTCTGCGTATTCGTTAACATTTGTCATATTAAATCCACTTTAATAAATTTGTTTGTGCATACATTTTCATAAAATAGTTGCCACTTTATATAAGCTGTGAAAGAGATAAAATGCTCTGGAAAAGGAAACTTATTTTTGTTTTAACTGTTCACTTTTTTAAATTTTTCATAAAGAAATGTTAACTGACCTATAGCTGCAATATAGTATACCAATGGATTTTGCACTTGTATACCCTCCTGTAATTGCGATACTTGTACGAAATCCTCATATAAGTAAAATGAACAAAACGTTATTGTTCCTATAGCGCAAACTATATCGAGAGATGCAATAAATAGAGCAATCG
The DNA here is from genome assembly GCA_951812925.1 of Calliopum simillimum. Taxonomy (NCBI): domain Eukaryota; kingdom Metazoa; phylum Arthropoda; class Insecta; order Diptera; family Lauxaniidae; genus Calliopum; species Calliopum simillimum. The sequence continues at coordinate 27,388,002 of OX638368.1, forward strand.
AACGTAAACTAAAGCAGGAGAAATTTTTCATTTTTCTAATTGATCGATGATGACGTTGATGTGGCACACACGATTAAATTGTGGACACTTTGAAAAAAGTCCTCAAAATTTGGATGCAAACAATTAATGGAACTTGACGCGGCAGTTGTTACAAATAAACTGAACCGAAGGGTGCTAATGCTGCTGTTGCTGCTGCTATTGCACGTACAGAAGAAGCAAATACTCATAGCTATAGTTAGTTTTAGTTTTTCCTGAATTTAAGTCAAATGCAAATGTCAGGCAAAAAATAGAAGAATCCAATAAAAGAAAAAAACTGTAAGTGAAATCGTAAGTTGTTTCTTTAAAGAGTTCAATGATCTGCTCTGACATAAATTACATTTCAATACTTTTGTTACATATTCTTACATACGATAGTGCATTGTGGAAACATACATGGGCTATACGTATGACCTTAATAACTTTTGTAGAAAAAAAAGTACAAGTTGCACTAAAGTGAAGCCATTTATTTCTATGAAACCTTGAAGGGTGTTTTTTTTAAAGTGAATAACTGGGTTGCACTAAATTTGCTATTGATTTTGGTTGCAACTTTAATGGCATGTCTTAAATTGAATGGATTACTCCTTAAGTCTTGGATCAGTCAATTAAAAGCGAAATTTTTAAATTGTACAATACATAGAACGCCTTGAGAGATTGCAAAATTTTATTGCATATGGCATATTCGAAAATAATCTTCTCTTATATGACCCAGGTTTTAAGAACATTTTTTTTTCATGTTCAATAACCAAATGCGGACTTATAAAATTAAATTCCCGATAGGTGAACAAAAAAATTTTCATCAGAGAGGGAATCAGGAGGTCGTTTTACCCAAAAATTTAGGGTAAATCGAGATTTCCGATAATATACGAGAAAGCACATATTTTAGAAGTAGTAGATATGTTGCGGGGCTCCTTTCCAAATAATCTAGAGTAAAATTCAGAAAAATCGTATGTGGGTCGTTTCGACAAAACGGGTTAAAATGTCTAAATCGCTCATTACGTCCACATAACAGGACTTAAATTCTGAAAAAATTCTAGCAAATTCCTTGATAAAAAATAAATTGATTTTGTTTATGATATTTTTTTAATTTAAGCGCCCCCTGCCGAGCAAAAAATGAAAAACGAAAAATTTGGGGTAAAAAAGAGCGATTGTTGGCGATATGCGATCGAGCACACCATAGCAACACATAAATAGCATGCAAGTCCTTTTTCAGTAGTAAAGAAAAACAAGACATCTTACGAAAAAAGTGCATATGGCATAAAATGCTTAGATTTGTTCAAAGAATACGTGTGAATTTTTTCAGAATTTTCTGAGACATTTTATATTATTTCATAAATTGTAGGAGGAGCATAGGGCCAATATGAAACATCTCCATTCGAAGCGATCCCTTGCGATGACTTTGATCTCTTGCCACGACTTTCCCGATTCTTGGATTTCCTTTTCCAGTTGGTTTTGGGTCTACCACGTGCTCTACTGCCTTGTGGATTCCACTCAAGAGCCTGGCGACAAACTTCGCTGTGTGGTTTCCGGAGAGTGTGACCAATCCATCCCCATTTGTGCAGCATGACCTCGTTCGCTATAGATTGCAATTTTGATGTAGCTCGGCATTTGATTTAGTGCGAGGGCACCAAATCTTTAGTATACGCCTTAAGCATTTGTTGACGAATACTTGCAGCTTGTTCGTTAGTTGTTCAGTAACAAGCCATGTTTCGCACCCATACAACAAAACCGATTTCACATTCGAATCAAAAATGCGCACTCTCGTTTTAGTGGATTTAACGGATGAAGACCATATTTTGTTCAGTTGAGCAAACGCGCCTTTTGCTTTTGCTATTCTTGAGTTGATATCCTCTTTTGCTCCACCATCCATGGAGATAATGCTACTACATAAATAGCATGATATCTAACAAATTTTCCGGAGTAAAATTCAGAAAAATCGTGTGTGGGTAGTTGCGACAGAATGGGCTAAAAAGTCTAAATCGCTCTTTACGTCCACATAACAGGTCCTGAAATTTTGAAAAAATTCAAGCGAATTCCTTGACGAAAAATAAATCGACTTTGTTTATGATGTTTTTTTAATTGAAGCCCCCCATGTCGAGCAAAAAACGATCTCCTGACACCCTTTCGGGACGAAATTTTTTTGTTCACCTATTGGGAATTTCATTTTATACGTCTAGGAATATATTCCACCACATTTGGTTAAGGCCGCTTTATATTATCCCACAAAGTATTACAACATGTCAGAAAAAAAGTGTGATAGAATTTCATTATACTGTCAATTTTGTATTAATGTGGGGAAGAGTGTCAAATTTCATGTTTAGACTTTAAATATTTGTTTAATATTTGCAAAGAAAATGGACAGAAAAAAAGCAATTGTGACCACCAATTGCTATCAAAATTAAAGAAAGATAAACAAAAGGAAAATGATGCTTTTATTTTCTTATTTTTTGCCAAAACTTTTTTTTCCACATTAAAAATGTAGATGGAATTAGAAATGTTTTAAAAATTCAAATGTATAAACGACTGCCAAAAAAATCAAAACGCTTTTTCATTAGATTGATTTTCTCTTGTTTAAACTATCACACATTGCTTGCAACATGTCAATTTGGACATGTCTTTATACTTTGTGGGATAGTGTAAAGCAGCCTTTATTGTATATGGAAAAAAAAAATTTCTTAAAACCTGGGTCATACAATATAAGAGGAGATTATTTTCGGATATGCCAATATACATATTACTTAACCGCTCCTTATTACACCAAAAAAGTGGCAAATCTTAGATTTGATTTCAAAATAGATTATGATGATTCATTCGCCATTTATAAAATCTTAATTTTGTTTGTCAAAAAAAAAAAGGCCGAAAGCATATCAACATCAGTGCGCCACGCACAGTAAGACATTGCTGAACAAACAAAATCATTGAATGGGAATACTTTCGTTATTATTTACGGATTATAAAACTGTTGTATCTTAAACCCTATCTGCTTGGATTGACAAGCTATAGCCAATTACTCATATATGTAGGTCTAGCAGTCGATTTCGATGCATTTTTCGATGCTGTATTCGAATCTGGCCGCATAATTGCTTTATTACGTCAAGAATTTTATACATTACAGCCTTAAGGATAAAAAGAACTGTTTTTTGTTATATTCAAGTTTTATACCAAGGTCTGGTAGTTTTTATCCTGAAAACCCGATCTGATTCAAAACAAATTTTGAATTTTATCGATATATTTTTTTTTTGTCCTCAGAAATATCGTAAAATCGTGGTTTTAGCACTTTTCAATTTTTATATTTAGATATTTCGGTGGAAATATTTTCATACAACTTTGGGCGATAATCACTTTGAAAATAACGCCCAATACTTGGTCTTTGTTTCGTTGAAAATTTTTAAAATGTATTTATATCAAAATAGTTTCAGAGTAATTTCGTTTTTCGGGCGTTATTTCGTTGAAAAAAAAAAAAAACCAAACAAAGCCCAAATTTTGATTATCACACAAATTTATATGAAAATAATTCGCGCATTATTTCGTTTTTGTTTTTGGGCGTTATTCCTTAACGTCAATTTTACACTGCCCTTTTTAGATACGAATTAAAGCCAATTGTTGTATACAATTGTTTTAATTTGCTTTTCCTATTTTCTATTGCAGAATTTTGTCGCATTAGTCATGATTCTCGTACGTTGGTGCATACCCGACATGAGCGTAGAACTGCGTGATCAAATACGACGAGAAGTCTATATCACAAATGAAATTATAATTGAACAGGAGTCAAGAAGAGCAAGAACTGGTTCGTAAATGAAATTTCCTTTTTTTTTGTTAAGATTTTCAATATTTCATTAAAAATAAAACGTATGTTTTTTCTTCTCAGAACGTGCTATACGCAGCTCTTCTATTCGTTTGCAAGATAATGAATCAACAACAACTGCCGCCGGTGTTGAGCCAAATGAAAAATTTATTAAAATTGAAAAACTCCTTAGCGGTGATTTATCGCAATCTCAAATGGACCTGATTATACATGGTAATAATGCTATAACTGGCATTGCCGGCCAACAATAGCTAGTCAACAAACTGAAATTCTTTTACTTTAAAACTAATCGAATATATTTACACATAAACTATATCTATACTGAGATTAGGAAAAGTGGAAACTCTATTTATATATCTGTACATTATACACCAAAACTATTTCCTACATTGTGTTGTGCTCAAAATATCTCCAATGCAAAGTAGATGCATTATTACAGCTGTGCTGTAGTAGTATTTACTTTGCAAACTCATTAAACAGTTAGTTAAGTTTAAAAGTTATATATGCATTATTTTAATTTTAATTAAATAGTTCGTAGCCTACGCATTATGGGAAATTTTGTGCATTTTACTGGTTGAAATTTCCAAAATACTTATAGATATTAAGCTAAAATCTCGTAGATACTTTTATAGGACTGTAAAGATGTTCGTATTTAAAAATTTGTTAAATTGGGCAACTGTCACGCCCTCTTCTTGAAACCCTTTGTAAACGAACCAACAAAATTTTGATGTAGTACGAGTATTAACTTTAAAAACTATGTACTTCATGGGGAAATCTTAAAAAAAACCAATTTTGCTGTTTTTTCCATGCAAGTATTCTCGTTGAAAAAATATGCACAAAATTTTATTTTGTAAGGGTATAAAATTTCCCATAAAGCAAGGTAAAATTTATATTTTTTATTGATTTTTTTTTTTTTTTATTTAATTTAAAAACAAAACTCCTACTATTTGACAAGGATGCATCCACAATAAGACGATACAATTAGGTACTGACTATAGCTTTATTATTAGTATGACAGCTTTCCTATCGCATTTTTGTCTAATAGTTTTAATTAAATTATTTTGATCTTCCTTTTGAGTTGTGTTCAATCGGTTTATTTTTTTTTTAATTTAATTTTATACATAAATTGTATTATATAAACACTTTATGGTTGATGTGCTTGAATATAGCGCTATTTTTTTTTTTATTGAAATTACTTAATTACATATGCCTTATTTGAAATATTTTTGTGATATGTTGCTTGGTATCTCTCATTAAGTTAGGCAAAACGTTTATATATTTATTTATTAATATTGATGATTTTTAGCTAACTATTAATAAAATTGTACTTGACGTTTGAATAAATGAACTCTATTATAAATGCACAAAACTATTTATGACTTTACAAAATTGTTAAGTGCCAAATACTGCACTTTATGAGGATTAAGTAACTTTTTATGATCTAGATATTTGAAACAGTGAAAATCGAATGAAATGTTTGTTTGAATTTAATATAAAGAAATGTTTATTTGTAAGGACTTGCAATTTTGTGTTTATGAATAAAAAAAGTTTTATTTAAAAGATATTGGTATGAAACCGTGTATTTATTGTAAAAATTGTTCACCCAATTCGAAAACTTCAAATATGAAAAACTTGTTAACGAAACTTTATTCATTATTGTAAACATTCTTTTATTCGAATAAGGTTTTTGAACATTAACAACCCTATAATCTAAGTCATGTATGTCAACAATTATCGTTTCTGTCCACTTACTTATTTTGGAAATTTATAAATGTATTGTCCACCCCTTTATTTTGAATGAAAAACAATACACAAGGTGACAAAAAAATTTGTTATTTCTGCGGCCTTAGTTTTTCAGATTCACCAAGGTCATGCGATTCCTATGGTATAATTTATTTGTCAGGATTGACTCTAGTTCTCCAGATACCCTTGATGAAAAGTGCAAAATAGCTGTTTTTAGGCATACATATATGAAGAAGTATAACTAACATTCACAGCAAACAGTATTATTAATTTTTGTTAACTGCATCAAAAAGTCATAACCTTCCTGATTAAAATCTTACTTGTTAACTTTTCCAATTAGATCCTTACTTTCCGAGTTATCACCCATTTCAACTCCTTACAAATAAAACAGCTATTTTTGCTCTTTCGAACAATGGTTTCTGGGGAACAAGAGTCAAAAAAACTAAGACCGCAAAAAAAAATTTGTCCTTTGTATGGAGTTGAAATAACATTACTTCAATGGTTGATTACTCGGAAAGTAAGGTACTGTTCGGAAAAGTTAAATGCTAAGGTATAATGAGGAAGGTTACGCCTATTTGATTTTATTGATAAAAATCTATTACACTATTTACTGCAAGTGTTATACAAAGTACTTCAAATATACCACAAAACAGATAATTTTGCACTTTTAAACAAGAATATCTGGAGAACTAGAGTAAAATTCGGAGAAGCTGATATTATTTTCTATAAGTAGGTCATGAAATCGACTGCGAGACCCTATGCCGCAAAATCAGTTTCGCCGTGTGTTATCGATTGCAAGGTTATCAGCGTTTCAAAACCAAGCGCATACAGCGTAGAATATTGGCTCGTCTAAAACAATCACAATATTGCAAAAATGTTCGAAATTTCTCGGAACTACAGGGTGGCCCAAAAGTAACCGAAGGGAATAGAATTCCTTATAACTTTTTAATTACAATTTTTTTTTATTTCTTTTAGTACAATCATTTGGGAGAATAAAATGATGTTACCTGGAAAGTTTTGCGGGATTTTTGCAAATGAGTTATTTTATAGATTTCGATGTGTTCATTCAGAATTTCAGCTTTGCTACCTCGAGTCGTGTTCGCTCCCGCCGCCAAATTGGAAAAATGGCGTTCAAAATCAGTTTTTTACAAATATCTCTTTAACGGTTACATCTAGAGAAAAATATTGTGGGGCAATATTGTAGCTTATAAATATTTCTATAAAAATTACCCTTTGTTTGTTTTCATACGACTTATAACTCAGGAGATATCCTAATTCAAAATTTGAAAAAAATTAGTAAATTGTGCATGCCGCTTATGAGTAGGCACAGTGATCTGTTGAGCTTAAAATTACGATAACTCATGAACGGTGTGTCACACGTTCAAAGTAAAAACATACATTTATAGGAAATTACTTCCACTATAAGCTACATATTATTTTTTTTCACATTACCTATAGTTTAGGAGATATTTTTTCAACAAACCTGAAATTAAAAAAACCGTTTTTAAAAATAGCTCCAAAACGGTTCGTCCTAGAAAAAAAAATTGTGCATGCATTATGTAGAACGTTCAAATCTCTATATGGGTCTCTCTGAACTTTTTTTTCGTCAGACTTACCGTTCATGAGATATCGCGACTTGAAAATCATTCAAAATTGAACATAGGGAGCATAGTACAATGTTCAATTTTGAATTATTTTCAAGACGCGATATCTCATGAACGGTAAGTTGGACGAAAAAACAGTTCGGAGAGACCATTATAGGAAATTGAACGTTCTACAAAATGCGAGAAAGTTTTTTCTTCTAGAACGAACCGTTTTGGAGATTTTTTGAAAAAACAATTTTTTCTAAATTTCTGGTTTGTTAAAAAAATATCTTCCAAACTATAGGTCATACGAAAAAAAAACAATGTGTAGCTTAAATTGCAAGTAATTCCCTATAACAAAAATGTTTTTACTTTAAACGTGTGACTCACCGTTCATGAGTAATAGTAATTTGAAGCTCAACACATCACTGTGCCTACTCTTAAGCGGCATGCACAATTTACTAATTTTTTTTTTTCAAATTTTGAATTAGGATATCTCCTGAGTTATAAGTCGTACGAAAACAATTAATAGGTAATTTTTATAGAAAATTTTATAAGCTACAATATTGCGCCACAATATTTTTCTGTAAATGTAACCGTTCATGAGATATTTGTAAAAAACTGATTTTGGACGCCATTTTTCCGGCGCGAGCGAACACGACTCAAGGTAGCAAAGTTGAAATTCTGAAAGAGCACATCGAAATCTATAAAATAACTCATTTGCAAAAATCCCGCAAACTTTCCAGGTAAAACTACCAAATGACTGTACTATTTTCAGTATTTTGTAAAGAAGACTTGGGAAATTCGAAATGGAACAGTACACAATTGAACAACTTGCCCAAATCGTTGAACTTTGTTTCCCAATTTCACGGTCCATTATTTTGACTCAGAGTGCATATCGTCGTTGTTTAAATGTGCGGTTTGGACCCTCAGAGTCAACAATAAACCGTCTGGTTGCAAATTTTCGACAACAAGGGACACCTTCCTGGTGTTGGCAGACGATGAACGGAGAGCATGGATGACAATATTGAACGGGTACAGGAGAGTATTCGGGAAGATGGAGAAACATTAACCAGGAGGCTTTCGACACAACTTGGCCTCTCACGAGGGTCGCTGTAGAGAATTTTGCATACAATAAGAATGTTTCCATACAAATTCAGCTTGTCAAAGAATTGAAACCGACAGATTACCAGCAACGACTTGATTATGCAATTTATTTCCGGCAAAAAGCAGAAGAATATCATGATTTTATTCATTATTTAATTATGAGAGACGAAGCGCATTTCCAATTAAATGGGTTTGTTTACGGAAAATGCAAGAGTAATTCAACAGCTACACCCACTTAAGTGTACTGTTTGGTGCGGTGTTTCGTCGGAAACGATAATTGACCCATATTTTTTTTTGAAAATCAACACGGTGTCGCCGTTTCCATCACTAGTGTTCGATATCGGACAATGTTGGAAAATTTTTTAAGGCCAGCCATGAAAAACCATCCGCAAGTATGGTTCCAACAGGATGGAGCCACAGCACACGGTGCGAGGGACACAATGGTTTTTTACGCGACATCTTTGGTGAACGAATTATTTCGCGAACAAGTGATTTTAATTGGCTTCCGCGTTCACCGGATTTAACCGTTCCAGACTGTTTCCTTTGGGGTTATTTGAAAGGAAAAGTCTATATAATTAATTCAGCAATTAAAAAACAATATATGCGACGAGATCAACAATATAACACCTGAAGTTTTGCGAAAGGTTATGGAAAATGTTTTGGAAAGAGCACGAATTCGCGAAGCAGAAAATGGGCACCACTTTCGAGACATAATAATTCATAATTAAATTAATATTATTCTCCATTAATATACTGTATTTAAAAAAAAAAATTATAATTATGTCTTAAATAAAAGTTATAGTGAACTCAAACCCCTTTGGTAATTTTGGGCCACCCTGTGCAACGCCCATATTTTTTTTCATAAACACAAGAATCGAACTGCTGCAAAGTAGTGGACCATCAGTCATTGGTGTTGTTTTATGTTTGTTGCGTTGAAACAAAAAAAAAAAAACAACAATAACAATTCTTTATGGGTGTTGTAGTTCCGCGAAATTTTAAAAATTATTGAAATGTTGTGTTTGTTGTGGAAATAACGCCAAAAATTTGGGCTTTATTTCGTTAAAAATTTGGGCGTTATTTCGCTGCAACTGTTCCATGTTTTTTAGTAAAAAACTCCAACATTGCAAAAATAAAACAAAATTCATAGAGAAAATAAAAAAATATTTATCGGAAGCCAGTCTTACGTTACTTTTCAATGATGTCCATATCATATCTTCAGACGAATTTGCCGACATCCAAAAGAACCCGACAAGCATGCTATATTTAGCTCTAGATTCATCAAGAATCTCAGCAAAAACTTAACTTTAGCTCATGCGAAAGTTTTTATTTTTTTTATTGTGTTGCATTTAACTTTTTCCTGTGATTCTTGACGAGTCTATGCAAAGGGCTAAATATAGCAAGTTTGTCGAGTTCTTTTGGATGTCGGCAAATTCGTCTGAAGATATTATTTCGTTTTTTTATTGGCCGTTTTTTCCTACCGACTATTCGTTTCTGTCACCTATAATTTTTTTTTTTTCTTCTTTTTATATTTCATTTGTCTCATCTTGAATTCTATTTTATTTTTATTTACTAATAAATACAAAGAATTCTGGGATCTTTTTGGTAAAATATTTAAATTATTACGTACGCACGATTAATGTTTTGTTACGCGTCCACCAGCAAGTGTGCGCCAGTTGTGAGCCAACCAAGTAAGTGGAAGAACCAACCAATGAATTGGTTAACTCTTTGCTTTCATTTGAATTTTAGACTTTAAGACAACGGCACCATTTCAACGTTGCTGTTACCTCCAGACGACGACTCTTTTGTAAATAACACAACTCCATTAATGCCAAAAGAGGACTGCTGTTGCAGCTCAAAATTTAATCGTGCACTATTTTTTAACGATGGCAAGCGCCACATTGATTATATACTTGCATACAGATTTAATCCGCAAGCGCCGATCGAGTTAGAAAATGCTGAGAAACGTAGGGTGTTTGAGGAGAATCTCATTAAACAGGACTTGGAATTGGAACATGTAAGGAGAGGCAAGGAACCAATATGTGCAGTTAAGGTAAGTGAAGAATAAATCATTTTGAAGGTGGGTTTAATATAAATAAATAATTTTTCCTTTTTTATTTTAGATTCACGCACCACTTGAGGTTCTACGCCGTTATGCTGAAATTCTTAAATTCAGAATGCCAATGAAGGAGGTTTGAATTTCTGTGCTTAGAATGGCAAAGCATGATATGTCCAATATGATGAATTTTTAATGAGATGGATTTTAAACTTTAATTTGATTGGAAAAATCATATAAATTCGGTCATGGCATGTCTCGGAAACCAGCTGGTGTTGAAATATATGATTTTGCCAGCTCCTAGATCTCACTCAAACAAACCACCCGCGCGTTTTCTTCTAAATTGGTATCTGGGGACTTTCTGGTCCATAAAATCATAGCTGGTGCCGTTTTTGGAGGAATTGTCCATACTTATTAAACGAAAAAGCATATGCACGCATACTCTCAATTCGATTTTGATCGGAATCAGAATGGTCACGTTTCAGTAAATCAGAAAATTCAGTAGCCAATTTTTTTATTGCAGTAAAATTCTGATTCCCTTTTGTTTTTCCAAACGCAGAGCACCTTAAGATTGATTCCATTCCGATTCCGATCGAAATCGGAATTGAGAACATGCTTGATAACAAAATTGGTATTTCTCAAAAATAGCACCTTATTCGATTTTATAGAAAATGGATAATGGTCCCTAAAGGTCCCCAGATACCAATTCGGAAGAAAACGCTCGGGAGGCTTGTTTTCGAATTAAAATCGTTTCCACCTTGCCGTGTGAGAGCTGCCTGATGAAGAAAAAACCTATAACGAATTAAATCGGAATTATCATATTTAGCTATATTTGCACAGATTTTATCTCATATCTTCTATATACCGGGTGGTTGGTAATCGGTTAAACACCGGAAAATTAAAGATTCCTGGGACTGTTCTGAATAACTTTTCTTAGTTCCGCTTTTCGAAAATCGCAAAACCGACGGAAATATAGCCAACGGAATATCAGGATATAGCTTTTTTGAAAACCGGAACTGGAAAATCGGAACCCCTTCATGGATTTTAATAATATTTGTGTCATATGAAAGGTTTTTTGATTGGCTATAAAATTGGTGCAGAAAAATTCTAAATCCGAGTCATGCTTTTCGAGATATAACAAATTTTTGAAAATTTTGACAGCTGATTTCAAATCAAAACACCGAGAAATGGAGGTTAAACCGGTAGCTTGTGTCGACACGTGTAACCGTTGATAGCTGTCAAAATTTAATTTTGACACTTGTATCGTGTTCAGCGACCCGAAAAACAATAAGATACACATTTGATGGCGAAAAATATTTCAGGCAACGCGATTCCCAGCAAGTTAAAACAAGAAGTATATAAAATCCATGTTAATTTTCATTTAAATTTGAATGTATTCTTGGCACAGGTTAATTCGTTTAAAAAAACCTGTCGTTTAGGGGATCTAATTTTTTCTCAAAGTCTTTCGATTCTGGGGGAGCGCGACATAAAATTTTGACTTTTCCCAAATAAGAGACACCCTAGTGTACACATATCGGCTATTTTTTGTAGATCTTGTAATTCTCTACAAATTTGGTCCCATTACTTTTTATCGTGGTACTTACCAGTTCGCAGACATCCTTAAAAAAACAGTAATTTCGAAGCCTTAACGGTTATTCAAGATACATTTTTAAGGTCATGAGCCGTTCGAAAAAAAATTTTGTACGATATATAGAAAATTAAATTATCTTTCAAAAGGCATTTTAATTTTGTTTGTACAACTTCTCATTGAAGAGTTATTGCAATTTGAAAAGTAAAATATTTTAATATGAACTCATAGGTAGTATTTCATATCATAACTTTTAACAACTTTTTAAATTGGGTGATCTCCTAAACTAGAAGTCGTACGCAAATACTTTTAACGTACTTTTGTAGGAAATTTCCTGTGCTACAAAATTGGAGACCAACATTTTTCTGTAAAAGTTAGCATTAGCGAGATATTTGCAAAAAACTGATTTTAGCGACCTTTGAGCCCGAATAACTTTTTATGCGCACACGACTTCGCAATGGACTTTTCACAGTTTGTGTATCATGCATAAATAAAGACAATTCCGGTGAAAAATTTCCACTGGGAATTTTTTCGCAGAAAATGTCTTATTTTCCTGGGCTAATATGTAATTTGTACCTGATTTTTTTCATAAGCATTATTTTTTTATAGGAAAACAAAAAAGTAAACCAAAGAAATGTTCATGCAATTTACCAAAACATTACAATAGCACAATCTGGAATATTCGGATTTTAAACTTTTTTACACTGTAGCCAATTAAAGTAGCTTTCATATGACACTAAAATTATTAAAATCCATCAAGGGTTTCCGAACTTATACCGATTTTCATAAAGCTATATCCCAATCTTCCAATAGCTATGTCTCAGTCAGTTTTGCGAATTTCTAAAAATGGAACGAAGACAAGTTGTTCAGAATAGTCCAAAGAATCTTAAATTTTTCGGTGTTTTACCGAATCCTAACCACCCTCTATATAAAAATGACTGTGTGTCTGTCTGTGTGAAGCATTATCACTCAGAAACTATTCGGCCAATTGGGCTGAAAATTCGGCAATGGGTGTATTCTAGGTATGGGATGGTTTTTATACTATACACGAAGGTTTCCTAATGTCACCCCTAGGCTTTTAAGTCAAAATGAAGGACATCTAGGTACACTGGAGAGAAAATATCTATGACAGACTATCAGCAAGTTTTAAATTAACAGTTTTCTGGGTCGCCTGAAGGTTCCCGAAGGTCATCAGAAAACTTGATAGTCAAAATGAAGAATATTTAGGTATACTAGAGGGAAAATATCTATTGCGGACTGTAAACTAGCTTTAACTGAGTTTTTTTGAAATACCCAAAGTTTTCCGAAGGTCACCCGAAGGCTACATAGTCAAAACGGACAATATTTAAGCATACCAGAGGGAAAACATCTATGGCGGATTATCAACAAGCTTTAAATGATAGTTTTCTGTGTCAACTGAAGGTTCCCGAAGGCCATCTGCAGGATTCATAGTCAAAACGAAGAAAATTTTGCTATACTAGGAGGAAACTGTATATTGCAGACTATCAACAAACTTTAATTGATAGTTTTTTGGAATAGCCGAAGGTTTTATATCTAGATATACTAGAGGGAAAACATCTATGGCGAACTATCAAAATGTCCCGATTTATAGTTTCTTTGGCACTCAAAGTTTTCCGAAAGTCTCCCGAAGGCTTCACAGTCAAAACGAAGAATATCTAAGCATACTATAGGGAAAAACATTTATGGCGGATAATCAACAAGCTTTAATTGATAGTCCTGTCCACTGAAGGTTCCCATAGGTCATCTGAAGGCATCATAGTCAAAACGAAGCCATACTGAGAGAAAAAATCTATGGTGAACTATTAACAAGCCTTGATTGATAGTTTTTGGGGACACCCGAAGGCTTCATATACAAAACGAAGAATATCTAAGCGTACTTGAGGGAAAACATCTATGGCAGACAATCAACAAGCCTTAATTGATGGTTTCCTGGGTCACCCCAGCTAAGCTATTTGGAATTTTGAGATGCTTTGAAATGAAATTAACTTTCCCATGATACATTAAATGTTGACGTTAACTTTAAATATCTTGTTATTTCACGTTTTATAATCTTAACAATTAATTTCCTCAATTATTTTGAACAGCTTCAGGGCCTGCCATTTCGCAAACGAAAAAGTGTTTTTTCACCGATTAAAAGAGCTTACACAGTTTTCTCACGTAAAATTTTTGTGGACGATCAGCATTTTCCCAAGGTTCCACATCGTTTTACGGCCATTTATAGCCGCGATAAGGAATATTTGTAAGTGTTACATCTGAAAATTTTCTGTATAAGTAGTGAACAAAATATAGGAAAATTATCATAACTTTATTTACAGATTTGATATACATCGGGAAAACTTCTTCACTCCCGCAATACGCTCACGTATCGTTCAATTCATTTTGGATCGTAACCGTTACCCTACAAATATTGAAGGAGAAATGTCAGTTGGTATCGAACGTTTGGTAACAGAGAATGTTTATTGCTCTGCATATCCTTTACATGATGCAAGAAGATGATATTCTGTAAAAGTACAATACAATTTTAATGTTATGTTTTTAATATTTAGGGTGACATTAACGAAAAAGGCACAATGCGTGAACAACTTTACACGAATTGGACTTCTATTAGCAATTGGAATCGCTATCAACCGCTGGATTATATCAAAGAATATTTTGGTGTTAAAATTGGTAAGTGGCACATTGATACTCAAACAAAGTATGCAATATTCTTACAAAAAAAGTTTCAATGTTCTCTGCAGGATTATATTTTGCTTGGCTGGAATTCTATACACACATGTTATTGATGGCTGCCATCGTTGGTGTACTTTGTTTATTTTATTCGTTGTTTACATTAGAAGACTTTGTGCCAGCGTAAGAGGTTATTAATTTGCTACGGGGGCTGTTTGATAATCTCGAGACTTTTTGAACTTCCCGCACAATAACTTTAAATCCAAACACTGCTTCCGTCAACTGTTCTCTATTAGAAGGCCACTGTGAAGTTTTAAGCAAACTGGGTCATTTTGTTTGTGTATGAGAACCATTGAAAGCAGATAACTTCGTGAATTTTAGCGAAAATGGGAAAAAGATTAAGCATTATTTTTTTTTTGTAAACAAACCATCACCGAATCCAAGAAAAGGCTTTATAAATATAGTGGAGACTCTACACCATTAATTTCAATCTTTAAGAAGTGGCTTACTGAGTTACGTTGAGGTTTGTAACGGTTTTGCTCGCCGGTGGCCAGGGGTTCGCTACAAAAATTTATAAAAGAAAAGGACGGCCTTTTGGTTAGATTCAAAGTCACGGGTTAGGGTTTTATTAATTTACTTCATTTTTATTCGGTTTCTGTCAATATACTTATAACAATATAATAAATAAGACACGTCTCTCTACTCCCCACCCCTCTCTGCTCCTGTGCGTCGCTCTCTCAGCTGCCACCCGTGGCCTAGTTGAGTGTAGTAGTGGTTAGTTGCTTCCCAGTGTGCCAAACGGTTCATATCTCCGCTTTTTTATCCGTTACTGATCCGTTTGCGGGAGGAATTCCCAAAAAAATAAAACGATTCGCTCCGTAACGGATAAAAAAGCGAAGATATGAACCGTTTGGCACACTGGGTTTGCTCACACCTAACGCAATAGTATTCTCTTGAACGTGTGCTCTATTGCTGATATCATATCGGGCTGCTCATAATTAATGTAATGGTATTCTCTAGGACGCGTACTCTCTAGTCGTGGGTAGCTGATATCGTTTCGGGTTGCTCACACCTAACGCGATGGCGTGCTCTATAACCGTGAGTAGCTGATATAGTGTCGGGCTGCTCACACCTAACGCAATGGTATTCTCTTGCACGCATGCTCTCTAGTCGTGAGTAGCTGATATCGTATCGGGCTGCTCACACCTAACACAATGTCTTCTTTTCTCACCCCACGCTATTATCTTTCCTTCTGCATCTCCTTTGTACTTCAGAGAGCACACCTGCGACCAACTGATATATAATAGGGCTTGATCGTGAGTCTGTTCCCCCCTTACACTTTAGCCGTGAGCAGCTGATTTATTATCGGGCCATCCACGTCTTATGTGGTGGTTCTCTTTCCGCCACCGAGCACTATCCCCATATACTTCACTCACGCTATTGACTGCAATGTTCTCCTCTACGCGACTAAATACCCCTTATTCCACTCAATACTCTGCTATTTGCATACTCGACTGCATTTGAGACTAGATTGTACCAACGAATAACTGATATATTATCAGGCTACTCGTTTGTGCTACGTGTGTTTAGTGCCTCGGTCTCTACGCTACTACGCCCCACTACTAATACTACAACTAAGTACTTTAACTTATCAAATACCTTGTTTCCTTGCTGCTTAACGCTTTATCTGCTACTTCTGCTTACTGCTGCTGTTGTTTACCGGTCGCCGGCCACGCAAAGATTGTCCCGATCCATTGCTGTGTGCCTAAATTTATTTTTGCAAACAGCAGATAAATCGAAAGACAGCTGTGTGTCAAAAACAGCTGTTGCGCAGTGTTGCCGCATATATCACTTTTAGTGATGTGGTGGGGATTTTACTCTAAACTAATTTATGCATATTTTTCCTTAAATAGTTACTTAATTAATACGTATAAAGTTATTTTAATTAATAACTAGTAAGGGCGTAACTTTTGGCCTGGCCAAAAAATAAATGCCCTACACTGCAGTATTTTGAAGCTTTTGCTTAAAAAGTAGGTGCGCATTTTCGTGAAAAATACTCCTAAAATTCCATTTTGAATATATTTTTTGTATGGGCGGTAGGCGTGTACGTTGACCGATTTCGCTCATTTTCAATCCCCCGAGCTAACTTTGACGACGGAGGCTGTGCATCAAATTTCATTGAATTATCTTGGTTAGTTTCCCAAAAATTGCATTTCCACACACAGCCAGCCAGCCAGACAGACGGACATGGCTATATCGAGTCAGGAGGCGACGCTGGTCAAGAATATGTATACTTTTCTATGTCTGCCACGCCTCCTTCTGTGCGTTACAAACGGAAGGACAAAGTGACTATACCCTGGGTGTAGGGTATAATAACCCAGTGTGCCAGACGGTTCATATCTTTGCTTGTTTACCCGTTACGGATCCGTTACTGATCCGTAGCGGAGATTTCAACTGTCTGGCACACTGGGAATACATATTAATTATAAATGAATAGAAAATAATATAATATAAATTATAATATAACGAGCGATGATTTGTAGGAGGAAAACGCAGCTCCGCCAACTTTCCCCCTCACAGGTTGTAACAGTACAAGTAACATCGAACATTTAGTTTGCCTAAAAAAGTTCTCAGGCCAGAAATCGTCGATAAAATCCATGGAATGTTATTGGACGATCGTAGAATGAAAATGTGTGAGGAAGCTGAGGATGTAGGCATCTTAACTGAGCGGTTATATTTTATATAACATGAATATTTGGAAATGAAAATGCTATTTGCGCGATGCCTGTCTGAATTGCTTAAACCTGACCATAAACGCAACAGTGTGACTACGGTGTGTGACAGTGTTCGTGGGTTTTTTCGGGAAATCGTGCTACCTAAGTAAGGCCAAGGAGGGGTATGTCAGTCAACAAGGCCACTGTTTTTTCTTTTTTCGGATCCATGCAGTGTCATCCACATCGATTACCGCAAAAAAAAAAAAAAAAAAAAAAAAAAAAAAATGGGAAAAACGCCGAATTTGCTGTATCGAGGACTTTGCTGGGGAATACAAATTTTTTTTTTTTGCCGAAAAAATATAAATATCTTATTCAAAAAGTCTCGAACTTATCAAACAGCTCTCGTCACAAGCATAATCAATTTAATTTGTTTACTTTCTTCAGTAAAGATATTTGTGACAACGGTACGACGATAATGTGCCCACTATGTGACTGGTGTGAATTTTGGGACCTACACGAAACCTGCTATTATGCAAAAATCACCTACCTCATTGATAATGAAAGTACGGTTTTTTTTGCTGTATTCATGTCCTTTTGGGCAACACTCTTTTTAAAATTGTGGAAACGTTATTCTGCCGAAATAACACATCGTTGGGACTTAACTGGATTCGATATACATGAAGAACATCCACGTCCAGAGTATTTGGAGAGTCTTAAAAATATACCACCAACACGCATCGATTATGTGACAAATACTAAAGAACCGACTGCACCATTTTGGCGTATGAAGTTTCCAGCAACAGTTTTTAGCTTTTCTGCTGTTCTAATGCTGATTGCCTTAGCGTTTGCAGCACTTGTGGGAGTCATTGTCTATCGTATGTCAATGGTGGCCGTATTCAAATTGGGAAAAAGGCCGATGACAACTTCGACAGCTATTATAGTTGCTTCCGTTTTGGCAGCTTTTGTTAATTTAGTATTTCTCTATATACTCAATTATGTGAGTAGGATTCAAAATTATGCATAGTTACTTCAAAAATTACATTTCCATCTAAATTTATAATGGATATTTCTTTGCAGATGTACTACTATTTGGCCTTGTACCTTACTGAATTGGAAATGTGGCGTACACAAACAGAATTCGATGATTCATTGACATTAAAAATCTATTTATTGCAATTTGTTAATTATTATTCATCTATATTTTATATAGCCTTCTTTAAGGGGAAATTTGTTGGACATCCTGGTCAATACATTAAAGTTTTCCAATATAGACAAGAAGAGGTGAGAGTAAACATAAACTTAGGCCCTGATTGAAAACTAAAGCCGGCAACTGCTATAGATCAGATGCTTAAATAGGCAACTATAAAGGCAACTAAAGAACTAACTAATTGGTTTGGTTGCCATAGACAATACGAATTTTGCAATAGCAACTAAACTGCGAGATAAGTTAACATTCACAATAGGGGCTTATATAGATAAGGGGGTAAACGATAAGGTTACAAAGCTTCTGGGAGTTGAAAGAGGAGGCCTAAACTATCAAAAAATTGCACCTGGAGGGAAATCTGATTTTCTGAATTATTTTGCCAAACAATTTTTCTCGGCTCACCCTAATGTTTTAGAGAAAACTTTTTTATGAAAAACTTTTAGCTCATTGTATGAGCTTTCTAAAAGCGCTTTTGGTTTATAGGTTTTTAAAGGATTTCGCAAAGTTCTTGACTTGTAAAGTTGATATTTTCAGTTTTTTTCTTATACTTTTTAACTTTGGCGGTCATTTTAGTATGAAAGTTGCTATTAATATATCCTTTTTTTTTGGAATCCTCGTTAAATTTCCTTCAATTCGGTAGTACATTTGTCATACCAATTTTTTGATTTGAGAACAGAAAAAAATACTTTTATGCAACAACACAAGCGTTACTCTTATGCACGTGCTGCCCTTTATCTAGCGGAGCCTTCAAACAGATTGTCCTTGAAAAGTATTTTTTCTGACCTCAAATTAAAAAAAAAGGTATGGCAACTGTGCTACTGAATTAAAGGAAATGTAATGAGGATTCCAAAAAAAAAATATATAAGGATATGTTAATATAAAATTTTTCATGCTAAAATGGTCGCTAAAGTCAAAAAGTAGAAGAACAAAAAAAAACTGAAAATATCATAAACCTAATAATAATAATAATAATAATATAAACCTAATACACTTTTAGAAAGCTCATACAAGTAGCTTAAAGTTTTTCATAAAAAAGTTTTCTCTAAAAAGTTAGGGTGACCCGACAAAATTTTTTTTGCAGAATAATCAGAAAATCAGTTTTTTCCCCCAGGTGCAATTTTTTGTTAGTTAGGCCTCCTCTATCAACTCTCAGAGGTTCGTAACCTTATCGTCTGCACCCTGTATAGTATTAATATAAACAAAATATTTTTGGATATTTTTTTACAGTGTTCCTCTGACAACTGTTTGACTGAACTATGTATTCAGCTGGCAATTATTATGATTGGTAAACAAATCATTTGCACAATTCTAGAACTTATTTTGCCCGTGGTCTGGCGTAAGATTTACAGTCCGTTAACAAAAAAAGAACACGAACAGCACTTGAACGGTGAACGTTGGATACATGATTTAACCCTTTTAGATTGGGGATCAAGATATTTATTTGCAGAGTATTTGGAAATGGGTAAACTGTAAAATATTTATTTTTCGATATTTTATACAAAACTAAAGTTGCCTAAATTTATATTTCACAGTGCTGCAATATGGTTTTGTGACCCTTTTCGTTGCTGCATTTCCTTTAGCGCCTTTGTTTGCCCTACTAAATAATATACTCGAAATGCGTTTGGATGGCAAAAAATTGTTGATACATCATAAACGTCCCGTGTCTCAGCGCGTACGTGATATAGGTGTTTGGTATCGTATTTTGGACTTTATTGGGAAATTGAGCGTCATCACTAATGTACGTTAAAATTGCAGCTTTTATAAAAGTAATATGGTTTAAATTAAAATAATTTTTTTCGTTAATTCTACTTATAGGGTTTTATAATTGCCTTCACATCAGACATGATACCACGTTGGGTGTATCGCGCCCTTGTTTCACCCGATGGCAGTCTTAATGGTTACTTAGATTTTTCATTATCAATATTTAAAGTTAGTGATTCACCTGCTTTGCAAAGTTTGGCTGGTGACAATCCAAGTTTAATTACATGCATGTAATTAATCATTGAGTTGTTTCAACAAACATATCATTAATGATTTATTTTTTCGGAACTTTTGAAAGGTATTCGGATTATCGTGAACCACCCACTTCGCCCCAGAAATATGATTTGACCAGAATGTATTACATTATTTTAGCGAGCCGTCTCGGATTTGTTGTAATTTTTGAGGTTAGTAGTAATCACATACACGTATACATATGTATGTAGGATTTTAAATCTTTCAATTCTTTTTTAATAAGAAAACAACACAAATCACTTGCTTGTTTCTATTAAGTTTTATTTATGCATTTCTTTTAGTTTTGTATTATTATTTTATTTTATATCGTTATTTTAGTTCTACTTGTTTTTAAGTTTATCAATCTAAGTTCCAATTCTGTTCTTTTCATTGTCGTAAATTTAACTTCTATACATGACCGCAGACAACCGTCTACGTTAAATTCTCTTCAACAACTACTAAAGTCATCTGTTGTTTGTTCATTTATTCAAAGTCTTTTTGTCATGTTTGTTTCATTCAAGTTGCATTGTCAGTGCTGCCAATTTGTCCATTTAGCTCCGTTCCCACATATATGTGTAATAGAGCGCTCACGAGATATATGAAATGTGCAAAGTTGCGATATTGTTTGCCCCTGTACATTTTCGTAAAAAAGAGGACAAACAAATTAGATTTAAAAAAAGAAACAAAATTAGGAATTGGTTGTGAAAAAAAAAAAAAAAAATTGGTAAAGGGGCAAGTGTATTGAATAATATTAAAAAGCATCGATAAAACGGTAAAACTTCGAATATATCGAAAAATGGCCAATATACTTATCGAAAAAATCCAAAAGTTTGGAAAAACATTGAAATACATCGGACATCAATAAAAGTCCAAGTGTATCGAAAAACATCAAAAATATTGGAAAAAGTCCAAAAGTATCGAAAAATATTGAAAAATATTTAAAACATCGGTAAATGTGCAAGTGTATCGAAAAACATTCAAAATATCGGTAAAAGTCAAAGAGTATCTAAAAATATAAAAAAACATCGAAGAAATCGGTAAAAGTTCAAAAATTGGTAAAAGTCCAAGTATTAGAAAATATCAAATAAATCGATATAAGTCCAAATGTATCGAAAATCATTTATTATAACGGAAAAAGTTCAAAAATATTGAAAAACATCTAAAACATCGGTAAAAGTTAAAAAAAAGTAGGAAAAGTGTTTAAAATACTGAGCTGGCATCACTGATAAAATCTAAATCGCTACATAGGGTTTTCATATTAGCAATTTTATATACATAAATAGTCTAGATTTAATTTGTTTTTTTCTCTATTTTTTATGTTGCAGAATTTTGTTGCATTAGTCATGATCCTTGTACGTTGGGGCATACCCAGGATGAGCACAAAGCTGCGTTATAAAATACGTCGAGAAAACTATATCACAAATGAAATTATAATTGAACAGGAGTCGCTAAAAACAAGTATGGGCTTGCATATCGTCGAGTTAAAACTAGACATCTACATTTTTGAGAAAAAAGCTTTTTAAGTTTTTCGAAATTCGTTTTTTGCATGGGATTTTGTAGTTAACTGCCTCTATTTTTTTTATAAAATTGGATGGGGACTACAAAAATTCCACAAAAGTAGAGCCAACTTCACGCTTTCATAGAAAAAGAAGTTCTCCTTAGAATCTATATCCTTGGACCGTTTTTGATTTCCGATACGACACAACGCATCACAAGTCAAGTGCACTCCGGCACAAAATTTTTTTTCTGGAAATTCCACAAAATCGGGGCCGACTTTGCACAAAAAAAGGATCTCCGCATGAAAAGTGCCGTTGTACCCTATTGGAAATCAAAATCGAGGCTAACGTCACGCTTTCATAGAAAAAAGACCCCCCCATAGAATCTATATCCACACCCCGGCACAACTTTGTTTTTTTTCGGGAAATTCCACAAAAGCGGGGCTAACTTCACGCACATATTTTTTCTTCATGTTTCTGTATACTTAACTCAAAACATCAATAAATGTAGATGTCCAATTGTAGTCTTAACCCGACGATAAGCATTTACATGCTTTTTTTCTTAAGAAAAAACCTGATTTTGTGTTTTTAGAATTTGCCAGAGAAAGCTCTTCACCACCTTTGCAACATAATGTATCAACCAACGATAATGATTATAAAAGATATTACTTATAATTGAAAAAATTCTTAAATGTGTAATCTTACTTTAAAAGCAATCGAATATATTTGCCATTATAAATTATATAGACTAGGAAAAGTATAAATAAACTTATCTACTTATTAAGTGGTTAAACAACATATACACTGCGAGCCTGGACACACGAGAGACTAAAGCGGTCCCTCCGCTTGCCTACAAATAGTACTATCGCCCCACAATTTAGTCTCTCGTGTGTCCAGGCTCTGAAACTATTTTCTGTATTGTGTTGTGCTTTAAAAACTCAGTGAACTAAGTATTAATTTGATTAATAAATTTAATTTAATTAAATTCTAATTTATTGAGACTTCACGAATAAACATTCTCGAGAATTTTTTATCGTATGCAATCAAAAAATGAAATTTTTCTAGAAAGGTAAAATTTACTGGAAAGTAAGGGAATTATTTGACATTTGTTGTTAGAATTCATTTCTAATTTTAATTAATAACATTTGTACGACAATTTTTTAGCTTAATAAAATACTTTTCATACGACACCAATATTTTTGAAATTCATACAAGGGCTTCCAACTTATACCAGTTTTTCTTTAAGCTGTTTACGGATCTTCTGATGGCTATATCCCCGAAACTATATGAAAGTGTAACTTTTTGATTACATGTTCTACATAAAACTAAAGTTTGCCTTGTGGCCGAAATTCGACCATTATGATTTGACTTTGACATCAGTAACCATGTCCGTGCATTTTCTCTCTACGGGAGTGGCAAAGCCGACTTAAATACATAATGGTCACATTTTCGTTCCTTAGTGCAAACTCTTTTTCCATTCCAAATTTCATAAAAATCGATATAGATTAACTATGTAGGCTTAAAAAAGAAATATGAAGTGTCACTAAAGTAAACTTGACCCAAATTTATCAATGAGACTGGCATTGTTACGAGTGCTTAAATTCTGAGTGTAAATGTTATACGAAATCGACCTGGAGTAGATGTTGATAGTAGTTTTTTTTGGCGAAAATTGGAAAAAAAGTTTGAAGAAAAAAAACATCCATTTTCAAAATATTCACGAGAAAGGAATATAAAGCGGTTGGCGTGTTCTCAAAGGCTTTCTATTTTCCTGATTGAATTTAATAGACGACCAACTTACCTTTAATATTTTGTTACTATCAAATAACTTATTTAAATATTTAAAGAGAATTCTAATAAACGCGTGTACACAGTTTGACAGATGAATGCAGAAGGGATCTGAAAAGTAATTTGTGCATCAGTGTTGTCAATTGACAATTTTTATTTGAAATTTAAGAACTCAAGAGAACAGGGCTGCAACAAACATATTCACGAGACAAATTCATGATAAGGCTCATTTACTTAATGCCAACTCCGGTTGGCTCCGGTTGAAAATAGTAAATGTAGGTCGTCCGCCGTCACATTACCTTTTATTTTACTATGGCTGGGAACCCAGATGAGAGATATGCATATCGGCTAAGCGTTTCAGCCTGCATTCTTTAAGGGAATTCATGACGCAGAGTGCTATTTTGGCAGAAAAAAAAAAAAAAAACAATTTTTCAATGATGCAGTTTTATAGAAAAATGTTTCATTAAAAATTTGCCGCCAATAAGCATGGATCAGATGACGTTGTTGGCTTGAGCTTTCTGTTCAATGTGCTTATGTTAAACACAAACAATATTACAAAAACAAGGCATAATACTTAAAAGAAAAATAAATTTACTGAAACGCTGGGTATCGTTACGTTTCGAGGTCTTGTCATCAGACTTTACATGCATAAATATATAATATTTAGCATAAATCACAGCAAAAAGAAAAATAAAGCACATGCAAAAGTTTTAAATTTTTTGCTTTTCCTTTTTGCTGTGATTCTTAACAAATCTATGCTAAATTTTAAATATTGTAAACCTGCAAAGTTCTTTTGGATGATGGCAAATTCGTCTGATGATAGGATCTGTGCGAAAGCCAGGCTTCCAATAAATTTTTTTGTTTTTTCTTTTATGAATTTTGCCTTATTTTTGTAATTTTAATGGTGTTTCATATATGCAAATTGAATAGTTCAAACCAACAACATCTGAACCCCTCGTGTTTGTTGGTAGCAAATAATAATAATAAGACTCTTTTCGATTGCTTAAATTTTGTGGAATCATCTGACACACCTAGTTAAAAAAAGGCACGAGACAATCATACAAGCTAAATTTGTTTTTTTTTTTTAAATTCTATAATAAAATATTTCATCAAGCTAAAACTTTATTAAAACCTCAAAAAATGTAGATAAAGTGTTAAAAACCCCAAATTGCTGTAGGTTATTTTGTTTTTCTGATTATTCACAACAAATCAATGAATTAAATGTGCGTCAAATAATTAACACCTTACTAATACATACCCCTATGTACATTAGACCGGGTCGATTTTGTATGAAGCAAAATAAAATCATCCTGAAACCGACTCAAAAGTTAGAGGGACTCTTAAAAACTATACATTTTTTTTTTTGGATTTTTTACTCAAAAGCAAGGCATCTCACGAAAAAAGTGTATATGGCAAAAAATATTTAGAATTGTCCAAAATTTTGAATTTTTTCAGAATTTTTTGAATTTTTTTTTATGTGTTAAGTTTTGGAAAAATATAAAATGTCTCAAAAAATTCTGAAAAAATTCACACGTATTTTTTGGACAGTTCTAAGTATTTTTTGACATATACACTTTTTTCGTGAGATGCCTTGCTTTTGAGTAAAAAATAATTTTTCCGACCGTGTAGTTGAAAAACGTAAAAAAATCGATTTTGGGATGCGAATGTTATCTATATCACCAAAAAACTTTAATAATTTTTAAACGCCAAAATTTTTGTAAGAAGATAATCTTTATTTTTAAAGCACTCTTCTGTATCCATTTTCTAATGAAAGGAAGTTATGACCAAAAAACACTTTTTTTAGCTAAAATAGGCTTTCAGTAGAATCAAAAGTGCTCCATTGGTTTTTATCAGAATGACAAAAAAAAAAAAAAAAAAAATTATGCAGATATTGTTTTTAAGAGTCGTTCTAACATTTGAGTCGGTTTCGGGATGAATCTAAATTTCGACCCGGTCTAATGTACATTAAGGTGGGTAAGATTATGTTGCTTGGCTAATTGTTAGACTTTTATTTTTTTTTTGCGTTATATAGCCAAACAAAAAAGTTTTCCAAACAATTTTTGTGTTTTTAGTCCAAAAAAAAATGCTAGCATTAGTAAAAATTTCACCAGAGTCAATATATTTTGTTCCTAGTCCAACTATAAGCCAACGAATAGATTCTAATGGTTATCAAAACAAGTTTCTTTGGCGACCCACCTTAATATATGCACATATAAGTAAATATTTCTTTGTTTTATAAAATTTTTATTTATCAATTTGCTAAATCGCTTAACATGATTTCTCGCAAAAGTACGCTCATTAACTGAAGACACCCAAAAATACCACCCCCAATTTGTTACGAAAAAGTTCATCGTCATCAGCAAAACAATGAACTTCAGTTTGATGAACTCACACCTATAGAGTTTACTACAATCGCGTTTTAGAAACGGAAATGAATTGACTCATACAGAAAAAGAAAAAAAGTTCCTCTACGAAAATTACAATAAATAACATTTGTGGCAAAAACAGATTACAATGAACTCACCAACCAGAGGAAAAACATTGTTTGTGTCAAAGTTCAAGGTTTTAGCCCCCCAACAAGGAACACACACAAAACACATGCCACATCAAGGCTATACGTAAAGGAAATTTTGGCGTCTGGCCAAATTGCGCGCTTTTACCCGTACCAAGGCGGTTGACACTTTCAAATGCAATTACTAAGTACAAACATATATAGCCGTATGTGTGCCATAAATAACCGCTAAGGCGACAAAAAAAATTAATCTTTCTGCATTGAAATACAACAATGTTGATAATAATATTAATACATATATTTGACGCCAGGGCCATGATAATAAAAAAAAGACATCGTCGATTAACATCGCCTTTATATTAAGAAGACAACATTCGTTGAGGCTGGGGAAATTGCGCAAACAGAAAAAAAGTAGAAAAATCCCTCTTGAGTCATACCGCCATAGTTGATTATAATTTTATGCACTTCGCTTGGCAATCAAATGTACTAAGAAGACATACAATTTACAATACAGTGAAAACTCTCATAACCGAACATTACTTTTGCCCTCATACAAAATAAACATGTCGTATGGGTAACATTTCATATACCAAAAATTCTTACGACAATAAAATTTTATCCAATTATGGGAGCTGTCCGTTGTGAGAGTTTTCACTGTACTATATTTTGTTTTATTCGGAAATACAATAATATTTCAATTTTATAGCAGCACATCAGCAGTTAGAGTCATAGAGATCGTATGCATTGATTACTATCCGTCATTTATGTGATAATTCACATGTGATGAAACCAACTTTTTAAGTTTTCACCTTCATTTACCATACCAACTGGAACAATTTACATACATACATGTAGGAATTTTAGGCTTTCTTTCTTCTTTTTTAATAAAAAACAACATAACACATTGCACCTTTTAGTTTCTTAAGTATTTATTTACAAATTTATTTTAGTTCTTATATATTATTTTATACTAGAGTTCGCCTTGTGGCCGAAATTCGACCATTTCGATCTTACTATAAAGCCTTGGTCGATAAAACTCAAAAAGCTTTTAATAGTTTTTTTTAGGGTTCTGGTTATCTGCATACACTTAAAAACATAAAGGTCATATTCTCATTCCTTGGTGTTAGCCCTATCTGTATACCCAATTTTAAAAAAGTCAATGTAGTGGTTTAGCCGTGAAAGTGTTTTTCCATTTAGGGGCGTGGTACCACCCACTGAAAATCATAATATTCATGTTATCGTTTCTTAGTGCCCACCAAATCTCCATACCAAATTTCGTGAAAATCGCTGCAGTGGTTTAGCCGTGTAAACGTTTTTTCTATTTAGGGACGTGGCACCACCCACTGGAAAACATAATGGTCATGTTATCATTTCTTAGTGCCTATCATATCTCTATACTAAATTTCGTGAAAATCGTTGCAGTGCTTTAGCATTGAGATTGTTTTTTCCATTTAGGGGCGTGGCACCGCCCACTGAAAAACATAATGATTATGTTACCCTTTTTTAGAGCATACTTTATCTCCATACCAAATTTCGTAAAAATCCATGCAGTGGTTTAGCTGTGAGAGCGTTTTTCTATTTAGGCACCGCCCACTTTTAAAAAATATATAGCCCTGCACTGCTCTTTCTTACAACCTTTCCAACGAAAAAAAATCAATCAAATCGGTTGAGATTTAGGTATGGAAATGGGGACTGAATCGATTCCGATTGCCTATTTATGTATAGATTATTATTAATATTAGGTATTTACATATTAGTTCTTCTTTTAATTTAAGTTTCTCTTTAAAAACTTTTAAGAATCAATTCTTTTATTTTCTTTGTCTTTTATTTCACTTCTTACATGTCCGCAGACAACCGTCTCCTACAACTTTTAAAATCAACTACTCAAATGTCGTTTGTTCGTTTATTCAAATTCTTTTCGTCATGTTTGTTTCGTTCAAGTCTCGTTCGTTTTGTCAGTGCTGCCAGTTCGTCCGTTTAGCTCCGTTCCCACATACATATATGCCATTCGCTGTTGATGGTTGGAATCTTCGAGGAAAATCTCTAACTTACTTTATTTTCTACGACTTATGTACACAAAATGTTCTCCATGATTCTAGTAGAATTTACTTTCTGCTAAGCAAGTAAGTAAGTTAGCGTAGAAATATCTCGATGGTTCTAGAAAGTGCTAAACGGAAGTTTTATTTTGATATGCACATCTATATCAAACTTATAATTTTTCTGTTTGTTTCTTTTCACCTTCATGGTTTTGATACTTGCTACATCCGTTTTAAATTGCTTCGATAAATTTTAACTGTTAATCCCTTTAAAACCTCATTAGCTCAATAAAACTGTCAAAATTAATACCAATTTCATTTCTATCTGTAATTTGCTATAGTTTTTAAAAAATATTTCATCATATTTGCATTCATTAAAGACACTTTCAATTTAATTGCAAACATCCCTAAATAACTTTCGATGTTCTTGCCAATATCTCATACGAGTACTTACATATGTGACGCAAGTACCTGATTCTTAGAATTGTGTGGCATTTAGCACAAAAATTTTCAACGCAATTGAAAATATTTTTCTATTTTTGGATAATATAGGGTATTTTCCATAAAATTTGCATCATATAAAATTAGGGTATTCCTTAAAACGTGTACTATAAATGCTCCGAAAATCTCGCAAGCTCATAAAAGCTGTAAAATCAATACGAGCTTAGACAGTTTTACGAGCTTGCGAGGTTTTCGAGGCTTTTACACGTTTTAAGGAATATCCTACATGTTTGTAAGATCTGAAAGTATTCTATACCCAACGCACAGTGT
This sequence comes from Calliopum simillimum, assembly GCA_951812925.1. Lineage (NCBI taxonomy): Eukaryota > Metazoa > Arthropoda > Insecta > Diptera > Lauxaniidae > Calliopum > Calliopum simillimum. The sequence goes on from OX638368.1 coordinate 27,417,115, forward strand.
ATATTCAATGTATCCTGCCTTTTACAGTGCATAGGCATGGACGTGGTAAGTATAGAAAACTACATATAAATGTAGGCTTTAATTTGTACACATAACTTTTCTTTTAAATAAATCGTTTTTAATTTCAGTTCAAGTCAATTATGTAGAGTCTCGTTAGTTTTGTATGTGCTGCCAAGTTTGCGCTTGTTTACGCAGCTGTCCTCCAATCGCTACGTAACCGGTGCCCGTCTGGCTCTGTTCCCACATAAATATTGGCTAGATTTACCACTCAATTAGTGATTAGCAAAATCAATCTTGTTCTGAGTCTCGGTCTTCTCCTTTTTGGTATATAATATATGAAAATGAGATTTTTTTTGTTTGTATGTTTGTTATCTATGGACTCGGAAACTAACAGACCGATTTGAATGAAATTTTTACAGTATCTTATTATTAAAAAAAGCTAGGTCATGGGATAAAAATTCGCGGTACTGCGCCACCCTAAAAGTTAATTCTTCTCTTCTTAATTATATCTCTGTATCTACTGCACGCAGGTAATTGAAATTTGGTACATACATAAAGTGCATAAGGATAAATATTTTTCAGTGGAAAAATGAGCGGTGCCACGCAACTAAAAAAATTTATTAATCATACCTCATGGATGAGATGTGGTATATGTATAGAGTACCGGGATAAATAATGTCCATTTGAAAAATGGGCGATGCCACGCCCATAAAGAAATGTAGTTATATCCTTGAAACTAACGCACATAGATGAGAGTTTCATCCTGACATTTTACATCCTTTGATCCGCTCCCTGTATTAGACAGGGTGTAGCAACGTACTGGGAAATGTTAGTGCCGAACAAAAAGACCAAGAAATTAATAAACATGTTTACTCGCGGTCGTATTCATCCGAAAATAAATTACACTTAATTTTGTTCATTTTGATAAAACCACCATGTAACTCACCGTTCTGCTGCCTCTCGAAATAGATGTATTCAAAAAAGTCAGCAGCTTATGCTTACAATTTTTTTAAAAAGCCTCGCGCAGCAGTTATACAGAATGTTCGTTTACTAGTCGTTTTCGTTTTAAGCTTTTGCTTATGTACGTTTCATGAGTTTTATTTCTGGACTAGTAAACGAACACTCTGATAGCAATAGCAGCTAAATGTACTATTCATCACGAAGTCTTTCGCGCAACTGAATTAGATTTTGTCCATACGAGTATTTGAATGCTACAACAGCTGCAAGTATTGATAATGAAAGGGGTGCCATTTCACCTGGGGGTACCATATATCTCGGGCTTACCACAGATGATAATCCAGACAAAATTTCTGGGTTGTAGTGGCTAAAACAACACTATCATGCTGACAAACAATTTGGTGTTCAATGAAAATCAAAAGCGTTTTATGTAGAAAACTAACTCGGTTTATGCATAACCAAGCATAAACTTACCAAGTCGCTTTAACAAAGCACGTGAAAATGGACTATAATGAAATTGTTTTGGGAAAGTGTAAAAAGTTTTAAAAACACCCTTTATTATGTCAACGCCAGATAGTTCAAGCGTAAGCATAAAAACCAATAATATCACTTAATTTCAAACCACCAAAAAGGATATACTCATAGTACATACATAATTCTAAGATGAATATAAATAGCAGAGACATCTATAGTATACCCAAAAAAGAATGTGGACTGAGAGCAGATGAGTTCATAAGATGCTGCCCAGCGCGGCGCACACGTTGTCAATTGCTATTCATTGTACGCATTTGTTCTTAAGTGTCTATGGGGCATTACATACATAACTGGATAGCATTTGGCTTTTGCATCTCCGATTTTTTTGAAACTTTTTTTTCATAAAGTAATAGTTCGCGACCTTAGAACAACAGGGTTCTATCTACACTCACATCACTTTCGAGAAATCTATGTTTGAATATTTCGTGTCGCATAACTTTTTTGAATTGATTTTAATCACAATATTATTTATATTGCAAGCATTTGATTCCCGCGAGGATTTCATTGATACTAAAATAATTAAAATACGTTGCCTAGTTAATAAGGAATGTAAGTTTAAAAAAATCGATAGAACTTTGTTGCTAAACGATAAGGTATTGAAATTGAGAAACAAGGTTCTAACTGCCAGATAGAACTTTGTGTTTCTGTAAGATTTTTTTTTTTATTCTGTAAGAGAGTAGGCAAATTAGTTAAAATCATGTAATTGTTAGTAAATGGACTTACAAAAAACCAACACTTAAGATTTATGCAGTTTTTGGAAAAAGGTCGAAAAAGCGTTTTTGAAAAATTGACATACCTTTATGTATCATTTAAAGCGAGTATAACTTTTTAAAGAAAAATCACACAAGGCCAGTTTGTAACTCATTTTGAAGACAAAGAGCAGTACTAAAATTTTGCATTCAATAGAAAAGAGTAAAACAATTTTGGACGTCTTCTACACAACCACAAAAATCGTGTTTTTGATCATTTTTGAGCATTTGGGGTAGGATATCTCGGAAACCATATAAGATATAGCAACTCTGATGCCAGATTCGGATTCAGCGTTGGCAAGTTTATTAAAAATGACTATTTTTGATTTGAATTCTTCAATTTTACAAAACTGTTTTTCGACCTTTTTTCAAAAACTGCATAAATCTTAAGTGCTAGTTTTTTCTAAGTTCCATTACTAACAAAATGAGCCATGTCGGCTCGAAATCGGGGCTTGTCTAACAAAATTACACGATTTTATCTAATTTGTCTGCTCTCTTACAGAAGCACAAAGTTCTATCTGGCAGTTAGAACTTTGTGAAATTAATTTCAATTTGAATATGTGTAGATAGAACCTTGTGCATCTCAATTTCATTAATTACCTCAGAAACCATACGAGATAGAAAAATTTGAGTAGCGGTAATCGAAAGAGCGTGGTCTATTTAGTACGAAGCAATATATAACTCAATTTCACAAAAAATGTCAGTTAGAACCCTGTTGTTCTAAGGTCGCGAGTTGAGACTGGCATCCATAATTTTTTTAAATTTTTTTTATGAAGTCGTTTCAGAGATATAAATTTTTAAATAACTGTAAAAGCTGCAAAAAAGACATTAATTAGTTTTTTTAAATGCTCATAACTTCGCTAATAGTCGGCCAAACCATGTGATTGTTTTTTAAAAGTTTTATTTTTTTAAGAAAGTTTTTATAAAAAACTCAAAATATTTTTTTAAATGATTTTTTTATAAAATTTTCAACTTTCAAAACTAAATTGCTATTTTTATCAATGATTATACTGTTAGATTTATTTTAAAAAAATTCTGGAAAAGACTTTAATGTATTTGACAAATTTTAAAACTACCCTGTAGGACGGACGAAGTCAATTGTCTCAATAGTCCAATCATTGGTCTAGTTTTTTTGTAAGCAGTCCATAATGGACTACACCTAAAACTAGAATAAATTCACTTAAATTATCAATTGTATCAAAAATAGTCTAAATGTAATGCAAAGTCGGTCAATTGTATCAAAAATTGTCCAAATGTCATGCATCATTGTGTATCGATTGTGTCAGTGAAATTATAACGTTACTTAGTACGTATTGTTTGGCAATTCGTCGATTGGGAAAAAGAGCAAACGATAGTGTATCGGTCTAGTGACTTGCGCTGCGTGGAGAAGCCCCGGTTCAAATCCTCCACTCTGTAATTATCGATTTCAGTTTTTGAATTTCTATTCATTTGTACACAATTTGTCTGAAGAGTCTTTGGAGCAGATAATGAAATATATGTCCAACATAGCCGAGGTATAAAATAAAATAAAAATTATTAAAAAAATTTGTATCCACACTGAGATTCGAACCCGAAACACATTGCTCAGAAATATATAACAAAGTCTTTAGTACATTCGGCTATGAAACCTTTTGACGTTTTTGTATAAAATTTGAATTTCAAATTAAATTTGTTGAAATTTAAAAGTAAAATAAAAAAAAAAATTGTTCTTTTTCTGGTCCGAATGTAATGCAAAAAGAGACAATTGACCTTTTTCTGGTCCGATTGCGATGCATAAAGAGACAATTGGTTACGCCCATTGACAAACAATGTAAAACGTAAATAGAACTTTAATGTGATGGGACCAGAATTTTGACTAGTCGGTTTCTCCCATGGAGTAGTTTGCAAACTAGATTTGGAATAGTCCATGGTCCTGCAGGGTATCTTTAGAATAGGCGAACGATGTGATCTATTTTTTTTTAAAATTTTTAATTAAAAATAAAGTGAGTGAACTAGCACTAATATATTCTTCTTTGCCGAAAGAGTCTAAAAATGTTCATCGACCCTCTCTAACTTTACCTCTCCAATATGTGATTCAAATATATTAGCCCTTTTTTCTACTAAATAAGGGGACTTGCATACAAAATTTTGATAAAAATATCAAAAAAATGTTCATTGCCGGGAGAGAGTAAATATGTTCACCGACCCCCATTCATTTTTCATCATCAACACTTTCTTTGAATGCACTAACGCCTTTTATCCATTCCTTAAGGGGTTCCCATACAAAATTTTCACAAATATATAAAAAATTGTTCATTGCCGGGAGAGGGAAAAAATGTTCATCGACGCTCATTTACTTTTCCTCTCCAAAATTTTATTCAAATATATTAGCCCTTTTTTCCATATATTAAAGGGACTTCCATACGAAATTTTGATAAAAAATCCAAAAAATTCTTCATTGCCGGGAGAGGGAAGAAATGTTCACTGATTAATATTTCCTCTCAAGCATACTACCCCATTTTTGTTACTCCTTAAGGGGGCTCCCATACAAAACTTTGATAAAAATATCGAAAAATTTCTCATAGCCGGGAGAGAGCAAAAATGTTCACCGACCTTCATTAATTTTTCATCTTCAACATTTTTTTTAATGTACTAAACTCTTTTATCCTTTAGGGGCTTCCATACAAAATTTTGATAAATATATTAAAAAATTCCTCATTGCCGGGAGAGAAAAAAATGTTTATCGACCCTCATTCACTTGTACTCTCTAATATGTTATTCAAATATATTAACCCTTTTTTCCACTAATTAAGCCCCCTTCCAAATTTTTGTCAAAAATATCAAAAAAATTCCTCATTGCCGGAAGAGGAAAGAAATGTTCACCGAACCACATTGATTTTTCCTCTCAAACATTTTTGTTACTCCTTAAGGGGGTAAGGGCGTTCACCGACCCCCATTAATTTTTCCTCTTCAACATTTTTCTCGAAAATACTTTTCTCTTTTTTCCACCCCTTAAGGGGTCTTCCATACAAAATTTAGATAGGAAAATTAATTTTGTATGGGAGGCCCTTTAAGGGGTGGAAAAAAGAGAAAAGTATGTTCGAAAACAAAGTTGGACCAAAAAAGTTAAAGGGGGTCTGTGAAAATTTTTTTCCTCTCCCTGCCAAATGCTATCCGGTTACGTATGTAATACCCCCTATACACTTTGGCATGCATGACAACAACAGCTAGTAACGCTAGCAACAAGCATGCGAATTCAATGAAATCCACCAGCGCGGAATAACCCCCCCTGGCGACCAAAAACCAAACAGAGAATTTACACAAACAACTGCCGACGACAATGAAAATTTTAATGACGTTAGCAGACAGTTTGACGTTCTCTCTCTCTCTCATTTTTTTGCTTTGAAATAGCGCGTATTCACCAAATGTCATGACGTCACTATTCAAATCAAAGCCAAATTTTCCCCATATTCAGCTGTTTGGGGTTGTTTTTCGTATTTTCACTGCCACGCTTTGTGTGTTGACACACAGTTGATTTCGGCATTTCACAGTGTAAACAACATGATTTTTCCTGACGCGAATTTTCCGTTTGTCTGAAGTGAAAATAGAAATTACAACAAAAACTAATTAGCAATAACAAAACATAAACAAAAAAAGAAAAGCGCTTTTCATCAATTGCTCAAAATTGGCGAAAAACGCGTATAGTGAGTGCACGGTGAGTTCTGATGGGAAATTATGAAATTTTTGAAATTTAAGTTTATTGATTTTTAACATGCGCTGCTGCTTAAGATGCAAATGTATCTTGCAGTTACTACGTTAATTTTGCTGACAAGCGCACATGTATCCTAAAAATACGCAAAACTGTTGCCAAAAAAAAAAAAAAAAAAACTTATAGCATGCATCACAGATACGCAAAATATATATAAGTATTGTGAGAGTATCTTAAAATACTGTGGAACAAAAATGCATTTTAAAGGATGAGAAATAAATAGATAATACATGCATTAAATAGCTATGCTGCACAATTTTTTGACTTAATTTATGCTTTTTTTATGTCATTCTACAGAAAATAGTCCAATTGAAGAGTGGCCGTACCAAAGGGCCTAAGTACCATTTCCATTAATGCCATACATATTATTTGCCGGTATAATTTTTTCAACATAGTGCCATCAATTCCACACCATCAAGAAAATTTTTCGTTGAAATAGAAAACAATTTTAATCATTTTTAACATAATGTTACCCGATTTATATTATGACACTACTTTTGCCTCGTAATGGCAATTAGGCCCTTTGGTACGGCCACTCCTCAATTAAGCAATCTTTTGAATATTTAAATTTTTTTGTGGAAATTTTTTTTTATCAAACTGAACTTATTGTAAAAATTATTGGAGAAACATTTCAAAAATGCTAACCCGGCAAATGCTAATTTTCTTTAAATCAGGAAACTAACTGGTACTCATTCCCGGTAGGACTCAAAACGTACAGACTTGATGTATGAAGAGAAGTGAAATTAACGGCCCCGAACTGCCCCGAATAAGTATTATTAATATTTATTTGAATATACCGTATTTACGTAAAAATCACAGAATTTCTGAAATTTGATTCCGTAAAGTATGCAAATTTTTTCAAATGTTTGTTAATTTTTCGAAGCATACTTTTATATGCCCCAAATAATTTGAATTTTCATAACTTTCATTTGATTTTTTTATAACCAAAGAGTATGCACAAACAAATATCCTTTTTATTTTTTGCATTTGAGAAATAATTGCATTTTTGAAAAAAAAAAAAAAAAAAACATGAAAAATGTATCGACATGCAAAGTTTTATGGAAATCGAACAAAAACTGTGGAAATGCCGCTCTGTTGTATGGAGCGACAATACTGTGTGACATTGTGTTATATAGAGATTTTTGTGGTTAGTGTTAAATGGCCTACTTTTGTGAAGCTCCCCGTATACGAATTGAGAATACTTATACAGTATGAAAAATCTGAAGCTTTTGGAATGTTTTGATACTTTTTTTTAACTTAGAGCCTCGTGGAGGGCAGATTCCCACACTTTTAAGTTTAGCCTCACACATTTCTCATTACAAGACTATCTCATCTGACAAAATTTTTAAAAATCTCCATATATCACACCATATGGCAAGAGATCAAAGTCATCGCAAGGGATCGTGACAAATGGAGAGATTTCATATTGGCCCTATGCTCCTCCTAGGAGTTAAAGGAGAATATATACATACATATATCACCGCAACATTTCCCTTATTCTAGCATTTCTTGATCCAGCGAGTATTTCCACGATGTCTTTGGAAGCTAATGTTTCCTGTTACCTTGAGGCAAAGACATAAATTAAGGAGATACACAAACTTAAGAACTTTTCGGAAGCTTAGGCATTTTGCTGCCTGAAATTATTTTTAAGAAAAAAAGGTTTGTGGCTAAGAATGTAGGCAAGCCAATTTTCGTAAATCTGAAAAACCGCCAAAATTTATTTGTCGTTTAATTTTTACATTGAACTAGAATTAGAAAAAGGTTGGGATCCAGTCGTCAAATTTCACTGCGGCCTATAAAGCCTATTATTCTATCCCTAATAAGACTTAATTAAAAGTAATTCCATAAGCGCCTTGTAAAAGTTAGCGCGGAGTAAGACGCAAAAGTACATAGACTGTTCAGAAAATACGTAGACTGCTTGAATGCGGGCCCATTAAGTTCCAGGGAAACCCGCTTGACGCCGCACAGTGATGCGATTAGTACATGCTAGACGGAAAAAACTATTTTTTTTGCAGTTTTTTATGTTTTAGGTATGGGAAAGTACAAAAAAAAATATTTAAAAAATTTTGGACAAGTGGGTGTGGCACCTCTCATACAACTTATTTACATTTTGTGTATATCTTAAAAACTAAACGTGCTATGGTTACAAAATTTTAAGTGTATAGGTTTTACGTAGTTTCTTAAATTTGTAAAAAATTAGAGCACGGTTGGACAAGTAGGCGTGGTACCTCCCATACCACTACAATATATTTTGGGCTATATCTTAAGAACGGAATAAGTTACGGTTACATAATTTGCATTGTATGGGTTTGATGTAGTTTCTGAAATCTATAAAAAATGTGAGTACTATTGGACAAGTGGGCGTGGTACCTCCCATACAACTACAATATATTTTGGGCTGCACCTTAAGAACGGAATAAGTTACGGTTACAAAATTTGCATTGTATGGGTTTGATGTAGTTTCTGAAATCTATAAAAAATTCGAGTACTATTGGACAAGTGGGCGTGGTACTTCCCATACAACTACAATACATTTTGGGCTATATCTTAAGAACGGAATAAGTTACGGTTACAAAATTTGCAGTGTATGGGTTTGATGTAGTTTCTGAAATCTATAAAAAATTTGAGTACTATTGGACAAGTGGGCGTGGTACCTCCCATACAACTACAATATATTTTGGGCTATATCTTAGAATGGAATAAGTTACGGTTACAAAATTTGCAGTGTATGGGTCTTATGTAGTTTCTGAAATCTATAAAAAATTTGAGTACTATTGGACGAGTCGGCGTGGTACCTCCCATACAACTGAAATAAATCTTGCATCCTAACTAACGAAAAAATTTGCAATAACGAAATTTGAAGTAGACGTGTAATATTTGATTTCAAAGGCACTAATAGTTTATTTTTTCATATTTTTTACAACATAAGCTGGACAACATTTAGCTTGAATACGATGATAAAGAATTATTATCGGGATCGGACCACTCTTTGCTACTTGAAGCATTATTTGAGCGCACTCCTCTTATTTCCGATGGATCAGCAACAACAAGAAAAACTAATATGTCCGGATGCAATTTGTGGACATTTGTAAGGGGCTGCTCTCGGTAGGAACCAACCAAAGGATCCGAACTGATAAGAAGCATATTCATTAAATCCGTATTTGTATTTACCCTTGAGCTTTTACGTGTGTTTGTCAAACGAAAACGCCTACAGTCTTTGTTGCGAGCCTCTTGCGCCTCTTCAGATAATTGCCCTATTCCAACGATGCATTGTTGTATTATGTCTTTAGCATGGCAGAGAATTTTATAAACTGTTACCGGCATAAAATACCAGCTATAAAGTTGTATATATAATGCCTTAGTTTCATTTATATAAATTTCGAAGGCAGAAATATCTATATTATAACCAGAAGAGATACAGCTTAGAATTATATAAAATCTTTTTATAAGCTTCTCGTCTACTCCAGTTATCGCAGAGCTTTGTTCATATTTTTTAAAAAATCGTCGGGCAGTGTTTCCATCGTTTGAGGAGCCATAACCTGGCTTGGGTTTATCTATAGCTAGACCCATTTATTTTTTAAATGGAAGTTGAATTTATTTTTTTCTAGTTTCCACGGATAATTTATTTTTGCTATCACGAATTGACTATTTTTTAACATCCATCCTGTACCCAATATGCATTATACAGTGAAGCGTTTTGATCCATCATGAAGGGATGATAAACCATAACAATAAAATTCTGGTCGAGGTTCTTTAACATTTTGTATAGCATTCATCTCACTTGGCTTGGCACCACATATATAACACGACTGTGTTGACTTATGAGACGAAAGGTGACTTGCTATCTTACCGTCTACCATTGTGCAAAAGAATAATAATTATTGCTTATCTCGGGCTATCCACGTTTATTTTTTCTAATTTTTATTTCTATAATTGAATTTTTTTTACTGTGTATTAACATAACGTGTTGTGTTTTTAAATATGTTACCCGGATTACAGCTCAAAGTAATGAAATTACCCAAAAACCATTCATTATATTTAGAAAAAATATTCGGAGCTTGGATTTGAAATTTAAATTAATAGCATTTTTAGGACAATCAAAAAAATTGAAAAAAAAATACAATGTCAAATTTGCGCACTTAGGCAGTCCTAGTGCTTAGAGTAGACATAATACTCAGTTGAAAAAAAAAAGTTTGGTGAAAATATCAGGTGACCATTTTTTTTTATTTACCAAAATATTTAACCAAATTTTTCGTTTTTGAGAGTAATTTACACTTCACTAAAATAGTTTTTTTTTTATTTCGTGTATGACTGTTTCCATTTCAATTCAACCGGTGAGTGTGCACTTAGGTTTGCAAATCAACTTCAAACTAGCAAAATATTTTTCTACAATCAAAATAAGGGAACATGTATTTTTTTTTTTTTGGTTTGGACCAAAATTGGGGATTTTATGGCGTTTTGTAGGAATTTTGCCGAAAATTTAATTTTGAAAAATTCATGAAGTGTAATCGGTTTTTTCAACCGCATTTCTTTATTTCTCAACTGATTTACATGAATCAAAATTTATTTGGTGCATAATGAAATTCTTTTAAGTAATGATTAAAAAAAAAATTTCTTTAACCCTTACTTTCCTTCAAATTGATTTTTATATTTTGAATAAAAATGCTAATTTTCTCAAAAACACCATCTTTTTTTTTCTCGAAAATTTGCACAGTGATAGTAAAGCACGTCCTCTTTATTCCAGTAATAGCGGTTTTCTTGCTTTTTTCGTTATAAGTGTAAAATTTGAAATTTTTAACGTTAATATTGAGTTCTTCTATACAAAATGAATAAAAAAAATTACACAGTTCCATTTTCACTTTCCTAGACGGTTTTGCGATACTGATTCCGAAAATGGCACTTACATTCTTCTACCATTTTTAGTTTTCAAGATATCTTGAAAAACTTGAATAAAACCCATAAATTTGAAAAAAACCGAATTCTTTATTTTTGAGACACAAAATTCATTTATAGTAAGTTAGATGGAACTTAAATATACTCACGGTATAGAAAACCAAGCATTGTTTGTGTTTTTTGCGATTTGACCGTACCTTGGCTTTTGTTTTTCTTCGAAAGTTCTCGGAATTTTTATTAGTTTTTTTTTCGATTACTTTCGTGTAATTGTGTTGTGCTGTTCTGGCTATGTAACAAGAAGTTAACCCTCTGCTTCCCTCACTCTTCCAAACATGGCATTTTTGAATACTTTTGCATTTCTTTGCATTTTTCCACTGTTCAATTTTGTTTATTCTAAAGGAATAAAGTTCATCAACAGCAAAATTTTTAATTGAATAGCTGGTGTCAGTTTTAGCACTTGAGTTAGAAACTCACAAGCAGTCTGGATAGCAGCCGTGTGGTCATTTCACAGACTATGATGTGTCGCGAAATTACATGAAGCAATCGAAAAAGAAACTAATAAAAATCCCGATAACTTTCTAAGAAAAACAAAAGCAAAGGTACGGTCAAATCGCAAAAAACAAAACAATGCTTGGTTTTCTATACCGTGAGTATATTTAAGTTCCATCTAACTTACTATAAATGAATTTTGTGTCTCAAAAATTAAGAATTCGGTTTTTTTCAAATTTATAGGTTTTATTCAAGTTTTTCAAGATATCTTGAAAACCAAAAATGGTAGAAGAATGTAAGTGCCATTTTCGGAATCAGTATCGCAAAACCGTCTAGGAAAGTGAAAATGGAACTGTGTAATTTTTTTTATTCATTTTGTATAGAAGAACTCAATATTAACGTTAAAAATTTGCAAATTTTACACTTATAACGAAAAAAGCAAGAAAACCGCCATTACTGGAATAAAGAGGACGTGCTTTACTATCACTGTGCAAATTTTCGAGAAAAAAAAAGATGGTGTTTTTGAGAAAATTAGCATTGTTATTTAAAATATAAACATCAATTTTAAGGAAAGTAAGGGTTAAAGAAATTTTTTTTTTAATCATTACTTAAAAGAATTTCATTATGCACCAAATAAATTTTGATTCATGTAAATCAGTTGAGAAATAAAGAAATGCGGTTGAAAAAACCGATTACACTTCATGAATTTTTCAAAATTAAATTTTCGGCAAAATTCCTACAAAACGCCATAAAATCCCCAATTTTGGTCCAAACCAAAAAAAAAAAAATACATGTTCCCTTATTTTGATTGTAGAAAAATATTTTGCTAGTTTGAAGTTGATTTGCAAACCTAAGTGCACACTCACCGGTTGAATTGAAATGGAAACAGTCGTATATATTTATTTTTTTTTCTCAGTGTAAAAATATTGTGTGTTATATTACAAATATTTTAACCCCACAAAAAGTCTCATCGACTTAAAATTATATATATTTCAGACAATACGGTCAGAGCCTAATTAATACAGTACTATTTAGTACCATCATATAGATTAAGAAAAAAAGTCAAAGGTAAATTTGCGCACTTAGGCATTCCCAGGGCTAAAAGTAGACATAAAACTGATGAAATCAAAAAAGTTTGGCAGAAATTTGGAGTGACCATTTTTTTTTCTTTTTCCAAAATGTTTTGCAGAATTTGGCGTTTTTACACATTTATCTCCCTAAATTCTATTCTATAGAACCAAAATTTTAAAAGATTTGGTTTTGAATTTATAATGTTTCCATAAAACATATCTTGGCCGTAATGTGCGCCGATTTTCAACTCTTTTCGATATTGGGAAGTATTAAAAAAAATTTTTGAAAATAGCAACTAATTTCATGGACACAAATTTGTAAAACATCATTTTTTAGGCCGACTTTGACGATTTTTGGTATTTTATGTAGAAAGCGGAGGTAAGTAAAAAATTACTTATATGTTAATTATATATTTTCTGATATTATTTCATATTCGGAATGTAAAAATTTGATTTCGAGTTTTTTCCGTCTAGCTTGTACTAATCGCATCACTGTGCGCCGCCTTCTTTCCACAGATCAGTTGGTTATATGCCAGTTTTTATTAACGATTGAATGAGACGATTGAACCTTAATTTCGATCTCATAACCATGCATCCAAGATTCATCACCTATTATGAACCTAAGCAAGAAGTTTTCACCTTCCTCTAAATGTTCAAGAATTCCTATAAGCCTTGACGCGATAAGGCTATTGGTCATCCGTCAATGAGCGTGAAGCAAATTTTGCAATAACGCGGTGGATCTTAAATTTTTCGGTCAAAATCTCATGTCACGATCCAACTGATATCCCACACTCTTCATTTTAACACAAAACTTCATAGTAATTATTTTCTCGTTCCAGTCACTCATTATAAACTCCGCCAAACTTCACTAAACACACTTCAGAAGCAACTGAGTAGCTAATCAACCAATAATGATATTTGATATCAAAAAACTGTCTTGTACTCTGGGCAGTTTCCCTTGAGAAATACTGTAACAGTCCGTATACCTATCCTGTTCAGCATAAGTAACTGTTTTTTTCTTTGTTTGGAAACTTTTGGCATGAATAATTGCTTGTCTTCAGTCCAGGGTACCATTTAATTTCATGCAAAGGCCCCATTTCAAAATTGGAAATCCCCAAAGGAAAGTGAAATAAAACCCCATTCTTTTTTGTTTAACTTTTTTTTTTTATTAAACTAAAGGAAGTAAGGCCCCAATCCAGAAAATTAAATAAGGCCCCAAAAAAGTAAATGATGCCCCAAATTTGGAGAGTTTATTTTGTTGTTGTGGACCATACATTAAATTGGGGCGTTATTTCATTTTCTTTTTGGGCCTTAACTTGTTAGCGGGCTTATTTCTCCGCTCCATTCTTTCGTAGCACGCTCATCTGCAGTTTCATTACCTTCAATTCCACTATGTTCAAGTATCTAAACGAGTTGAACCTTGTTTCGGGAAGTGAAACCTATTAATAGTTGAAGGCAATCCCAAACTAACACCTGCTGTCTGATAGAACATAGATGTTTATTCCACTGGGAAACCTTCTTTTATATTCCTCAAGTTAAGCTCGATTGCATGTATTTCCGCCTGAAACAACTCAGAATTTTCTTTGCGCATGTATGCACATATGTTTTTATGCGGTCTGACCCCATATATACCATACGTTTTGGAGTCGTTTGGTTCCCATATGTGGTAATCATATGAGATCGTTTCTTTTCCCAGGCATTTCTGCTGTTAAATATAACTTGGAAGTTATGCAGAAAGTTGTATTTGGGTATGCAGTAATCGCTGATACTGATGGTTTGATTCCTGTTGTTGTTTAGCTCCTTCCCTAGGGCAGATTGTTTGATAGTTCCAGCCCTACCTTTGTTAGTAATATTGGTGAGCCTCAGTTCTTCCTTACTTATCTCTAGATATAAAGGCAGTATATCAAATGTTTTTCCAAGGCAGCAGTTGGTGTCGTTTTCATTGCTCGTGTAACTGAAACGCAATCCATTTTTGTATTTTATGGAGTTTGACTTGTGGCGATTTTTGTTGAACCTTTTTATAATTTTATACCGCTATGAGGGCAGCCTTTGACAGTCTGAGCTTTCAGCCTGTAGCTAAACTAATTTTAATGCGTTCATAACTCAATTATCTCAAATATCAGTCGTGATGGTCCAATTCCATTCAATAGTTTCAATGACCCCTGTAACTCCTTAACTGATATTAAAATTATCTTATAATTCTGTAATAACTTATGCAGACTTTTAGTCTGGCAGAAATAAGCTACTTTTCTCTACAATTTCCGACCATTTAAGTGCCAAACATTTTCCGGACAAAGAAAATTCAATGTCCAAATCATGTGAAATTTATGAAATTATGAGGAGAGAAGGATGTTATTGTCTGTCATAAGTAACTTTTGCCATTACGCAAACGTTTTTTATTTGTCAATCCAGGCAAAAGACAACAGTGTCGTCTATTTATTGCAACCATTAAAAGGTTAATTCCATCCAACCGATCTGATTGTTTTGTTTAAATTGCAACTGAGTTGTATTGTTTGTTTACAAAAGAACTTAACATTTCCTTTTGTTATGTATTTTTATTTTAATTTTTACTTTCACTCTTTCTTCTGTTATTTCTTGTATAAGTATTGATTAAACAAATATATGATGCTTTTTTTCTTATAATTGATTCAATAGCACTGATAAAAATAATAATTAATATACTCGAAAAATGTCAAAAAGACGAATGCGAAAACAATCCAATCGAAAGTTTCCTATCATAACATTTTGTTAAGAAAATATGCTACTTTTCCTGTTACTACTAAGGAGAGTTTATGACCAAAATAAATCTTCTCCATCAAATAAGACATTTTTCAATGACTTTGATTTGCTTTTTGGCAGCCTCAAACATCCCTGAATGGGAAGTTGGTAATTGATATTGTGTTGTTCAAACTTTCACTAAACGCTTGAGTTGGCCTTTAGCGTAAGTGAAAGCGTTTAGCTTCTTGTCTTTAATTAAATGGTTTTGTTGGAATTTTTTGTCTCAAAGTCTGCGAGTAGTATCGTTACACTCACTAATATCTTTGTCTTCTTCTATTTAGTCTTTTTATTGAGAAGGTTAAAGAATTTTTTCAATCAATTTAATTAAATAGTTCACCTTAATCAGAGCTCTTTGTTTTATGTACCGTCATTTAGTTTTTAATTTAACATTTTCCCACAGGTGAAAACTTTTCCTTTTTTTTTGGCTTAAACGTTCCTTATCTGATTTATGTTACATACGTCTGTACGTAAGGTTCAACCCTAAGCCCCTACCCTACTTTATTGCAGTTGCGTGCAGCATAAAATTTTTTCGCGTCCTTGAGTTCTATTTTCAGACGGTACCGCCTTTTACGTATAATATTCTTCTTTCCTGTTTTTGTTGTTTCTTAGTTTAATTTCTTGTTGTTGTTGTTTTTGATTTATGAACGTGTCACTTGTAATTTTTATTAATTTTCCGGTTTTTATCTGCAATTTTCTGATGTCTTACATAAATTGATGATTTTTCCGTTGAAATGTTTTTCTTTCGCAATTTATTTATAGAAATATTTTTTGAGTTTCATTTCATTTGCATCATTGTGGGTAATTCATTAAAAATATAATTATGCGATTTGCATGTGCAAATATGGAATATTTTAGTTGAATTATATATATGGAATTTGTTGTGTTCGCAATTTATTTTATTGTGTACTTAAACTACCTACCTAACAAGCATGCTTCTATCTTCACTGAGATTATGACTTAAGTTTGGCAATGGATACACCGAACTTTCAGAAAGATGTTAGATAAGTATGGAAATGTGTCCCTTCAGTTCTCTAAAATATTTTCTCGATTCTGTAATATTTTTTTTTCGGCAATCGTTTCCAGTATGTCTTCGGATGATCGCATTTCTTTTTACCTTCATGGTTTTCTCATACATTAGCGTGGCCCAAATTTTTCGAAATTCTTAGAAAATTTGACAAAAAACATTGATCTAAAATCAATGTCATCCCAACTTTGAACGTGAAGATTTTTCTACGACATTTTTATATTAAAAAAAAAAATTACTTCTTAAGAAAACACTATCCACCATATCAAAAATAAAATTATGTCGCGATCATTGTCGCAGAGAAAGTTATTCAGACTCAAAGGCTACAAATATATGTCACAAAAAATAGCAATGAATAGAATAACGAGAATTTGCGTAATATTGTACCTCCCTTTCTCTCTCATACAAACAGGTCTATGTAACAAAATGTGTCTCGACCATGAAACTTAAACCTCAGCGCAGCCAAAAAAGTTTTATGAACCCATGGAATAATGTACATTTTTAATTTTAACGAAACTTTGGAAATGTATGTATGTCATCTTATTCATCACAGTCAAACGGTTTCAGGGATACGAAAAAATTTTTATTCGGTAATGTTATATGCCCAGGTGCCTTCATAATATACAGAAAAAGACAGACAGATAATAAATTTTATGATATCCCGAGCAAAACTGCAGGAATTTTCAAATAAAATATTCCCTTAAGTTTTATTGGATTTAATATCCATGACTGAAGAAAATTCATGCCAATTGGCTGAATGGTTCTCGAGTTATAGGCTTTATTTGCATTCTTGGCGAAGCATAAATAATTTTGAATTAGAATTTGAACTTTAAATTCACAATATAGCATGTTTTTGAAAGAAAGAAATCATGCAAGCCGAGAACTCATTTTTGATTTATGGGATTATACAAGAACCCGGGAAGTCGAGGGTGTTTCGAAACAAAGTGTACTATCCTATAACCTCACCGGCCAAAATATCCATGAACGATAAAAATGATAATGTAAATAATTTAATAATTTCTCCTTTATGCATTTTGCTTTGTTATTGTTATTTTGTTGGCGTTTTTATTAAGCACACTTAACAAACCAACAATGTCATCTTTTACATGCTTGTAGGAAATAATATTAATGTCTCATCATGAAGACATTTGACTCTATTTTTGAAAATAATGGCACCAAAAATTGTTCATGCAAATTTAACGAACCTTCTCCGTCGTTAGCCTAGGGACAACTACCGATCTCCAGGGTTCGTCTACAAAAGTTTATTCCTCGCCAAAATAGACACTTTTCAATTCACTATTATCTTTAAGTTCACTATTTATCCTAAAAGCACTGGTAAAATAAATTAAAGCTATTTATGTTGATGATGGATGTGTAATTAAGGTGAAAAATGGGATGGATGATATAATGAATAGAAGAAGACGTGGATAAAATTGTCAACCAAATCAGGAGTCGTGCCAACACTACTTGAGGACTTGTCATGCTCTCGTCGCCGGTCTGTATTTCCGTCTAGATGTCAGCACTCAGAAGAATCGCACTGCCACTGCGTCTTCGTTGTCCTCTGCTAACCTGTCCGCGTTTGTTTTGTTTTTTCACGAGAGCCCGCGCCACAGTGTCTGCTGAAAAGTTTGTCTTGTTTTTCACTTGAAAGCTTAAGTTCCGTCAAAGAATGATTGAAATAACTTAAGAACACGTCTTATCTAGTTGCCAGTTGTAACACGAGAGAACGATATCATGGCCGGAACTTGTATTACACCATTCTATCAACATCCATGATCAGCTGTTTCCTTTGCACGATAATATTCTACAGTTGGTATTCAATGTTTTGAAACCAGGGTTACTGCTATTAGCGATAAACATCTGACTCTTGTGCAACTGCCCGTCAAGCGGTTGTACAATCAGTTGTCAAGCTCGTTGAAAGTAACTATTCTACAACTATTTATTTGCTAAACTTAATCTTAAGGTTTTAAATTAATTCTAAACTTATTTAACTAGTAATTCATTATTTTATTTTAATCTTAGTTAGGTTTTAAATGCTATTAATACTTAAAATACAATTAATTATTGTACGGATGTTGACGCAAATGAGGGTACTAGTGATGAGTAAAACTATTCTTGGTCTTGGTAATTTTTTGAAACCAAGACCAAAACGCTGATATTATGGCAGTCTTGGTCTTGGTTTTGCTCAGGATAATCGTCAAGACCAATACTGCTTTTCAGTCTTTGTAATTTATTGTTAATAGGTGTTTCACGCCCCTTTCGAGGATAAAATCATCACTCAATAGGAAATTTGGGATCTTAAAAACTAAATTGATTTGTAAAAATAAGGTAACGAAATTTTGAATGCTCAACTCTCTTTAGAAATTTTTTCAAGACCAAGACCGAGACCAAGAGTTAATGACTAAGGTCAAGACCCAGACCAAGACTCAAAATCAAAACCAAGACTTAAAGTTCAAGAACAAGACCAAGACCAAGACTGCTATGGTCTTGATCTTGGTTTGCTCATCACTAGAGGGTACCAATTTACATATACTGACTCACAAAAGTTTATGAATTTTGTTGTTTTTAAGAAAACTTCCAACTTGTTGGTCAGAAAAATACTATGACTAATATAAGTGTTCACTAATTTAAGTAAAGCCGTATTTTGTAAAAAAAGGATCATAAAATTATGTTTGGTTATCCAGCTACAACAATATAACTGTTTTTCTACGATTTTCCTACCTCACAAAAGTTTACATACTATGTTTATATATCCTGTTTTCTATGTTTATTCATCCTGTTTATATACTCAGTTTTGATATCTGAGTTCAGTTAAGCATAGAAACACCATAACTAGTAACTTATCGTCAGTTGCCAATAAATTTTTGAAGTGTGAAATTTAAAAATGCCTGGAGGCAAAGAATTTACTGAATCCGAAAAGAAAATAATTTTATATCTGTATAATGAAGGTCGACCGAACAAATATATTGCAGAGATGTTTAATCGATGCGCTTCCGCAATATGTACTGTTATAAAACGCATGAAAGAACGAAATTCTCTCAAAGGTTTGCCGGGTACGGTCACCCAAAAGTATTATCAATACGAGAAGAGAGGGAAATCTTGAAAAAGAACCGTCAGAACCCGCATCTTTCAGCTCCAAACATCAATAACGAGCTAAGGACTGCACTACATTCAAATGTTTCTGATGAAACAGTTCGCAGAGTGCTTAGAAAAAATAATTTGCACGGTCGAGTGGCAAAAAAAAAAAGCCACTGATTTCAAAAGTAAATGCTACTAAGCGCCTTAATTTCGCCACTACTTATAAAATGGACTTCTGGGAGAGCGTAATATTCAGTGACAAAAGTAAATTTACTATTTTTGGCTCAGACGGCCGGCGTATGGTGTGACGAAAGCCTGGAGAAGCCTTGCGACTAAGCAACTGTGAAACACGGTGGAGATTCCGTTATGGTTTGAGGGTCAATCTTGAAAGAGAATTTAGAAACTAGCGCTACTAAAATGGGTTTAGCTCCTCGATCATTTTTATTCCAGCACTATAACGATCCCAAACACATGGCCTGGTACGTTTAAATGTGGATATTGCATAATACAAAACAACGCTATACGCCATCACAAAGTCCAGATTTGAACCCTATAGAGAATTTGTGGTAGCATCTTGAGGATCGTATAAGAACACACCATATCGATACCTTAGAGCGCTATAGTCCTATGTCCATTTTTTTTCAAACGCAAAATTCAATTTTCAAACGGTGATTATTTTAAAACTGACTGCTTTTTTTACATATAAAGTTAATTTCTACAGTCCCCTACTAATTTTCAAAAAATTGGGCAACAATTGTGGTAGAATACTCGCTTAAGAAGCCCACCATGAGCCAATAACTTAAAATGTCTCACAATTTCAAGCAAGTTGAGATAGGACTATAGCGCTCTAAGGTATCGATATATCGTCCAAAATTAGCCATCAAAATGCTCCGCAAGAAGAATGTGGTAAAATATCACCAGAATTTGGCCGTAAACTAGTTGTATCGATGCCCCAACGATTAGCAGCAGTTCAAAGCAACAGAGGGTACCACACAAATTACTAAGTTCCTTACAATTATAGTTATAAGCTTGCTATAGACGATATGATTTTGAAAATTCATTATACTTTACTGATGTAAATTTCTTTAGATGTTTCATAAAATGCATAACTTTATCAAATGTGTAGATTTTAATTTAGTTTTTTTAGATGAGATTTGAACGTTTAAGTTTCTTTTAGTATAATAGCAATAAATATGTCTGTTTTCCTTAAAAACCATGTGCAAAGCACTGTTTCCTTTCATAGCATTGCAAAATTCACAAACTTTTGTGAGTCAGTGTATGTATATCTAAACTAATTTTAAATTTTGATTGTATACAGTGTAGCGAGCTTAATTTTAGGCAAGGACAGAAATAAGACCCTTAATATAGTTTATTTTCTGGCAAACAATATATTTTCCCTTAAGTGCTATTATTAAATTAGCATTGATTTAAGTTGTCTACTGGATTTCGTTACTCACCACTTTATTGCCACTTAAATTTATTAAAACTTGACAGATTTACGACTTAATTTGTGATATGACGTGAAATTAACTGGTTTGTTAATTTCTATACATTACGAGAGTAACTAAATTTTGTTTTTTTAATAAGTTTTATCACGTGCCAAGTTTTCTAAAAGAATGACTCATAATACAAACATTTATTAAATTAACATTTACGGAAATATAGTCATATAAAAATACAATACAACACAACAACTTTAATAGATCTCAACTTAAAAGCAACAAAAAGTCGCCTAAAATCAAACACTGTGAAGCTGTGAAATGTTTTACCACCAGGCGAATACTGGCTACGTTGAAACTAAAATCAATGTTGCGTATACGTCGTGTTAACCACTTTCGCATTGGCGTGTAATGTAAAAAATAAGAACCGGCTTCATCTACTTATTTTGTTTATTTTGTTCATCTTTGCGTTTGATTTTATTTATATTATTTTGTTGAAAAAAATCCCGCAACGTTGATGATTCATTAAATTTAATGCAACTATATATATATATAACTATATATATATATATGTTTTTTTCTGCACAATATTTATCTTATTAATTTAGTTTTCGTATTCAATCTCGCGTACAATTTGATTTTGAGTTGTTGATATTTTTAGCATATTTAGCTATTGCATGTTAATTGGTAGAAAATGTCAAAGAAAATATAAGGAGGCCGCACATGGTACCCTGAATACAAAAAAAAAAAAAAAAAAATATCATACCAGCCGTACCCATATGTTGTCGTTGTTTACCCATATCACATATGCGTTGCCAATGTACAGGAATAAAAAAAAAAAATAAAATTCACAAAATCCAAAAACAAATAAACATTTTCGTATGTAGTAGGTATGTATGTGCGTTGTTACCAATATTAACTAATCCAATTCAATTGCTGTTGGCATGTACTATTTCTGTTTATTTGTCTAAATGTCCCTGGAATTCATGTCTCGCCATGCTATGGCATATTGTTGAAAAGCGTGTCACCCCATAGTCTACATATATTTACTTACTTAATAATTGTTGTTAACACCATGTGTACAATGGAAAACAAATTGTCAAAATACTTCGAAGAATTATGCACAGCGAAAGAAATTGCTTTATACATCAACATTTGGTACTAATTTGCAAATGACATGTTTGATATAAGCAAATTAAGTCTTTTTTTTTTAATTATTTGACATGCAAAATATTTGAGAAAGATTTATGGCTTGTACCAAATATTTGCTAATAGTTTTCCTAACATTTTTTTGTAGTGACAAATCTTTGTTTGTTGTAAACATTTATTTGTTAATAATTACCAAATCAAGTTCTGGTTCGATTTAGTATGAAGCAAAAAGAAATCATTCCGAAACCGACTCAAAAGTTAGAAGGAACCTTAGAAACGATATCTTCATCATTTTTTTTTCATTCCGAGAAAAACCAATGGAGCACTTTTGATTCTACTGAAGGCCAATTTTGGCTAAAAAAACATGTTTTTTGGTAGTAGCTTTTTTTCATTACAATATGGATACCCAAGGATGCTTTGGAAATAAAGACTATGTTTTTACAAAAATTTTGGCGTTTAAAAATTATAAATTTTTTTGGGGGTATTAGCGTCCCAAAATCAAGTTTTTATGTTTTTCAATTACGTGGTCGGAAAAATGATTTTTTATTCAATAGCAAGACATCTTACGAAAAAAGTGTATAAGGCAAAAAATGCTTAAAATTGTTCAATGGATATGTGTGAATTTTTTCAGAATTGGTTTTTTAGCATTTTTTGCCTTTGAGTAAAAAATCGTTTTTCTGACCACGTAATTGAAAAACTTAAAAAAGCGATTTTGGGACGCGAATATTATCTATACCTCTAAAAAAATGTATAACTCTTAAACGACAAAATTTTAGTAAGAACATGGTCTCTATTTCTAAAGCAGCTCCCATTTTGTAATGAAAAAAAAAGTTATAACCAAAAAACATGTTTTTTTTAGTGAAAATGGGTCTCCAGTAGAATTAAAAGCACTCGAATGGTTTTTCTTGGAATGAAAAAAAAAAAAAAAAAGATTCAGATATCCTTTTTAAGAGTAATTCTTATTTTTGAGACGGTTTCGGGATGAATCTAAATTTCGACCCTATCTATTATATATAATACTAGATGGCCCGGCAAATGTTTTTCTGCCCTTTCCTGTAGGTGATGGGATGATTGAGGGTTTATTTTTATATGGGGGCACAACGCTCCTATTTCATTCCCCCATTTTATGCATTGCCTATAGTCGATACTATGTACATTCATATTTCAAGTATCATAACTGCAATACTTGTAGAATTATTGATTATTCAGAATTTTTTTGTATGTGGGTTGGAACGCCCCTTGCTTTATTCCCATTTATTTATTGTAGGGTTCTTCATAAATATATCCATGCACCAAGTTTTCAATAGATACCTGACATAGTTGCGGAGATAAAGCGTAAACCTCTATCATTTAATCCCACTTTTTTTGTGATATTAACTTGGCCGAAGGTTAGGCGCAGATTTGGTGAAAATATGGCTTCCATATATATAGTGGCTTAGGCGTGATGCGATGACAAAAAAAACACAGGCTGGCTGTCTGTGGAAATATTTTTCACGGGAATACTAAGGAAGACAGTTCGATGAAATTTGGTACACTGCCTCCGTTGTCAAAATTAGCTCGATTTATTCGGTCAACGGATACGCCTACCGCTCATACGCAAAATATATTCAAAATGCAACTTTAAGAGTATTTTTCACCACAATGCAATCATAATACACACAAATACGAAGGACGATAAGCACAAATTCTGAGCAAAAACTAGACGAAATCAGAAAAGTGGGCGTGGCAACTTCCATATAAGCAAAAGCTTCAAAACGCTATACTGAAAACGTTTTTTGAGGTTATCCAACCAAATTTCACTCAGACACTGCGAAGAGTAAATGCAAGATCTGAGCAAAAGCTATGTGAATTCGGAAAAGAGTTCGTGGCACCTCCCGTACAGCAAAATTTTGAAAATACTGTAGTGTAGGGTAATTAATGTTTGGCCGGGCCCTTACTAGTTTTATTTTGAGATCTTCTAAAGATGATTTACAGTATTTTGGGATTTTCTTAAAATTTCTTGCTTTGATTTTTGGCCTCCACTGGAATAAAAGCATGCAAAAAAGAATTGTTGTAAAAACAAAAAGCGAAACAATGGTTCGTGTCCTCACTAAAACAAACCTTAGAATACGTGTAATACCAAGTCTACTAGATTCATGGAGAAAATGCTGTTGCTTTGCTCTATGGTTTTGTATTCTTTAAAGTAAGTGAACTTTCTGTATAGAAGCTTATAGATCTATGAAGAAAATTCCAATATCCGCACCATCTAATGCTTGCATAAATTCGCTATTATTCACTACTGAGACGAAAATAAAAAACTGTTAAAGTCAACTTAAGAAAAATTAAAAGCAATATCATCTATTTTCTTACATTTAGTATAATATTATACTTATGTTTATACCAAAAGGTCAGAAAGGTCTGAAGCAAATCTGAACTTCTAATTGATACCTTTTTGAAACTGTTTATAATGAAGGGTATTTAATTTTTGGCTATGCCAACAACAACACCCTTATTACTTTATTCTTATTCTGATTATTATTACTAATTTTGATTTGTTTACAGTGAGTAGTGTTAATAAAAAATCACACGAGTCGAGCACTTGTCTGATATTGCGGATGCACACGCAAATAAAAAACTTCAACGCCATATCTAACGTATACTTTTTCAATTATTCAGAAATAAAAATGTCATAGCATGCCAATCGCTAAATCATATCTGGTGCTATTTATATACATTCAAATGTTAACCATTTGAAAAGTTAATTCTTTTATTTCATGTACGATAAAATTAACAAGTGCCAACATGCTAACTATGTATTTTTAATCAAATAATTAGAAAGCCAAACCTCAAATTAAATGAAAGAAGCAGTTAAGCCCCTTTCAACGTGTACTGTTTTTTCTTAGTTTTCTTCAAATACTTCATATATACCTATGTATATCACAGTTACATTTGTGATAGTTTTTTGGTTTAGGCAGCAGATAAATCAGCTTGTGCATTAGGACTGTTCAAAAAAAAAATTTTTTTCGAATTTCCAAGATGTACTTTGGCATCACAATCTACATCATGACAGAATATCCCAAAAAATTTTTCAGATTTTTAAATTCATATTTAAAGGTGGCTCAAAGCAGAAATATATTTTTATTATTTTTTTTTTAGCATTAATTATAAAATGTTGTCAAACAATTTGAAAAATTTGTTTTAGAGTAACTTAAAAACATTCAGTTTGTTTGTTTTTTAATGAACTTTAAAACCTACGTTGTAATTTTGACGAAAAAAATTTTACACTTCTTAAAAAACGAAAAACTGCCCTAAGAAGGCGAAATTTTACGGTTTTTCAAAGAAAAAAGTCATCGTGCTTTAAACGAAATGAACATTTTTTAATTTACAAGATCTCATTCAAAAGAGCTCTTAAAAACCTTCAAGACAAGACATGTTAAGACTTTTTTGGGCCAGCAGGCTCGATGACATAACGTTTGAAATATAGTAATGCAGCCCTGTGAAAGGCAAAACGCTTTTTACTCAAGAGGGAGGCATCTTACAAAAAAGTGCCCATGGCATAAAATGCTTAGAATCATCCAAGGAACAAGTGTGAATTGTTTTTTTTTTTTTTTTTGGAAAGTTTATTAAAAATGACGTTAAAAAAATTTTTTTTCTAAAATTAAGTAAAAAAAAAAAAACAATTTACACTTGTTCCTTGGATGATTTTAAGCATTTTATGCCATGGGCACTTTTTTGTAAGATGCCTCCCTCTTGAGTAAAAAGCGTTTTGCCTTTCACAGGGCTGCATTACTATATTTCAAACGTTATGTCATCGAGCCTGCTGGCCCAAAAAAGTTTTAACATGTCTTGTCTTGAAGGTTTTTAAGAGCTCTTTTGAATGAGATCTTGTAAATTAAAAAATGTTCATTTCGTTTAAAGCACGATGACTTTTTTCTTTGAAAAACCGTAAAATTTCGCCTTCTTAGGGCAGTTTTTCGTTTTTTAAGAAGTGTAAAATTTTTTTTTGTCAAAATTACAACGTAGGTTTTAAAGTTAATTAAAAAACAAACAAAATGAATGTTTTTAAGTTACTCTAAAACAAATTTTTCAAATTGTTTGATAACATTTTATAATTAATGCTAAAAAAAAATTAACAAAAATATATTTCTGCTTTGAGCCACCTTTAAATATGAATTTAAAAATCTGAAAAATTTTTTGGGATATTCTGTCATGATGTAGATCGTGATGCCAAAGTATATCTTGGAAATTCGAACAATTTTTTTTTTTTGAACAGCCCTATTGTGCATGATGACGTAGTTGATGGTGTTTGTTTTTTTTTTTGGCATAAATAAACATTGAAAGATTTTGTTTATAAATAAATCATTTTTTTCTACATAAGTGTTACAAGAAGCTTATTAATTAATGTTGATGTATTTCAAGTATCATCATATTTGGTAGCTGTTTACACAAAAAATTTGTGCTGCCAATTGGCTCATTAGCTTAGTTGGTTAAAGTTTCGCTTAGTAACGCGAGAGTCGTGGGTTCAATTCCACGCAAAACATGAGATGTTTTATGTTTTCACTGAAGTATTTTGAATAAGGGCTTTCTAGTTTTCTGAGACAAACCAAATAAATAAAACAAAAAAGCTGTGGTTTTATCATTTAGATGCGTACTCCAAATATTCATTTAAGCCTGAAGCTTAGCTTGCTTCACCAGTTCAGGCTCAACTGAAAATTGAGAAGACGATGTTTTATTTTGTTCTGTTGAAAGTAATATCAGCGAATGATTCAGCTGTCGAAACATCTATATACTCCTTAGAGATACTTTCAGAGAAGGTTTTCTCCAAGCAATACATAATACTCTTGCAAAAATGCTGTTTTATAGCTGATATTCGATTTCTTTCTTTTAAATAATCGGGCGCGTAGAGACCATCTTATTTTGTTGTGAAATTCAAAAATTGTTCTCTAGTTGGGCTATCGAACTCATATATCCATGTCTCGTCACCATTTATAATACGCTTCATAAATGTCGTATACAAATTGGCTAGTTTGAATATATCTTCAGCACGCTCTTTGTGACGCTCTTTAGGTATTGCATTTAGCTTTTGTGGAATATGCCGCGATACATGAAGATTCTTAGCTATAAAATTTAGATTGCGACTTAACTTAGTATATTTATTTGTAATTTTATGTCCATTTTCAAATAGTTCTTGATATTTTTTGCATGTATTTAGCCAATCATCTGAAAGTTTTTCTGTTAATGCTGTCTTACCCTTCTTGATCTTGGGTGACATTTTAAATAATTTTGCGCAAACAATTTCGTTGGCTTCGCAGATTTTAAGTAAAACTCTTATTTTGTTTACATATTTTATTTTGAAACTTTTTTTTTTTACAGAAAAATCCAAGTTTTTGAACATACATATGATAATAAAGAAAATATTTTACAGTGTATGTGGAATAGAACAAAAACAAGACTTACCCTGCAGGACCGCGGACTATTCCAATACAAGTTTGTAAGCTAGACCTTATAGCCAATCGACTAGTCCAAATTCGATTCCCATCACATATAATGTTCTATTTATGTTTTGTATTGTTTCTCATTAGACAAAACCAATTTTCTCCTTATGCATTACATTCGTACCAGAAAAGGGCCATTTTTTATGATATTTATAAATTTCAAAGAATTTAATTTAATATAAAAACTGTACTGTCAAAAGGTTTCATAGACAAATGTGCTTAAGACTTTGTTATATGCGTAAATTTCCGAAAAATGTACCAAAACATGGCCTTTTTGTCCACACCTATTTTATTTTTGTTTTTTATAACTTGAAGGTATAGGATATGATGACCTTAAATTCTGAAACATTTTTAAAAAATGAACATAAATTTTTAAGGATTCCCATATGTTTTTCTTTTTAAATTTCGCTTAAGCAATTTATTGAAACAATTTAAATAAAATATTGGTCTAAACGCATAAATAAATTATAGAAAAATCCAAGTTAAATTTATAAGGTTGCCAGATGGTTGTTTTCGACAATTTATTTTAAATCTTACTTTTTTTTTTACATTCGTCAATGTAATTACACACTAAAAAATAATAGTTTAAATCGTTAAAAATTTATCGACTCTTAAATCGTTAAAAACTCGTCGAACCGAAATTTGGTAAAAACAAACAAAAAAAAAAAAAAAAACACAAAAAAACCGGTTCGCAATCCTGAAAGTTTTTATACAATTTGATGCAATACAAAAATTTAAATTTAGTCAAAACACATAGGAATTTAATAAGATTTTCGAAAATAACCAGATGGCGACCGTAAAAATGTCTGTTAGATTTTAAAAAATTTATTTAAGTGTTTAAAGGCTAATTTTTAATTTTGTAAGCTAATGCAAAGCAAAATTTAAAAAAAAACCGGGTGGCAACACCGAAAGTTTTGTAAAGTTTTAAAAAATTTTATCTGAGCGTTTCTGAAACCAAAAATTTCAATTTGGTCAAAAAAAGTAAGAATTTAATAAGATTATCGAAAATTACCAGATGGCAACCCTATAATTTTATGTTGGATTTTTAAAAAGTTTAAGGCTAAATTTAAAATTTTTTTTTAAATTAAGGTTTCAGCGAAACCAACAAAAAAATCGGGTGGCAACACCGTAAGTTTTGAAAATTTGAAATTTTTTGAAAATTTTCAAAAAGTTTATCTGGGCGTTTCTGAAACCAAAAATTTCAATTTAGTTAAAAAGTAAGAATTATATAAGATTTTCGAATAACCTGTTGGCAACCAGTAAAATTTATTATGGATTTTTAAAAAGTTTATTTAAGACTGAATTTTAATTTTTATTTTTTAAATAAATAGTTTAAGCAAAACTAACAAAGAACCATGTGATAGAGTTACTAAACGGAGATTGATGAAATGTTGCAAAAAACGACAGAGAATAGTGAAAGCGAGAATGACGAAATGTTGCAAAAACAGTAATATCACAATGAAAATAGTAATTTTTTCTAAAAGTTGAAACAGGTGGATAGCCCCACTAGATCGATTTTTTTTTGGCTTTTAGGTTAGAATATCTCAAACACCATACACGATAGAGCGATTCTGAGGTCCAATTTGCATTAAGCATCGCAAAACATATCGAATGTGTTTATTTTAATATTTGTTTATTGTACTTAAAAATTTTTTTTTTTTTATATGGGAAAATGTCCCAACTAGAAAAGGGGTTATCTCAATATTTAGTCGAGGAGTCACGAGCGAAAATTTTTTTATACATCATTTGAATGATAAGTAAAGAGAATCTGGAAAAAATGTGATGTACTAAGACGTTTGATTTAAAACGGGTTAAAGCACGCCGTGATTGTCGCATTAATATTCATTCATCCTGTATAGTCTACCTCAATTCTGAATTTCATAAAAATCGGTGCTTTTAAAGGCGTGACATCGCCGTGGCATACCGAATTTAATGAAAATCGATGGGCGTGGCACCACCCACTTAAAAACACGTAGTTCTTACTATCCTTTCTTAGTGTTTAGGCTATCCATACCGAATTTCATAAAAGTCAATGCTGTGGCTTAGCTGTGAGAGTGTAATTTTCATATAGAGGCGTGACACCACCCACTTAAAAACATAAAGTTGATATTATCGTTCGTTAGTGTTAACCCTATCTAGATACGAAATTTCTTAAAAATCGAGGCAGTGGTTTAGCTGTAAGAGCGTGTTTTCCATTAAAAGGCGTGGCATCGCCTACTTTTCAAAAAAAGCAAAATTTTGTACACTACTCCTACTCACCTCTAAAACAAAATCAAACGAATATGTTTAGATTATGGCACCCTATATTGTTTTCAATTCTAGTGTATTGAACTTTCTCATACTTATTAAAGAAAATGTAATGAATCATCATCCCTGGTGTGTTTAGCGTTAATATTAACGAACGCCACTGACCTTAGCATTGATCGTTCTCTTATTCACGTGTGCACTCCGCCTCGCGTGCTCTATGCAATTTTTGAATTTTCTCTCCCTCTCGCATTTAATACACGACAACACGGATATAATTATGCACATACGCAAGCGAAGAAAGAAAAAAGAAAGAAAAAGAGAAGCAGACAAAAGTTGAACGGACAGACGACGACATTTGCACGAGAGTCGGAAAATGCTCAAACGAAGGTCGTCTTACAGCTGTTGTTGCGGCCGCTTGTGCCGCCGCTTACCGTGACGCAGGTTAGTGTGCCATATTAATGAACTCAATATTTTATGGAAAAATATTTTGGTGTTTTGCTGCCACAGTGGTGAGTGGTGAGTTGTGGTGCAATGACTTTTTTTGATCGAACTCTTCTACAGCTGTGATTTGTGTTTATTGCGTTGCATTTTAAATTACGCATCATCTTTGAGGTTGCATCTGATGAAGGTAACATTTTGAAAAGATGTTTATACCTAGGGATTAGTGTTGGTGATTATAATTCGAGTGTTCGGGTTTTGGGTATTCATTGGTTGAATTAATTTTTCATTTTGGTCATCAAAACAGTGTATTGGAGATTGATAGAACATACTCTCCAAAAGTTCCACATCAAAATTTGCCGCCAAGGCTTTGAGTCGAAGCCTTATGCCAGTATGGATGTGGTAGACAAAGTCACTGCAATATTTGATTAGAGCATGGAGTTTAAGGGTCGGGAAAGTTGTGGGGAAGTATACAAGTCATCACAGTTAATACAGAATTTACATTTTGGCTCTACGCTCCCTTTGAGTAATCGATTCAGTGATCCGTTTCAATAACAATACATGTCACTAGTTTTGAATTATTATTCGTTTTATGATACCGACTTAATTACTTAAGGGTTGAAGTTTAAACTGCAAAGCAAACCAGAAAATCAACTTTGTCTTATGTATTTTGTGCGTCTTATTTTTTAATTCATTCATTTCTTTTAATGGATTTAAAACATCACATAAACCTAGAACAAATAATAGCTTATTTATGCATATTACTCTTGGAGTTTCCTTATAACAAATCATATTTTAATGCAACTCTGTGGTTACGTAGTAACCGATTAATGATTGCGTGTCAACTTATATCTTATACCGTAAAGATGTTGTACTTTAAATTAGATCTTTAAGAATTTTTAAGTGTGTTACTTAATGACATTTTATACTGAAAATTGATTGATAGATTTATATGTAAATCGATCTTTGCAAATATATGACTAAAAGTTCAATTAAAATAAAATCAATTTTAAATTAGATCTACAAGTCCACTTTTCCAAATTTCATCAATCTGTGTCAAGTCGTTTCAGAGATTTTATGAATTAGTTTTTGGGGGCGTGGCACCACCTTCTTTAGATGAGTACCTATGCTAATTCATGTTGTTAAAGGTGAGATCGTGAGAAGAGTATAACATATTTATATTACTTCATTATTGCGATAATGCTCTGGAGTTTGTCAGTAAACCTCTGAAATAGAAACGTATTTTGAACTGTGATATTATTGTGGAAAAATAAAGGCAGTTTTGTCTGTGGTTTTTAATTTCAAGAAAAGTGTACTTTATATTTTATAAAATGATTCTGCTGGTGATATTTTTGACGTGAATAAATTATTGCAGAAAGCACTGTTCTTAGGCTTATGGTGCAGTCCTACGAAAAAGTGTAGTTTCATTTTTATACACAGTATATCGGATAGCCATAGTCTTTCTTGTCAAACTTTTCCTTCAAACTTTTACAATTATATCTTTACTAATTGAGATACCACCCTTTGAAGTAACCACATGTGAATCCCAAACAAAGACCTATGTTTAATATAGGTCCTACGTACATTATATTTTTAGCGGAAAACCGCTTTATGAGCAAAAAACTCTTAAAAATGTTTGCTTCCAGGAGCTTAAAAATTTCCTATTTGTATAAGTATCAAGCACAAAAATGTTGGTCTCGATCGATATGTGGTTTTAACTACTTTACACATGTGAATAAGATCAGGTAAATTGAAACGAACCCAAAAATGCCACCGGATAAAGTTAAACTAATTTAAGGTACTTAGTTGGTATATAATCAATATTTTTTTTATTATTTGTTTCCCTTTGGTGTAGATACTAAGCAAAAAAATTTGTGCATTGATCGGAAAACATTTGTAAATGCACGCAGGCCGTTGAAGGTCGGAAAAACGCTTTTTATATAAAAATAAGTGGCCTTAATCGACAAAATCAATTCTATCTTTGAAACTATTTGATATAGATAAATGTGATTAGGTACATATATGTACAATACTATGAATAGTATCTAATAAAAAAATTTGCAGTGCCATGTCCCTTCTATATCAAATTTCTCGTTTTTATGGAAATATTTGACTGAGGTGCATATGTTGTTGGTACTGAGTAAAAAATTTTCAATAATAAACGGGCGCGGCCACGCATCCTCTATCTTAGAAAACCAAATTTGTCATATCTCTGAAACTTCTTGACACAGGTGAATAAGATTTGAACCCTGTTCGCTTCACTTTACCTGTGTGCATACAAAATAAGGAAAATCATCTCTTATCTGACAACATGAAACATCGATTTTTTAACCGTGATTTCTTCATAACATCGCCGAAAAAAAGGAAAATAAATTAAATAGTCAAAGACTATGCTATTACCCTTAATGCTGATTATCTCAAAATTATAAAATTACTAGCAGGCCCGGTAGCGACCTTGTTCGCCCGTTAACGATGACTTTTACATATGTTCCAAGTCCCATCCATCTCTGACTTCCTTCTCTTCCAACCCCACAGATTTTTCAAGGTGAATAGAATATATATATATGTACCAACTTTTATAATGATAGCTACTATAGGCGTAAAAATATAGCATTTTGAGTATTTTTATTGTACGGGTGGTGCAAATCCCTTTCGTTCAGTCCCTCTTAAGCTTTTCATGCTGAATACGTAAAGTAGACGCAATAAACATCCATGTACCAAGTTTCATAATGATAGCTGATACAGAAACACTGATTTTTTTGGATTTTTTTTTTAAATTTTTTTTTTTTGAATAATTTTTGAAACTTTTTTTTTTGAAATTTTTTCAAAAATTACTCATTTTTTTTTTCTTTCCAAAAAATTCCCAGAAAATTTAACACTTATTTTCTTGATGATTCTAAGCATTTTATGCCTAGTACACTTTTTTCGTAAGATACTTTCTTTTTGTGTAAAAAAAGATTTTTGCCTTCCGCGGGCGTTCAAAAGCCAAAAACTTCCATTTAGCGTCCGATTCCCATCTTGGGTCATACATCATTTTAAAGCTTATAAATTATGCTTTAATTTAAAGTACTTTTAAAAAAAATCGAAGAGGGCTTTTTTTAAAAAAAATTCAAAAGTATTTTTAGGTGTAAAAAATTTTGGTAAAAAAAAATTTTTTTCACCAAGAAATATTTTTTTATAAAAAGAACACTTCAAAATGAATAGGACCAGTAACTTAGATTTATTAACAGACTTTAGTGTAAGTTATAAATTTTTGAAAAAACACCCTTTTCATGAAAATGACTAAAAACGCCAACTTCAACACCCTGTATTTTAACAACAAATGGTACTAGGACCAAATCCTTCCGGATTGTTGTTCTTGCACACCGGATCTACCATATTGCCAAATTTGAGCAAATCGGAGAAAACAAAAAAATGTAAACTTGGTACACTTGGCATGGAGTGCTTCATATATAGATTACTTAACAGGTTCATTCACTCAGCTCTTCAATTGTAAAAGAGTTTCTCAATATTACTTATTATGTTTTTTTGACAATAAACGAGTGATATATGTAAACTCTGGTTACACCCTAAGTACAATTAATGTTAAATTGATTTAATGAGGAAACGTTAAAAACAACAACCTTTTAGCCCCACTTTACGGTATAAGCTGAAAAATGCACACTTAAACTAAAAATAATTATGAAAAAAAAAGGAAAACGGAAAAAAACCCAAATGTAAATCCTACAACGGCACACATCACTAGAGGGAACATTTTAAAATACAATTTTGCCACTCGTAGACGCTTTTCGAATACCTGAAGACGTTAGTCGCTCGTTGACGGTCACTCGTGTAGCGAGTGAGGAAAAATCAGAAATACAAAAAAAATTAAGGAAACGTTTTTCATAAACAAAGGGATTTAAAAATAGTCGGGCGTAAATACAACAAACATAAAAAAAAAAATTTAAATTAATTGCACAATATAAACAAAAAAGTGCTGTGTTGTTAAAGAGATAACTGTGATATATGAAAAGTGAAAAATTATAACAAAAATTTCAACAATTTTTTATGAAGTAAACGAATGCATATATGCAAATACATATATAGTGCATTAAGAAAATACAAAATATAAAAAACAAAATTCAACAAAGACACAACAATTTTAATCAATTCAAATTTTATGTAAATTGTAAGTAAAAAAATAATGTCAACCAGCATTTGTAAGATATCTAACATAGTGTATAGTATGCTGTAACAAATAGCACTATGTTGATATAACATTTTAATAAATTTCTATTAATTTATTTGACAGCAATTAATAATACTTATATATATATCTCTCGTTGTTGCTGCCATTATTGTTATTTTTGTAATCAAGTCTTAAATGATCGATCGTGCATTTCTTTTATTCATAGTGATGATGCTAATCAGCATCAGTGATAGTTGTAGAGTTGCCAAGAAAGTGTGTTTTTACTTAAAATTGCTTTTGGAGCATTGGTATTTTAGGACAGTTAAGGAGCTAACATGTCCAAAAATACCAATATATAAGAAAAAAAAATTTTTTGACTTTTAACTGCTTTTGCATTTGAGTGACTCATATGTTGTAAGAAAAAATTACACAGGGAAACAAATAATGGGTTCTGATTTTGCACAAGGTAGTCGAGGTTAATTTCTGAAGGAACTTCTTTTTTTAACTAACTTATCATATAGAGCTACTCTTTTTGTTCAAAATGATCTCTTGAAAAGTGCCATATGACATCATTTAATCCAAATTGATGACTAAAACGACACAGGCTATGAATTTCATGATGTCATATTAAAATGTCCATAACTTAAAAAAAACATTGTTTGGCACTTTTCACACATTTGAGGAAAAAGAGTAGTACTATATTGTCACTTCACTAGGTAAGTACAATTTTCTAGTTTTGATATAATTCGATTTTAAGTTTCTGGAAAATTCTAATGTGCACTGATTTTCGACTTTGCTTGTTTTGTTTTTTTCTTATAACTTTGCAATGGTGCCACTTTAGATAACTCTGGTTGAACAGGATTTTGCACCAAACCAGAATAAGAAGAATATCATAGGCTAATTATTCCAAGAATGATAGTTTAGGAGTTATCTAGTTGTACTATTGACGTGACGTAATGATTAGTTAACCTTAAATATAATGAACCAATTTTGAGTTCAGTTATGGATTCAACGCAGAAATTCCTTTAGAAATTACACTCAACTGCCTTGTGCAAAATCATTATTGCACATCTTTTCATTTCAGCTAAATACAGAAATAAAAATCTCTATATTATATCTGATGTGACACTATGCACACGAGCAATATCTTCAAAATTTTTTAACATTTATAAGTTTTTATTAGATTTTTTGAGTTTAAAAACTTTTTTTTAGAATTTGTGAACTATTTAGTCCTTTTATATATTTAAATTTTTTGCTTTAAAATTTAAACTGTTTAAACTTCTTATACGGATTTTAAGCAGTTTAATTCGAATCTGCAAATTATTTCTCCGTAAGTTCTGTAAAATTTAAATTTAAGATACGGTTCGAATTGAGCCTCTGAAAATCCATATAAAAAATTTAACAGTTAAAGCTTTGAAATACATTTTTTTTTCCATATTTACGAGCACTTTTCGGATCTTAAAATGGTTTGGGTTCCATCAAATATCATCAAAAAGAAACTTTTGAAACCCTGGGAATGAAATTTCAAGCAACTTTAATTTCTTTTATACAAATTGATGCTAGTATACTAGACAAATGGACTCTTATGTACATACTTTTCGACGCTGATTCCGAAACCTAGGCCAGAACCGCTTATATGCCTCTGAGATTTTGAAATATCCTGTGGTTAATGGTGCAGAAAGCGCTGTTTTTTCTATTTTTTTAATCGTATCGAATAGCCATTTTTCATATTAAACTATACTTCTACATTTTTCCGATTAAACCTTTACTAGGGGTCTGCACAAGACATCTTGAAATAAAGTGTACTTTTTTTTACACCCACATTTTACACTGAACAGATGCATTTGATCCAAAAAATTCAAGATTCAAATTATCGTGTACACTGATTTCATTTTGACACTATTAACATTGTCTTGTTTTATCAGTGTGAAAAATAAACTTGGTTCTAAAAAATACATCAGTGAACTCTATTTTATAAAAACAAATACTTCAGGTCACTGTAAAACGTGCGAGTAGAGAAACCACAGTAAAATTTATGATATGGTAACACTTGCAGAATTGTAGTAGCTTTCATACATTTTTGCGACAGAGAGAGAGAGAGAGTAAACAAAAAAGAGGCACAAGAAGAGAGCGATAAACTACTCTTATCACACCATTAGCATTTAGTAGTGTACACTACTACTACAGTATGCAACTAAAATAACTGAAACAAATCAAACAAGACAAATTAGCGCAGTATTTGTTTATTTTCTTTCAAATTCTGGTTCTGTCAAGACATTTACACACGACACTGAACTAGAGCATTTGATAAATAAAAAACGGGTACAAAATATAACGTATCTTGAAACGAAATGTCTTAAAACGCAAACAAGACGTCTTGTGCAGACCCCTAGTAAAGGCATACAATTTTTAAAGGATTTTTTTTGGCTACAACCCGATTTCCGCTATAAACATAGCTTAATATTTTTTATGAGGGTCGAGATGCTTTTACTTGAAAGGTTGAGAATTAAGAAAGTTAGGGTCCAATTGGAAAAGTTTAAAGGTATGTTTGGTGAGAAAGCTTATGGCTATGGATTCGAACTTAGCGCCAAAAAATTCCCAAGGGTACATGGGCATATTTGAAAATAATCTTCCCTTATTTGACCGAGGTTTTCATAACACTTTTTTTTTATATTCTATAACCAAATGTGGTGGAATATATTTCTAGACGTGTAAAATAAAATTCCCAATAGGTGAACAAGAAAACTTTCGGCATCAAGGGCTGTCAGAAGGTTGTTTTTCCTGAAAATTTATCGTCTGTTACACGACATGGGGGGCTTATATTAAAAAAACATGATGAACAAAGTCGATTTATTTTTTATTAGAATTTTAGGAGCTGTTATGTGGCCATACGATTTTTCTGAATTTTATTTGAGAGTATTCGGAAAGGTGCCCGGGTACATATCTACTACTTTCGAAATATTTGCTCTCGCGTATATTGTCGGAAATCTCAATTTTTCCGGAATTTTCAAGAAAAATGACCACCTGACAGCCCCTTATGCCATTCTATTCGGAATTTCATTTTATACGTCTAGGAATAAATTCCACCATATTTGGTTATAGAATATAAAAAAAAAAAAAATTTCGGAAAACCTGGGTCAAGGGAAGATAATAAGATTAAAGTTCTTTCCATTTTTTTTTTAATTTGGCTACGCCAGCTTATATTTCTCGCTTACTTGATATTTATTCAATCATATTCAACATTTGAAAGTTTTTTAATACATACTATTACCCAGTGGTCAAAATTGGACCACAAAAATATTAATTGATTTTGGTACTTTTTGGACACTTAGTACTTGTTTTTACTATTTGGTACGAAATAGAAAAACTCATTCATCATCCCTGGTATAATTCAAGCGAATTATGCTATATGCTATGCTTTTTGTCTTTCTCTTTGTGCTTTATCCTTTTCTCAGTTCTGTGTGACCGTGTATTTTGTTGTTGTTAATATTGGAAAATTTGTACATATTTAATTTTACCTGGCTTAAAACTGGAATATTAAAATAATTTTATCTTTGTGCACATCTGCACAGAAATACCTTTCTAATGGAGTATAATTCAAAGTCGTACTCCATTTCCAACATAGTAAAAAAAAGATGGACAAGTTTTTGGCATGCGTATTAATATACAAATTTTTTACAGTATTTTCCTAATCTTAATTGTTTTAACTGTTTCAATATTTTGTGATATTTAAAATGGTATTCGGGTTATTCTAAAGTTTTCAACGTTCTCGTTACTCTCGTATGTTTTTATTTTTTTCATCTGTTTCGATGACTTTTTCAAAATTCCAATAAGAAATGTTTTCATCTTGATTCTTTGTGATGGCTTTTATCTCTGCATAAATTTTACTATCCTTAGATTTCCTGCGCACTGTATTACCTTGTAGAGATCCCACTCAATGGGCTCCGCAAAAAAATTTGTTGGGTGGTTTCCCGACCCAATTTGCATAGCATTGTCGCAAAATGATGTGTGCATGGCAACTCTATGTCATGCATAGAGCATAGTTTTGTTTTGTTTTTTTGTAATATATCGCTTAGAGACATAACATGTTGACTTATCTCTTTTTAATTTTCATTGTTGTTGTTGTTGTTTTTTTCTTGTGCACTTGAATTAAGTGTCAAATACATAGATGTTGTTGTTGTTGTTGTGGTTTTTGTTGTTAATTTAATTGTTTTCTTCATAAAACAATTTAATTGATATGCAAAGAGTGAGATTGAGCAACAACAACGGCGGCGTCACTTCGTTCTGTTGTTGATGTTTGTGATGATGATGACAATTTCGTTGCTGCCTAAATGCTGCTGGGGCTGCACATGTTATTGTTGCTATGGGTGTTGTTGCTCCATTGTTATTATGCCTGTTGTTTTATTTTACAGCTGTTGGGCCTGTTGCTGCTAATTTACATATGAGAGCTAAGCGGGCAATATGCCTTTTAATTGATTTTATCCAATGATCAATGTAGGATTTTTTGGTTTAAATTTTATTTTAAAAACATTTTTATTATTTTATGTGTTAATTTTTTTGTTTTCTTTTTATTTTTTTTTATTTATTTGTTTATTTTTTTGTTTTTGGTTTTGGTTTTGTACTTTACATTTTGTACCAAATTATTTTATTTTTCTTCTTTTGATGATATCTACATACATATGAGTACAATTGTAAGTGGGGAACTTGTTGTTGAAAATTGTTTTTCCTTTGTTATTTCGAAGAATTCTTATAGTTGTTAGTGTTGTTTTTGTTGTTATTGTAATATTTACATGCAACCAACCAGTTTATACCGGAATTTTCCGCAATTAATCAGAACTACTCGTACTATTTCAGTATTGGATATGTGACTTTTGTGTAACACAAAAGAGAGTGACATGAGGAAAATTAAGAATTCGTTCGATAATTGAGAAAAAAACCAAACAAAGAAATTCAAGAACAACTTTTCATTTTTATTTTTATTTTTAATGGGGTTGTGGATAAAATAATGTACCTATTATTATAATTCATGAAAGTCTATTAACCTTTCGAGGTGTTTTCTCTGAAGTCTTGGAATTGGTTTGAGGAATGAAAGACAATTGTGCTATGTATACAACGTATTATAGTCTTAACAAAATGTATTTTATACAAACAAAGGACATCACCACTGAAATTAGTTGCATCCCAGTGGAATTTCTCCCGCAAACGGATCAGAAACGGATCCGTAACGGGTAAAAAAGCGGAGATATGACCCGTCTGGCACACTGGGATTAAGTTTCTTGTTTAATTCATATAAAATTTTGTAAAGTTAATTTTTCTTCTGATATTTCCCATGTTTTAGTGAAGAAATTTTCTCACCAAAATATGGACTGTCCCAGAAAAAACTAACACTTTTATTTCTAAAGATTCTGATTTACCTGATCATGGTATCGGTCGAAATTTGGGTGCTATTTTTCCTATATAATATTTTTAGCAGAATTCCATCACTTCCACACGAGATATTGCTCTGAAGGCAGGTACTTAGAAATCTACTTTACAAAGGCTAAAGAAGAAAAGAAGGCTAAAGACCAGATTTCAAAAAGTACCAGATCATTGCGATGAAAAGCAGCTGGTGGCTTAAAAGCGAGCCCGTAAGATATATGGCAGCTTGCTGACTAAATTTTGTATGTTACGTGATGAAAGATGAAACACACGTTGAGGCAGATTTCAAACAGCTATCCGTACAGGAATTTAATGACTCTACGGATGACGAGTGGGTGCGGAGCAAATTTAGAAAAAAGATAAAAATTTCCGAAGCGGAATATGGTTTGGCAGTCCATATGCACTTGCGGTCTGAAAAGCAGCTTTCTTTTTGTAACATAAGTCAAAATAAATTCTAAAATTTATGTTGAAGAGTGTCTTGAAAAACATCTTTTGCCATTTATTCATTGACACGAAGGTACTGTAATATTCTGGTCACTTTTAAATACTTCAAAGCCATCAAATAG
The DNA here is from genome assembly GCA_951812925.1 of Calliopum simillimum. Lineage (NCBI taxonomy): Eukaryota > Metazoa > Arthropoda > Insecta > Diptera > Lauxaniidae > Calliopum > Calliopum simillimum. Next base: position 27,457,334 of record OX638368.1, read on the forward strand.
GGGTATAAGAGCAAAACTGAGCATTTTGTTCCAAAAAGTGCGAATCCACTTAACTGCTCAGAGCTTCGACCTTTTGAGAGATAATGTGCTCTAATGAAATTGATTGTTTGGAGAAGTAAAAACGCTGAAAAACTTACAAAATTTCAGAAACAAGTGAAGAAAGTCATACGGCACTGTCGACGGAACAACTGTACAAATCTTAATAAAGAAGTAAAATATTTTTTAGAAAATAAATATTTATTAACAGTTTTAGGGTTATTTGTATTATTTTTACTACTCATTAATAAAAAAAATCAGAAATCATTATAAAAATTATTGGGTATTTTATTATTGATGAAAAACAAAGTGTCAAGTTTTTCTGGGACAGTCCTCACTTTGATTCTCTTTTTCATTGTTTATGTTTAGTTTCTTTTTTATTGTGCCTGACTTTGAAGTTTAAACGCCAAACTCTCTATCATTTGTTACTCTTGAAGAGAGAATAACGGTTAGGAAAGTTACAAAGCCTCACATAGACCAAACAGGTCCTTTGCGGTACCACAACATCTTGGGTTTTTAGTCTCGCAGATGATCTTTTTTATTTAACTGTACATAGATGCTTAGTTCCCATTCGGCTTGTACAAAAAGTCTCCGGAAGCCATTGCGAATCTATGAAGTAATCTAAGATTGACCTTAGATTGTTCTTCTTTAATTGCTAAAAAACATTTGTTTTGAATCTTGTTTTGCCGTGTGCAAGACAGTGGCACAGTAAATGTTCCAAGTTCTCCTCCATAACACCAGTGGCATACTTCATTAGCCAAAAGCCCCATTCTGTGAGCATAAAATCGGATAATGCAGTGATGGCTCCTACAATGAGTCTACTTTTTAGTTAATGAGAGAAGGAAGTCTGTTTTATCTTTGGAGAAAGTTTGTCAAAAAATTTTTGGTTATTTTGCTTGTATTTGAGTTAGTCCATTTTCACATAGAAATTAAAGCTTTCAAAGCCAACACTTGTGATCACTTATCCCGCCGCTTTGCTAATCGCCTTCAACTCAGCTTGGAATATGCTACATTCTAGATCCGAATGAAAACTACAGCCCTGAATCTTATTAAGAGCCATCCGCATAGATATTTATGGAATGTAGTGGGTCCGAAATTCGGTTATCCTAGATTTCTCTCAAGAGAATATAGAGTATGTACGTTTTTAGCTCTTTATCCTGGCTTACAGTAAAACAGCAATTTTGCGATTTTTGTTTATTCTGTGAATAGTTACCTACTCATAAAAACATATATTTTTCCGTGAACTCATCGGGTGAAATAGAGGAATTTTTGTCAGAAAAATCGAAATTTTAACATTGAAAGAAGTCTACTATAATCTTTTAACATCATGATTTGGTATTACACACCGAATACTTGCATGCCTCTTGTCTTTAAAATATGAAACCATATATAATTTTTGTTGGCGAAAGTTTTCGAAAACTCGACAATTTTTGTGGGAAAAGAGATTTGAAGAAAAAAATTAATTTTAACATTTTTTATTTAATATTCAACGAAAAATTTTAAGAATTGGTATTCGAGTAATAAAATTTTTTCTGAAAGTTTTCATTTAAAAATCCCGAAGGTCAACCAAATTCCAAGATTCAATTAAATTTGAGTAGGTGCTTGTATTTATAAAGTACAAATTAACACATAATTGTACATATTCTTAAAATTAAAGTACATATGATTGATTTCATTGCCATTATTGATTCTTTCAACATTGTTTTTTTGCAATTCATTATAATCCTTGTATACGAAAAAGAACTCAAGATTGCAACTAAACAGTAACAGACATTCAAGTAAGTACTATATATGTACATATACTTAGATACGTTAACTTTTTGAAAAAGTATAGCGATAATTTCAAGTCTTATGTATGAGACATGTAAATATTTGCTCATTCCAATGAAGTGAACTTTTAATATTTAAAATCTCTCATTCTTGCGTACGAACACAGAAGATTGTAATAATAAACCTACGTAAAAAGTGAAAAACACAGTACTAGAATGAACTGGTATATTCTAACGTTACCATACCAGTGCAACTGATAAAAAATAAGTTGACTTGAGTTGCATGCAATACAATTTACACTGCGAGTGTTGTTATAAAATAAAATTTCTAAAAAATTACCAAGAAACTGGAAAAGTTGAAAATGCTTTGCTATATCACTGATGACTAAATCCCATTAAAAAAATCCTATTAAAAAAAAAAAATAAATTAAAAAATCTTGCATTTATGACGTGTGCACGTGATAAGCATTAAATGTTTTCAACAGTTAACGTGCTATGTGAGTTGATTCAAAACTTTGTTGCTCCGAAAGTATGCAACTTTTCGTTCTGAAATTTTTACAGTAACTAAAGAAATGCTTAATTAATTTTCAAAAGAATAGTATACGCGTAAAAAATTAGTTAAAAATTTTAAAAAATTCAATTTTTGCTATTAAAGAAAATTGAAAGTTTTTAAAACCTGAAAAATTTAGTTTAATTTTAACAAATTCGAACCAAATCAAATGGCACCCTGTAGTAATGGGGTGCCATATATCCCTTTTGGTATATACCGAGTAAAAATTAAAGTGAAGAACTGCAAGTATTGAAATAAATAGGGGTGCCATAACACCCAGGGGTGTCATATCACCCAGAGGTGCCATAACACCCAGGGGTGTCATATCACCCAGAGGTGCCATATCACATAGGGGTGCCACATTAACCAGAGGTGGCACATCTCTCGGGTCTGCCTGCAATAAATTTTTTCTCTACTTTTTCACTTTAGCCGCCATTTTTGTATTGTATTAAAAAGTTCCTATTAATGTACATACCTCTTTATAATTTTTTTTTTTGAAATCCTACATTTGTCATACCAATTTTTTGGATTAAAATAAGAGAAAAATACTTGTCTGGAAACCCCGATAGGCTACATTAAAGCTTATTTTAAAGACAAAGAATTACCTAAAAAATCGTGTTTTAAATCTATAGGTAAGAATATCTGAAAAACCTTAGGTGATAGATAGTGCAATTCCGAGACTGGAAAGTGACTTCTTTTTATTTTGGTTTGATGTGTTTTTTTCAAATGTACTGTTTTTCGACCATTTTTTAAAAAAAATTAACAAATATGATTTTAGGGTTGGAAAAGTACATCCATAAAGGAAGTACAAGCCATGCTCAAAAAACTTTTCCAATTATTTTATACTTTCCACTCGTTGAGGCCCGTCGTGCATACCCTGAGTGTAGGGTATAAATCAAAATGTGGGATTAATCCAAATATAAAAGAAAAATATATCATGAAAATAAAATTTAGTGGTAAATTATATGAATTGACTGATTGATACACATGCATATTTTTCACTGTGTAGCTAACAGGTAGTTGAACCTCCCCACTTTAGAATTTTTATCAATTTTTAAGACTACAAATTGAATTAGGTATGTGGCAAAAAAATGTGTGGAAAATTTACGAGTAGCATTAAAACACATAATTAAGTAGCTTAATTCTAAATAAAATAAAGTTCCGGTATGTTATGCCAACAGTATTTCCCCATTATTTTTATTGTGTGGGATTCCTTGTAAACGCTGTTTCCTCAGACACAATTTTTATTTTTCAAAACAATCACCCCTACTGGTTTTAGCAAGATTTCACTTGATTTTAGTAGCATGAGATAAGAATTTCGCTTCGTGTTATCGCTTTGGCAATTTGCTAACAATGTAGCCGCCGTAGCGTTATGTTTATCACAGCAAACTTTGTGATAAATTGTCTCTCAATTGTTGATACGTATTATGATACGTATTACAACAAAAACAAAGTTGAAAAATACAAGTGATACTTGAAAATAAAAAAATAGATAAAAATTTTATCTCTATTACAAAGTGGTTGGGTTTTGTCTCTCTTTACGTTTATCGTTTTAATTTTGATTAATGTCAACAACAGCTGTGAGTGATATTCTTTTTCTTATACATACATACCTACATGCTTACATACGAATAAATTGATATGCCCAAGGGGAAATAGAGTGCTTTAAAAGGTAATTGAGACAGTAAGCATTCTTCATTGATTATAATGATTTAACAGTTAAGCTCTGATTTTCGAAAATTAACAAGATTGAATATTAGTTGCATATTTGATCCATTCTACGAGGGATAAAAGTATGCGACTTTCTCTAAAATTATAAGGTTTTGTTTCTAAAATGTTTGGAAAATGTGCAATTTATTGAAATATTTGCAAAATTTATTGCCATTCCAAAATTACTTTCTCTTTAACCACATACGTATACAAACTGTAGTATGATCAACATTTAATTTAAGATGGAAATTAAATTTTCTTATTAACACTTTTCTGTTAGAAAGAGTGGAAAATATTTCATGATTGGGTATTTTTATAAAATTTTCATAACTGAATATACTTATCTTGTACTACGTTTCCACTGGAGATTTATGCGGTGACTTACGGCTGTTTCGAGACTTAACCCTAAATATCGCTGTGATTTACCATACACAAATAAAGCTACTTGTGACGAGATTTATTTTAAATCTTCGTAGAAATCTCAAATCACAGTTGGCATTAAATATCGCTAAAAAAAGCAAAAGTTTATGACACTTATAGCGCGCTTCCACCGGAGATTTATGAGGTGATTTACGGCTGTGTCCAGATATATTTGGTGCTTAATACACGATGAATGAGGTGATTTACAGCTTAATCAAATCATAAATCTCCGGTTGAAGGAAGCTATTACTGTTAAAAATAAATCACTTTCAGCCGGTTAAAACGGTTAGGATTTAACGAATAGATTTATAAATTTCGTCACAGCTAAATCTTCGGTGGAAATGTAGTATCTTACTATGTATATAAAATCGTTGGTGCTCCGATTGGTTTTAAATTAAAATGAGGATGAGGGAGGGCTCAGACAAGGGGTTATTGTACCTCCCGTACAAGAAACCACAAAATGATTGAAGTTTTTGTGTGTTTTTCTGCCATCACGTAATGCCTAAACCACTAAATATATTGAAGTCATAATTTTAACATATCTGCGCCGAATCTTTCGTGCGGTTAAAAGAGTGGTTCGAAAGATGGGGCGTTGCACCCCGCATAAAAAAATTGAAGGAAAAAAAAAATTAACAAGCTATACGTCTGCACATATGGCAGGTATCAATTCGTATCATCCCAGGACCATAAAAAAAATAGACGGAGTCGAATCAGGGGGCATTATATCCCCCTTACAAAAGAAATTCTGAACATTGAATAGTTTTGCACATACATACATTCTGTTAAATAAGAGCGTGGTCACGATTACTCGCGATCGGTAAAGTATAATGCTGTAATTTTTTTTTTCTCACACAGAGGGCAGTATTGTCCTTCATGCTTCGTGAAAGTGAATCAGCTGACCACTCTTTTCAATGCGTTCTCAGCATTTTTCCAAAATGAGTACCGCGTACGCGTCGCGCTTTGAAGCCGTTTTTTTGTGTTTGCACCCCAAAGGTCCCAAAATGACCCAAGCGGCGGCTGCGAAGTATATGCAAAAGTCGAAACAGTTTGTGAGTAAGTGGGTGAATCGCTTCAAAGAAGAAAAAAATGTCGATGACTTTCCAAATCGCGGGTCTGTCGGTGTAGTGACGGAAAAACAGGAAAAACTGATCTGTGCTCTATTTTCGAAAAATCCAACATTAACTTTGCGTGAAGGTGCTTCGAAATTGTCCCAAAAAGGTTTGAATATCTCCCACGGAACTATTCGTAATCATTTGATTGCAAATAGTGTGAAATACCGAAGTACTTTGCAAAAACCGATGCTCAGTGAAAAACATGTCCAAAAACGTCTTGAATGGGCCAAAGACAAAATGGTGTCGTGACTTTGGATTGGCCGTCTCAGTCGCCCGATGCCAATCCAATTGAAAACGTTTGGGCGCAAATGAAGATGAAGCTTCGGAAAAACCGACCCTGCAACTTGAAACAGCTGGTTCGACGCATTCACAAAATTTGGAGGTCGTTTTCAGAAGAGTATGCGCAAAATCTTGTTCAAAGTATGTTTTGGAAAAATGCTGAGAACGCATTGAAAAGAGTGGTCAGCTGATTCACTTTCACGAAGCATGAAGGACAATACTGCCCTCTGTGTGAGAAAAAAAAATTACAGCATTATACTTTACCGATCGCGAGTAATCGTGACCACGCTCTTATTTAACAGACTGTATGTATAGCAGTTATGAAGCCTGAAACATGAAAACACATGGTATCTACCATGTAAAAGTGGAAGGCTTGAAGCATGAGCGTTCATTTCCGCATCTATGTATAGCAACTGTCGACATGAAACTTTATAAGTGGGCGTTTATTTCACTAAAAAACGTCCTGCAAAAAAATATGATGGATAAGACAGGGGATATTACTCCCTCCATGGGAGTCTTGAAAAAGGGGCATTGCGACCCCTTACAAAAAAACTTTTAATATGGTCTATTTCGGCTGTCGATAAATGGTCGTTTATTTTACTTACATAACATTCTGAAAAAAGTGATAGGGAATAAGAAAAGGGGTGTTGTATCCCTCATACAAAAAAAAAAAAAAAATAATAAAATACGCACCCATATCAGCTATCGTTATAAAACTTGGGACGTTATTTTCCACAACTTCTGTCCAGACAGAAAACATTAACTTCTGCCAAATCGAAATCATTGCACCACTTACTGGAAAGGGCGGAACAGCGTTTGCCGGGAGAGCTGGCAGTACCTACTTATAATAAAAAATTAAAAGAGTTCGATTTCAGCGCAAAGTAGTTAATAAGATTTGCATCCGCATTTAGTTTCGAACTCGGTACACAATGTTCAAAATCGGCCATAAAAGAAAATACTCCTAAATTTAGGAATTTCAGATCCCCTTCGCTTGCCTCCGACATTGTTCGAATTCAATGCGTTCTCCAGCCTAAAGAACGTTCACTTAAGAAAATGTTAGCAACTTATTGTGTTTTTTTTTTTTATAAATTCCTTTTTTCTTAAACTTTTCCCATTGGGTATGTACATTGCATATGGGACAATCCACGCCAAAAAAATTTCTGATTGCCGGTAGAGCGAAAAAATGTTAAACAGGCTCACATTATTTTTCCCCCTCAATTGTTAATTTTTTTTTTAACGTGTTTAACTCCTATCTGCTCCTCAATGGGAACTCCCATACAAAGCTTACCGGAAAATATCAATTTTATAAAAAAGCGCCTTTAAGGGGTGAGAAAAAGGAAATAGTTTTTTCGAGAGAAATTTCGAGAAGAAAAATAATGAAGGTCAGTGAATGTTTTTTAGCAATACCCAAAACTCCGTTAAGAACTCTTCTACGATAAGATTTTAGTTTTCAAATAATTAATAAAAAAATTTTTTCTGATTTTAGATTAATATGAAAAGTACTACTATTTTGCCAAAATGTCTCTAGAATTTTCTTTAAAGCTCTTCGAGTGCTGCTCGGAACTTCAATTATAACTCCTCTACCATAAAATTTTCAGGCGTGGTTTCTTAGATAGACAAAAGAAATTTTTCTGATTTTTTGATTAAATTGAAAAGTTCGAATATTTTGGAAAAATGTTACTAGGAATTTCTTTAGAACTTTTTGAGTGCTACCCAGAACTCCAATCAGAACTATTTTACGATATAACTTTAATTTTCAGATACTTAGAAACAAAATTTTATTGATTTTTTGATTAAAATGACAAGCACAAAATTTTTTTAAAAAAGTTATAAGGATTTTTTTTGGAACTCTTCGAGTACTTCCCAGAACTCCAATCAGAACTCCTCTATGATAATTTTTTTTTCCTTGAATGGTCATTATTAAGTGATTAACATGAAAACTATGAATGATTTGGAAAGTTGGTAGAAGAATTTTCTGTAGAATTCTTCGAGCGCTATTAAGAACTTTCATCTGAAGTCTTTTTTGCAAGAACATTTTTTTTATGAAAAATTCTTTTATGAAAAATTACTAGTAAGGGTGTTACATTTGGAAGGTGACACGCCCTCTTGTCTAAGTTCACCCAGTTTTTGCTCAGAGCTTGCCTGGAGGTGCCATGCTTTCTTTTCCGACTTCATCCAGTTTTTCCTCAAAGCTTGCGTTTATAGTTTTTAGTGTCTTAGTAAAATTTAATTGGGTTGCCTATAAAAACGTTTTCAGTATAGCGTTTTGAAACTTTTGCTTATATGAGAGGTCCCACGCCTTGTGCACCCAGTATTTGCTCAGAGCGTGCATTTATAGTTCTTAGTGTTTGAGTGAAATTTAGTTGGATTATCTCAAAAAACTTTCAGTATGGCATTTTGAAACTTATGCTTGTATGGGAGGTGCCACGCCCTCTTGTTCGAATTCGTCTAGTTTTTGCTCTGAGCTTGCGCTAACCATTCCTAGTATTTATGTTTATTGTGGTTGCATTTTCGTGAAAAATACTCTTAAAGTTGAACATATTTTTTGTATGGGCGGTAGGCGTGTCTGCTGATTGATTTCACTTATTTTCAATCCCTCGAGCTAACTTTTACGGCAAATTCACTGTAACAAGTAAAAAATATTTCCACAGACGGACGGCCTGCCAGACAGACGGACATGGCTATATCGACTCAGGAAGTGACGCTGATCAAGAATATATATACTTCTCTATACCTGCCACGCCTCCTTCTTTGCGTTACAAACGGAAGAACAAAGTGAATATACCCTGGGTGTAGGGTATAAAAAAACAGTTTCCAAAAAAATTAGAGACTTAAAAGCAAAATAGTATGCGCTTTGCCGTGGAATGCCCCCCCTTCGCACATGCATGATATTTGGTTGTTAATTTAAGCGAATGCCGAATGCAATGTAGCAGCAGACATATTGACGACGTCATGGCAGCAGCGCTTAACAATTTGACGAACTCAACGATTGCTCGCTCGCGTTTCAATTAAACGAGAAAGAGACAACAAACAACAGAACTGCAGAACAACGACGACGACGAGTGTAATGAACAATTGAACGATTGAATCAAAAGACAAAAGGAAACAAAACCAAATGAAACAAAACAGTTACAAAAACTATGACTGCAATTGATCTTGACTTCAAAACGTTTTCGAATGTGATGCGTGGAGGAACAGTGTTGTTACAAAAGAAGAAAAAAAAACAACAAAAAAATAAACATAAAAAAAACAATAACAATTACAACAATAATTGTGAGGTGAAGGAAATTTCCGTTGTTGTAAAAAAAAAATGAATAAAAATAATAAATAAATAAATGGAAAGAATTAATTGAAATAGAAAACGGTAATTGATTTTATTTATTAAACAAAAAACAAATGTTTATCGTAACTACAAATACAAAATCAGTGTGTGGAAATTTTTTTTTTTTTTAAATAATTTATGCAAGCGTGATAGAAAAAAAAAATTGAAATTAAAAATTTTTTTAATATAAAAATGAAGATATATTAAATCTCACAAATTAAATAAAAATGATTCAAAAAATTAATTTTTGTTCTTGTTAAAAATAAATTTTTAGAAAAAAAAAAAAAAAAAAAAAATGCATAAAAAATTATCAAAATGATTTTATAGATTTTATAAATATGGAGTTTTAAATTTCTAATAGGTATTCTAAGTCTAGGAAATATATAAAAAAAAGCTGAAATAATTTTTCAAAAAATGTGGAAATATAAATTTCAAAACTTGGGATCTTGTTTAAAAACAATCCTTCTGGGATTCTTCGACTTCCGTGGCCCTCCGATTTGAGTGTGTTTTTTATAAATCGTCCCAAAATAATTCAAAAAGTTATATATAATTTTTCGATATCTCGCTTCGTTTTCGAGATATCAAGGCTTAAGAATACGATAAAACTGAAGAAGTCTCAAGAAAAGTTACTTTCAAGAAAATTTGACTATGTTTTCAAATAAAGCAACACAAAATAAGTCGAAAAAACAACTTAAGCCATTTTAACCCTTTATAAACAAACAAAACATGAACAAATGGAGTTGGTCTCGAAAAACTTAAAATCTTGATATCTCGAAAATGAAGCAAGATACCGAAAAATTTTATTTAATTTTTTCGATTATTTTATTTTGAAACGATTTATAAAAAACATATTGTTTTTAAACAAGATTCTAAGGTTTTAAATTTTTATTTTCAAATTTAAACTTTCTTGAAATTTTCACACTTATATTTCAATTTTGAAACACTTATATTTCAAAAACGGAGGAAAATTTTTATATAATTTTTTCGTCTTATTTTGGGTATTTTTATGTGAAAATATTGCTATATGGTAAGGCCACGAAAATCGATTTCGTGTCAATCCTTCTTATGCATATTGGTGATAAGTTTGTTTTATGTACAATGGAGAAATTCCTTTACAAAAAGAAAACATCTCCACCTCTTGTCAACTTAGAACTCTTCTCTTCTTAATCGTTTGAAATCTTAGTGTCACAAGAACTTTGCCCCGGCTATATTTTATCACTTTTAAGCCCATGGCTCATATGTATGTGGGAAATATGTGACGCGTCATATTAAAAGGGTGGAAGGAAATGCGTCCGTCCTCAAAATAAGAAATGCTCGCATTGGAAAAATTTTGAATATTAGTGATGGCAATATCTAGTTACTATCCATGAAAAGTAGTTTTGTGGATGTAATATGCTTCGAGAGGAGATTAAGGACACAAGCGGAAAATGAAATCCTTTGGGACTTATGATATTGAAATGAATCAAAAAATATATACAATTTATCCTGCGATAGTAAAATGAATACACCGCATTTTCTATAAATATGACATATAGGTAATTAGTAATTACCAAAAACTCGTATATAGATGTTGGACAAGACATTTTTTTGTTATCAATTTTAAAAACAATTTCTTACACCTATGTGTGTATTAATTTTTGTATTGAAGTAATCTATTAAAAAGCAACAATTTTGGCTAATTAAGCTAATGCTGCTAAATGAAGAAATTTACGCTTTTGATAAAAGTGTTGAAATTTCATTCAAAAATTATATAAAAAGTGTTAAATTCAATTAAAGGTGTTCAAGTTTAAGAAGGTAGTGCGAAAATACATTTTTTATTGAAGCTTGGCAGATGCTTAAAATTTAAAAAAAAAACGAAAAAAAAAGAAAGAAATCAAATTACAAAATGGAAGGAATTTATATCTAAATTTAAATCTACTGGTGTTATCTTGAAAGGGTTATTTGCGAGACGCGAAATAAGAATTCGATAATAAAAAGTTTTTAAAACTAGGGCAAGATGGTTTCTTGGAAGACTGAGGCTTGAGTTGCCAAAGGGCCGTATTGGGAATAATCTATTTTATGGACTTAAAAATAATCTGCAGCAACGCCATCTCCCAAGTCCTCATTATTTAAAACATGGATCAGATTAGATTGTTGGATTAAGTGTGTTTATGTAAAAAACCAGAAGAATTACCAAAATAGATAAGTAAATAAGGAAAACAAAAAAAAAAAATCATTAGAAAGCTGGTTATGGTTACGTTTCAATGCCCACCACAGTTTCTATCATCAGACAAATTTGCCGATATCTAGACGATCTTACAAGCATACTATATTTAATTGGCATAGATTTGTTGAGAATCACAGCAAAAGATAAATACAATACGTGCAAATTTTCTAATTCCCTTGGTTTTTTCCTCTATTAATATACAGACTCGTTGATATTCTACTTTTCTTGTATAGCGCCTTCATTTGCAAGCTTATTTGGCGAGACGAAAGGAAGTAGCATGCGCCATTTTTTTTTTCTTATTAGCAAGTGATTCTCAATAACTCTATGCTAAAGGCTTAATATACCTATAGTATGCTTGTAAGTTCTTCTGGATATCGGTAAATTCTTCTGATGATATGACCTGTGCTGGACATTGAAATGTAACCGTTCGATGACGCTGTTGTACTTCTTTTTTTGTGGGACACTATAAGGCCGCAAATATAACTTCATTGTTACCCTACAGATATATGCAAATCATTTCAAAATTTTTATAAATCGAGTAGCACATAGGGACCCTTGGGTGAAAAAAATAAGTTTTCACTAAAATATCGTAAAAAGTCATGAAACGCAAAGAAAACACGAAAAAAGATATTTTTAAATTTTTTTTGGTACCGCTACCCTAGGGGACCCTTAGGTGAAAAATAAAAACCGAGAAAACTTGTGTCATTACAAAATATCGGTTTTTAGAGCCTGTATGTCAATTAATGTAGCCTCTGAAAATAATATCATAATTAAAAAAAAGAACGAAGAAAAGGATAAAAAAGCATAAAAAAAACTTCGAGATAAGTACGCAGAAACTCCCACTGTATTTTATTTTGTGTAAAAAAATGCTAACGGTATCTTATAAGCTGGCATCTTGAAAAGAATACAATATGTGTATTAGGGTGGCCTTTAAATGCAAGGCCTTGAAAGATGATCGCCAATCGGCTTGCAATATTGGAAAAAATATTTCCCGATTTCTTCAGATTTTTATGTTGTAACTGAATCCGTCTAATTGTTGAAATTAGGCTTACGGCCAAATGGATAAAGCTAGATGCATGAAATTTGGCACGGATAGTACCTTGAATCATGGTCTGATTGAAATCAAAAATGGGTTAATATTCACGCCTACCTACTATATAGGCCAGTTATCGGCATTCTATTCCATTCCATCTTCTATCTATATTCTCTCAAACATAAATTCACTCTCTTAAATTTTGCCGACCACTGATATAGGCATTTTAAAATATGGTGTGGTAGGTGGGGGTGAAAGTTAACTGATCACGTGCATTTTTAATCTCAAAGAGCCAAGTTACATTGTTGTTATCTGAACCAAATTTCATGCATCTGCTTTTATCCTTTCGGCCGTAATCTCGATTTAAAATTTATCAAAGAATCAATCAGAGCTCAAAACAAAAATCTGTAACAATCAGGAAAGTATGTTCTGCTGATATATCTTCGAAATAGTGAGATATTTTGAGTTATGACATTATTGTTGGAAAACAAAGTTCAAGAAAACTGTACCATTTTATAAAATGACTCTGTTGTTGATATTTTCCAAGTGCGTCAGATTCGTTTTCTTAACTTTAGGTTTTTGACTTATGACAGTCTTGCAGCAAATGAGCGATGTGTTATTCAAAAAGAAAGCAGCACATGGCCCACCCTAAATCTAACAATAATCTTGAACACTCGCATAATTGTCTAATTGTTTATTTATTCAAGTAATCAATTAAATGCGGTCGCTAGATGGCGTTACAAGTAAATGTGTTTTTTTTATTAAATAAATAAAAAAAAAGCGAAAAAGAAATTCATTTTGCAAATAAATATTACAAAAGTGACTTAAATCATAAAAAGAGAAAAAAATCAATCAATCAAAAAAAAAACTTAACAGCAGTTTAACAGAAAAATCGAACAGTTGTTTTCGAAAAAATATCATAAAATTTATCCATTTGCTTATTAGGTCTAAATCGTGATTTATTTATTAGGTTTTTTTTTTTTTTTTTTTTTTTGAGTTAAATCGCTTTTGTTGCAAATTCTGCAATATTTAGCGCCAGTTTAAGCGCTACATTTCTATATAGCGTTCTCTTTCTAATGTTAATTCAGCTGTCTTCTGTGTGCGCTGGCGCTGTTAAATTTGTAACTTTTTCTGCTGTTAAGAAGAAGCCGAAAAAAAATCCAAAAATTTTAATGTAAATTTTTTGCTATAACACGCGTCAAACGTTTGTTTTACCTTTTAGTTCAATTTGAAATCTTCACCGATACAGTAATACTCATAATATAAACAAAATAAGACAATTTAAGTGCTTTGTGGCTTAAATACAAAATCAGCGGAAAATCAAAAAAAAAAAAAAAAAACAAAAAAAATATTTTGAAAACAAAAAAATAAAATTTAAAACATTTTTTATAAAATAAAAACAAAAAAAAATTTGAACATTCAAAAGAAGACGCGCTGTCGTCGTTGTTTCGTTGCAAGAATTTTTCAAATTCATTGAACTTTTGTTTTTTATCTTTTTTTATATACAAAAAAAGATTGTTGCTCATATTCTTGAAATTGTGTTTTTCTTTTCGTGGTTTATATATAGTGTGTGTTTTCCTTCTTAATTATATTACGTTGCAAACAAAACATTTTCCAAGAATAATTCCAAATTTTGGGAAAAACAAACCAAGAAAAAACAATAAAAACAAATAAAAAATTAAATTAATAGATTAAAAGTGTTTTGGTTTTGTTTCATAATAAAAACAAAAAATAAAAAAAAAAAATAAAAAAAAAAATCTCTGGAAAAGGTAATTAATAATGCTTAATTAATTCTATTTAAATATAATAACGCTTCTTTAAATATTATTGTATCGAAGTTCAACTTTTGTCGAAAGAGTTTTAACGTTTAATTTTTTTGAGATATTTCAATTTAAAATTTTTTTGAGTTTTTTTTAGAATTTTCAAAAGTTGTCGCGATACAATGGGTTAAGATCTTCACAAAACTTAACGTGAAATCAAGCAAGAAACAATTTTTTAGAACATCTTAATCCATTATGTCCCAATTTTAAGGGTATTTTAGACCGCTTTTTCCAAAATTCCAAAAACTTGGTTAAATTGGGTTTCTAAAAAAGTTTTACTAGGGGCCACCGAAAAAAAAAAAAAAAACCGTTCGGATGGTGGCAACCCTATATGGTAGCGCACGTGCAACAACAAATCATGATGAACACAACATTAAACTACTTTAGAAACTCATAACTTTGAAACTGTAAAAGATAGCACCATTTTGAGGGTTGTAAAATAATCATAATAAAATTTATTTTAAATAAAAATATTTAAAAAAAAAGCCCCAAATCGGCTTTAAAAAAGAAAAAAAGTTTTTTTTTACACCTAAAATCATACTTTTTTACACTAACCCTGAAAATTTCGTTAAAATTGAGTAAAAATCAAGAAGCTATGAAATTTTTTTTTTTGCTTCGAACTTCCTATGGCCGCCATCTTGGATTTTTTTTTTGGAATTTCGAAAAATCATCTTACCACAGTCATATGTATGTCAAATACTAACTTTTCACCAATTTTCAAAAAATAACAATTTTCAAGGAATAATTTACTTTTTGGAGATCTAATGTACTTGTTTAATAAGCCAAAAGCTAAAAAACACACGCATACACCAAAGTATACTTCATTTTAAAAGATACTATCGGATAATGGTTTTATGTTGTTTGATGACATGTATTCCTCTGAAAGTAGTGAAATAGCCAGTAGCGTAGCGACAAGATTTGCCGATCAAACCAAACGTTGTATGTCCCAATGAAACAAAAATGTTTTTTCTAGATAGTCATCTAGTTCAATATCGATTTCAAGATGAATCTAATTTTTCCCATCATCTCCCTAGCTGCGGTACTTACTTTTGCAATTGAACAGAAAGGAATAGGCTGTCTTTACCTAATTCGGAAGGAGAACTTGAAGTGTACTAATTAAGGGTGTCATTTCGGGATCCTGACTTTTTTTCAGTCTCAAAAATCTCGGGATCCATTGTGACGAGTTCCGGGATTTTCGGGATTTTTAAATAAATAAATTTTTTCAATTAAAGTAGACTCAAATTTTTTTTTTTTATAAAACAAGTTATCCATTTTGTCAAGCACTGAACCGTAATATTTTTTTGAATGGATTGGAAATGTTTTTGTTCAGGCTATTAGATGAAAAGTTTTATTCTGAAAGTGACGAAAAGGCCAACAATAAACAAGTTAAAGAAAAACCAAATCATTTAAAAGAATATTTGAAATTTTATCCACAGCTTAAGCAGAAAAACTGATAGCATGTCTGAAGTTTAAAGAAAGTAGGTGGACCTATTTTCTAATGGGTCTAACCCCTGCCAGATTTGAGTCAAAGTTCGAAATTCGGGGGTAAAATTTTGAAAAAAGCTCCTTACTGCCAACCAGTTGTACCTACAGGCATAAAATGTATAACCAACCCCCATTAAATTTTTTACCCCAACATTTTCACCGAACATACTTACTTCCTATCTTCACCCCTTAGGGTCGGTCCCATATAAGCCTTAATTTTCATGACATTTTTATAAAATCGACCTCCACCACCCCCAGGTTGCCCCTACATTGTTCAAAAGTATGACTTACCCCCATTATTTTTTTCACCGCATCATTTTCTCGAAACATACTTACCCCCTATCTACACCCCCTAGGGGTGTATGACCAACCCCCATTAGTTTTTCCAGCCCGACAATTTTACTAAACATACTTGCCCTCTATCTCCGCCCTCTAGGGGTGCTCTCATACAAAAGCACTCCGGGGTGTGACTTTATACTGGTGTACTAATATTGGTTCTGTTACAAAAATTAATTGACACTGTTACAGTGGTTTTGAATTCAAAAAAAAAAAAAAAAAAACACGTATCACGTATGACGGAAACGAGCAGTTACTGGGTGTGCCGATCGTACCATCCGGTAAAGGTAAAGGACGGAGATAGAGGGCAAGTTTGTTTAGTAAAATTGTCGGGCTGAAAAAAATTAATGGGGGTCGGTTATACATTTTACCTTCCTAAGTAGCCCTATTGGGGCAGTAGGGGTGATGAGAGCAAAAATGTTTATTAATTAATATAAATATGAGTATTTTTGTATGGGAGCACCCCTAAGGGGTGGAGATAGGGGGTAAGTATGTTTCGTGAAAATGATGAGGTGGAAAAAATAATGGGGGTAAGTCATACTTTGGAACAATGTAGGGGCAGCCTGGGGATGGTGGAGGTCGATTTTATAAAAATGTCATGAAAATTAAGGCTTATATGGGAACGACCCTAAGGGGTGAAGATAGGAGGTAAGTATGTTCGGTAAAAATGTTGGGGTGGAAAATTTAATGTGGGTTGGTCATACACTTTATGCCTGTAAGTACAACTGATTGGAGGAGCTTTTTTCAAAATTTTACCCCCGAAACTCGAACTTTGACTCAAATCTGGCAAGGGTTAGACCCACCCCACCCCCTCCAAATTTTGGCTCACTCACTTTTTCATTAAACCCCACATAAAAAACCATCGCAGGGTATAAAAAGTTAATTTTTAAAAATGTCCATACAAACTAGCCCATAGCTAGAGTACATGCAACGTAGATATATACATAAGTTTGTATAGAAAAGATACACAGTTCCACACAAACAAATGTTTATAAATAAGTACATGTTCAGTATGCCTACGTGGTAAACCCTAACTTCATTTTGTATCGCTGCCCTTCTATTGCCAAGCGGTACCGCCAGTCAGGGCATTTCTTTGCTAGGCAGGGCAAGAGCATTAGGCGCTAATTCTTAATTTCAGTTGTTACTAAGTATCTTGTCTGTTGAGTTGCTCAGCTCATCTCAGTTGCTGCATAATCCTTCATATAACGTGATTAATCTGATCCCAGAGGTCCTTGCCCAGCAGCATATTTATCATATTCAGGCCAAATTGTTTGTTGTTTATGGGCAATTTTAATTTTTTCATGAAATGGTTTGTACCACTAAATTAAGATAAGAATAGCGAGACTACCAACTGAAGAAAAAAAATTTTAAAACTAACAATATTAAGGTAGATTTTGAAATTTCAATTTAACGTTAAATGCATGTTAAGACTGACATCGATTATTATGACAATTTCAAACCTAAAGTTTTTTTATTTAATTTCATTTATTTATTTAAAGCTAGAAGAAAATGCTACAAATTAATAAAAATTGTGATAAGCAATAAAATCTATTACAAAAATGAATAGCAGTGAAAAAAGTAAAACTTAACTAAATATTATATAATTTATAATGGGAATATAATAATTAACATACTTAGTAATTTACATAGCATACCAATCTTAGCTTAACACCAACTTACCTATATACATCTATCTGTCCTCTTAACTATTTCATAATGGTCATTTCAAAAACGTGCCTTCACAGTATATACAAAATTACACGTGCTGTATTGTTTTTGTTTATTTTGTTAACTCTTTTATAGATACGCGTAAATACTACTTATATATGTATTTTCATATTAGTATGTGAGTGGCTGTATACTTAGAATTAAATATATGAATTTTTTGTATTAATTTTACATTAATTTCTGCTTTTGACGCACTTCAATTTGAACACGTTTCTAGTGTCGATAAGTTTGTTAAGTCGTGTCCACTTCAGAAGGTACTTGTACTCAAGTTTTTCCGGGAAGTCTGGCGAAATTCTTAAATCAATTATATTATTTTAATTGAAATTACCAATGACATAACATTTTGTAAAAAACAAAAAAATTAAAAAAGATTGAGGGCATTTTCATTTATAGAAATAAAGCCGAAATATTATGGCACCTTACAGAAAATAACTCTTTAGTCATTCTCGCTCTCCGATAAGGCTTGGAGTCCTTTCCGTTTTTTGTCAGAGTTTTGCTTGCAATATGTTAAGGGCATGTTCTACGAGAAAACTTTAAAATGTTAAACAAGTAAGTTTTTTTCGTTGGAAACCATTTTTTTTTCTCTCTGAAATTGAAATTTTTTTAGAAATTATGCGGGTGATTTAATTGAAATTGTTCGCCATTTAATCTGTAGCAGTATACAAATTAATTTTGTTGCTACTTGCGGGTTCACTTATACTTTTTACCCTTTATCGCTAAGGGGTTTTTTTTTCGTTTTTCTTTTTTATTAATTATTCGAATGTTTTAATTTCTTTGAAATGATTGTTTTTTTATATTTTTTTGGTCAGTTGATATGCTTCAAGAGAAAGTTTATCTTGTGACTCTGTTTTCAATTTGTTATGTTAATTGTAATTAAAATTTTAGATTGCGGGGAACTTGTTTTCGTATTGAAATACAAAATACCGTATATCATATAGTATTTTATGCCATATATGTATATTAAAAATTCGATACCTAAATCAAGAAAAAAAAAAAAAAAACAAAGGAATCGTGTGTTCTTTACATATCATTAAAAAAATACACTTTTTTACATACAAATGTTGTATATAATATGTTTATGATGTTATTATCCACCACACAGGCAAAATAACCTTGTTCTGAAATACTGACATATTTATTTATTTAAGTATTTACTTAAGTGCTTTGTATCTTGTAAAATACAAATGGATTATAAAATGAAATGATTCGAAAGAATGTGTTCCATAAAGTGTCGGAATTATTATATTTCTTTTTAATGCCATATAAAGAATATGAGATAATACATATTTGAACCTTAAAGAGGAGACATTGGCTTTGCACGTCATTGTTTGTGAATCGTTATGAGAGTGATTTGATTAACAAAACAGTTTGTAATTGAAATATAAAGCAGCACTGAACTCTTTATTTGCCAAAGTTATATGAGAAATAAAAAAAGTTGAGAAACGAGTAAATTCTAGAGTCGAAGACCTTTGAAAACTGGAACAAATACAGAATGTATTGCAAAACATGTAGGAAGTTGATATAATGTATCATTACTAAGCTGACTAAATAGAACCGTCTAATAAAAAACAAGAAGAGAAATCATTTCGTTTATTGAAGACCAATGCATTGGTTCAAACAGACTTTTCATCTATCATCGATCCCGAACACAGTTAGTTAATAAAGTTTTTATCATCTTTATTTGTTGTACCAGTGCCTTCTTCCTGAGTCCTTCTTAAGTCGCCCCCACATCATGTCTCCTCAATTACCTTGAAATGAAAACAACTTGTGCCGTGGAGGTTCGCTGCTATTGTTTTCAGCCACAGCCTTCGCCCATTGATTAAATAGTAAAGGAGATCACTGAAGGTTGTCTAAATGATATATAAGTGATGTGGTCAGAATAAACAGTGATAAAACTGGCAATTGGCCTCATTGTCATCAAATGTACTGTGTATTCTTACATAAAGAACGTGAAGTTTTTGCAATCCAAAAATAATTACCATAAGTGCGACAAAAGTGGCTTATGGGTGAATTGGATTAACACACCTCGAGTAATCATACGAGTGGTGCTTCATTTTGTCTTCGAAGAACATAACAAATTTTTTGAATGACAGAGTCTCGTAAGAAAACACATAGGTTTCACCATAGAAATATTGAGAAAAGTCTAGAGTATTGTTCTGTCATCTCGTTGGAGATGTTTTTACTGTGAAACATTGTATTTAAAGCGAAGATCGAAATAAACAAAAAATCTCATTTCATGGACTGTTGCGAGAATCATACAGAAAGTTCGCCCTATTAAAACCAAAACAAAAACCTATGAAATTTCAACGTCGATTACTTAAATTACTTGGATACGCTTATCACAACTGTCTATTATACAGATTTTTTTTTTGATTCCCGAACTATGCAACAGGTGATTCAATAAATCCGTAGGATAAGTAAGAAAAAACAAAATTTTGACAAAACTCGATTTTATTATTCAACATAGCTGCCTTCGCGAACGATACAACGCGTATAGCGATTTTCCAACTTTTCGATACCACTTTTATAGTACGATTGGACGTCAACATTGGACTTTAATTTCTTTCCAGCAAGCATTCTCTTGGGATCTGAAAACAGGAAAAAATCGCTGGGGGCTAAATCTGGAGAATATAATGGGTGGGTAAGCAAATTCGAAGCCCAATTCATTAAATTTTGACATCGTTTTCATCGATTTGTGAAACGGTGCATTGTGTTGGTGAAACAACTCTATTTTCTTTTGCAAATGTGGCCGCTTCTTTGCGATTTCAGCCTGCAATCGATCCAAAAGTGCACAGTAATAGTCGCTGTTGATGGTGGTTCCTTTTTGGAGATAGTCGATGAATATTATTCCCTTTGCATCCCAAACTGACCGACTGCTGCGTCTTTGCTCGCTTTGGATTCGGTTTGTCGACTGCTGTCCACTCAGCTGACTGTATTTTGGATTTTGGTGTGTAATAGTGAAGCCATGTTTCATCCATTGTCACATATCGACGGTAAAATTCGATTTTGTTGCGGCTTAACAGCACCAAACACTCCTCCGAAGCATCAATTCGTTGTTGTTTTTGGTCGACTGTGAGCTCACGCGGCACTCACTTTGCACAGAGCTTTCGCATACCCAAATGTTCGTGTAAAATGGTAAAAACACTACCATCTGATATCTTTACAATGTCAGCTAGCTCGTGCATCTTCAATTTGCGATCGTTCATAACCAATTTGTGGAATTTTTTATTTCTGGATTGACAGCCTCATTTTGGCGTCCACTGCGCTCTGCATCATTTGTTCAGCAATCCACTTCACTACCACTTGTCTCGATGCAGCAGGGTTCGGATAATGTTTATCGAGCCATTGTTTGATTTCCACTGTATTTTTTTCATCAAAAAGCAATGCTTTATCAAGACCCGAAACTCATTTTCTTTCATTTTTTTTTCACTACCAAAAGTTGCTTCACACAAAATGCTATAACTCACGAATCAATTGGTAGATTGCTGTCAAATTTATACACGTATCGTTTAAAGTATAGTTCTAAAAAAAATTCATATGGAAAAGATTCTAGCAAGGCCATCTATGTGTCATCCTACGGACTTATTGAGTGACCTGTTGAATTGCCGATTGTGGGGATTGTATTAATTTTTGTTTGTCATTTAGCACACTTCCAGGAGGCTAAAGTGTTATTTCTTTTCAAGAATAATACATCGGTTAGCAGTTCCTCATAAAATTTTAGCTTTTACTTCCCAATTGGATTCTTACTTTCCGAGATATCATTCATCGAAGTAAAGGTGGCTCAATTTCATACAAATATAATTTAGTCTTTTGTGTGGAGTTGAAAATACTTTATTCAGTGCACCATTTAATGTATGTTTAGCTTAGAAAATGCCTCGAAACAGCAAATTCTGTGCGTTGAAGCAAAATATCTCAGAATCCTGGCGTGAGGAAAGAAAATAAAGTTCAGACTTATCAATAGGAGGTCCCACACCAAAAACTACCGGTGTAGAAAATTATTGTTGGATTATATTATCGTTCAAAACCAAGGAATCAAATAAGAAATTTTAAGAAGAACCCATGACTTCAAGAATGCAATCAGAGGGCTATAGCAAACGAGGCCCAGCTGCGCAAATGGAAATGGATTGGTCACACTCTCCAGAAACCACACAGTGAAGTTTGTCGCCTACTCGTGAAAAACTAGAAAAGGCCGCTAGTAAAGGAAATCTAAGAATCGGGAAAGTCGTGGCAAGAGATCAAAGTCATCGCAAGGGATCGCATTAAATGGAGATGTTAAAGGAGTTAAAGGTGAATACATACATACAAGATCCCAGAAAAAATTAAGAGGATCCCGAATTGAGGTCATAATTACAAATTTTAAGAATATCTCAAAATGGTGGAAATTATTTTATGAAAAACTAGCATGATACCAATAACAGATATTAAATTTATTAGAACGATATATGTATAATCACGGCAATAAAAAATATCATTGTTTAAAGGTATTCATCATTCACCCATCAATTGTTCGCTGATTTTGGATTCCAGTTTTTTAGTCATCGAATGTTGAAGTATATAAGTATATATTTTACTTCTGTCGAATCTGGCGTATTGAAAAGCATAAAACCAAAAATGGTAAATTTTCCACAAAGATTTTCTATGTTTTCTAACATGCTGCAATTTTTAATTTTATTTATTAATTCGAAAAGTGTTTCCCCAATGTGTAATAATTTTGATCGGGAAATTTAAAGAAAAAAGTACTGACTTATAGGATCCCATTTATATATTAAGTAGATCCCAAAGTGTGTAGAAGATGCCACTTTTTAAATTCCTGCACAAAAATCTGAAAGAACTTGTCTGGGAATAGTAAAAGGTTTGTTTAAAAATCATTCCATGCTAGAGGCTAAAAGAGACTAAAAGTATAAAGTTGAACCCAGACAGAAATAACAACGCCGACAAGTTTACTTAAAGCTACAGACAAAGATAAAGCAACCTCTTATGTACATAAATACTGGCGTAATAAATTTATAAAAAGAAGTATGAATTTTTCGAGAACGCGAAATATTTGGCGAATTTGTTGCCAGGCTAAAAGCAAGCGAAAAATTGCTCAACAAAATCAACACAATTCAAGTCAACAATTTTATGAAAACAATAAACTACTCATGTCGTTTATCAAAAGGAGATTTAAATATACCTGGATATTTTTTTTAATATCATGCACTGTCAAAGTTCCGTACCTATTACTGCTATTTCAGTTAATGTGATTCATTTATTAATTATTGTAGTTAGTAATTTCTGTATAAACGGAAATCAGATATAACACGAGCACGTTTTCATGCAACAATAATGTTGAAATGGTTTTCACACATGTTTGGCAGTGGCGTAGTTAATATTTTGCGTGGGGTATATAAAACTTGAGAACTTTTTCTTAAAAACTTTAACAATTTTTGTATACTTATTGAAGGGTTTGATTCGCTTATTTTACCCCCCCAAGTACGCCACTGTAGAGTGAGTGGCACGACACATGGCAACGACATATAGAATACTAATAATAATACACTTATCATAAACAATTTTTCCCGGATAACATTATGAGACAATTGAGATTAAAAAGTTGTTGAAATCGTATTTTAATTGCAAAAAAATTGTTGATAGATGTCGAGAATTGAGTCAATATACTTTGATGTTGAAAATGTCAAGCTCTTGGAGATAGTGTTTCGCCAGACGGCTCATTATATGAATTTGAGTTATTTTCGATAAAACCTTTGTTGTATGAATAATGTATGTATGATAAAGAAAAGTGTTATCGCCCGTTCGTTTCGTAGAACTTTTGCAGTAAGAGCACGTGAGGCTGTCGTGTGCGCCTTAAGACTTGTTATTCTGTTTATTTATTTATTTCAACTTTTATTATTTATCTGTTTGTTTTCATTTTGATTTTTTATTGTTGGCTGCATATTTCTAGCTAAATCTGTGGCGATACTTTTATTAACCGATGATGTCTGCTGAAATTTATTGTTATATACAAATGGTGATTTACATTTCGTAGCTTTCAACTGCATGTTTTAGCCATTTATATGGATATTTAATATATATTTGTTTTTATGAAGATAACATATTTCGTAAATAAGTTCATTGACAGTGAATTATTTTAAAAGTCTACGATATATGCACATAGATTTTTTTTTTCTGGAATTTTAAAAGTTGTTGACTTGGGTTTTTTTCAAGATTTATTTTTTTTTTTTTATCGAATTAGTCTACTTTTTGTGTATGCTACCAAAAGTCAATAATATTTGATTAATATATTTTGTTAAAGCATGTGTCTGTGAATTTCCGAAAAAAGTACCAAAACATGTTTCTTGTCCCACCTATTTTTTATATTTTGGAATTAAAGATATAGAATATAACTCAAATTCTGGAACATTTTTTAAAAAATAAACATACATTTTCAATATTTACCAATGTTTTGTTTTTAAGTTTTGCTTGAATCAAATATAAAAAAATGAAAATGTAAGACACTAAATCAAATTTTAAAAAAATTGTGAAAAATTTTCCGTGTTGCCACCTATTTGTTTGTTTTTTAAATTAAATTTTTATTTTAGTGTTTTAAGACTAAATGGTTCAAGCAAAAATAACAAAAAAAAAACCCGGTGGCAACACCGAATGTTTTGTACAATTTTGGAATTAGTTTTTTGAGCGTTTCTGAAACCAAAAATTTTAATTTATTCAATTAAAGTAAGAACTACATAAGATTTTCGATAATATCCAGGTGGCAACCCTAAAAATTAATGCTGGATTTTAAAAAAATTTTATTGAAGTATTTTAAGACTAAATTTAAATTTTAAATAAATAGTTTAAGCAAAACTTACAAAAAAGAAAAAAAAAAAAAAACCAAGAGGAGAATTACTAAACGGAGAATGACAAAAAAAAAAAAAAAACAGTAATTACTGTTATATTAATGTTACAATAAAAATAGCAATTATTTTTAAAAAAGTTGAAACTGGTGGATAGCCCTCCTAATTGTTTATTGATTTAATTACATAAAGATGAAAGAACATGTATAGTGATATAAAAAAACTTAACAAAATTTTAAAACTTTTTTTCAAAAAAAAAAAAACGCACGAACACTCACTATCGGAAAACCAAAATTGACTAAGCTGTAAAAGACTTGAGTCACCTCTTTCTCTTCACTTTCAGTTCTCTTTTTACTCAATTTTTGAAAAATTTACAGTTAGCATTAGAAAAATTTTGCGGAGATAGTCCCAAATGAGGGATCAACTTCTTTGTATATCAATTCAATATAAAATTTTTTTTTCGAAGAGTTAACAGTAGCTGAAATATGTATAAAAACAGTGTCGTATAAGGAGTTTTTAGAAAAGAACGTAATATGCAAAACGGGCAAATTAAGGGTCAGCGTGGAGAATGACTTTTCTTAGTAAAATATTAAGAATTACTTTTTTTTTTAAAGTTAAAATATCAAATTTTAAATTAAAACATGGTTTTGAACCCCGGGACATTGAATGGTACATTTTTCAGAGAATCACCCATGTGCAGTAGTATCTACTTCGTATTTCACATAGCGAATATTTTTTTTTTTGCGATTGAGGGGTGAAAAGTAGTTGAAGCATCTGATGGCCATTATCTTCCCCATTATGCCTTACCGTTCAACTTTTTCTCTTTGATCCTTACTCTTCAAGCTATTATCCACTGAAGCATAGGCATTTCAACTCCATACAAAAACTAAAAACTAGTTTTGAATCTTTTGTGCGGAGTTGAAATGCCTTTAGTTCAATAGATGATAGATAGTTCGGAAAATAAGGATCTAATAGGAAGATCTAAAAGGTTAGGCTTAAGTAGGAAAGTAATAGCTATCAGATCTCATTAGCAAAAATGTATTACACTGTTTACTGTACTTTGTTTTCGTGGATATTAAGATTTTAT
Organism: Calliopum simillimum; assembly: GCA_951812925.1. NCBI lineage: Eukaryota > Metazoa > Arthropoda > Insecta > Diptera > Lauxaniidae > Calliopum > Calliopum simillimum. Next base: position 27,483,057 of record OX638368.1, read on the forward strand.
TATGAACATGTTGAGTTAAATTGACCTCCTCTCGAAGTATAAACCTTGACTAACAAGTGCTTTCAATTATTTCACCGATTCACGTATCCCTTATTCTAGCGATAGTTTGTTTCTACGATGCTTTCAAACGTTGACAATATAATAACACATTTCGAATTTAGTACCTTTCTTTCAATCTATCAATATCATCATTTGTCATCTATTGCTGGTTGTAGCGTGCTGCTGCTTCATAATTTTCACACTCACTGTATTAAATTAACATAAATTTCTCAATTGACAGATTTATTGTGTTAACAATTTCTAATCGATAATTTAGAATGAAAACAAGAATTTGGTAGATAACAACTTATAGGAAATGAATAATTGCTTCAAATAGTTGTTTATTTTTATCATCTGTTAATTGTTTAACCTTTTTCATTATGTTTGATTATGTTAATAACAGTTTGCCCTAAACTATGCACTAAAATATAAACTATAAATGTACAGTGCATGCTGTAAAGTTAATTAGTAAATAGGGTGTTTCCAAGTGTTATCGTTTGAGTATGTGTTTTTTTTTTTTGTATACATAATTTCTAGAAAAAGCAGAGAAAATCGTAGATTTCAAAAAAATATTTAAATAAAAATTATGTTTACAAGATTTTCTTCTTCGATAAACTTTAATATTTTAAGATTTCTACCAACTTCATCGAAATCGTTTCGATACGCTTTGACTTTTATCAACTTCTTTTCTATTTTTCGCGAGATAATCAGAAATTTCGGTTTTTGAGGTTAAAGCTTCAAGTTCGATGAAATTATTTTTAGAAAATTTTAAAGACATCTTAAAAATTAGTGTATTAGTGATTATGATTTGATCAGAATTGATTGAGTTATAGCAGAGAAAAGTTTGATTTTGTTGTCTTGCATTATCTTTTCTCGATAGTTCTTGATTCTTTTTGGATAAACTTTAATGTTTTTAGATTTCTACTAACTTTTCCGAAATTATTTTGATACGCTTTGATTTTTACCAACTTCTCCCCTATTTTTAGACTATTTCAATGCTTTCGATACTTTTATCGGTTCCACTCAAAAGCGGCCAAAAAATAGCGGCCAAAAAAAAGGGGCCAAAAAATAGCGGCCAAAAAAACGGCCAAAGAAAAAAGGGGCCAAATACAAAAAAGGGCCAAAAAATAGCGGCCAAAAAAAGGGGCCAAAAAATAGCGGCCAAAAAAAAGCGGCCAAAAGACAAAAGGGGCAAAGTTAGTTAAAAAGTACAATGAAGTTAATTATAGTGAATGTGATTTAATGTTGACTTGATGAAATTCTAAATTGAACTGATTTGATTTTCAAAAGGGACTATCTTTTTCCATTTATTATTTACACAATTTGTCAATTTACTTTACTATTTTACCTAATGTCTTTGATTTTTAACAAAATAATGATAATTTAACACTTTAACCATTTTTGGCCTCTTTTTTCCCTTGGCCGCTTTTTTGCCGCTATTTTTTGGCCCCTTTTTTATTTGGCCGCTATTTTTTGGCCCCTTATTGTTGGCCGCTATTTTTTGGCCGCTATTTTTTTGGCCGCTTTTGAGTGCCACCACTTTTATCGATGTTTTTCGATACTATTCAATGATCTGAAGGTATAACTAACTTTTTTGATACGAATATTTCGGATTTTGCGATGGTTTGCAACAATTTACGTTTAATGTCGAATTTTTGGAGATATCACCTTGATCAAAAGGTTCCCGGAATTTATTTTTAAAATTAAAAATATAAGTTTATTCTTGAATATTGATGTGGTCCCCTTCAAAGTAATTCCCATCGACTGCCACGCACTTATGCCAGCGCTTAATCCAGCTCTCAAAACATTTTTGATACTCAATTTTCGTTATGGCCATCAGTGCCGTTTTCGATTTTTGTATTATCTCCGATCGGCTGCTAAAACGTGTTCCGCGTAGTGGTTTTTTCAGTCGATCGAACAAAAAAAAGTCATAGAGAGCTAAATCTGGCGAATTTGATGGCTGCGGAATTGTATTAGTTGAGTTTTTGGTGAGAAACTCACGGATAATGATGACATTGTGTGACGGTGTGCATTGTCATAGTGTAAAATCCAAGAGTTGTTTTTCCAGAGATCCTTTCTTTTAGAGCGAATTGCTTCACGCAGACGCCTCATTACACCTAAATAATACTCTTTGTTGACGGTCTGCTTTTCTGGCAAAAATTCGTGGCGTACAATACCGTTGTAATCCATGAAAACCGTGAGCATTACTTTCTTTTTCGACTGAAAACGACGTGTTTTTTTTTGGCCTTGGCACATCGGGCAGTCGCCATTCACTCCCCTGATGTCTGGATTGAGTGTCGTACTCATAAGCCCACGTCTCGTCACCTGTAATGATGCGTTTGATGAATGCTGGGTCCGTTTCAACTTTAGAAAGCATGTCTTGAGCAATATCGACACGATCTTTTTTTGCATGAAATTAAATCCAAAATCGAAATTCGCAAAATAACAGGTGCACTCAAAACTTCGTTACATTTACAAAAATTTGAATCGAACAGCAGGGGACGCCACACGGTGATGATTCCGGGAACTTTTTGATCAATAGGTATATATTTTGATTCTATACGATTATTTCTGATCTGCATGAAACCTTTAGATGTTTTTTTAAAATACTTTCTCTCTTTAAGCCTCTTTGCGTGAGTGTTTTTCAACACAATCTTCGATGCCATTCGATAATTTGCAGATTCTGTTGAATCAGTTCCTATTCGTATGACTAAGTCAAGCTATAAAAGTAATAAATTAAGTAAAGGACTGTTACTTAATGCATTTTATAATTTGTTTATGAAAAACAACATCTTGGCTTAAACTTATTTAGGTTAATAACAACTCTCTAATAAAATTTTTAATTAATTTAACATTAACATGTATCAAAAGTAATTAAATTAACGTGCTAATAATATAAATAATTATATTAATTTATTGACTTGTGAGCAAAAATAATAAAAAAATATTCCATTAGAATTTCTAGAAAATTTAAAAATTAACAACAATTATATTGTTGAAATAACAAGTCTCTGATTAAACTGTTGATGACGCATCCAACTTAAATCTAACATATTTTGTTTTCTTTCTTCTTTACAGCATCCATCTCTCACTATTAACAAATTAAAGACGTGTTAACAGGACATTTGTGTCTGTCTTTCCTTACTGCTTCATGTGTGCGTAACGTATGTCTGACTAAAAAAAAAAAAACACCAATGAGGAGCAACAGAGAGTAAAAGAGATCGCAAATTAGAGCGAAAGAGTGAGCGAACGCTGTGCGGAAGAAAAGTGTGAAAGTATCACTGTGATAATCTACATACTACATAAGTATATAAATAATTATATATATAAATATATATAGACAAAAACAATAATCACACAACAACGAAAGCGGCAGCACCATTTGTTATTCACCACCACTACCTACTACTCAACACCGTAAGCAAACGAATTCACCACACTCGTCATCACCAACACTAACAACTCTACGCTCAAATAGTTTTAGCTCAAATATCAAATTAAATCATATTGAAATGGATTTCGATCAAATACTCGCCAAATGCGGCGATTTCGGTCGCTATCAATTTATGATACTGGCCCTCTTTGGCCTAGTGAATGTCATTGTATCAATGCATTATTTTACTCAGACTGTGATAAGTTTTGTGCCCGATCATTGGTGCTACCATGAAAAGTTAGAAAATAAATCATTCGATGAAATTGCAGCGATCTATGCGCAATTTAAAGAGCCATCGTGTACACGTTTGTTAGATCTCAATTTGGATGGTACAAATGCGACAAAGAGTGAGGAAAAATGTGAACGTTGGATATATAAATATGATTATGGCTATAGAAGCATGAATACCGAGGTGAGTAAGAGTTTAACTCTCCATCTTTTAAAGGTTTTACAATTTCATAATTTTCTTGCAGTTAAATTGGGTCTGCGATTCAGCATATAAAGCGCGCATTGGACAATCTTTATTTTTTATTGGCTCCGTTACTGGTACGCTCTTCTACGGTTGTCTCTCCGATAAAATTGGACGTCTACCAGCATTGATCTTATCAAATTTCTCTGGTTTTATTGGTGATTTTTCAACGATATTTACAAAAAGTGTTACCACGTTTACGTTGTGTAGATTTATATCCGGTTTGGCGGCGGATACGAATTTCTACCTAATGTATATAATTGGTAAGTATTAATGAAACTATGTGCATTCTTAAGAATACATGAAGTTTGTCGCAAAACAACGAGATTCTCTTTGGTCAAATAAGTTTTTAAAGAATAAATAGTACTAGAATAGCGTAGTGGTCAAAATTCGACCACAAATGTTTTAAATAATTTTGGTACTTTTTGGACACTTTTGGTACATTTTTTGCTATATGGTACGAAATAGAAAAGCTCATTAATCATCCCTGGTATAATTCAAGCGAAATATTAACAAAACAAAAAGAATGAAGTCAGTGATATGCTTTTCGTCTTTTTCTTTGTGCTTTGTCCTTTTTTCAGCTTTGTGTGATCATGTATTTTGTTGTTTTAAATATTGAAAAATTTGTATGTACTTAATTTTACCTGACTTGAAGTCAAAATATTAAGATAATTTTAACTTTGTGCACATCTACACATAAATACCTTTCTAATGGTGTATAATTTAAAGTCGTACTCTATTTCTAACATAGTAAAAAAAGATGGAAAAGTTTTTGTCTTGCATATAAATATATGCATAGATTAATGTAGCAGAAGCATAGCTAATTGCTGGCTACAATATTAAAACTTTCTTGAAAGTTCCTTAAACTTCTATTCTACATAATTAATTATTTAACGTAATGTAATAAAAAACCATATCCACATATTCACCATTGACTCAGCGGCCAAAGAGAATTTTCTCCATAAATCTAGTAAAAGCTATTTCACCACATGTAAAATTCACTTCATACATTTTGGTTTGTGCAGATGCTTTGAAGTTCTTCAATAATTCTTCACTAAATTGTTTTATTCAATTCCATTACTTTCTTATTTCTTTCAGTGCTTGAGTACATCCGTCCTTCGATGCGCACATTTGGACTCAATATGTCAGTTGGTGTCTTCTATACAGTGGGTCTTGTCTTTACGCCATGGCTTGCTGTTTGGGTGGGACATTGGCAATACTATTTGGCCTGCACATCAATTCCAATACTCTCGATATCCTTGTATTATTTTATTGTCCAAGAAAGCGCACAATGGCTCGTTACACGAAATGATGTCGATGGTGCCATAAAGCGACTGAAACGTGTTGCAAAATTCAATGGTAGAAAGCTGAATCAAATTGAATTTGAAGAATTTCGTAAACATTGTGAAAAACAATATCAGAAACAGGGTGGCGATGATCAAAAAACCGCAACACTGGTTGATATGTTTAGAACGCCACGCATGCGCAAACATACGCTGATACTCTTTTTCAAATCGTAAGTACTGCTACTCTCATTGCTATATTTAAAAGTTTATAATATATGATTCATTCTTTCTCAAATATCCTAGCATGGTGATAACACTCTGTTATGATGCTGTATCGCGTAATGTTGAGGGCATGGGAATGTCACCATTTGTAATGTTCTCGCTGAGCGCTATTGCCGTCTTGCCATCGAGTGTTATTCTCATATTGCTGCAAGATCGTATCGGACGTAAGGGTATGGCTTCTGGTTCGCTGTTGGTGGGTGGTTTCTTTACTGCTGCTGCTGGTATTGCTATTGCTTATCAGCAACATAATCATAATGCTATACTGCTGGCTTGCTTGACAATAGCTGCACGTTTTGGTGTTGCCATATCTTATGAATCTGGCTCACAATATGCTACTGAGTTGATACCAACATGTGTACGCGGTCAAGGTGTTGCTGCTGTGCATGTTGCTGGTTTTGCTGCATCATTTTTGGCGCCATATATTTTATGGTTGGGCACGTACTTTAAGGCGGCTCCATCGATCATACTCGGAGTATTATTCTTCTGTGGGTCATTTGTTTGTCTGCTACTGCCGGAAACGCTGAACAAGTAAGTTATAATTTTAATGAATATGGTTTTTAATTTGAGCGCTGCAAATACAAGAAATATTACCATTTCTGTGTTTTCGCATCTTGAACTAAATGTTTTTCTTGCGAAACTCCCTCAAAAACTGTTTAATTTTAAATGAGTACATACATATATCTTGAAAACTAAATGCTTCTACATCTTAAAACTTATAGAAAGTTTTCTTTTGCCTATTTACTGAAGATTTGCATGCTTAGATATTAGTCTTGGTCTTGGTCTCGAAAAATTACCAAAACCAAGACTAATTTTGCACACCACTACCCTCCTCCGATATAATCCAAAATTTTAAATCAATATACAGCTTCGTGAATATTTGAAATACAACAATAATATTTAATACCTTAGATGAAATTGGATGTATCAAGCCACTAATTGAAAACAACCGCGATCGGGTCAAGGACACGCCCACCTCCCATATAGTCTAAAATTTGAAAACCCCATAATTTCGGAAATATATAAAGTGCAACAATAATGTTTGATATCTGAGATACAATAAGTAGCATATAGCTGTTAGTTGAAAATGGGCGTGTTCGGGTCAAGGACACGCCTACCTTCCATATGGTACAAAAAATTAAATCGCCATTATTTCGGAATTATTATTATTATTTCTCAAATTGTCCATTATTTTGTTTTCGAAAAATTTTATCCTTAATTTGGAATTATAATCATTTTTTGAGCAAATATTCCGTCATTTTGAATACGTCATTTCGTTTTCAAAAAAGTTGATCCCAAATTCGGAATCAGCAACCTCCTAACCACAATCTTTTGAGAAAATTGTCCGCCATTTTGAATCCACCATTTCGGCCTCAAAAGCTCCCTAACCACAATTTTATTGTGATAAAATCATCTTTTGAGAAAATTGTCCTCCATTTATGAATCCAACATTTTGTTTTTGAAAAAATTGATTACGAAATCGGAATCAGTGACCTCCAAAACTCTCCTAGCCATTTTGTTTTCAAAAAAGTTGATCCCGAATTCAGAATCAGCGACCTCAAAAACCACAATTTTGTTGTTATATAATCATTTTTGAGGAAATAGTCAGTCATTTTGAATACGACATTTTGTTTTCATAAATTAATTCGAAATCAGCGATTTCAAAAACTCCCCAAGCCCCAATTTTGTTTTGAAATAATCACTTTTGAGAAAACTGTCCGTCATTTTGGATCCAACATTTTGTTTTCGAAAAAATTGATCACGAATTCGGAATCAGCGACCTCAAAATCTCACCAAGCCACAATTTTAATGTTTTTTTTTTTTTTTTTTTGAGAAAATTGTCCGGTATTTTGAATCCACTATGTTGTTTTCAAGAAAGTCGATCCCGGATTCTGAATTACCAACCTCAAAAACGCCCCAAGCCACAATTTTGTTTTGATCAAATCATCTTTTGAAAAAATTGTCCGTCATTTTGGATCCACCATTTTCTTTTCGAAAAATTGATCCTGAATCCGGAATCAGCGACCTCAAAACCCTCCTAACCACAATTTTACTGTGCTAAAATCATCTTTTGAGAAAATTGTCGAAAAAATTGATCACGAATTCGGAATCAGCGACTTCAAAAACTTCCCAAGCCACAATTTCGTTTTGATATAATAATTTTTTGAGAAAGTATTCCGCCATTTTGAATATGACATTTTGTTTTCGAAAAAATTGATTCCAAATTCGGAATCAGCGACCTCAAAAACCCTTCTAGCCACAATTTTACTGTGACAGAATCATCTTTTGAAAAAATTGTCTGCCATTTTGGATCCAACATTTTGTTTTCAAAGAAGTTGATCGTGAATTCGAAATCAGTGACCTCCAAAACCCTCCTAGCCACAATTTTATCGGGATATGATAAGTTTTTGAGAAAATTGTCCGCCATTTTGGATCTGGCATTTTGATTTTTAAAAAATGGTACCCAGATACGGAACCAGCACCTTCAAAAACATAGAGCTGAATTTTCTTTTTTAACAATCACGAGGAAAAATTGGTTAGAATCACACTCTAAACCAGTGTGCGGCATGTCATTGCTGTCACTGTCATTGTTGTCCCCGAAATGAGAAAATTATATAAAAATGCCACTGCAATGATCTATAATTTTAATTATCGATATTACGGAGAAAAGAAAATCGATATTATTCAAAGTTATTTTTGAAGGAAAAACCAGTATTTTCAACTACCATATCAGATTTTATGGCTCAAAATTATCTTGTAATATACAGCCCTGTTTCGAAATCTATGTGATTTCAATTGCTTTTCATTGAGGAAGCGTTTTGTTGAAAACGATTACGGAACAGACCTGATAACTTCAAAAGTAACGAAAAACTGTGACTTTTGCACTTTTGGCTTTTGGGTTAGAAAATCTCAAATACCTGAAGTGATGAAACAATATGCAGCCGAATTCATAATCTTTCTGTTAACTTTTTTCGATAATGGTTTTTATCACTATTATTCCAATATGTCATTACTGTCCCCATAATTAATCAATTGTTTCTTGTATTATTAAAACATGAATATATAATTAAACTTTCAACTTTCATTGTTTTCTTACAGAACACTTCCAAAAACCATCGAAGAAGGTGAAGAATTTGGCAAAGGCGAGAAAATGTTTGATTTTCCATGCCTGGCCAAAAGTGAAGATGGTACAGATTCCGAATTGGAAACGTATCATAGGAAACACTCTGTCAGCTCGGTGAAAGAAGCCGAAGAGGGCATACTGACGGATGCAAATAGTAATAGTTGTGCGTAATAGAGAAAACAACAACAAAAAGCAACTAAAAAGAAATTAACAAACAACAACAAAAACAACAATATAGTTTATATAGTATATAGTTTACATAATAAATTTATATAAATATGTGTATGTAAAGTTTATATCGATTTAAGTAAAAAAAAAAAGATTTATTTTTTTATATAGAATTTTTGTTTTTTAATAATTTATAAAAATTAAAAATAACGATTTTCTTAAAAAGCGGCGCAATTACAATTTAATAACATTTTTAGTACTTAAGTAATGCCTAAAAGCGAAAGCAAACACGGTTTAAAGTAGAAAAATTTGAACGGCTTTTTTTTGTAAATTAAAAGCTTAAATTATGCGACGTTTACTAATATACATAAGCATATATGTATTGTAAGTTATGTACTTGCATATATGATTCTAATGTTATGTATTATGTAAATCAAGTACGGATTTCGGTTTTTTGTTTCTTACCATTACCCTCTAAGCGGCAAATTTACTCAAACTTAAATGAAAATGCATAAACAAATTTAATTAAATTTAGTATTTTTTTTTAATTTTTTTTTTGAAACTTACAATTAAGCTTACATATACATACGTACATATATATATAGTAATGAGTAATTTCTAGTTAAACATTAAGCAAACAATTATACACATTACATTTGTCATTACTACAATTGAAACAAAACTACTTCATTTCTCATGATTCCTAGCAATTAGAAAAATATTTAAGTAAAAAAAGATAATGTTTTTGATAAAAAAAAGTATATAAATCTTGTCTTCTTTCTTCTCTTTTTTTTTTGTTTTTTTGAATTATTAATTTTTAATAAAAAATCACGTCTTAATCTCTAATTTGAAACATTTCCAGCTCTTTTGCGCACAGAGTTTCTTTCACAGTTTTGTTACTTCAACATCGGGCTCTTCATCTTTGCTACCAAGGCAGGGGAAGTAATGCCATGGTTCACCTTTACCGAACTCTTCGCCCTCGGCAAGTGTATCGGGGAGTTTGCTAGAAAGAAAATAAACAGAAAATAAAGTAAAAATTGAAAGGTTTCGATGCTAGGTATTTCAAAAACAGCACACTTAAAAGGTGTGAAGTGTCTTCAGATATGTAGCCAGTATCACATTTGAGCTTGGTTAACGAGCTTGAGGGCTCTAAAGATTTGATTCAAAGTAACGCATTTATGCCAATAAGTCAAATTTTTAAAGTTCTTTAGCTCATTAACCAGATTTTATTGTAAAAACATTTTTGATCTAGTTCGGTCGAGGACATTTTTATGTATAACATAATAAAATATTACTAATATTGGGAACATCAAAAAACCCCAATTAACATAATTTCCCGGAAAAATTGCGTGGACCCATTTTGATATACAGTGTTAGGCGCATGAACTGTTACCAACTTGACACCGATACATCTGGCAAACCGATAAAGACAGCTATGTCAAATTCATACCAGTGACAGCTCATTATATTGTTTACAAGCCGCCAAAAGCATTTGCGTCTAAGTTTTATAAGTTTTCCGAAATGGATTTTAAACGTTATAGTGTGATTGCATTATATTTGGCTGGAAAATCACAACCAACTATTTGTTCGTGAGCTCAAACATCTCAAAGTGAATAAAATGTTTGTGTATCGTGCCATAACTCGTTATAATGGTACTGGTAGCGTTGCCAAACGCTATGGTGGTGGACCCAAAAAAAAGTGCAACATCGCTTGAAATGGTGCGGAAAGTGAAGGCTCGATTTGAACGAAGTCCACGTCGCACAATGGGAGGGTTTGTATGGAACGGCGGTCATATATAGTAATAATAGAGCTAGGCTATTGAAATTTGGTACAAATGTTTTTTTACATTAAAATAATAAAAATCTGTGAATATAAACAAAATCCGCCGACGGACACGCCTACCTTCCATACAAAGTTGGGGCGTGGTCCGATTTTTTTTTCAAAATGGGTATCAATTTTCAATAACTTAGCCCCGCTAATTTCAAAAATGTTAAAAATTTTGCGCTATCTTTTATAGTTTTCAAGTTATGAGGAATAAACGAAAATCTACTTTATAAAAACTAGATTTGGTTTGTTTGTGTATTTGTCCCTTATTAACTCGGAAACTAAGTAACCGATTTTAAAGAGGTTTTTATATTATGCTAGTACAAAAAAAGGCTAAGCTATATACTAAAAAAATGGGCGGTGCCACGCCCCTAAAAAAATTGACTAATCATATCAGCGAAACTCTTTGACGCAGATAAATGAGATTTGGTAAATGTGTAAAAGTCATCAGAACAAATAATGTTCACTGGACAAGTGGGCGGTACCACGCCTTCAAAAAAAAAATTCATCATATTTCTGAAAATATTTGTCGCAGATAGATATTATTTGGTACATATGAAAAGACCATCAGAACAAATAATCCGCACTAGAAAAATGGGCAGTGCCACGCCTACCAAAAAATTAACTTATCAATATCTCCGAAAATCTTTCATGCAGATTGATGATGTTTAGCAAATGTGTTAATGATATTATGACAAATAATGTCCGCTAAAAAAGTAGGCGTTTTCACGCCCTTTAAACATTTTATTTATTATTTGCATAAAAACTATCAGAAAAAATATTCCGCACTAGAAACTTTTTCATTGCAATTCTTTTGGCTCAAATTGGCGATCAAATCAAAAAAAGAGGACACAATCAAGTCGAAACTAATGTATACAATAATAGAAAATGGAAAATATTAAGTTATTTCATTGTTTTAAATTTATTTTAATCAGTTTTTTCATTTAATTGCAACAGCTCTTGAGCTTCTGGTGATAACTCTTTATATTTTTTATCACGTTTTACTCGGATTTGGCTAATAATCGGATCAGAAGAGATCAGCATGTAATGCAAAACGTCTTCGTTGTTTGCTACTCTAGAGCACAATCTGCTGTTGTGTAACCTAGAGCTTTTAAAAATTTTGTTTGATGCTTCCTGAGCTTCTTCGGAAAGACTAATAATTGGTATTTGAAGAGCTTGTATGATTTCGCTTCCGTGAATTAAAACTTTATGCACAGAAGGGGGCATATTATACCAATTATAATGTTTTTTGTATACCTTTCAATATGCTCTTGGCTTATTTTAAGAAAGGGTGAGTCCCAAGGGGGATTAAAAGGAGGAAACATACCCCTTACCTGTCACCCTTCTCTTAAAATTTTTTTTTTTTTGGAATTTAAGAAGACTGTAAGCTTAAAATTGATAAATATATTGTAAAACGTTGCAGAATGTAAAGAAATAAAAATACTTTTTTTTCTCAAAAACTGCTACAGGAAAAAATTCATAGAAAAAAAAGTTCTCAAAAAAAGCAGTAGGGACTTTGCATATCGATTAAGCATACTTGGCCACATATTATATTGAAAAATAATGAAAATCAGAAAATGTATTTTTTTTTTTTTTAATGTCAAAGTTTGTAAAATTTATCGATTTTGGCTTTTTGAGCTTAAATTTTCGAAAAATCACCATAATTCACCTATCATACATAAAAACTCAAACAAATGTTTTTTTAAAAGCTTAATGCTTGTACTTCATGACAAAATGCTATCTTGATATATTTCGATGCAAACGAATTAAAAATAGCGTTCCAAAAAAGTCAACTTATTTTGTCCAGTCAAAAACCACAATATGAAAATGTTTATAAAAAAAAAAGTTCTCAAAAAAAGCAGTAGGGACTTTGCATTTCGATTAAGCATACTTGGCCACATATTATATTAAAAAATAATGAAAATCAGAAAATGTATTTTTTTTTTTTTTAATGTCAAAGTTTGCAATTTTTCCATTTTTACCATTTTTTTTTAAAAATTTGAAAAATCACTATAATTCACATAAAATCGGCAAAAGAAAAAAAATATATTTTTAACAAAGTAAAAACAATATACTTTCTAACGATATGCTACATTAGTGGATCGGGCTTAAAACAAATTAACTAGAGCGCTTATCCAGCAGTTCCTAATTTTAAAAGTTCTGTAGAGCATTTTTTCTGTTTAAAGTCCAACTTTGGGCTCACTGTGTTGCTAAACCGAAACAAAATTTTAAACTTTTATAGTTTTTTTTTCCGTCCCTAAGTATTATCTGATGATTGGCGTAAAAATTTTTTAAATCCATAGCACTTTCAAATTTTACCTATTTATGGCCACAATCTCCCATTGTGCGTCGTAGTGGTAATCAAATGGCCAAAGAACTGAAAATATCCCAGCGAAGCATCAGACGCATATTGCAAAATGTGCGCAAGATAAAGCCTTACATGTTCCAAAAGGCACACGATCTTACACCAAAGCAAAAAAAAAGTTAGACTCGAAAGAGCAAAGGAGTTGTTACGCTTGCACGAACGTGGCCAATTTCCTAACAATGTGTTCTCTGATGAGAGAAATTTCTCGATCTCAAAATTATCGCGTTTACTTGAACGAATGCTCCTACAAGAATTCGAGCCTACAAACAGCCATCCGCAGTAATTTCCCATCTCAAGTAATGGTATGGGCAGCTGTGACCGCCGATGGATGCTCTCCAATCGTTTTTATGGAGTTTGGTGTCAAAGTCAATGCGATAAATTATCGAAAAAATATGTTGGAAGCTTCTTTGGAGTCGTGGGCACGCAAACATTTCGATCGCAGACCATGGACATTCCAACAAGACTCAGCACCATCTCATAAAGCTCGTGTGAACCAAGAATGGTTAAAAAACCACGTTCCACACTTCATTTCGTCTACACAATGGCTCTCGAATTTGCCAGACGCAAATCTGATGCACTATTCTATCTGAGCCATCTTAGAGAGCATGGTAAGGATATAACTCGAATTTCGAAAAATGGAACTAAGAAAAGTTGTTCAGAATAATTCCAGTCCACCCTTTATATTGCATATGCCTTTGTCTTCCATTATTTGAACAGATACTTAATTAGATTAGGCAAAAGCTAAAATCTAGGTACCGGCCATCCGTGATTTTAAGACAGTATCAGGATAATTAAATTATTTCCTTCGTATCACTTTTAGTTCTTCACTGTGAAGCTGAGACTTAATAAATCTCAAATACAATTGGAACCGATTGGCCTCAATTTGACATTGATATACTCGATATTTTTTCGATGCGCAGTTAATTTTAAACTTCCTAAGATATTATTTTCCTTAAAATTCATATAAAATTTCTACTTACACATTCATAGTCTCCGGCAACAGCAAACAAAGCGCAGCGCCTATCAACATAATGACACTGATGAAAATCGATGGCAGCGGCTTAAAGTAGGTACCCAAAAATATCACATAGGCACTAAGGAAATTAAATGCATAGCCAACAACATGAACATTAGCAACACCCTGTCCACGCACTGAAGTTGGTATAATTTCAGCAGCATATTGCGCCTCAGCATCATAGGCAACTATGCTACCATAGCGACCCAGGGCAACCATAATGGCAAGAAATACAGCGTTCGTCTCATGATCCAGAAAAGCAATCATGAAACCGGTAACCGCAGTGATAAGGCCACCTACAAACAATGAGCTACAAGCCATGCCCTTACGTCCGATATAGCGTTGTATACAGATTATGGTAAGACCCGCTGGTATATAAGTTAGCGAAGTAATGGAGAAAAGCGTAAAAGGTGAAGTACCCAAACCTTCCATGTTGCGGCCGGTTATATCAAAAGCCAACGTGATGATCATACTATAAGAGAAATGGTTTAGAATAATGCACGAAATTCAAAGATTTAAATCAAAAAATACCTCTTAATCATCAAAATTATTGTGAATTTACGTAAACGTGGCGTCTTGAACATGCCCAGAAATGTATCACCTGTATCTGTTTTCGCACGCTGTTCATCCAAAATTTTTTTACGATAATGCGTCTCAAAGTCTTCATAGGCTTTATCCTCCACAACGCGTCCATTTATTTTGGCAACATGTTTAAGGCATTTAACTGCACCATCAATTTTACCTTTTGTAATCAGCCATTGTGCACTTTCGCATAGAAATAATGGATAGATGAGTACACCCAATATGGGCAATGATGCCAAGAGCAGATATTGACGCCATGAACCCATCCATATGGCAAGCCATGGCGCGCTGAAGGTGCCAAAAGTGTAGAAGAATATTTGTACGATATTGAGACCAAAAGTGCGCTTATTCGGGCTGAGATACTCGAAAACTATGCGGGATTGAGATGTTGAGAATGTTATAAGTAATAGAAAGCAGGGAATAAAGCATAGTACTCACCTAAGATATAGGCCATGTAGAAATTTGTGTCTGTTGATAGCCCCGCTATGAAACGACTGGCAGCAAAAGCTGGCAGCGTGCGTATGAATGATGTTATAAAATCACCAAAACCGCCAGTGAGTGAGGAAAGTATCAGTGCCGGCAGACGTCCGATTTTATCGGCCAAAAAACCAAAAAGTATGGTACCAAATACGGAGCCAATGAAGAATAACGATTGTCCAACGGCCGATTTGTAGGCTTTGTCACAGACCCAGTTGAGCTGTAAGAATAAAAACATACTTAATATACAATATATAGATATTTAGATCTTAGACTTTCTCTAGTTAATAGGGTTTCGAATGGATTGAATTACATCGCATCGGAGTGTTACCATACACACGGAGAGAAATGAGTTTCATAATTTTAACTACACTCGAGTAGTAAAGTTAAATAAAAGTAACTAACACTAAATTTAAACATAAATAAACATGCGTATGAACTATTTGCTAGTTTCGTAAAGTAATATTTACAAATAAAACAAAGAGAAATAATAAAGCATTATTTACTCTAAATTGCCTAAATTTTCCTATACGTAGAGCAAATTATGCTTTCAGCCAGAAAAATGTATAACCATTTTTACTTTATAATTCTAGTAAAAATATTTAGGTTTGGACAGATATTTGCTTAATAAACAATTTTTATATTTATGTACATCTTCTTCTTATAGGTTAGTGCTAAAGAGGAAAAATTTCAAGCGCTTCTGAACCAAGCACTTCAAAAGCGCTTTTCCCCATATAATTTTAGAAGCCCTTACGCAATGATTTTTTGTAATGCTAAAGTAAGAACAGCATGGGTTCAAACCCAGCACGGGTGATTTTATTTTTATTTTTTTTTTGCTTTATTTATTTTTTTTTATTAAAATATTTTTTAATTCAACATTTTTTTATTTCACTTTTCTATTTTCTTTTTTCATATTTATTTACTTTTGTTTTATTGAATTGAAACTGATTATACAGTAATTCTTTGTAAGGCTGTAGGAAGCATTCGAATGTCAAATTCTGTTTGTAGCAATCTAACGAGTTTGTAAACATAAGTGAGTATAATGGGGGTTATCGTGAATAAATATTCCCGGGAAATTTTTCTCACACTACAATGGAGAATATACGGCAGTCTGAGAAAAACTCTACGGGAATATTTGTTCACGATAACCCCCAATATCACACGGACGGTCTTGGATACAAATCCTGGTGCTGCCATTTTTATACCCTACACCCAGGGTATATTCACTTTGTCCTTCCGTTTGTAACGCAGAGAAGGAGGCGTGGCAGATATAGAACAGTATATATATTCTTGATCAGCGTCACCTCCTGAGTCGATATAGCTATGTCCGTTTGTCTGGCTGGCTGGGTGGCTGGCTGGGTGGCTGGCTGGGTGGCTGTGTGTTGAAATACACTTTTTAGGAAAACTGAGCAAGATAATTTAATGAAATTTGGTACACTGCCTCCGTCGTCAAAGATAGCTTGGGGGATTGAAAATGAGTAAAATCGGTCAACGGACACGCCTCCCGCCCATACAAAAAATATATTCAAAATGCAATTTTAGGTGTATTTCTTCACGACAATGCAACCGTAAATACTAAAAATTGTAAGCGCAAGCTCTGAGAAAAAACTGAACGAATTCGGAAAAGAGGGCGTGGCACCTCCCATATAATCAAAAGCTTTAAAACGCTATACTGAAAGAGTTTTTTGAGATATTCAAACCAAATTCGACTCAGACACTAAGAATCATAAATAAAAGCTCTCAACAACAAATTGGGTGAAATCGGACAAGGGGGCGTGGTACCTCCCATATAAGCAAAAGTTTTAAAATGCTATACTGAAAGAGTTTTTTGAAATAATCCAACCAAACTTCACTCAAATACTAAAGACTATAAATGCACGCTCTAAGCTAAAACTAGACGAACTCGTACAAGAGGGCGTGGCACCTCCTATGTAAGCAAAAGCTGAAAACGTTTTTCACTCAGACACTAAAAACTATAAATGCAAGCTCTGGACAAAAACTGGGTGAACTCGGACAAGAGAGCGTAGCACCTCCCATAAGAGCAAAATTTTAAAAATACTGCAGTGTAGGGTATTTAATGTTTGGCCAGGCCAAATTTTACACCCTTACTAGTTTTTTTATATTATTGAAAGAACGCTTTTGTCGCATTACAAATAAGCGCTTCAAAAGGCTTTTTTACGTAAGGCTGCAGTCAGCTTAAGCGGGTTTACATCCTAGGAAATGCAATGTTAAAAAGAAAGAATAGTTCTTACGGAGTGGAGGCGCTCATTTGTAAAAAAGGTGTATTTCAGAAGGATTTTTGAAGCACTTCTTCTCCCCTTGGGTGGTTGTAGAGGTCAGACATGATAGTAATTTTAAGTTAAAATAATATTTTTCTTTCTATCAAAAGGATGGACCCTGGTTCGAATCCTAGTGCAATCAGTTCGTTTTTTTCTTTGTTTGAACATTACAGTTAGGTAAATATCTGAAAATATATAAACATTTTTACTTTATAATTCTAGTAAAAAAATATTTATGTTTGCTTAATATACAAATTTTATACCTGTTCATCATATAGGTCAGTGGTATAGAGGTTTAACAAGTTTGTTATTGTAATTGTAAGTAAAAATAATGTTTCCTTCTATCACACGGACGGACCCCGGTTCGAAACCTAGTGCTGCCGGGTCGTTTTTTTTTATTTTTTTATTGTTTGAACTTACTG
Source organism: Calliopum simillimum (assembly GCA_951812925.1). Classification (NCBI taxonomy): domain Eukaryota; kingdom Metazoa; phylum Arthropoda; class Insecta; order Diptera; family Lauxaniidae; genus Calliopum; species Calliopum simillimum. Next base: position 27,500,819 of record OX638368.1, read on the forward strand.
TAAGGTAAATATCAAAAAAAAAAAAAAAATATATAAATATCTTTACTTAACAATTCTGGTATTTATATTTGCACAGACATTTGCTTAATATACAAATTTTATACCCCATCATCATATAGGTCAGTGGTGTATAGGCTTAACAAGTTTGTAATTGTATTTTTCTATCTATCAAACGAAAGGACCCCAGTTTGAAAATCCTAATGCGGTCTTTGAACTTACTATAAAGTTCACTTATATTTTTAAAAAAAATTACAATACTGTAAGGTTTTTTAAAAATTCTGATTTTAGTAAAACAGTAGGGTACAATTTATTTAATTGAGGAGTTGTCACTATATTGACTTGAAATTCTAGCAAAGTTTACTAGAAATAAAATAGAACGAACTAATTTTTTTCTCCGTGTAGGTAACATTGAGTTCGTTTTTCGAAAAATGTGAGCCTCGGATGTTTTGGTTTGAATTTTCGTATATATTTTTTTGAACGAAAAACTAAAAATGGATTTTCGAAGTATCCAGATAGTCCTCAACCTCAAAAAATCACAACAAACTTTTACAACATAACACAGCGAGCCAGGAATCAAAATACAAGGTGGAGCAATAGTAATGTCATAATATAAATGTACCATAATTTTTTCAAATGACATGAAATAACATTGTGCTTTTACATTTCTCTTGAGGAAAGATAGAAAATTACATAGTTAACAAAAGACTAACCAATTTGAAGTCAGATGATTAATGTTTTCAGATAATCTTAACATAAGAACCGAGCTCGACTTTTTTATGTGCAACAAAATGGCAACCAATTCACTCTACACCATTATTTTTGATTCATATTATTTTTAAAGTATTGAAAAAACACTTTTGTTTTGAATTCGCTAAAGCTTCAACGATATTTTTTTTTCTACAAATCTTTATTAAACTTCCATTAATAGCTTATCTGCATTTATACTTGAACTCAGATGAAACTTTATGCTAATGTTATTGGCTACAGTTTCCTTGAGATTTGTGAAGGTTCATAAATCTTCTTGTTAATTGAAAGAGTTCATTTTACAGGCACACCTGCTAGACTTAGTTTTTATTTTTTCTAATTTATGAAATCAAAAACATATTTTCAATATAACAATCATGAGATTTTTTTCCAGTAGGTACTTAATCTTTTAAAAAACAGCCTTAACAATATATTTTGGCCAAGACTGCGGCCAAAAGTGCATTCATAATTATGGCAAAAAAAATTGCATGCATTGAAATTGTATTGGCGGTTAACTGATGGGAACCAGAAATGTATGATTATGCGCAAAAAGCTCACAAAAATAGATTGCATTTATTGTATTTTCATGAAAAAAACAAAAACCTTGAGTTGATTACATTGTTTATGTTAGGGTTCATTAAGAACATAATTTTTTACCTTATATTATGATATTGCTAAATCGTAGTGCGCAAAAAATATATTGGATTATTTTCCATTGTTTGATCTTAATTGTCTGAAAAGTGAATTTAAAATATTTTTTCTTAATTATTTGAAAAAGATTCTTTGAATCATTTAAAAATGAACTAAATAAATGGTGAGCGGAAGGTGTGGCACTTATTCTACAAGTAAATACATAAAACTGCTATATATAGAGATTACATAGGACCATTATGATTTTGAGTCGTGGGGTTTCTGAGTTGGTTTCGGATAATCAGGGTCTACTGAATACAAAAAAATACCAGGTTTACCAAATTCACTCTATCTTTCAAGAAATTCGTGGGGCTTCTCAGTTAGTTTTGGATAATCAGGGTCTACTGAATACAAAAATAATATCAGATTTGTCAAATTCACTGTATCTTTCAAGAAATTCGTGGGGTTTCTTAGTTGGTTTCGGATAATCAGAGTCTACTGAATACAACAATAATACCAGATTCGTCAAATTCACTCTATCTTTCAAGAAATTCTTGGGGTTTCTTAGTTGGTTTCGGATAATCAGGGTCTACTGAATACAAAAAAATACCAGGTTTACCAAATTCACTCTATCTTTCAAGAAATTCGTGGGGCTTCTCAGTTAGTTTTGGATAATCAGGGTCTACTGAATACAAAAATAATACCAGATTTGTCAAATTCACTCTATCTTTCAAGTAATTCGTGGGGTTTCTTAGTTGGGTTCAGATATTCAGGGTCTACTGAATACAAAAATAATACCAGATTTGCCAAATTCACTCTATCTTCAAGAAATTTTTGCTTAAATGTGTAAAAATCTCTTTTTTGGGGCTTCTTTGAAGTTATATCATGTTTGGAAATGCAAACAAAGACAGACAATTTGGGAGACGTATTGCATTCTTAGGTATATGGTAAGGGAATAGTGTCGGGTGTGGGCATCTTTTCATATGCGACTCATATCTTTTAACCAAATGTATACTATGCAGACATAGAAATATCAATGGAAAGCTAGAGACCTTAGCTGACGACTGGTGAAGAAAGTAAATTGATTTCGTCAGTTGGTCAGTTGGAAAAATTATATCAAAAAAATAGTGAAGTGATCATTTTTGACAAAAAAAAAAAAAAAAAAAAAATGTTTAGGGTCGGTTGTGGGCACCCTTAGAAAATCGGCTAAGAATATAAAAATATGAAGTTAAACGCAATCAAATGGAGAAAAAAGCAAAACTAATTTATTTTGGAAGCATTGACTTACACAAATTTAATAAATTCTGCTCAACGGCTTCAACAAAATCAGCGACAGTGAAAACGTCTGGCTCGAATGTCATCATGCCTGTTGCCCCGAAACCAGACTTGATTGTCGTTGGCGTCAATGCCAGAACTGGAAACAAAATACCGAGATTTTTTACAAAGTGGTATTCCACCTTACTACCCACACTTAATGAAAACAACTTTTTTTCTGCAATATCTTTAAAGTGCCTATTGGTTCTTTCTTTTCCACTAAAAATGCGTAAAAAGCGACAAGAATACAATTTAAATTTGTTATGTTGACAACCACGACGATATTTCAGTAAATCACATGCATTAAATAAAAAAAAAGCGGGGTGCCCACAACCGACCCCATTGGGTGCCCACAACCGACTGTGACAGCCACTGTGAAAAGCAATAAGCAAATTTTGCTGTGTGATTATTTTGGTTGGAAATTGTAATAATTTTACTGCATGAAAATAGATTGCATTCAGCTTTTTGATTGATTCACTTCGATTTATCGCACTTGGAAAATTATTGAAAAAAACTTTTGTGTTTACTTTCCCTTATTCAAAAATTGTTTTCTACTCAGCACAAATCAAATGCGTCTGTTTGCTACGGTATATGCACAAAAACTTCGTGCTGTCATAACACGCGCTTAACATTTGTCAGAACAACCGTATTTGTTTTCTGTCAAAAGTTACGGGGTAGGGGTGCCCACACCCAACCCATGCCCGCATGCGTCACTATTCCTCTACATGTTGTTATTATCAAGTAAGTCACCTAAGAACTTAAACGTATTTTGGTTTTTAAAGAGAACGCGGTGCCTCACCAATTAGGCTATTCACAAGGACAAACTCCTCTGTCCAAGAACGCTATATGTATAGATAGATCATAAAGCTTACTAGCGCCGTCTGTTGTGAAAATTTGCTAATTGTTTTTAAGTTGGTAACACACTCTGGTTTTGAGACATGCTACGCTAGCTACAATTAATAGCCGAAACATATGCAATCAATTTGCATGTTGACACGTGTTTGCGTCTGTTTGACTGTTTAATTAGTTCAATATAAATTTATCATATTTCAATTAAAAAGCTCGTTGGTACTTTCATTAGGACTATACAAGCAAAAAACAGTCAATAAACTATTTAACTTCATAGATATTAAATATTGTTTGGCGCCGCGCCGCGCCGCACAGTGTTTTAATGAGATTCTTTTTAACTTGCATGAATGCAAAATTAAGCGCGCAAGCATGAGCCTGCGAACGCGCAGCTCGTGCGCCTAGTTCCGCTGAACGCACTGTGCACGGCACCAAACAATATTCAATATCTTTTGCCATAAGGGCGGGCACAAAAATGTTTCATCGGATTCTTTACCTTTGGACTTCAAGGCTTTTGTTTCTGGAAGAAATTTTGAATTATCATGTGGAAAACTTGGATTGCAAATAAAAGCTTGGTCCTTTGTTTATGAAACTTTATAATTAATTTCTATTTTTTGTTTTTATTTTATATGTTTAATATTATTCAATAGAAAGTTCTTTCAACAAGTTATTTTTGAACAATCATCATCAAACAACTGGAGGGGTGTGGAGAATAGCCAAAAAAAAAAAATAAAGTAATATATGACACTAACCATTTTTCTGATATCATTTGCTTTCGATTAATCAAACCGCATTTGGATGTGGGTAAAAAATTAACTAATTCAGCTCTAAATAAATTCAAAAGTAATGATCCACGCCATTTAGTTTAGAATTTATTAAGAACAAGTCAGTAGAATAGACTTTGTATCTTCTGCGTAAGCTATGTATGACAGCATCATGCATACCATAAGATACAAAATTGTCTTGCAGTGCCACTAATCTTGCGATAAACAAACAATTGTGCAAGATATGTATGTTTTCAATAAAAGATAATGCGATACAAATATATACTATAAATTGTGTTTTTAATTGTTATTTTAATATATTTCATCTTGTTTTTTTTTTTTACGCCAACTTCGCAATAAATATCTTAACAGATGGTGTGTTTTGCTCAATCAATGCTTATTAACATATCTGTGGACATTTCACAAAATAACCTAACTCGAAATAAGACAATTTTCCAGGATTTGAATCATAAATATGAAATTTTAATATGCATCTTTTCGTGAAATTCGCTAATTACCTTATAATTACCTAACAAAAAAATAGTAAGGGTCTAGCCAAACATGGTCTGGCCAAACATGAAATACTCTACACTGCAGTATTTTGAAAATTTTTCTCATATAGGAGGTACCACGCCCTCTTGTCCGAGATGCCACGCCCTCTTGTCCGAACTCGCCAAGTTTTTTCTCAGAGTTTGCGCTTATAATTCGTAGTATTTATGTATATTTTAGTTGCATTGTTGTGAAAAATACTCCTAAAGTTGCATTTTGAATATATTTTTTTATATAGGCGATAGGCGTGGCCGTTGACCGATTTCACTTATCTTCAATCCCTCGAGCAAACTTTGTCGATGGAGGCAGTATACAAAATTTGATTGAATTATCTTGCTCTGTTTTCCCAAAAAATGTATTTTCACGCACAGCCAGCCAGCCAGACAGACGGACATGGCTATATCAACTCAAGAGGTGATGCTGATCAAGAATATATCTGTGGACTTTTGACAAAACAACCTAACTCGAAATTGTTAACTTTTCAGGAGAGCCTAAAAACTGATTAACAACTTTTCAATAATGTGGCTCAATTTCGTTGATTCAGCGTTGAATCTCCTTTTTCTATACATTTTTACTAATTTTAAAGTGTCAGCTATTAAATTATTTTTTCGTTTTGGTTCATAACACTTCATCGCACAAATGGCGCTAAGTTCAAATCTTGCGTGAACTATGGGACATCCTTATACCTCTGGGACAAGAAATCATAGAGACGTTGCGATTATACCAGTGGGAGCGTTTTTAAATTTTATATTTATTGCTAAAATCCTGGAGAATTGTCTTATCTTGACTAAGGTTGTGTTGTCAAAAGTCCACAGATATACACTTTTCTACATTTGCCACGCCTTCTTCTCTGCATTACAAACGGTAGAACAAAGTGAATATACCATTGGTGTAGGATATAAAAAGCGTAGAGTGCAATAAAATTAGTGGGTGGAAATCAGAGAGGAGGGGGGTGGGGGGGAGGAGGTTAAGTGCACCCTTTACAGTTTTTTCAATATATTTAGCGAACAAAGCAAAATTTCGATATGCTTTTCAGAAAGCTTTTGTAGAGAATTAAATTTGCTATCAAAATAGCTTATTTAACTCTCTGGGAAAATATATCCCAAAAAAATATACATATATATATCAACTCATTTTAAACAATTTTGCTTATTAAAATTTTTTGGGATACATTGTTCCAGTTCGAGCCGAAATGGTTAAGAATTAAAAAGAAAAAATCGAAACTAAAAAAAAAAAAAACCAAAAATTAATAATTCTTGTGTTTATTCTTTTACCTATATTTTTTTTTTAAGTCACAGATTGGTAAAGACAGCAATATGCAAAAAAAGAAAATATAATTTCCTTTATAATGTTTTATCGAAACATTTCTTAGGTTTAAAAATGACCAAAATATGGCTACTCGAACATGGAAATTTTGTTCATGCAGTCGGAAAAACTTTTTTACTCAAAATCAAGGCGTCTTACGAAAAAAGTTTATAAAGCAAAAAATACTTTGAATCATCCAAGAAATACGTGAAGCAATCCACGCTAAGTGTACCAGCTCTCCGATTTCGCTCAAATTTGGTAATATGGTAAATCCGGTGTGCAAAAACAACAATCCGGGAGGATTTGGTCCTAGTACTATTTGTTGTTAAAAAACAGGGTGTTGAAGTTGGCGTTTCTAGTCATTTTCATTAAAAGGGTGTTTTTTCAAAAATTTATAGCTTACACTAATGTCCCATTCATCTTGAAGTGTTCTTTTTATAAAAAAATATTTCTTGGTGAAAAAAATTTTTTCTCACCAAAATTTTTTACACTTAAAAGTACTTTTGAATTTTTTTTTAAAAAACCCTCCTTAGATAGTTTTTAAACTTACTTTAAATTAAAGTATAACTTATAAGCTTTAAAATGATGTATGACTCAAGATGGGATTCGGACGTTTAATGGAAGTTTTTGGCTTTTGAACGCCCGCGGACGGCAAAAATCTTTTTTTACTCAAGAGGAAAGCATCTTACGAAAAAAGTGTACGAGGCATAAAATGCTAGGAATCATCAAGGAAATAAGTGTGAAATTTTTTGGAAAGTTAGAAAAAAGATTTTTGTTTTTTTTTTAGTAATTTTTGAAAAAATTTAAAAAAAAACAAATTTTTCAAAAACTATTCAAAAAAAAAGTTTCTGAAAAAAATTCAAAAAAATCACACGTATTGCTTGGACGATTCTAAGAATTTTTTGCCTAGAACACTTTTTTTTCCTCTTGAGTAAAAAAAGATTTTTGCCTTCCGCGGGCGTTTATCAATTTACAAACTTTAGTGTAAGCTATAAATTTTTGAAGAAACACCCTTTTCATGAAAATGACTGAAAACGCCAACTTCAACACCCTGTATTTCAACAACAAATGGTATTAGAACCAAATCCTCCCGGATTGTTGTTCTTGCACACCGGATCTAGCATATTGCCAAATTAGAGCGAAGTCGGAGCTGGTACACTTGTCGTGGATTGCTTCACGTGTGAATTATTTGCAGAATTTTTTGGAACTTTTTAATTTTTTTTGACCAATTTTTGAAAAATTATGAAGTCACCAAAAATTCTGAAAAAAATCATACGTATTCTGTGGACGATTTTAAGTATTTTTTGGCAGATTCACTTTTTTCGTAAGAAATTTTCGCTATTTTTTTTTGGTATCAACATTTTTGGCATAAGTACACAGAAAAAAATAACTGGTTCTAAAATTAAGTGGGAACGTATTCGATTTAAAAACATGACTGTTTTTAAAACAAATATTTAATTTTTTTGAATTAAAAGAAAATTTCATTAATTTAATAACTTTGCATTTGATTTAAAAGAGTTCGTTCTTCAGTTAAAAATGACGACGTTTTTAAGTTTTTGAGTTTAAAAATCTTGTTTTTGATTTAAATACAAACTTCTTTCGCGCACTTTTGTATAGGAAAGTTTTTAATTTAAATACATTTTTATTTGATTTTACAACTTTTTTTTTGTGTGTAATTTTTTCTTTTTAATTTTTTGAATAAGCTATTTGGATGGGAAATTTAATTTGCTACAAAAATTTTTCTATGAAATATGTCAAGATTTTAGTTCTTTCGCTAGAAATACATTTACCGATTTCTGTAATAAAACCCTGTAAAAGTCTCACAACTACTTGATCTTCACTGATGATTAAAATTTTCATATATTTTTGTATTTGATTGAACATTATAAGTAGCCGCTTGTTTTAGCGGCTGCTGCAGCCAAACATTTTTTATCACTCACGTGTATAATCTTTTGGACATTTTCTTAAAATGATGAATTGTTGTCGGAATTAAATCACAATTTTTTTTTTGTTAGCTACAAAATTTTTGACATGAAATCACTTTACAATAATATTTACATGATGATTTTGTGTTTAATTGTGATAATCGGTTTTTAGCAGAATATATTTTGCACTTATTAGTTTGGCATTAAAATTTTTCTTTTTCAATTTAATAAGCGTCCAATATGCGCAGGACAAGATTGATTGTTTTCTGTTTGTGCCCATCAAATTCTTTATCACACAAATATATCACCAGGTATTCAATTGTTTGTTTTTATTTGACATTTCTTTTCACTTTTCTACTGCAATTTTTTTTTTTTTTTGAATTTAAACTAAATTTTATTTTACATTTCTATCACACAATTTTCGCGCTACATACCTCCGTTGAGACACTTTCATAGCCGCTCTCATAATTGTAAATCCATTTATCACAGCTTTCGAATTGCTCTGCCATACCATCTGTACCATCTGTCACATTATTATCGATGATATCAAAGTTTGTGCAACTTGGACTTTCTGCTGAGGCATAAATTTGACGTACTTCATGCACAGTACGATTTTCGAGTGATTCATGATGACACCTATGAAAGATTGAAAATTGTCACAATTGTCATTCGACTGTTTTTTTTTTTTTTTTCATGCCGCACGCTCACCAATGTTCCGGCGTAAAACTGATGATGGTCTGTGAGAAATAATGCATCGATGAGAGTATATTCGTATAGCCATAGAGTAGCAGCAGTATCAATTGATAACGATTAAAACCACCACATTTTTGGAGCAATGCATCAAAATCCATTACCATTTTGGCCAAGTAGTGATTCGCAGCTTTTTGACCGTTTTGTTCGGCTAGCGGTCAGTCAGTCAGACAGTTTGTCAACGTGGCGGCGTTGCACCGTTTTAGTTGTATTTTTAGAATTTGTGATTGTTATGTTGATGTGATATATTTTTTGCACTTTTCTCGTCCTTTCTTATGATTATTTAGTTTATGTTTTATTCTCGTATAATCTCAGCAACAGACAACTTGTATCTAGCAGTTACATGTGGACGCTGTAACGCTCGTTTGTGAAATGTTTCTTCGTTGTCTAACAACGTTAGCACTCAGGTGGCGGCGTTGGCAATGCTGGCGCTAGTGGAGATAAATTTGAAATGAAAAATAATAAAAATTTAAATGAAATCGCAAAATTAATAAAACATAGAGGGAAAAAAAAAAAAAAAATAAAAAAATCAGCACTGTACATGCGGCGCAAAACGAACTCAGCATGGGTAGAATGCAAAGTGGCATCTTTGAAGGTGTCTATTGTTTAGCTCGTGGCTGCTGGCGTTGCAAACGTATGTGTTTAGGCCAAATAAAAACAAGTCTTTTGTTCTACTCATTTATTTGTATAAATATACTTATTATTATTATATGTGTTTATGTTAATGTTTATTAAATATTTTATATATTTATTTTTTATTTTTTAAGAATCACGTTTTTGTATAATTTATATTTTTCAAGTTGATTATTTAATATTTTATTGGAATAATAAGTGTTTACCTATTTTAAATTGGTTGATTTGGATATTTCATTTCTTGTTTTCTAACAGGTATACTAAGGAAATACCGGTGTTCTTACATTTGCTACAAGTTTTGACATCTTCTGCGTATCCTTCAATTTGTAAGTAGTTGTTTGTATAGGAACTATTAACACATATTGAAGTTGTTGTTGAAATTCAAAGTATGTATTATTCTCGGAAATGTGCGACTGTTCTGATTTACCGAATTGGTCATTATATATATTTTGCTTTCACTGAATTGATAATCCTAAAAGAATTTCGAGCAAAAATATAAATTCTTCGTTTTAACGGCTGTAAATGTCTTAGGATACATGAGTTTTTGAGACAAAATGGGGAAAACTACATCTAAAAAAAAACATCCCAAAAAATTTCACACTTATTTCCTTGATGATTCTAAGCATTTTATGCCTTGTACACTTTTTTCGTAAGATGCTTTCCTCTTGAGTAAAAAAAGATTTTTGCCTTCCGCGGGCATTGAAAAGCCAAAAATTCCCATGTAGCGTCCGAATCCCATCGTGAGTCATACATTATTTAAAAGCATATAAATTATGCATTAATATAAAGTACTTTAAAAAAAAATCTAATTGGGGTTTAAAAAAAAAAAAATATTCAAAAGTGTTTTTAAGTGTAAAAAATTTTGGTGAAAAAAAAAATGTTCACCAAGTTTTTTTTAAAAAGAACACTTCAAAATGAATGGGACCAGTAACTTAGATTTATCAATTTACAAACTTAAGTGTAAGCTATAGATTTTTTAAAACACCCTTTTCATGAAAATGACTAAAAACGCCAACTTCAACACCCTGTATTTTAACAACAATTGGTACTAGGACCAAATCCTCCCGAATTGTTGTTTTTGTACACCAGATCTAACATAATGCCAAATTTGAGCGAAATCGGAGAAAATTTTTGAGCTGATACACTTGGTGTGGATTGCTTCATTCATATCCGAAAATAATCTCCTCTTTTATGACCCAGGTTTTAAGAAATTTTTTCTTTCATGTTCAATAACCAAATGTGGTGGAATATATTCCTATACGTATAAAATGAAATGCCCAATAGGTGAACAAAAAATTTTGGCCCGAGAGGGTGTCAGGAAGTTGTTTTATCTAAAAATTTAGGGAAAATCGAGATTTTCGATAATATACGAAGGGCACATATTTCAGAAGTAGTAGATGTATTTTGAGGCACCTTTCCAAATATTCTAGAGTAAAATTCCGAAAAATCGCATGTGGGTCGTTGCGACAGAATTGGTTAAAAAGTCTAAATCGCTCTTTACGCTCACATAACAAGTCCTAAATGATGTTTTTATGATTTAAGCCCTCCATGTCGAGTAAAAAACGAAAAACGCTAATTTTTAGATAAAAAACGTGATTTTTGGCGGTGTGCGAAATTTAGAGATTTTCGATTTTTGCTCGATATGGAGGGCTTAAATAAAAAAGCATCATAAGCAAAGTCGATTTATTTTTCATCAAGGAGTTCTTTTGAGTTTTTTCAGAATTTTAGGACATCTTATGTGGGCGTCTTTCTGTCACCACGACCCTGAATTTTACTACGTAGTATTTGTTAGATATCCCGCTACCTTGCCTTACGTGTCGCTAAAGTGTGCTCACATATCGCCAAAAATCGAATTTTTTACCCACAACTTAGCGTTTTTCGATTTTTACTCGGCAGGGGCGCTTTAATTAAAAAAATTATCATAAACAAAATCAATTGTATGGAAAAATCAATTTATGTTTCATCAAGAAATTTGCTAGAATTTTTTTAGAATTTTAGGACCTGTTATGTGGATGAACGTTCAGTTTTCTAGTTATATAGCTTCATAAAATATCTCAAAAACAGATTGAGCAATTTTAATGGTGAATTTGAATGCATCATCACAAAGCACAGTGTTTTTATATGGAATACGTATTTTTGTGCTATCTCGCGAAGATGATCAGCTACGGTTCGGGGGTTTGCATTTCTTTGACCATAAAACTAGTACAAATGAAGCCCCGAAAGCTTTCATCACACATATAGACACCCTTTAAGGCATTTCTGGTATTCTTGCGATATTTGGTAGTAGGGGAGGGGGGGGCTAGTGTGGACTGGGGGCTAGTGTGGACAAATTCAAATTCGCGCTCCGTTTTGAATTTTTTGTTTCTGTTTTATATTTTTCAAGTTGGTATTTGCACTCTGCATCACCAAAAAAAAATTCATTTGTTGACAGTTCAGCTTTCCATGATAACGTGACCGAACGTGTTTTACGCAGCAAAAAGTAATTTTTTTGTTGTTTCGTAATTTCAGTGATACTTCTAAACTAATTATTCTTCTGCTGCAGTGTTAATAGATAATACAACTAAAAATAGTGTTTATTTAAACCATTGAAATTATTTTTGAAGAACTTTACCGTAAGATTAAAAAAAAACTACTTTTGTTTAAAAAGACATGAAGGGGCTAGTGTGGACAACTGAAATGGGGCTAGTGTGGACATGTCCACAGCAGCTGAAATGACTCCAGAAACCGTCAGACCATTTCTAAAAGCAGTTTCAAGAAAGTACGTTACTAAAAAGAAAGAACGACAGATTTACGTATCCCGATTTATCGGATACCAGCGAAATTTACCGAAATGAAATAGTGGCAAAGCTGCCACAACCACAACAACTGTCGGAAACATCGCGATCAGCAAGTTATATGAAGTTTGAAACAACATGGACAAAAAGTATTTTATATTGGCCAAATTGTCACGATCCACGGTTCTGAAGATTTCGACATAACGTTTCTAAAAAGAAAGAACGACAGATTCACGTATCCCGATATACCGGATACCAGCCAAATTCACCGAAATGAAATAGTGGTAAAGCTGCCACAAGCACAACAACTGCCGGGAACATCTTGATCAGCAAGTTATATGAAGTTTGATATAAATTTCTCCAAATACAACATGGGATAGCAGTTAATTTTTTATTTGTATTATTATTTGTATTACATCATTATTTTCTTGAATAAACATGAATCTTAACTCTTTTTTGTATGAATTATCAAGTTTCTTATGGTGTCCACATTAGCCCCCAGTTAAATCAATGGTTGTCCACACTAGCCCCGTATAAGGGGCTAGTGTGGACAAATGTAAGCTCTTTTTAAAATGCATTAATAAAGCATTTATGAAAATAAAAAATTATAACTATTGATGCAATTATGAAGGCAAGAGGTATAAGTAATCGCTAAAAATTACTTTATTACAAAAATGATATATTTACATATATAATTTTTTAATTATATAAAAATTGTCCACACTAGCCCCCCCCTCCCCTATATTTTTAATCTGTAAGGAAAATTCTGAGTTAATTAGGGTATTCCTTAAAACGTGTAAATGGCTCGGAAACCTCGTAAACTCGTAATAATTGTCAAAATCAGTACGAGTTTTGACAGTTTTACAAGGCTTTCGAGGCTTTTACACTTTTTTAGGAATACCCTAATTATTTATACTAGAGTTCGCCTTGTGGCCGAAACTCGACCATTTCGATTTGACTATAAAATAAAGGAAAAAGTTTTTATACCCTTCCTTGGTCGATAAAACACAAAAAGCTTTTAATATTCTTCCTTAGGGTTCGGGTTATCTGCATCGGTGCAGCAGCTAAGTTACAATATGGTACTTTCCATTTAGAGGCGTGTAACTCCTACTAAAGAGCAAACAGTTTTTGATATCTTATAAAAATCAATCATGATATCGTGCTATATAGTGCTTACTCTATAACTATACCAAATTTCATAAAAACCGTATGCAGTATTTTCGCCGTTTTTTCCATTTAGGGACGTGGCACTGCCCACTGAAAACATAATGGTCATGTTATCGTTCCTTAGTGCCAATTCTATCTCCATACCAAATTTCGTTGAAACCGATGCAGCGGTTTAGCCATGAGCGTTTTTTTCATTTAGGTGCGTGGCACCGCTCACTGAAAAACATAATGGTCATGTTATCGTTCCTTAGTGCCAATTCTATCTCCATACCAAATTTCGTTAAAATCGATGCAGCGGCTTAGCCATAGGAGCATTTTTTCCATTTGGGGGCGTGGCACCGCCCACCTTAAAAAATATAATCCTATGCACTGCTCCTCCTTACAACCTTTCCAACAAAAAAAAAATCAAGCAAATCGGTTGAGATTTAGGTATAGAAACAGGGACTGAACCGACTTCGTTTGCCTATTTATATATAGATACAAATGAAATAAATTTAAATATGTTAAAAGTATGCACGGAAATTGCTGCTTATGTACTCAATTCCGACATAAATCTGGGAAGAAAAAGGTATAACTGAAGACTGGATTACAAAAACTTTATTCAAAATTCCAGAAAAAAGTGATTTCCCTATGGAAATGCAACGCTTCTACTCCCTCAGTTTTGCATTACATATTTGCACTTAGAAGATGAAAATACACTCTAGAACACTTTCCAAACCTATTGGTATCTTGTAATACCCAATTTTGTTCTACAGTGTAATTGATCAAATTGTTCCTTCTAGGGATATATAACCTTTGGATGTAGTACTAAGAGTATTCTTGGAGAAAAGGCACAGCTAATTATATCTATTTGAGTTCCATTCTAGACAAATCGAACACGTACAATGGCTCTAATAGAAAAAACCTATAAAGTTCTCCCTTCGTTACCTTAAACATAACTGAGTTAGCATTGCTACAGAGAGCAATTGCAAATTATCTACAAAATAATCTAACCATTCTTCTCACAAAAGTGATAAGATATTTATGAAATTTGTCTCAAGGAAGATCTTAAGAACTCGTCTAGTTCATAAGTTTATACCCGTATACTAAGCATGAAGTGGTATATACACTAACCCTTTACTACAAAGAAGTGAGAAGGCCATTCCTTAGGGGAATTAATATTTTAAAAGCTTCCCTTGTAAGGAAATGTCACAGAATATTTTTATTCTTTCGGCTAAAAAAACATGTGTTTTGGTCATAACTTTTTTCTCATCACAAAATAGATACCCAAGGGTTCTTAAGAAATAAATACTATGGGCTTACAAAAATTTTGGCGTTTAAAAATTGTCACTTTTTTTCATGGTGTAGATAAAATTCGCGTGCCAAAATCGATTTTTTTACGTAAAAGCAAGGCATCTAACGAAAAAAGTGTATAAGGCAAAAAATGCTTAAAATTGTCCAAAGGATACGTGTGATTTTTTCAAAATTTATTGAGATATTTTATTTATAATTTTTAAACGCCAAAATTTTTGTAAGAACATAGTCTTTATTTCTGAAGCACCCTTGGGTATCTATTTTATGATGAGAAAAAAAGTTATGACCAAAACACATGTTTTTTTTTTTTAGCCAAAATGGGCCTTCAGTAGAATCAAAAGTGCTCCTCCATTGGTTTTTCTCGGAACGAGATATCGTTTTTAAGAGTCTTTCTAAATTTTGAGTTGGTTTTGGGATGAATCTCAATTTCAACCTTAACTATTGTATATAGATATATTGAAGTACAAAGTTTGTCAAATACTACAGAGTTAGGCGCATGAACTATTACCTAATCAAATGATCATAAGTTTTTGTGTGAAATTATTTTTTATTGATTCAAATGACATAAATGTGTGGAAATAATCAAAAAAACTAGAATCCGGCTACTTTAGATTGATATAGCCACCTTTTGCCTTCAAACGGTCAAAAACCGAGTTGCATGCTGCACGATTGAGATCTTCCGGTATTTTGGCCCATTTCCTAAAAATGGCTTCTTTCAGCGCATCCATACTGGCATATTTTTTAGTCCTTACCTTGTTCTCTAAAATGGCCCAGATGGAATAGTCCATCGGATTTGCGTCTGGCGAATTTGAGAGCCATTGTGTGGACGAAATGAAGTGTGGAACGTGGTTTTTTAACCATTCTTGGTTCACACGAGCTTTATGAGATTGTGCTGAGTCTTGTTGGAAAGTCCATGGTCAGCGACCGAATTATTTGCGTGCCTACGGCTCCAAAGCAGTTTTCAAAACATTTTTCCGATAATACAATATATCGCATTGACTTTGACACCAGACTCGATAAAAACGATTGAAGAGCGTCCATCGGCGGTCACAGCTGCCCGTACTATTACTTGAAATGGGAAATTACTTCGGGTGGCTGTTCATAGGCTCAAATTCTCGATGTTGCGATGTTGCATTTTTTTTGGTCCACCACACCAGTACCATTATAACCAGTTATGGCACGATACACAAACATTTTATTCACTTTGAGACGTTTGAGATCACGAACAATAGCTGGTTGTGATTTTCCATCCAAATATAATGCAATGCAAATCCATTTCGGAAAACTTTTGTTTTATAAAACTCAAACGCAAATGCTTTTGGCGGCTTGTAAGCAATACAATGAGCTATCACTGGTATGAATTTGACACAAATGTCTTTATCGGTTTGCCAGATGTATCGGTTTGAAGTTGGTAACAGTTCATGCGCCTAACCCTGTAGTTCCGACAAGTATATGTATTAGGGATTAAAATAAGAAATTTCAAGAAGATCACAAAACGGTGAAAATGATTTTAAGAGGATTCCAAACAAATTTAGGAAATCCCAAAATCCCAAGATTCATTTTCCTGACAATAAATGCATGCAAATAATAGTCAAGGCAATAATTTGCAAACAAAATAATACCGTAAAAAAGTAGTAACATTTTCAGAAAAAGGCATTCCTTCTTAAAGTTCGAGAAATAATACTTAAATACTGCGCAATCTTTAAGCTGATTTAATCATCATCAAAGCGCATTAATAATTTTCTTCCAAAGGCTCATATTTTGAATAACTACATGTAATGATTAAAACGCTTATCATATAAGAGCCTATCATTATGCAATTAAACTAAAAGGCATTTAATCATTTTCTAATAATTTAATAATTAGTTATTTGCAGTCACATGTCATATCGCAATGGTAGCGTACAATTTGCGAACGTGTTCGCCGATAACTAAACATTTGATTTTTGAATTAAATTTATCATTTGAATATGAGCTTGGAATCTTCGCTTTTTTCCGCATTATGAATATAAATGTTTATTTATATCATTGTTTACAATTAGCAACAAGTCTGCGCTTCAAATACACCAACAAGTTGGCAGGCCGACTTGAGTTACCTGATTTAGTTTTAGTTTTAAGTTTGGCAACTTTCAAAATTTTATTTATTTATTTAGACGCTTTTCTATTTACACTAAAATTTTGTATATTAACAAAATAACAAAATTAACTGAATATTAAAAAAAAAAAAAAAAAAACACAAAAAAACCGCCGGCAGCAGACATGTTGACAACTTTGCAAAAGCATCAAGGGCACTGACGTGTTATTATAAAACGGTCCAGTTTGATCAATCGTCTAGCATAATTTGTTAGTGATATTTGTAGAAAATGCTCGAAGTTTTTTGAACTTTTTGTTTTTGCTTTTGTTTCTGAGAAAAAACATTTTTGAAGAACGCAACGCATAATTTCTTTTTGTCTACACTTTCCGAATTTTTCTGAATTTTCGATGGATGCAACAGAAAATTGAATTTTGTTGGACTCTATTGTCGTTGAGGCAACTTTTATTCCAGGTCTATTCACACTAACCCGCTTCGTTGTCTCGTAAATCATCATATCTAAAAGTGGTTGACCTTTCTATTTCTAAATCTATCGTTTGATCTCACAATATGTCTAGAAATCAATATAAGTATAAGTCCCATGCAGATGCTTAAATTCTTTAATTCTTGAATTATCTTGAGCACGAATTCTTCAGAACTTTATTTTGAAAATAAACTTGAGCTGAGCTATTTTCTGAGACTTATTTTGCTTACCTCAGAAACATTATTTCTTACATGCGATTATTTATAGCTACTTGGGAGCATATGATTAAACCAATTTTAAGGCCTTAGTATTCCATAGTTGTCACGTTGTCTGTGTAATTTTCATCCAATAATTGGGCGTTTTTTTTTGGTAACTGTAGATGACCGCATATTTAGTCTAATCATGCGGTTAATTTTAAAATCCAAGTTTAGTGTTACGTTCTAACACTGTTTTTGTTTGTTTTTGTTTACTTGGAATCTACTACTGCTACCACTACTACTACTGCTTTACCTATAGAATGTAAGTTATGCATCAGAGTACTTGAATTCATTGACAATACCCATGCCGCTGTCCGTAATTACCATCACAGACCGAACGACCGACCGCTGTTGAGATGTATATTGTGGCGCGTGCATGCCGTTGAGTCAAGTTATTGTAAAATCATTCAAGCCATGTTTCTTTATTTTAATATAATTTTTTAATAGCTTATATCAGTTAAGATCATTTCATTTATTATTCTTTGATTAGCATAATACACATTAGATGTTTCAGAATGAATGCGGCATACAGTGGGATAAAATCACTCAATATTAATCTAAGGATCGTGAAGTTAATGATTTCAAAATTGTTTTTTTAAAGTCCGTTTTGAAATTCTCTGTCAATCTCTGTGCCTGATTTTTGATTTTCATTACCGGTTTGCCGAAAATCGGGAAAAATGTACTCGTTAAAAAATAATTAGGATCACTGAAGTTGTCAACCATAAAAGGTGTACCGATTTTGAGATATAGATTCCCAAAAGTAAAACTGTAATTTAGCTTCACCACAATATTTCAATGAAAAGCAATTCCAATTTCTGGCTGAATGAGATCTCAACAACTCTTTTGGAGTACAATTTACTCTCGCTGATTTCGAATCCGTTTTTTCATTATGTCTGAGGTCGCCGCAAATTCGATTTCTTACCCCTTCTTTTGGAATAAATTCCTACATACTTGACAAATAGATGAAAGTTGTGCCCAATGAATCATATATATAGATGATATATATACATGTCGGCGCATTTGTCAAAATGCGTTTTTACCGATCTTCCAGTTGTATTATGTATTGTTATTTTTTTGCAACAATTATGTTTGTTTCTAATTAGTTTACTTGTTACTAATTTACCTGTAAAGTAATTGAGGTGTTTGAATCAAAGCAAACACTGATCGTTGCCCTGGGAGCAAAATAAACAAATTTATAAAATTTTTCAGATATTAAAAATTTGGGAAAACGAAAGAACGAATAAAATTTGAGTTTGGTTTTTGAAAATTAAATTAAATTCTTATTAAACTCCCAGGGACTCGATGCAATTACTTGCAATTTGTTGATTTTGCTGTGAAAGAATTATTAATAAAGGAAATAAAGAAAATGGAAAACGACACTACAGCTTCTTCTCCAGAAAAGGATTTTACAGCCTCCTCTCCGATATCAGAAGTGGGATTGGACAGCACTACTATTCAAAATTGCATAACGATGTTAATGGAAAAGCAGCACACACAGATTGTGGAATTAGTGAAAGCTTTAAGGCAACCAGTTAAAAATAAAATAAATTTTCCCGAATTTAACCCGGATAATGGTGATGCAGGTGCAAAAGGATGGTGTGAAACCGTTGAATTGTGCATGGAAGAACAGCAATTAACTGGAAGTTCATTAATAATAGCACTCAGCAATGCACTTAAAGGTTCAGCTTCAGCGTGGTTTTCGGAAATTAGCTATTCAGGAATGGATTGGACGCAGTTTAGAGATTTATTTTTATCACGATTCGATTGCGTAGAAACTGTGGCAGCTGTGTTAGTGAAGTTAAGGAATAGCAAACCAAAATCAGGAGAATCTTTAGCAGTCTATGCGAGCAGAATTTTAACATCATTAATCTCTCGTTGGCAGAATTTGTCGATTGAAGAAATTGCAGTGTCTACAGTTTTCGCTCATTGCTCACAAATAGAGCCTCGTCTTCAGCAATTAGTGTTTACAAAAGATGTTAAATCCAGGACTGCTATGCAACAAGAACTGTCAGCTTTTATGTATCGGAAACGTGCAAGTGGTGGTTCTGTGGAAGGCGAAGAATTAGAAGCGAAGAAGTCAAAAAGATTAGTAACCTGCTTTAAATGTGGCGAATTGGGTCATAAATCTTTTGCCTGCAAGAATAACTTTAAAACAAGCTCATTTAAAAAGAATGAAAATACTCCAAAATATAAGGAAGAAATAAAGAAAAGAACGATTCCAACATGTTTCAAGTGTAATGTAGCAGGACATATAGCTCCGGACTGTGGAAAATTGAGCAAAGGTGCTGAAGCTGCAAAAGGATATCAGCAAGTTAACCTCACTAGTATCAAGTCAAGTTCTTCACAACTCTTACATCATGGTCAGCATTTCAATTTTTGTTTCGATTCTGGTGCCGAATGTTCTCTGATAAAGGAAAGTGTAGCAAATAAATTTTCGGGTAAGCGTATTAAATCCTTGGTCACTCTTATTGGGGTAGGAAAAGTGGACGTGCACAGCACAATGCAAATTTTATCAGAGGTAACAATTGATGCATATAGAGTTGAAATTCTTTTCCATGTCGTACCAGATGATGCAATTAATTTTGACATAATTGTCGGCACAGATTTAATAGCTCAGGGATTTCTAGTTGAAATTTCGACTCAAAATTTAATAATCAAGATATCAAAAGTAGTAACTTTATGTGAAATTGGTAAGGAAATTGATAATTTTGATGGTGTTGATACAGATTTATCATTGAATGACAAGCCATCCTTAGTAAATTTATTAATGAAGTGGTCTTCGCTTTTTGTGGAAGGTACACCTTCAACCCGTGCAACAACAGGAAAACTTGAAATAAGATTGATTGATCCTAATCGTACTGTACAAAGAAGACCGTACAGGCTAAGTCCAGAAGAAAGAGAAATAGTTCGCAAAAAAATTCATGAGCTTTCAGAAGCAAAGATAATCAGACCAAGCTGTTCACCCTTTGCAAGTCCAATCATTTTAGTTAAGAAAAAAGATGGTACTGATAGGCTTTGCGTTGATTATAGGGAACTTAATCGGAACACCGTTCCTGATAGATTTCCATTGCCACTTATTAATGATCAAATTCAGAGGCTCAGGGGAGCTTATTATTTCACTATTTTAGATGCAGCTTCCGGATTTCATCAAATACCGGTGCATGAAAATTCGATTGAACGCACAGCGTTTGTAACACCTGATGGTCAATATGAATATTTGACTATGCCGTTTGGGCTGCGAAACGCACCTTCGGTTTTTCAAAGGGCAATTTATAAAGCTCTTGGTGACTTAATAAACACATTTGTAGTTTGCTATGTTGATGATATAATGATTGTATCACAAAGTATTGAAGAAGGTTTGGAAAGACTTGAAAAAGTTTTAGAAACACTTAAACAATCAGGTTTCTCATTAAACTTTAAGAAGTGTTCATTTCTAAAAACAAAAGTGCAATATTTAGGTTTTGAAGTAACTGCAGGAGAAATAAGACCAAATTCACGTAAGATTATAGCACTAACCAACTTGCCACCCCCTGAAACAGTTACCCAGGTTAGACAACTTGTTGGCTTAGCGTCATATTTTCGTCAATTCATTCCAAAATTTTCGCAATTAGCTGCACCTTTATACAAACTGACTTCGGGAAAAGGTAAAGTAGTATGGAAACCAATGTTTGAAAATATTCGTCAGAAAATAATATTCCATCTGACTAATGAACCAGTCTTAATTATTTTTGATCCAAACTTTCCAATAGAATTGCACACCGATGCGAGTGCTGAAGGTTATGGTGCTATACTAATGCAAAAAGTTGATGGAAAAATGCGTGTAGTTGCTTATTTTAGTAAGAGGACTACTGATATTGAGTCACGTTACCATTCTTATGAACTTGAGACTCTTGCGGTAGTGAATTCAATTAAGCACTTTCGTCATTTTTTACAAGGCAGAAAGTTTGTTGTTGTTACTGATTGCAATTCATTGCAAGCATCACGAAACAAAATTGACCTTATGCCAAGAGTTCATAGGTGGTGGGCATTTCTACAATCTTTTGATTTTGATATAATCTATCGAGAAGGAAAACGCATGGCTCACGTTGATTTCTTTTCACGTAATGTACTGCCACCAAAATCTTTATTGCAAAAAGATGAAAAAAAGTGTGTCAATTTATTGGAAATGTCAAAAAATTGGTTAAATGTTGAGCAAAAACGTGATGAAGAAATTTCAGCCATAATTTCAAAAATAAATTTAGACGATATTAGGTCCGTTCCAGAAGTTTTTTAGTTAAATTTTGAGTTAAATCTTTAGTTAAATAATTTGGGAGAGTAACAGCAAAATTGCTCTCAGCAAGAGATTTAACTACAAAATTTACTGGAACAAGATTTGGTCAAAATTTTGGTTAAAGTTTTAACTGTCACAAATTAAAAAAACATAAACAAACAATAAAAAAATAAAATTTTGTTTTTTTATTTTTCTTGTTTTTTAACATCACTTCGTCATCACTTGGATCGACCAGGATTTGAAGGCTTATATGGCCAGTAAAGCCCAAAGACGCCATCGCTTCACCAGTAATTTCCAATTTGAGAAGATAAATATATGCGAAAATTACAATTTTTAATTTTGGTTTAATTTCATAGTTTTCATATTTTAAGAATATGCATGTATTTTCATTAAAAAATAAACTTTATGCTAGCAAAAACACGTCCGTGGTATTCAAATTGTTACTTTTTGTAACCACAAAATATTCCAAACATTTGTATGTCTGCAAATGTTTTATCTGAAAGGGGAATCTGCTTGTAGGTCTGGTGGAGAGCACTGGTGTCCAAAAAGATGCTTTGATCCTGGCAGCAATTGCAAGGCCCGAAATTGCGAATCCAACGACGTTTTTGTTATATGGGTGGTTGACTCTGGACAAACGTTTGAGTTGAGTGTTCCTTCGTAAACCGCAAAAGTTCCAACATCAAGCGTCTGTTAAGAGCAGCTGCTACGAACATGATGAGTATCAGTTTATCGATGTCGATAACGGAATCTCTGCCACTTGAGTTGCATTTTTTATTTACGTTTATGGTCGATTCTCGTGGATTGGTGAAGCTGGAATTCGAGCGTTGCCTTGTTGCCTTAAGCCATCATTATGCATTTCAGTCGCCACTGAATTTAACTGTTTTGTCAGCTTTTCTGGAGTTCCGGCTATCATAAAAGATGTTACATGTTATGCGGTTGTTTATTTTTATTTTATTTTTTTTTCAACGTTTAATTTATTTTGATATTTTTAAGTCTTACCCGCACCCGCACTAACCGCACACATATACATTTTTTTGGCAACTGTCATTTTTTTGAATTGAACAAATTTTACCTAAAGAATTTCTTTAGGCAAAATTTGGTTACTTTTGTTTGAAGGGGAAATTGTCAGCCATGTTTTTTTTCGCTCTCATTTGACTAAATTTTGAATACGGGAACAAGATTTAGTCAACTTTAGGTAACAAAAGGTAACAAAAGTGAACTTTTGTTTCGTTCTGGAACGGAGCTATTGACTCAGATCTTCTGAGATCTTATGAAATTATTTCAGGTTGTCTTCATCGCAAAATTCAGCGCAATAAAAGAACTTATAGTTTACCAATTGTTCCTAAATCTTTTCGTTGGTCTGTTGTAAACCATGTACACGAATCAATTATGCATCTTGGGTGGGAAAAGACATTAGAGAAAACTTATGAGTTTTATTGGTTTTACAACATGAGAAAGTATGTTAGAAAATTTGTTGAAAATTGCATTGTATGCAAATTATCCAAATCTAATTCAGGAAAAATACAGGCACAGCTGCATCCAATTCCTAAAATTAGCATTCCTTGGCATACAATTCACATTGATGCTACAGGTAAACTTAGTGGCAGTAACAATTCAAAAGAATATCTTTTTGTTATGGTTGACTCATTTACTAAATATGTCCTCCTTCATCATACGATGAATATTGATGCATTAAGCGCAGTCGAAGCATTAAAAGCTGGAACTAGTCTTTTTGGAGCACCAGTAAGAGTGATCGCAGATCAAGGTAGATGCTTTGCCAGTAAAATTTTTCGAGATTTTTGTGAAAATAACAATGTGCAGCTTCATTTGATTGCTACTGGTACTTGTCGTTCTAATGGTCAGGTCGAACGGTACATGAGTACACTAAAGAATATGTTGACAGCTGTTGAAACGAAAAATGATAAAACTTGGCAAGATGCTATAAAAGATGTTCAACTCGCATTAAATTGTACAAAAAATCGTACAACTAAAGCAAGTCCTTTAGAATTATTAATTGGTAGAATAGCGCGTCCACTGTCATTAGTTGCTCTGGGTGACCAAGAGGAATACGAAATTAATATTGAAGAAATCAGAGAACAAGCGGCTAATTCTATTGGTGTTAATGCTCAAAAAGATAAAGAGCGTTTTGATAGTAAAAGAGCTAAAGTTTCGAAATTTTCGGTTGGAGATTTTGTTTTAATTGAGAATCATGAAAGAAATCAAACAAAATTGGACCCAAAATTTCGAGGACCGTTTGAAATAGTTGAACTATTGCCTGGAGATCGGTATCTTTTAAAATCTCTAGATTCAAATCGAACGTACAAATATGCTCATGAGCGCTTACGATCTATGCCGGACTCCAAGGTTCCTACAGAATTAGATTTGAGTTTTGATGAAGACAATGAGTCAGAATGTGCCAGTGTCGACGAAAATTAAAATTTTTGTATTTATGAAGTATAGTAAGTAGTTTTGAACTAAATTTTGTTAGTTGTAACAACTTGAGTGTGAAGATTATCTATCTTGTATGTTAGTCGTAAGCAAGTTTTCCTAACCCAGTGTAGCTGGTGTCGGATGCAGTGCGATGGAGCATCAAGTAGGTAATGTATTGATTAAGAAGATCTACTGTGACAAAGAAGTCAAGTAGATAGAAGAAATCTGGAGTTGTTCAGATTTAAATGTTTCAAATCGAAGACCACGTAGTTGGTTGAGAAATTAAAAAACAAAAAAGATTTATGGTTTCGTTGATTATGCTAAATTTTGTTAAACTCTTTGATGAAATGTAGGAATCTTGGAATCTTTCTTATTCAGAATAGCCGAATGGAGTATTTTAAAATTGTTGTTATTTTAGATTAAAAAATAAAAACAAAACAAAGCACACGAGGACGTGCGCTAGTCAGGATCGCCGTGTCGGCGCATTTGTCAAAATGCGTTTTTACCGATCTTCCAGTTGTATTATGTATTGTTATTTTTTTGCAACAATTATGTTTGTTTCTAATTAGTTTACTTGTTACTAATTTACCTGTAAAGTAATTGAGGTGTTTGAATCAAAGCAAACACTGATCGTTGCCCTGGGAGCAAAATAAACAAATTTATAAAATTTTTCAGATATTAAAAATTTGGGAAAACGAAAGAACGAATAAAATTTGAGTTTGGTTTTTGAAAATTAAATTAAATTCTTATTAAACTCCCAGGGACTCGATGCAATTACTTGCAATTTGTTGATTTTGCTGTGAAAGAATTATTAATAAAGGAAATAAAGAAAATGGAAAACGACACTACAGCTTCTTCTCCAGAAAAGGATTTTACAGCCTCCTCTCCGATATACATATTATATATAATTATATTTATATACATTGTACATCATAAGCTTTAAAATGATGTGTGACTCAAAAGGGATTCGGTCGCTAGATGAAAGTTTTTGGCTTTTGAACGCCTGCGGCAGGCAAAACTCTTTGTTTTTTCAAGAGGAAGGCATCTTACGAAAAAAGAGTACAAGGCATAAAATGCTTAGAATCGTCGAAGAAATACGTGCGAATTTTTTTAAACTTTTTTTTTTAAAAATTTTTGAAATTTTTTTTTTAAATATTTTTGCAAAAATTATTCAAAGAAAAAAAAAATTTTTTTTTTAACTCTCCAAAAAATTCCCAAAAATTTCACATGTATTTCTTGTTCGATTCTAGGCATAAAATGTCTAGTACACTTTTTTCGTAAGATGCCTTCCTCTTGAAAAAACAAAGAGTTTTGCCTGCAGCGGGCGTTCAAAAGCCAAAATCTCTCATCTAGCAACCGAGTCCCATCTTGAGTCACACATCATTTCAAAGCTTATACTTCAACAACCTGTATTATAACCACAAATGGTACTAGAATACTCCCGGGTTATTGTTCTTGCAACCGGATCTACCATGTTACCAAATTTGAGCGGAATTGGAGACAAAAGAATTTTCAGCTGGTACGCTTGGCGTGTATTGCTTTATATACATATCGTCGGGTTAAAACTACAACTAGACATCTTCATTTTTTGATATTTTGAGTTAAATATACATAAACATAAAGGAAAAATGGCTCTACGTCTCAGTCTAGTCAGTTTTTGAAATGTTGTCCCCATCCAATTTTATATAAGGAATAAAAAGCAGAAAACTACTAAATCTAATACAAAAATCGAATTTCTACCAACTGAAAAAGCGTTTTTTCTCAAAATAATAAAAACGTAGATGTCTAGTTGTATGTAGTTTTAACCCGACGATATGTATGTGACCTGGTCTATGAAAAGGGGGCTTACGTGCGAAATCAAGTTTTCGAGAAAGCAGCTGGAAATCAACTATAATCGAATCGGCAAAAAATTTGGGATATTTTTTTTTTTTTTTGACACCGAAAGCCTCTTTTCATAGGCTAGGTCACATATACTCGTACATACATAGATATTTTTTTGTTTGGAAATTTCAAAAAAATTGGGAATGAAAATTTAAAATAGGGCTCAAGAGATTTATAGAGATTTATGAAAAATTTTTAAAATCTCGATATTGATTTGGATAAAACATTATTGTTATATCCCAACGTGCGGCGGGAGATTCTTTGCAATTTTTCCCAGATACTGGTTTACGTGTGTTAGTTATATGTTATATAGATAACATGGAATATAATTAATGATAATAGACGATATTATTTTTAAGAGCGCAAAACACGTATTCTTTAATAACAAGCAAAAATATGCCTAAATATGATATAAATATTCATGACAATCGTAAAGAAAAAACGTGACCTTTTTCTGAACTTTTTTCAAACTATGCAATCCACATGATGCTAGAGTATGTTATGAAATTAGTGTTGTATATAGCGATCCTTGAAAAAGTGGGCGTGGTGAGCAGATAGATGCATAACTTGCGCACAATAATTGAATTAAATGGTGCTTAAATGTTGCTTATGCTTTAATGTTTAAAATTGACAAATTAACTTATAATTTATGTATTTTTTTTCATTTTAATTTGGCTGTTAACAGATTTAGCTAATAGTGATAATTTGTTGTCACCTCCGAACAATACTTATTATATGAGTCATGTAGTGTCACTTATGAACTGAGAACTTTTGTTTAGAAAACAATAAAATTGATGATCGTAAAAGTTTATAGATTAATTATCTTAGCGTGTAAATAAACAAAAATTCAAAATAAACTTTAAACAAAAATAAAGCTAGACGTAGAAAATGTTTTTACTATCAAATGTTTCATGTCTGTGACCGATTTCAGATAGCACAAACTGTGAAGGAAATGTAAGATGATATGACTAACTCAGTTTAAGATAGATGGTGTGGATTGTCTTTGGTTTATAGAACTTACTACAAATTAGTACAATTTCAAATTAAATATTGTTCTGCCTTGATTAAATTTATGAAACTCAAAATGTTAATGCAGTCTAGACAATTGCTGTAGTACAATACGGGTATTGTTAATGAAAAATCTACTTGACTATTAATGAACTAAATGAAAAAGGTAAAAGTTGTACCGATCGTGAATTGACTTAACATAGTTGCATCACAATTCTTTAACGTCGTAACTATGTCGTTATGAAATAAACGACCGATTAAAAAGAAGAATGTAATTAGTGTTATTTCAAATTATTCATAAAAATTTCATGTTCATTAATTAATTTTTAAAATTTTCTGATTAATTATGATTGCGGAAAAACAGCTTCATTATCTAAACTGTCATTTCACTTGTATTATTTTGGATTTCATTCTTTTGAATGCGGACATTGTAGTAACATTTTTTTATGATAAGGTTTTAAGGAGGATTTCTTTTTGAATTAGTAAATGACATCATAAATTTAGTTCAAGTTCTCTAACTCATTAAAAGCATTAAACTTTCATAAAAGTCGTACAACTATTTCGATCCCTCTTAATAGCGATTTTAACATATCTTTAAATCTCATTCGGCGCAATGCTGTCTGCGATCTTCCTCTGCTTCTGTTGCCCTGTTGATTGTACTAAGTAAAATCCCAAATCATGGAATCATTAATCCTTTGTATGGCGCTGAAAAAACCCTTTCAAAGAATAGTTTTTAACTCGTAAAATAGTAATGCAACCGAATAATGTTGCATGCCTGGCTTGTTGAAAACAATTTTGGCTATTCAAATCCATTACCAAAAACCAATGTTACCTTTTTCTGCTTTTGCTATGTTTAAATAGACCCCAAAGCAGTGATATTTGCACCTTTAAGCAAACACTTCTCAAGTTCGTGATGTGGTAGAAAAATAAAAACAAGTTCAGGTCCTTAATAATAAGTTTTTAGTCCATCATAAACGGCAATAAAAAACTAAGAGGCCTGGACACGGGGTAGGGGATAAAAAAATAGACCACTGCAGATCCTTGCAATATCCTCTTTCTAGTAACTTGGGGTCATATCCCCAAGAATCTGTGCTCAAGTTTTGGTTTTCATACTCAAGACCGTCTGGTATAAATCAAATAATCGAAATAATTTTTGAGGAATAGTTTTTCTTTAAAAAATAAAATTCTATGGTTTACCCAAAAACGTTTTTCACTAAGAATCAGCTTGAAACTAGCTCGAAGTTGCTATGACAAAAGATATTTTCGTCAACTGAAAAAATAAGTTAGCCACAAAAATATGTTTTTTGGGATTTTCCGGGAAAGTTTAAGGTTTTCCAGAAAACGCTTTACGCCTTAGATCAGCTCAAAACTAGCTCGAAATTTGTGCATCAAGAGATTTTGTCTGCAGTTTTTCCCGTGGGTTCGTCTGGCTGAAAAATAAAGTATGTCATTTAAAAGTTTTCTGGGTATATTTCCAGGAAAATTTCGAGTTTTCTGAAAAACAGTTTTAACTAAGGATCAGCTGGAAACTAGCTCGAAACTTCTCTATCGAAAAAGTTCATCGCCAATTATTCCTGTAGGTCTAGCTAAAATTATAAAGTTATCCATAAAAAAGCTTAAGGTTTCTCGGAAAACACTTTTCATTCAAGGTCAGCTCGAAACTAGCTCGAAGTTCCTGCGTTCAAAAATTTCATCGCTAACTCTTTGCGCGGATTCGTCTGGCTGAAAAAATATGATGGAAAATTTCTCACACAGCTCGAAATTATTGTTGAAAAGCTTGAAAATAGCTCGAAATTCCCAACCAAAAAACATCGAAATTCGTCACAACTTTATGCACCCCATTATTTCCCATAAGAATTCACGGAATCCAAAATTCTGTTTGGAACTTGTTCAGGAATATTATACGAAATTTTAGCAGATTTCTCTTTAGATTGGAAATTATGATATTGGCAAATGGGACAAAAAAAAAAAAAAAAATCACTATTGATGGTTTTCTGAAAATTTAATTAACCACTTAAATGATTCAAAATGAAATAAAATAGTGATGATGTAATGCACGTTGCAATTTTATTTATAAAAAATGTAATTATTTCTTTTTCATAATTTCATAATTTTAAAATGTACCAGTCATTATTTATCTAATACTAAAATTTCACTACTCTGTAAAAGAAAAATAAAATCTCCAAAATCCTACGTTTCCTTTTGCTGAGCATCTTTAATCTCCTCCTCTTTGTCATTCTTAGCGCCGATGCAGGGGAAGAAGTACCATTTTTCACCTTTGCCAAAAACTTCACCATCACTAAGAGTCTCGGGTAGTTTTCTGCAAAACCAAGGAAAATATTATCAACTTAAAAAAACCTAAATAAAAATATGCCAAACCCACTTGTTCAATGTCTCTGGTAGTGCCAAACATAATCCGGCGCCAATCAACATAATAAGACTAATGAAAATGGATGGTAACGGCTTGAAAAAGTTACCCAAATAAATAACATAGGCGCTGAGAAAACCCATAGCATAGCCAACGACATGTATATTCGAGATACCTTGACCACGCACGCTTGTGGGTATTAGCTCGGCGGCATATTGCGCCTCAGCATCGTATGCAACAATGGCACCGTAACGACCCAAACCAACCATAAGCCCAAGCACCACAGCATTTTGCTCGCGATCCAAGAAAGCAATTAGAAAACCGGTGATGGCAGTGATGATGCCACCAATCAATAATGAACCACAGGCCATGCCCTTGCGGCCAATAAAATTCTGCAAAAATATAATGGTCAGACCACCCGGCACATAAACGATGGAGGTAAATGAGAATAAAGCAAACGGTGAGCTGCCTAGACCCTCCATGTTACGACTTATGATATCGAAGGCGAGTGTGATGATCATGCTATGCATAGAAAGAGAGAGAAAGATAGTGAGCTTAGTTGAATTTAGAAATCTCACTCTCAGTAACTTACGATTTCACCAGCAGTATAATCGTAAATTTACGCAATCGCGGCGTTCGAAACATGCCCAAAAATGTATCCTTTTGATCGCGCATCTTTTCATCGGCTATCAGCTTTTGCTCATAATATGTGACAAAGGCTTCAAAGACACCCTCTTCCACAACGCGTTTATTACACTTGGCAACATGTTTCAGACAATTCACGGCGCCCTTGAAATCCCGCTTAGTGATTAACCATTGTGCACTCTCGCAAATCAGCAACGGATAAATGAGTATAGCAATGGCCGGTATTGAAGCTATCAGCAAGTAATGTCGCCAAGTGCCAACCCAGAGTGCACACCAGGGAGAGATCATTAAGCCAAAGCAGTAAAAGAATGCGGTCATGATGTTTAGACCAAATGTACGCTTTTGTGGGCTTAAATACTCAAAAACTATTTACATATATTGTTAATAATGATGTATATAATATAGACGATGTATTGTTAATATTCTTACCCAATATATACATTAGATAGAAGACTGTATCCGTGGATACACCAGCGATAAAACGTCCTACAACAAATAATGGCAGTGAGCTCACAAATGATGTCAGAAAGTCACCAAGACCACCGCTGAGTGTGGTAAGTAACAGCGCTGGTAAGCGTCCGAGTTTGTCAGCTAAAAAACCAAAAGTTATTGTACCAATAACGGAACCGACATAGAAGAAAGATTGTCCCACAGCAATTTGAAAGTCATCATCGCAGACCCAGTTTAACTGAAAAATAATATTAAGAATAACAATATGGAAGATGAGGCAAAAGTAACGTTTTAGTGTGAATTGTAACATTTTGGTAAAAATGAAAATATTGTTTATCTAAAAATAAAATATAGAATTAAGGACAAAAAGTTTAAAAAATTATATCGGTCAAATGAACACTTCATGAGTTAATGCGCATTTTTGCTTATTACTTAGTTGGCTTGTTCTCAACTAATTCCCTATCTGTCTAAAACATAAACATCAAAACAAAATGACATTTGAGGCCATTTGTACATTCTCATTATGATACTACTTTTGTTTCACTTTGTACTTATTAGTGAATAATAAGTAGTATATTATCAAAACAGTACTTTTGTATGAGTCATAGAGTGTGAAAAAGACTCGATTGCTTAAAAAAATAAATGTTGCAATCTGTGTCAACTTCCAGACTTAATAAAATGTTTAAGTAAGCATAGTCCAAGTTCCTTATTTATAAAGTCATATTGCTTATCACAAAAAAAAAAAAAAAAAAAAAAAAAACACTGAAGAAAGTGCGCAACTAGTACGCAAACCAGAGGATATGAAATTTGAGTCCAGACTTTAATAAAAACATTAAGGAAAACAAAAAAAATTAATCAGCCGATAGAACTCAGAAATTATTAAAAAGTTGTATAAAAAATATCGATTACCATCGATATCGCATCGAAAACCATCGAAATGAACAAAAAATCTTTAAAAATCAAAGGAGAACGATCATATATTATCGAAAACCATCAAGTGCTATGTAGAAACATATGAAAATTCGATAATACTCGAATTGTAGACAACGAATTGAAAAAAGTTCCAAATTGTAGAATTCTAAGTAACAATAGGTCGAAATACATAGCTCAAGAAAAGTATCGTATAGTAAAAAACAGCGAAAATTGTTGCATGAAAAACATCGAAAAAAATAACAGTTAGTTTCGAAATCCATCGAAATTATCTCAGAGTCTATGAGACTATCTGATATGTATTCGGTGATTCAAGCGGATAGCAGAGGCGGCCACGTTGATAGCGGTGAGCGATACATCATCTATTCATATGTCCATTTACATCGACAGTCAAGATGACATCAAAGCTTTACAAAATAGGGTTATAAGATCTGCGGTAGTCAGCAGTTGTCGTAGAGAGCTTCAGGTTCTTAATGAGCAACACAATTTACAACTGTGCTATCCCAGGAAATGAAAAGGCAGATGAATTAGCTAGAAAAGGCTCATTGATGCTCACAAAGTATATTGACGACAGCGTCAAACCACCAATGTCGTATTATTTCAAGAAAATTTCAGACAAAAGGGTACTGGAAATGATGAGCAGATGGGGAAGATCGACTATCAAACGATTAAAACTATTTATAGCGTTATTAAAATTAAATTCAGTAAATTGCGTCTTAAGTGCAATAAAATAGAAATAAAATCATTTATAACGGTTGTTACAGGATTAAATGATTTATGCAGGCACTAAAAACAAATGTGTTTTGAAACAGACGACGTTTGTGGATGGTGTGGGGACTGTGATGCAGAAGAGGACGATCAGTGCTCTGCGCTTACAAAAACAAGATTTAAAATATTTGGCTCCTTCTTTTTCAGGAAACGTGAGATCTTGCAGACATAGATCCGACTAAAATCCTCAAGCACATCAAAGCATCTGAATGGGACAAGAAAACGAGAATCACAGCACAACAATCAGTGTCTAAGCTAAAATATGATTATGAAATTATATAAAATGAGGACACCTACACAAACAAAAAAATGATGGTAAAATTAATTATAAATTTTGTATTCTATAGCTTTTCCAATTTTCTATAGGAAACAAATACAACAATTCAAAATTTCGGAATCAGCTTTACTTTTCTACAGTTGAATTCAACTGTACATTTTGTATTCCATACATTTTTTTTACATATGAGTAACATTTTGAATTGAGTTCTTAACAGGTTCATTAACAGGTACGGTACTATTTTTACAGTAATTTTACTGGACTGTACAGTCAATTTAACCTTTACTGCGGGTTGGTGCAATTTCTATCGTTGAATTCGGTTGGATTGACCGGTATATATTTAGAGAAAGAATGCGTACAGCCATCAAAAGGAGGGATCCCAATGAACCAACAATATGATCTAAATGGAAGTCGGCTTGTCTGCTGACGACACCCTCATAACCTATGAAATTGTATCGAAAAACTTTAAAATGTCGAAGAAGAAAGTATCGAAAAACATCAAATAGTATCGAGTAATAATATAGAACATGATCATTGTATTGATAAACATCGAAACAGTGAAAAGTTCCGAGTTGTTTCAAAAAAATTCAAAAGTATAGGATATATATCGAGCCCTATCAGCCAAAAAGACTTAACCGACAAAAAGGCTATTTTTACAGTAGAAGGTTTTTTGCATTATCTTTGTTGCACACAGTTTGAGGCAAAAACCAAAATTGCTTTCGCTTTAACTCCACAACATTGATTTTTGAAGTAATAAAATTTGGCTGGAAGATGCGTTTGAGCGCGAATTATCGATTTCTATCAAAACTAAAATCTGAAATCGTGTCGGTTTAGTCGGTTATGATCAGTCACGATCCCACATCTATGACTTGCAAATGATTTCAAAAAACAAGAAAAAAAAGCCAACTCAAAATAATTGAAAATTCGATATTGATGGACATCGAAAAAGTCGAAAAGTATCGAGGGATTTCAAAAATATAGGAAAATGTTGAGTGACCAGGGGCTGAATGCCGCATCAGTGAACGTACAATACGTGACCTAAAATCATGTATTTGGTAATGCGAAATACATGTGAAACATATGACTTTACGTCACGAATTGTGCGTTCAAGGACGTGTCGATTCGACCCCAGGTCTTCATCGTATGACTTGAAGAGGAACTATTGACAAAATTACTTTATTCGGGAATGGAAAGATCTCCAAGCTTTATCTAGGAGAAATTATATGAAATTAGTTTTGACACTAGGTCACAAAGCACTTGAAGGCAGTAGAAAAACTAAAAGACCATCTTACTAAGAGACAGTACTGCAAGTCTCTCATAGCCTTAAAAACGCTTCAGCGAAGTGACGTTTAAAACCATTGAGGATATCGAACAGAAATAAGTAAAATCAAAAACTATCGAATAGTATAGGAGAACATCGAAAAAAAAAAATTCTAAGTATCTGACAGTATCAAAAACATTGAAAATTCTTGAGTTATATTAAAAATATTAGAAAAATAGTCGAATAGTATTGAAAAACGTTGCAAAATTTGAAAAATAAAATGTATTGAAAAGCTTAGAAAAAACCGAAAAAATCTGAGTTTCAAAAATATCGAAAACTGTTGAGTGATATACAAACACAACGAAAATGTCAGAAGAAACAGACAGAAAATGATCAGAAAACATCAAAAATTTATAAAATTTTAAATGAAACAAAAAAAAAAAAAAATAAAAAATATCAAGGAAGTTGATGACTTTCGAATGGTAACTGCAAAAGTGTCCAATTTATCAAAAACCTTCAAATACTATCGAACCACACCAACAAAAATTACAAGATATCGAAAAAATCATTAGTATCGTAACTTTAGAACAACTATATAAAAGTCGAAAGAATTTTTAAAAGTCGATAAAAAATTTAATTTTCGATTTAATCAAACTAAACAAATTAAATTAAATTAATCAATTTAAACAAACTAATAAAAAATAAAAAAAGGTAACTTCTTATTTTGTACAGTACGAGACAAAATTATCAAAAATTATCATAGAATAAATAAAATACCTAGAAATTATTGGCATACCATAGCAATAGTATTTGTTACAAAAGAAATAAATAAAAACATACCTTTAGGAGCTAAATTTTGTTAAACTCACCTCAGTAGAAATACTCTCGTAGCCGTTCTCATATTTATAAATCCATTCATGACACTTTTCATCAGCAACATCATCATAGTCTGCTGCAATTGCTACGCCATCAACAATATCCTCCAACAGGGTGCACGAAGGATCTGCAAAACTTTGATACACTTGACGTATTTCATCAAAACTTCGATTACTGAGTTTCTCATGATAGCACCTAAGAAAGAATTGATTAAAAATTCATTATATCCAGAGTTGATATCGTTTTTGCTTCAGTCTTATATCCGTACCAATGATCTGGCGTAAAAGTGATGATGGTCTGTGTGAAATAATGCAGCGATGATAGAATATTCGAATAACCATAGAGTAGCAATAATATAAATTGATAACGTCCATAATTGCCACATTTCTCTAAAACTGCATCAAAATCCATAATTTGGTTAAAATTTTTGTATATGAAATTTTTTGTGCTTTACATACATATATATAGTATATATGCATGTGTGTGTATGGGTATAGCCAATTTGTGCCAGAAACAACTGCTTTTATTAAAATCTAAACTATAACTGACATCTAAGCGAATGCATTTGTTTAAAAGAAAGCATGTTTCTTAAATGATTTTTTCTTTTTTCTTTACAAAATGAAATATAAGTAACTAATAAATGTTTATCTGGCTGGCTTTGGTCGTCGACAATAATAAAAAAATGCATATTCAGATACTGACGTACATATATATTATATTACCTGTTGCTGTCTAAACACACATTTGTAATCCAATCTCTAATTAAAATATTTATTTTTCAAATGCTTAAGCCCAAAAGTAAAGTTAATTTCATTGCACTCTGGTGTTGGAAAGTGATTTCATTTCATTTCATTAACTAAGCCCGCGAGTTTATCATGGTTGGAATGCGTAGGATTGACTTTCCAATTCGCGAAGTCTCGGCAGTGATACACCTGCCCAATGATTTGGGAAGAAAGTCAAATCGAACATATTCATAGTGACTGCAAAACAGTAGGTAAGTAGAAAGAATGGGGAGGCACTATGCACCGTGAGAAGTTGAAGCATAAAGACAGTATCCAATAATACAGTTAAAGTCATAAAGTAATATATCATCAGATATAAGAAGGTAGATATCTCGGAACAGGTTATAATAAAATGATAAAAACCAAGAGTGTTTTCGAGAATGTCGTTAAAGAGATGTACTGAAAAATTTAATGAGTATAGAAAATACCGGATTTTCGATATCTATATATTAATACGCAAGACAAAAACTTGTCCATCTTGTTTTACTATATTAGAAATGAAGTACCACTTTAAATTATACACCATTAGAAAGATACTTGTGTGTAGGTTTGCACAAAGTTAAAATTATGTTAATATTTTGACTTTAAGCCATGTCAAATTAAATACTTATTTTTCAATATTAGCAACAACTAGTGATGAGCAAACCAAGACCAAGACCAAGACCATAGCAGTCTTGGTCTTGGTCTTGTTCTTGCACATTGAGTCTTGGTCTTGGTTTTGATATTGAGTCTTGGTCTTGATCTTGCTCATTAAGTCTTGGTCTTGGTCTTAAAAAAATTTTCAGAGATATTGAGTACTCAAAACCATATATTTCCAAAGCAGTTGGGTTTTTAAGATGCCAAAACTCAAATCTGGAGATGATTTTATCATCAAAACGGGCGTGAAACCAATTTTAACTATAAATTAGCAAGACTGAAAAGCAGTCTTGGTCTTGACAATTATCGTGAGCAAGACCAAGACTAAGACCATAGCAGTCTTGGTCTTGGTCTTGCAAAAATATCAGCATCTTGGTCTTGGTCTTGGTCTCGCAAAATTAGCAAGACCAAGAACAAGACGCAAGACCAAGACTAATTTTGCTCATCACTAGCAACAACAAAATACACGGTCATACAGAGCCGAAAAATGAATAAAGCAGAAAGAGAAAGGCAAAAAGTATAGCACTGACTGTTTTTTGTTTTTTTATATGTATTTCGCTAAAAATCTAAAAAGTACCAAAATTATTTGTGGTCGAATTTTGACCACTGGGCGGTTCTAGTTCTAAGAATTGTACAATGATGCAGGGAGGGTATAGAACCCAAGTGCATTTTCTCCAACAAATTCGATCCTGAGCAATGGTTTTTTATTCTTTTATTCCAATACTTTGAAGATTCTGTGATAGGATTCTCCAACAGTCTTAACCGTGTAACTTTTGATCTATCAAATTCTTTTAATACTTATCTGAACATTCCCTCCATAGCCAGAAAGGTACTAGCATTTTTAACTGTAACTTGGAGTCGAGCTTATTGCAGACAACGACACAGAATCTTATGTGAGGCGTAATCATTTGAACAAAAAGTTTGAGTCTAGTTTGTGGAGCGGTGATACTAGCTGAGGTACCCTTATCTAACAAAAGAAGTCGTTTGTTAATTTCCTAACGATTTTTTAAGAAAACTTTACTTGAAGGTCTTCCGCAACGTATTAACGGACTCTAATTTAAAAGCAACAGCGGTACCCACAAATACAAATCTTCATCATACTCAATGGTGCGGTGGGAATCGGAGGGATAATTTCATATATTACTGGACCCTCGAGCTAAGGTATCTTTGAAACAAGCTTTCTTTAACTCATCATCATACTTAAAGTAGAAGATAAAAAAGAAAATGTATGGGTTACAAGTCTTGGAGAAGAACATTTGACAAGGAACCTTACAATTAATGTTTAACTGGATGTAGTTGAAAGCCTTTATAAAACTTTATTTGAGAATGGAATGATCTCCAAGCTTTATCCAGGAGGAGTGATATGACTCTAAATTAGACGGCAGGTCACATAGCACGTGAAGGCAATAAAAGGACTAAAAAACTATCTTCCCAAGAGAAAGGAAGCGATGAGATAATTTCGGTTATTAGTGGCTCCTATAGCCATTGATTTGAACTTTTTTTAACTCATTATCATACTAAACGAAGAAAATAAAAGTGGAAAAATACAGAGGGTTCCCGGTCTTCAACGGTATACTTGGAGAAGAACATTTGACAAAGAACCTAAAAACTAATTTTCAACTAAATGAAGTTAAAAGCCTTTAGAAAATCTACTTTGTTCGGGAATGGAAGAATCTCCAAGTTTTATCCAAGAGGAATAACATGATTCTAATTTTGACAACAGATCACAAATCACGGGAAGGCAATTAAAGGACTTAAAGACTATATTCCCAAGAGAATGGAAGCGAAGAAGTTATTTTGCTTATTAGTGCCCATCAATACTCATCATCATACTCAACGTAGAAGATAAAAGTGAAAATATATAGGCTGCAATGAAAACGACATAGAGTTCCATGTCTTCAATGCAAGACGTGGACAAGATTATTTGACTAACGCTCAACTGGATGGAGTTGGAAGCCATCGGAAAAAATTACTTTATTCAGAAATGAACGGATCTCCAGACATTATCCAGGGAGAGTAATACAATTCTTTTTTAGACACCACACAGTCGCAAATCACTTGAAGGTATTTAAAAGAATAAAAGGCTGTCTAGCCTAGAGAAAGTATTGCAAGACTTTCATAGCCTAAGGAGCCCTTCAGCGCTGTGAATAATAGTTGAAAAGCAAAATTTATTCGGGATGGGAGTATGTCAGCCTGATCAACTACTAGGGAACTTCACTGCAGACATGGTTAATTAATACATAACGCGTTAAGTTGGAAACTATTTTAGATCTCAAGAAAAAAGATATGCAAATCAAAAGATGAGTTTGGTATACAAAGATTCCTATAGACGAAGTATGAGTAACGTAATTGCCCTGCCACGAGTGCCAGAATTCTAGATCGCAACGACTTTGAGCAAATTACTCACATGGTATTTATGAGTCTGCAACAGTTTGGAACTGTTTTAGTAGGAAAATAGGCCTTTTAGATTTTAAAAAATATTAATGATATAATTCTTGTTTCCAACACTGTTTTCTATTGCAATTTAAATGAAAAGCGCAATATTTTCAAATCTTTGAAATCAAACAAAAATTGAAAAAAAAAAAATTATTTTTTGGCCGCACGCGCAATTTCGAAGTTGCTACGAGTATTCGCACTTGCTCTATTGCTCTAAACTGCTTCAGTTGAATGAACGTGGAGGCATTAAGTCAACACTTGTAGTTATTTACTTAAAAATAAAAAAAATAAATAAAAAATCGTACCTGACGAGACGAGAACGGTGCTGGTGCTGACGTTTTCTTGAGTTGACACCCAGTAGTCAATTGTTGCCTTATCTAAAATAAACAAAAATTTATTAAACACGACACTTATTAACGCAACGCTGCACATTGGGTTAAAAGGAGCAAAAAATGTATTAAATTAGTCGCAAATATTCTCATAATTTATGACATCATATCTCTGTGGCATTTTGATAAAACAATCTAACTCGAAATAGCCAACTTTTCAGGAGAGCTTAAAAGCTACTCAACTGCTTCTCAATAATGTAGCTGGATTTGGTTGAAACAGCTTTAAGCCTCCTATTTAAAAACGTTTTAACTAATCTTAATCTGTCAGCTTGAAAACTGTTTTCTTGTGGTTAACATCACTTTACCGAACACATGTCGGCAAAATTTAAATCTTGCGTGAATTATGGGACACCCTTATATTTCTGAAACTAAAAATCACGGAGATGTTTTCACCAAAAGAAGAGAATTTAAATTTTATATTTATGAATTAATCGTGTAAAATTGTCTTATCTCGACTTAGCAATCTCAATCTAAGTCAAAAGTCAACAGATATTAAAATAGATAAAATATTACATCATTCAACCATTTACCCAGATTGTATTTCCGAATATGGTCCCCAGAAGAAAAGTTTGGCAATATATCCGAGTCTGTTTGTCTTTTAGTTCATCTGCCTATCCAAAGCTAAATAATTCGTTGACAAATCCAGCTTGGTTTGATTGAAAATGAGCAAAATCGGCTGAAAAATATGTCAAGAAAAGCTTTATTTGGGAGATATGACAAATTTTCTTCTAAAGAGGGCGTGGTTCGGCACATTTTTTCTATGAACGTTAAATATGTTGGTGTCTTTTACTTGTGAATCAAATCTTATCCATCTGTATTGTGTAGTTTCAGAGAAATGTTGAATTTGGATAAGTAGGCGCGTGGCAAGCATAATTTTCATAGTGATTTATATTGTTACGAAATTTCCTGTCTCTATGACAATAATTTCAATCTCTTACTGTTTTCTGAGTTCGATCACTGGATTGTGTAGCAATCAAAAACACACACTTTATTTAGCTATAAAATGGTTTATTTAAATCATAAATGTTTATTTTCACACGGTACAATTGTTTATTTCACTATTTATTACATTCAAAATCTGATATTACAATTAGCACTTTATTTACTTTCACTGGCACTGTGTGTACAACTCTTTCACTTTATTGCTTAAAATCAACTGTGTTGCAACTCTCATGAACAGCTCCTTTTATACCCGGATGAACGTTCTAGAATTGCATTAGCGAAACATCTGGCAACATCTCGTTGATTCTTTCGGCTAATAGTTTCCTGACAAAACTTGGCATCACTGTCAAGTACTCTTGTGACGTCACTGGTTCTATTCTTGAAATGTCGCGAAGTTTCTTTTCATGTGTTGTTATTTTTCGTCACAATATTTCTCTTGGCACATTTTACATGTGTACCAAATCTCATCCATATACGGCAATTTGTTTAGTTTTATGCTGAATGAAGTTATAAAGTGGGCGTGGCACAGTCCACCTTTTCAATGAAAGTCACTTTTGTCGGTGATTTTTAGATATATACGAAATTTATTACATATGCGTCAAATAGTTTCTGGATATATCGAGTTTTGTTTAGTTTAGTGGATTTTATTTGTTCCTCAGCTCCTTACTAAATATCATGCATCAACGTCGAACAGTTTCAGACTTATCAAACTTTTTTAGCTCTAAGCCCACTGTGCACTACACTAAATCAAAATACAACTTTGTTTCTATTTGCACAGTGTTTACAAAGTAATTGACCTTAAATGTTGTGAGTCAAGGTTGTGCGGACACTACCTTAAGATAAAAATTAGGTGTCAATGTACACTTAGATAACAAACTAAATCATGTGCTTTCTTCTATTTGCCATAGACTAAGTATAGATAAATGGCATCAAAATATTGATATAATGAGATGTTATTTATTGAAGAAAATTTTATCTAACAGCGCTTTTGCCAGGGAATAAAAAACAAAAGGTGCATATGTACTATAATTTAGTATTTTTTAACAATAGACCATTTATTTGCATGCAAATCCCAGTATTTGAAATAACTATGTTGAAGTTGAACACGCGACAAATACCATTAATTAAAGCACAAAATATAGATATTGCCTTAGGTTAGTTTGGATGAGGCGATTATATCGCCTAACAACATGCATCACCTGCCATTTTGTCCGATTTTTATAAGTTTTTTTTTAAAAAAAATTTGAAAACGAATGACATTTCCTATCAATGGAATTGGAATGTTCTCCGTGTTGGAATCTAAAAGATCTTGGAAAATGTAGTAAAAAAAAATAGAGGGCAAATTTAATGCCGAAGTTGTAGTAGTAGTACAAGCAGCACTTTGTTGATTTATGATATTAACTTAGATAAAATGACTATCATAATCAGCAGTCATTTAGTATTTTTGACTTAATTTTGACTTCCGTCGTATAAGAATTAGGTCAGTGATATCATCGTGATCATCGTGTGAGTTGTAAACTATCATATCTCAAAAATCGTATTTTTGAAATATTTTGGTTTAATTACATTACTCCATCAAGAAAATCTTGTGACATAGTCCCAGCATTAACAGAAAGACTAAAAACGGCCGTAGAAAAAATTATCCTATCTACAGAATATTTGAAAATTATCATTGTAAGTAGGAGTTTTGCTCCCATTTTTCGAAAAAAATTTATTGTCGACAAACAATGGACGGCGAAAAATTTTGGAAACTGTCAGTTGTGTCCCCGACCCATTTTCGGGGCTTTGGGTCCATTTTTTAATGAAATTTTATTGCACCATTTGATGGGTATCACTTGGAAAATGTCGCTGAATAAGAAAATCTAAGAAACGGGAAAGTCGTGGCAAGAGATAAAAGTCATTGCTAAGGATCGTGACGAATGGAGCCGCTGAATTTTGGCCCTATGTTCCTTCTAAAAGCTACTAGAGAATACATACTTATATATGTACATACATAATTCTTCGAAAGGGTTCAATCGATAGGAAAAAACATATCTTTTTAATGTTCTTTTATTTCTAAAGTTAATGGTATTAAGTTAAAAGAAACAATGTTTTCTTAAGCAGAGCTAGAATATTATTCAGAAAAAATATTTTGACTTTTTTTTTTTTCAAAATCAAGCTAGAAGAATCAGTTTATTCACTCTTCTAGAAAGTAGAAAAATAAGATAGGATAATTTACAATTCCTTGGTATATTGTTAGACCTTTTACAAAATATTTTGACACTGGTGAAACACAATTTTTGGATGTTTGGCTATACATTAGGGTGGGCCAATTTGCAAGCCGACCTTGGCTAGCCCCCTATGTAAAAGTTCATTCAATTCTAAGATTAAATGCCCAAGTAATTGTGTCCCTACGGTCAACTTTAGTTCTGCGCATTTTTGATTGAAAATTTTAACTTGCATTTAATATGTATTTTTATTTTTATACCCTACACCCAGGGTAAATGCACTTTGTTCTTCCATTTGTAACGCTGAGAAGGAGGCGTGGCAGACATAGAAAAATATATATTCTTGATCAGTGTCACCTACTGCTGGCCGACTGTACTTCTATGGAAATATTTTTTAAGGGA
Source organism: Calliopum simillimum (assembly GCA_951812925.1). Lineage (NCBI taxonomy): Eukaryota > Metazoa > Arthropoda > Insecta > Diptera > Lauxaniidae > Calliopum > Calliopum simillimum. The sequence continues at coordinate 27,543,282 of OX638368.1, forward strand.
AAACTAAGCAAGATATTTCGATGAAATTTGGTACACTGCCTTTGTTGTAAAAGTTAGCACGAGAGATTGAAAACGAGCAAAATCGGTTAACGGACACGCTTACCTCCCATACAAAAAATATATTCAAAACGCAAATTTATGAGCATTATTCACGATAACGCAACCAAAATAGATATAAATACTAGGGATAGTGACTTTAATCTCTAAACAAAAACTAGGTGAATTCGGAAAAGAGGGCATGGTACCTCCCATATAAGAAACAGTTTCAAAACGCTATTCTAAAAGGACTGTTTTGAGATAATCCAACCAATTTTTGCACAGATCCTAAGGAGAGTAAATGCAAAATTTAATCAGAAACTTGGTTGATTCAGAAAAGAGGACGTAGCACCGCTCATACTCTCAAAGTTTTCAGAATGCTATAATGCAAGCATTATTTGAGGTAATGCGGCAAAATTTCGCCAGATTTTAGGAATAGTTAGTGGAAGCTCTGAGCAAAAACTAGGCGAACTCAGAAAAGAGGGCGTGGCACTTCCCATACAAGCAATATTTTCAAAATGCTGTGCAAGCATTATTTAAGGTAATGCAATAAAATTTCGCATATATTCTTGGAGGCGTGGCACCGCTATACAACAAAATTTTCAAAATACTTCATTGTAGGGTATTAAATATTTGGTCAGGCCCAACGTTACACCCTTACTACATTTTGAAAATTGTTATAAGGACAAAAATAATGTCATAATATGAATTGGCTGGTATTTTGTCAAAAATAAATAAAACTGGGTTCTGCTTACACATAAAGTTTGCTTGAAAAAATTTTATGATATCGATCAAATAACCGATTATTATGATCCACTTTCAAAATAAACGATTCATATTTTTACATGAATTTTTTCAAACAAAACACAAACATAGGCTGCCGAATCTAATACTTATTTTTTTGCCAAGGCGCCATCTGATGGCAGTTTTAGGAATAAAATTGGCAGTTTTTCTTATTTTGTATAACAAACTACCATCGTTTATTTTGAAAGTGGGTTATAATAATCAACTATTTGACCGATAACACTATTTTAAATAAATGCTATCAATTTCACACTGTCAATTTAACTCAACATGAAAACAAAGCCCAATTTTATTAATTTCTGAAAGAAAACAAGCCAATTCATATTGTGATATTACTTTTGTCTGTATAAGAATTTAAATGCAAAGTAAAATTTTCAATCGAAAAAACGCCGAACTAAAGTTGAACGAAGAGGTATGGTTCCTTCTGCATTTATTATTAGAATTGAATGAACTTTTGCATAGAGAGGGTAGCCGAGGTCGGTAAAATTTCGTCCATACAATTTGGTTTACCCTATGTGAAAGCTCATTCAATTTTATGAATATTTGCCAAAGAAACCATACCCCTGCGTTCAACTTTAGTTCGGCGCATTTTAGGAAATTAATTAGCCGTTTTTTTTAAATTTTACAGAACAATATACCAAAAATGCATGTAAAAATATGAATCGTTTTTTTTGAAATTGGTTATTTGACTGATGTAATTTTTTGGAATAAATATCATCCATTCAACACCATCAAGTAAACTTTAATTAATTACTGAGAGAATATCAGCCAAATCATATTATGACATTACTTTTGTCTATATGACAATTTTAAAAATTTGGTATGAAGCTAAAAGTTAAACGCAGGGGTCGAACGAGGTCGATATATGCACAAATATACGGTATTTAGTGCAAACATTTGAAAATATTCGTTTAAAAATAGAAAAACTGTCCGTTTTCAAAATTGGAACGTTTTCCGATTTGGATTCTTGTCAGGATTGATTTCGGATGATGTCCTGCAAAGGACCCAACAAAAAACTCCGTCGTCCTCGAACCTTTCAGTTAAATTTTTTCAAGCGGGCCGTGATATCTTAGAAAAAAAAGTCACAAATATAAAACGTCAAAAATGTTCAAATTCTAAATCAAATAATTTCGGAATGGTACACGCTGACTCCTGATATTGATTTTAGAAAACAGTAAAAATTTTCCAATAAGCCATCCTTTTATCATATAGCCTGAAAGCATGCTACAAATTAAGACGCATGGCATTAAATATTTTCGATATCTAAAGCTGTTGTTGTAGCAACTCCAACTCCAGGGCTGTAAATTGAAAAACAAAATTAATCCTTTCGCCTACTAGTAATTTGTGGATGTGTGAAATTGAAAACTGTTCGAGCCTAGTCCGGGAGGCCCAGAAATTGGGCTACCTCTACTGGGCGGGACCGTAGGTCAATCGTAGAGAGTTTAGTGGGACGGGACGGGAACTGTCATGCAGACTTCCACTACATGATGGGCACCGATCCACGGTGCCCTCAATGATCCGGGCTCTGTAGCTCATCAAGATAAGTGAATATCCAGAGCGAAGTTGAGACAGTATGCACCTTACCTCCCTCGATAGTATTTTTTCACTAGAATTAATTTGTGGAGGGCAGCTATTGAGCACTTTACTAAGTGCCAGTGATTCAGTAGCCTTACTAGCAAGATGCATATGCAGATCATTGAGGGCCTCGCCAACAGACCCGGGATTCCAAGAGTCAGGCATAAAGTTTACTATCGCTTCCCTGTAGCACCTAAAATCCACCTTTATACACCTATGTGGTGATGGCATGCTGACCACCCTATTATTGGGGTGGTCAGGGTTGCAGCAGATCAGCAAGAACTGCTATGTCAAAAGGGTGTTGTGTGCTCTGACTCTCAGGAGCCCGGTCTCATCATGCAGATGGTCCGGGTCGGACATGAGGTGACACCCGGTAGCTATACGCAAGGCACTGTTTTGTCTGGATTGGAGGTTGCTCCACTGCGTGTCGCTGAGTGCCGGAGACCAGATGGGGGTGGCTTAATTCAAAATGGATCGCCCGATCGCCTTATATGTGGCGACCAGGGTCTCCTTGTCCTTACCCCAAGAGGTTCCTGCAATGGCACTCAGCACACGGTTTCTTTTGCTTAATTTGGTGCAAACCTCACTAGCGTTCCTTGAGAATTTGTATGAGTTATCGAGTGTCACCCCAAGGATTTTCGGATATTTAACGGTTGGAATTTGGTCTCCATTTATATGGATATTGAAAGATTTATTAACCTCCCTAGTCCATGATGTGAAGAGCGTCGCAGAAGACTTATGCGTAGCAAGTTGCAGCCTGCGGGGTCCTCAAAGAAGTGGAGTGATGTGTTGGATGATAAAATAATAAAATATGTTAACATACTTTTAGGGTCGATGTTAAATGGGCGGTGTGTTGGAAATTTTTCAATTACTGCTTCTTAAATCAATTTTGAGTCGACGAGCAACTTTCAAAATACTCTGATGCATTTTTTAGGATTATAAAAAATATTTTCCATACAAAAATTGTGTGTTTTGATCCAAAAAATTCTAGCACACGTATACCAAAGAACATGCAAAAAAATCAACTTTGTAAGAAAAAAATGTATCTTAATTTTTTCAGGATTTCTTTTTCTAAGCAGTGAGTTTTGTAAAATCCATCAATCAACAAATCTGATAAGAAATAATTTTTATGCATTTATCTAAGTTGATAAATGTTTAGCCTTTATTTTTGGTTAGTCAATTTTTTCAAGTAAATGAATGACATTTATACATACATTTTTTGATCTCTTTAAACGGCTACCAGTAGAAACCAGCTCCAAAGGGACAGGTCTGAACAAGAACGCCAATATTTTTACACGGTCATCCTAAGTTTTTGGTACACAAACATAAATCTACAGTCAATTTGGTTGATATTGTGAATGAAAAGAATTTCTCACTGTGTAGGAAGATGTTTTTTCGAGAAAACTTTACAAACGTGTTAAGAACTATGATAAAGGCTATTGATCTTTATTCTTTAGAATATTTTCTTGTTAAATTGTAATTAGAAATCACACAATTAAACTTAGTTCCGACAGCTATCGCTGGAAGTACAATGAATTTATGAATATTTATAAGTATGCAACTGGATTAAAGCATTTAACAATAAAATAAAATTAATGCGCAATCATGCCTATTTAAAGTTTCATTTATATGATTTATCTATACGTAAGGCAGGGGCGTAGAAAGGTTTTTTTTTCGTGGGAAGCGGACGCCATTACCCTCTGTCGTTCTTGTGCAGATAATAAAATCAGGAAATAAACGTTACTCACACGTCTTTTTTATAAGGTAATTGCAGGGCGAAAAGCCCCTGTGCACCCTACATAAAAATGCAGTAAAGATTCAATTACCATGGGTTGACGCTACAAAGGTAAATGATGCCAGCTATTATTTTGCATCAAAATTGTACACCATAAAGAGCAATTTTCTATTCTCCTAGCCCTACTATATCACAGCCGGCATTTAACAAGAACAAAATTTTATATGCCAACATCACTAACACGCCAACTACAACTTTCATAGGTGACACTCTACGTTTATCTACTAAATCTGATAAATGCGATTGTCTATTAAATAAACAATTTGTTAACAAAGTTGATCACCAACAGAAAAATCGCAATTATTTAAATTGCGTGTGATGAAAACAATGACGCATGTGATATTGATAAGAGAAGATTGGAGATTGAAGAAAGAAGGCAAATTATAGTGGCATATGGGGCAATTAGCCATTTGCATGCCGTGTATCAATAATAAAAAACAACAACAACATCAATTAGATTTGCAGTTAATATGATATTCACATCACGCTAATCGATTCTCAAGATAAATCATTTCAACCGATTCCCGATTTAGTTTTACTTTATTACAAATTTAGTTGGTGTTTGACTTAATTATGACACTAGGCAACAAAAAAAAAAAAAAGATATTTATTCTGACCAATTTTTCAAAATATTTATTGAAAAAGAATATTGCATAGATTTAGGAGCTAAGATTAATTTCCGATTTCCGCTTTTCTCATTAAAGTTTTAGATTGGATGTTGCTTTTTCCGTGCTCTTGGTACCTTAGGGTGGCAGAAACTTAGATAGTGTGAACTAATCGAAAACAAAATCTCAGATAAATGACCACTTTGAATGAAATGTAGCGAACATCGTCGTCAAATGGCGGAGCTGTATAAAAAATCATTTAGGAACTTATTCAGAGGTCGAAAAAAAAAATGTTTTTCCCGCAAAATTTATTTCAGATAAGTTTACAAAATGGTCGATGTAAACCGAATTTTAATTTTGTAATACTATCTAATGCCCCAAACAGACGACAGCTCTAATCTAGATTATAGACACATTAATGTGAAACTTTTTATTGCTTGATTTTAGGCATTTTTTAAATACATATTTCATAGTAATTGACTAAAAGAAAATTTCCCAATTCAGGGTCCAAAAAATTCTAAAACATCAAAAACAGATAAGCTAATTAGAATGAAATATGAAATGAAGTGAAATGAAGTGGAATGAAGTGAAATGAAGTGAAACGAAATGAAATATCTATGAAATATGTACTTAAAAAATGCCTAAAATTATGCAATAAAAAGATTCACATTAATTCGTCTATAATCTAGATTCAAGCTATCGTCTGTCTGGGGCATAATGCACACTCTACGAAAACCATCCAAACATCCAGTTTGGCCTCAAGCACTTGAGTGAAATTTACAAAGCGGTGGAGAACGTAGTTGACCAAAAGTAGCCAGGGACAGATCAAGAATAAGCATATGAGGGGTATAGAAGCAAAGGCGACAATCTCCATTTTTTTTATGAACGTGTTTGATAGTGTTTGATCACAAGCTACCATCAAATGCAACTAGATGTCACTATCAAACATGTCCATGATCAAAGAAGAGACTGTCGGCTTTGATTCTGTACCTATTCGATCGTACCATCTTCTTGCATTTGATGATGCTTTGTGGTCAAACACTAAGAGATACGCTCAGAAAAAAAATGGAGATTGTCGCCTTTGCTTCTATACCCCTCATATCCAAGAATCGGAAAAATTGTGGAAAGAAAGCGAAGTTACATAATTATATTGCCATGAATTTATTCACGCATGGGGTAACAAGGAAATACTTACTTAGAAGCCAGAGATAAGTACTTCTACATTTGTATGTTCTAAAATTTATGATAGATGTATACGAAAAAGTAGACGTGCTTGGTAACTACTATTTTCATTATCTTAATTATTGTTTTATCATAAAATGATTTATCGTTGATATCACTAGATTTAACCATATAATACTAATTCTAATACTAAATTAATTATGTTATATAGCATTTACCTATGTTTCTATGTAGTTTATTGTCGCAAGTATTATCTTGAGGTTAAATAAATTTTATCAAAAAACTTAACTGTTTTGATACAACTTAAGTATCTTAAGGACTTTGTATGATAATGTGGACCATTAATGTTTGAGAATTAAAGAATAATTATATAGTTGGCGATGCAAGTTTTATAAAAACCTCTAAGTCACAAGAATTAAATGGTATACAGTATAGGAACTGTTGGGATTTTTGTATTACGAATACTTAAATACTTACTTGAATCACGGAAATATGGGAGAGAATTGAAAGCACTTGCGAGTAACCTTGTGCTATGGAGAAAATTTGTGAAGGCCCTCCATGCTGCAGCATTGCTTTAAGAATTGAATACAAAAAGAAGAGAGGACTACCTCTGCGATGTAAGAAAAGTAAGTAAGGAAATAAAATAACATTAAAAAGATAATTAATATACATATCATATACGAATACATGACAAGACGAAGGTAGTACGTCGCAAAATTCTAATTTGGAAAAAATTTATTTCAAAGTTTCTAATATATCCACAAGCATTAATTTGTATTACTTTGAGTACTTAATTTTGACAGCACTGCAGCCAAATGAAAACTAAAAGGTTCCCTAATTCTGAACTGTGGGAAATTTTACCCTGTTTGTTGGCCAAAAGTCAAATTTTAAACACTTAAAAATAAAGTTTTGGGTATGCTATTCAAATGTGAATTCTTGCGAGAGAAAGTCCCTATACTGTGTTTTTTCTTAAACTTTTTATCCTTCAGCTACACAAGTGTCAAAGTTTCTACTTCTGAAAATATAAAAATTTTGTTGTTCTCGCTCAAAAAATTTGCATGTATTAAGAAGTGAATATTTCTCTTAACTCAAAGCTAATTAAAAATATTTAAAATAGAAACAGGAACTATAAGAAAGTAGTTACTCTGTATATAAAAAAATGTGTCCTTTTGTATAGTGGTTTTAAAGAAATTTACGTCTTTTTCAGTGAACTTAAAATCGTAAATTTTTTTTTTTAAATTTAAGTTTTGGTGAACCCGGAAACACACAGCCCAGCCTAGGCCTCTTCCTAACTTTTATAAGTATGTAGAGCAATCAATTTTTTTGCGCTTTTTTGTGATTTTTTAATAATCGACATTTTTCTCAGACAACTTCTCAATACGAAATGCAGACTTATTCGATATCTTTAGAGCTGAAAAAACAAAGAGTCAGCAGTTTTAAAGCATTTGATAAATCTCTTGAATGAAGGCGATAGATCGAACTCGTTTGCGGAATATTTAGTTGAAAAGTCTTAAGCCTTTTGCAAACATTTCAAAGAAAACTTTGTTAAAACCACTCGTATATCATGTCAATATCTACTAAATTTGCTATACTTTGAAAAATTTTGTTTTGAGACTCCTGATATCATAAAAAAAAGTATCCCTGGTATCCGATGACACAAAGTCCTTATTCATTCTAAGGAAATTATTCAAATTATGGTACTTCCGGTAGGATACTTTGGAATAGATGCAGATGAGTGTCGGAATAAAATTTTTGAATTTGATAGACTGCATCACGCTCGCAAATGTGACAAAACAATAAATCTTTCTGACGTTTTCATAGAACTTTGAATACCTCAGATCCCGTCATTTTCAGCGTTTTTTAAGTAAACGGATAAAAGAACGAAAGCGAGCGCTACTTGCACTAGAAGTCATAAATAAAAAAGTCATAAATCAGCTCAGTTTATGTAATGTTTGAAAAAAATAATTTTTAATATACATAGTATGCTTTTGGATCTCTGTAATTTTACTGTTAATATATGCACATTTGTGTGTATGTATATACTTAGAAAATATGAATATACCATACCAAATTTTAATAAAAAATGTTTTATAATAATTTCTTTGAAAAGAGGTTGAAAAAAGGGCATGACAGTTGTCCAATTTGACCAATTTTAAAATATGATTTTCTCTACACTCCTAGAAAAGTTTCCACGAGAATTCAGCTCAATATCTTTATTTTTGTACTTTTGGCCAGAAAACATGTTCAAATTTCCCATAGTGCATTGATATAAATGAGCTACTGATTTTCATATGAAGACATGAATCGAAAGTTTTGCTCTGAAAATCTTCTCTTTAAGTTTTAATGAACGCTAATGTCAAAGCTAGTTCTTCAAATGGCTGTTATTACCCAAGGCGACAAAAAATTAATTTTCCCAAAAAAATTTTTTGTTTCTTCAAATTTTTTTTATGGAATTCTTTTGAAAAACGTATGTTTTTCATTCACCTTTCAAAAGATTTGCGTAAAAAAAATTTTAAGATTTTTCAAAACATGGCCATCTTCGTTAATATTCTTATGATTTATATGGGAAATATTGATTTTTTGTATATCTTGTATTTTCTAAGCAATGGAAATTATATTCTTCTAAATCGAAATTTTTTTTTTGGCCACCTGGTGGGCCAAATACAAAGTAAAGCACAGTACAAGCACAAAATAAAGTAAAAAAATTGTCACGTGACTTTTTAGAAAAAAAAAAAAAATTCCTGTGGCGCTCACAACCATTTAGCGCAAAAAAGAGTCTTCTACAAAACATTGTTTTTTCATCCACTTTACTATAGTAAATTAAAAAAAAAAAATTATTTTGAGAAAATCAACTTACGAGGGGCACTACTTATATTTCGGGAATAGCAAATAATAACAAACATTTTTAATTGAAAATGGCTTTAACCTTTTTTCAAAATGTTTCCCTTGATGATCAATACACTTTTGCATTCGTTCAAACCATTTGTCATAGCATTTTTCCCATTCCTCTTGAGACACCGCCAAAACATGGCTTTTGAACGCTTCAACTGCTTCTTTGGCGCTCGTAAATCGTTGACCACGCAGTTTACCTTTGATGTTCGGGAACAAGAAGAAGTCATTGGGTGCAAATCAGAACTGTACGGAGGATGTGTCATCAATTCGATGTTTTGACTGCTCAAAAATTCACCTGTTTCACGAGATGTGTGAGAGCTCACATTGTTATGATGGAGAATGAATCGTCTTCGGGGGTTGGTTTTACGAATTTCCTCGAAGACTTTCGGCAAACAAATGGTAGTGTACCACTGAGAATTGACCGTCTTACGTTGTTCAAGGGTAGCAGTGGCCACATGACCCATTCGGCCGAAGAAACAGGCGACCATTTGCTTCGCTGTGCTTCTTTCACGAACAACTTTTGTAGGATTTAGCTTGTCTTAGAATACCCACACGGTCGACTGCTCTTTTTCTTCCGGCTCATATGAATGTGTTCATGATTCGTCACCTGTCATAATCTTATACACGTCTTTTGAAGCACTAAGGTCGAATTTTTTAATCATTTCGATTGATAAGTTATGGGGTTTGCAACAAGAACAAACGTTTTTTACAACTAAGTGTTCATGCAAAATCGTATGTATTGGAGTGGAACTAATGTGCAAAGATGCCTCTATCTCACAATTTGCCACATGACGATCTTTCATTATCAGTTCATGCACTGCATCGATGTTTTGTGGCACAACAACCGATTTTGGACGACCTTCACGGAATTCGTCGCTGACCGAATCCCGACCACTATTGAATTCACTATTCCAACCATATACTGTAATTTTTGATGGTGCTTTATCGCCATACAAAGAACTGAGTTTATTGACTCATTCTTGTTGACATAATCCACGTCGAAAGTTGTTAAAAATAATCCAACGAAAACCTTTTCCTGAAATTTCCATTTTTGGCCAAATTGATTTTCTTAACTCACTGGAAACAAAACAAAAAGCACCTGTACATCAAAACGTTGTGAGTACGTTTATGTTAAAAAATGTCAAACTTTATTATGGTGTTGCCAGATTTCAGCTTTTGACATTAGTGTTGCCAGTTCCCGAAATATAAGTAGTGCCCTAAGTATAAGATTTTTCAAAAAATGGCCGCCGTTTTGTAAACTTTCAAAATGCAGTACATTCGCCAAAAAAAAAAAAATTTTAAATCTTGAAAGACAATTTGTGGAGTTTATAACAATTAAAATAAATAAACTTTAAACTGAATGAGATACACTTTCACTTGTTTAAAAGCAAATAAGTATTACAATATACTACGAACCATAGCCAGTATTTTTAAATGTCTTAAAACGCAAGCCTCTGCACGGTTCACTTTAAAGGGAAATGAACAGGTGTACATCTTATATGAGTGTAATCTAAAATAAAAATTTAATAATAAAACCATTTGACTTTATTAAGTTTTCTCTGCCAACGAACATATGCAATCATTCGCAAGGAATTGCAAAATTCTGCGAAGGATTTGCTTTTTGCTCTAAAAATAACTCGCCTGCCTGTTACTTAAATTGTTTTAACGTCAGCAAAATTGAGGGAGGACAAAAGCAACCGACTATCAATGTACGGATACCTATAAATAAAATACTCGGGCCAATGTCAGTGTCACTTCAATTAGTAACCTTCAGTTGTTTATTTAATTCGCAAAAAAATCCTCACACACTAAATATATTGATTTTCTCGATATTGTCAAGGTAACTGCATGTAGCGTGCAAAAGATAAAACTTAAAATTATAATAATAATAACAGACCGAAATTCTATTTAAACACGGCAATATCAGTTAAGTACGAGCAACAGCACACAAAATTAAGAAAATGAAAATCTGTCATTTGGCTGATTTTTCACAAATATGGAAATGCATTCAATCCACATTGAAAGTAACTGAATTGTAAATCGTATGTCAATCTTTAAGTAACATTAAACGCGATAGCACGCACGCAAGGGTAACTTAACTAAGTACCTAATACGCTACTCAAGGAAATTTAGAAAATTTTAAAATTGGAAAAAAAAAATTTAATTGTGATATATCAGTTTTATTTTTAAACTTTTGGTGGGAAAGTGCATAGTGTGAAAGTTTAAACAAATATAAAATTTATTCAAAAGTATGCCCATATATGTTGGCATATATCCGTGTTAATTAATAACTATAATAAAAAAGTATTTTCCTTAAAAATGTTCGAAAAAGTATTCTAAAATATTTTGTGCTATGAATTTTAGTGTCCTCTGTGGAAAAGTTAATTTCCAAATTTTAAATTTATTTCAATAAGTTAAATGGTATATAAAATGGCTCAAAATCATCTATAAAATTTTAAAGTAAATTGTACCTTAAACGAAAATCGAATTTATTCTTAACATAATAAACGTGCTACAACCTTTAAAAAAATACAACTTAAAAAAAATGAATAAAAAAAAGTGTCAGAATTTTAAGTTCTAAAAGGTCTTGTTTTTGAAAAAATTCATAACAGCTTAAAAACAAAAGAACTTAATACAGAAGTTTGATATAATCATTAGTTTCTTTAGAATGATTAAGCTTTGCTCAACGATTGCTTAGTGTTCTCAAAAAAAATAAAAAAAATTTTTTTGTGCGATTACCTGAAGAAGTAAATCTGAATAACTTCTTTCGTAAGTTCTGCATGAAAAACATGCTTACTGCGTAAGAGAAGTGGTAATGTACTTTAGCTAAATGGTTCATATGCGATTGAAGGGATTATTTAAGACTCCTGAAATCCGATATATACTTGCTTATAGGAAAAGTCTTTAGGTTTTGAAATCTTGAACTTATTTATAAAGAGCATTGTTCGTGAAAGAGAAAATTTTGACGAATGGAGCTGCTATTACTGAAAAGAGTTTATACATAATAATTTTTTTCGTGAAGATGTCACTTAATTAGTTTTTTAGTGTTTTACCCAGTGTGCCAAACGGACTCGTTTCGAATCTGTAACGGGTTTATATTTTCGTAATTTTTATCCGTTACGGATCCGTTACTGATACTAAATTCCTAAAAAAGAGCGAATCGTTTTTTCTACTTTTATGGATCCGTTTCGAATCCGTAACGTACATCAAAAACGAATTCAAAACGGATTCGGTTTTTTTCTGTAAATATACAGCATTAACATTTTTAAAAGCGAATCCGTTTTGAATTCGTTTTTACATACGTTTCGGACTCGAAACGGATCCGAACTGCGGAATTACCCGGTTGCGGGTCGATAATTTTTTTTAAAAAACTTTTTTTTTTATTTAAACACAGCATTAACATTATTATAAGCAAATCCGTTTTGATTTCGTTTTTGATGTACGTTACGGGTTCGAAATGGATCCGTTACAGCGGATTACGTTTTTTATCCCTTTATGAACTCGTAACGGGTTCGAAACGGATCCTCATCCGTTTTTGTGCACATTGAGTAGCTAATCAGTCTATTGTACCTACTCTGATTTTTGTATCATGCTGAAGAGCTCACGACATTTTTGATTTAATTTTAGAAAAGTACCTTCCTTTTGGAATCTTACTATACTTTTTTATATATGCTTAAGATTAAGCTGCCTGACTGTTCAAAGGTATGCGACACCATTTTATGAAAATTAAATGATTTTTAAACAAATTTTCCGATAGTGAATAGCCCAATAATGTTTCCGACTCATTGATATATTATATGTTTATATCAAATTAACTATCGTTGTTCCCTTCTAATCGCACATTGTATAAATATTTTAATATAAGTATTTACTTAGTCACCAACCTACTTCAACCGCAACATCATTTGATGACGTTGTATTCGATCAAGTCTGGAAGCCTGACTCTGTCAGAATACAAAAACAAAGCACAAACCAATAAAATGATAATTCTTATAGTCCCAACTTTTTTAAAATGTTCGAAAGAAAGTACTGGGTTGATTAGCTCTATTTTTGTGTAACACGATCGAGAGAACATATGTACATAGACCAGCGCTATTTCAAATACTGTACTCTAGCGGTATTGAAAGTTTTGGAAGTTGGGACACAGGTACAATTCCGTTTGAGGCGATGAAATATGGCTTATTTTTTAATTTTTATTTTATGTAAACTTGTAAATTTTGCTCGAGTTTTGCCATTGTTCAAGTCTGAACTGGAGGGCGATTTTTTTACATATTAATTGGCTTTAGATCCTATGATCACGTAAGGTTTGAGACTGTTTTGTGCCTCCGGGTTGTTGCGTCTTTTAAAAAACCATTTTTTAGACGCGATTATGCATGAAAAATCGCTCTTCGAGCATATTCTGAAGTGTGTTTTAGAATCAGAGGTGGCACACCATTCTACACGACCAGACCTTTTAGTCATAATACTAAGAAATAATATTTCATGAGGAATACTGCAAAAAAATAATCGTCTCTAAAACAGCATGTTAGAAACTGAAAATTACCAGATTTCTTGTAAAAACCATTCACACAACTTTAGAGACCCGTATCTAGCGTTCTACCAGAGGCATATCAACGAGATGAGGTTTTTTTTACGCCTTTATACCCATATTAAAAATCCTGAAACCACCAAAAAATCCGCTAAACCATCTTAAAATTTATAGATCAATAACGGAATCGGTTTTTTCAATTCACATTCGGATAGAAACCGAGACCTGTTTACACCGAAAGTTACACTTGCTGAGATTTCCCCATATCCAGGAAGTATTGTAATTTTTCTAAGCCAACGTCATCGAATGGCCGGATTGGATAGTTGCTTTCCGAGATATCTTCCATTGAAGTAAAGGTATCTCAACTACACACAAATTGTATCTAGTCCCTTACATAGATTTTCGATACTTTTGCTTCAATGGATGATATTTCTGAAACTAATAATCCAATTGAAAAAGTTAAAAAAATGATTTAAGGATTAAGCTTACGGCTATTCGTTGCCGTAGGCAAAGTGAACTACACTACTTTCTGGATTTACGCCGTATGTCTGAAAATAGCGTTTTCTGCACTTTCAATCAAGGTTAACTCGAATCCGAGATATGATAGGAAAAACCCAGATTCGAAATCAGCGACTCTGAATTAGTCAAAAAAAGTTATCGAGATCATATTCAGATTGGTTTTGCCTCAATTTGTTGCAATGTGTTATTACTACTAGAATGTATATATAATAGGGCGCGTTGGTCCCCTTTTCAGAAGCAAGTTTGAGTTAATAATCCCTGACTTGAAAGCTTACACTGAGAGTGTTAAAAAAAAGTATAAACTATTTTGTTTTTCGTCTAAAGTGATTTTTACCCCCGAACTTCGGCAGGTGATGTCCGTTGTTAAGAAATGATATACCGTTGTAAAGAGTTTAATTAGGTCTAAATTTTTTTATCATGTTCTTTGGAATACTGAACTTACATTCGAATAGAAAGTTCTAATTCTAGTCCGCTGGTTCATAAATATTGGGCATTACTTGCCTAAGTTTTAGAATACAGACCATTTTGGCTGTCTTTAGAGTACTCCAAATCATTTTTAAATTTATTTCTTAGATACTCTCAAGTTAAACTTTTAAGTAGGGATAGTTTTTCTAATCATCAAACTATTTTCTCTACATTTTCCAACAGAGTCAGTTTTTTTCTCACGACAACTCGCACAGATTTTCTACAACAAAATGTAAGGCCTTAATCATTAACATATTGCGCTATTTGAAGATGTTCCACATATGTCCAGTTCCAGTTCCATATGTGACATGTTGTTGTTATTGCTATTGTCAAATAAAGAGGATTGTTGTTATTATCTCTTCCTCATATGATGTACCACTTAATAGAACTTTGCACAATGACGTGAGAATAATTTAATTGAAATTTTTTTTTTTCTCATTTTTCGTTATCAAACATGTGTTTCCAAAGTAATGAAAATATGGTTTTAATTGTTGTTGTTGCCTTAATTTTATGAATTAATTGTTGTTGTTGCTACTGTTGTCGTACTTCTTCAGATATAATTCAACATTACTATATGCAATTGTCACAGCGACATATCTTTCTTTACACATGTAAAGCACATGAAAAATGAAATGTTTAACGCTGGAAATCATATCACATCCAATGTTGTTTACGCTCGCAGTTCGTAGCTGAATTCTAAGTGCTACAGTACCATACGCTCGCGAAATACACTACACGCTAAGGGATTGTTATCAAAGGCGCGGTAATTAAATCAATTAATTAAGAAAATCAATGATGAAAATATATTGAAAATAATTGCAAAAAATTCATACCGTGAAATAATTTTTTAAGTGCAGCACAAATACAGTATCGAAATCAATAGAATTTTTAAGTGTTCCTGTTTCAAGTGTTAAGAACTTAAAAGTTTATCATCACTTAACTAGAGAAAATGCCACTTTTTGTGTGAAACTGTAAAAAAGGATATTACTATCGAGCATCAATAAAGTGCGGTAATTATTTTGTTATATAAAAAAAAGAAATTAATTTTAGAAAAAATCTGTATAATTTAGAAATAAAAAATTCATTGTTGCCGGAAGAGAGAAATAATGTTTACCGACTATCATTTCTTTTCTTCCCCAAGATTTCTCGCAAACATTTGATCCCTCGTTTTCTACTCCTTAAGTGGGCTCACATCTAAAAATCATATTTTTATCTAAATTTTGTATGGGAACTTAAGGGATGGTAAAAACGGGATCATGCATGTTCGAAAGAAACATCGGTGAATTAAAAATAATGGTGGTCCAAGAATATTTTTTCCATCCCCCCGGAGATAGAAATATTAAAAAAAAATTTTTAAAAAAATCTCATCGTTTGCTTAATTTTTTCAAAAAATTTTCAAAAATTTTTATGATTCGATCAATTACACTGTGCAACATAAATCCGAATCTGGCAACCGTTTTTTCTTATCAGGTCTGAGATCCGAGTAATTCTTGATTTAAAGTTTAGAAACCGTTTTTTTCAAGCATATGGTGCTCATCCAGGCAGTGTTGTAGTTCACTTTTGCAAACGGCATCAACGGCCTTTCAACCTTACTTTTAACTTTTCGATGGAATTGTATAGCGTTTTCTTTCTAGTGCTGGAGAGGTTCGTGAGCACCTTTCATTGTTGTGCCATAGTTCCTGGATAAAGAGTTCAGAAGATCAATTGTAGGAACTCTTATGAGTATATTCTTCAATTGTATATTCAAAATGCTTTTTTCAGGTACTATTTGAACTGTTTCTTCCTTTTTTTGTAACCACTATTACAGATGCTTTCTACATGGGGCTTATAATCTTTGGTCTCGTCCACTTATTTTAATTCTTTCTTTTAATTATGTTGTATGAATTATGAAATTCATTGTAGTTTATGAGAGCAAATGGCTCAGTAAATGAAATTTAAATAAATAAATAAATAAATAATAAGAAATTTCCAAGGCATCTATCAATGAAATAAATATATAGAAACTCCATGTAAAAGTCTAAGGTGAATTTGTACGGAATTGAGAGATCTTTAATTCAATGGATGATACCTCGGAAAGCAATGATCCCATTTGAAAAGTTGTTAGATAAGGTTTAATAAAAAAGATTAAGCTATACGATGCAGTCGACAGAAGTCAACTACACAACTTCCTGGATACGTGTCATATAGTATGTCTAAAAGGTAGGTTTTCTGCTCTTTGAATCAAGAATTCCTCAGTCTAGAGACACGGCAGAGAAAACCGGATGCCATATTCGGAATAAGTGACTGAAATAGTTTGACTTGAATAGTTTGAAAAAATTCAAAAAAATTATGGAGGCTTGGTTCAGCCAGTACTTACTATAAAAACCAAATACTTAAAAAAAATTGGAGTTGTTAAAGTCAATTGGTGTCCATTTTGGCCTCAAATGCCACATAAATAAGAAACGTCAATTTATGGAAAAAATATAAAGTTTTCTCTCAAAAATGGTGAAAAAATTAATAACACGGGCATACAAAGCAAAAAAATATGGTATGACCCTGCAGGACCACGGACTTTTCCAAAACTAGTTTGCAACCTACTCCATGGGAGAAACCGACTAGTTCAAATTCTGGTCCCATCACATATAAAGTTCTATTTACGTTTTACATTGTTTGTCATTGGGCGTAACCAATTGTCTTCTTTCGCATTACAATCAGACCAGAAAAAGGTCAATTGGATTACATTTGGACTAGAAAAAGGCCAATTACTTTTTTATTTTATTTATAAATTTCAACAAATTTAATTTGAAATTCAAATTTTACACAAAAATGTCGAAAGGTTTAATAGCCGAATGTGCTTAAGAGTTTGATATATATTTCTGAGCAATGTGCTCCGGGTTCGAATCTCAGTGTGGATGAAAATTTTTGTATTAATTTTCTATTATTTTATACCTTGGCTTTGTTGGACATATGTTTCATTTTCTGCTCCGAAGACGACTCTTCCGACAAATTGTGTACAAATTAATACACACAGAAAAAAAATTGTATTTCCAACAACTTTATGTTTTAATTCAAGAATTTTTGTGGGTTTGAAATCTTTCCAACAACTTTTGCTCTTGTTTTAAATACGAAATTGTTATGATTTTAATAAAATGAAAAATTCTTGAATTAAGTAAAAAGTTGTTGAAAGTTTAAGAACGACAATTGTTGTTTTAAAAGCGAAATTGTTGACAATATTTAGAAACGAAATAGTTGCGCGAAGAATAAATGATTGAAATGTTTGTGGTTATATTCATAAGTATTTATTTGCCATTTATCTTACAGCAATAGAAATGATACAAAATCTAGGACATTGGGTGCTGTATGAGAGGAAGCCGTATGCGTGTGGACTGTTGCTTCAACGGCAGAAAAGGAAATGTTCTTTGCACCTTATCAAGAGTGACAATAAAAAATAGATACAGTACGATAATCCCAAGCGTAAAAAGTCTTGAGATGAGTCAGGTCCATACATCGACATCGTCCGCACATCCGAATATCCATGCAAAGCTTCTCTGTATATAGTGGAATCAACGGGGTTTAATTGATTATGAAATTCATATGCTGCCAGAGAAAGAGAAAGTAATGTTGAAAAAAGTGCAATAATTTGAGTCAAATGTTTCTTACCCTCATTCGTTAAATAGAGTTTTTTAAAAAAAAAACATCTAGAACTTGTTCAGGAATATAAATTGCTTATTTTTTGTTTTGTTCACAAAACTGGTGTTTGACGCTTTGTATTTAAAAATATTTTTCTTATTTTTTATGACAAATGGGTAAAAATATAAAATATCAAGAACAAAATTGTTGGTTTAAGAATAAAATAGAATTTTTGTTTTAAGAATCTTTTTTTTTTCTGAGTGTAGCAATTTAAAAATTGAAATTGAAAATCACCGAGTGTAGGATTTGAACCCGGGCCTCTCCACTCAGCGCAAGTTACTAGACCGATATACTATCGTTTGCTCTTCTTCACAATCGACGAACTGCCAAACAGTACGTAGTAATGTTATGAGTATAATCGATACACAATTGGACCACTTTTGGCACTAATAATGGATTATGCATTACATTGAACCATTGATTGATAATTGATAATTTAAGTGAATTTATTCTCGTTTAAGGTGTAGTCCATTATGGACTACTTACAAAAAAACTAGACCAAAGATTGGACTATTGAGACAATTGACTCCATCGGTTCTACAGGGGAACTTTTTATTTTATATATGCAGTCTTATGCCTTTTTTGACGCTAAATCTGACAACCTTAGAATTATCAACGTGGCTGCAGGATTTTAAGAAATCCTTGTTAGAAGTTGTAGAAATGCTGATTTTAGGCTTATGACGTAGCTACAGGAAAAGGTGAAATTTGTTTTTTTGAATAGCGTCGAGTAGCCACACTCTTTTTTACCAAAATCTACCTTCAAACATTTCCAGCAGGACTTTTACTTTTCAAGTTATGATTCTTTGAAGATAAAGTTTAATAACATTTTATTTTGAGTTTTATTTGGCTATAATTCGGTTTTTCGATGCCAATAAAGGTTATTTCGTCCTTTGTATGGGAGCTGAAATATGTACTCCTCAAAAGAAATATAATTCGGAAAATAAGAGTCCTATTGGAAAAAGTTTATTTTGATAAAGAAGAGTGTATGTATTCTCGATTGTATTGAAAATAAAGAGTTTCAGCTATTCTTGTAGCAACAGCATAAGCCTGAAAACAGCGTTTTCTCCAACTTCAAGCATGGATATCTGGATATCCTGCTCATATATTGACAGTTGTGAGTATGCAGTCGCACTAAACGTTAAAAAGTACATAAGACTGCATATAAATAAGTTTTTTTGGCTTTGTAATTATATCACAATATTTGCAAAAGTTATAGCCTTTTCAAAACGATTTCTTATATAATGACGCGCAGCATGTCTTACGAGTACTCTCTTAGTCCCAATGAAATCTGTTCGAACGGAATCTGAATCTGTTGAGTTAATGATTGAAATAAACGAATATTGTGATTTATTGGGTTTTTTTTTTATGGAAAACTAGCATTTCCTGGCGTGCGTTCTACACCATCTCTTATACAGAGGGTAGGGTAGGCATCTACATTTAAATTAAACCAAAAAATGTAAACTGTCCCGATGCAATTTACGTACGTACTGATTCTCACCTATTTACATAGTTAAGTAGTTTCAGAAATATGACATTTTTTAAGGGCGTTGCACCGTCTATTTTTTCTTTGGGTATTACTTGTCCCAATATCCTTTATATATATACCAAATATCATCCATGCCCCTTAAATAGTTTCATTATAAATAATTTTTTTTGGAAACAAGAAAAAAAAGGGGGGAAACCCTTTGGTGTAAACATTTTTTACACTTAAACGTTGTTAAAAGTCATGAAATGCATAGAAAACTCAAAAAAATAAAGAAAAAAAAGAAAAAAATCCTAGGGGGACCCTTGGGTGAAAAAAAAAAAACTGAAAATAATTATGATGCAGAAATACGCGCCTTATAAAAAAAAAAAAAAAAACATAAAAATTCTATATCTCTGCAGGTATTGCAGATTTTGTTATAAAACTTGGGACGTTGATACATGTTTTTACTGCCAATCAACATGCAAAAGGTTGAGTGGATTGAGCAAGGGGGTATTGCATCTGCATAGAAGCTTTTGTTATAAAACTTGGTTCATAAATAAAAATAGTGTCAAAATTTGTTTGAATGATAAATCTCTGTACCTCCTGAAAAAGTTCAGAACAACGTTTGCCAGGACCGCTAGTATAAATATAAATTTTCACGGTGATCGGTCCAGCCGTTACAAAAATAAGTTTCAAAATGGTATACTGACAGATTTCTTCCGAATATAAGACACTTACGCAAATATTTATTGTACCCCCGGTGTATAATTTCTGGTAAGGCCAATAATAACATCCTAACTAGATTTTCCTAGAAAGATTTTGCACCAAAATCCACTTTTATCTTTGCAATTATGTTGTATGCTTGACATAAAAATCTGCACAATTTATAGAGCCAAGCAGAATTTCAAAAAACATCTGAAATATACTGTCATAAGATAACAGATATGTTACCTAATTGGGGGTGCCATAAATCTTGTGTGTATTTTATTGCACTTTTCGTCATATTGTAGAATGGTGCGATTATTTGTGTGTACATATGTTTATATTTTATTACAATATTTCGTATTTTGTTATTGTTTTCAAGCAGATAATTTTGCGCTAATTGATGATTAAATAATCAGGTTCAATGTCTCCCTTTGTTTGAATAAAAATAAAAAGAAAAATACACAATATAGAAAGTTACGGGTGTCAAATTAAAAGATTGTAATTTTTATAACAAGAAAACTAATAAACGTTTAAAGGAATTAGTAAAGTGTAGAACACACGTAGCTTAGATAAGCTGTATGGAGTATGAAAATTGAGATTTAATGCGTTTACGATGTCAGAAATGTTGAAAAGCTCAAAATGTGCTGATAGATTAATGTTGGTGATGCTAAAATATTTTCACAAAGTTATGTAAAATAAAGTGATAAATTCGAAAATTGTTGATGACGACAAAACTAATGGATGAACTCGAAATATAGTACATGGATAGAATCAAAAATGTTGCAGAGTTTGAAATTGATAAAGTCAAAAAAAAGGTGCTCAATCGTAAAATGTTTATAGTGACGAAAAATATTGAAAAATTCGGTTCATAATGAAAAAAGCAAAAATTTAAACAATGTTGATTAAATCGTAAAATGTCGAAAAAATTAAGATGAAGACGAAAAGTATTGTAAAACTCGTAATATGCTCATAAAGTCAAAAATATTTAAAATATGCTGACAAAGTCAGAAAATGTTCCGAACATCGAGAAATGTTGCGGAAAACGAAAGTTATTGATAAACTCGAAATATTTGGACAAATTAAAAAATCTCGAAGAGCTCGAAATATGTTGATAAAGTCAAAAAATGTTGCTGAATCATAAATTGTTGATAAAGTCACAAAATGTTGAATAATTGAAAGATGTTGATTAAGAAAATAATTATTGAAATACTCGAACTGAGTTTGTTGATAAAGTTAACAATATCTAAGCACTCTAAATATGTTGTTAATGTCAAAAAAGCTATTGAAAAGTCAAAAATGTTAAAATGCTCGAGTACTTTCTTTTGTGGATAAACTAAAAAAAAGGTTAGTAAAGTTAAAAAAGTGAAAAAAACAAATTTATTTCATCCAAGGCTCCTTCCTTGGATGTCAGAATTAAAAATTAAAAAAATTTTTTTTTCGTGTTTGTGTTTTTTCGTGTTTTCTACGCATTTCATGACTTTTCACGACATTTTGGTGGAAAACAATTTTTTTCAACCTTCTTAAGAACCATAAAATAAGAAATTTTTTTTTTCGTTTTTTCGTGGTTTCTACGCGTTTAATGACTTTTTACGACATTATGGTGGAAACATTTTTTTTTTCACTCAAGGGATGCCCTGGATATCGGAAATAAAAATTAAAGAAATTTTTTTTTTCGTTTTTTCGTGTTTCCATAAAAACTAATTTATCATATTTCTGAAAATATTTTACAAACATGGTAGGGATTTGGTATACTTAATAAGAGTATCGGTTCAAATAATTTGGTTTAATTTAATTGGAGATGCCCCACCATCTGTACAAGAGAAAGTGTAGCAACGCATACCCGAAAATGATAGTATGTAAGTATATAAAGTCAGAAAATGTTATTAAAATTGAAAATTTTGATAGGTTTGAAAAATGCTGGAAAAAACAAAAAGATTTCGAAATTTTGAAGAACATTGATAAAGCCAAAATAGTTGGAAAAGTCGAAGTGTTTGATCGGTGACCGAAATTTTTAGTTTTCTCTATATACAAAATTTCATGGGTATACTTTTAGTAAGACTCCGCTTCGGTTGCTGCCGCTACGATGATAGTATGGACGCCCTTAGGCCTCTGACAATGACCGTGAGTCACCTTTTCAGACCAAGAGTCGCTGCGCAAGACCGTAAGTCACCTTTGAAGGCATGCATTTGCTTTTTATGAGCTGGAATCGTTGTAGTCGGTGACGACGACACTTCGAAGGAAAGCGATGAATTGCATTTGATTATACGTGAGCAATTAAGAATCTTCCATAAAAGAGGATAACCCAAAACACTTTCGTTTAAGCTAATTTTACGTTTATTGATATATAAAAAGAAAATTTACAACAAAAAAGACCTGCAGTTGTTTGCTGCGTGGTTAATTTTCAACGAGTGACGATATTTTCAACTTGGACTTTTGATTTTCTAAATTGTCAAGTTGAGAGTTTACATTCAGCTATTGTCAGCCGTTTATTCTGCATAAGAGGGAGAGAGACGGCAACACTCGTTAGGGTTAAGAAGTATATACATAAGTACTTATTCAAAGCTTTGACAGCAGACTGTAGCGAGTAGTTACAGATCACACTGGTGGACAGTGTGGCCGTTCGCCAAAGAATTACACTGAAGTTTGGGAGTTAAAAGTTTACGCCTTTCCCCGCGTAAACACGAAGTATTTAAATATATTTTACATTCAGGTCTGTCCTGGAATCCATGCGAGCTAAATTTTTAAATCGATTGCTTTTTGATGAACTTTAACAAGTATGGGGATCTCTTTTGTGGAGAATATAATGCTCCAAAAATAATATGAATTTTTGTATACCAAAAAGTAACCGTTTAGGATATATTTTTAAAAAACCGCTTTTATTAAATATCTCCTAAACCGTTCATTTTTGTTTTACAAGTATGATTATCATTCATAGAGCATTAGATTTCTAACAAAAAGGATTTCAATACATTAATATTTCCAGAATAGCTCTGTTTATTTTGATCAATTATTTTTTTTTTGTAATTTTTGTGTGACAGTGTAAACGAATTTAATTTCATAAAATAAAATAAAAAACTTTATTTGTCAACACATAAAGTAAACAAAAACATTGACAGATTTTCTTTTGATTTAAGTTAAAAAAAGCGTAACTATTTCATATCCTAGCCCACTTACAAGAATCTTATTGATAGTTTTCTCATTCCTTTTTCACAGGCGATTGATTGATGCGACTCTTCCGGACAAGTCATAGAAATAGAAAAAATATGTTGGAGTTTGACAAAATCTTAGAAAAATGCGGCGATTGCCATCGGCTGCAATTTTTGATGTTGATGCTATTTTGCATCATCAATTTACTATCAGCGATGCATTATTACTCACAGACAATCATCAGTTTTGTACCAAAGTATTGGTGAGTCTGCGGTGAGAAAGCAAGTACTTAGTAAATACCACATTTTTCCAAAAATATCAAAGTTTAATATTTAAAATTAAGCTGCATTTACAAATGATTAGAAGTTGTTTTTCAGCAAAAAACATATTGCAGCATTACAGCAAAAGAAAAACAACAAACATATATTTGGAGAAATTTAACTTAAAGAACGGCTTTATCATAATGATTTAAATAACATTTTATTTACAGGTGTGCCGATGAACAGCAGCAGTTGACCGCAAACAGCATATTAGAATCATCATGCTATCCAATAACTCCTTACTTAAATCACAGCGACGAGCATCTCAGAACGGACAGTAATCAAACGGATGCCCAGTCATGTCAACATTTTGAATATGATTACTATATGGGCTATCAGAGTCTTACCAGCGAGTTGGATTGGATTTGTGATTCAGCATGGAAGCTAACGCTGGGACAGTCTATGTTTTTTGTTGGTTCTGTTGTTGGCAGTTTGACTTTTGGTTTTTTGGCGGATATTTTTGGTTTGTAGATTTTTATTTTGTTCAGATAAAAAGTTTTTGAATTTTTACTTTGCTTACAGGACGCTTACCCATCTTAATAGCTGCTAATCTTATTGCCATGCTTGGCAATACACTGACGATAATGGGAACCACTCTGCCCCTGTTTTGTATTTTTCGTTTTATATCTGGTTTGGCTACCGATAGCAATTTCGTCATGATGTATATACTTGGTGAGTTATGGTGAAAAAACAAAACTATTTCGTAAAATTCTCGATTCTGGGATTTTTATTGTGAAATGCATCAAAAGCAATTACATTGAACTCTGTTGAGATTATGCAAAGACGTTTTCTATGATTTCTCATACAATCAGGAAAGATATTTGGAAAATTTGCCGTTCAACGCTTTCCAGGAACTCAAAAGGGAGAAAGATGAATAGGAAGTCCCAGAACATAGTGTTGACGAATGACAGAAAGTGTGTAAATATGGGTTTTGTAGTCTCCGATTAACCCCAAAAACCTCATTCTTAGAGATTTTGAGATTAAAATGAAATAAAAACCTCATCAAGCAGAGATGAGCAACGTTGAGCGACCCCTAAATGACCTTCAAAGAGTTGAAAAAATTCTCAGCTAACTTTTTTGACGCCTTTTTTCTGATACCCCCATTAATTGTGGAATTTCCAAAAATCGTTATTTTGAGTGAGTCTAATAAACATTAGCATTAGCATTAGCATTAGCATTAGCGTTAGCATTAGCATTAGCATTAGCATTAGCATTAGCATTAGCATTAGCATTAGCATTAGCATTAGCATTAGCATTAGCATTAGCATTAGCATTAGCATTAGCATTAGCATTAGCATTAGCATTAGCATTAGCATTAGCATTAGCATTAGCATTAGCATTAGCATTAGCATTAGCATTAGCATTAGCATTAGCATTAGCATTAGCATTATCATTATCATTATCATTAGCATTATCATTATCATTAGCATTAGCATTAGCATTAGCATTAGCATTATCATTAGCATTAGCATTATCATTAGCATTATCATTAGCATTAGCATTAGCATTAGCATTAGCATTAGCATTAGCATTAGCATTAGCATTAGCATTAGCATTAGCATTAGCATTAGCATTAGCATTAGCATTAGCATTAGCATTAGCATTAGCATTAGCATTAGCATTAGCATTAGCATTAGCATTAGCATTAGCATTAGCATTAGCATTAGCATTAGCATTCGCATTAGCATTAGCATTAGCATTAGCATTAGCATTAGCATTAGCATTAGCATTAGCATTAGCATTAGCATTAGCATTAGCATTAGCATTAGCATTAGCATTAGCATTAGCATTAGCATTAGCATAAGCATTTAGCATAAGCATAAACATTAGTATTGGCATTAAATTTAGCATAAATACAAACAATACCTTCGCGCTACCGCTGCTTATATTGATCCAATGTTAACTCCTCTTCTAATCAATTTATTTTCATTCATATATTTTACTTTTTCTTTCCAGTGATGGAATACCTACGACCATCTTTGCGCACCTTAGGTCTCAGCATTTGCATTGGTTTCTTCTATTGTCTCGGTTCGATGGCAGCACCCTGGATAGCTGTATTGATGCAAACATGGCGTGGCTTCTTATTAGTAACATCACTACCCTTAGCTGTGGTACCAACTTTCTATTTCATTGTACCGGAGAGTGTGCAGTGGTTGGTATCGAAGCAAAAATATGATAAAGCAGTCGCTTGCATGAAACAAGTTGCCAAGATCAATGGTCGTGTGGTGGAGGAGCATCACTACACAGAATTTATAGAAGAATGCAAGCGTAGTTCACAGAATACAAAGGCCAGCCCTAATTTGCTGGGACTCTTCATGACACCACGTCTCAGGCGTAACACTTTAATATTGTTCTTCAAATCGTAAGTTGGTAGCACAACGTCATGGTTGTTGCATCATTAGTGATGATGATTTATCTGTTTGCAGCATGGTGATAACACTCTGTTACGATGCTGTCTCGCGAAACGTGCAAGGTCTTGGCATTTCACCATTTGTCATGTTCACATTGAGTGCTACCACGATTTTGCCAGCGTGTTTGCTATTAATTTTGCTACAAGATCGTATCGGACGTAAGGCAATGGCATCGGCATCATTGCTATTGAGTGGGATTTTTATCTCAGTAACGGGTGTGATACTCATGAAAGATCATAGTGGTGAGTTTGCTGTAGTTGTGTCTGAGTTGGTGATAAATTAATTAAATTGATTGTATGTGTTTCCATTGCAGATGTTGGACTCGTTGTTACGCTATCGGTGATTGGACGCTTTGGTGTAACAGTGGCCTATAATTCGGGTGCACAGTATGCTACTGAATTGATACCGACATGTGTGCGTGGACAAGGTGTTGCGGCGGTGCATGTTATGGGCTATGCGTTTACTTTCTTCAGTTCTTACATATTGTATACACGCGAGATATTTCAAGCTATGCCTGAACTGATATTGGGTTTCATATCGCTACTGGGTGCCCTACTATGTCTTTTCTTACCGGAAACGCTAAATAGGTTTGTGTACCAACTAGATACGAGTACATACATTTATGTATATTTGCTACCCTTTTTCTTATTTCAGAACACTTCCCACCTCACTGGAGGACGGTGAACATTTCGGCAAAAACGATCGCTGGTATACTTTCAGCTTTCTCGAAAAACGTACACAATCTACAGCCACTTTGGCTAGCGTACAAGCTCCAAATTCAAGTAGTAGAGGGCGGAATCATTCCGAGTATTTTTAACGGGTAGCACTTTTCTCTTATTGTTTCTGTCAGGTTTATGTTTTACATCGTAGGTTTAAGCATTTTTCAAGTATTATTAGGATCTCTTATGTAAGTTTAAAAAATATATAATTTTCATTTAAGTTCCTAATTTTGTATTATAAAGTATACAATTCAAATAAACCAAAGAATTTTCATTGTACCATTTGAAATTCGAGCTTTTGTTTTTAAAATGTATATTTAATAGAAATGGAGCTAGATGTGAGGGTCGGTAAAAGCCATTAAAAACTGAGCATTATCATCGGTTTTTCACAGTTTGCATATTTAAGTCCTTTTAGGTTCTGCACTAAGAAACCAATTGCAAAATTTGAAATGTGAATTTTAATGAGAAAGATATTCGATGCTGCATATATGCCGTAAAACAATGATCTCAAAATCCAGACTTTATAAAAATAAATCATGTATAGATACGTATAAATAGGGTACAAATCCACTGTAATCTAATAGATAAAATTGAAGCTACTTAGTCTGTGTCTTCGTTTTTTATGGACTGGAAAACCATTTGACGAATTTATATAAAATTTCAATGCATGTAAGTTTAGGTAAGGAAAAAAATAGGAGGTGCCCAAACAAGCAAAATTTAATATATCTCAGAAACTGTTTCACACATAAAAATCAAATTTGGTACACATGTAAAGGGCACTAAGCCAAATAGCACTCAAAATTCAACATATCTCAGAAACTGTTTGATGTATGGGAACTAATTAAAAAATTTTAAAATTAAGGTTTAGTGAGGAAGATATTGTCTATACGATTACTAAAATATGACACAAAACAGTAATTTTTACACTTTGAAGGAAAATAATCTCAGAATTCCGGCTTCATGAAAAAGAAATCAAGTACAGATCCATAAATAGGAGTTACGAAACTTTCACAATTAGCTATTTAAACCAAGAATGAAAAAGTATTTCAAAGAAATGAGTGGGAGGAGAACAAACACAGCTCCTGGCAACTTTCAATTTTTCGTTATTTAGATCAATCAGGTAAAGTGTGTTCCATTAAGACGTGTGGTACTTTGATTTTGAATAAAACGCAAACGGTTCGGAATTTTGCCAATCATTTTATTTCGTTCGAAAGGTCACACAATAGGATTATGTGTAGAAACTCTTTCGGCCATATTTTAGATGACATTTTGCCTCCGGAATGGCCCTAATCACTGATGTACTATCGCTTTTTAAGTCTGAAAAATCATCGGATCATATATATAAGCTTTATCCTTCGTGTAACCTCACAGTAAATAGTCTAACGGCGTCAAATTGCATGATCTGGGCGGCCAATTTACATCACCGCGACGAAAAATTTCACGGTTCGGGAATTTGCGACACAAAGAGTCCAAATTGAGGCGAGTTATGTTTGGTGTTGTATTAATTATCAAATTAAAAACTTTATTTGTGTTTTAATATAGTTTAATTTTATTCTTGTGCTGTTCTATACTCTGTGTTAATCTTAACTAAACTAGAACTTCTCGGCATCTCCTTTTACAATGGTATTTATGACAGATGCCTAGTGTTGAGTGGCGTTATTATAATTCAGTGTTAAGCAATGTTTACATTTATTACACGCTTTTTTTTTTTTTTTTTTAATAAATTAGTTAATTGATTTAACAAAATTAATTAATCAAAACCATAACACTTGGGTGGTCGAACCAGTCTTCCACTTCTAGTAACATATTGTGGCAGCGGAGTTGTACTATTGCTATTAGTAGCTTCTAACAATTCATTGCTACTCGCAGACCCACAGTCTTCACGTTCAGCAGCGGGCAACATCGGATCTTGACTTGCGTCATTACCATTAGCAACTTCCAACCGCTCAAATGGACGCTCAGACTGTACTGGTCCCGGGTTATTATTAGCTTCAACTAAGTTTTCCAAATTGCTGCTATTAGGTATATTAACATTTTCAAAACAGTGATTTATAATTTCTTGATTTTCAGCAGATGGCTGATCATTAGGAATAATACCTTGGTAGTTAAGCAATTCATTTTCTAATAATAATTCACTAGTATCACATTCATTATTACTAGTCTTAACAATAAAGCGTCTATTTCTGCGATAATGATTATTAAAATTATCAACAATTATATACGATCTGTCATTTACTTTCCTTACAATTTTGCCATAATTCCATTCTTTTCCTGTTTTTTTTAAAAATGATTCTATCATTTGCATTCAAGACTGGCAACAATTTCGAGTTACGATCATAGTACTGCTTCTGGATCATACGCTTTGTCTTTAACTTTTCCTGAACCTCCTTTTCGCTCATATTGTTTCTACACAATAACTGCTGTGTTATGGGTAAACGATTTTTAAGAAGTCTACCAAAAAATAATTGTGACGGAGAAATTTGCATGTTTGCAACTGGTATTGTATTGTACTCAAGTATTCTGAACTGAAACTGATCTATGTCTCCTGCTTCATAGCAACGCTTTAATATGTTTTTCGCAATTGCAACACCCTTCTCTGCTAGCCCATTACTTTGTGGATATCTAGGGCTGGAGAATTTCAGAACAATGTTTGTTTTATTGGCGTAGTTTTCAAATTCCCTTGAATTAAATGGAACGTTATCACTTCTAATTTCTGTTGGATAGCCATAAATGCAAAATAATTGATCAAGAATTTCAATGACATGCGTAACAGACTTTTCTTTTAATTTTCGTGATATTAAAAAGCCAGAATATGCATCAATTAGTGCAATGAAATTATACCCTGCATATTCATAAATATCAATTGCTATTTTATGGAACGGATACTCTGGAGATGATTCTTGCACTAACGGTTCTTTTGGATTATTTCGAGTGAATTTTTCACAAATTGTACAACTTTTGACTAATTCAGTGATATCATTAGTCATTCCAGGCCAGAAAAATTGGTTTCGTGCACGAGCTAAGGTTTTTTCTATGCCCAAGTGAGGAGCATGCACCCAATTACAAATGTTCTCTTGTAACTTCGTTGGTATAACCAAACGATGATCTTTGAATAACAGGCCGTTTTCGAAATGCAGTTCACTTTTGTACTTGTGGAACAACTGACTAAAACTATCTAACTGATGGTACGAGGGCCAACCAGAAATAACGTATTTAATAACACGACAGAGACGTTCATCATTTTTGATAATATTGACATAGAGATCATAATTTTCCTGAGACAAGCAAATCTTGGTAGTTAATGAATGAATTATTATTGACATGTCATTCTCAAACTCATTGTCATCCTGTAATGATGCCCTTGAAAGGCAATCAGCCACCAACATTTCCTTGCCAGGTTTATAAATAATTGACATAGCAGGATATCTTAATAATCGCAAAAACATTCTTTGCAACCGTGGTGTGACATCGTCTATGTCGCGCTTAATTAGAGTTTCCAACGGTTTATGGTCTGAGTGAACTGTAAAAGCTCTACCATACAAAAAATAATGGAAACGTTCACATGCAAAAACAATTGCCAACAATTCTTTCTCTATCTGAGCCCATCGCTGCTCACTTTTTGTGAGCGTCCGAGATGCATATGCAACAGGCAATCCATTTTGCAACAAAACGCTCCCAAGCCCTTCTTTGGAACTATCCGTTTGAACAACAACAGGTTGTTTTGGATCATAAATGGCTAGCAGAGGCTTATTTGTGATTATTTTCAGAAGTTCATTGACCTCCAAATCGTGTTTCTCTGTCCAATGCCATTTAACATTATTTTTGGTTAAATTTCGCAGTTCACATGATTTCTGTGATAGGTTTGGTATGAAACGTGCAAGAAATTTAAACAAACCCAATAATCTCAAAACATCAGATTTATTAGTAGGCCTTGGCATATCTGTAATAGCTTTAATGTATTTAGTTCCAGGCTTAATCTTCCCATCAACAATGGTATGACCCATAAATGTTACCTGATTTGTACGATATTGAATTTTTTTACTATTAAATTGCACACCCTTTTCTCTGGCACGATTTAATAACAATGACAAAGCCTTATCATGTTCTTCATATGTTGCACCGGCAACAGCAATATCATCGAAATAGATCTCAACACCCGGTATGTCACCAAAAAGTTGAATCATTTTCTTTTGAAACATTTCCGGTGCATTATTAATGCCAAACGGGACTCGGTTCCATCGATATCTGCCAAATGGCGTCATAAATGTGGTCAATTTAGAACTTTCTTCGTCTAGCTCTAGTTGCCAGAAACCATTCTTTAAATCTAAAACAGTATATATTCGCTTGCCAGACAAGCGACTCACTATATCATCAAAGGTTGGAATTATAAAATGTTTCCTTTTGATGCACGCATTTAATGGCTTTGGATCTAAACAAACACGAATATCACCATTTGGCTTCTCAACAATTTGCAAATTATTGATCCAATCTGTTGGATAATCAACAAAACTAATTATTTTTTGATCTAACATAGCATCAAGTTTTTCCCTTAGTTTATCGTGAAGACTTAAAGGTATGCGCTTTTTATAACGAAGCGACGGAACAGAATTGTCTTTCAGTACTATTGAACATTTACCTGAAATTTTTCCTAGGTTATCAAAAATATCTTTGTTTAAACAAACAAACTGCTCAGCATTCAGTGGAAGTGTAGCTTCAATTACATTAACACGTTTTACCAACCCAAAAGCAATACTTGATTCTAAACCCAGAATAGGCTCAAAGTTATTATCAACAACCAAAAATTCACAATTATGACTTATTTTCTTTTCAGTATCAAAACACACTAATTTTACTTGTCCATGAATTGCAATTTTATTTGAGCTATAATCGGTAACATAACCATCACTGAACTTTTTCATGGGAACATTAATTTTTTTTATAAAACTTAAAGGAATGCAATTACAATCCGAGCCAGTATCTATCTTAAATTCTATTGTCCAATCTTGAATCATATACCTTTTCTTCCATTTAATACGATTTACTTCCAAACTATGAGAAATAGAATTACAATTATAGCTCAGAGAATCTAGCCTAGGCATTTCGTTAACCTGATCTTCATCAACAAAAATATAATTACTATCATTGCTCCAATCAGCAGAATGAACTTGAGTTTCCGTTGCCTTAACATTTGTGCTCCTTTTTTCTGCATCACGTAACTTCCCTGACTTGCAAAATTTTTGGAAATGACCAATTTGTGAACACAAATGGCACTTAACATTTAATGCTGGACAAAAACGACGATGTTTTGCATTGAATACCTGACCACAATTGTAGCACAAACGTTTAATAGCATTTACTTCCTTCAGATCACCTTGTTTTTCTTCATAAATCGACTTTATTTCAGCTGGTCCACCTCTACGATCCAATAATAACTTATTTGCTGATGCAGCTTCAAAAATCTTACAAGTTTCAATGATTTTCTCTAATGACTCCTCCTTTCCATCCAGAATTTTAAGCTGCAACTTTTTGTCTTGTATTCCAATGACAATGCGATCACGTAACATACGTTCAGCATACGATGATTTACACGATTTACACTCAAACTCACAATATTGACTCTGTATACGGAGTTCAGTTTCAAATTCTGAAAACGATTGCTTTTCCTTTTGAACAATCATATTATATTTGAATGCTTCCATCGCTGCATTCTTTTTTGGCAAACAGTACGCATCAAAAGCTTTGATGACGTCATTCAATGTACGGGAGCCATTTTGATTTCCGTTTACGGCTTCCTGATCTCCATTTTCGGCATTTTGATCTCCATTTTCGGCATCTTGATATTCATTTTCTTCGTCCTGATTTGCATTTGCGGCCGCATTGTTTGCATTTGCATTGTCTCGATTTTGTACATTTCGTTGCTGAGGAGCAACAACCACACCAAACATGCTTTCGCAACTGCCATTATTCGGGAACAGTGTGTTAAAAATTTCTACACCACGTTGACCAATTAACCATAAAAACGTAGCGATCTTGTTTTGCTCCGATTCTTGCGCCTTATTACTTGCAATTAAATAAATCTGGAACGATTGTTTCCATTTCGGCCACTCCTTTGATAAATCCGAAAAATCCAAAGGCTGTGGCACACGTGACTCCATTGTCGCCATTTTGTTAAACTGCACTCCGCAATTGAAATCCAATAAAAGGATAAGTATCAAAATTATTTGCTTCAGTTAAATTGTTAAAAGATGTTTTAACTTCTGACACCATGTATTAATTATCAAATTAAAAACTTTATTTGTGTTTTAATATAGTTTAATTTTATTCTTGTGCTGTTCTATACTCTGTGTTAATCTTAACTAAACTAGAACTTCTCGGCATCTCCTTTTACAATGGTATTTATGACAGATGCCTAGTGTTGAGTGGCGTTATTATAATTCAGTGTTAAGCAATGTTTACATTTATTACAGGTGTAACGCCGTTTTGTTGAAACCATAAATCGTTCAGACCCTGAGCTTTAACATCCGGCACAAAATAGTCCTCCAACATAGTGTAGTACCACTCAGAGTTGACATTTTCGGTGTTTCCGTTCTAATCTTCGAAAAAAAAAAAAAACGGCCTGACCCATAAACTGCGCCAAACAGTGACTCGCGGTGGATGCATTGGCTTCTCCATGAACACTTGTGAATTGCCAGGTACGGCAGTTTTGCTTGTGAACATAGCTGCCAAGGTGAAAATGAGCCTCTTTCCAAAAGATGATTTTTTGGAATTT
The DNA here is from genome assembly GCA_951812925.1 of Calliopum simillimum. Classification (NCBI taxonomy): domain Eukaryota; kingdom Metazoa; phylum Arthropoda; class Insecta; order Diptera; family Lauxaniidae; genus Calliopum; species Calliopum simillimum. Next base: position 27,576,888 of record OX638368.1, read on the forward strand.
TGGATTTTTTGGAATTGACTTTGAATTTAAAATCCAAAATTCAACGATTTCAATGCGTTGTCCTTTTCCAGAGCTTTAAATGGTTTTTCTATAACACTCTTGAGAAGATTTTTCTGAGCAGTTTCTCTATTTACTTCTGATTCATTTTTAATTAAAAATCTTTATGATAATGTTATACTAAGGTCCTATGTATTTCTGAAACACCTTGTTTATTTTTTCATTGGAAATATGCTTGTTTCGAACGATCTCATTTAGTTATGTCTAAGAATTTTATACTCTTTGATATATAGTCTTGATTATTGTTCAGTTAATTGCAGTTTATAACAGTGTTTCACATTAGTGACCTCTTTTACCTTGGAACCCTGAAGGTATAAAAATGTTTCGAAAATGAATTTAACAAAAGTATCAAAAACTATACTGGTAAATTTTACTCCTTGTTGAATTGTGTGAAAACCATTGACTGTTAGCAGAGTCCCACTTGTATGTACTTATATTATTCTTGTAGAACATGCATTAGCTGTTTCTTTTTTCTCATATTCTCAAATGATGCAGAAATATCGCTATATGTGACTTGGTCTATGAAAAAGGGGCTCACTTGCGAAAAAAAAAATTTTGTGAAAACAACTTTTCAAGGTAATTGAAATAATTTTTTTTTGACACGTAAGCCCCCTTTTTATAGACCAGGTCACATATATTGAATCCTTATTTCGAATTATTTTTTACATACATAACGCAATTTTCATCATATTGATCTCACATACCTTGGGACCCGGACAATGAAAACCATTATCTCAACAGGTATGATTTAAGCATCAGAAAATATGGGATCAAAAATTTGATAGGTTTGGACCAGCATATAATTCAATAAAATAGAAGAAAATTCCTTAAAGTACAGACATTTTTTTATGAATTTCCTTGCTAAGTTCAAGTTCCAGTATATAGTCCCCAAAAATCTTGCTTTTATCATATCATGTACAATTACATAATATTCAGCAATTCCATTGACTTTAATAAATATTGTATAATACATTGTGTTACTTAATTGGTAACATTTTTAATTTTTCCTAGTTCCACATCTCCAAAAATGTCATCAACTGCAGTTTATATCTTCTAATTTACAAACCATTGATTTAGTTTTGAAGTCTCAATTTATTCAGTTGGCTAATTTTAATCAGTACATATAAAACAAGGTCAATAAATTGTAACATTTTGTTTTTGCTTCTATTGACGTAATCTTTTGCCGGTTATACCATCTGTATGTATGTAGTTACTTTTAAATGTATTGCAGACAACTGTTACAACTGCCATAGTTACAGCTGCGCAGTAACGAACTAAGTTAACAATCAACGAACCATTCTCTGCGGTAAGTCGTGACGTTTCACATAATCCATTTGGCCATATTTGTCAACAAACATTTGTTTAGATTGGTTACTACATCATGAATGGTTGTCTAGTTCATTGGGGATCATCGATTAGATTGTGTACCAATAATTTGCTCAGGGGTAGATATTGTTAGTACATTAAAGAATAACCATAGTTAGCTGCGTAAAACTATGGGAAGATTTTCAAGTTATTAAAATGGCCTGTTAAAAAAATATATAAAAAAAATTTTAAAAAGATTTAAACAAAAAAATTTGTAATTCTTTCGAATTCTTTAAGTAATGATCATGTACGATATGCGTCCATCAAAACGATGGGATATTTCGGGACATATCTGAGTATCTGTTACAACCCCAAAACATTTTTGAATTCGGGATAGGGGAGCATAATCCGGGACTATCCCAAAAGATCCGGGGTAATTGGTCAGCCTATCTTAAGAATTATTTCCATGGCTTAGCCTTTTTTTGGACTTTCTTCTTCAACTTCTTTTTTCAAGTGACTTTTGGCCTATCATGCTTTCTCGGTTTAGAAACAGAAAATCAAGTACTTGCGATGAAATTGAGAAACATCCTGAAGAATATTCCGAGATTTAAAGAAATTTCAGGCAAAATAATTTGAATTATTTGAACATCTAAACAAGAAAATTGTTATGAAGTTAAATTAATGAATTTTGAATATAAGAACCTATGTTGAATTACAAAATTAAAACCATAAATAAATCATTTTTGTTAGTCCTACATATTAATTGAAATTTGCATATCGATGTGAAAAACACTTTAAGATCAAAATATTTGGCAAAACTAACTGTTAATGTGCCTCAAATAAACAAAAAAAAGAAAAAAGTATTAAAACTGACATGCAACTTCTTACTCCATGAAGCAGCCGCAGTAGAAGCACTGGATGCTGGTGACCTTTAGCGGAGCTTCTTCATACTACATTGCATGTTCCATTGACATAGAGTCGAAGAAGAGTTGATATGATCGATTTTATAGTGTCAAATAGGGCAAATATTTATCCATCTTGTGACACAAAGTTTCTTATAACTGAAGAATTTACGTTCTTATAATTCTTTAGAGATGGAAACTTATAATTAATCTTGTAAGGCTTAATATGTATATGAAGTGCTCAGGAATACGAAAATTTCATTTGAATCTACAATTCACAGTGTATTAGGCGGATTGAATGTATGAACTCTAGAGAAATATCTGTTTCAGATCAACAGATCTTAAAAGTAGGAAGTGAAGCGGCATTAATCTCAGTACGAAAAAAGTACTTTTTCTAAATAGCAAAAAACTTACTGTGTTCTTATAGTCCAATTAAATACCTTTCGCAAATAGGTCAGAACATGAATATCGGTTTAGAAATGGCCAAGCTATGAAGAATTTTGTGAATTTGTATCATAGTCCTAAGCCTTTTAAGATATCATATTATATTTAAGTTCATATAAATGCTGATTTTGTTTTCTTTCCTTGAAAAATATTTTAGAAGACCAAAAAAGTAGGTCATTGAGCGTTTTTTGGTAATGCTAGAACCAAAAAGTTCTGAAAATAGTAATTTTAGTCAAATACAAAAACTTTTATCTGATGTATGTATATTCAAAGGCTTTCCAAAATGAAAATTGGTGTAAAAATGTCAAAGTTAGGGAAGATTTTCTGTTTAAGTATTTATCATTATTTGCCAATTTTTAAATTTTTTTAAAGCCCCTCTCTCAAAATCTTAGTGTCATTTTTATTGTGCTTTATCTGAAATGAAACCATATACTAAATTTAAGCGAAAGCCGAAATGATTTATTCAATATCGGGCATGGAATGCCTGTATATTGAGACGTTAAGTCCCACGTTAAAAATTAACTATCAACTATAAAAATGTGAAGTAATGAGGATATAACACAACCATTTCAAGCGATAATTCTTGTTCGGGGGAATAAAAGGCTTATAAAAAGTTATTTTAGGAACATGCATGCTTTGGCGTAACGAGCTCGACAATTTATTCGTACTCATCTATATAAAACCTTAATACATAAATGTTTCTTCTTTTGACCGATGATTACCTCTCGCACATACAAAATAATGCAACTTTAGGAGTATTTTTCACTAAATGCAACTAAAATACACGTAAATTCTAGGAACGGTAAGCGCAAGCTCTGAGCAAAAACAATGTGACCTCGGACAAGAGAAAGTGGCACCTCCCATATAAGCAAAAGCTTCAAAATGCTATATTAAAAACGAATTTTGAGGTAATCCAACCAAATTTCAGAAGGTCAAGCTGCGCAAATGGAGATGGATTGGTCACACTCTCCGGAAACCACACAGCGAAGTTTGTCACCAGGCTCTTGAGTAGAACTCACAAGGCATTAGAGGACGTGGTAGAGATCAAAGTCATCGCAAGGGATCGCAACGAATGGAGATGTTTCATATTGGCCTTATGCTCCAACCAGGAGTTAAAGGAGAATACATACATACATACAACCAAATTTCACTCAAACATTAAGAACTATAAATGCAAGCTCTGACCAAAAACAAGGCGATCTCGGACAAGGGAGCGTGGTACCTCCCATATATGCAAAAGCTTCAAATGCTATACTAAAAACATTTTTCGAGATAATCGATCCAAATATCACTCAAACACTAAGAGCAAAAAGTGCAAGCCCTTAGCAAAAACTAAGTAAATCCGGATAAGAGGGCGTTTCATATAAGTAAAAGTTTCAAAATTGTATAGTGAACATTTTTTTTTGCGATAATTCTCCTAAATTTCTCTCCGACACTTACTATAGAACAGTAAATACAAGCTCGGAGCAAAAACTGAGCAAACTTGGACCGGACTAGAGGGCGTGGCACCTCTCATATAAGCAAAGGATCTAAAATGCTATATGGAAAGCGTTTTTTGAGGTAATCGAACCAAAAACTAAGTGAATTTGTTCAAGAGAGTGTGGCACCACCCTTACAAGCACTATTTACAAAAAACTGCAGTGTAGGGAATTTAGTTTTTGGCCAGGCCAAGGGTCACACTAATTTTTGTTTTGCATTATGAATTGTCGGACACAAAAATAACTGCAAATTAGATATGTGATCTATCAGACAACAAATGAATTACCATCATTTGGATGACCACTTAACGGACGTTTTGAACATTTGAACATATTGACTACCCTCCATGCTAAGAGCGAATAAAATCAAAATCCTCCGCTACAACGCGCAATCGCATGTGCCAACAAAACTTGACATCTGTGCGCCAGTAGGAAAAATACAAAAAAAGGAAAAAAAACAGATTGAACCAAGAAAAAAAACCACTCATTTGTTACCAGTGAATTTAACCTTTTTAACTTGATGCCATTTTGCTCGTCTATTAAATTAACAATTGAGTGTCTTGTTGTTGTTGTTGCTATTGTTGCATGTTTTGCCGATAGCTGTTGTTAGCGCCTCCGTGATTTATTTTATTAACGTTAAGTGCCATTGTTTTTTCTGTTATTTTTCTTTTTATAAATATTTTTTTCAATATAATGCCCTCCAATACAAGATGTTCCATGGTGTCTCCATTACATTCTTTTGCCAGGTTTTTGTGTTTTTTTTATAGTTCTGTCTATGCTCTTTTAAATGTTGGTGTAAATCTTTTTTGTCTGACAATAAATTTCAATGGTTGATGTTGTCAAATAACCGATTTTATTGTAATAAATCTTTTAATTTGAGCTTCTGCAAAAAAGCAGCTGATGAATTTGCAGCATAGATATCCCGTAGTTTTATTTCAAAATATAATGTTTAAAGTTAGTTTGATTATGTGAGAAGTATGTAATATATTTCGACTTAGAACTTAAAAAGTATTTTGTTTCATTAACAATCTTACCACACATGAAAAAGTCGTTCTAGATGCTCTGAAACTTTCAGGAAATGAAACTTGAGTATTACTCCTTTTGTTCTAAGCACTGTTCTAATACACAGTGTTAGACCTTCTTATGTTATCAGCAGGATGCCTCGCATTAAGGTCAAAGTTAAAAAAAAAGTTCGTATGATATATCGATGCCTAAGACAAAAAGTAAGTTGGCAAAGATCTTTGGACAAAAACTAGGTTGTTTCTTTTTATATAACGAAAAGTAGGTTTCTTCAAATTTTTATATCGAAAAGTAGGACATTAACGATTTTACGTCAAAAAATAGGATGTTTTAACATTTTGGACGAAAACTAGGACGTTGAAACATCCTTTTATTAAAAGAGCCATCACGAAACATCCTACTTTTCTTCCAAAATTTCAAACATCCTACTTTTTGTCAAATTTGATACACTGTGTGTATTTAAAGCCCGAGGGAGCCCAAGTTGCACTCTTTTAATACCACATAGAACTTTGGTCTGAGAGAGTAGTGGAAGGGTTTGCTAAAACATAACTTTGACGATATGATATCTAAGTCCAGTTAGTTCTCATAAGATAACTAAGAAGCGAGACGATTTTCCACAAACTTGTTTAATGAATAAGACCTTTTCTAGAGATCTGAAATTTTTTTGAGTGCGGCAATTGTTGACAAATTGTTTAATATGATTTTTTTCATTTATCTCAGTGCATTCTTGCCCAGTGATTCTTGCGCTGCGTTTAGTTGGACTTTTAAATTTTATGTTCGAATTGCTGTGAATTTCATGCTTTTAATGTTTTTCAATAAATTTTGTGTTCGGTATATCTGAAAAATCAATTCTTCAATAGATCTAGTGGAGTTTGTGCGCTCTTCTAATCGGTTTTGTTAAGGGCGTAGTAGTAGCTTGCTTCCCAAGGAGAAAAGATGCGCTTCAAGAGGCTTTCTGAAATGCCGTATAAGTGCAGTATTTTGAAAATTTTGCTTGTACTGGAGGGACATGCCCTCTTGCCCGAATTCACATAGCTGTTACTCAGATCTTGCACTTACTGTACTCGTTGTCTGAATAAAATATGGTTGGATAATCTCAAAAAACGTTTTTAGTACATCATTTTTGACCTTTTTTTCATACGTTAGGTGGCACGCTCTCTTGTCCAAGTTTGTCAAGTTTTTGATCAGAGCTTGCACCTACTGGTCTTTGTGTATGAGTGAAATTTAGTTGGAATATCTCAATAAAAGTTTTCAATACTGCATTTTGAAACTTTTGCTTATATGGAAAGTGTCACGCCCTGTTATCCGAGATCGCACCCAGATTTTGCTCAGAGCTTGCGCTTGTTGGCATTAGAACGTATGTGTACTTTTATTGCATTGTCGTGACAAATACTCCTCAAGTTGAATATCACGAAATACCGTAATTTCGGGATATGAAAATTTGAATTCGAAACTTGTTGAAATGGTCCAGTAACCGTTGGATTCCATCGTCTAGATTATAAGTAGTCTGAAAAACCCCTGAAATCTACACGACGCACACTGGTTCAAAATCCTTAAAAGCTGACCAAAAGTCAAAAAAAAAGTTTTTTTAAATTAACTTTTTATGAACCGTATTGTCTACGAATATCTATAGACCTCAAAAAATTTGTAAGAAAGATCCAGGTATTCCTACAATGCTCTTGGGTTCTCTCCAAATGTACGCTTCTCAGACGCAAAAAATTAAGTGTTCACTGTCAAAATAGTGTGGTTACTGTAAAATTGAACCGATTTTAATGTTTGAATATAGAATCTCTTTGTAAAAGAAAATACTATCGAACCTTTTTATTTAAAACTTGCAATAATTTTTACTTTTACGGTAATTATGATTAACTTAAAATCAAATTATTTCACAAAATCAATATACAATGGTTATGGAAAAAGCCCAGAACTAATTTATACCACGTCATACCACGAAGATTTTTAGGATTTAAGAAGATTGAAACCTTTTCTAATACTTATAAGAAAATTGAAGTGCTTTTTTTTGCCCTTTTCCTTTGACGCGATTTTTTCTGAAGCGCCCATAGGAAAATTTAACTCATATTGCTTACCAAGTGCCAATATGTGTAGCTCGCCAGAAATAGAAAAATTTTTATATAATTATACAGCTTATACTCCGTGATAACGGAATCTAAAACCCGTTTTTATGTAGATTTATTTACCGTTGCACACAACTCTATCAAAGCTAAAGTTTTGAAATAAATTTTTAAATTAGACATGAAAATTGTGCAAGTGTTTGGCCTTTTCGAATCCGCCATTTTGTTTTTTAAAAATTTAACATCAGATTCGTAATCAGTGACCCAAAAAACCCCCGAGTAATTTTTTTTTGGATTTGGTTGAATATTTATGCAATTCGTCCGCCATTTTCTTTTTTAAAAATTTAAAATCAAATTCGTAATGAGCGACCTCAAAAACCCCCAGGTAAAAAATTTCGTCTCGAAACTTTAATGATTCGACTTTTGGCCAGCTTTTAGGGATTTTGAACCAGTGTGCGACGCCACCCATACTCAATACTCCAATATGTCGGTCAAAAATTCAATATGGTGGACTCTATTTAAAAATAAACCAATGTGAACCAAATTTCGTGCATTGAGGGTTTTTGGGTTGCTAATCACAAATCCGGGGTCAGATTTACAAAATTCAAAATGGCGGATTCAAGATGGCGAACAAAATTTTCAAAAACTAACAGATTTTCCTGAAATTCGGTATATGGGGGTTTTTGGTTTGTCTCTGATAACGAATCTGGTGTCGGATTTAGAAAATTCAAGATGGAGGACCCAAATAGGTTGACGGTTGTTTTTTGAAAATTTTGTCCGCCATTTTGTATTCTTCATCTTGAATTTTGTAAATTTGACTTTGGATTCGTATTCAGCAACCTCAAAAGATCCCATAAACAAAATTTCAAAAAAATCGGTTGATTTTTTTAAATTTTGTACGCCATCTTGCACACGCCATATTGAATTTTATAAAACTGACTCCGGATTCGTGATAAGCGACCTAAAAAACCTCCATGCACGATATTTGGTTCACATAAGTTTATTTTTAAATAAAGTCCACCATATTGAATTTTTGACCGCCATATTGGAACGGCCATGTTGGATTTTGTAAAAACAAGATATTATTGATAAACTATAGTAGTTGCATACTACTTCGTAATTTCCAACACTAAAAATAAAAATATCGCAAAATCATGACGGAGGGGACACATGACGGAGAAGACACATGACGGAGGGGACATTTCATGAAAAATTGAGCATAACGCACATAAATCAATTCGCCAATTCTTGCTACTGAGTACAATCGACTAAGTTTGACAGACTCTTCATTCTACAATGATGAAGCACCAAAAAACAACTCTCCTTTTCACCAATATTTGGACCAAGACGAAGGGGACATGGACTTTTTTCCCGTACTGTTTTCATTTTGTTTCGACCGCAGCAAGTACATGGGAACATTTGGAGAGAATTCTTCTGTTGGGCTTGGTTGCTGCGTTGATGGATTTGAAAAAAAAAAAAACCCGGTGCGGAAGACCTCCAAGTCTAACGCGGCGGAATAATGGCGGTAATTTAGAATTACCTACGGAATATGAAAAATGCATGGGACAATAGTGGTAATGCCACCAGCGAGTATAGAAGGGTCTGAATTGCGCTTGGTTCACGAAAAAGGCATTTGTTATTATGGTACTTAAATATGTCCAATGGACATTTTCCATACGCAGAAAATCAGTGGAAAATTGTATTGTATTTGGCTAAATCTAGCGTGGAAAAGGCTTGATTGGTAAAGGACCGGAGGGGACATTTCGGTAGTTTTCATGCGATTAAACTTTATCAGTATTTCTTTTTTCATTCCGGGTTGTATATACTTACATTACCAAAAATGTCAATTTTGAAACAATGTGTGAGATGGTCGAAATTTTGCTTCAGTCGTACAGTCGGCTTCAGTAATACAGCCGTGAGACAGGTGTTTTTCATCATTTCGTGACATTCACGCATATAGATTTTTCCATAGCTGCAACGCCTTCTTCTCCGCGTTACAAACGGAAGGACAAAGTGAGTGTAAGGTATAAAAAAGTAAATTAAAAAAAATAATGATAAAAACAATTACCCGCGCTGGGGATCAAACCCGAGTCCATGGCAAATTTGTGTAACGTGTGTGTAAAATTTGTATATTAAACAGTTTTTTTTTGCTCTCTTTCTCTTCCTATCTTTTTTAAAGTGCTACTCAAATATTGAAACAAACATGTCTCGCTAAACAGAACTTAACATTTGAATGCTAACTGTGCAAGTCCTTCATGGCTTAAAATTTAACCAAAGCTCAACTAAATATAACAAAATCTGCACAATTACTCTATCCTTCAATAAGATAGGATGGATGAGAACACGACTATTTCACTTCAAGAGCCCCAGAAGTTAAAGTGCTAAAGGTTTGCGCATGTACAGGAAAGTTCATACAGATAGATAGAAACATTTAACATTTCTATTAAACAAAAGTGAAAGGGTTCAAACGATACGACACGAAATGAACGAATGAATGAACAAACAAATAAATAACTGAATTAACAAAACGCCAAGCTCAGAAAACGGCGAAGACTAATTTAAAACCCTTTAAATGGGTTAACAGCAAAATAACCTTTTCCTCCACTTGGCGGTGGGAGTCGCATATTGGACCGCTGGCAGTCATGTGCATGGCGGCGGTTAAAGTCAAACGAGTGACTGCAACAAAGTTGCACATGGCGTTTAGTGCAACCAACAACCACCGCCACCACTGCCATCACCATCGCCATCATCGCGAACTGAGTCATATTAAAAAGCCAAACCATTTTGGGGACCATGTGAAGCAGACGACATTTAAATTGTTACCAGAGTATAAAAGTAAAGAATCAACTGCAAATTGGCTGCAGTCTTGGTAATTTCTTTGTTAAGTGCGCATTCATTCAACGACCGTACGGTGTGGCGTAACGAAAAAACGAATACGTTAACGCGATCAGCGCGTGTAGAAAAAAAAGTAAAAAATTTTAAGATTATCCGGTTTTGCTCAACGTTGGCTAAGCTGGATCGTACGAGGATATCAAAAGGATTTGCTTTATTTTGGATAAGAAGCACTTGAACGCGATGTTATTAAAGGTCGGTTGGAATGAAGTGACTTACAATTTAGAACATTGAACTTAAAACAGTGTAAATGCACATCCTTAAAATTTTATTTTAGTTTTGATATCATAACTTGAATGTATTCACATTCTAGTTCATGATCTTATTTATTATTTAGAATACTGTGAACATATTCGCATGGTAAGCTAAGTTCAATGAAATTGAGGATTCAGAAAGTTCGTTGCCTAAGTCTTTTTTTTCATATAAAGCTAAAAATTTGGCAAATGATTTATTAAATTTTGTTGTGGTGATTTACTTATAAATTAACAAAAATAAACATGAAATTTGTTTTAACACGGTTTTATAGGCAAATACCGCTCAAAATTATGTAGTTTTATAGCTGAAATACTACGAAAACTTCACAAATGTGTTGATGAAGTAAACTCTACAAATGTCCAGATAAAGAAATTAAGTAGAAAAAGTATACCAAAATTCTTGGAAATTAAGAAATGCTAATAATAATTTTGTGGTTAAGGAATTAAAGTGATATTATGTTCTTAACATCACCGTATAATAGACCGGGTCGATTTTGTATGAAGCAAAATAAAATCATCCCGAAACCGACTCAAAACTTAGAGAAACTCTTAAAAACGATAGACTTGAAAACAGTGATTTTTACACTTTAAGCAAGGTTAACTCATGATAGATCAAATCTAATTTCAGATTCGTAATAAGGAATTTCCATTTCAACAAAAACGGCTATAAATATGGAAAACCATATTTTGACTGGACGGGGGGTAGGGATTAAAAAAAATGGACCACCGCAGATCCTGATAACATCTTTTTTCTTCTTACTTGGGGTCCTTCTTATAAGAATATGAGCTCAGTTTGCGATAAATGAGTTAAAAAATACTGCTTATCCGAAGTGAGTTTTCAAATAACAAAAGCAGATATTTGTAGATATGGAGGCACGAAACGGTGTTAAGGAGCACTCGAATGCAATTGACATGCCATTAAGAGTTGTCCAGTTTAGTTTTGGCTACAATTTTGTTTTAATAGTTTGACCAAATATGGAATGGTTTGCTAGCTATGACCAAAAATGGTAAAATTTTTTGACATTTTTGTGATTTTGGGGCATCAGATGAAGTTTTTTTGCTTCAGTTTGTGGAACACATTTTTTCCTTTAGCCTATAGCTAAAACTTTGTCAAAGACAAAAAACAAAATCTGAAAAAGCCAGCTTGAACCCAATTTTTAAAGGGCTATAAAATCCGACCTGGAGCCAAACTAGTAAAAACTATAAATTGTTTTGCTAGGAACATTATGAACTTTTAGAAACAGCAATCAGAAAGTTCTTTGGATTCGATGACCCTAAAAATGCTGCACAGTGTAATTGACCCAAAACAGGAAATAAATGAAAATGGGGCTATCAGCAAAAAAAAAGTTGCTTGTCGAAACCTTACTTATGGGATCGTATTATTTATCTTTTTTTGCGGTTTTAAATTTTTTTTTCCTGAAAAACTGACCAATTCTAAGTTTTATTTTTGTACAGGTACTATTTTAAAACACATTTTTGGAGACATTAAATCAGCATAAAACTAATGTATTCATCCTTTCAGTTCTCAATCATTTTGCCGTTACTGACACTAGCCCACTGCGGCGTCATCGGACCATACGCAGGACACTATGGACCATATCATCATGGACCACCCGATGGTCCGCTACATTATGGCGGTTATGCACCACATCATGGACCATTGCCTACGCCATATGTAGCACCTGGTGCGTATAATTAAATTGAAATTGAAACAAACAACATTAAAATATCACTTTTTTTTAGCGCCCAAACCAGCACCAGCACCTGAACCTTATGATGCTGCACCAAAATACTCATTTGGCTATGATATTCAAGATGGTTATACTGGCGATCTAAAGAGTCAGCATGAGACACGTCACGGTGATGTCGTCAAAGGAAGTTATTCGGTTGTTGATCCCGACGGCACAAAACGCACTGTTGACTATACCGCTGATCCACATAATGGCTTTAATGCTGTAGTGCGCAAAGAACCCATCGCTTACAAATTGCCAGTTCACGCCCCCGCACCCCCTGCACCTATACATGTTCCAGCTCCTGCACCAGCTCCACCATTGCCAGTGGTGCCAAAATATGCTCCCGCTCCACCAGCACCATTGCCACTACCACTTTCACTGGGTCCTCTACATCATGCTGGCGGTCCAGGTCCACACTTTCACGCTGCATATCCTGCTTTAGCTGCACATAGTGCTTATGCTCATTATGGTCCTGGTCCTGGACCAGATCCACACTATTATCATCATTAACTGAAGTTAGTGTGGAATTCTACAAATTGATTTTGTGTTGACTATATCCTGCTCTTTCTTAAAGAAAAAACCTCTCTCTAACTGTCTTTAGCAGCGTCTTTCAATCTACGGCGACTCTTATGCTATAACTTTTCTCTGTGATTCTTATGATTTTATGAACTTTTTGTGTACTTTACCTTTGCTCCACTGTCCTTTCTTGGTAAAATATTTCCTTTCCTCTCAAAAGTTGAACGGTTCGTTCGGTTGCAGAAGCAAATAACAGCATGTTTCCATCAAGTATCTGTTGTCACTCTCTTACTCTCATTCTCAGTAAAACGATATTTTTTTTTCAATATGTAATATATAAGTGTGTGTTGTTGTTTTATAATTTAAGATATTTTATGTCCATATTTTTTATATATTGATTTAAAAAAGGCTACAAATAAATTGTATTTCCGTAAAAAAACATTCCGATGTTATTCTTCTGTATGTTTTCCTTAGAGATTTCAATTCTTAGCTCTGAATCTGATTTATCTTGTGCTGCACTCTTAAAAATATACCGTGGAGATTGTCCAAGAAACAATACGAAAAAAAAAAATGGTTAACTACTCCGGGACTTTTAGATCTTTGCCAGTCTTCAAAGTTCGGAAACAATTTACAGGTTTAAAAAAACAAGTAAAAATTTATTTATGATTAGTACACTTTAATCTTATAATTCCATTTCGCAATCTTATTCCCCGATTTCATTTATTTCCCCAACTGGTACGCCACCATTTGCAATCACTGTTGTTTCCCACGCCTTAATTATGATAATATCTCCCCACTCATTGGTTCATTCAATGCTCTCTAATCATTCCCCGAGTTACATATTTCTTGCTCTAGGTATGATTCTTACAATTTTTTTGGAAAGCTTTGTTTTCCCACACCTTGAGGTTTCCACTTGACGTCGGACTTAATTTTTTGGGTTGCGCAGTGGGTGGGATAGTCATTTCCATTTTCAGAGATAAGATCTTGTAGGCTTCTGTTTAGCAATTTAACATTGGCGATATTTCTGTTTCACCAAATTTTACAGAAAACACTTGTATACTTCAAAACTATGCGGCAGGGACTAAAATTAGAAATTTTGAGAAAATCCTAAAATGGTGAAAATGACTTTAAGAAGAAAAAAATTAAGAGGATCCCAAGTTGGGATCAAAAATAAAAAATGTTCAAAATTTATTTGAGAAAAACTTAGAGAATCCCAATATCGGATATTATATTTACTAGAGCAATATGGATTGATAAATATTATTGTCTAAAGTCATTTTTTAGAACTTTTTGATTCAGCCTTCCTTAGCATCGCAATCATCATTCTTTCCAGTGGCCGCGTCAAAAGTTATTTTAAAATATAAAGCATGCGCTCTTTATCATTCACCCATAATTTGAACACTGATCTTCGATACCGGTATTCCAAGGTTGGAATGTTGAAGTATGTTAAATAAGTAAGTATATAAGAGTTGAATTTCAGTTTCAACTAAAATTTTATTGCGAATTGGAGTTTTGATACTGAAGGGTGTCCCAAAAGAAAACTTAAGCTTAACCAATTAAAAAAAAAGTAAGTCATCTACCGAAAATATGTTAAAGTCCACAATTTCAGAATTCATAATGCAAGGCGCTCAAGTGTCTGGTTTGCGAAGTCAAGCCTTTGAATGGCCTCCTTGGACTTTAATTTTTATACCTCTTGAATTTAAAAGTGCAGCTTTCTGTCTTTGTCATAATACTGTGATTAAGGCACATTTAAAGAATTTAAAGGTTCAGATCGTCATAAATAAACTGATAAACACCCTCCACGTTTTCTACCATACTTGATTATCTTGGTCGCCCCGTTTTTTTTTTCAATATTGTACCGGTCTTCTTAAACTATTTTCGAATGAGAGGTATGCTTGACGGCTTACTTAAGTGGCGAAAGCCTCGAATATTTCAGAATCTTCATCGAATCAGTAGTCGTATAAAGATTTTTGTAAAACACTTGCACGCACAAAGCGTTGCACAGTGTGTCGTTTCTTATAATCTATGTAGACGTGAAACATTCAAAATGCATTTTTTACTATTCAGAACTGTTAAAATATGTCCACCGACCTCACAAAAGAGAATGAAGTGTTGTAGTTATTATTGCAAAACTTTGTACACAGGAGTATACTACGTTTGCCAACCACCCTGCAAAAATTGAAGGAAATTTAACAAGGGGGCGTTGCACCCCCTTACAAAAAACACGTTTGTAGCTGTATACCTGCACATGAAGCAGTTAATATTATTACAAAACTTTATACACAAGAGTATACTTCGTTCACCAAACGCCTTACGAAAATTGGAGGGAATTGAAAAAGGGGCCGTTGCGCCCTCCATAAAAAAATCACATCAATTGCTATATTTCTACACCTGTAGCAGTTACTATCATGAAACTTTGTACAAAAGAGAATACTACGTTCATCAAAAGCCGTGCAAAAATTGGAGGAATTTGAACAAGGGGGCGATGCACCCCCCTAACAAAAAACACATCAATTGCTATATCTATGCATCTGTAGCAGTTATTACTATAAAACGTGTGCTTTATTTACAAAACACCATACGAAAAGAGAGAGGGTTAAAATATGGGGCTTTAAATACTCTATTTATGTACTTTTATCATTATAATCTTTGGTACATAAATGTTTATGACATCTTTAAAGCAACATGGGAAAATTAAAAGAGGGGGTGCTCTACCCCCCCACACTAAAAACAGTTGCAATATTTTACCTAGTATAAAATCTGGTACAATTTTCATAGTATGGCGAAAATTTTTTGAAAGAAAGTGAAGTTGAAGCACTTGCCGGAACTAAAATTTTTTTAAGTTTACTATACTCACAATATTAACTTTGAAGTGCAAATTAATGTACCAAATGTTAGCCAAAGAACAAAAAAATTAATTTTTGGAGGTAAACGCACATATTTGAACACTTTTGCATAAAAAAAATAAAATTCAGATTTTGAATTTATCATGTCTAGCGCCCTATGTCGACACACTGTGTACTGTCGGCTCCCGAGTAACGTTCCGTAGCGACCTTTGATACCTTTGATAACTTTTAAAAGAAAAACAAAATCTGTTAAAGTAACAGAGCGCTGTGGTTCTAAACAACTCTATGCTAAAGATTTAATACAGTACGCTAGTGAGTTCTGCTGTATGTCGGCAAATTTGTCTGATGATAGGACCTGTGGTGGTCCTTTTAACGAAGATAAAACTCACTAAAATGTAAACCCAAACCAACAATATCATCTGAACCATGCTTTGTAATTTAGATTAGATTAGATTAGAGTGGTGGCTTAGTAAAACGATGCTAAGCCTAACTAGCACTGTTAGTGCCGTTTTAATACCACATAAATGATCGGGCTGGCTGGTAGGAGGGGTTGTCAAGGTCTGGATTAGATATCCTTTAAAGGAAACTGTAAAGGATATTTATATCCATTTTGTTCTATTGATGTAGTTGAGCAGGGAGCCGATTTCATTATCGGCGAGTTCACTCAAATCGTTGAAAAAGGGTTTTCCTAGAGATTTAAGCCTGGCTCTAGCTAGAGCAGGGCAGTTGGAGAGAAAGTGTTCGAGAGATTCCTTCTCGTTGCCATCCATGCAACTCCGACAGCCTTTCGGTATGCTTGCCGATGGTCCAGTGCAGACTGCAGCGTTTCTTGCAATATCAGAACAGTTTCTGGATAGCAGGTCTGATGTTTTTGATTTGTTAAATGAAGGCCAAATTGCTCTGGAAATTCTGCATGTTTCTAGAGCTTTCCATCTAACATTCGCCTCGGTGAGAAAATGCGAGAAAATCCCTTTCTTCACCAGACCTATCGGAGTGTATACACACTCAGAATGTGTCCCGCTTAGAGAGGAGCCAAGTCTAGCTAGTACATCAGCCTTTTCGTTACATTCAATGTTCCTATGACCCCAACGAGAGTAAGTTTGGATTGACGTCCTAGTTCGATTAAATTTTTTCTGCATTCCGCAACCAGTTTTGACTTTATTGTTACTGAGTTCAGCGCCTTGATAGCAGCTTGACTGTCAGAGAAAATTGCCACTTGTCTAAGGCTGAGGTTAGTGATCATTACTAGATTGCAGGCATTGAGAATGGCGTAAAATTCCGCCTGAAAGACGCTAGCTGAATTAGGTAAGCTAAAAGAATGAGATATATTGAGGTCTTTTGAAAATACACCCGCATCCACGCCACAGTCCATTTTTGAACCATCAGTGCATATGGTGGTTGCGAAATTTAGGCTAGGCGTACTGTCTTCCCATAGGTTTCTTTCTGGAAACCTCACATCAAAGTTTTTCTCGAAATTTAGTATGGGGCAGATGTAATTTGTGTGGGAGTTAGAAAATTCAACTGGTAGTAAATCAAGGATGGAGCTGTGACCATACGTCTTATGCATCCAATACCCGGCTTTTCTGAGCCTAGTCGCACTGCAAGAGGCACTGGCTTTAACAAATGAAGTTGGAGGTTGAGAGCTGCGGTTGGGCATGATCTCAGTGCTCCCGTTACACCAACACATGCAGTCCTCTGTACTCTGTCCAGTTTTGCTTGATTATACCCCTTATTATTAATAGCTGGCCACAAAACTAAAGAGCCGTATGTGAGGATTGGACGCACTACGGCCTTATACATCCATAATAATATTCTTGGTTGTAGTCCCCATTTTTTGCTAAAGGTTTTTTTACATGCGTTAAAGGCTATACAGGCTTTCTTGCATCTTTGTTCTTTGTTATATTTCCAATTTTGCTTCGGATCAAGAAAGACTCCAAGATATTTGGTCGAATTGGAAAGTGGTAGAGGTTGTCCTTCCAGTCAAGGAAGGTTTAGTAATTTAATTGAAAAACATGATATTAAATATTTAATAACCGTTTATTTATTGTATCAATTCGGTATAGTTTTTGTTTCATTTTCAGTTTATTTGAATATATATAATATATTTTATAATACTTATAATATTTTTGTTTTACATTAATAAAAGTTTATTTATTTATTTTTTTATTTATAAATCATTCATTATTTTTTGGGGGATTATTTCATTATAAATATTTTGCCAAACAGATTTTCAATATCAAATTTTGCATTTAGTTTTAAATTTTTTTGGCTGAAAATTTGCTAATAAAATTTTGGTTACAATATAAAGTTGCTATTTTGTTTCATAGTTCTTGTATTCGTAAGTTTTTAGTTTGTTTTATTAAATTTGGTATAAAAAGATATAAAGTTTTTATATGTTTATTCGAGTTATAAAAAGGTACAAATTGAGAAATAAAGTTGAGAATTTAAGTAGAAAAAAATACAGAATTCACTTATGTTTTGTAGCATTCGTAGTATTACACGTATATTTATATTGATTGGGGGCATTAGTCAACGGAGAGGCGGGTTGGGAGCAAGTAGTAGTAAGTAGATAGTAAAGGGCGGTAGTGATCTTGGATGGTTTATACTGCACTTTATATAGAAAAGTAAAAGAAAATTTTGAAAATGTTTAATTTGGTTACTTTATTCCTCAAAATCATTTTAATGCTGCTAAGTAATTTTATGTAATTCTACTAAATATTAAATAGTTTACTTTCTTTGCATATACTATGTATGTATGTATGTATGTATGTATGTAAGTAATAATTTTTGGTTTTTTTAGAATATTAACTTTTGTTTGAAACACACACATATATAATTAGTGCTTGGTTAATTTGTATATAACGTTTGTTTTTGTATGTATATTTTTATATGTATGTATGTTTAGTTATAAATTTTTTAATTTTTCTATGTACCGCTTGATGTGGGCTTTATTTTTGACGTTTTGCAAAGTTTAGTTTTTTTTATTTAAAAAATTTTTTCTTTTTGTTTTATAATTTTTTTAATACTTTTTGTTGCTGTTGTGGTATCATTTATTTAACTACAACATAATTTTTTTTTTTCACTAATTAATTAGTTTTTTTTTTCTGCGTAAAAATTTCAGTAACAAATTTTTTTCAATATACATTTTTTTTCTATCAAAAAATTATAAAAGTTTAGTTATTTTTTATTGTGAGCAGTACAATTATTATGATTTATTCATATAATGCAAGATTTTTGAATATTTTGTTTTTATGTAAAAAATTCTAAAATTTTATAGAAATATTTAAAATTTTTAATCAACAAGAAAACAAAAGAGACTTATGAAAGGCAAAAGTTTTTTTTTTTTTTTTAAATTAAAGATTTACATATCGATACCTCCAACGCAAAAGTTGGTAACTCAAGTTATCAACTTTTTATGGGACAGCATTTTTCGAAATCTACACATTTCGCTCCATCTTGTGTCAAATTTTGGTACCTCTAGCTTGAAATTTGAAGGCTATTTTTGAAGTCACAACCTAAATTTATTTTATAAGGGTTTTCATACAAAAAAAAAAAAAAAGTTAAAATACAAAACTGCTCAGAACTCAAAACAACGATTTTCGAGTTACCAACTTTTACGTTGGACGTATCGATATATATTTCGTTAAAAATATAGATAAGTAAGAAATCGTGCATAAAGCACGCAAAAAACTTTTCGAACATTTCGGAAACCCCAAGCCATAGATTTTTTTACTCTATTTCCAAGAAAACATAAAAAAATGATGACCTCGTAGCTCCTCTAAATGTCTAACATAATTTATGCACGACTCTTGATATGTTTTCAGTTTACATATCTTTGTATGCCGATTCTAAGGAAAAACTCCAATTTGCACAAAATCAGCTCAAGTCTAACATATTTTCGATAGTATAAATGTTCGAATGTTATGGCTGTTTCCATCAGATGGCTTTTTTTAAGCTGATAATTTTTTCTCTCGATATGGTCTTTTTGCCGAAAACAAGTTACATAAAAATTTCAAAATAGAAGAAGCAACATCCTTACTTGACGATGGAATAGAAATTATTGTTCAATTTTAAAGTTCTGACACGGAAAGAAAAGTCATATAAAAATTATCAGAGTAATCTCTAGAAGTTTTTCTGAGTACAATCAGGAATCATTCGGTCAGTAGTATAGCAATTTTTTAAAAAATGCTTTAATTTCTATAAGACAGCATATTTAAAATTCTTGAAAAGTATAAGTACTTATGTAGATACTAAGTACAATACACTTTCTTATAGAAACTACAGTTTAGAGATAAAATTGGAGGTTCTTTTTAGCTATAAACCTCTTTGCAACAAGATGTGTGTAATTTATCATCAGCTGTTTTCGGATTTTGATCCAATGTGTTTCTTATTCACAAACTCCCAAATTTTGTTGTCCTTAGTTTTCTTTAATTCTTTCAAAGTTGCTATATTGCGCTTCATACACCCTTTCTTCTCAAAATTTAGCATTTTTTTCCAAGGTCTTGGCTCAGCTAAATCAGCTGAATGTAATAATTGTAATGGTACCCTTTTTTCAGGAGTAGAACGTCTAAATGCTGTTTTATTATGAAGTTTTTCATGACCTTCTGGCATGAGTTAGATCTCAACTTCTTTGATAGATTTCTGGAAATCTGTTTGCTTTTCTTTGTCGAAGAGACCGATATCTAGTGCTTAACTACTTCAAACAGTTCTTCGTTGTGGATGCTACCTTAATCTATACTCGAATACTCTTTCCAACGATGTTATTGTCTTCTTTATTTCACTGCCAACAATGTTATCCATTTTCTTTGGCTTTTCTTCGAAAATGCTATACTAACCGATTTATAATCTTCACCACATTTTGCTATTTTAAAGCCAGCTGCTTCATCCTCTCACTTCATTTTCTTGATATCTGAAAAATTTTTGTGACCCAATTCACTGTGTTAACTAAAAATACAACTCTTATACAACTCCTTCTATCACTTTGAATTCATAAGTACTTACGGGATTTAATTTTTATCCAACCATGTAATTCTTGCCACCCTTTGAAATACATAAAGCGATTCTTATCATCAAAAGATGTAATTTCAGTTTTTCGGCAAATACATTCTGATTGAGTCCTGGCACGTATAATACGTTTTGTAGTCGTAGATTTATCTTCTTTCTTCCATTCCAATATTGGAGTAAGTAGTGCATTTTCCGTTTCTTTTGTCTTCAAGCAGCTCCCATCCGCGATTTAAATTGAACTTGTAGCCCTTGTGTACAAGGAAGCAAACATAGATCGATTTCTAGTCTTATGCAAGATATACCTGTATCGATAATTTATTTCTCCACAACAATTTCACCCACTCCACCTCACTTCCAGCAGTTCTTGCCAATAACTTCTACTTCGCTGGATAGTCCTTTTTGAAGTGAAACTGTTTCTTACATAAAAATATAATATATATAGCTCCCTTTTCCTTTTCAATTTTCTGCAACGATTGTAATCCAGCGCATGATGCTCTTTTTCACTCTACTTCGTCCAATAACACAGGTTTACAAAAAAAAAAAAAAATGTCATGGCGTTTCGACCAGACTATATGTTTCCTAGGGACTTTGACGTCCTGAATCCGAATCCCGGGTCCGTTTTTTTTTCAGATCGTCTGAGAAAGAAGATTCCAAGGTCATTTGGAGATCAAAATGGCATTCATGTGTCGTTAAGTGATAAATTCACTAAAATTCTGAAACTATTTTTCAATCATTGAGCTCTTAAGTCTAAAAAGAATATTTGATCAGAAAGGGTATCTCGGACCTAGTTTCGGAGATATAGCCATCGCAAGATTAGAATATATTTTTTGTATGAAAACCGCTATAAGTAGGGAACTCCTAGAGGGATTTCAAAAATATTGGTGTCATATGAAAGGTATTTTATTGTTGTTGTTGTTTTTGTTTTTGTTGGTGTTGTTGATTTATTTGTTGTTGTAATTGAAAAATTTCACAAAATTTCAAAAAAGCTTATATCCCGAAAACTATGAATCCAATTGAAAATATGTTTAAAACATTTTTATAGGTTGTTAAAATACCTTTCATATGACACCAATATTTTACGAATCCATTCAGAGGTTCCCAATTTATAGCGGTTTTCATGGAAGGTATATCCAGATCTTCCGACGGCTATATATCCAAAACTCGGTCCGAGATACCCTTTTTGAACACATATTCTTTTTAAAGACTAAGAATTCAATGATAAAAAATTACTTTCAGAATTTTAGCGAATTTATCACTAAACGACACATGACCTCCATATGACCTTGAAATATTTTTTCGCAAGCATTCTGGAAAAAAACGGACCCTGGATTCGGATTCAAGACGTCAAAGTCATGCCACGACGTTGTAGCTCATTTCAAAATCTGCAATAATTTTGCAAAATGTACCCGCATATCGCCAATTTTGGGGAAATGTAGGCTGTTGAAGGGAAAATTCTCAATTTTGTATATGACTTTTCTTTTCATTAAAGTAAGATTCACTCATAGTTAAATATTAAGCAGTTTTTATAATTTATTTCCAAAGGTCGGCACCACTACATAAACAATAGCTTGTAGTTGCGCAAAGAGAGAAAAATAAAACAATAAACAAATCATTTTATTTTGTTGTCAAATCATAATTTATAAAAAAAATCAGTTTGCCTGTACACGGGACACCATGTGTTTCAAAAACTTTTATTTTTTAAAATTGTATGTAGGTCAATTGTGTTTTATCTATTGAATTGAGAAAGAAACAAGTCTGGTATCCTAGCAAGTAGAAGAAGATCAAGATTTAACTACAACAAGAATAACAAAATTTTTCGCTCGGATCCAGTTTCGGAGAGATAGCTGTCAAAAGATCCGGATTTAGCTAAAAGTGAAGAAGTCCTTCAAATATTTTCAAAGTTATTAGGGTCAAAAGAAAGATATTTTAAAAATCTTTTAGTCTTTTACAGGTCCAGTTCTCGAAATTGGTAGATATTTTTTAAACCATTATTTCTGACAAAGAATTGTATCATAGTTTCAGAAACATATCGTCGGGTTAAAACTACGACTAGACATCTACATTTTCATTGTTTTGAGAAAAACGCTTTTTAAGTTTTTTGAAATTTGTTTTTTTTATATGATATTTTCAGGTTTCCTGCTTCTTACTTTTTATATATAATTGCAAAGAGACAAGATTTCAAAAAGCCGATTAGACTGAGGCGTAGTGCCGTTTTTTCTTCATGTTTTTGTGTACTTAAGTCAAAACATCAGAAAATGTAGATGTCTAGTAGTAGTTTTAACCCGGCGATATTAAGGAAGCTTAAGGATAGCACTGGAGATGACCGGTGTCCTCATAACTTAGACCGCAGTTGGACCATCTTATATGCGGTTTATATCTTCATTATCCAATTATAAGAACCATTTGAATTTTTTATAAACTCTAAAATAGTTTGGGGCTCTTTTGAGCGAAATCTGCAAGAGAAATGAAGAATAGACTCTTCGACGTCAGTATCTTTACAAATTCTACCAAGATGTCTAACGTCAGTGAGCTCGAATCTTGAGGTGTGCCTGCGTATAAAATAGTGCCCTGTAATGACCCAAAATAAAATTCAGAGGCATCTCCTATCGAATGAGATAATTCTTCTTGTTCTACTTGCATCATAATGTGGCCATATCGCCTTCGACGTAGAACATGTTGTCAAATCAGGCCATCTAAGGTTAGCCCACAAAATACATTTTGAGTCAATGCAAGTGGTTTCATAACATATGTTTTAGAAATTGTGTCAGTTGGAGACCCTTTCCTAGCAAGTCCTTCGGCATCAGTAATAAAACAGCAGAAGGTCACATCTGAAGTAAATTTCTTCATAGAATTCTTATTCTCTATCACGCCAAGATTCTTAAAAATTATAGCCTAATCGCAATTTGTACATTATTTTTTAGTGTACATATTTGATGAATGGGTGACGTTATTCGACTTTCTCATTCGACAGCTCGATTCATACTGAATGAAAATATTTATATTTTTTGACATAGAAATTAAATTTTATGCTCACATTTTGTATACATGTGAACTTTGTTCTCTAGGGGTACTCCTTGTCGACCTTTGTTTATTTCCTTTGACGATATTCTTTTTGAATTTTTTATTTTTTTATTTGAATCAAGCTGTTATCCTTTGTGAAATGTATTTATTTTTGCAAATTAATTTTTTTTGTTTACTGTCGATATGTTAAATTCTAATTCACAAAATTGTTCCAATAATATTTTTTTGTTCTTTTGTTTTCGATATCATTATTATTTTATTATAATATTCGTTATGTTGTGTCAGTAAGATGATTTTCTTATAAAACTTTTAAATTCGTTTACTTGGTTGTTATATTAATTCTTTTAACTACGTAGTTAGCTTTATGTTCTTGAAAACTTTCTTTTGATATTAAATAGGAAATTGGTTAAGGATATGTTTTCATATTCGTTTATATGTTGACTTTATAATGATTTATACTAGGCTTTTTATTATTTATATACCATATTTAAGTACAAATAGTTTTTTTTTATGCAAATTTTTGTTTCTTTTCCAATTTTAGCTTATATTGTCACAAATACACATTTTTAATAATTCTGGATTTATTTTTTAATTATTTTTTATTCTTTTTGATAGTTTATTAATGGAAAGGCTTATGTTTTTGTTGGATGCTGAAAAATAAAACTATTAGAGAACTTAGAAAAAGCTACGGATATGAATAATATTGAAGTTTAAAGTACTTTTTTCATCATAGTCCTCTGTAAAAAAAATCATTTTGTTGGTGCAACATGCACAATTATGAAGAACTCTTTTACAAAACTGAATCAAATGAAAAACAGAAAAATGTTTCTGTAAGTTCTCCATGAAGAACATCACAGTTTTGTAATCATTTAGCACTTCCAGCTTAATTCGAAGTAAGAAGCAGTTTGAAAAGTTTTCTGAACACAAAACCTACAAGTTTGTGAAGAAATTTACAAAACTATACGGTTAGTAAGATTTTGCTTAACCGAGAAGTAAGTTTAAAACGAATCTCAGTTTACCATGCTATAAGTTCTTATAGAACTTATTTATTACTTAGATATGTTATATATGGAAAAAATAGCAATTTTTGATTCCAGCTAAGTTGATTTTCAAGTTATTTTTTTTTTGTTTAAATGTCGATTTTTTGTTTCCTTTTTCTATTTAAAGCCGGTAAGAATATAAATGTTTTATTTTTGTTTCTTAATTCAGTGTTCTAAATTTATTTTAAATCCATTTGAAATCATTAAAACTATTTAAAAAGTGTTTATTTTTCGAAAAAAGTTTAGTTTTATAGTTTAAGGTGTTACAACGTTTTCTTTATAGTAAACTATATTTATAGTTTTTATAAAAAATTTAAAGCAGTGAAGTCATTTCTGATTTGTTTTTTTATTTTCCAGTTTTTCGGTTTTTTCGTTTAAAAAGATTTCTCTTATGCTAAAATTGTTAAACTACAAGTTTTTAGTTGTAGGCGTATGTTTTTTATTTTTTTTGCTTAGTTTTTAAGTTTAGCTAATACAGGGTGGTCCATATAATGATCGTTCTCGTCAGCATGATTAAGTTCAGATTTTTTTATATATTTGTAATATTTTTTTGAAATATGATGATACATATGATGATAAGATTATGGTATGGTTGGGTTTTTTGTTAAGTGATCGTTTATGACAGTAAATGTTTTGATGAAATGTAAAGCTGTTGGAAACTTAAAATCTTAAAAGCATATACTGAAAAGTGTGTCAGTTAGAAAGACAGAATTCGCTTGTTGATCTGAAGCATTATAGAACATTATACTGTCATATCACTTTCTGGAAATAACAGAATCTTACTGCTCAAGAAAGTTACGGGAAGTTTTCAATATCAGTCGAAGCGATAAAAGAATATACAGTTCGACTTGAAAAATGTATTTTGAATGCGAATAGTCTTTTCGTGGTTTGTGACTCGCTGAATTCAAATCTGGCCTCAGGATCGCTCTTATCACGTCAGGTTTTTTAAATAACTATCCTAAACTAAAAGTGCAGAAAACGATATTTTCTCTTATATTTGACGTTATGTACTATCACGAACATTTTTTCTCAAAAAACTGTGGTTAAGATCTTAAAGTGCAAGTCTTTTTTTTTCCAATAATGCCGTTGAATTTGCTCAAATATAATTTTTCGCGATGATATATTCCTCAAATATAAGCAAAAATAGCGATTTTTGCACTTTTAGGTAAGGATATTTAAAAAAAACCTGACGTGATAGAGCAATGCTGAGGCCGGATTCTTATACAGTGACCCACAAACTACGCAAAATAACTATTCTCATTCAAAATACATTTCTCAAGTCGAGATGTGTTATTTTTGTGAAATTCAGTACCATTAACATGAAACACTATACTAACAACTTTTGTCGTAGACACTCACAGAAGTTGATCTAGCCGTCAATCTCACTGAGAAAAAATTGTTGGAAAGAATGCCAAAAATCATAGATGTACACAGGGAGAAGAAAACAAGCACAACCTGCGTTGCCAAATGAGTTTTTACCACGTTCCACACTGGTTCAAAATCCTTAAAAGCTGGCCAAAAGTGGAAAAAAAAGTTTTTTTAAATTCCTACAATGCTCTTAGGATCTCTCCAAAAGTACGCTTCTTAGACGCAAAATTCTGTGAGTTAAAAGTACAAATTTAGTGTTCACTGTAAAAATTGTGTGGTTACTGTAACCTTAAACCGATTTAACTGTTTGAATATGGAATCCCTGCGCAAAAGAAAATACTATCGAACCTATATATTCAAAACTTGCAATAATTTATACTTTTACGGCAATTGTGATTAACTTAAAATCAAATTATTTCACAAAATCAGTTTGCAATGGTTATGAAAAAAGCCTATAACTAATTTATACAACGTCATACCACCAATATTTTTTGGATTTAAGAAGATTGAAACCTTTTCTAACATATATAAAAAAATTGAGTTGCCTTTTTTTGCCTTTTTTGTTTGACGCGACTTTTTCTGAAGCATCCATAAGAAAATTTAACTCATTTTGCTTGCCAAGGGTCAATATGTGTTTGCTCGCCCGAAATAATAAAATTTTTATATTATTATTAAGCTTTTACTCCGTGCCAAAGGAATCTAAAGCCCGTTTTTATGTAGATCAATTTACCGTTGCACAAAACTCTATCAAAGTTAAAGTTTTGAAATAAATTTTTAAATTAGATATAAAAATTGTGCAAGTGTAGTTTTTTTGCAATTTCGAATCCGCCATTTTGTTTTTGAATAATCTAATATCAGATTCATAATCAGTGACCCCAAAAACCCCCGAGTAAATTGTTTTGTTGGATTTGGTTGAATATTTATGCGAATCGCCCGCCATTTTCTTTTTTAAATATCTAACATCAAGTTCGCAATCAGCGAGCTCAAAAACCCCCATGTAAAAAATTTCGTCTCGAAACTTTAATGATTTCGACTTTTGTCCAGCTTTTAGGTATTTTGAACCAGTGTGCGTTCGTGAGTGTTTTTTTTTAACTGCGATTCGTTGCTAATTTGGATTTGCCAACGCTTCCTTGGACAATTCGAAGCATTTTATGCCCTGAACATTTTTGTCGTAAAATACCTTTCTCTTGAGTAAAAAAAGAGTTTCGATCGGGGATAGTCAATTCACGCTTTTTGCTTCACAAAAAAATTCATAAAAAAAAATCATTTTGGCATATTTACTTTTTTGATAAACAATCTCAGTAGTGCTTGATATCAATCAAATCATGGTCAAACTGAGAATTACAACCAAATCATTATTATTTGGTTTGATATTGTTTTCAGCTAAAAATTCTCTCCATGTACAAACTTGAGATTTCAAAATCGGTTTTTGATTTTGTGAAGATAAGGAGTGTTTTCCTGCGGACGGTCACATTTAAAATAACTATTTTGAAAGAAAAAGTCGCAAATTTGTTCATGTTATCTTCACACTTTTTTCTAAATGTAAGTAAGTGTAGCAGATATTATTTTTATTGTTCTTGTAGCTAAAATCATTGTTGATGATAGCATCTACGACTTCTTTTTTGTCTATTTTTGTCATACTTATTGAAAATCATATGTTAAAAAACTATTCATTGATTGAATAAAGCACTCTCGTTCTTATCTCCATCTGCTACTTTCAGAAACATTCACAACTATTACTTTTTCCAAGATAATTATCAAAAACAACGTCTGTCGGCAAATCTATATACAAAGGCAGTTTGATATGCTTGAGACTTTTTGAATAAAATATTTATATTGTTTAAAGCAAAAACGCGTTTTATTTAATATAGTCTACTTTTAGCTCGATACACATAGTCCAGCGTTTTCTAAATTTTTTATTCCTTTCAAATAAAAATTTTCTACAAGGCCCTTAAAATAGGTATTAATTTCAGTAATGACCTCCTCATTTGGTGTAATTCTCTTTTTGTTCAGTCTTTTCTTCAGGTTTGAAAACGGGAAATGGTCGCAGAGGTCTAAATCTTGAGAATATGCTGTATAAGGTAGCAGATATATAGATTTTTGCCATAGAGACTTTACCCGTGTACACACGTGCACTTTTTTCTTAACCAAATGCGCTCGTTTCTGCTTCAAATCAATATCGAATCTGTCAAAAATCCTCTGAATAATATTCGCCAGTGATTGTTTTACCCTTTTCAAAGCAACGAATGCCAATGATACATTGTGCATCTCAAAAAAACAGCGAATATGATCTTATAGGCCACCTGACCCATCTAGACCTGCCTTTGATGCCACGTCTCTCGAAGAATCCCACTATATTGATTGTTTCATGGTTTCTGGTGTGTTTTGATGGAGTAATGTTTCATCTACGATAACAAAACGACGCACTATGGTTTTTTTTGGACTAAAAATTGCTCACAAAAATAATTCACTACAAGGATCCTTTTTTTTTTAAAAAAAATCAAATGCGAAATTAAAGGTTATACATTGAGCTATCTGAAAAAATGACCGCTTTTTCTAGCACTTGATCCACAAATTAGGGACAGAGGTCGAAATCTCATAAATTTTGAAAAAAACGGTTTTTCTGTTTAAAAATGTTAGTCGTATTAAACGCATTCAATGAAATCAAGCAAGAAAAAATTAATTCATTATAAAAATGGGCGATGCCAAGCCCCAAAAACAAATTCGTCATGTCTCCGAAACTATTAAACGCAGATAGATAAGATTTGGTTTGTTTGTAACAAGCACAGAGAGAAATAATGTTTACTAGAAAAGTGGGCAGTGTCAAGACCCAAAAATATAAAACACATCATATCTCCAAAACTATTTGACCCATGTGGATGAAATTCGGTTTATATACAAAAGTCATCAAGACGAATAATGTATGAAAAAATATGAGGTGCCACGCCCACAAGCAGAGCTACATGAATAAACTTGTTTCTTATAGAACATAGTGTCAATTAAATCATTGTTGGGTGTGGTACCGCCCTTTTTTTCAGCAAATGTTATTTGACTCACTACTCTTTACATATGTACCGAAATTCATTGCTGTAGCTCAAATAGTTTCGGAGGTATGATAAGTTTTATATTTGTAGGGTGTGGCACCGCCCACTTTTTTAATGGATATTATTTCTCTCTTTGCCTGTTACAAATATACCGAATCTTATCTATCTGCGTCCAATAGTTTCGGAGATATGACGAATTTGTTTATGGGGCGTGGCACCGCCCATTTTCACTTTGAGTTGATTTCATCTTAATTGATTTGATTGAATGCACATAAATTTACTCATATATCACTCCTGCGTTTAATGCGACTAACATTTTTAAACAGAAAAACCGTTTTTTTCAAAATTTATGAGATTTCGACCTCTGTCCCTAATTTGTGGATCAAATGCTAGAAAAAGCGAGCATCTTTTCAGATAGCTCAAAGTATAACCTTTAATTTTGCATTTGATTTTTTTTTTTAAAAATGGTCCTTGTAGTGAATTATTTTTGTGTGCACCTTTTAGTCAAAAAAAAAAACCATAGTGCGACGCACAGTGCACTGTGTCATACAATCTAGACGTGAAAAATTCAAAATGCATTTTTTAGTATGAAGAATTGTTAAAATATGTTCATTGACCTAACGAAATAGAGTGAAGTGATTTTGGCGGGGGTGTGGAGGGTAGCCCCCATACGAAAGAAATGAACTTAACTCTATATCTCTGTACATGCACCCCCATACAAAAAACCTCAATAGCTATATTTCTGCACTTTTAGCAGTTATTATTACAAAACTATGTACACAAGAGTAATCAACGTTCACCAAACGTCTCACAGAAAGTGCGGGAAATTGAAAAAGGGGGCGTTGCACCCTCCATGCAAAAAAAAAAAACAAAACACATCAATTTCTATTTCTCACACTTGTAGAAATTACTATTGCAAATCTTTGTATACAGAAGTAAACTCCGTTCATCAAACGCCTTGCAAAAATTGTTGAAATTTAAACAAGGGGGCGTTGCACCCCCCATACAAAAAAACATATCAATTGCTATATCTTTGCAACTGCAGCAGTTATTACTACAAACCTTTATATTGAAAACGTCTATTTTATTAACAAAATACTATACGAATAGAGAGGGGGTTAGAATACGGGGGCTTTCCACCACTACACAAAAATACTTAAAATACTCTATTTATGTATGTAAGCACTTTCATCATTATAAAATTTGGTACATGGATGTAAGTGATATCTTTTAAGCAACATGGGAAAAATTAAAAGCGGGGACGCTGCAGCCCCCCCCCCTCACACAAAAAACATTTTGCAATATTTTTCCTTTGCACTTAGTCTAGGTATTTTTATAAAATCTGGTACAATTTCATAGCATGGCGAAAATTTTTTGCGAGAAAGTACGAGGATTTAAACCTCACATGTCATCAATAAAAAACTACATATTTTTTAAAATGTTCATCTCTAGCCATTGCGGAGCTGTGCTCATAGCTTTTGAGTCCAATAAACAACAAAAATATAAATTTCGAAAACTATGCCACATCGCTGCCCAAAATCTGGTGTGTCTTAATAGGTCATATGATAACTCATTTTTCTTGTTGAAGTGTCTGCTTTCGAATGCCGTTTATGAAAAAAACAATATGGCGGAAAAATGTGGCGACAAGAAAGATGGGCAGTTGAAAAAATCATCAAGTTGATTCATTTATCACGTTATATCTCACAAACGACACAAGATAATTTGGTGAAATTTCGCAACTCGAGGTCTAGTGAAACTATCTTAGAACGAGCGAAAAGTGGGAAGGATTAAGTAAGTGACACACCCACTTTTTAACATTTTGTAAATTGAATTCAATATATCTCGAAAGCGGTTTCAACGATTTTGATAAAAAGCTAGGGTTACCTATTCGTAGGAATCAGTATTAATTTGTAGAATGTCAAAAAATTATATGGTCTCGCATATGGGCGCGGCACTGCCTACAGAACTTTAATACGTTATAATAACAGAATTAATGAAGTAATTTATCTGAAATTTAGTTCAAGGAGCCTACTACATAATATGTAGTACTTCTGAGCACCTTGAAATGGACGAAAAGTAGAAAGCATTAAATTAGTGCCACGCCCACTTTTTAACAATTGAGAATTTTAACTCAATTATGTTCAATGCACTATTCATCCTGTAGTTATTTTCATAATCCACTCTCAGTTTTACTCAGGATCAACGGCGGGGACGTGGCGGAATTTGATCCCATTGTGTGTTTTTTATGTTTTTTTAAAATTTTTTTTTTAATTTTTTTAAATTATTTTTTTTTTTACCATACTTATTGAAATTATTTGATTAAATATATTGAATGGTAGATATAGCTTGTTCACCTTCCGACAATAATTTTTTTTTTTTTTCAAGAACTTGAAACTGATCTCCAGACTGAATTTTTGATTGGTAAAAAAAAAGAAAATAATTTAAAAAATTCCAAAAAAAAAACTCAAAAAAAAAAACATATAAAAAAAAAACACACAATGGGATCAAATATCGCCACGTCCCCGCCGGTCATACTTGGTTAAACGAGACATTGTCCGACACAAAGACTAGTTTAGATAGCGGCTGAATATCGCTAAACTTTCCTTTGAAGTTAAGCTTATTTTCGGATGTAAGTAATCGCACGCATCGCACTATCGGATGGCTTATTTATGTCCAAGTTTTTAAAAACCAACTGAATAACGCAGCTCGGTCAATATTTGACAGATGACAATTCGAAAAGTCTCGAACTAAACAAACTCCCCTCGTATTATTTCCATCCATGTGATTTTTGGTATGCCGTAAATATTTCTTTTTTTTGTATGAAAAATGCATTGCAATATTCCAAAAACAACAAACGTGTTTGTCTTGGTTATGTTCTTCGCATATTTTAGTAACAATATGAAGCGTCTGCCATTCAAATGAAGATGGCAGATGCTGTCTTACATGCAGCTTAAAGATAGTTTTTTGAAGTTTGTAACATCTGCCACCAATAACTTGGCTACTTCTCTCACAGTTTTTCATCAAAAAAAAAAAAAAAAAAAAAAAAGTGCTTCTGCTAATTGTCACTGTCACATTTTTCAGTATGATAAGTTTTGAAAAATTTTTTCTTTTGTAAATAAAAAGTCTCGAATTTTTTGAAATAAAAATACAATTTATTTTTTAATAATGTTATAAGAAATAATAATAAAACTTTTATAAAGAAAATCAAGCAAAGCAGCACAATAATAAGATTTTTATTTCTTTGTAAAATTTACACGTGCATTGATGGGTATATTATTCTTTATTTTTACAAGCAAAAAATAATTGCAAAAAAAAATTTACAAATTAATAAAAAAATGTACATAAAACTTTAAAAGAAATATATATATGATATATAAAAAAAGTAACTCAAGCTCATAACAGAAAAAAATTTTATGCATAAATATCTTATAAGTTTTTAAGTTTAAATTTTTTCGTTTTGATATGTAAACATTAAAAAAATTTAAAAAAGAAATTAAAGTTAATAAAACTAAAAAACTTTTATAAAGTTGATATTTTTTTCAGTGTTTCTATTTGTATTATTATTTTTTTTTTTCTTCAAATTTTGGAATAACAATTATGATTTCTTTTGTTTACGTTAACTACTAAATATTTATAAATGTATTACGCATAATTAATTATGTATATTTTTTATATATTTATATGTAAATTTTCCTTTGTATATATATATATATTTAATATAATAATATTTTTTGTGTATAATTTATGCATATGTATGTATAGTATTTAATATAATTTATTTAGTATGTATATGATGTTTTCATGTATACGCAATTACATACGAGTATGAATGTAACTTCATTTATTGCTGTTACTCTAGAAAAAGTTTTTTATTTTTTGTTTTTTTGGAAATTAATTTTTTTGTTTTATAACATTGATTTTAATTTTGCATATATGTTTTCATTTTTATTTATTTAATTATAAGTTTTATTGATTTCATATTTTTATACAAAACTTTTCTGTTTAAACTTTATATTATTGATTTGCCCAATTTTCGTTCGTTTCGTTATGTTTATCCTATTTTTTCTTCAATGTTATATAGTTTTTTTAATATGAAAACATACATATTTTCCGTTATTTCTATATTTTTAAATTATATATTATTTTTTTTTTCTTTATATATCATTTCCTATTATATGCTATCGATGTTGTTGTTATATCAAGCGCATCATCGTTGCTTTCGTCAAAATCTTCATCATCATTATTGTTTTTTGTCGCCTCCATTGATTGTTCGAATTCCTGTTCGGTAATCACGGTGACTAATTCTTCTACGGCGCGATCAATATCTTCTGTGGAAGAAAATTAATGGATTAGTATATTTTGAATATAAAAAAATATTATTAAATGCAATTTCAATTTGGATCTTTTGGTTATATTTCGAAGAGCGTGTGTTAAGATATATTTCTTCAAGTTTTAGAAGTATGTATCATGTATAATGAGAGATATATATCATCAAGAAATAATTAAAATGCCTGTTTATTTTAATAACAGTAAGACTTTGATTCCGTTTCCAGATTTAACTAATGAATATTATACTTATGATATATTATTACTCTTCATATTACAGAAATTCTATATTATCTTTAAAAATAATATGCATATAATATATAAACTATATAAGTCGCATATAAATATAAAAACTTATTTAATATTAAATATATACCATTTTGTTTACACCTTTCTGGTTTTATCAAAGTCTGATTTTTAAAGAAACAGACGTTATTAGCTGAAATTAATGCCTCATTTAGGAGCAAATGATTCATTAAATTTTGAGACCAAGGCGCTTAATCGTTTTCTTAAAGCACGTCTCATTTATGAGTTTTATAGTTGTGTTGGGCGTACTCATACTCAATTGTTTTCATCATATTATTATGAGTTTATTTACTTTTCATGCAAACATATAATTTTCTTATAATTTTAAATATATTTACCATTTTTTTAGAATTATCCATTGTACGCTTAAGTTTAGGAATGATCTTTTGGGTAATGAAGGACGCAAAATAGAGAAGAAAGTAGAAAAAGTTTGAATAATTACATTAAAATCTCTTTCGAAATGAATTCGCTGTTTTCTCAATATATACGTTTAAAAAGTATATAAAATTAAAACTCATTCAAAATATTATAATACTTATAATGAATACGTATATATTATACAATATTTTCAGTTAGATTATTGTTACATTCAATTACGACACAAATTCGCATATGGCAAAGGAGATTGCTTGATTTAGGATTAAAGCTGCGAGCAACTGAAAACAGGTTTGTAATAATATGTATTGCTGTCATAATGGTTAACTACTGAACAAGATGGCAAAATATAATATGTCCACATTTTATAAATTTTTTAGGAGACGAAACTTAAACTTTAATTTGATAGCAAAAAAACATACATAATCTTTCGAGCTGCCTAGATGAAGACAAAAAATCGATTGTGAATAAAATCGGACATATATTTTACCATTTTTGGATAGAAATGATCTTGTAAAATATTATACATATATTAACAATGTCGACGAATGGTTTAAAAGTGCTTAAAATTTCAAAAATTGTAGAAACAATCTAAGTGAAAAGAAAAAATCTTAAAAAGTTCAGAAAACGACCAAAATTGTAAGAAGGATTTGAAAAGTTCAAAAACATTGATATATTTTACAAAAATCGAGGAATATTGAAAAGTGAAGAACCTGGCTAAAATTTCTTAAAGGCCAAAAATGTTGCAGTGGTCTAAAACTTTAGGAACACATTACTTGGAAATCACTTGTAAAGCCTTAAATTGATCAAATGAGAGATAATGATAAACTGAAAAAATTTTGCAAAACTTTAAAAATGTTAAAAAGATTGGAAAATGTTGCTAGAGTAGAAATATGTATGTTGAAAAATTGAAAATTTTGCAGAAGTCAAGAAACGTTAAAAAAACTAAAAAAAATTCATATATGGGCATTTCCTAGGTGAGGAACGTGACCATCATACACATTTAAATTATAATAAGATTGAAAGTAAAGCATTTTTTTTTATTTTAGTTTTTTCTTTATATTATAGCTCTTAGACTGCACTATAATTAGTGCCAACATTAATAGCTGGCGAAGTCCTGGTTCCAAGATGCACGCAAAAAAAGACACAAATCGAACGTGACCAAAATAGAAGTAGTTTTCGTGCCCATTTAAAGAAAGTCAGAACTCAGCGAAACATGTCAGAACTTTATAGTGCCACTAACCTTAGAATCTTATGCAATAATATTACTTTATAATGTATTTTGTTTGACAATATGAACGTGACATTTTTTCCACCATACAAAATTTTAAATTGAAAATTTTTCAAAAAACCACGATTTCCCAGTGAATGTTGGACCACTTTATCTTGTTAAGTTGAGGTGGCATCATTAATTTTCCCAGAGGATGTCATTTGTTTCCAACCATTTTACATGTGTACTAAATTTCATAAATTCTGAATATATATTTTTAGGGACATGGCATTGCCCATTTTTGCATTTGTCCTGGCGCTCTGTATAAATGATTTGATACATGCAATAAATATTTTCGAAGATATGATGAACTGATTTTTGTGGGGGCGTGATACCCCTATTTTTCCCGGTACAAATTATTTGTCTTGGTGCGTTTTACATAAGTACCAAATCTCATCTATGTAATCTAAACAGTTTCAGAGATATGACGAATTAAATTTTTGGCTCACGATGAATCTTTTGGGGGAAATGCCGTTATTTAAAGTATGTCGAAGATGACGAAAATTATGGAAAAGTCTAAAGTATCCAAAACTGTTCTTAAAGATGAAAAATTTATTAAAAAAATTAGTAATGTTGAAAACATAATAAACTGCTAAGAACGGAAAAATGTTGCAATGAAAAATCTTGTCGAAGTTGGAAAGTTTTTAATCAGCCCAGCAAGCTATAGAATCAACGAAAAAACCGAAAAATAATGGATTAATTGAAAAGTTTCAAACGAAAGACTTAAGAACGTCGAAGAGTGTTGAAAAACTCAAAAATCTGTATACATGCTCCTTTACAAAAATGACTATGTGTGTTTGAAGCATTACCATTTAGAATCTATTAGGCCAATTGAGCTGAGAAATATCTAGTTATACTTGAAGGAAAACATTAATGGCAGACTTTAGCAAGCGTTAATTGATAGTTTTCTGGGATGCTTGAAGATTCCCGAAGGTTAAGTAGTCAAATCGAATAATATCAAATTATACTAGAGGGAAACACCTATGACGGACTATCAACAAGCTTTAGATGATAGTTTTCTGTAACACCCAAAGTTTCCCGAAGGTCTCTCGACGGCTTCATAGTGAAAACGAAGAACATCTAGGTATATTGGAGGAAAAATGATTTTAACGGACTATGAACAACCCTTAACTGAATGTTTTTTGGGACAGCTGAAAGTTTCCGAAGGCCACCCGAAGGATTTGTAGTCAAAACAAAGAATATTTAGGCATACTAGGAGGGAAACCTCTATGTCGGACTGCCACTAAGCGTTAAATGATAGTTTCCTGGGCCATCCGAAGTTTTCATAGTCAAAATAAATAAATTTGACGGTGAGTATACCTCAGGTATTTAAAGGCGTGGTTGGGGCGTTTATAAACGTTTTTGTTTATATCTTTCAAGTCGGAAAAAACTCAGGAAGATTGAAAATGTTGAAAAATATTTGTTTTTTAGTAGCAGATGATTAGCGAAATATAGGCAAAAAAGGTGATCATAACATATTAACTAGTAAAGGTGTTACCTTTGGCCTGGCCAAACATTAAATACCCTACACAGCAGTATTTTGAAAATTTTGCTAATATGGGAGGTGCCACGTCCTTTTGCCCTAATTCATCCAGTTTTTTCTCAGAGTTTGCATTTATAGTTCTTAGTATTTGAGTGAAATTTGGTTGGATTATCTCAAAAAATGTTTTCAGTATAGAGTTTTGAAGATTTTGCTTATATGGGAGGTGCCACGCCCTCTTGTCCGATTTGATCCAGTTTATGCTTAAAGCTCGCATTTGTAGTTCTTAGTGTCTGAGTAAAATTTGGTTTGACTATCTCAAAAACGCTTTCAATACAGCGTTTTGAAGCTTTTGCTTATATAAGAGGTGCCACGCCCTCATGTTCAAATTCGCCCAGTTTTAACTTTAAGCTTGCGCCTACAATCTTTAGTATTTATGTGTATTGTGGTTGCATTATCGGGAAAAATACTCCAAAAGTTGCATTTTGAAAATATTTTTTGTATCGGTGGTAGGCGTGTTCGTTGACCGATTTCGCTCGTTTTCAATCCCCCGAGCAAGCTTTGGCGGCGAAGGCTGTGTACCAAATTTCATTGAATTATCTTGCTTAGTTTTCTCAAAAAATGTATTTCCATACACAGCCAGCCAGCCAGCCAGACAGACGGACATGGCTACATCGACTCAGGAGGTGACGCTGATCAAGAATATATATACTTTTCTATATCTGTAACGCCTCCTTCTCTGCATTACAAACGGAAGGACAAATGAATATACCCTGGGTGTAGGTATTAAAACACAGCAAATGTTACAAAGATCGAAAAACAATGAAGAATTACAAAATTGGTGGAAAATGTTAAAAAACGTCATAATATTAATTGCTCAAAACTAAAAACAGACCAAACATATCGAAAAATTGTGAAAACCTTTAAGTAAGAATGTTGAAAAATTCCAAAAAATGCAAAGGGTGAAGCATAATTTAGAAATCGATGAAACAGTTCGATGAAAAACGAGCGAAATGTTAACAAATGTTGACACAATTTGTGGCCAGCTTTGTTCTAAATGCACGCAATCTCCTTTATTAAAAACTTTTTTAAATTAAATGCAAAATAAAAGTGAAATTACAACAGTAACAGAAATATTACAACATCAAGGGTTAAAAAAAAGAGAAATATTTACTGCCACAACAATAAAAAATATTACATCAAGAGTAATAAATACAAAAAAAAAAGTATAAAAAATACCATCAAAAGTTCATGCAATTGAAA
This sequence comes from Calliopum simillimum, assembly GCA_951812925.1. Lineage (NCBI taxonomy): Eukaryota > Metazoa > Arthropoda > Insecta > Diptera > Lauxaniidae > Calliopum > Calliopum simillimum. The sequence goes on from OX638368.1 coordinate 27,614,904, forward strand.
ATATTCGCCAAATAATAAATCCATTTACTTAATTAAGAGCAGTACGAGCGCATAAAATTTGTATTTATTTTATTTCATATGTTTACCCGCCATGTTGTGCATTAAACTCGAATGTGGTGGCGGTGGTGGTCGACCATCATCACCCATAATAAAAGGATGACCGCCACCAATACCACCACCACCAATGCTGTTCATCATCATATCGATGCCACCGTTTCCTGTGGTGATGCCACCACCACCACCACCGATACCAACTCCACTGGCAACACGCTGATGTTGTTGATGTTGGTGTTGCTGTTGCAGCTGCTGTTGTTGCATTGGCCCAAAGACAGCGTTGCCAGCTAACTGATGTTTACCCATTATACCGCCACCCATGCCAATGTGATCGGGCATGCCAGGAAGCATCATGCCTTCTATGTGGGTGAGTGCGTGTAGGTTATTGAGGATTTGTAGGGGTGTTGAAAATAGAATTAGATATACAAATTTGTTATTTTAGAGATGCAGGCACCAGAAAAAAAAAAATTATTTTTTTCATAGGATTTACAGTATGTGCGTGTGTTTGTGCGTGTGTGTGTGTGTGTGTGGAAAACCAAAGTGCCAACATTTAGTAACAATTTTGGTTACAGGCAGCAAAAAAGAAAAAATAAAATCGATAAAACTTTTCACTATTTATGTGGGCATTTTGTGGGTATTTTTGTGGACAGCACGCTTACGCGTTGTGACAATTACGTTTTATTTTAATTAACTGTGTCTTTTGTGGGTGTCAATGAAATAATTGTACGGATTTTGATTGTATTAAAGGAAATTGTTGTATATACGGTTAGCTGCATACACATTTATTCGGCTCATTTAATTCTTGTTATTGGATATAGTAATTGCATTTTGGTAAAAGATTTAAACTTAACAGAATTTCAAAACATCTAAACTTAACGTAGGATTTCTTTTCTCAATGGTTAAAATGTAGCAGGAAATTTAAATTGGAGCTAATTTCTGTTATTACAGATTCTATAGATATAGATAGCAACATGTGACTCCCATATGAAACACATTATGTTAACAGAAAACAACATTTTCTTTCAATAAAAGTTTTAATAGTTTTCTTATATTAAGTAAGCCGTTGGTTGTGAAAATTTCTGGCCTAAAAATTGATACATATATTAGTGTATGTCTGATGTTATATGGCCTTTACAATTGGCGACCAACGTGGGATCTTGAAAAACATTAGTAGTGCGCGAGGTCATATACTCAAAGAGTTATTGTAACATATTAAAAACGTAGAAACTGATGCAAAGATCGAAAAATTATGCAGAATTAGAAATTTGTTGGGAAATGTTAAAAATGTGTCATAATAAATAATACTCTAAAAACTCCGAAAAACTTGCGGACATAATCCTTGTCTGAGTTCATCTAGCTTAAGATCAGAGCGTGCATTTACAGTCCTTAGTATTTGAGTGAAATTTAGTTGGATTATCCCAAAAAAAAATAACTCTTTCAGTAAAGCATTTTGAAACGTTTGCTTATGTGGAAGGTGCCATGCCCTCTTGTCCGATTTCACCCAGTTTTTGCTCAGAGTTTGCACTTATAGTTTTTAGTATCTGGGTAAAATTTATTTTGATTACCTTGAAAAACGCCTTTAGTATAGCGTTTTGAAGCTTTTGCTTATATGGGAGGTGCCACGCCCTCTTGCTCTAATTTGCCCAGTTTTTGCTCAGAGCTTGCGCTTACAATTCGTAGTATTTATGTGTATTTTGGTTGCATTATCGTGAAAAATACTCGTAAAGTTGCATTTTGAATATATTTTTTGTATGAGCGGTAGGCGTGTCCGTCTACCGGTTTCGCTAATTTCCAATCCCATGAGCTAACTTTGATGACGGAGGCAGTTTTTCAAATTCTATTGAATTATCTTGCTCAGTTTTCCAAAAAAAAAAAAAATAGTCAGCCAGACGGACGGACATGGCTATATCGACGCAGGAGGTGACACTAATCAAGAATATACGTATATATTCTTTTTTATATCTGCCACGCCTCCTTCTCTGCGTTTCAAACGGAAGGATAAAGTGAGTATACCCTGGGTGTAGGATATAGAAATGGTATGAATACTTTATTTCTTATATACAGTCTTATGTATTTTTTGACACCGAATTGGACTGCATCCTCAGAATTGTCAATATACCTTCAGTAATTTGAGTTATTCTTGCTTAAAGTTAGAGAAAAAACTGTTTTCAGGCTTATGGCGTTTCTACAGGAAAAGGTGAAAATAAGACTCTTTCTTTCCGAGCTACGATCATCTGAAGAGAGGGTTTTACAGCCACATGCGAAGTACGAAATATTTTGGGGGCGTGGCATTGCCCAATTTTATTAGCAATAAAATATTTCATACCCTGCAGCAGATTTCAACTAATTTTGATTGTTTTTTGCCCATAAATCGATTTTCCGATACTAATATAATTTTGGTCCGTTGTATGGGGGCTGAAATACATTTTCTTTAAAGAACCATAACTCGGAAAGTAAAAGCTCGAAAAGTAAAAGCTCGAAGATATATTTTGATAAGAAATATTGTGACTATTCGATGCCACTAAAAAAAAGGATTTCGCCTTTTGCTGTAGCTACCTCATAAGCCTGTAAACAACGTTTTCTCCAACTTCAAGCAAGGTTATCTCAAAATTTTGCAGTTATATTGACAATTCTGAGGATGCAGTCCGATACAGCGTCGAAAAGCACAAAAGACAGTATATCAGAATTAGTGTGTTCATACCATTTTGATTTTGTGAGTTTCTGCGTAATCGTTATTTTTAATGGAGAAATAAATTCCAGAAGAACGAATTATTTTTTTAAAAAATATTCAAAACCATAAATAACGACTTTTCTTATAATTTATATATAACATGTAATAATAAAAAAATATAGATATAAATTAAGAGAGTCGATTATTTTTAATAAAAAAATTCAAATCTTAAATGATTATTTCTAATCAAAAGAACAAAGATAAAATATAATCAATATTAAAAGAAAAGAAAAATTATTAATTTTGATATAAAAAATAACGATTATTTGTAATAAAATGAGTGAAAATAAACATAATAATGATGAAAAAAAAAAGAATAAAAACATCAAGACGAAGAAAATATTTTTAATAGAAAATTAAAAAAAAAAAAAAATTAACCGAATAAATAAAAATCATTATAAGCATTAACTATTAAATGAACATAAATATATAAGTTATGGCACATAATTGCTCCAATCAAAAATAACAAAAAAATCAAAATTTATGATTATTTTCGTACAAAAGTATTAAGTTTTGTTCAGAAATGTAGGTATATAACGATAAAGACGCCAAAGACTTTTAAAAGATTTGATTTAGACACTCTGGTCCTTTTCTTTTTAATCAAAAAAACATTTTGTACAACATTTATTTTCATTTATTGAATTCAAGTGCAATTATCACTGTTTGTTTAAAGAAAAAAAGAAAATTTGTAATCTTATAAGTGTCCATGAAAAAAACCTTGTAAAAACCCCCACTTAATTAATTACACCAAATGTAATAACTTTGCATCAATACCCAATACTTTCCACCATTACTCACTTGTATTTTGCTCATAATGACCATTTTGTTGGTTCATCTTTGCCGGCGAGTCCGTATTCAATTGCGATGCTGTCACCGAGCGTGTTTGCAGCGTATTTGGCTTTGAATTCATACCCGAACCAGGACCACCGACTACACCACCACCATTATTTGGCTCATCGAGTAGTTGACGCAATCGTTGCAGTTGTGCCTCCAATTGACGATTATGATCTTCAAGTATTTGCATACGCGCTTCCAAGCGACCTTTGTGTTGACGCAGCAGTTTTGCCTCGGCCATCATATCCTTAAGAGATAGATACAAAGAAATTTTAACTCACATTTAATTACATTATTTAATTTTTCGAGTAGCTGCACTCACCTGTCCATGTTCACCTTGACCGCCGCCAGGATTGAGACCACCCATGCCCAATCCACCCATAGCAGATGACGAATGATTCATGCCACTCTCATCGGGTGTAGTACTCTGCTGTTTAGTACAAAGCTGTTGATATTCGGCCTGCAGGTTGGCATTTTCTTCTTCCAAATCGCGTATAATCGCTTCCAACTCTTCACGTTGCTCAGCATCCATGGCGGCCATGACTTGAACGGGTGATTTGGGGCCCCCACCAACACCGCCACCATTGCTTGTGCCTGGCAGCGCTTGACAGTACTGGGCGATAAGCTGATGTTCATCATCACTGTCGGGTGTTGAATTCGAGCCGGTGCCATATTCAACTTGTGCCAAACGTGAGGCGTACATCTCGAGACGTGAATGCATATCATTCTGTAGTGTGTGTGTAGTATGTTGCGGACTGGGGGCAGGACTTTCGAGGGCATCACCTTTTTGTAGAGTAGAAAGAAAGCATGCGGAAAAGATGTTTAACATGTTCAACACATTCAAAAAAATATATATTTATTTTGGCACACTGTTATGACGTTCATTCAGCACTTACCTTCCAGCACACTCTGCACTGGTAAGTAGCCAACACGTGGATGCTTTTTGAAGTACTTGCGACTCTTGAATTTGTTCTTAAGTGCACGCGTAAAATCGCGTACGTCTTCGGTGGAAGTAGTCTGAAAAAAAGGGAGAAGAAAAATGGCACAACCCAATTAGTGTTTTTTTTTTTTCTTTATATTTTCTCAGTTTAACTTGGAATTAAGTTAAGTGTGGGGTGTACTTACCGTTGTGCAGTACTCGTGCATGGGATGACTTAATTTGTGATTTTTGGCATTGCGTCCGAAGAAGAAACACTTTTGGCACATATCGAAGTTGAAACACTTCAGGCAGCGATAACGGAAGCCAACTATAGGATATTCCTTGCAAATATTGCACTTGGCCTAGAACATAAAAATAATGCTGCATTAAACTTTTGGCTGGAAAAATATTATAAGGATGTATTTATTGAGCTGCGATGTGTTAGTAAATTTATATGATGTTAATACAATATATAAAGAGTGTCCCATAATTCACGTAAGATTTGAGTTTACTACCATTTATGCAGTAACATGTTGCCAGCCAAAAAAATCAAACAATTTGATAGCTAATAGCTTAAGATTAGTAAAATGAGTACTACATGAAAGAACAATGCGTTTTCATGGTTGAACAACATTTCAAAAATAATGAAAGTTTGGTTGCTGTTGGATATTGATGAAATGAAATTGCTTTGTTCTTTTGTGCTCTATTTTTATCAATTTCTAACTGTTCACTGTTAAACTGCGTTCCGGTTTTGATTGGCAATACTTTGCCACAGAAATGGCGGTAAATTCAAATCTTGCGCGAATACTGGGTCACTCTATGCAAAATTATCATCGAAAATTTCGACATAAGAGTGCAGCTAAACTAAGAAGATCATATAGCTGATGTGGCAAGTTCATACAGAACCTTATTATTGGTTCTATATGTATCAATAAAAAAAAAATTCCAATTGAAATAAAAAAGTGTTTTCTATAAATTTGAAATCTTGCGTGAGTTATGGGACACCCTTTAAATATATTCTTATAAAATTTTATAGTACCGAAAACTATTGTCTTTGTTTTCAAAATTTCAACTGCAATCAAAAGTACACCTAGTTCACTCTTTATAAAGCTGTGTGGATATTCGCAAAAACTGTGTAAAAGTTTCTCTCAGAAATTTGTAAAATTTTCATAACTATGTGTGAAATTTCACTTGTACACATTATTGACTCTCTCATTTCAGAATAAAATACTACTAATTTTTTGTGTGAAATTTTAACATGGTTTGCATCTGGTTGAAGTAGAACAATATTCTTATATAAAATATTCTTTAAATAAAACTCTGTAAAATTTGATTTTTACACAGTTTATATGAAACTGTATGAAATATGATATAAAACGTGTAAAAATCAGTTTTAGATGAAACTGTTTGAAACGTTTACACAGCTTATATAAAACTGTTTGAAATTGATTTTTACATAGTTTATATAAAACTGTGTGAAATTTGATATAAGCTGTTTGGCTTAGTAAATAAACACTTTAGATAAAACTGTGTAAAATTTTTGCACAGTTTATATAAAACTGTAAAAATCAAATTCAAAACAGCATGAAATTTGATGTATACCATGTAAAAACCAGTTTTAGATAAAACTGTGTGAAATTTTTACACAGCTTATGTTAAACTCTGATTTTTTACATGAAACTTTGTAAAATTTGATACAAACTGTGTAAAAATCGAGTTTCACAAAGTTTTATATAGCCTGTGTAAAAATTTCACGCAGTTTTATTTAGAGTGATTATTTGTTAATGCTCTAAGGCACAATTTCTCGTTCTACGTTTACTTTACTGCGAAGCTTTAATTGTTTTTCTAATTCGTATAGTGGTTGGTTTATATACATACGTGTACAAAACTGTAATCCTTCATGAACCCTCTACAATAATATAGCACTTTTATCTCTTTTTTTTTCCCCAGTTTTTTGTATAGTTTCCAGAAAATCTATATTTTTATTCCAACTCACCTGATGCTTGGCCGTTTCAGCCGCTGCCAAGCGATGCAACACTGGCAGCCAGACTAAACTTTGCGGTTCATGTTGTAGCCAACCGAGGAAATGATGCGCTTCAATCGATACCTCCTGATTAACATCTTGAACTGAAGGAAGAAGAGAAGGAGTAGAAATAAATTGTTTAAATGGATATCGATAACGATCGATATGTAGTTTAGATTTTTCACTTTCAGCTGAAAAAATACAGAGAGAAAAAAAAAAAAAACAGAAAAGAAAAGAAAAAGAAAAATGATTCGATTAAGCAGAGCTATATTAATCGATAGTCAGAGAGATGTAATGGTTATGTGTTACTTGGCGAAAGTAACACAGAAATAGGTAGGAATAGTTTATTGGAGTATGGTCGATTTGAAACCATTACTTTCGATATATATTTAAAATGCTTCAAATATTTATTTTAAAAATTTGAGAGTAGGAAATTTAAAAATTTTTGATTTTAAATAAAGTGCAAAAGTATGCAAAAGTTTTTAATTAGCCAAGAGCTTAGGATTGCCATATTGTTAACATGAAAATCGTGCCATGAAGTTTATTAAATGATTTTCTTTTTCAACATAATATTTTAATTAACTTTAAGAAAAATGTTAGTTTCTGGAAAAATATGTATTTGGTTATTAATAAACGAGTATTTATTCAAAAATGCATGGGTTAGTTTTGTTAATTATTGTTATACACGATCCAAATATCGATTTTTCGTATTTGAAGAGTTTATCGATTAATATAGATGCCATTCGTATGTTTAAAGTTAAATAAAAAGTAACGATATTTTTAACTTAAACTGTTCGTTCTAGGAAGAGCTTAGGTCTTAAATGATAAATGATATTTGATAAATCTTTAAAATTTTTTGGACCCAATGGTCTATTTAAGAGTCAAAGGAACAGAAAAGTATAATTATTTTTCATAACATATTTCAAAATGAAAACATCGTTACTTTAAAGTAAATGAAAAATATGAAATATTTTTTTAGCATAACACAAAAAGTACTTACCATCCTGTGTTATTCCAGCGCGCTCCAGACAAGAACGCACTGATGGCTCAATATTTGAACCACCAAAAGCAGCTACCTCGCCCAATTGTCGTGGCACCTATAATATAGAAAAATCAAATTATAAATGCATTCTAGTAAACAAAAGTCTGTTAGTAGTCAGAAAGAGTATGAGTGAAACTTTAATATAAAACAAAATAAAATTCCCAATCCAAAATACTTAGATGAATTCAGGCCTGTTTTCAATTCTGACTTTTTTGGCTTATTTCGAGGTTTTTCTAAAAATGTTGGCAATTTTGCTTATACTACTTTTAGCGATTTTTTCGATACTAAACGATACTTCCGAAGTTTTGTTGAGACTTGAATTTGTTTTTTTTTGATACCTTTCACCTTTAACGACAATTCTCGATGCAATTTGATACTTTACAAATTTCATCGTCTTTTGATATATTTTTCGAAAAGTTACAATCCTGTTCCGTAATCCGTGCAGTTACTTTTCATTTAAGATGCTTTTTGATGAAAATGGTGAGTCGAACGATTAAAAGTAATATTGTCTTCTTTATGGAGATTAACATATCATACAAATAATAACCGTTTAAGAAATATTCGATAAAATCGAATTTTTCGACTTTTTACTGTTTTTTTAGAGTATTTCCTAAACGGTTACTCTTACGTTAATGCAAATCAATATTATTTGGGAAACCTGTAAGTTTCCACAAAAAAGATTCTATGACTTTTTATAGTTCGACTCAACATTCTCATTTAAAAGCCTCCTAAATGTTGTATAATACCACTTTTGATCAAATTTCGGTGGCTTTTGTTTTTCCAAACATCCAAATGCATAAGTTTCACTTTGAATTCTCTATCTTAAAATGAACTAACCTGAATGCAATCATGCAGCAACAGCCCCAATTTTCTTTGGTCAATCTTACGTTCTGGATCGGCAATCAAGCGGAAGAGATAACGATACTTTTCCTCAAGATGACCCTTACAGAGCAGCACCAAGCCAACCTGATGGAAAAATAATAATGGTTGAGAGAGATTTCTTCAAAAAATTTTCACTATAAAGTACTAACCTTAAAACTCAATACACGTATCTGTCCCGTACGCTGTGAATCATAGACATTCAATATCCAATTAATGGCCAAATCCAACATCAGCGTTAAATCAATTTTATCCACTGTAACATAAAGTGAATGCAGCACCGTTGTCATATCGGGTATATCAATTAGTTTATCGTTCTGAGCGCGTAGACCGTGACGATCGAAGGATTCAATGGCGGTTGACATGGGAATGCGATCCAAAGCTATGGGGAAAAGTAGAAAATTTTTGCAAATTAATTCGGAAGTTGTTTTCATGGTTTCTTATCAAACTCACCTAAATGTTTTTGCACCGAACGCAGCTTCATGGCCGTACGATAGGCCGAGAAGCGCACCTCATTCAAATCCGCTAAACTTTTCATTAACTCAATCATTTCGGGATGGTCCCAATGGGTGGTTTCACGCTCGTGGCTATAATAATTAAATTGTTAACATAAATAAGGGATATTTGATTTTCAAAATTACGTGACGGTATTTCTACTAAATGTCACACCCGTGACAAAATGCTTTTTTACTGCTAATGATTAAAGTTTATTTTTCTTTGGAAAGGTTCTTGCTTAGTTAAAAAAGTTGCCTAATTAATACTAAATTTCTTTTGTCACGGGTGTGACATTCTGCATAGCTACACTTTGTAGTGTAGTGTGCAAATATTTTTGAGATCTATTTATACTTACTCTATATAGTAAGGCACATTGGCAGCAGTTGTTGCACGCTCCCAAGGTGGTTTAACACTCTGTCCCAAATTTGGTAGCGGTCCAATTGTGCCACTGTTCGATGTATTGCGTCCGTCTTCGCCATTTTCCATTGATTGATTAGCACCGGCATTGCAGAGTACACGTTGACGTTCATCCATGGCGATTTGTAGCAGTTTCGTTCTAGAGAAGAATAGAAGGAAATGGACATATTGATTTACTCAGCTCAGAAAAAGTTCATGATTTCAACATATGAAAGGGTTTTTCATGAAAGTGGAATAAGTTCAAAAGTAATTTCATGGTATGAATTGACTGAAATTTTTTTAGAAATGAAAAACAACTGGGCACTGTTTTCACGGAGAGCTTACTTGATGGTGTAGAATTAATGACATTAGGTTCAAAAAATGATAGCGGTCAATTAACTGATTATTATGGAACATACGCTAGTCGGCATATTTATTTTGACGAAATCCATTTGTGACTATCGAACGTTGCTTTTCTTAGAACTGTCAAATTATGGTGTGAAAATGAAGCTTAAAAGAAAGATCGTATTCACAGCTTTATTCTTTTTCTGCTGATAAGAATGCAACCAACGAATTTTATCGTGACATAAGTATTTTGACTTTTTATAAGCTCAGCACACTCCAAGTCATGGAAATAAATTCGAATCGTTTGCATCACAACTTTTGCTGTAAAACATTATGCGAAGTTGATGTCAAAATAATTATGACACGGCAAGTTCTGTCGTTTAGTTGCATTCTTATCAGCAGAAAACGAATGCAAATGGTAAAAAATTGGTATGGATATTGCAGTAAATACGGTATTTTTTTGTAGCAATGCAGCGTTTGATAGTCACAAGCTAATTTTGTCAAAATAATTATGCCGACTTGCAAAAAACCTCTTCATATTATGACTAAAGAAAGAGCTTCATTTCATTTAATTCAATTACACTTACGCTAGTTGGTATAATTATTTTGACAAAATTTATTTGTGAGTGTCGAACGTTGCTTTGCTAAGAAGTGTCAAATTATGGTGCAAAAATGATGCTCAAAAGAAAGATCGTATTAACAGCTTTATACATACCATATATTTTGTCGATTACTCTTTTCATTATTTTTTTTTTGCTGATAAGATTCCAACCAACGAAATTTGTAGTGACATAAGAATTTTGACTTCGGAAGTCATGGAAATAAGATCGAATCGTTCGCATCACAACTTTTGCTGTAAAACAGTGACTTTGCGAAGTTGATGTCAAAATACTTATGACACAACAAATTCTATTGTTTGCTTGCATTCTTCACGGCAGAAAAAGAATGCAAATAGTAAACGACAAAAATTTGGTATGGATATAGCTGTAAGTCCGTTCTTTTTTTAGCAAAGCATCGTTCGACGTTCACAAATAGATTTTATCAAAATAATTATGCCGCCTTGGAAAATAATCCTCTTCATATCATTACTTAAGAAAGGGCTTCATTTCATTTAATTCAATTACACTAACCTCGTATTCAGATCTTCAAGTTTGGACAAACATGGCGCTGGCACAAGCACCTGATTGGCGGTGAAGAAAGCTTGCTGCTCATTGCAATCATCAAGCAAAGCGCCAGCCGTGGTCATTTTATCACGCAGACGCTGCAAATGTTGCATTTGTTCGTTGGCCTCTTGCGGTGAGGCTGGCAGTGCCCATGTGGCATTTGTTGTTTCGGCGGAGGCGACACGTGAGCTAAGATCCTCGAGTATTTTTTGGAATTGACGCATTTTCTGCAAGAAAGAAGAATGTGAAGAAGTGAATATTTTAAAAGAATTGTAGGGATGATGTATATTATTTGAAATGTAATAAAAACAGTAATTTTTAAGGAATGGCAAATTTTGTTGTTTTTTGAGAATTTTTTTTTTCTGAAATATTGAAAAATACACATAACCTGAGTATGAAAAGAACATGTCCTTTTCGAAATTATTTAAAAAATAATCTTTTAATTTAAATACTTATACATTTAAATTAAAAGTAGTTGAATATGTACAATTTTGTACGAACATATCGCAGTAATCATAGAGAAACCAATTAAAGGTTAATCATACGCCCCATTGTACCACAAAATTATCTTATTCATGCAAAGTTACTTGCTGTCAGAAACTGAGAGTTATCAATTAAAACATTTCAATTGCAAATTGTGGAATTCTACAAAGCTCTTAATTTGTAAAGAAAAACAAATTAATTTTACCAAATTGGGTCATCATTTGTAACCGCTCTACAACAGAAGATAAAATTTAATTATAAAAAGCTCATTTTTCTTGCTTACCGTAAGCATCTGTAAAAGACACAAAACTTTGAAGCTTTAGGGAAGCCGCTCATGCATTTAATTTGCATTGTCACACAAATCCACACACACACACAAGCATGCATATACCCATACAAAAGCACATTATATTAATGCATTATATGTATATTGCACAGTAAAAGTAAGCAAAAGCAAGAGAAAACTACCAATAGCGGCGCATCCTTTTTATAACAATGTCTTTGTCATTTCCTTTCGTTTTTTTTCATTGTAGTTGTTCTTCTTGCTTTGTTCCTCCGTCTTTTGTTATGTGCATAATTAAGTTATACTTTATTATAAGTTTTCCTTTTAAATAAGATAGTATAAGTAGATAGTGGTGGCGAAAAAAAAAGTAAAAATAAACAAAATCTGTGGCTAAAAAGATTGAAGTTTTCTGCTTTAGCATTGCAGCAAGTTTTAGAGATGTTGCTGCAACTTAGCGCAACTAACTTAGCAACGGAACTATGCAAAAAGTTCTCTTTAATCTTAATAACGGAAATATGCGGCAAAGTTTTGATAAATTACTTATATGAATTATTGAAAGCTGAAAGAAATTGCAAGAGATTTTGAAATTTTGTTATGAAATTGATATTAAAGAAAACCAAAAGTTATTGACTGAAATGCTTTCATTAAACTTGGAAGTGAAATCATTAGCAGCCAAAACTTAAACTTGTATATTATGTTTAGTTATTTATTAGATATTAATATTTTGACAATGGTTGTATTCTGAGCTGCACCGAAATTCAAATTTTCATGAAATGTTATTTTTTTTAATGATTTACGAAAATTATTTAAAAATGTATGTTTTAAACACCAATATCTTAGCTTCGATGTCACTCTTGGTCCAAATTACATTGGTTTCAATTAGAGTTTTGGTTGACTTTCTATAATATCAAAATTGGTCAATGGCTGCTTCAGCAATATCTAGGCCCCGATGTGGTTCATGATACAAATAACTTTGGTTTTTATTTGAGTTTTGTATGACTTGTATTAATATAAAAGTTGTTCATTGGCTGTTTCAGCAATATCTTGGCTCCGATGTGGTTCATGATCCAAATTACTTTGGTTTCTATATTTCTATATGAGTTTTGAATGACTTTCAATAATATTAAAATTGGTCATTGGCTGCTTCAGTAATATCTAGGCCCCGATATGGTTAATGCTCGAAATTATTTTGGTTTCTATTTGAGTTTTGAATAGCTTTCAATAATATTAAAATTGGTCATTGGCTGCTTGAGTAATATCTAGGCACCGACGTAGTTTATGATCCAAATTACTTTGGTTTCTATTTGAGTTTTAATGACTTTCAATAATATTAAAATTGACAACCCAAATTATTTTGGTTTCTATAAGAGTTTAAAATGACTTTCAATAATATTAAAATTGGTCTTTGGCTGCTTCAGCAATATCTAGGCTCCGATGTGGTTCATGTTCCAAATTACTCTCGTTTCTATTTGATTTTTTAATGACTTTCAATAATATTAAAATTGGTCATTGGCTGCTTCCAGAGACTAAAGCTTTAAAGCATATTTTTTTTTTTAGAAAATACTTCATATAAATAAATTATATAATTTTTAATTTTTTTATATATAAACTTTAGAAAATATTATAAAGTTATAAAATTCAGGGAAATTTTTTATCGGCTCAATAAATCAACTCCGATATAACAAGGGCAATATATTCCTAAGGCAATTTTGTTTTTAATTAAATGATTTATAAAAATAAATTAAATGGTCTATGGCCGCTTAAAATTTATTGAGGTTTAGCTTTTGGAAACGATAGTTACACTAAAAATAGTGTTTATAGAAAAACAAAACATTTAATTTTTAAATAATGCGGATCTAAACTAGCGCCAATTTACCAGCACTTTGTGCTGAGTTATAGCAAAAGACATGAAAACTTAATTTTGGCCCCAAGTTTCTTTCACTTCAAACCATTATACGGTCAGCTCAGTTTCGGTTCGAATTTTGTGGGAAAAGTTGACATTTTCGATATTGATTTTACAAAGAAAATTTAAAAATCTATAGTAAGTAGTTAGTTTTGGACATATTTCAAAATGTTGCTTATTAAATTGTGCTCTTTTGTAACACCCGAGAAAGCGTAAGACCAGCCAATACGTGTATTTGTACAGAAGAGTTGCTGATAATTTTGCATGTTTTCTGCAATTCCAAGTCCGGAAGCTGCCTAAGCAGCTATAGAAGAGAGTTAATTTCCAATGTTTCTCGATTCAAGCATTAAAATGTAAGTTAAAAGTTGTTACTCATACGTCATGCTAAGCCAATGAAGTTAAGATATAGTGCCTATTCCTTAAAGCAATAACTAAGATCTGATATGGTTTAGCTTCAATAGTGCTGAAGCTATTCTGTTACTCTAAGGCTTGCTAATAATAATTTAAAAGTTTGCACAATGGCTGCTCAAAGACAAATAAATTTTAACGCTAGTTTTCAAAACTATATTTTCTTACAAAAATATTTTTTTTTTTTTTATTAAAAAAGAATAGTTTTATAGCGAAATTTTATTTTATTTTGCAACAAGCCAATTTGTTCCAGTTGCGTAATTTATAAATTAACTATGTTAACAATAAAAAAAATGTTTTTAAAACTTTTGCATCAATAACAACTATGTTAACTCAAAGTTAAAACAAACAGAAAACTAGCAAAAAAACTTTGCAAGAGTCCTCCCAACACGCCGAGCCTCCTCCAACAAATGATGCTTTTGCGCTTTTATTGAAAATGAAAACTTTTGCTCAACGAACGATTCACTTTGCAACTTTTATTATAATTATGAATAATGGTCTCAAAATGGTTTCACTGTCACGCTCAGTGATGCACGTACTTTATTAAACCTCAATCCCTTACCATTACCAGCAGCAGACCCACGAGCAGCAACAACGCGCGTAGTGTCCACTACCCGTGACAATTTTTGTAAAAAAGTTTCTTAACTGTTCACTGCTGTTGCTACTGTGGGGACAATCATCCATTAACAGCATCATTGCTGATAATTGAAAAAATGGCCATTCAACAGTATGTACTGAAGGAAAAAAAAAAGAAAGATGAATTAAGTAAAAAGCGATGTAGCATGATTGCACAATATTAGATATTGCACAAACAATGCAAAAAGGAGGCGGTAAAAATTCATGCTTCAATTTATTATATTAAAAAGTTTAACCCACAGCTATGATGTTTTTTTTTTTTTTAATAATTAGTTTTATTGTTTAATAATTCAATTCATTGTACGAAAAGTAAAAAACTTTCATTTGACAAGATTTATGTCGCTGTGATAGAACTAACCATTCGACAGGGAAAGTGTAGGAAGTTTAATTTCATAGCATACACTTTATTTATTGCGTTGGGTTGACAACATTGCTTGCATTTTTATTGCACGCAATTTTAATTTAAAATCACGTATCTATGCAATTTTTTTCATCAGCTATTTATCTGTGTTACTGTGTTTGTTTGCTTGATGCTCGTTTGTATGTATTTGCGTAATTTAAGTTTTATTTCACGTACTGCATGCACTGTGAGATACTTAAGTGCATTGCTTTCTCAGCTAAGTACGAACAAATAGTTTTTTTTGCTCTTATTTACATAATATGAACATTTTTTATCATTATTTCTATTGGTGACAAATTATTTAGGTTTTGCTTTTCTTCTTGAATTTAAAGTGCAATTTTAAGAGATATGTACTTTGAATAAAAATCCAAATAAATACATTTTCATATCAATTTGTAGTAACAAATACTTTAAGCTAAACATTTTAGGGATAGAAAAGTTATTTTGAAATTTTAAACAGATTTTATTACTTAAAAAATGTTTAATTAAAATTTTTTCTGTAATTTTTTCAATACTAACTTTTTTGACAGTCTATAACACTATTACCGTTTGGCGGCCATTAATCAATTTTTACATTTTTATTTATCATAGAGTTGCGAACAAAATCACCTCGGCAATATGTCATCATAGATACGTCAAAGCTGAGTTATTGAAAGATAACTAAAACGCTCCTGAAGAAAACATGTCGTATGAGTGACTTGTAATTACTCGTATATGTAGCATATTAGAAAGCAAATGTTAACTTTTGTTAACTATTGCCCGCGACTAAGTTTGTGGTGCTTTATATCTCTCTGTTATAGTCCCTCATAGTGTTTTTCCAAAACTTTTCCATTTTGTACTTGTGTATATGCTTGTGATAAGAATGAATAAATGTTGGTACTTGTACTAATCCATCTAAGTTTTGTATTTCTATACAGTTTTCGGGAAATTTTGTTTAATGTAAATTGCTTCAACTTTCGTTGTGATAACACAAAAAATTCATCACACTAAAAATTTTTTTGCAAACATCGCTGCATCATTAAATTCCGTTGTGTGTGATAATTTTTAAAATTCTACAATGTACCAATATTTTTAATATCATTAATCAAAATATAATGCATGTTGATAGGTTAAGTTGGCAACATTGCTTTTATTTTTCATTATAAACACATAAAATTAAATATGTAGTTAAACACGTCAAGCTGCTACTACTTCAATTAATAATGAAAAAAAGAATGCAATTTATTTTCTCACTTAAGCAAAAAAAGGATAATATCATTAAAAAATTATCGCATTTTCCTTTTAAATTAATGCATTTTCACAGTTCAACGCATTGTCGATAAAAATGTACGTAAATGAAAAACAGAATGGAGGAAGGAAAAACACAGGATATCAACCACAATATGTAATTTTCAATTTTGTTATGCACACAGCGTCATTATGAAGCAATTTGTTGTAAGTACAAAAAGATAAATGAAGTAATCAAAGCGGGTAGCAATAAGAGAAGAAAGGGATACAACGGATATAGTACACGTTGTAAGCCACAAGCTATATTTAATGATTGGCTTTATGGATAACAAGCGGGGGAACTGTGTTACGCAGCAATACAATTCAATGTAAACGTGGGGATAATAAGGGTGGAACTGCAGAAAATACTACTCAAATATGATAAAATATTTTAAATAACAAGAGAAACTAAACTAAATTCTCAAATTTGTGGAAAAAATTAATATTTTCAGAACGAGGAACACTTTTTCTAGCTTGGGCAATTTTATGTCTAGCGCTCATAATCAATTTCAGCGGGTTTTCATAATATTTTGAATTATAGTTTTTTCGCATAAATTAGTTTAATTTTGCAGAATATTCGCTTAAATTTTGATTGCACACAAGAATACAACACTTGGTTATAAATCTATCAATTTTAGCTGAAAAATTAAAATTTCCAAAAAAAGGGAAATTTTTTGTAGCATGTGATATTTTAATTTCTCTGTACCTAATCAATTCTAAAAAACTTTCCATGAAATTTTTGATCAAAATAAATGTTAATTTTGCATAAACTAGAGAATTATAGCACTATTGATTATTTTAATTCAAAAAAAATTAAAACGGTTTTGTGAATTTTTGCTTTTGCTTCACAATTTTTTTTCCCAAAAAAGAAATTTTTGTTTGCTCTGTAAAGTTTTAAGTTTGTGCTCGTATTCAAGCACGGTCGGTTTTTTGTGATAGTTATTTGATGATAGTAAGGTAGGTAAATATTGGAGAATTTCGCTCAAATTTTGATTTCATACAAAAATAAATCATTTGGATAAAAATCAATCCATTTCCCAAAAAAGGGAAATTTTTTAAAACATTGGAAATTTTTTAAAACATTGGAAATTTTTTAAAACATTGGAAATTTTTAGATTTTTTATACCAAATTAATTTCAGTTACCTTTTTATCATAATTTTGGTTAAAATGTATTTAAATTTTGCAGAAACAAGAGAATTATTGCACTAGGAACTTTTCAATTTTAAAAACTAAAAAATTTTGTTAATTTTTGCGTTAGTTTCATAATATTTTTTTTTTTTTATAAAAAAACGAAATTTTTTTCGCTTTGTAAATTTTAAGGTTTGTACTCGTACAGACGGTTTTATGATATTTCCAAATTTTAGTTTTTCCGCATTATAAATGAAGTGAACGTTGCAGAATTTTTGCTTCATTTTGAATGCTGATAAAATTAAAAATTTTGGGAGAAGTCTACTTATTTTAGCTGCAAAATAAAAATTTCGCAAAAATACAACATTTGGTTAAAAACTTATCCATTTTAGATGAAAACTAAGAATTTCCCAAATAAGGGAAATTTTTTTAAAGCATGTGAAATTTCAGATTTTTTTAGCAAATCAATTCCAAAAATATTTTATGATAGTTTTGATTAAAATATATTTGAGTTTTGCAGCAACAAGAGAGTTAGTGCAGACGGAACTTTTTTAGTTTCAAAACATTAAAATTTTTGCGAATTTATGCATTACGCTTACAGTTTTTTCTTTTTCTACTTTGTACTTTAACTGCAAAGGAACAAAAGGCTCAATCTTCTTCTTCAAATTATCACTGCTTTATTTTTAAAAAAGTCCACCCTAGAGCGCATTGACTTAAGCCGCATAAAAGTAAAACTTTTTCATTCTCGTCAGTTTTTTTTTTTCATGTTAAGCCAATTTATGGCAAAATTAAATGTAAATCCCTTAATATTTTTATGATTGATGTAAAATTTAATAAATTTAAATTGTTAAAAAAACTAACTACAAAACCAAAATCTCTGCTTTATTTTCGTAAAAGTTTTGTTTTCATAAAATTCATTATTTTGCTGTTGCTACTGCTTTCGAGGCTTACCCTTTTTACCATAAGGTGGGCTAATGAAGCCACAATCAAACCAATGAACTTTCTATAGTTGCGCCTTTCTCTAACTAAATAAACCCACAGCTTTGTTACTATAACATCGAAAGCTGCTTTGTGCTGATGCCTAAAAGCATGCAATGGTAGGTATAATAGCAAAGTAAGCTGTGGAGAGATTGCTGCCAGCACAACAGCGCGCAAAGGAAATAAGTTGATTTTTTAAAAACTTTATTTTATTGCTAGATAAGTTTTTCCTTTGTTAGCACAATAAATTAAGAGGTAAGAAGGTTTTAAGGCCCATCTCGTGGTGCATGCTGCAGGTATATACTTGTACTAAGTAGGGAGCCACGTTTGCACACATAAACTGTTGCATTTAAAAGGTGTCAGAGAGTAGAAAATAACATTATGCAGGCTAAAATAGGGGGAGAATATTTATATTGCAAAATAAAGGAAGAAAAAATTACGCATTTAAGGCGCTATTGTGTAAAGAAAATTAGCAGAAAAGCAGGTCAGTAGGTGAAAGGATGCTGTAGGGAGTAAAAGAAGTGAAAAGCAACAAAACTTTGTGCAAAATTTAAAGTAGAAAAAGTTAATTTATTCTTACATAAAATTTGGGGTTTCTTAAGTGAAATGCTTGAAAACTTTTAAAGAGGATATTTATAAAAATTTTAAAAAATTTATACAGAAGGTTTAGAGAGTTACAAAAAAAGTGTCCTAAACTATTGCAGTCCTTCGTGCAGTGTTTTATAAGATTTTTCACCTTGAATTTTTGTAAATATTGGCTATTTTTGCTTTTTTAAACTAAGTTTTACTATTTTCAGCGAAAAATAAAAATTTCCCTTTTTTGGGAAATTTTTTTTGACATGGGAAATTTTTGTGTTTTAACGAGATTTTGATAATCATGCAAGGTAAAAATGTTTTCAGTGCTTTATTTTTCTATTTGTCACTATTTCTGTGTTGGAAAAATGTGCAAAGAGATTGTGAAGTTTTCATGGAATTTAATTTTTGCATATGACTTATAAATTTGATAAAAAAATAATTTAAATTTTGAAAGGTAAAAAAATTTCCCAAAATATTTAAACTAGACTGCTTTTACTTGACTTTAATGCTTTAAATTCATTACTTCTTTTAAAAATACCTTAAATATTCTTTAAAACTCGGATAGAGCAACCATTCTTGGGAAAATAAGTTTTTTGAACTTTATAATGCGGCTTTTGTTTTCTCCTTAGATTTTCTAATCCCATTTTTTTCTGCTTGCTCACATATGTATGAAAAATGAACAACTTATCTGAAATTCCAAGCCAATGGCTTCGTTTTTCACAATTACACATACACACATGTTACGTGCTAGTACAAGGATAATAATTTGCAGTTAATCTTTGGTTAACGTTATTGTCTATGAATGTAAGTGCATACACATGCGTTGTAATGTGTGTGTTTGGTGTACGCTTGAATTATTATCGCTATGAAATGTGATAGTGTTCGTCTCGACTCGACTATGACAACATCTGCATGAAAAGTGGATTTATGATACAGGGTAATTTGTATGTGTAGAATAAAAAGTTGGTCTTAAGTTTTTAAACAACTGACAGAAGTAATAAGCTTACACATTTTAGTTTACTTTGCAAAAGTAGCTGTTTGGTCAGTTAAAGGTAACTCATACGTCATGCTAAAAATTTATGACTTATATCAAAAACTTCACTTCGATATAATTTAGAAATGAATTGTTGTAATCGGCTTTTTTGTTTTAAACTTTAAGCAAAATGCAGCCAGCTGCAGCTCAGCATTTTGCTTATAATTTAGAAATATAATTTTTGAAAAACTTCAAGTTCTTTATACATATTTTAGTTTTTCTAAATTTGAGCACTGGCCGCTTACTTGTTATATAAATATTTTAATTTAAGAAGTTTTTACTAAGCATCAAAAGAATTTTTGCAAAATTAAGAATTGATTTTTTTAAAAGATGTGTGCCACAGCAAGTATTATATAACATAAAACAAAAACTATTTTGACTTGTGTAACAATGAAAGCTTAAATCTTTAATTCTAGCTCCAATGAGCATTCTATCATTTGAATACTTTTACGCACATATACCTTAAGTGCTTAAATTCATTAATTTAAATTAAATAATATGAAATTTAAGCTACAATGCAATGCTTCAATTGAAAACAACAAAAACTTCAAAATGTCACTCATACGCCATGTATAACCAAATAAACTCTGTTAATAGTTAAACTTCATAAGCTCAGCGCGGATGCTACTAGGACTTTAGTTTATTTTGAATATTTTTCAATTGTGCACTGCTCTATTGTAACTATGATTTTAGTGAATGGCTGCCTTGCAGCTGCATGTAAAATTTTTAATTGAATAAATTTAAAATTTTTGTTTCAATTTAATTTTCTTGCTTTATTTTATTCTCTTATCTATGTAATTTTATTTTGCAACCTTATTTTTTCTATTTTTTTTTTAAAGCTTGCTTATAATTCTTTCATTAGGGTTCTTTTTGTAAATTTTTGATTTCCCTGCTATCTTCCTGAAAGTATTAGTTATAATCTACGTTAAAAGTAGTCAGTCGCATGTAATACGTTTGTTGCTGTATGTAGTTGTAGGATACCATAGAAGTTGTTTTTGTTTGCCTTTAGTTGCATACTTTTGTGCGCTTTACAGGTATTAAATAGCGTAATATTGCATTTTGTTGTTGCTTGCTGTTATAACTGCCTGCTAAATAGCTTTTGCAAGGATTCTCGACTACTTAGTGTAACGCTTGCTAACATATTAAAATTTTATTATTTTTTTGTATGCATATTTTTCAAGTTTGTTTGTGCGAACGTTAGAAAAGGCTTTTGGTGTTTATTAAAAATTTTTAGCATTTAAAAAATAACTCTTTTGTGTTTAAAAAAAGGAGCAAACTTTGCAAAATTTTTAAAAAAGAAGCAATTAAAAATTTTATGGAAAAAATTTCCTACAATAGTACTTACATGCCCATGTAAAATTGACAGTCATTCAACGTACTTTCAATTATCATAATTGCAATTATGTTAATATTTATTTAACATATTTTTTGTACATTTTGCCATATAGGTACTACAGTTTCCCTTTTGGTTCTTTATTATTTAATTAACCACAAATAACGCACGTAAATTTACATACTTGTAACCACTACGTTACAAGTTTTCGATTAAATAAAATTTTAACAATAGCATATCGCATGCAATTTGTATATAATTGGTAAAATTGCACTGTTAAGGTATGGTATGAGCTACTGTTATTTTCAATTGTTGTTATTGCTTTCGTATTGTGCTGTCGTATTTTATGTATATATGCAATGGTGCACATAATTTTAATTGTCCTAGAAATTACACTATCTGTGTACACTTCATTTGTTCAGCCAATTCTTCATTTAATTGTATGCAAGACAATATTGTATACATTTATTCATGAAAAATTAAACAAAACTGGAAGTTACTGTTATTAATAAGATGAAAATCAGGCTTTTTTCAAAGCAGCCATTAATTAAAATGAAATTTATCGTAAGTTATTGCATAACACACAAGTAACATCAGTGATATTGATTCCAAGTTTCATCGGAGATGAGACATTGAAGTTAATATTGTTTTTTCAACATGAAGTATGATCAACTTAAGAAAATATTTTTTTTCTTCAAGAGATTATCAATGATTTTTTCATGGCGGCATGTGATTGGGTTACAAAATAGAAATTTGTGAGCTTCGGTATTTAGTAATGTGAGGTAGGGTTAAAAATTGTGTCTTTTTACGAGCAGCCAATGATCAAACTGAAAGTAATCATAAGAAATTACATAAACTACAAATAACCTCAGTGATATTGATTCAAAGTTGTATCAAAGATAATATTATTGTAGTTAATATAAGTTCATATGTTAAACATGACGTATGATTAACTTAAAAACTAATTTTTTTCGTGGGACTATCAATGATATTTTCATCGCTGCATAAAATTGAGTTACAAAATAACAAATAAAAAAATTTTGAGCTTGAAGGTATAGTTAAATATTGTGTCTATTTGCGAGCAGCCATTAACCAAACTGGAATTTATGGTAAAAAATTAAATAAAATACAAATAATAGCAGTAATATTGACTCAAAATTATATCGAAGATGAGATATTGCAGTCATTATTCATATATTCAGTGTTTTTAACATGATGTATGATTAACTTTTATTAATAATATTTTTGTCAAGAATACCGAAAAAAAATTTAAAAATCGTTGTTTAGCAATGAGAGATAGTATTCAATATTGTATCTATTTGTGAGCAGCCATTAATCAGATTGCAAGGTATTGTGAAACATTAAATAACTGAAAGGATGACCTCAGTGATGTTGATTCCTAGTTATAACGATACTGACATATTGGCGTTTTTTTTTAAATTTACTAAGAACAATATGACGTATGAGATATTTAAATAATTAAATAATGTTAAAAGGATTTCCTGAGCAAGTTTTAATGATTTTTCTTTGATAGATGGTTTAAGCGCCAGTGAAAAAAACTACGTCAGAATTGCAAGAGGGGGGGGGGGGGGGGGGGGGGCGAAAAGGGCTCATGTTACGAATGACTTATTTCATAGAGAATGGAGGCCTAAAATTTGGTCTAACGTGATTTATACATGGCCTCTAAGATGCATTTTTTTTAATGAAAAAGATAAGAGCAAGGGTATAGTTAAAGCAGATTTTTCTGCAGAGAATATTGGGAACATTGCATAAATTACGTTAAACTTGGATGAGGGGGCCCTCGGGGTAGAAGGATGGAGGTAGCAAAAAATTTTCTAATACTTCCGTAAACATGGAAAAAAGCTATGAACTTTTTCTTATATGGATGTTGCCTCAAATAAGAGTAAGGGCATAACTCATCTAGATTTCTCTTACTTCCAACTGTACTAAAGCGAACTCATTCAAAAGGCCACTGACCTATAAAGCGTTTTCAAGGCCAATTAATGACTGCTGACTAGCATGTATGCATTTACCTTATCTTATCTATGGAAATTATTTATCTTATTGCTTAGTCATAAGAAAAAACTTGCATACCAACCTCTTTTTCATCGCGTAAAATACCAACAACCTGCAAAAACATGCGCTCCGCATCATTCTTTGGGTCATAATTAGAGTACGTGTCATCGACCAAAGTGATGTTGCCACAATAGAATTGCGCTGAGAACGAATCATCCAAGTCATCGACAGTGAGTGGCATAAAATGATCGTCATCATCATCGACATCAACATCAACATCCACATCACTTGCAACATCAACCTTAGCAACAGTGGCTGCTGTTGTTGCCTGCACCACATCAACTTTATGTTCCTCAGTATCCTCATCCTCTTCATCACCCGCATCATTGGCACTACTGCTGCGGCTGCTCGTTAGCTGTGAGTAACTTAAACTCATTTGACTGCTTGAAGCTGCTGCCGATGTGCGACTGTTCGGTTCGGTGCGATCACAATCATGTTCGAGTTCGGTACCGCCAGTACCGCTGTCACCACTTTGCGAGGATACCGAATGCAGTGCAGTGCGTCGTGGCGTTGCGATTATGTGATCTCCTGAATTACGTGGTGATGCTTGTGATGGATGACTGCTGCTACCACCGCTGCTGCTACGACTGCGCCGCTTAAGCGATTTGAAGGGTGAAAGCAGAAAACGGCGACGTGTGCTGGCCGGTGTTGTCGATACTGGTGTTGCAGTCATCGGCACTGTCAGTTCATCCATGCCCAGAGAATGTGGTTTTGTGTAGCGTTCCAATGACCTTGATTTTGTATTTGCCAACTCTGCTGTGGTAGTGGTTACTGTTTGGACATTGTCCTCTTCGTGCTTTTTTTTCTTTTTGGTTTTTATTGTAGCGCATTTTTTGTTGCTAGGCGTTCCGCTTATTGGAGGCAACACGTGCATTTGTTGCTGCTGCTGCTGTTGATGTTGATTGGCATGATCAACATTGAGGTTGCTGCTTGTGATTAGGCGCATTCTAGCACTTTTTTTTAAGAATTTTTTTTTGTATTTTGTTTAATTGCACTAACTGTTGACAGCCTTAGGGCGCCACTGTTGTAGTGCTTTTAATTAAAACGCGTTGCGACAATTTATTTTTATCACATGTTGCACTTGTGGATATTTTTTACTTTTTTAATTTTATTTCAAACTTTTTCTTTTTTCAAAATTTTAGGTTTTCGTATTTAAATATGTATTTTTAAGTGCCTTTTAAGTCAATTTTCAGAAAAATCTATTTGAAAATATTTTAATATTTTGTTGCTAAATAATCACCAATTAAGAACTTTCAGCTTAAAATGATAACAACGTCAAAAATGTGCTTTATGATGAATTCAAAATCAAATACTCTAATAGAAAATATATCCTACAAAACCTATTCCTTGTAGTCTGAAGCATCAAATAAAATTTAACGGTCATTGCAAGATTCGCAATTCAGTATTTGTGAACTTTATCATTTCGGGTTCGAGAGTCAATTTAGTAAATAGTTTAAATAGTAATTATATTAAAAAAAATCTCATGAGATAAAATGAATCATGATAGAAAAGTCTTACGGCAGTCAAATTACATGAGAGAAAAATTATTATAAATAAATCTCATGAGATAAAAGTAGCACGCTTGAAAAGTCTTTTGACTGCTAAACTACGTCAGTGAAAAACTATTATAAAACATCTCATGAGATAAAAATAGCTTGCTAGAAAAATCTCATGACAGTAAAACTACATAAGAGAAAAATATCATAAGACATAAAGATTTTTCAAAATGAAAATGAATGAGATGAAATCGTTGATTGAAATTTTATCGCAATATTTAAGTTGAGATTTTTTAAATAAAGTCTAAAGATACATATTACCTATTGTTTACATAGTAAAATTCTAAATAATTTAATTTTATTAATTTCAAACCTCAAATTATATGGGAGAAAAATTATTATAAAAAAATTCTTATGAGACAAAAATTGCACGCTAGAAAAGCCTCACGACAGCTAAACTACGTGAGAAAAAAAATATTATAAAAAAATCTCATGACAGTAAATCTACAGAAGAGAAAAATATCATAAGACAGAAAGATTTCTCGAAATGAAAATTAATGATAAGAAATCGTTGATTGAAACTTTTATCGCAACATTTAAGTTGAGATTTTTGAATAAAGTCTCATGATAACAATTTTTCATAATTTAATTTTATTTACTTCAAACCTCAAATTACATGAAAGAAAAATTATTATGAAAAAACCTCATAAGACAAAACTAGCACGCTAGAAAAGTCTTACGACAGTAAGGCTACATGAGAGAAAATTAATATAAAAAATCTCATGACATGAAAATAGCAAGCTAGAAAAGCCTCACAACGGCCTCTTGAAACTAAAACAAAACCACATGGGAGAAAAATATCATAAGACAAAAAGATTTCATAAAATGAAAAGCCCAAATGATTCTATCGATTATTAAATTTTTTATCGCAACATGTAATTTGAGATTTATTAAATAAAGTCCCATGATACCTGTTACATGATAAAATTTTTTCATAATTTAAAAACATTTACTTCAAACCTCATTGTCAAAGAAAATATTTTCTAAAATTTCAAAAAATTTGTTTGAAAACTTTTCCCCAGCGTAAATAGACGGTGGTAAAATTTACATAAGAAAAAAAGTGAAAACCTGTTGCGAAAATTGCAATTTAAAACACGTGCCAGATGACACTTTTTATTACAAAAATACTGTAGTTTTTCTTTTATTTCTTCACTTGGTATTCTTAAGCTTCTAAATGTTTCTTGTTGCTTTTGTTGTTGTCACGTAGTTTAAGAGATGAGCGCGCGTTTTAACTTTTTTCCCACTTTTTTTCAAATAAAAAATGTAATAATGTCGTGCACAAAATGTCAAATGACTTCATTTTTAATTTTTTGACATTTAGTAAAAGTGAAAATAAGCTTGTCATCATAATACACAAAATAAGCGAAAGAGTGCGGCCAAGTCATGTTGAAACTTCTTACATTAAGTGTACCAAATAAGCATTCCGGCTTGCATTTTTGATGAGGTGAATAATTTTTTTTTTTCACAAATAGAAAATTAAATAGCGATTCATGTTGAGAAGTTGAACCATTAACAAGATGATAGTGGTGTTTTTTTTAGTTTAATTTATGTGAGATAAATTCAAAGTGGTGAATTCGAAAAAAAAAAAAAAAAAAATCGATACGAATAAGTTAAAAGCTTGATTTAAAATAACACCGGTCAAGAACTTTCTGCTTAAAGTGATGTTAATGGCAATAATGTGTTTTATGCCGAATTCGACACAAAACACTTTTCTCAAAAATAATCTTAAAAACCGATTTTTTTGTAGTCACTGAGCACGGCGTGCTTGAACCAAGTTTAAATAAAAGTTTCTTGCATATGAGTTTTTTGACTGAATTATGTTACGTAATAACTTCACGAATCACATGATCCCAAAATTAAAAAAATCGAATGGGCCCTTTTTGAAATAAGGAGCCTTAAGCAATAACTATAAAAAGTTAATACAACACAAAATTAGAAATATTTGTAACATTTTGCAAACCATTTTTTCTAAACTAATTTGAGGTCGCTGAACACGAAAAACGCATTTATTTTTTTTTCCTTGGGGTCGTTCCCAAGTTATTCGATAATTTATAATTTCGAGGTTATAGGTTCATATACATCAATATATTTCTGTGACGCCGAGTCCGATCAATTTTATTTTTCCACGCTTACAAAGAATGATTAACGGCGCTTCTAACAAGTGTACCAATAATTATGCTCCAAACAAAATTGACTGAGTTAAAGCAGGAAAAAGCTTGATATTTCAAAAATTTTTTAAATTTTTCACATCAACTTCAAATGAAACACTTTGTTTTTGGCACATATTTTTTTTTAAATAATTATTTTTAGAAATGTTATTTAATGGCGCATATAATTGCAAACATTTTAAGCCTATGTTGAGCAAAATCGAATGAAATTTCCAAAAGATATTAAGGTTTTAGTGCAATAGAGAAATTTCGATTTCTTTCAAAAATTAATATTTTTGATACAATCCGCAATGTTCTTCTACAGAGAATGATTAGAAGTTACTTAAATCATCTTTAAAGTGTTCAATAAGTGTAGGGTGTCCTATTTGGAGGCTGAAAAATTGGATCTGTTGACTCAGGCCGAACATTTCGAAAATTCTCACATCTTCCTTATTGCACTAAAGCCTTTATATCTTTTGGAAATTTCATTCGATTTTGCTCAACATAGGCTTAAAATGTTTGCAATTATATGCGCCTTTAAATCACATTTCTAAAAATAATTATTTAAAAAAAAATATGTGCCAAAAACAAAGTGTTTCATTTGAAGTTGATGTGAAAAATTTAAAAAATTTTTGAAATATCAAGCTTTTTCCTGCTTTAACTTTGTCAATTTTGTTTGGAGCATAATTATTGGTATACTTGTTAGAAGCGCCGTTAATCACTCTTTGTAAGCGTGGAAAGAAAAAATTGATTGGACTTGGCGTCATAGAAATATATTGATGTATATGAAGCTATAACCTCGGAAATATAAATTATCGAATAACTTGGGAACGACCCCAAGGAAAAAAAAAAAAATAAATGCGTTTTTCGTGTTCAGCGACCTCAAATTAGTTTAGAAAAAATGGTTTGCAAAATGTTACAAATATTTTTAATTTTGTGTTGTATTAACTTTTTATAGTTATTGCTTAAGGCTCCTTATTTCAAAAAGGGCCCATTCGATTTTTTTAATTTTGGGATCATTTGATTCGTTAAGTTATTACGTAACATAATTCAGTCAAAAAACTCATATGCAAGAAACTTTTATTTAAACTTGGTTCAAGCACGCCGTGTGAGGTAAGTATCATATAAAATTGAACAGTCATTTAAAAAAATAGCTACACAGTATTCGTGCACTTGATAAATTAGTTTGAATGAATGTATGTATTCTCCTTGGAGGAGCATAGGGCCAAAATTAGTTTGAATAGTAAAAGTAAATTATTTAAAAAAAATCTCATGGGATAAAAATATCATGCTAGAAAAATCTCATGACAGCAATATTACATGAGAGAAAAATTGTTATAAAAAATATCATGAGATAAAAATAGGATGCAAGAAAATGCTCACGACACTAAAATTGCATAAGAGAAAAATTGCTATAAAAATTTTAAGACACAAAAACAGCATGTTACAAAAATCTCACGACAATAAAATTACATGAGAGAAAAATTATTATAAACAAATCTCATAAGATAAAAATAGCATACTGAAAAAAAAAAAAAAAAAAATGGCACGACAGTAAAATTACATTAGAAAAAAATATCATTAAACAAAAATTTAATTGAAATGAAAATCCTAAACGATTCTATCGATAATTGAAACATTTAAGTTGAGATTCATTAATAATAATGTTTAATTTGATTGCTTAGTTGGCGAACTAAAATAACTTTACTTCATAGAATCTTCAAAATGTGACACAAAAAGTAAAAATATTGGTGTAAATAAATCTCATTATTTTAAAATGTCGAAATCTCCTGTGTAACGAAATATACTGAGACTAAAAAAAAGTTTAGCCATAAACAATTAATAAGAAAATTCAAAATCGTTTCATCGACAATTATCGAATTCTATACGAAAAATCTCAGTTACTCATATATCATATATCATATATATATGCATGATGTCCTCTACTTCATAAGCATAAGTTAAAATCGCATGATACAAAAATGTCACAAACGAAAAAATCTGAATGAATCTATTTATGACTAATATTTTTCGTCTGAAAAGTTAAATCGTTATAGCCATAACATTTTGATACCCTACAGCCATAGTTTATTCATTTTGTCCTTCCGTTTGTAACGCAGAGAAGGAGGAGTGGCAGATATAGAATAGTATATCGTCGGGTTAAAACTACAACTAGACGTCTACATTTTTCATGTTTTGAGCAAAAACCTTTTGAAGTTTTATGAAATACATTTTTTTTATGGGATTTTGCAGTTTTTTGCTTTTTATTCTCTATATGAAATTGGATGGGGTTAACATTTCAAAAAACCGATTAAACTAGGACATAGAGCGGTTTTTTCTTCATATTTCTGTATACTTAACTCAAAACATCAATATATGTAGAGGTCTAGTTGTAGTTTTAACCCGACGATATATATTCTTGATGAATGTTATCTTCTGAGGCGATAAGGCCATATCCGTCTGCTGGATGGCTGTTCGTGTAAATATTTTTCACAGGAAAACTAAGCAAGATAATTTTGTCAAAGAACACGCGTATAGCCCATACAAAAAAAAAATAAACATTTAAGATGCACTTTATTAGTATTATTCACGATAATGCATCCAAAATACGCCGGAAATTCTATATATAGTAGATGAAGGCTCTGAGAAAAAACTTGGAGAAAACCGAACATGAGGAAGTGGTACGGCCCATATCAGCAAAAGTTTCAAAATGTTCACTGAACGAGTTTTGTGAGATAACCAACCAACCCAGTCGGAGAATGTTCAATGCCTGCTCATAATCATGCCTTCTTTCTTGCTTTCTTAAAGATCTTTTAAGAACAGGCCTATTAGAACGCCTCTCTTTCTCTCTTCCTTTAATACAGATTTTCTCAGCATACTATTATCCTTTCATATTAGAAACAATCGTAGGAGGCCTTCATTGCTCCCTTTTTTGTGGAATTAGGCGTGTCATGTCTTGGTGCCCAAGGGCATCATGTTTAAAAAAAAAAGAAATAAAGAAATAAGAGAAGGTAGCACGCCTGCTTCTGTCCTATCCTAATAAAAGCGATGGCAGAAGACTACATTGCTTAATTTTCTGTAGATTTTTTTCAGATATTATAACTCTCAATATATTTATTTAATAAAAGTACTATTTAAGTATATCTTGCTTGGTACACAATTCTGGATTTCTATGATAGAGTAGCTATCAATGACATCCAATATAGGACATGTCGATATTAACGAATATCAAAATATGTCTGATATGCTGCCATATTCGTAGAAGCTAGCGTGAAGGGAAGGCAGCATCCCTTTTTCTGACCTGTTTTTATTAGAAGCGATCATAGAAGGCCTGCTTTCCTGTCTTCTTTGTAGAAGCGTGAGTGCCAGGACTAGGCGCCCAATGACACCATCTGTAAAAAGGAAAAGGAGAAAGAAGGGAAGACTGCAAGCCTACTGACACTCAAAGAAGACCTAATATCATGCCTATTTGACTACTCTTACTCCTCCTGGAAAATTTCATTCAAACACTAAGAATAGTTAATACTAGCTCTGATAAGAAACTTGGCTGATTTGAATAAGAGGGCGTGGCACCTCCCATATACTGTTAGTTTTCAAAATGTGGTAGTGCAAGCGATATATAAGGTTGCATTACATCTAGTACAGAAACTAGGAATAAGTAGTGGAATTTCTGACCGAAAACTAAGCAAATTCAGAAAGACGATGTGGCACGGTGTGCCTTAACCCGTTCTAAATCGGACGTCGTAGCACATCAAATTTTTTTCCAGATTCTGTTTACTTATCCTTCAAATGATGTATAAAAAAATTTTCACTCGTGACTCCTCGACTAAATTTTGAGATAATCGCTTTTCCAATTGGGGCATTTTCCCATACAAAAAGAAAAAAAATTTTTTTAACTACATTAAACAAAAATTAAAATAAACACAATCGATGTGTTTTGCGATGCTAAACGCGAATCCAACCTCGGAATTGCTCTGTAGTGTATAGTTTATTAGATATTGTAACCTAAAGACCAAAAAAAGTCGTTTTTTGCCCTTTTTTGAAGCTATATAACTATGTAATCTATCATTTATTCGTCAAATGTGGCTTAATAACTTGAAAATCCCAATTTTTTCCTTTAAAACCTAATTTAAATTATATTTATATATCCATGCTTTTAAGAGATATCGTAGACCAAAATATTCTCAAAACGTGTTTTTTGCACTTTTGTGTCTTTTTAGGTTAGGATATCTTTGAAGAAAAAAAGGATATCAACATAATTTAAATTAGGTTTTAAAGGCAAAGGTTAGGACTTTAAAGTTGCTTACCAGACTTAACAAAATTAAAATTTCCTTACACATTTTAAACATGTTCAACGAACCGACTACTTCTAAATTCAGCCGTTTGACACCCCGAGTGTTGTTACGTGTATGGCATACGGCTGAATTTTGAAATGGTCGGTTCGTTGAACATGTTTAAAATGTGAAAGAAATTTTAATTTTGTTAAGTCTGGTAAGCAACTTTAAAGTCCTAACCTTTGCCTTTAAAACCTAATTTAAATTATGTTGATATCCTTTTTTTCTTCAAAGATATCCTAACCTAAAAAGACACAAAAGTGCAAAAAACACGTTTTGACAATATTTTGGTCTACGATATCTCTTAAAAGCATGAATATATAAATAAAATTTAAATTAGGTTTTAAAGGAAAAAATTAGGACTTTCAAGTATCTAAGCCACATTTGACGAATAAATGATATGTTACATAGTTATATAGCTTCAAAAAATGGCAAAAAACGAATTTTTTTGGTCTTAAGGTTACAATATCTAATAAACTATACACGATAGAGCAATTCCGAGGTTGGATTCGCGTTTAGCATCGCAAAACACATCGACTGCGATTATTTTAATTTTTGTTTAATGTACTTAAAAAAATTTTTTTTTTCTTTTCGTATGGGAAAATGCCCCAATTGGAAAAGCGATTATCTCAAAATTTAGTCGAGGAGTCACGAGTGAAAATTTTTTTATATATCATTTGAACGATAAGTAAACAGAATCTGGAAAAAAATTTGATGTGCTACGACGTCCGATTTAGAACGGGTTAAGGCACACCGCACATCCGCGCGATTTAAGGCAAAAAACTTTTTTCTATAGGATTTTGATGGGAGGTATCTCATTTTCTTCAGGAACTTACGCTGATGTCAAATTTGAAAGAATTTTTAAAATCCCAACGACAGTTTTTTTTTTAAGTCGGGTAAAGTGATTTTTCAGTACAAAATTTTAGACCATATTTTTTTAAAGACCAAAATTTTGAAAACAGAGGCCTAAGAAAAAAATGTAAGCCGCAAACTTTATTCTACAGATTTTTCCCTATCATTTGATATTAAGAACATAAAAATGTAACTGCCGTAGAAAAAGTTATAACCTTTTGAAAATGAGAGTGTTTTTTGGTAGTTTGCACACTAAAATCTATATATGCCAGGTAGGAAAAAATTTAAATCGAACTGTTGTGAACTAAAAAAAAAGGTGTCAAATTACTCCTGAGCACTTACTAAATAAGACAAAAAAGTTTTGAAAAAAAGTTCATCGACTACTGTTTGAAAAAAGGTCGAAAAACGGTACATTTGTTAAAAAGCACAACAAAACAAAACAAAAATTGTCATTTTCGATGTTTTTATTAGAGGTGAATTTGAATCTGGCCCCAGAACTGCTTTATCCCGTAGTTTTTGAAATATTGAAACCTAAAATATCAAAAACACGATTTCTGAGTTGATATAAAGGACATGGCAAACATGGGGGAAGCAGGGTTGAAGTCATTTCACTCTAGCTTTGGACAAATTTGCAAGCAGATAAAGCGAGGAGATAAACAACAAGTTCTTAAATATGCCGCTAAAAAGTACGCTATAAAAGTTTTGTCGTTTGACCTAGGGTATCTAGATTAATTTTGATGTTGTATATAAACAATTTTAAAAAAATTTAAAAATCGTGTTTTTTATAATTTAGGTTACAATATCTCAAAAACTATACGTGATAAAGCAGTTCTAGGATCAGATTCAAATTCACCACTAATAAAAACATCGAAAATGACAATTTTTGTTTTGTTTTGTTGTGCTTTTTAACAAATGTACCGTTTTTCGACCTTTTTCAAACAGTAGTCGATGAACTTTTTTTCAAAACTTTTTTGTCTTATTAAGTAAGTGCTCAGGAGTAATTTGACACCTTTTTTTTTAGTTCACAACAGTTCGATTTAAATTTTTTCCTACCTGGCATATATAGATTTTAGTGTGCAAACTACCAAAAAACACTCTCATTTTCAAAAGGTTATAACTTTTTCTACGGCAGTTACATTTTTATGTTCTTAATATCAAATGATAGGGAAAAATCTGTAGAATAAAGTTTGCGGCTTACATTTTTTTCTTAGGCCTCTGTTTTCAAAATTTTGGTCTTTAAAAAAATATGGTCAAAAATTTTGTACTGAAAAATCACTTTACCCGACTTAAAAAAAAAACTGTCGTTGGGATTTTAAAAATTCTTTCAAATTTGACATCAGCGTAAGTTCCTGAAGAAAATGAGATATCTCTCATCAAAATCCTATAGAAAACGCATTTCGCGCGGACGTGCACCGTGGTGGTTTAATAGCACATCAGCAAAATGTTTTGTAAAATTCAAATAACTAATTTACTTATGTATATTTCTTTAGCTTGTTCTACATTTAAACTTATCTTTCCATAAAATTTAAGCTGACTAAAAGCCTACTTAGTTCCTTGGAATTAAGATGAATTGAAACTGAAAAGAATCTTCAACATTTGTCAACAAAAAATGTAATAGAATCCCTAGAAAAAACTGTTGCAGTTGTAGTGTTCATCTGCATGCCAGATCAATTCATAGCACAACTTATCTTTTCTGCTGCGCACATACTTATTTAACGGTTTAACTGGCTTTGCGCCTGCGCGGCATGATTTATCTGTTACTTTTTTTTTCTTCAACATATTTTTCTTCTAAATCTTTTATCTACGAGTATTTATGTATGAATTCAATTGTATTAAAATTGAAAATTTTCAAACTGTGTCACTGTGATTACGCTGACGCTTAAGGGTCTTTAGATACGCATTGTTATTGTTATTGCTTGTTGGCTCTGGGGCTGGCGGTCTGGTTGTCTTTTGATTACTGATTGATATCTTCATCTCGCGCGAAGTGACTTTTAAGTGGAACTGGGAGTTGTAGATTGATTGCCAGCAATGAAACTTTGGTAGCTAGCGCTTGAAGTAATCGTGCGCTATTAAATGAATTTTAAATTGGAATTTTATGCTCTTTGCATGCGCAGCACATTTAGATTAAGGCAAAAGATGCTGAATGTGGTTTTTTCTATGTTTTTTTGAAATCAGAAAACTTAAAAATAGAAAAAAAAAAAAAAAAATATATAAAAAAATCGTGTCTCTGAAGTGGCAACTTTTGTTCGCATGTTAAGTAAAGTTTTTAATGATGTCTTCAAAAGTTGTAGAAAATATCAGCACTTTAGCGTTTTTATGTGTGATAAAGTAACGGCGTTTTATGCTTAATTAGAAATCATTATAGCCAGGTGACATTTAAAATCATTTTCTAAGTGTTTTTTCAAAAATTTATTGTGCGCACTGCTGAGTCATGCTAAAGTGTTTCACTAAATTTGAGTTGGAACCGAATACGACAAAGCGATACGTTACGCATAATTCAAAGTTTCTTTTTTATATAAGTGCCTGATAGCTTTGGTATTATTTATGCTTATAAAAAATAAAACATTTCAAAGTTTCCACAGGGTTCGAACAGTCAAAAAAAAAAAAAAACAAATACCGGAAGTTCAGTCAAATCAATCAAAATTGTAGCATGCGAGAAATGAAATTTATTTGAATTTTAAATCAGGCACTTGACTAACTATAAACCGTTAAATTAAGCGATTAAAAATAGACAGACTACTTCAAAAAAATAAACCAGAGAGAGAGAGTGTCAGAATAACAAGCAATAAAGCATAGGATATCCAGTAACCGCTTCGAAAAAAATATAAACAAACAACACAAAATAAACAAAATCACTAAATGTAATCAAATTACAATGCAGCTAAAAATAACAGCAATTTTGATAGACAATATCTACATAAAAAAAAAAAAAATGTCTAACAAAAATCACATAAATAAAATCAAATAAATAAACAGCTCGTCAAAATGTTAATTGAATGCGTGCGCATGCGCCATTAACAAAACAAAGTACAACACACACAGCAAAGCGTTGATGATAAAACCAGCAGCGACGTGCATGCGCAGCGTACAAAATTTGGGAAATGTTTTCTTCACGCTGAGTGCATTCAACTCCCACCAAAAAAATATACGAAAAAATAATGACAATTTAAGAATAAATTAAATAAATTTACAAAAAAGAGCGGAAATTCCAATATAAAAATTGCATATGGCGTGAAAAATTATGATTTAATTTTTGTATAATTTATTTCAAAATTTTTTGGGAACACCATTTTCATTTGAATGTATTATTTAATTAAAATTTTTGTTTTCAATTTGCATACGTACAATTTTAGAAATGTTTTCCCCAAAATTTGCATGAAAACAATCGAAATTAAAAGATTCAGACGTCTTCTTTTCTAGTACATCCTAAAAAAAATATGTTTTTTCAACATTCTGCGATTACCCATGAAAATCTAAAAAAATATCCAGAATGTGCCGTTTCATGCTACTTTTCGCCATAAATGTTTGAAATGAGTCTTGTGATGTCTCAAATTTTTCATCTTGTTTAAAGGTGTATAATATAATATAATATCTCAGAACTAACATCGATATACCTACGTAGTTAAGACCTCAGACAGACGACAGGACAGCTTAAATCTAGATTATAGTCGTAATCTTTTTATTGCATGATTTTAGGAATTTTTTATATACATATTTCATGGACATTAACTCATAGTAAATTTCCCAATTCAGGGGCCAAAAAATTCTCAAACATCAGAAACAAGATAAATTGCATCAGAAAAGGTAATTACAATTTTTTGGACCCTGAATTGGATAACTTTCTTTTAGTCAACGTCTATGGTATATGTATTTAAAAAATGTCTAAAATTATGCACTAGTAAGGTTCAAATTATTACGTCTACAATCTAGATTTAAGCTGTCGTCTGTCTGGTGCATAATGGTGTTTCTTTAAAGGTTTAATTTTCAAACTGGCAACAGTGCTTCTACAATTTGACAGTTGAAAAAATTTTTTTTTTTACGATGAATTGACTAACGCCACAAACACGATGAAACGTACAATCTAATAAATAATATGCAACCCCAAAGATGACCAACAGTGCGAACAGAAGTAGCTATTGCCGTTGTGGAGCGCAGTATTGAGGACAATCTCAATGAGTCGAATCGCCATCGTACACAGCAATTGGATCTATGACCATTCACTTTGTGGAAGATTTTGAGGAAAGATCTTAGATTAAAAGCTTATTAGATCCAATTTGTGCAAGAATTATAAGCGAAGAAGGCTCGGTGAATAAGCCGTAAACATGGTTCAATTTGATCCTCATTTTCAACACAAAATTTTGTTCCATAAATCGTTAAATGATTATGTAAACAAGCAAAATTGCCAAATTTAGAGTGAAAAAAGCCAAGAAGACTTTGTCGAAACGCTTTTACATCCATTAAGACTCATTAAGGGTATTCTTTAAAATGTGTAAAGGCCTCGGAAATCTTGTAAGCTCGCAAAACTGTCAAAGTTTGTATTTTGACAACTATTACGAGTTTACGAGGTTTTCGAGGAATTTACATGCTTTAAGGAATACCCTCATTGTTTAGAGTGCTTTATGAGCTGGTGAAATCATCGGCCCATATTTATCAAAAAACAATGCAAATTTGACTGTACCGCCAATAGAGAGCGCTATAGAAACATGGTTTCTGACTTCTTCGTTCCTCCGTTGAATGTCATTGACGTATTGGAGCTTTGATTTCAGCAAGATGGTGCAGGATGCTACAGGCCAAGCGAGAAACATTTTTTGAGCGCATAATTTCGCGTAATAGTCCTGTAAACTGGCCTCAACAATTCTGTGATCCCACACGCTTAGATTACTTTATTTGTGGGTATGAAAAGTCACTAGTCTATGTCGATAAACCAGAGGCGTTGGACGATTTGGCAGTCAACATTCGCCATGTTATTGCTGATATATGGCCCTAGTTGCTCAATAAAATAACTTCTCGATTGCGCTTCATTCGAGCCAGCCGCGGAGCGCATATGTCCGAAATCATATTTAAACACTAATGGCATAAAACTATCTATTAAATAAAACTAATATCAAAGATATTGTCAAGTGTCTTATTTCATATAGAGTTTGCATAACTCTGAAAAAAAAAACACCCTTTATATGGCTTTTTTCGCAAATTGAACTTACTGTAAAATTATAAATCTTCATTTTTATCTTGTCATCTGAAACATTCCATGAAATACCTCAAAGAACATTTTTTTTATAATATTCTAGTCCATTTGCTCTTATTTTATGTGTCTGTTTTTTTTTTTTTAAAACTGGATGTTAATGAATTAAAGACTCTATCAAAATATTCTACGGAAAGTTTTTCAAGGGATTAGCAGCCAAAAGGGTCTTACCTAAGCAGATTCTCAATGATTTAAGACAAAATAAGCAAGTTGTGAAGAACCCTCCCCCCTCCTATAAGACGTAAACAGTTGCTCAGAGGAATAAAAATAAACATAATGAAATTGAAAAGAAAGGGCTAGACGTAGAATTAAATACAAAATTTTGTCTGTTTTTCTCTTAGATAAGGTTTAGGGATGCTGACATAATTTTATGTACGGTTGTGATTAAATTTAATTTTCTAGCTTGGAAGATTTTGGCTCTTCCAATTGCTAAAACAATTAAATGAAAAAAAATGTCATAAGTCATTTAATGTAAAATCATTCCCCAACAAATACAAAAAACACAGCCATTTTTGTGACATAAATATGCCCGAAAATAACTTAAACTGCCAATTCATTACATTCACCCAAAATTACTTAACCCAGAAACAGCACAAACAATTGATTTTTAATTAAATTCATAATTTACAAATATTTGGTGACAGGTGTCAGTTGGCTATTTATCATTTTAAGACTGGCAACGCTACACCTACACCCTTTCAAAGTTTTGTTTGTTTGCCTTATTCCTCAAGAAAGTAAATAAGGATCTCATTTAAACAAAAGAGTAAACAAAATGCGCTTTTGTCAATAAAACTGTAGTCAAACGAAAAAAAGATGAAGAAAAAGTGGAGAAAAAAAAGAACTTCAGTAAATGAGATACAATAAAAACAAACACAGAAAACCAACAAAATAAACACAAAAGCGAAAACTAAGCGAAAAAGTAAACAAAACTAAATTTAATAGAATAGAAAAGCGCAACCAACTTCATTATAAAATTCAAACCAACCAACCAACAACATAACTCATTGCTACAACTCAATGATAAACAAAGTTAAGGAAAATAAAAAAAAAAAAAAATGGGAAAAAGTTTCAAACTCTTGGGTAAAAGTAAGTTAAGAAGATGAAGAAGAAGCAGCGCCAAGCGAGGAAGAGCAGCTTGTGAAAATAGTTAAATATCAAAGTACTCTGGCGGAAGCAACGTTTGAGCAGTAGGAAGTCAACCAGTCAGTCAGTGAAGATGATGCCAGGTAGGCAAGAAATAAAAAATAAAGGAAAATCCCTGTGAAACTGTTTGAGTTAATTTTGAAAAAAAAGAAAGAAAAAACAGTGCAAGTTTTCTTATGAAATTGAAATTTTTCATATAGGTCACGGTGCGTTGGTTATATTTTAGTAGGCCATAAAAACAAGGATATATGTAATATTGAAAATACTGTCCATAAAAACCATGAGTTCAATGAAACTCTTGTGAACAATTAAGATAAGGAAGTTATTTTTTTTAAGAACAATAAAGACAATTAAGACAGTAAAGATATAATGGCAACTAAGAAATGCAAGACAATAAACATTTTATAAATAAATTTGACATTAAAGGCAGCAAAAACAGTGAGGACAATGAGAACAATGCAGAGCTTAAAAACTTGCACTGAAATACAATAAGAGTGAAGACAATTCTGACAATGCAGACAGTATAAGCTTCGTATACTTAAACATTTAAGCAACTGTGATATAACAAAGACAACTGAGAACTGAAATTAGTGTGAGATATGATGACAATGTAAACAATAAAGGCAATGAAGGCAATTAAGATAATGAAAAGACAAAAAAGAAATAAAGAGAATGAAGTAACGAAAATTAAGACATTATTTGTTGTGCAGTGTTATTTTTCTTTCAAAGGCTTGTTGTGCCTTGAAGTTTTAGGACAAACACTAATTTGTAATTAAATCGGCTTCGCACGGAATATTAAAGCATTCTGGTGCCGGAACATATAACACCAGCTGGAAAATGTCCAACACAACGGTACACCAAACAACATTCTGAGACTATTTGGTAGAGATAGATTAGGTACATATACTTTTAAAGGGTATCGGGTATATAGTACTAGGTACTATATAAAATACAATGACTTCGTCTGTGTCACCATAACTCGAGAACCATTTGTCTGATTTGCATGATTTTTCTATGAAAATTCCATTACCCGAAGGCCAGTTATCCGATTAGAATGATTTTTTTCCTTCAGGGCTTATTATTTGGTAAGATTTTAGAACAAACTCTAATTCAAAATTCCTTCGGCGTTGTCCGGTATATTAATTAACTTCAAAGTCCGAGAACTATTCAACCGTTTGATGTGATTTTATTCCAGTCATGGGTATTATATCCGATAGGACATATTTTAAAATTTCCTTTGGTTTCATCTGGGATATCATGAAATGTTTTTTTTTTTTTGTACTTTGTTACATGAATGTATGTATATTGCGAAGGCACCTAGACACTTAACTAAC
The DNA here is from genome assembly GCA_951812925.1 of Calliopum simillimum. Lineage (NCBI taxonomy): Eukaryota > Metazoa > Arthropoda > Insecta > Diptera > Lauxaniidae > Calliopum > Calliopum simillimum. The sequence goes on from OX638368.1 coordinate 27,654,897, forward strand.
ACAAACACGAAATTCTTCATATGTCTGAGACTGTTCGATGGAAATAAATGAAATAGAGTACATAAATTTGTCAAAAGCATCAAGAACTGGCGAGCAAAAAGTCGCTTTCGAGGCAACTAGTGTTTCATAAAATTTAAATAGTGTAAAAGTGAAATTTAACTTTTATTTATGGGTCAAAATTTTAACTCTGACTTTACCTAAAAAACTTCAATTTCAAGAAATTGCTTGCTGTATGTATCAAAAGAAACCAATTTTTAGCTCAAAATGCTCGGAATACATTCCTATTAAATAAATTCATTTTAATTCACATTCAGCACAGTGTGCTCGTTCCACTAATGAAAAATGCCAACAAAAAAAAAACTCGAATTGCAGTCAAAATTGGTAGACATACATATGAGCACGTTGATGATATTGCATTGTAGGATCGTGATGTTACTGCTTCTGTTTGGCTAAGATTGTCACTGTCATTGCACTCAACTTAATTAGTGTCGTTGTTATTGTCATTGTTATTGTTATGTTTATTGTTGTTTATATTCTCATCATCAACATCATCGTCATTACTATCAACATAATCATCGTCAACAACGGCATTGTTTATATTTCACTCTCATGTGGGAAAAAATTAACCAACGAAAATATCACATACCTACAGACGTTATGTTGGGTTTTATTATTTAGATTAAAAATGAAAAAAAAATATCAAAAAATTTAGTTTTGCGGTAAAAAAAACTTACACGGAAGAAAAATATTAAAGAAACTGTTAATCAGATCTTTAATCTCCAAAAGTTAAAAGAGTTATTCACACTTGAGTGCTAATGAAGTTGGGAAGATATATTTTATTTGTCTTGCAATAAGTTTATTTGATTACTTATTTTCAGAGCTTTAACATTAACAGTGTCAATTAAGGTTTTGGAAGACATGCAGGAGACACTGAGTTGACCGAATTCTTGAAAATTTTTTTCTAAAAGTCAACTGTCTGTATGTTTGTCTCGGAAGTAAACAAAAACGATTGAAACGATTTTGTTGCAATTTCGACTGTAACTTTGATGCATATTCTCCAAGCGTTTGTGTAAAAGTTATTAATTTTTAACGTGAGAAAGCAAAGTTGTGATAGTTTCTTTAAAAACTATGAATGTGAAAAATATAATTTTCTTATTAAAAGTTACTCATACGCATTGTTGGCAGCAATCATTGTTATTAATCAGGAAGTTTCTTAGTCATACAACAGTTGTTCCGGTTTGGATAAACTTTTTCTATGGAAATAAATTATATGATGCACTCTATTCCTCATTTCCCTGTTTCCACTACAATTTCATTTTCATTATCCATTTCATTTTCTAGAAGAAGAAAAGTTTTATGTTTTCATTTCTTTGATGCGCTTGATTTCGCACTGGTGCCTGTGGCATGAAGCACACTCCCAACTAAAAGCACCAGCAACCACCACCACGATTGGCAATGCGTCGTTCTTCGTCAGTAAACAATGACTGACTGATATTTGTTGTTGTTGTTATTGTGATAATCGTCATTGTTGTCGACGATATCGCTTGCAGTTTTTCATCAAGTCAAGCGGCAAAGTTGTTGACTCCTACAAACACCCCAAGAGTCTGTGTTTCAGTTTCAGTCATATACATCCATACTCTGTGCGTCCTGTAAAAGTTTGATATTTTTGCTGCACCTTGCTTGCGGCTAAAATATGCTGCTTTGTTTTATTGTACACAAAATAAGGAAAAATTCCTTTTGAATTTTGATAATTTTTTTCGTCATTTTGTGTTCGTTCGCGTTGTTTTTAATCCTGCGAATGACAGAATTGCTTGCTATAGTGCAGCTGTTGCTTGGTGGGGAATATTTCTTTATTTATAAAAAATATTTTGCTGGCATCAAGCAGTAAAATATAGATGAATTTTGGTACTTGTATTGTGTGAAACGAAGAGAGATAGAACGGATACCGTTGGTCCTTAAAGCTTGAGCACAAGCGTTTGTTTCCTGTGGTTTGTCAAAACATCCGCAAGAAATCGATAAAGCGTAGGGGAAAATTAAGAGAAAAATGCAGAAAAATAAGATAAAAAAGTGAAAAAAGTAAAGTATGATATATTTACTTCAATGTTTTGTACTGAACAATGTCGAAAATTTTCGAAAATGTGTTTTTTTATGGCCACTTTTTCTAAGACGCGTTCGAAAGTTCAAGTTCTTGAAAGATTTAACGCTGCTGAGCCCAAGTCATTGAAAAATTATGACAAAAAAGATGCGCTTAGCCATAATATCGAAAAAAGCGACACTGAACACCTAACGTTAACTAAAATGGTACCAAGAGTTTAACTAATATTTCATATTCACAGAATGCTAACAAATGCGCTGTGTAGAGAGTTTGACCTAAAATGCTTATGCAAAAATCTTGAATTCAGTAATTTATTTAATTTCAATTGCTTTCCATTTACGAGAAAATTGAGGAGTGGCCGTACCAAAGGGCCTAAGTACCATACTTTTTATGTGCTTTATAGTCGTTTATTTGACTGTTATAATTTTTTCAACATTATGATATAAATTTCATATTATCAAGTAAACTTTTAGTGAAAACAAGAAACAATTTTATTAACTTCTAACAAAATGACACCCGTTTCATATAATGACACTACTTTTGCCTCGAAATGGTACTTAGGCCCTTTGGTACGGCCACTCCTCAATTAATTAAATAGGCGTAATAACACTGTCAAAGAATCCCAGATATAATGGTTTTAGATAGTAAAGAAGGTTCACAGGATTCTAAAAAGCTTGTCAGTTTTAATATTTTTATTGAGATTAATAAGATATTCAATAAAATACTACACTAAAATATGCACATCCGCCATATTGTGTCAAACACCAATCAGATAATTTTTTAGTTTTACATGATTTTGATTGGCTGACGATGACATAATGGTGTGTTACCAGATCAACGTATTTTTTTCTTTACATCTGACATCGTTTATCCCTGAAAAGTTTTACAAAAACCGCAATCCTGTATTTATTTAGTTTGTTGTCATTTTGATTTGACATTTGTCTTGCAGTGTTTCAGTTGCAAAAAAATAAAAAAACATGTACAAATTTCTTCCCAAAACGAATTCAAAATTAAAAATTAAAAAAAAAAACACTCAAAAAAACAATGATAAATTAGTGTGTTGCAGACTAACTTAAACAGAAAAGGAAAAATAAAATGTTTGTGTTCTACAGCAAAAAATGTCCCTAAATGTAGGCTTCAAGTCTTTAATCTGGCAACGGTAACATAACTATGACGTAATAATATATTTGACAGCGTTTTTGGCTCAAATTTCAAAGTAAGTAAATAAATGCAATAAAAAAGAAGAACTAAATTTTGTTTCGCTTTTGAATAGAATTTCTCAATAGTTTCTTTTAGCCTTAGTCATTCGTTAACTAATAAGTTAACTAAAATGGTGAAAAGAGTTTAACTTATGTTTCATATTCACAGTGTTTTGTTTAACTAAAAAAATTTTGGGGTAGACTTACACAATATTTTCATTTAGGCCCAGATGCACTATTATTAGTTAACTAATTAGTTAACTAAAATAGTGACAAGAGTTTAACTAATGTTTCATATTCACAATATTTTGGTTAACTAAAACAATGAACAAAAAGAAATATGGCAGCACGTGATACATTTTTGGATTTTGTGAAAACATACAACATTTGGTCGAGGAAGTGAATTTTCTGATCAAATTAGTGAAAGAGCACTAAAATATAATAGAGTACAAAAAAATCGACACTGTTGCGACTCGTAAAAAAAAAATTGATTAACCAATGAAATTTTGGGGTTAACTAAAAACTGAGAATAAATAGTTTCGGTTAAACCCACGTCATTTGCTAACTAATGAATCGCTGAATCCAGCCCTTCGAAAACAAATTACTGAACAGATATTTTTCATACAATTAATCCGCATGATCTGCTTATTAACTTCTTTAATAGATAATTATGATTTCATTAAAAACTATCAATAAATTCCCTAGTCTATTTCTTTTGCCATCTAGCACATTCTAGCACATCTAAGTGAGTAGTCATGCCATCGTAACGCATTTTCTACGTGCGATAATCGCTTACTCGCGTTTAAGAAAACACATCAAAGTCGGAATGTGGTTTGAGTTGAAACTACTGATGATGCTGCTGCCTATGCTGTTTGTCTGTCTAACTCCAGCCGCACAAAACATTTGGTAATGTTCTTGAAGTTACATTTGTTTATGCGCCACAGTTATTGTGAGATACAATGACGCATCATGCATATGGTCACCATCACCAATGTGTGTGATGTTTAGTGTCGCAGCAGCAACAGCAGTTAAAGAGCTCAAATTTCTTCACAAAAAAAAAAAAAAATGATATAAGAATTTTTACCATATCACTTTCAAGGGTATCGAGAAAAACACGATAGCAATATTGGCAATTGAAACTGAAATTTAGTAATGTTGAATATAAATGGTTTTGAGCTTCATGTGAAATGCCTGAACTTATATTACATTTATGCAAAAGAAAGTATAAACTCTTCAGAACTACAAAACTATTATGGAACATTAAGTCAGCAGTTTGTATTTCGAGAGACTTCTTTAAAAAAAATTTTTAAAAAACTTTAAGACAGAATAACTTCAAAAATCTAAGCTAAGATAACAAAATCATAGTAAGCTATGATAAAAGAGCGTGCGCAATAAAGCTAAATGCTATCAAATGTTCACTGTTCACCTACTGGCATTTGCCATTTGTACATCATTCTCACTGGCAAGACCTTAAATGAGTCTGACCTCTTGTTTGTTTTCATTACCAAAGACAACAAAACCAATAGATTGAGTTTGCCGAATTCGACTTATACTCAAATATCAAGGAAACCCTAATCAAAAATGCGTTGACTCAGGACAATCTTTAATGTCGAAATTCTAACTAGACGCCAAGGCGATACTAAGTACTTTCATCTTTTATTTAAAAGGAACACTCAGTGTAGCATTAAACTTAGCGATGCAAAGGTTAGACCATTAAAAAGAAAAGGCGATAATAACATTTTTTTTCCGCGGTCTTGGTTTTTTTAAGTTTGTCCAGGTTCACTAAGGTTATAACATCCTTAGGTGTAATGTCTGAATTGAATCCAGTACTCAAGATAAGGAGTTAGAAATGTCTTGTTATTTTTGCTAATGGCACTACATGGGCCTTACCTTCCTCATTTAGTCTTACCTTTCAATTTTTACAATTAGATCTTTACTTTTCGATTTATCATCCCATGAAGTATAGGCATTTCAACTCAATTCAAAGACTAAATACACCGTTTAGGACCACGAACTATTCCAAAACTAGTTTGCGTACTACTCCATAAGAGCGACCGACTAGTCCAAATTCTAGTCCCATCACATATAAAGCTCTATTTACGTTTTGTATTGTTTGTCATTGGACGTAACCAATTGTATCCAATTTGCATTACATTGAGTCCAGAAAAAGGTCAATTGTCTCCTTATGCGTTACATTCGGACCAGAAAAAGACCAATTTTTTTTATTTATAAATTTTAAAGAATTTAATTTAATAAACAAATTTTACCCAAAAACGTCAAAAGGTTTCATAGACGAATGTGCTAAAGATTTTGTTATATATTTCTGAGCATTGTGTTCCGGGTTCAAATCTCAGTGCGGATGAAATTTTTTTATTTATTTTTTAATATTTTATATTTTATTCCTCAGCTATGTTGGACACATGTTTAATTTTTCGCCCCGAAGACACTTCAGACAAATTGTGTACAATTAAATGAAAATTTAAAAATTGGAATTGAATACCACTGAGTGAAGGATTTGAACCCGGGCTTCTCCACGCAGCGCAAGTCGCTAGACCGATACACTATCTCATCGCTCTTCTTCGCAGTCGGCGAACTTCTAAATAGTACATACGACCTTCAATTTGCTCCATCACATCTGGGATCCGAGTTATCCTTGATTTAAAGTGCAGAAAACCCTATTTTCAGACATATGGCGAACATCCTGAAAGTAGTCTAGTTCTTTTTGACAGCGGCATTAAATAGATTTGGGCTTCATCTTAAAGGCGTATTTTAACTTTTCCAATTGGACCATTAGTTTCCGAGATATCATCGATTGAAGTAAAGGTATTGCTAATCCCTGTAAAAGACTATATTCAATTTGTATAACTTTACTTCAATGGATGATATCTCGGAATCTTGGAAAAGTTAAAAGTACGCTTTAAAGAAGAAGCTCAGGGCTATTTAATGCCACTGTCAAAAGTGAACTAGACTACTTTCAGGATGTACGCCATGTGTCTAAAAATAGGGTTTTCTGCACTTTAAATCAAGGATAACACGGATCTCAGACGTGATGGAGCAAATCCGAGATCGTATTCGGGTTTAGCGAGGAAAAATCTATAAAAATCACCTACTCTGATCTCATACTTTTTTTCATCGCAGGACTGTGTTATCCATTATATTCGGACTATTTATGATACAAATGATACAAATACTTTCCACAATATTTGCTATTTTTGGTACAATTGATAATTTAAGTGAATTTATTTAGTTTAAGGTTAGTCCGTTTTGGTATACTTACAAAGTAATTAGACCAAAGATGGGACTATTGAAACAATTGTCTGCGCAGGTCCTACAGGGAAATTTTGAATCATGTGCATGAAGTTGAAATAACTTTACTTCAATAGATGGATAGCTTGGAAAGTAAAGATCTTATTTGAAAATCTGAAAGCTAAGGTTAATCAAAGAAGGCGGTTATGCCATTATAAAAAATAATTACAAATTTTACTGTAAGTGTAATACATCTCCAAATATGTCTCAAAACAGCTATTTTAGCAATTTTAAGCAAGGATATCTGGAGAACTGAAGTCAATTCGGTGAATCTGATATTTCTTTCACATTCAGTTGGTCATGTTTACTCGAAATTGACTTCGAAACTCTACGCCGCAAAATCATTTTTGTAATGCGTTATTATAGTGCTTTGTCCTTGGTCACGATAATCGTTAAGACCATGATTACTTTTTAGTCTTAGTAATTTACAGTTAATTGGTGTTTCACGCCCGTTTCGAGGATAAAATCATCCCTGAATTTGAAATTTGGCATCTTATAAACCTAACCGCTTAAGGAAACTAAGGTTTCGAAATTTTGAATGCTCAAAATTTTTTTCAAGACCAAGACCGAGACCAAGACTTTATGACAAGGATCGAGACCAAGATCAAAACTCAAAGTGTAAAATCAAGACCAAGACTACTATGATCATGTTCTTGGTCTTTGTTTGTTCATCACCATTTGTAGCCCTTTTTATAAAAAAGTTTGCAAAATAAATAAAATTGCCATCAAGAATGATTTGGAAATACTTTGAGCTGAACCCAGTCGAATTCCGAGAAGTGAGAATGAATATAAATCCTGTAAAACACTTTACTGAGGGTATTATTTGAGAATAATCTTAGCGAATTCCACACAACTACCTCATATTACATAGGAATGATCTAAACAATAACAAGTCTAGTTCAGAAACTTTTCAGATACGAAAGGAATCATGAAAATTATGCTAAGAAAGTGATTTAAAGCAACCCAACCAGCATAAATACTGGAAATTATTCGTGCAAAGTCTGCACAGAATTAAGACTACTGTAACTCCTTGAAGAAGTAAACAAAAAGAAAACCTGAAAAGAAAAAGAACCTCCAATGGAAGCATATTATTCCAAACCACTTACCAGAGTTGGACATAATACATTGCTATTTCAATGCATTGAAGCAGCATTATTGCATTATTGTCAACTAATAAAAATAATGCATTGATTTTTTGAAATTCAATGCAACGGAAAACTAATTTAGGGAAAAATATTGTTTCAAGATATGATGCACTGTGAAATGAAGTTAAATTTCATAAATATTGTCTTAAATTGATTGATTTTCTCATTTGATTGTTTCTATGAATGCTCAATTTGTTTATTAAAATTAAACCAAGTTCATAACGCACTGGGTGGTAGAATTGAACTTTTTGTATAAAATTTTTAAGGCAGCTTGAAGAACTTATTGGTATTTAGTACAAAATATAACAATATACTGCTAAACCACAAAAAAAAAAAAAAAAGCGACAAGATTTCAAAGACAACCGGCATGCGGCGTAGTTGACACGTTTTGAGCCAAACCAAATGTTCTTTGCGGCTTAGAGCAAAAATGCGTCAACGAAGGAACAAAAAAATGTCGTTATTTTAAAGTGACAACAGAAAAACCATAAGAAAATACAGAAAAACTTAAATTAATGAAAAATTCAAAAGATTTATGAAAAGACTCGATACCTCAATCAATTTTTATAAATGAACTCATTTGTGTAGCAAAAAAAAAAAACTCCAATGTAAAAAAATTGTATGCTGTCACTTTGACAAAAGCATTGCGGCGCATTCATGAATTACAATGTGGTAACACGCAGCTCACAATAGCAACATCATAAAAAAATTCTCATGCTATAAAAAAATTAACATGCGATAAAAATAATTTAACACAAAAAAGTTATAAAAGAGAGTTTTGAAATTTTGCATGTTCTACCCATATAAAAGAAATTGGGAGAAAAATAAAATTAAGTGGCGCCATCTAGCAACAAGAGCAAGAAAAAAGAAATATATTAAGTAATATGTACGTGCAGCAGGAAAACTCTTGCAAACATCATTTCAAAGATATGAAAGCGGCACGCAAAGTAAGTAGCTAGGAAGTGCAACGTCGCATCGTTTAAGTGCGACCTTCGCCGTTGCAGCGCATTGCCTTCATACAAAAAAGGGAAAATGTGCTCTTAGAGCACATTTTATTACAAAAACGTGGTGGTTAGGCACACACGTGTAGGTAACAACAACAACAATAAAAAAAACAACAGCATATGTTATAAAAACAACAACAGCAACTGTAACTAGCTAAGTACCATAGATTTGCATTTATGTGCATATGCATATGTGTAGTATATCTCAAAGTTGCAAGAGGATGCATAAGAAAGCAGATTTCATGAACAGAACAGCGAAGTCCCGTCTATTTCGGATAATATTTATTTGCTCTAAGGGCTAGAATAGAAGAGAAAACAGCGACTGGAACTAATAAACTCGACTTTGTAGAAACTAGATTTGTTTATATGAAGATGGAAAATGGCCAGCCGCAATGAATGCTTTCCAGTCTGACAACGATAACGAAATTCAAAATCTTTGATTCAAAAATAAAAACTGTTCTCTTCTTCGAATATGAAATGTTCCTTGTATGGCGGTTTTCACGAAAGTGCTAAGCAAAATACGTAAGTCAGGAAAAAGCTTGACCAAATTGAAAGCATTAAGTAACAAGAAGCCTTATCCCTCAAAACAGTGAGACCGTCTACAGAAGACCTTTATTGAAATCCAATTATTTTGTAAATCAAATGTATTGTGAACGCAAGACAATCTTTAGACGGTTGTTCTATACGGAGATGAAGTGTTCTTTCATGCAGTTTTAAGTTTCACGAAAGTGTTCAAGAAGTGCACTTAAATCAGAAAAATGTATCGTACATAATTGAAACCAGCAAGACCGTTCACAAAAAGGACTTCAGTAAAATTCTATTATTTTATAAATAAAATGTATTGTGAACGTTATTACTTGATTTGTATGTCAGTTAGATATATTCGTGTCAGATATTTCCCTAACTTCCGCAAGACCGTCTATAGATAGTCTTTAAAAATTTTGATTTTTGAGGAATAAATGTAATACTAAGCAGATTTCGGATTTGTATTTCTTGTACCGAAATTAACCTTTAAACAATGTTCTTTATATAAAGAACTTGCTATGTAGTTTCCAAATAACGCACGGAAACCAATATGTTATGTTTGTACCGCATGTGATCATTGGCGATAAGTTTCATTCCTCTAAATGAATTCCCGATTATTGAATTTTCCTTTCCAATGAACTTTTCAATGTCTTGTGGATTCTACTCAGACTTCATAATGTGGATTCCGGAGTAGTGATGAGCAAAATTAGTATTGGTCTTGGTAGCTTATTAGGACTAAGATCAAGACAAAACGTTGATAGAATTTCAAGACCATGACTAAGTCTTCAAGACCTATGTCCGCAATGGTCTTTTCAATACGATAATGAAAACTGCTATTTGGTCTTGGACTCTTCGAACCTAAAATTATCTCTTAATACGGAATTCGGCACATTAAAAACTTAACCGCTTTGAAACAATTTAACAATCTTTTTAGTTTAGAAGATCAAGACCAAAGACCAACCACCAAAGACCACAGACCAAAGGCCAAAGACCAAAGACCAAAGACCAAAGACCAAAGACCAAAGACCAAAGACCAAAGACCAAAAACCAAAGACCAAAGACCAAAGACCAAAGACCAAAGACCAAAAACCAAAGACCAAAGACCAAAGACCAAAGACCAAAGATCAAAGACCAAAGACCAAAGACCAAAGACCAAAGACCAAAGACCAAAGACCAAAGACCAAAGACCAAAGAACAAAGATCAACGACCAACGACCAACGACCAAAGACCAAAGACCAAAGAACAAAGATCAACGACCAAAGACCAAAGACCAATGACCAAAGATCAACGACAAAGACCAAAGGCCAAAGACCAAAGAACAAAGACCAAAGACCAAAGACCAACGACCAACGACCAAAGACCAAAGACCAAAGACCAAAGACCAAAGACCAAAGACCAAAGACCAAAGACCAAAGACCAAAGACCAAAGACCAAAGACCAAAGACCAAAGAACAAAGAACAAAGACCAAAGACCAACGACCAAAGACCAAAGACCAAAGACCAAAGACCAAAGACCAAAGACCAAAGACCAAAGACCAAAGACCAAAGACCAAAGACCAAAGACCAAAGACCAAAGACCAAAGACCAAAGACCAAAGACCAAAGACCAAAGACCAAAGACCAAAGACCAAAGACCAAAGACCAAAGACCAAAGACCAAAGACCAAAGACCTAAGACCAAAGACCAAAGATCAAAGACAAAGACCAAAGACCAAAGAACAAAGACCAAGACAATAGGTAATAATTTCCCATAATATCAGCCTATGAATGCAAGTATTGCTTACTTATCACAGGCCGTACACAATTATCTGGTCTGATCAGTACTTTAATGTGAATAAAATACTACATATTGAAAAACTGTTCAGAAATAGTAGTGTGTATAGTACCTATGCAACATTTTACAACGCTGACTCAACAGATAATCGCAGTTACGAGAAGCTGCTTAGTAATTGTAACCCCATAAGCAAATGCAGCATCATCAGCAAAAGCCAAGTGGTGTAGCTACGTTTTTGCTGTTGTTGCTGTTGTTGCTATTGAGTGCAAAAAAACCATAAGCTAAAAATAGCCAACAAGGATGCACCAGCAGCAAAGTCATAGAGCAGTGGTAGCAGCAACAGGACTGTTAGCAAGGTGGTAAAATTCAACTGCAGTTTATTTACATTTTAGCCAAGTAACTGAGGGAGTCATGCAAATGCAGCGCTTAGTTACTTTTTATTTTTAAGTGCAAGCATCTTTGGGTTACATTCTTTTTTCAATTGCTGTTTTTTTTTTCTAGCAAATTCAAATTTTAGATTATTTTTCTTCAATTTGCTATTTTTTTTCTTTCTAACTGTTGCTAAAGGATTTGTTAAACCTGTTTCAGCAATAGTGGGCGTATTTGATTTTTTTTTGCATTCGCACCGTTTCCAATCTTTAGTGAATTACAAATAGTCACGTAATTGAGATACAGTAGAGCAGCAGAACTTTGGAGTAAACTTGACAGATATCTTTGTGAAAGAAAAACTAAACTAAGCAATTCAATAGTTAAGCAAGTTGGAAGTTTTATACTGTTACCAAATTAAATAATGGTTATTTAACCACTAGCTAACTATTTCTTTGACTAACTCATACACATATTAAAGGCTTTTATATTTCAACAGTCGGAGCATGTATTCTTATCTAAGTACTTTGAAATCAAATTCTTTCAACTCATTTTGTGCTTTTCCCAATACTTATCGTATTTGCATATTTTTTGTTCTAGCAGTCATTTTCTCGATGTCTTTGGACGCCTGAGTATTTCTCTCAAACGCTTAAAGGCAGAATTTATCCAAGATTTTCAATTTAAACCGACTGATCTATTTATTTGTTTAGTAATTTCACATTTAATATAAACACTGAATTTCAGAAATCATCAAAGAGAGTTCTTGATGGACTCTTGAGACTTTTGTGTCAATGTAAGATTGGTTGAAAGATCCAGTTTTGCTTTTGATTTGAAACTATTTAAGTTCTTGCTCTTAAGAAAAAAATATTCAAGTTTTTCCATTGATTGATATCAAGGAGTTTGTGCTGCTAGGCCTATTCACTTTAGCGATTAAATTTTTCCGAGGACAGGCTTCACTGAGTTTATAAACTGTGAACTTCGTACTTGTTGCTCCGATCTGTTGAATGCAGACATTCAGAAATATAATCGTCAATTGAAGAAAGCAGCTGAGAAGCGAATTCAGTAAAATGCTCATATCTCCGGGTTCTGTGAGCCATTTTTGTTTTTTACGATATGCAGAATTTGATCAGGTTTCAAAGGCTTTTAGATCTATTTCATAATTTTGTATATATCAATATGTCTACGGGACACCAAGTACTACCGTTCAAGGCCCTTGGAAAATTTATCAGAAGGGAACCTCTCTCAATGTGAAGAAACTCAACTAATCTTAATTAATAGGTTTGTTTAATTTAAGGAGCGATTTGGATAAAATGAATATATTTTTAGCCAAAGCTTGAACACATAAAATGATGATTATGATGTAGGTCAGTCAGCTGCAGCTTGCTCTCCGTCTATATGTCTTTTTTATATGAATCAACAAATCCTTCAGGCTTTTCAAGTGGTGGGATGCATGGCACTGAAATTGAAAACAGTTTCGTTCATTTCAATGAAATGATACCCAGTACCCGATACGTGAATACGTTCACTTTGAACAATATTTCGGGATTTTGGAGACGTTCATCTTCGCAAATTTCATCCAAATGGCTTAAAGTTAGGGCTGCTAGACCAATTTTTCTGCAACAATATATGCTTGTGTTTTCTAATGTCCAAATTTTGTTTGATATAATGACATTAAATTATTTTATACCAAAATTGTATAAGTTTTAATCCAAATTTGTTATAAAATAGACTAGTCAAATTAGATTTGACTCTTGCAATAATTTCAAAGTTCATAAAATATATACCAATCGATAGAGAATTTTGAACTGTACAACATATCAAAATGGGTTCCCCTATTTTTCCGCGATATTATGTAAATTGGGGTTTTCTCGTAAAGTACCAGGTAAAAATTTTTTTGTTTCCGATAATTGATTATATTATATCTACATATATACAATACTGTCCTCGATCCAGTTACAAAATATTTTTTACATTGCTAAGTCTGATTAATGAGCTTGAGTACTTTAAAAATTTGAATAATCGGCAGGTATGCGTTACTTTCAATCAAATTTTTAAAGTCCTCTAGCTCGAGGATCGAGGACTTTATTATAACCAGAAAGCTATTCAATGAAAGCTATACAATGTTCTTTTGATGCAAAAATTATTGCTATTGTTTTCAGTTTATTGATCAGGTGAGTTCCATGTGAGCTCTTGCTTAAGCTGAAACATCGTTTCTTCATTATTAAGGTTTATTCCTCTGCAGCGCTGAGTTCAAAACTTGCCATTTTCTTTTCCGAAAGCGATGTTCTTGAGTTTTTGTTTTTTCAATGTAATCAATATTTCTCTTAACTGCATTGGCGCGCTCTCATAGGAAATGCAACAACTGTCACTTTGAATGATATTTTTCTATAACGTAAAATGTGACATTTTTGTTGCAAGTAAGATGAATTTGTATCTATTTTTTTTAGGTTTGAAGATTTTCATGAAAATTAGATTTTCGATTTTTTTTTTCTGTTTCATTGCGGTACTCCACAACAATTTCACACGTTTCCCTTTGCTTTTTCATTTTTGACATTTGTACAAAATTTGAATGAAAAACCGCACATGACAAATAGTCAAAGTGTCACTTTGTTGCGCTGTAATATCTCACGTGGTTTATTTTTGATTTTTTTTTCCATTTTGATGGTGACAATACATGTGCTTACGGTATTTTGTTTTTGTTTTTTTTTTAGTACCTTTGCACGTTTTAGAATTTTATGGAAAACGGAAATTTTTATTTCTTTTTGTGACATGCGATATTTCTTCTATTTTTTTCACACATAAATTTTTCTTTCAATATTCGAAGTAATTCCATCAAATGTCAATTGGGGGTATGCAAAGATGCGTTGCAAGCTAGTGATGTATTTGTGACAGAAACCACACCCAAAAAAAATAAATTTACTTAAACTTTTTTTTTTTTGATATATTTTTTTTTTTATGTAATTACGCTTTTTTGAATTTTAAAAACCAAAAAAAAAAAAAACAATGAAAATAACAAAATCTCTTTCGCAAAAAATTGCGCGGTGCCATGCTGCGTTTTCATGCGTCAAAAAAATGCCATTCACTCACTCCCCTAAACCAATTTTCTATATCCAAATGAACGTTAATCGTTCAAGCGTGTTGCCGGTATTTGTAGCAGTTAATGTCTTTTCTGTTGTTATTGTAATGATTGTTGTTGTTGTTGCTGCTGCTGTTATTTTTGTTGTTGTTGTTATTGTTGTTGTTGCATTGATTGTTGCTTCGATTATTTCGAGTTCTGCACAATTTCAATAAATTCTTTTTCTTTTAAACAAACATGGGGCATGGGGTGCGTTCCAAAAGTTTTTGCTGTAATCGCTTGTGAGTTAGTTGTTGTAATTGTTGCTGATATAACATCATTAGACAAAAACTTATCATTATCAGAAATTGATAACTGAGCAATATTTTTATATATACAGACGAGCTTACACCCGGCATGCGTTGCAACGCCCTTTTTTCATGAACTATGTCAAACTTTGTTTGTAGGGGGTGCCATGCCCCTAAAACAAAGCCTATTTTTCCAACGAATGTTTTCTTGGCTTGATGCTCTTTATATATGTATCAAATGTCATCGCTATGTATCTAATAATTTCTGGGTTAAATTAAATTTTGTTTTAAAGGGAGTGGCACCGCCCATTTTCTCAATAAATGGAATTTTTTTTTTGATGCCTTTTATAAATGTACCAAATTTCATTGCTATATATCAAACAGTTTCTGAAATAATTGGAATTTTGTTTTTAAGGGCGTGGCACTACCCATTTTTCTTATGGGTGTTATTTGTAGTGATACCTTTTATATACGTACTCAATATTATTTTTATGGGCCAAACAGTTTCTAAGATATGTTGAATTTTTTTTTTTTTGGGCGTGGCACCACCCATTTTTCTTATGAGTGGTATTTGTCTTGGTGCCTTTAATATATGTGCCAAATATCAATGCTATGCTTCAAATAGTTTCTGAGATAACGTGAATTTTTTTTTAAGGGCGTTACACCACCCATTTTTCTTATGGATGTTATTTGTCGTGATGCCTTTTATAGTACATATATACTAAATATTATTTCTATGGGCCAAACAGTTTCTAAGATATGTTGAATTTTTTTTTTGGGGCGTGGCACCACCCATTTTTCTTATGAGTGGTATTTGTCTTGGTGCCTTTCATATATGTGCCAAGAATCAACGCTATGCTTCAAAAAGTTTCTAAGATAATGTGTTTTTTTTTAAGGGCGTGGCACCACCCATTTTTCTTATGGGTGTTATTTCTCGTGATGCTTTTTACATATGGGCCCTTGATTTTGAAATTGGTATAAGTCCATTTCGGAGCAAAAGTAATGTCATAATATGAATTAGGTGGCATTTTGTTCAGAACGAATAATATCGAATTCTGTTTTTACAGAAAGTTTACCACATTATGTGAAATTAATGGCGTTATGATTAAAAAATAGTATCGGAAAAAAGCCGATTATTACAGCACATAATGTGAATGACATTACTTTTGCCCCGAAATGGACTTATACCACTTTCAAAATCAAGGGCTCATATATACTAAATATTTCTAAGATATGTTGCATTTTGTTTTTTTTTTTTTGAGGCGTGGCACCGCCGATTTTTCCAACTATTACCTTCCTCTGATATTTACTGATATACTGTAAAAATTTCATTGAAATTCGTCAAGTTGTTTTCGTTGAAAAATATGTGTGGAACAGAGGTCTGTTAGACCGTTCCTTGCATTTTTGTATGTGCCCGTGCAATCTTTGTGCACAGTTTGATTTGATTTCAATAATTTTGTCCAATAGTGTCTAAAAATGCAATGTGTTTTATTTTAAAAAAGTGATTGTGGCTGTTGTCTCATACAATGCTGGAAGCCCTTCCTTAAAACCTGTCTGACAAATTGCTTTGCTGATTTGTTGTTGTTTTATTTCTTTTTATTTTTGGTTTTGTATATTGTTGTTGTTTGTTGTTATTAAAATGTGTGAGTAATTATGCCGGTGGTAGATGTATTACACTCATTTCATCCACTGAACATAATTAATTAAATTTTTTTAAAATTTTGCATTTTGAAAATCATGTCATATTTAAGATAACTCGTATAATTACGCAAATCTGATGAAATGCACCAAGAGGCCATGAGACCAAGTCTCACCACACTTTTTCTCGACAGGTAAAACAATAACGAATTTACATCTTCAGGAAAAAATTATTTGTTCCTTCTTATGACCAATTTTATGCTCTTTCCAAAGATTTCAGCTCCATTCGTCTATGTTTTTGTTATGAGATATGCACAAAACTGTTTTGAAAAGTAATCTTTTACCAAGCTGGGAACAATTGGCACCCTCAGATGATATGGCACCCCTTTCAATTTCAATATTTTTAGCTTTCATAGCATTCAAATATCGCATAGTTTAATTTAGTTAAGCGAGAGACTTCGCGGTGAGCAGTTCGTTTGGCAGTATTTGCGTGGTTTTGGGAAAAAAAATTTCGAGTGTAAACAGCTGATTTTTGTTTTACATATATTTCGAAACACAGCTGAGTGGTGAATACTTGATACATTTTTGGGGAAGTGATTTTTTATTAAGTAGATAGTTTTAGTACAATCGTATCCAACGGGCTTGACAAACTATAGTGCAACCGCTTGACAAACAGTTGGACAAGAGTTGTATAATTATCGCGTGCAGCAGCAACCCTGGTCCCAAAACAGTGAGTGACAACTGTCAAATACTATCGATAAAAGGAAACAGCTGATAGTTGATGAAAATGGAATGGTGCAATGCAAGTTCCGGCGTTAGTATCTCTTTAGTAAGCAACCGGCAATAACGTAAGACGTGTTCTTCGAATGTTTCAACCATCCTTGAACGAATCTTAGACTTTCAAGGAAAACCCGTATTTTTATCGTATTTCTAAGCTTATAGTTTAATATATTTTAAGATTGCTTTCCAGGAGAAATAAAACCGGTGAACTAAAAACCAGTGAAGAGAAAAGTGTTTCTTTCCTTGGCGAGGAATAAATTTTGTAAACGAACCCTGGGAATCGACGGCTACTCTCCGGCTAGCGGTAAAAGGTTCGTTGCAATCTTATACGAAAACATAGAGCAGTTCTTGCAACAAAAATCTAAAAACCACTAAGGGTACCAAATCACTCATGATATGGTGCCATCTAACTCTTAGACTCTGGTTATTTGGCACTTCATGACATTTTTTTTAAGTGAATAAAATAATTATTTGCAATAATTATACCCTACATCTAGGGTATATTCACTTTGTCCTTCCGTTTGTAACGCAGAGAAGGAGGTGTGGAAAGTATAGAAAAGTATACATATTCTTGATCAGCGTCACCTCCTGAGTCGATATACCCATGCCCGTCTGTCTGGCTGGCTGAGCAAGATAATTCAATGAAATTTAGTACTCTGCCTCCGTCGCCAAAGTTAGCTAGAGGGATTGAAAATGAGTGAAATCGGTCAACGGACACGCCTATTGCCCATACAAAGAATATGTTCAAAACGCAATGTAAGGAGCATTATTTGCGATACTAGGAACCACAAGCTTAAGTTCTGAGCAAAAGCTAGGCGAATTTGGACTAGAGGGCGTGGCACCTCCCATATAAGCAAAAGTTTGAAAATGCTTACTGAAACTATTATATTCTTCATATTTCGACCTGAACATTTTCAAATTTTTGGGACCTTCTGAAAATTTTTTTGACGCTCTCAACACAGATTTTCCTTATATACTACAATCAGCAACATTCATGCATTTTTGTATATTAACACGCAAGACGAAAATTTGTCCTACCTTTTTTACTATGCTAGAAATGAAGCACGACTTTGAATTATATACCATTAGAAAGGTATTTGTGTGTAAATGTGAACAAAGCTAAAATTATTTTAATATTTTGCCATTGAGCCAAGTAAAATTATATGCAAATTTTTCAATATTAACAACTACAAAATACGCGGTCACACAGAGCTGAAAAGAGGGATACAGCACAAAGACAAAGACTGACACTGACTTTCTTTTCTTTTGTTTTCTTTTAATTTTACATTTCCCATTGTACCAGGCATGAGAAATGAGCTTTACTTTTTGGTACAAAATAGCAAAAAAAGTACTAAAACTGTCTAAAAAGTGCCAAAATTATTTAGTATGTTTGTGGTCAAATTTTGACCATTGGGCGATTTTAGTTATTTGAAATGAGAAGACAGTCGAATTGGCTGGCTGGTCTATACATATTTCTACATATACCTATTTTTGTTTCCCTGGAGAATATCAAAAAGGATAGCTTGCTTCCTTCAACCAACCATTAGGGGATAGTTTATGCACTCGGAGCTTATAAACATTAATCATATTGATACTGCTAGAACTACTTACTACTATAACGGCCACTAGTGCTCTCTCTTTTAAGATTCTTGAGTTAATGTTGAAGTTACAGAAGAAAATCATACCCTAGTGCTGAAGAACTTACGTAGGAAAATTACTCAAGTGCAAAGAAAACACGTATTCAATTTCTTTGTGACTTTGGCAAACAAAAAGAAGTGGTTTCTAGAGAAGTAAGTACTTTCTTGACATAGTCCGATTTTTCTATGGTATTTTTTGGTCTTACAAGCCCTATGGTTTGGTATTAATGCTTATTGTGTGTCACGTTTGGGTTCTGTGAATAAATCACTGCAAACAACTAGCTATATATTGTGTTAATAACGGAACTCAACTATTTCCATGAGTTAACCTAGATAAAGGTAAGTTGTAAAAGCTTTCATCATGAAAGTGTTAACAAACACACCTACAAAATAAAAAGCAACAAGCCCATAACCTATTTAAAAATAAATATTAATGATTAAATAGTACCCTAAGGGGTAAAAATTAATGATATGTGGCACAAACAGATATGAAAACAAGATACAAAGGCAACAGCAACAGCAACTACCTAATGGTCTTAATTTGTAATCAATGCGAATAGAGGGGAAAAAAAAAACATTTCTAAAAGGGAGCAACAAAAAGGGCATGAAAAAATCTAAATGCAAATTACTATAAAAAAATAATACTACAAGTGTTCACACACACACTCATACACAGAGTTGCCAACAATTAGAGAAAATTGTTAAATGACTATAGCGACTATTGGTTGCGCTTGATTGATTATTTGTTGCGTTGGTGTTGATGTTGCATGTGTTGCATTGCAGCAGCAAAATGCAATTTAAGTAGTGCAGCCTAGTTTTCTTCATTGCGATCAATAATTTTCAATCAGACCATTAGTGCCTTTTTTTTGGTCTTTTTTTTTGTGTACAAAAAAAGAAATGGGTATTAAATGTCCAATGAAAAGTGTAACAAAATTTATGTAGAAATAAAGCGCGAAAAGTCTGCGTTGCGTTGTTATTTGTGTAGGGGGAAGTGCAGTATCATGGTTGTTTGTTGAAAACTGGTACATAAAAATTAAAACGAGTGCTTTTTTTTTAATTGCCACAAGACGACAACATAGAACGGCATATGGATTGCTTTCTTTGAAAAGTACAGTATAGACTTGATAATGGGAATGCATAAGATATTGCATTGATCAAAAATCTGATCATAAGAAAACTTTGCCTAAATTGAAAACAACATAGTTTTACAACTAATTCAATTTCCTTGAAATTTGTTAAAAAATTGTTGGATTGAAGTAAAAATTTGTGTTCCTCAAAACTTAAAAAATATTATTATTATGAAAAATACTTCAAAAATTCATTAATGCGAACGAAAATTTTCAAAAACTGCTAAAAAATTTCATTTGTCCAAAAACACTCTGACGTTGCCATATGGCATCAAGGCGACTTTATAGTCTTGTGAGCAGGATCTATAAATCAATGATGCAGATTTTGTTATTTACACTATAAAGAATATATATCTAAATTGTTCTTTTTAATTCGAAAAATTTTACGTAGAATGATATGTGTAATTATTGAGGTTCTACTGTACAACATAGTGAAAATACAGCTATAACACTGCGCATACAACAAATTGACTGCATTATTGCAATGAATTAATTGAAAACAAAATTGAATTGGAAATTGAAGACGCTTTACTGCGTTGGTTGATAAGAAAAAACCAACTTTGTTTGAAATTGAAGAAAATTTATGAATTTCCCCTATATATTTCTGTTGCAATGTGTTTTTTTAGCCGTAGTCTTTTTTTTAGAGTTTTATTTTTTTCAAGCGCCACTGTGAAATTGACATGTGTTTGAGTGGTTGTTGTTGTTGTTAGTATTATTGCTGATGTTTCCCAGATAAAATGCACATCTGGTTTTTGTCCTCTTAGTAAAATAAATTTGAAAAGTCAAGTAGTATTTTTGTCAGATGAATATTTAATGTGTCACTGGGTCATATTTTTTTTTTCTAAAGACTGGTACTAATGAGATTTTTTAAACCACACAGCATGGTGATTATAGTTTAGAAAACAATTTTAATGCAAAAAAAAGTTAGTTTTGTTTGCTCTATTAGTTGGACAAGAGTTTGAACTGTGGCCGATATTCGTCTATTTCGATTTGACTTTAAAAAGACGATGAAACTGTTAATTTAAGCAAACAAACTCTCATTAGTAACCATGTCTGCGCATTTTCTCTTTAGGTCATATTATCGTTTTTTAGTGTTAACCCTATTTGCATACCAGATTTCATAAAAATCGATGCATCAAGAGCGTAGTAACGCCCACTTAAAAACATATTGGTATTATTATCATTCCGTGGTGTTAACCCTATTTGCATACCATGTTTAATTAAAATCGAGGCAGTGGTTTAGCCGTGAGGACGTTTTTTCCATTAAGGGGCGTGGCACTGCCCACTTTTAAAAAGCACTATTCTTCTGACGATCTCTCCAAGAAAAAAAAAAAAAAAAAAACAAACGAATATGTTGAGATAAAGGCATAGAAACAGAGGCTGAATCGATTTCGTTTGACTGTTTCTATAATGATGATGTTTCTTTGATAAGCAAAAAGTTCCTAAAATTTGATTAGTAAAGACCATATTGCTATCTTAAGCAAAACTTGAACGTGCTCTACAGCATAACGCAACACCAAACATTCATCTGCCTTCTTAAGCATAAGAAATGCTTTAGAAACAAGAAATATTTCTATGAAATTCAACTGATAAGTGATAGCAGAAAGTACTTTACTTCTTTTTTTATACTTATAACTTTTCAAGTGAATTAAAAAAAAAACTTCAGGCTTCCATTATGCATTAAAGTCAAGCTTATCAAATATTTTACATTTTGATAAGTGAAAATTTTGATTAGAAAAATTTCAATTTAGTTTTGCAAAGTTCAATATTCTTATAAATAAATACATGTTAAGCAAAAATTTGAGTTTTGTATGTTGATAAGTAAAAAAATTTCTATTCTGTGTTCTGATAAGTGAGTTAAAATAAATAAATCTTTTTAAAATTGCATCAAAAGTTAAGAAATATTGATGAATAACATATTTTTGCAAAGCTTATTATTTGCCATTGTAAAAAGTTCTTATAATCAAGCCAAACTGATTAGTTGATCAGTAACATACATAGTTAGAAAAAATATGTTATCATTACTTTCTACAGTAAAGTAGAGTTTTGCAATAAACATAGCGTCCACATCCATAATGCATTTAGTTGAGAACTACCAAGATTATAATGGGGGTTATCGTGAATAAATATTCCCGGGGAATTTTCTCAGACTGCCGTGCAATCTCTATTGCAGTTTAAGAAAATTTCCCGGGAATCTTGATTCACGATACGTATAACCTCCAATATCTCTTGATAAGTAAAAATTTCGACTTGATTATGCGAAACTAAAATTTTACTATAAATACATAGTTTTACGTTTAGTGAAGATTTCGATAAGCAAAATAAACAAATTTGTGTTTGAATAAATAAAAAGTTTCAATTTTATATTCTGATAAGTGAATATTTAGTTTAAATAAATTATTTTTGTTTTTTTTTCTACAACGACAAATCTTAGAAAGATTGATAACCTTCTTTTGCTAAGTTTATTTTTTGGGTTAGAATAACGTTGTATAATTCGATAAGTGATAAATTTAAGTTTTATATTCTGATAAGTGAATATTTATAGTAGTTCAAATAAATTTTTATTTTTAATTTTCGCAAAGTTTATGTTTTGGCTTTGAAAAACGTAGTTTCTTACAACTTTTCAAATCTGTTAAGTTGATAAGTAATCAGAATAGTCACTTACATCAACTTTCAATATAAAAATTGGGCTATGAAATACACATAGAACTTGCTGTCATTGTGCATTTAACGGAAGACTGGCAGCAGAGTTATAGTTTTCTTTTTGATAAGTGTAAGATTTGATAAGTAAAAATTGCAACTTTTTTTTGCGAAACTAAAATTTTACTATAAATTCATAATTTTTAGTTTAGTAAAGATTTTAATAGGCAAAAATTTGAATTTTATATCATGATAAGTTCAAATAAATTTCTATTTTCACTTTTTTCAATAACATGCAAGGCTATGTAAGAAAGATTTATAAATAATAATAACTATTTATTTGTAAAATGTTGTTTATTGAAAACTTATCAAATCTGTTTAGTTGATAAGTAATTAAGGAAACACTAAATTACTGCAACTTTCAACACTAAAACTGAGTTTTATAATAAACATAGTGCTCTTTCCAATTATACTTCCAACTAAAGACAAGTAAAAATTATAACTTATTTTGATAAGTGAAATTTTGATAGGTTCAAACTTTGGCTTTGTTTTGCAAAATTAAAAATTTTAGCAAATGTATAAAATTTCAATTATTTTTAAATTAGTAAAAATGTTGACAAGTGAAAACTTTTAATCTGTTACTATCATGATAAGTGAATATTTTGCTTTGTTTTAACTACAAAAAAAAATCCGACGCTCAGAGTTATTATTGGATAAGTGATAGTAAAACTGAGTTTTGAAACAAACGTACTGCTCTTTCCAATTATACTTCGAACTACAGACAAGCATAAAATATAATTTATTTTGATAAGTGCAATTTTGATAAGCTAAAACTTTGATAAGTAAAAATTTTGGCTCTGTTTTGACAAATCAAAAGTTTTAACAAATGTATAAAATTTCAATAATTTTTGAATGAGTAAAAATGTTGATAAGTGAAAAATTTTAATTTGTAACTGTTGTGATAAGTTATCATGATAACTAAGCATTGTTTTTTATTGCAACAACATTTTTTTCTACATTATTTAGCTAAAAAAATACGACGCTTAAAGCTACTATTTGATAAGTGATAGAAACACTCACATAAAAAAAATACTGCTCACAAAATGATAAGTTGCGATAAGTCAAGTTCAGTGTCAAGCAAAGCGCAAAAAAAATACCGAATAATATTAATTGAAAAGCAACTATCACTCAAGGCAAAGTTCTGAGAAAAGCCAAGTTTCAAATCAGCAAAAAAATGGACTTGCTGAAATGTTCTAACAAGTCTGGCTGGCGTCAGTGTAGTCTGCATTTTTTTTTTTAAATAAAAAATAATAAAACAAAATTAATGTGTTTGAGTTTAAATAAAAAACAAAATTAATTTGCTTATGTTTAAATATAAAAACAATAAGCTAAAAATTTATATTGGAATTGAAAATTAGCAGACATAACGCCATTGAGTGGAGCCATAATATGAAAAAAACCTTGACACTAAGCAAATAAATGCTACACCAACAACAGCACCATGAAACGCACTATTTTTGTGAAAAAAAATAAAAATAAAGCGCGTAAATTTTTTTCAAAATAAATAAACTGAAAAAGCACGAAATCAGCAAGAATGTTTTAAAAGGTAAAACGAAAAGTAGCAAAGAAATCGCATGAAAAATATAAACAAAATGAAAATTTTATATAAAAACAAGTGTGTAGAGAGGTTCAAGTACAAATACAATTTATATAAAAATTAATTTAAATGAAAAAAATCGACAAATAAACAAATCCGTATGTAGCGTTGCCAGATTACAAACAGCTGGCGGTAATACGCATGTGAACATGCGTACAGTAAAATGTAATGAAATATATGTTTTCAATAAAAATATAGAATTTTATATAAAACATGAAATTTAGTTTTCCCTTTCCTCAAAAGTTGCTCGGCTGACTATGTGAAAGTCGCAGTATAGTGAGAAAAGCACGTAAGTCTCAACTGTAAGAGCGCTTACAAGCTCCGGAAGACAACGCACATTCCAGCGTTAATGAGAAAAGAAATGTGTTTTTTTTTTTGCTTTGTTTTTGTGCTTAATGAAATGGTAGCGGTAATGAAATTTTTTTTTTTTGTATTTTGTTGAAAAATTAAAGCCTTAAACTATAAAATATATAATACTGATGTATTTCTTTTGGGCTTAAAGGCCAAAATAACAAATTTTAAACTTTTTTTAAGAGTTAATGAAAGAAAAAGTGCAACCGACAACGCTGTTGTAATGGAACTGCAGTTTTTCCATTATTAGTTTATGAAAGCATAACGAAAGGGCTTAAACATCATATACTAGACTCAAACCAACATGAGTGATGAGTTGTTGAAAGTTTTTTTCGGCCTAAGACAGTAGCCACGGTGCTAGCAAACAAAAATGCCACAAATGAGTTATTGTGTATCCACCTTTAGCTTGAACTTTGTGGTTTTGTTTGATGTTTTAGCCAGAATTTGAAACTGCTAACTGTTCAATTATATGTTAAATTGTAATTGGAAATGATATATTGGCAATGGTTTCTACTTTTTCTTACAGCGAAAGGAAAGGCATGTTTCAAAGTCATCAAAGCCATCATATGAGTCATTAAAATAAAAGTGAGTAATTGTGAACGAAAAAATGTGAGTGATGGTAAAAATTTTTTGTTCAAAATGTTTTTCTGGTAAACAAAGATTTAAATACAATATCGAAGAAGCGAAATATGTGCAGATAGTTACAAGTCCTACCATAACCAGTTTAAATATCACTCAGAAAATTCTGCGGAAAAACAATACTCTAGCGACGAAAATCTGAACACTTCGAATTTTTAAATTCTTAATGAATCAAAATTAATGTTCATATTTACTTTTGATTTATTAAGACAGGGTCAAAATTTAGATTCATTCCGAAACCGACTTAAAAGTTAGAGGGAAGACATCTGCTTAACTTTTTTCCGTTCTGAAAACAACCAATCGAATACTTTAGATTCTACTGAAGGCCTATTTTGGATAAAAAAACATGTTTTTTGGTCATAACTTTTTTTTCATTAGAAAATGGATACCCAAGGGTGTTTTAGAAAAAATGATTATAGTATGTTCTTACATTTTTTTTTTGTGTGTATATAGTACCTATTCGGTTCCAAAAATCGATTTTTTACGTTTTTCAATAAGGAGGTCGGAAAAACGACTTTTTACTCAAAAGCAAGGCATTTAACGAAATATGGCAAAAATACTTAGAATTGTTCGAAAAATACGTGTGAATTTTTTCAGAAATTTTCGAAATATTTTATATTTTTTCAAAACTTGGTCAAAAAAAAAAAGAAAATAAAAAAAACAAAAAATAAAAATCCGGAAAAAATTCACACCAATTCTTTGAAAGATTCTAAAAATTTCAAGCACTTCTGAAACAAGCACTTTAAAAGCGTTTGTTCCCATAGAAATTCAGAACCACTTTCAGAATGATTTGTTGTAGGGCTGCAGTAAGCATTTAAATATTAACGTGGGTTCGAGTCCCACCGCAGGTGATTCTTTATTTATTTTTTGTTTCTTTTTTTTTTTTTGTATTACGTTATTTTTTATGTAACTTTTTTTATTTCATTTTTCGATTTTCCTTTCTCTTATTTATTTCCAACGATTTTATGTAAGGCTTAGAAAGCATTCGAATTTAAATTGTTTTTAGACAGACATTTTAACACACAAATTTTAAACCTCTTCTTCATATTAGACAATGGTCTTGAGGTCTAACGAGATTGTAATTGTAAGCAAAAATAGTAGGTTAGGTTAGGTTGCGAGGGCATCGTTGGCATATATGCAAGCCAATTTCCACTTAGACCATTCTGCTGGTCCATTGTGATCCCTCTACAAAAATAGTAAGTATTTATCTATCACACGGATGGTCGTAGGTTCATATCCTGCTGCGGTCGTTTCTCTTTTATTAAATTGAATGAAAGTTCACCGCAGCATTACAAATAAGCGCTTTTCTCCGTAAGGCTGCGCCAAGCATCAGAACATTTAAGTCCTAGGACATGCAAAAAGAAAGAATAGTTCTTATGAAGAGAAAGCACTTATTGTTGAAAAAGAAGCACTTCAAAAGACTTTCTTAATCGCTTCTTTTCCTCTTTGGAATGGGTATCACAGGCCTACAGATAATGAGGTTGTGAGTGTTGCAGGGCAGCTGATAGTTATTTCCAAAGGAATTTTTTGGGTAGATTCTGAGGTCAGGATTGCCCAATCACGTCAATATTTTAAGATAGTAAGGGTAGAACAGTAGATTGATTAAAAAAAAAAATTTTTTTTTATGAATCTGAAAGAGGGTTTCAAAAAAGTGAGCTGAGATTTTTTTAAATTTTTTTATGAGTCATTTAGAGGTGGCGCAATCAAAAATGCTCGGAGTGTGTCGTACGATATATCAACTTTTTTTGACTTGAATGAAGGTATATAAAAAAAAAAATAGTATATCAACTAAGCAATGTATGGTTATTGCTTTTTAGCTGAAATACCCTCAAAAACGTTTTTTAGAAATTTCACTCTACTGTAAAACATGTTGATCCAAGGTCACCATGAAATCACACTATAAAAAACTTTCAAAACCATCTTAACCCATTATATAACGGTTTTATTGGCCTTTTTGCCCTTTTTTTTTTTTTTTTTTTTTTTTTTTTTTCTAAAACTGAGTTATAATGGGTTAAAGTTTTCTACAGAAATATTCTATAAAAAATTTCACTAGGGATCATCAAAGACGAGAAATGCTCAAAGCATCATAATTAGTAATAAATCAATAAAAATGCAATGAAAAATACGAGTAGCAAATTTTCGCGTATTTATCATGAAATATTTTAAAATCCTGACGGGTTGGGGCAGTTCTAAGCTCGAATTGTGATTCTTCGCAGAAATTTTCTTCGGCAATAACCTCAAAGCCCCATTATTTGCAACTATGTTATATCCATTAACACATTCGTTACTACCTTAATAATATAAAATATAATATATTCTAATCCTTTTGGTTAATTTTTGAACTCTGATTCGATTTTTATGCAGGAAATTTATTTTGAAACCATCTTCAACTGTAATTCACCAAAATTCTTCAGGTTTGTGTATTCGATTGAAACTTTAAAAATATTCAACCCCTTAAATTATGCAACACTATTCTCACTAAAATTTTGTCGCAATTTATTGCAATGAACGTTTAGGGGGAGTCATGGCGTAATTTGATAGAGCATAAAATGATATCCCTCGCGTAGGAGTTGAGTATTTGCTAAGTAAAAACACAGCAAACCATACTGAACTGATACATGACATAGCAGTGCTTTTTAAACTAGCTAATTGCAATACTGGAATTTTCTTGAAAGCTCTTTAAATTTCAATATGGCGAGTTCAATGACGAATAATGTTTCTTCATGATTCTAGCAGAAACTCACCTCATTACTTTGTACAGATGTATTAAAGTTGCTCTAATGAGCGGCACAGGGTGCACTGAAATTTATTTTGCTATAGTTTTTGCATAAAACATACAACAGTGAAGGCCATAAAAATTATTTCAACAGCACTACTGCCGCAAAATGGATAACTACAAAGCTTGACTTTTATTTTTAAACATTTACATTCAGTTAGATATTTTTAAGAAATATTGTGCAATACTTCAGAACTCATTTCCAAAATTCGGACAAAGTAAAAGTGTCACTTTGGGATTAGTTTATTTAGCTACAATTGCGAAATTTCTGAAATTCTTGCAAGAAATTATGCTACTTAAGATGAATAAATACGAAACTAAATAAAACAGATGTTCCTCAAAATTTCTTAATGTGGACAAGAAAAGTAAGGCTTGGACAGCTCAAAATTTATGTAAAACTGTCAAGTTGACACAACGACATGCTATGAAAATTAGAGAGACAGCAAAACATTAACTAATTTTATAAAAAAATATTGAGCAACAATACTTGCAATAAATTCTTAATACAATTTAAAACTTGAGGAGGCAAAAAAAACCAACACAAATTCATGGAAAAAACGACGCCTATCAAAGTTCTATACAAAATTGATTGCAACAGACAGTGATGCCAGTTAAAGTAAAAAGGAAATAGAAAAAAATAGCAATCTCTCTGCCGCATAATGTTGATGATGATGATGACGATTCACATGATGTGGCAACAACATGCACCATTTATGTCGAAATGTGCCACATTTTCTGATTTTTTTTTTCATTCTGAGCTGAGCTAGGACAGCAAAGCACAACCACCAGAAATCAAAAGACAAAATACAGAAAAAATGACAAAAAAATCTATAGGCTTCTCCGTGCAAATCATGCAAGAAAGTGACATTACATAGAGAAAGAGAGCGAGATGGCTGCAAAGTATAGCAGTAGATGCTAATCAAGCATGCAAAATGCTGATTTTATGGCACATCAAAGTTATTGACATGACAGCAACAGCATCAGCAGCAAAGGCAGGAAATAGTAAGTAGCGGTGCGGTTGGTGAAAGAGGTGAAGGTCTCTTTGTTCGAAAGAATGTTAAACCAACGACTGACAGACAGACTAATCACTTAACATAACAACAATAACATTAAAATAATGTTCCAGTTATTTCTGCCTGAAACAAATGTCGATTACAACATAATTGAGTTAAGAAAAAATTAATAACATGAAATTAAAACCTTATTGTAGTAATTTATGGCAAGCAAAAGTCTTTTTATACTGGTACACTGACAATTTAAATTAAAAAACTATTTATTTTGATATTTCGAAAAAACAAAATTTAAAAAAACTATAATTTTGTTGACCAGTGTTAGCCAGTTGATTATCTGAGAAATTTTAATTGATTTTAATTAATAGTAAACAAAATTTTTGCAAAAATTTATGATTTCCGAAATACATACTTAAGCAGAACAAAACCAATCGGGCTGTTATTGAGTTTAAACAAATCAATTTGCTTAGCTAATTACAAATTGAATTTGTTGAGAATGTAAACAACTTGGGAATTTAATTTGTTATATTTATGTTTGTAAACATTCCTACTTTTGTTTAAGTATTAAGGAATTACTTATTTGAGGTTTTTGGTTGAGTTTATTTGTTAAATGATTAGTTGTTTATCAATAAAATTTGCGTACTTTATGAGAAAAATGCGGCCAAAGGGAAAAAATAGCAATAAAAAATACAGAATAAAATTCTGATTGCATGATAGTCATGCTTCATAATACGAATGTAATGATTTTATGTAAAGTTTCATCATTTTCAATAAAAAAAATAGCATGCGATAAAAAGTAGCATGTGGTAAAAAGTCGCATGCGATAAAAATTCCTTGTGACATTTAATCGCTTGCGATATTAAAAAATCCATTGATAGTAACACGCACATGACAAATATTATAAGATACATAAAAAATCGCATGCGATAAAAAAATCGTGTGACACAAAACCGCATGCGACAAAGATTCCATTCGATATTAAATCGCTTGCAATAAAAAAAATCCAATGATAGTAAATTGCACACACTAAATGCATTAAAAATAATATCTGGTGAAAAACTGCTTGCAACTAAAACTTTATTTTGTATTAAATTGCTTGCAATAAAAAAATTTAATGAGAATAAAAATAAACAAAATAGCATCTAATGCAATATGTTTCATAATACGAATGTAATGATTTTATGCAAAGTTTCATCACTTTCGACAAATAATCGCATGCGTTAAAAAATAGTATGCGATTAAGGACCACATGCCATAAAAATTCCATGTGATATTTTATCACTTGCGTTATGATCACATCATAGTAATATCAACATGTCAAGAAATATAAAAATTTGTATGCGATATAAAAAGCATGTGACAAAAAATAGCATGCAATAAAAAACAAATAAGAAATTGCATACACCAAATGCGATAAAAATCGCACGCAATAAAAATTTGGTGTGACATTAAATCGCTTGCAATAAAAATTCCATGAAAATAAATCATATTTGTCATATAATAAATCATAAGAATTATAAAAAATCGCATGCAAGGAAATTAAAATATAACAGAATCCTGCTAAAGAAGGAAGCTAAGCGCTATTCGATGTCTTTGCAAAAGTGAACTACAATTCTTCCTGGATGTACGCCATTTGTCTTAAAAAAGCGTTTTCAGCACTTTAAAGCAAGAATAACTTGGATCAGATAGATCTGATAGAGAAAAATATTTACTAGATTCGGAATTGCGATAATCAAAAACATGTTCTAAAAAATCACATGATATAAAAATGCACGAGTCGAACAATATACGCAATATAAAAAATCGTATGCGATAAAAAAGGCAAAAGTGCATGCGACAAAAATTTTATGTGATATTGAAACGCTTGAAATAAAAAGAATGTAATTATAAAAAATAGCATGTGATGAAAAATCACTTGCGACAAAAAAAAATAAAAATCCTATGAAAAAATTTGATAAAAGAATTATAAAAAATCGCATGCAATAAAATTAAATTATAAAATAATTGTGATAGTCATATCGACAAAAATTACACGTGACTAGATAATAGAATTTTTCTGGAGTTTACTACGAAAATACTGAAAATATTCATAGAGAACTTCATTATCAAATTGAACAACATTTCAATACTTGGCGTAATAAAATGGCATTTACTTTATTTTTTATGAATTATCTTGATATACCTCTATGTATATATAACTGCAAAAATCTTGCCTACTTTGTTGGTTTTAAAGAATTTACCAAGACATTTATGAATCACAAAATATGTCAACACAAATTAAATTATAAAATATTCATATGCACATTGTATACAAACTTTTTGCACGCTTCAATTACTCAATATGCGGTATTTTTTTCGAAACTCAAGCTTTTACATAAACAGTGGTGATACCAAAGAAAAATCTCATATTAAACATTCTTGATATTTTTTTTGGTTCGTATGAAATTAAATGGAATTTGCAATAAAAGACACAACATGTACGCATTTCCATAAAGATACTAATACTAATACAAATAAAAAGAGAAAAAAAACACATGTAAATACAACGAAGCCCATGTGTCTGTCTGTCATCAATAAAACCCAACAAATGCCATACAGTAGCGCTTCTTTTAACGTCAATCCTTCTCCCGATTTACCCCGTTCCTGAGGCTGTTTTCTGTTTGTTCGCTGTCAGCCAGCATGAAATTTAAGTAAATCCATTTATGGCGCTCACAAAATTGAAGTAACAACGCAAAAATATTGCACTTATATGACAAAAAAGTTCATTATATTTGCAAAAAAAACGAAAAGAAAAAAACATACATAAAAAGAAACTATGTACAAGTAAAGTATTAAATAAATATATATTTTTTTTTTATTTAATATGTAGATATTCGTAAATTTTTTTATCATTTATGCAGGAACAGAAAAAATTCGAGAAAATAAATTTATGGCTTCAAATAAATGTCAGCTTAAATCAATTTTGTGCAACATACATGTATGAAACAGTCTCATTTAAAAACCAGAAGAAAAAAGTGTACGAAAAGATTATGTCGTTGATTAAGAAAAAATTAAACATAAGTTTTCCTAAGTAAGTATTTATGTGCTTAGAAACCTTCACATGTAGAAAAATGAAACTGAAAATGAGACAAACAAACAATTTCGAACTCATTTGGTATGACACTGTAAAGGAAACTTTGAAATCTTTATGTACAGATTACTCTGCTTTTACCATTTTTAAGTTGTTTTTTCTGCCAAGCACTTCTTTTCTGAACAAAGTCTCTGAACTTCTATAGTGTAATAGAACTACTCTAAAACTAAATTGTCTTGCACTGCTTGCAATAATTGTCATATGAAAAATTATGCCGCGGCATTTTTTCCACATACGATTTTTTTAACCAAGATAAATGATTTCATTGCATGCGATTTCCAACAATCAATACTATCAGAGGTAAATTTTAACTTAAGAAATTCAATCGCAAGCTGCTATATACATTTCTGGCTTAGGCAACACTAACGTCAATAGCTAAAATCTGGCAACACCATAATAAAGTTTGACATTTTGTAGCATAAACGTACTCAGAACGTTTTGACGTACGACCATTATTTGTGTTGTTTACAGTGACTTGAAAAAATCAATTTGGCAAAAAAATGGAATTAACTCGTGAACATTTTCGTGCGATCATTTTTCACAACTTTCGACGTGGATTATCACGATAAGAGCGCGTCGATGAACTCAAATCTTTGTATGGCGATGAAACATCATCCTCTAACACTGTAAAAACTGGTTTAATGAATTCAATCGTGGCCGACGCTAGCTCAAAGACGAATTCCGTGAAATCTTTCCAAAAAACGGCCGTTGTGCCAGAGAACATTGATGCCGTGCGTGAACTGATAATGCAAGATCGTCATATGACATACCGTGAGATAGAAGCATCTTTGGGCAGTAGCTCCACTTCAATACATTCTATTTTGCATGAACAATTAGTTGTAAAAAACGTTTGTTCTCGTTGGAAACCCCATAATTTATCAATCGCTTAAATTATAAATGGAAAAATTAATTTTCTTAACTCACTGTAAACAAAACAAATAGCACTTGTACATCAAAACGTTGTGAGTACGTTTATGCTAAAAAAGGTCAAACTTTATTATGGCGTTGCCCAATTTCGGCTATTGACACTAGTGTTGCCTAGGCGAAAAATATATATAGCAGCCCACGTTTAAGATTAACGATAAACTGATTTTATTAATTTGCTTCCTTTCTTTATTTTAAAATGTACCATTGACTTCATGAAATAATCCTACTTGGTTTTATCGCATAAGACTTTAGGCATGTAAATTTCAATATCAAACGATTGTTTTTAAATGCTATAAAGCAAACGATTTTTAATAAAGTAAATTTGAAAGTAAATTTTTTTTATGCGATTTTTATTTCATGCGATTTTTGGCTCACGTGATTTTTATAGCATGAGATTTTTATGTCTTGCGATTTTTTTTCTAAATTAGGCTTTTATCTCTAAAAATGTTTCAATCAACCTTTATATCATGTGATTTTTGTCTAATGAGATTTTCATAACATGCGATTTGTATCTCATGTGATTTTTTTTTCATCCGATTTTTCTTTCAATGGCTTTTATATCATGCTATTTTTTGTCTTAATTGTTTATAAAATATCTCTATAATATTCTTCAATGAACGTTTACATTAAGCTATTTTTATATTATGTGATTTTTTTGCCATGCGATTTTTGTCCCAACAGATTTTTACAGCATGAGATTTTTATATCATGTGATTTTTAGTCTGAATTAAATTTTTAAAAAATATTTTTAAAAATTTTTTAATCACCCTTTATCTCTTGTGATTTTTGTATCATGCGATTTTTGTCCCTTGAGATTTTCATAGCTTGCAATTTTTCGCCTAAGTTAACTTTTTAAATCATATTTTCTTTCGCAAAATGAAAAATTTCATAAAAAGAAACACTTTAACAAAGAAAAATCTTGCAACTTATTTATGTATGTACAATCAACTCACTAAATCATGACTTAATTCCAAATTTATAATTTTGACCGAAAAATAAAAAAAATCCTGATTTAATTTCTAAGCTATTTCATTGCTTAGTATGGCTTAATATTTAATTTGCATTATTCAAACGAACTGCCTTCCTAATTAAGACACAAAACAGCATTGCGAAATTGTTGTTGTTGTTTGCCTATCTCTTCTGTACACAACTCGACTCGACGCTACAAATGCAAATCCAAATGTCACATACTGCAAAATAATAAATCACACAAGTTAATCCTTCACTAAGTCCATTTACCCCCACACCGTCATTCAATTTACCCAAGACATTTCTAATATAGAACTCCTCCAAGTCAACAACAAACAGGCGCGTATGTGCTAACAACAACAACATGAGTTTTCCCACAGACAAAAAAGCAACAAAGAAAATTTCATGGAATTTTCGTATTTAATTTTTATTTATTTATTTGTATGTTTTTTCAACGCACCTACAAATGTGTCGCTTCAGTTTGCATAGCGCCATCTAGTGATAGTCTTAAGAATTTTTTGTATTTTTGTTTTTATTTTATTTTAATGTTTTAGCATACCATTTAAGGCGACACTTTGTCGTGTCTATCGTCGCCTGTTTTTTTTTCGCAACATCAATTGCTCCGTTTGCTTTACAGCGTTGCTAATTCTAAATTCAAAATCTATTTTTTCCAAAGAATTATTTGGTTTTTTTTCTAGACTTTGACTGTTGCTTTTGGTGTCGTCTGTCTTCTATGATGTTACCTTTAAAAGGAACACATTTGAAATTATATGTTGTGTGATTTAACAGATCTTGATGGACTTTTTTAGATAAATTTTTATACACTAGAGATCGCCATTAAATCCTATCCGTTTTCACCAAAGTTGTTTTTGCATTTTCTCTTAATATTTATCATCTATTTGCTTTGACATTTATAGAATTTTTATTGAATGCGATAAAGCAAACGATTTTTTAAAGAATAAATTTTTATCTCATGCTATTTTTGTCTCATGAAATTTTTATAGCATGT
Organism: Calliopum simillimum; assembly: GCA_951812925.1. NCBI lineage: Eukaryota > Metazoa > Arthropoda > Insecta > Diptera > Lauxaniidae > Calliopum > Calliopum simillimum. The sequence continues at coordinate 27,689,960 of OX638368.1, forward strand.
GAGTTTTTGTCTGAATTGATTGCAAATTTTTTTTGCAAAATTGAAAATTTCTATGAAAATTCTTCAATCAATCTTTACATCATGCGATTTTTGTGTCATGCGATCTTTATGTCATGGGATTTTTATGTCATGCGATTTTTATGTCATGCGATTTTTATAGCATGTGATTCAGAGAATGTTGATGATGATGATGTTGATCCACAGCAAAAATCTTTTTTGCTATATTGAAAAGACTGATCAAAACGAAAAACGTTCACACATTACAATCCTTTGAACTTCGCAAAATTCCACACTGTGCACCGTGCATTGTGTGCGTTCGTTTGCTTTAAGGATTTGCATATGCAAAATAATTTTGCATTAAATGCACGCAATTTGCGAAACTCATTCTTGCTGTTGCTGGCAGTGGTTGTCATGCTTATAAATATCAATTGCCCACTTTTAGGCGAATTAAATGTTTGCTTTGGTTTAAGCACTAAATTTTTTGTTTTTCTTTGTCATGCTGCATTTTTTCTTGCAAATTTGCTGTTGACTTCTGCGAATTTTTTCTTTTCTTCTTGCGTATCTCTGTGTCATTACTGCAATCCTTTAATTTCAATGATTTTTATTTTACACGCACGTCTGAAATGCTAAAAATTAGCATAACAACAACGACGACAACAATAACAACAACAACAACGATGATAACAACAACACCAAAGCGACAATATCTTGAGGTATGCGAAATATATTTGTGCCCCTAAGAAGCCCAATCAGATGGGAATTTGAAGAAGAGTGAAGAGTGAAAAGACGTTTACAAAAAAATATTGATAAAAATTTAAAGAATTTTGAGGGGTTTGTTAGGAAAAAGTTTAAAAAATATTTCAAAAATAAGTATGTAAAAAGTTAAATTTGTTAAGACACGTAAAGATTCATCAGAAATAAAATTAAACAGAATCTGCAATTGGTACAAAATTTATACATCAAGTTTTGATAACAGTTAGAGCCACATTTTAAAGTGGACAAATAAATTGGTATTTGTTATTACCACTGAAATTGCTTGCCAACAAAATTTTACTAAATCATAGATTTCTTAAAGATCCCGTCTGAAATATTTCTGCAAAATATTCAAGTCAATTTGTCGCTAAGAAATACTAGAACTTTTAATTCAAACTTTTTTCTCTGGCTGTGTGATATTATAAGAATTAGGAGCCTGCTTAAGATATCTTTAAATATAGTGCACCTTTCTGTACTCACAATTTTTGCACTGAACTGAAGTATTTGATCCAATAGATTTAACTCTTCACTGTACACTTTTGTAATTTTGACACTGAAGTACACTGTATTGCTTTATCAGTGTAGAAAAAAATCCTGATTCTAACGAGTACTTCAGTGTACCCAAGATTATCGCAACTTTTATAGACTTCTGCGAGAAAGAAAGAGAGAGAGAGCGGTAACAAAAAATAGACAAAAAAGAGAGCAAAAAAATGACTTTTGTCACTAAAGTGGCTGTATACTATAACTAGAGTATATTCACTGAAGTGAACTGAAGCAAATCAAACAAGACAGGTCTGTGCAATAATTGGAATTTCTTCATTCATGTCCAAGTACTGTCAAAACACCGACTCGAAGCATTTGATAAATGAAATGCGGCTGTAAGACATAACGTATTTTGAAACAAAATGCCTTTCAACTCAAGTGAGACGTATTGAGCAGACTCATAATAAGAATTAACAAGGGTTATGATTTGATTCAGTTCAATTCTGGCCAGCTTAGGTCCAATCAGATCATTAATTAGCTTTCGTCCTATAGCTCAACTGGCCAAGCGAAGTTTTAGCAAGAATATTGAAATTCAATTGAATGTGCCCTTAAGTTAGAGAATGGCTAGGTTAATGCTCATTCCAGTGGTAGAGGCCAAGCCTTAAAGCAGCTAGCTCTTAGTGTCTTCTTAGAGAAATTGTTTGATGGAAGCCGAGACCTTAGTATCACTACTCTATTCTTGTTCTGGCCATCAAACTTTCAAGTATTCCAACAAACAAGGTCTGCTTCATATTTTATTGATTTCTTTTGAGGTTTCCCAAGTGTCCTCAGTGAGAGTATAGCATTTTTAATTTAAATCACCATATAATCTGTTGAGCTGATAGCGGGATTTTCATATGGTCAATCTTAAATTACCTTAATTTTTTACTTTTTTTTCTCTTTATTGGCTTTAGTCTTTAATGTGAAGATTTTTACTACTTACTATCCAAGCCTGTAGGTCATAAAAAGTGATAGTTTTACAACACTTATTAACAACAAAATCGAAACTTATAGAAGATTCCAAAAAAAAAAAAAAACAACCTAAAAAACGAACTGGTGCGTTCATGATCTCAGACCACGAAAATGCAGGCAAAGGTTCGACAGAATCGTAGAACCTAGATATATACTTCGCTCGATCTAATGAAAATACTAATTTCTTTGCATTACCAACAAGAAAGCATTAAAAACTCGCAAATATCCAGGACTGGATTCTTGTGTGAAGAAAAGATATACAATTTCTACTGAGCTTATAGGAGAAAAACTCTATACTTCTTAGTCTAGGACTTAAAGCTCGAAAAAATATGTACCATTTATATTGAAATGAAGTGAAAAAAATAAAAATAAAGTTACAAAATATTAATTTGTTTTAACAAAATCACTACGATCTCATCAAACAGCCATATCTCTTAAATATACCCTGCAGGGAAACGGACCAGTTCAAGTGAAGTACATTAATTAGTCCTCTACCTACCAGTACTAGTCCGACTTCAATCCCTTTTGCATACAAGCAACTGTTCTTTTTTGAGTGTTGATGTCCAACGAAATTTGAATTGTCCCCTTCTGCATTACGTTTACACCAGTCCGGGACTAGTTGTGGTGTGAAGTAGTATTTTAACAACTAGTCTTCAACCAGTGGTAATAGTACAATAATTTTTGTTCAATTGAGTTTATATCTGTTTTCTTAAAATAAATTAAATTAAGTTAAATTACATTCATAACAAAATTAGCAAAAATGAATTCATTCATTTAATTTTTTTCCACAATTTATTTTGACACACAATTTAAGTGACACAAAATACAAATTATGTCAAAAGAAAAAACGAATATTGGACTTATTTTGTTTTCGTTACGATTCAAATTTATTTACCCCTACAAACTACAAGCTACAAACTGACGTCAAACTGGCTACCACTGCATCCCTTTTTCACTAGTTGCAGGCTAGTATTAACCATGAACTAGTATTTTTTTTATACTGTCTCGTATTTTTATTGCAGGGTATTTACACAGAAGGAACAATTATTTTTCTCTCAATGTATACAAAACAAATCAAATTATACAATGAAAAGAACAAAAAGTTAAAAATCAAACAAACGAAATGCAAAACAAAAACAACTTTACGGAGTTTAACCTAATTTGGGGAAAATTCATGGAAATTCGTGGGTTTTTATTAGGGTTGTGCTGTGCTGTGGAAATATCAGTGGAAAAAGTTGACAACCGCAGTACAACACACACATTGCTACTCTTGTCAATTTTTGTTTTTCGGGTACATTTTCGTTTTTGGAAATGTCAACAAAAAAAAGTTGGTTGTATTTTTTTTCGTGTTCTTAACTTTTTGTTTGAGTTACTGTTTAATGAGTTAAAAAATTGTAATGACAACAAAACATTACATTAAATTACAATGCACAGTTACACAGAGACAAACAGAATGTGGGGAGATGCATATGTATGTACGTATGCTTGTATTTGTTTTATATGACAAACATATGTATGTATGTTTGTTAGTTGTTGCCATGTTATTGAAATTGTTTATTTATTTTGGTTTTTTTTTACGAGTTTTAATTAAAGTTCTTGTTAAATTTTGTAACATTTTGTAAATTTTTGTTTATTTTTGGTTGATATATTTTGTGATGCCATTGAAAATTGTAATTGAAATTATTTTATTATGTTTTTTTCAATATGGGTTAGTTTGATTTAATCAAATTCGGAAGTGACCCATAGAAATTTTATTGAACTTAGCACTTTAGTTGACTTTATAATTTTTTTTTTTTTGATTTTGTCATAAATTTTGTAATGAAATGAATGATGTGTGGGAACTGTTCGGCGGCTTATCTCAGAAAGCTGGTAGTTTTAAAGTTTTTTGTTTGAAATATGGAACACTAACCTAAGACAAAATATTTTGTATTTTTTTAATCTGTTGAACTTGAAGATTTTTCTGTATTTTGAAGTGACTGAAATCTGAGTAGTAGGTCTTTTCTACATAAAAAAATTTTTCATAACAAAATTACCCAAAACCTAGATATTGCTCCTATAGAAGCTATCGTAATGTAATTTTATGCGTAGCGACAATTCCATGCCAAGCATACAAATGAAAGAATTTTAAGAATTTTTTGGGGATTTTATGGGATTGATGGAAAAGCCCTGTCTTTTACTTGGAAATTACTTAACCGTTTTTCAGGCTATAGGCGCAAAGTAAGTTTTTAAATTTTGAAAGTCTAATTTGTTTTCTTTTCATTAAAAATATTTTGGATGATCTAAAAAGTAGGTCATGAAGCGGATTTTTTAAACTTAGTACTAAAAAAGTACTAAGAAGTACAAAAATAGAACTAGAAATGTACTAAAAATAGTACTAAAAAGTACTAAAAGTAGCTCTAAAAAGTACTAAAAATAGTACAAAAAGTACTAAAAATAGTACAAAAAGTACTAAAAATGTACTTAAAATAGTACTAAAAATGTACTAAAAATAGTACTAAAAAAGTACTAAAGAATAGTATTTTTTCTCATCAGCTAAAACACACTTTGCACTTTGAACCTCTGATTCATTACCTTTTCTAAATAGGTCAGAGCATTCAAATCAGTACAGAAAAGTCCAAGTTATGGACAATTTTGTGAAGCAGTATTGGATGATTTGGGTATTTTTACCAACCCCACAAAAACCTCAAAAAAGTTACAGAAATAAATTTCTTTTTGTATGCTAAATCACGTGACTTACGTCGAGAGCTAAGTAACGAAACAGCCGTAAGTCACCTTATGAATCGGCGAATTCGTTGAAATTTTGTTCGTGGTTCCGTTTAAGGCCAAAACCAAAAAAATAAAAAAAAAACAAAATTTCGGAATTTTAAATTTCACCATAATCCGAAAGGGTTATATTACGTTTCCACCGGAGATTCATAAGGAGATTTATGGTTGTTTTGTGATTAAGCTTTTAATCTTGTCCAAAATCAAGTGATTTACCAAACAAAAATAAACTTCTGATGAGATTTATTTTAAATCAGCGTATAAATCTCAACAGGTTTACCAATTTTGGGTATTTTCGTTCAAGTAGCACGCCTTAATTTTGATAGTGGGCATTAAATGTCAATAAAAAATAAGCAAATAGAAGATATATATTAAAAAGAAAAGGAAAAACAACTTTTATTTCTTCGTTTATGACATTTACTGTCAAAAATAAATCCCTTTCAGGCAGTGGAAACGATTAGATTTATAAATCTCATCACAGCTAAATCTTCAGTGAAAACGTAGTATTAAGTCAAATCGCGTCCCGCTAGGCATGGCATTGCTGATAGATTGATAGGTACTCTGTCAAGCAAATTTCTTACAGAAGGTCGGGGGATCGAACTATATCTCTAGCATCTATTGTTATTAAAATTGGTAGATTCAACACTTAAACAAATATATCTTCCCACATAAAGTAGCTATACTCAAGAAGAAAAGAAGCTATTCAAAAAGCCTTCTGAAGCGCTTCTTCCGTCGAACTATTGTTTCTTTTTAACATTGCATGTCCTAGCAAATAGAAAAGTCAAGTTAAAAAAATATAACAAAAAAATTATAATAAAAAAAAAAAATAAAAAAACCACCTGTGCTGGGGATCGAACCCGGGTCTTTGCCAAACTTGTGTAAAGTGAGTGTGAATACTGCAGCAAACATTTCTCTCTAAACCGAGTTTAATATTGTACTTAAATGATTACTGAAGCCTTACAAAAAATCATTGTGTAAGTAAGTACTTTAAAATATCAATGAGAACAAGCGCTTTTGAAAAGCTTGGTTCAGAAGCGCTTGAACATTTTCTCCTTGGTGTTGTAAAACTTTATACTCGGGTGAATATTGTGACTACCAATAACCCTTCCAAAAAGTTGGGGGAAGGGGGTAGCACAAATTAACCTTTTGCGCTTCAGAGTGATACCAAGATGAAAAAAATCTGTGATGTTCAAAAATCAATTTCCTTTGATATATTTATATATGACAGTAAATCGTAGTTAAACATTTTTGCCTCAAAGTTTATTGCATTTTGCGTTGCATTTTACAGAATTTTATATTTTTACCACGCTACTCATGACAAGTTGTATGATTTAAAGTTTTTAATTATACATGTCAGCGAAATTCTATGAATAAAAAAAAAAATTCTTGTTTCAATTTTAATTGAATGAGGCTGAATTGTGCAATATATAAAAAATGCAAACGTTTTACATTCAGAAAAAAAAGCAAGAAATATGATACTCTACTTTGTATACATAAATAACGAGACAGACAAAAATACAAAAAAAAAAAAAAAAAATAATGAATAAAAAATAATGAATAAACTACAAAAGTAACAAGAGATCCTCTCGATACAAGATGCAAGTATGTATAAATATTTAAAAATCGACCTTCAAGCGTATTAAAATAATACGAAAAAAATAAAGTATGATCCCACTGCAAAGGTTCAAGCGCGATGATATCATTGAAAATATAACAACAGCAACAACAACAATAGCAACAACAGCAACAGCAACAACAACAACAGCAACAACGAGGCGTTCGTTATTCCCGGAATGTAAAAAACAAAAGGAGTATGTACCTCAACAAACAAAACAACACAGAAAAAGAAGAAGGCAACACTTTCAGTCAGTTCATAAAGAGACAGCACTGTTTTTATGAGGGTAACTCTATGTGGATATAAAAATCTGTTGGAAAAAAATTTAAATAAATCAGTGCTGCAAGTGATATACCATTTTTTTCCTTATTGCATGCATGGTATAAAAAAAATTAAAGCGCGCACTTTGCATGATCAGTGAAAAAATGTTTTTAACGCCATTGTAGTCGTTAACAAATTTTGCTTGTCTTGTTTCACAGATTTTTGTATGACAAGGATTTTTTTTTTAATATTTATTTATTTAAATTACATTTTTTTTTTGTGACAGTAAAAAATTGACCTCATTTCTCAAAATTGTAACGATGTATGGCAAAAATTCTTTAAATTAACAGTCTTGTATTTTTCGTAAATGGCTTAAAACAAGTGGTTTCATATGGTTTTACATATTTTGGGTAAAAAAATTATCTTAAAGTTTTGTTGCTGTTGTAGTGTTTCATGTATTGATAAAGTATTTTCAAAGCTAAGACACTCTTAACAATTTTTTTTTTTGTATTATTTGACAGTTTCTCGATATATAAAAAAAAGTCTTCTGTAAAACGCTAGGGCGCCCACCCAAGTCGGAAATTCAGTTTTAACACCCTAATTCCTCCGCGGTACATTTTAAACAACCCCCCCCTCAGGTGCAATTTTTTGTTAGTCTAGGCCGCCTCTATTACCTTACAGAAGTTTCGTAATCTTATGCGATACACCCTGTACATGCAATGTCTTTGAAATGGAATATTCTGAATATATAATTTTCTTATATTTGCTGTTGTAGTGCTTTACGTATTCATGGTAATATAACTTGTGGTATTTAGTGGTTAGATATAATATTCGACCGACATTTTTTTTCGATTTTACAATACTATTATGAAGTTACAAGTGGTTTTGAGGCATTTTGAACGAAAAATAATTTAAAACTAGTTCTTTTATAAGAATTTTATGAGCTTGCAAAGTTTGTATTTTCAACGAAAAATAACTATTGTAGAGTTTCTTGTGTTGACTATTTTTTTTTTTTTTTTAAAAAGTATGATTTGCTTGCTGTTGTAAAGTTTAACATAGTTTCACAGCGTTCTCAAAGAAAATTTACTTTTCATGAAATTACATATTTTAGCAGTAGAAAGCATTACAAAATATTTTTGTTCATGTTTGCTTTTGCAGAGGCTCTTGTATAAGAGTGGTTCAAAATAGTATAAAAAAATTAGAGGTAGCCAAAATTCCGGTGCTCTGGCCTCAAAACATTTCTTGAGCCAATGAGGTTCTCGAACCAAAATTTCGCTCAAATCGGATCATGGAAAAAAGCTCGGATTTTGCTGAAATTGAACATATGATTTCTTTTCAGGGCGAAACCAAAAAAAATGGCAAACATTTTTTTTTCATTAATTTTTTCTGTAGATTTGCGGGGAGTGGAAAAATTCTTAAAAACGCCAAATAATGAAAATTACTGCTATATAAAACTGTTCATAACTTGTATATATCTTAACCGATTTTCATGTTCTGAACATTTTTGGAAATGTATTGATTCAAGCTATAAACAAAAAAGAAAGGAGACATTTTTTTATCATATGAACAGCGAAAACATGATGTCATCGGCGATTTGCATATATACCCCCAGTACTTACTTAAATTCACTTTTTTTCTTTATAGTACAGTCAATCTGGCATCAAAAAGGGTCTGAAAGTCCGAACGTTGACCCCCGCTCTGATTTTTTTGTCAGTAGTTAGTGGTCTATTAGAAAAGCTTAAATTCAAAATGTCGAGTCCCCCCATCCCCCCGTTTTTGAGAAACTCAAAAAAGTTTTTGATTTGATTTTGTGGGTATACCGTAGGCCGCACAGAAAATTTTATTGAACAAAAAATAAATACAATTAAATTGTCTATAACTTTAGTCATTATTAACATAGCTCTAAAACTTGCTGTAACAAAGTTAGAGGGCGCTAAATTCGACAAATGCATTTTTTTTGCACTTTTTTGCATTTTTGAGGGTCAAAAAATTTTTTTTTACCATCGCAAATTTTTCCACAGTAAAGAGCATAAATAAACCTACAAAATTTGTGCGCACTTTTTTTTTCTACCATGCACCGTTTAGGAGATACATTGCATTTCAACCCCTTTGTTGACATTGGCGCGTTTCTGTGTCTAAGTTTTTCGTGCCCAGCGCTGCATTGACGTGTATCTACGTCAACTGCTTTTTACCTATGTAACAAGACAAGACATGTTAAGACTTCTTTGGGCCAGTAGGCTCGATGATATAACGTTTGCAACATAGTGATGCAGCCCCGTGAAAGGCAAAACGCTTTTTACTCAAGAGGGAGGCTTCTTACGAAAAAAGTGCACATGGCATAAAATGCTTAGAACCATCCAAGGAACAAGTGAGAATTGTTTTTTTTTTTTAATTTTTTTTAGCAAAAAATTTTTTTTTAACGTCATTTTTAATAAATTTAAAAAAAAAAAAAAAAACAATTCACACTTGTTCCTTGGATGATTCTAAGCATTTTATGCCATGTGCACTTTTTTCGTAAGAAGCCTTCCTCTTGAGTAAAAAAGCGTTTTGCCTTTCACGGGGCTGCATCACTATGTTTCAAACGTTATATCATCGAGCCTACTGGCCCAAAGAAGTCTTAACATGTCTTGTCTTGTTACATAGGTAAAAAGCAGTTGACGTAGAAACACGTCAATGCCGCGCTGGGCACGAAAAACTTAGACAGAAACGCGCCAATGCCAACAAAGGGGTTGAAATGCAATGTATCTCCTAAACGGTGCATGGTAGAAAAAAAAAGTCCGCATAAATTTTGTAGGTTTATTTATGTTACTTACTGTGAAAAAACTTGCGATGGTAAAAAAAAATTTTTTGACCCTCAAGAATGCAAAAAAGTGCAAAAAAAAATGCATTTGTCGAATTTGGCGCCCTCTAACTTTGTTACAGCAAGTTTTAGAGCTATGTTAATAATGACTATAGTTATAGACAATTTAATTGTCTTCATTTTTTGTTCAATAAAATTTTCTGTGCGGCCTACGGCTTAGCCACAAAATCAAATCAAATCTTTTTTGAGTTTCTCAAAAACGGGGGGGTGGGAGGACTCGACATTTTGAATTTAAGCTTTTCTAATAGACCACTAACTACTGACAAAAAATCAGAGCGGGGGTCAACGTTCGAACTTTAAAATGCCAGATTGACTGTACTATTAGATAAACTGCTATTTTATTTAACTTTAAAAAAATCATATTTGCACCATTATACTAAATCCAAATCAAACTGCCACTTGAATTAAATGGCAGCGTTTAAGTTGACAGCTTTGCTCGTAAACACAAAACGTCGTAAGCGTTGTAAATATTTGTATACTGTGTAGTTCATTGATCGCTTAAGCAGCAATAGCAACAAAAGCCGTCACCGCCGCCGCATATGACTACAGATATTATGATTAACACTTTAACTGCATGCATGTGCATTGAGATACTTATTTTTTTCTCTTTATCACACAATTGACATCCTGTAGATATGCGAGATACTGTTGCTGCAGCGTAAAAATCTTGAGAGTTTGGTGCGCTACACAAAATGCGCGCATGATTCATATTGCATGTAAGGACGGCGAGTCGTAATCAGACCGTTAGATTTTGTTTTTTATTTTATTTTGGCGCATTAAAATTGTGTTTAATCTACTGGGTCTTTTTTTTGCTGATATCTATAAAATTTTATGATTTTTTTATTCAGTTTTAATACAATAGTTATAAGACTTATTTCTTTTAAATTTCGTATCTTTTCTTAGATTGAATTCAAAGGCCTCATTGCATAACTTAGCACTGCAGAAAAATTTAACGAAATTGATATATTGTATATATCAAACCAAATGATCTGAATTTGGACACAACAACCTAGCTCGAATTGGCAACTTTTCAAGTTCAAGAGAGCTTAGAAGCTACTCACTACTTTTCATAAATTTGGCTAAATTTCATTGATACAGCTTTAAATCTCCGTAATCTGTTAGCTGTCCAAATATGTTTTTTGTTTTGTTTGGCAATACTTTACCGCAGATATGGGATATTAATTTGAATATATCATAAGAATCATTTAAATAGAATATTTGTTGGTCAACACTATAAAAAAATGTTGCAAAGCCAATGATAAATCGAGCATTTTCGGCAAAATAAATAAATAAAAAATTTTTTAAAAATTAAATTTTGAGTTCGAATATTTTCAATAACACAGTGCAACACAAAAAATGCCCCTGGAGTCTCATACAGTTTTTCTGATAAGTTATAAAAAATAAAAATACACGTATTTCACCGAATATGTGTATCAGTGATTTTTTCCATTTTATGGCTCCTCAAAGCTTAAAATTCGCGTTTTATATGAAATTTTGAGATTTTATGAAAAAACCACCTGATTATGAAATGTTGCTCGTGTCCTTACCTTTAATTTAAGATATAGCACTTGAGATTCCGCATGGTAGTTTTTGTTTTATAAGCAAAACTGTAAAAATTTTGCTAATTTTTTTTTTTTTTATTTTCCGAAATATATGAAAAAAAAAAAATACATTGAAAATGGTTTTGCTTATAAAACAAAAACTACCATGCGGATTCTCAAGTGCTATATCTTATATTAAAGGTAAGGACATGAACACCATTTCATAATAAGATGGTTTTTTCATAAAATCTCAAAATTTCATGTAAAACGCGAATTTTAAGCTTTGAGGAGCCATAAAATGGAAAAAAACACTGATACACATATTCGGTGAAATACGTGTATTTTTATTTTTCATAACCTATCAGAAAAACTTTATGAGACCCCAGGGGCAAAAATTTTTTTCCATTTTGTAGCACTGTGTAATATAAAAAAAGACTACTACTTTTACCCTGTAGGACCGACGAAGGCAATTATCTCAAAAGTCCCATCTTTGGTTTAGTTATTTTGTAAGTAGACAAAAACGAACTACACCTTATGCTTGAATAAATTCACTTAAATTATCAATTGTAACAAAAATGGTCCAATTGTCATGCAAAGTCGTCCAACTGGGTATCAATTGTGTCAGTAAAATTATAACGTTACTGACTACATACTCTTTGGTAGTTCGTCAATTGTGGAGAACAGCAAACGATAGTGTATCGGTTTAATGACTTGCGCTGTATGGAGAGGCCCAGGTTCAAAACCTCCACTCGATTATTTTGAATTCCAATTTTTAAATTTCTATTAATTTGTATTCAATTTGTTTGAAGGAGTCTTCGGAGCAGAAAGTGAAGCCTATGTCCAATCGAGGTACAAAATAATAAAAAATTAATAGAAAAATTTTCATCCTCACTGAGACTCGAACCCAGAATAGATTGACATTTTTGTGTAAAATTTAAATTTCAAATTAAATTGGTTAAAATTCATAAATAAAATCCAAAAAAAAAAAAATTTACATTTTTCTGGTCCGAATGCCTAAGGGGACAATTGACCTTTTTCTAGTCCGATTGTAATTCATAAGAAGAAACTTGGTTACGCCCAATGACAAACAATGTAAAACGTAAATGGAACTTTATATGTGATGGGACCAGAATTTTGACTAGTCGGTTTCCCCCAAGAAGTAGCTTGCAAACTAGTTTTGGAATAGTCTCTGGTCCTACAGGGAAGCTAAATTTTTAAAAATTTATAAATATAATAAAATAAAAATTTAGCTTTTTCTGGTCCGAAAGTAATGCATAAGGAGACAATTGACCTTTTTTTGGTCCGATTTTAATGCGTAACGAGACAAAGAATATAAAACGTTAATAAAATTTTGTATGTGATGGCTTCAGAATTTAGATTAGTTGGTGGCCTCCAAGGTGTAGCTTACAAACAAGTGTTGAATCAACCCGTAGCACAGTGGTCCGAAAGGCTAATCTAGATGGAATAAAGTCATAACTCCTGTTTGGAAGCAGCTAGAAGCCTGAAATTTTCAGCGCTGAAATATATTATAGAAAGGGTACTTCACAATAAAAATGGGCGGTATACGTCAAGTGAGCGTGGCGCAAATTCTATATGGTAGTAGGTAGAGACCCGAGTTTTAAGGGTCTTACTTTATTATGGAAACAGTACTTTACACCAAAATGAACGGTGTGCGTCAAGTGGGCGTGGCACATGCGTTCTTTGTTTTTTCACAGATTTGAAGTTTAGTGCAAAAAAAAATTCAAAAATTCAAAAATTATTTTTCATTTACTTAATCATCAGTATAACAATGCATCAGATGGTTAACGGAAACAATTACAACCTATCTGAATAACTTTCAAACATCTTCTTTCCTAGTTTCTTGTTAAATTACACATTATAAAGCTTTTTCCGTGTAAAAGGTGTGTAACCTAAAAATGAAATAAAAATTGAAGGGGCACTTATGGGCAGCTAATTTTTTCTTCATTATTTACATGACAATTCATAGATAAAAGAAATATAAACAGTTTTGCAATATCGATCCATATGGGTAGTTAAAAGTTTAACTAAACTTTGGGCTACACGAAAAAGTAGTACAAAAACATTACACTTTTTACATTAATTTTTTCCCCACAAAAAATATTTTAATTGAACAGATATTTACAGTAAAATTAATTCATACCTGGCGTAGTTTAGGAAAAAAACAATTATTTAAAAAAGTTTTCTAGTTCACTCACACTAACTATTCAAAGATACTGCTAAAAATAGACTGTGGTCTTATAATAACTGCATCAATGCAAATGCTCATGTTTCGATCAACATAGCAAAAAAAATAATGCGTAAATGTAAACAAACAATATACCGTTATGAACCGTGGTCAATTCTCAATCAACTAATAAAAAAATTTCATGCTTTTGAAAAACTAGAAAATTGACTTTATTCCATCTAGATTGACCTTTCGGACCACTGTGCGTAGTCCTGCAAGGTATGCAAAAGTTTTTGCAAGAACACAATCGAGCAAATTTTGCTAATAAATGGTATTCCGATTAATTCATTAGTACAATGTGTTAAAATGACTTTTCTCATATTGAAACAATATACTTAGACTATTGAATTAAGAGTAGAATTAATTATTAACATAAATATTTTCTATTCACACAACTCTTTTCAGATTAGAGATGGCATTCCCATTAATTTAATAGTACAAAGTGTTAAATTGACGTTGCTACGATTAAATCAATATTTTAAGACGATACATAAAATTAATAATATAACTATTTTTTAACTATTATTTTAATAGTATGAGGCCCAATGTCTAAATTTAATAGTAAAATTGATCTAATTTCCATTATTAGTTTTTTCCTGATTATAAGCCCACTGTTAAGTCCAACACATTCGATGCTTAAGAGCACATTATTTGGCAGAAACGTACGGTCCAGTTGTAGAATAATCTACCCACTTCGACGTATTTTGACGTTTTTCTTTAAAAAATTAATTGTGAATAATTGACAAAAAATAATAAACTTTTAAATTCACGGACGAATAAAGAAAGATAACCAATTTTTGACACAGTAGCATTTCAATCACTTTTAAGACTGTATGCGCGCTGAAAGTCTCTTTGGTAGTGATGAGCAAACCAAGACCAAGGCCATAGCAGCCTTTGTTATGGTCTTGATCATGGACATTAAGCCATGACATGACCAAGAGCAAGACTGCTATGAAAAATTACCAAAACCAAGACAAATTGTGCTCATCACTACTCTTTGGGTTTTTTTCTACGCAAAAATGTATGTTTCCTTAGTAGTAAAACCTGATATTTCAGTAAATTTTTATTCCTTCAATTAATCTGTTAAATATATCTAGAAATAGAATATCCTCTCCAGCTGGATAGTATATTTTTCACTTGGTTGTTTCTAATTTCCTATCAAATATCTTTGTTTTCATTAGTTTTTATATCAATGAAAATAACACAGTGGAAGTTTTTTGCTTATTCTTGCAATATTTTTACAGAGCACATTTTACATTTTAAATTTTGATTCATATTTATTTTTTATAACTTTAATTTATTACTTGTATTGCACTTTATGTTTAAGATTATATTGAAATTCTTTATTTTTTAATATTGAGATATATTTAAACTTTTACATTCAGTTACTATCTTTGCATTCTTATAGATACTTTTGTATCTTTTGCTTGGAATATGGCAAAGAACAGCAGTTTTCGTATTTTTTTTAATTTTTCGTTACAATTTTGTTCAACTCGACGCGATCAATACGATTGTATCATTCCGTTACGATGTCTCAGACAGATTCTCATACAACCAACACGCGCGACTTCATTTCGTAGACTGACTGAACGAATTGACCGCCGGCTGAGTTGTCTTGCATTCATTACATGCAAACAAAGTGGCATGCGAGCGAGCGAGCGGCATCAGACTCAACTGAACAGCCCCAATGCAGAACTTGTTGGATTTTTGAGTTTCTTTTCTGATGCGTGAAGTTGGCTTTTTTGTGTGGCTACGCTACTGATTTGTTTATGTTTCTTTTTTGTTTGTGTTTTTTGTGTTCTTTGTTTATTTTTTACGCTGTTTTTTTGTTTTGATGTTTTTGTTTTGTTTTCGATTTTCTTATGTGTTTCTGAGTTGTTATACAAGAGCGGTTTGAGATACAATGCATACCATAACTCTTTGCTTTGTTTGAGTTTTGTTCTTGAGTAAATTGAGTGGAATTGCTGGGAATGGAGTGAAGTTGCTGTACTTTGAAATTGTTCAAATAAATGTTGCAACTTTCGTTACAATGGCTATCATGTTACAAATTAACTCAGAGATAATCACGCCTACAATCCAACACATTTCGCACCATAAGCGACAACTTTCAGGAAACCACTCTGTTAAGTGAAAACCTGAGCTTAGCTCAGCAGTCACTAAAATCACCTAATAGATGGCGATGCTGCCTACGCGTCTAGCAAAGTAGCTGCATCATTGTGCTGCTGCAGGCAACACTTGCTTGAGTGACAACAGCAGCAGACAGCAGATAATGGAAAAAGCAGCTTGAAAATCTTCACCAAAGTAAAAGGAACAAAGAAAAATCAAAGGGAAAATACTGATAATGATGGCAAAAGTTTAATAAAAAAAAATTCTAAACATAAAAATAATAAAACTATTAACAACGACAGTTATAAATGCTGGTTACGTGATGATAAAATTTGCAATGCTGTTTGTTTGGCTGGGTCTGTGCAGTTGCTACACGTCAAAATATCTATTTTTAGCCATTATGGCAAATCAAGTCTTCAACTGCATCTCTTGCTGCTGCTGCTGATGCCAAGATGACACTCAAAAGAATGTAGATAGTTACGTTTTGTTTTGGTCAGAAATTCCAGTTTTGCAGTTACCTGCTTTTGTGCCTGTCGGCCAGTTCTTATGCCAGTTATGATTGGGTCAAAGTTCGTTGCGATTTGATTGTTTTGGCAATAGGCAAACGCGTTGGTGGTATTTTGGGATTATTTTTCATGCATTAGAATGAGAATGTTTTTTGTCTTAAGGCAAAAATTGTTCATGCACGTTAGCTTGCAATACTTAAGAAAATTCTAGTGTGACCATAAATAAGGGAATGCACTCTTTGCTGCATTAAATGCATTTATGCATTTCATTTACGGTTTTATTTTAAATTATTTTGAAAAATTCTTTCTAATTGCAAACTGTTTAAGTCATTCTGCAAAACATTTTAGGTAATGGTTTGTATATTGACTATTCTATAATTTTTTGTTTTAGCTAGTGTTGCCGTATTGTATTTTTTATACATATTTCATATAACAAGGGTTTTTTATTTGAAAAATGAAACATATTATGCAGGCAGGAAATAAAATAAAATAGGTACTGTAAATGTAAATGTAGGTACTACAAATTTTTAAAAATTTATTAATTTTTTTAAACATCTTACACCCGTTTTTAATGATATAACAAATTATGACAATTCGGCAATTGTATAAATCTTTTTTGGACATAAGTTACAAATTTTGTTCCCCGGGTAAAAAAAGTTCCATTATGGTTTAAATAGGCACCATGCAAATAATTTTTTTAGGAATGGAAAGCTTTTTAGCTTTGAAACTTAATTTGTTCAACGTTGTATAGGGCTTTGGGCCGCTTAATATGAATCTGTTAATTATTTTTCCGTAAGTTCTGTAGTTTTTGAGGAACATATTGATGATTAATTATTAATTTACAGAAAATTAATTGCAGATTCGGATTTAGTGGCTCAGAATTCATATAAAACGTTGAAAAATTGTATTTTTAAACTGAAAATTTTTTCCCCTTTGAAGGTGCATTTTTCAATTTTTAAAATGATTTCTGATCCATCAAATGTTATCAGCACCATAGCCAAACCTTTTCTGTCTGGGAATGAAACCCTGAGCAACTTTAACTTTTGGGTCAGTCTATGGAATACGGTACAATTTTAAAAACAAGAAACACAAGAAATATTGTAATTAATATTATGTAAAGTGCCGTTTTGGATGTAAGTGTACAATTTTGTTAAATCGAAAAAGATATCTTTTGTATACGAACACGATATTCTTCATAGAGTTTCATAACGTATGTTTTTGTATGCTTAGTCGAATAAGGACCCTTTTTCAGGGAAAATGGACGAAGCAGTATTATGTCAAGCCTTGAAATATTGAATACGTAGTATAATAGCTAGGCCGGGTTTCTAGCGAATTTTTTGATCTCTAAATACCTAGGGCTATATTTTGTACACTTGAAAAACTATGGTTATTTATTAGATGCGTTGCTATCTATTAGGCCTTAGTAGCTTATCTGATAGACAAATCTTTAATAATATCATGTTCATTAAAGATATCGTTGGTTAAGAGGTAAGTAACATTTTTTTATTTCAGACAAAGCTTTAACTTACTACAAAAAAGCGTCTGAAAAATACCAAAATTTCGTAAGTTGACAAAATTGTAGCTTGTGTAAAAATATAAACATTTATCAATAATTGGGTGCAATTTTTATTGCGAAAAGTGTAATCAGAACATAAAAAAAACGAGTTTTTGCACTTAGTGATTTTTACAAACAATAAAAACAAAAAATCATTATAAATTTAAAAAATATTTCCAAAAAATCAAAATAATTTGAGGACTTACCTACCTCCCATTCAATAAAATCATTTGAAACACTATATTTACAGCAACTAATACACGTATCAATGCCAGAATCAGTAGTTGTGAGTTCTAAGTAAAAACTTAGTGTCCTCGGACAACAAGGCGTGGTACCCTCCATACAAGAAAATTTCTCTAGTTCAAATAATTCAAACGTTATTTGAAATAATGCAATCATAATTCGTACAGACATTACAAATAGTTGAAGCATGTTGAACGCAAAAACAAGATGAATTCGGACAAGAGGGCATGGCACTTACCATCCAAGCCTAGTATTGAAAATGCTGCGGTTGAGGATATTTAATTTTTGGCCAGCGCAAGGATAACCCCTTTACTAACGCTTATAACGCTTTTACAAAACTTTAGCTTCAGACAATATTTTCTAATACATGTTTAATTTTCTTTGTAATGAACACAATTTTCAGTCAAAATATGCATCTTACGTATATTGCAGTGTTTTTATTTTTATAAGCGTTTGTATTATATAGGGTTTATTTGACCTGTAGCTATATAGAAATGTGCATGATGCTTTAGGAATTGTTTCCTATAACCTTGTTTTTCTTATAAGACTTTCTTATATCCGTTGTCAACTGTACAAAGAAAATAATTTTTTCTAGCGACTTAATGAATTTTAACTCTACAAAAATTAATTTTTTTTGTACTTAATGAATCTTGCTTCTGCGTAAAATAGTACAGATATGGAAAGTATCATTTTTGAGTTTTTCTAACGATAAAGCATAAAAACGACTTAAGGAATTTATTATGTGGCTACTCTCAAACATTAAATTAAGAAACTTGTAAAAGAAACTTGTTGTAAAGAATTATTTTTGTAATCTGTAAGACCAGTAGATGAAATAAATGAATTAACTAACCGCTTAATGTCACTTACTAAATTCATGACTAGTGGATATTATTACAAAAAAATGGAAGATTTTTATATTGAGCAAATTAATCTTCAAAATTTTACAAAAAAAAGTTTACTTCTACAAAATTTTTATAACTATTACATATATATAATATGTTGAACATTTTTGATAACTGGCAACACTGGTAAAACTTTTTAAAAAATGTATTTTTGATTTATCTTAATATTGTTCTAAGATGATTTCCTAAGTAAATATGTATTCTCAACATTTCGCTTAACTTTCATAAGCTGTCAACATTGCTGACTAAGAATTGGTTGTTGTCGCAGCTAGAAACATTGTGTGTAAACAAGAACCAAGTTAAAGAAAATTCTGTTGTGCTTTATTGCTAGCAATACATGCTGTGATGATAAGGGCAGCAAAAATATGTGATTTTTATGAAATAAAATAATTATCCAAAAACTGTGAATATTTTTATTAACTTTTTTAACAAATTTAATTGAATTAAAGTAAATTTAATTTTAATAAAAATATGAGCAAAATTTTCATATATTTGTTATTTCAGTTATCAATTTTTTATAAGTTTCGTTTTGTTTCTAGTGCTTCTATTTATTTTTTTTAGCAACAGTGAAAACAATTTGTCACTGGCATGATTTATTTTCATAACATTTTATAACTAAATGAAAATTTTTATAAATGAAAAAAAAAATATAAAAAAAACTCTTCATAACCACAACAATAACAAATTATTTAAATGTTGATTGAATGTAGAGAAGATAAAAAAGAAACATGCAATAAATAAAAGTCAAAAGAAAAAACGAACAAACTATGCAACACATGGGAAATCATTTTATTGTCATGGCTCCATGTTGGCTTTTTCCATTTTTTTCCCATTTCATATTCATATTTTGAAACTCCTAGACATTTGCATGCTAGATATATGAGATATATGTAATTGTGGGAATATGCAGTCAATTTTGTTTGTAACAAACAGGAAGTAGAGATGCCAACATAATTAAAACGTGATTCAGCTGTTGGCATAAAGGTATTAAATAAGTAATTAAACTAATTTTTGTTATACATATATAGTAAAGGACTATAAATTCTGCTTGGATCTTAGACTGTTCGCTACTGCGCTTGTTATCCTGAAATACACCGCCTATATAGTAGACTAGTTTTTGATATGACAGCCAGCCAGATTTTCTCTTAAAATCTTTATTGAACAATTTGAGTATGTTTGGTTTCAAAGAATTCAAATCGAAATATTAAGGTTTCTTTATGCTTATTCGTTAAAATTAATGTAAATATTTATTAATCATTCCAGACAGCATCAAGTCTTAATTGCATTGGCAACTCTGTTCATAAATACAGAAAAAAAATTATGAAAAATATTTTGTCACTGATGTGGAGTCAATTTTTTCGCCCTGTTTTATTGAGTTTTTTAATTCACTTGGGATTTAAAAATTTCAAAGGGATTTTATATTTTATGTTAAAACTTTTTAAAATAATTTCAGCTTTTTTTTATTAATTTATTGGCGTTTTTTCGTATATTTTTAATTTTTTAATTTTTAAATATTTTACTAACACTTTTAATATCACTCTTAGGGAATTGCACACTGCAAGAAGAGTACATGTATGTGTGTATGTTCCGTCAAATATGTAAATGCATTTGCGTAAAAGTTTAAAAAAATATTGGTTAATATTTAACATTTGTTAAATATAAATGCGGCTTTAACGAGAAATAAAGCGTTTTTTATTGTGCCAAACATGTCATGTATTTGCTTGGGAGTCTTATGCCCCAGACAGACGACAGCTTAAATCTACTTAGATTATAGACTTAATAATGCGAATCTTTTTATTGTATGACTTAAGGCATTATTTAAATACATATTTCATAAACATTGACTTAAAGAAAATTTCCATATTCAGGGGCCAAAAAAGTCTAGACCATCAAAAACAATATTAATAGTGATTTAAGCATCAGAACAGCTAATTAGAATTTTTTGGAACATATTAAACAACATATTAAATTAAAACACATTTAAAAAAACAAATAAATATCTCTCCAAAGATGATGAAATATTCTCCAGAAATCACTCAATAAAGCCCTTGTTTGAAATCTATAAGTCTCCGGGGATTATTCTGCGAAGCATATTATCAAGACATGATTTGAAATCTAAGTCCGGAAATTGTTCTAAGTAAGAAGCTTATTGTCAAGATATTATTTGGAACCTAAGTTCCCAGAAATCGCTCTAAGAAGTTTAATATTGAGACATTGTTGTCGAGCCCAGGTCTGCAGAAATTTTTTCTAAGAAGTTTATCCCCAAGATAATGTTTGGAGTCCATGTATGTATGTATGTATTCTCCTTAAACTCCTAGGAGGAACAAAGGGCCAATATGAGACGTTTCCATTTGTTGCAATCACTTGCGATGACTTTGATCTCATGCCACGAATTTCCCAGTTCTTGTATTTCCTTTTCCAACGACCTTTTCCGGTTGGCTTTGGGTCTACCAAGTCCTCTACTACCTTGTGGATTCCACTCAAGAGCGTGGCGACAAACTTTGCTGTGTGGTCTAGTGCAGTCCATAAGTCTCCAAAAATTGCTCTACGATGCTTTTCGTCAAAACATTGTTTGGAATACAAGAGTCTCCGGAAATTGCTCTACAACGATTATTGTCAATACATTGTTTGGAATCCAAAAATCACCAAAAATTATTCTACAAAGCTTATTGTCAAGACATTATTTGGAATCCGAAAGACTGTGGATATTGCACTGCGAAACTTATAGACAAGGCATTGTTTGCTCTAAGGAGCTTATCCTCAAGAAATTTATCGAAATCCAAAAGTCTCCGGAAATTGCTCTAGGAAGCTAATCGGGAAGATATTGGTTGCAAATGTTTCGCGTAACAACCAAAAGACTCCGAAAATTGCTCTGAGCAACCTATTCTCAAGATATTGGTTAGAATCCATAAGTCTCCGAAAATTTCTCTACAAAACCTATCGTCAGGGCATTGTTTGGAAACCAAGTTGCTGGATTTTTTCCAAAGAAGCTTAGCCCCTAGGCATTGTTTGGGCTTTAGAAGTCTCCAAAAATTGCTCTGGAAAGCTTATCCTCAAGAAATTGTTTAAAATCCATAAGTCTCCGGAAATTGCTCTACGAAGATTATTATCCGGAATCCAAAAATCACCGGAAATTTTTTTAAAAAGCTTAATGGTCAAGACCTTGTTTGAAATCTTTGACTCTAGAAATGGTTCTAGAAAGTTTATTCTCAATGTTCAGAATCTATAAGTCTCTAGAAACTGCACTACAAAGCTTATTGTCAAGGCATTGTCTATAATGCAAAAATCTCTGGAAATCGCTTCAAGAAACATATCCATAAGACAGTATTTAGAATCATGAAGTGTCTGGAAGTTGCACTAAGAAGCTTATTCTCAAGATATTTTCCAGAACTCAAAAGTCTTCGGAAATTGCTTTACGAAACTAATCGGCAAGATATTGGTTGCAAATGCTTTACGCAACTTAAAGTCAAGACATTGTTTGGAATCAAAAATCTAAGGAAATTGGTATGAAACTTATTGACTGGAATCCAAAAATCTTCGGAAGTTTTTCTATAAAGGTTATAGTCAAGACAGATTTGAGAACCTTAGCCTCCAGAAATTGTTCTAAGAAGCTTATTCCCAATTTTTAGAATCTATAAGTCTCCAAAAATTGCTCTACGAAACTGTTCGTCAGGATATTTTCTGGAATACAAAAATCTCCGTACAGAAATAGTTGGAGAAAGAACTCCAAGAATCGGGTAAGTCATGCAGAGAGTTCAAAAATGAAGTACTTTGCACTATGTGATGATTTGACTCATTTTGGCAATATGTCTCTTCTGGAGTTTACAAGTAAATAAAAAATAAAATATTCACTGATCTATCTACTTTGTTTCCTTAAAAACGTCTTAAAAGAACAATTGCAAAATTTACTTGACAAAGTTTTTCTATACCCTTGCAATAGAATGAAATAGAACCATGTTAGTTCTCTATTGTTTTGATAACAAATTTTTTGTGCTTTTTTTCTCGATATTTTTATAGTCGTTTTTTTGTGTTTTGCTGTTTCATTGCTATTGTTTCAATTACACTTTAGTTCGTTATTTTTATTCCACTGTTGCAGTGTTTTGCTAAACAAAACATACAAAGAGTAAGAACAAATGTATAGACAAACAAAATAAAAGGACACTTGAGAAACAAGTGTATGCTCATACATACATATGTGCATGTGTGTGTGTCTGTGAATGCTATATGCCCTGCATTTGGGGGTGATGTCTAGCAAATTGTTTGTTTGTTGCAAGAGAAAGCTCTTTGTTGTATACACAGACTTTCCTGAACTTTGTCTTCGCTTGCAATTTGTTTTTAAGAACTTTTAGTTTTCCTTGAAACTTTTTAAAGAAATAAAAAATTTAACAAAATAAAGGGGGTTTCTTTAAAAGTTGAAATTGTTGTTGTGTTAAATGTTTTTATTGCAGTTTATTTTGTTAGCACTGTAGTGACTTTAGTTGCTTTAACTGCGACGTCAGCTTGAATTATAGGCTTGAATTCATCTGCAAAGTCGCTTAACATACAATTACTATTTTCATATATTTCCCAATTCAAATACCACATCGATATCAAATCAATCACTGAAGCAACAAATGAAAAGCGCTTTTGAATTGGTTGGTCATCACTAACAAATATGCGTAAAAACCTCAGAAACTTTGCATAACCTTTTTTAGACAGTTTTGGTCACAAAAAAAACAACAAAACTTAATTTGCAATAAAACACTTAAGGGGTAAAAAATTGCCCCCAAAAGTTACACATTAAATGATGCAATTTGTGTGTGATGAAAAAGTAAGAAAAAAAATTGTTAACAACAACCCAAATAACAAGCAATCCTAAAAATAGGCAACACTATAACGCTTCTTTTTTACATTTTCGAGCAGACAGACATGCATGGGGCAACACTACTATACTGCCAACAACGAACGAACCTTTTTTTTATGTGCAAATGATGTTGCCATGAATACGCAATAAGCGGCAGATAAAAATCCAAAGCGCACATAAAAAAACCAAAAAAAAAATATTGTATAAAATACAAAAGCAAAGTTGCGTTAAAAAGATGAAGCATGAAAAAAAAATACGCCAAAAATAGAGTAGTGAAAAAATGGAGTTTTAAAATTTGTAGTAAATTTTCTCATATGCAGAAAAACTGTGCGAATATTGCTGCAACTTTTTGTCGACAATTTGCAACATAGTTTATTTGTAATCAAAAAAATTGCTGCTCAGAAAATGTGTTGTTCTCATAAATGCAACATTTTTTATTGCAACATTTTTACAACGCAAAAATTTGTTTGCAGTAGATGAAAATGGTGCGCATGCAACATATTTGTGTTGCAATCTACAGGGAACACAAAAAGCAATATCACAAAATTGACATGGGGTCTTCATTTGCAGGAAAAAAATTTGTTTGATGGATGTATGTATGAAGAATGTTTTGCAAAAGTAAAGTAATAGACAACATCAACGCCTAAGTTCTCATTTTGGACATCTATCGGCTTCTTCTAACACTTTTCAACATTTTCTTACTAAGCAACATGTGTTGACATTTTAATATATTTCGACTTGAACTATTGTACATTTTGTATTTTTTCAACATTTTTCAACTAAAGTCGCAATTTGTGCAATTTTGCACACTTAAATTTTGCTTAATTAAGCTTAAAAGTATGCAACGGCACAAGCAATATTCTCAACTCTTAAGCGTATAAAAACTTTATATATTTTCTGTTGCATAGTTCCAGGGTCACATTGAAAATGTATATGCCATTATGTTCATATTCATTGTTGCAACAATTGAGGAGTTGTAGTACCAAAGAGCCTAAGTACCAGTACGAGGCAAAAATAATGTCATACAAATTATGTGCTTTAATAATCAGTTATTTGATCGGCATAATTTTTTCAATATATTGCCATCAGTTCCATACCATCATGTAGACTTCTCGTGAAAACAGCTAACGATTGTAATCATTTTTAACAAAATGTCACACAATTCATATGATGACATTACATACTTTAACTTCGCACTGGTGCTAAGGTCCGTTGATACTTCAACTCCCAAATTATTATCAGCAATTCACAATATTACCAAAATGTTCTTTGATGACTTTATTTATAGTTTTTCATCCGTAAACATATTTTTTTCGCTATCAACATTTTTCGATTTTATTTAAATTTATCGTGTCTATGGAAATTTTTAAGTTATCAACATTTTTCGTCTAATTTAACATTTTTTTGATTTTATCTTTTTTTTTGACTTCGATTGTATAAAAATTTCCAAAACTTTGTCAACATTTATCATTTCTATGAGCGTTTTTAAAGTTATCAACATTTTGGACTTAATTAACATTTTTTCGACTTTATCAATATTTATTGACTTTCTGAAAATTTTCAATTTTATCGACATTTACGGTCTCATGATATTTTTCAATTTTATCAACATTTTTGACCTTATCAACATTTATTTAACTTATGAATATTTATTTATGTTACCAACATTTTTCGTTTTAATAAAAATTTTTTCAAAGTTATCAACATTTATCGTCTCTATGAACATTTTGGATGTTATCTACATTTTTCAACTTTATAAACATTTATTGTCTTTACAAACATTTTTTGATGTTATCAACATTTTTTGATGTTATCAACATTTTTCGATTTTATCAACATTCTTTTGATTTTATTAACTTTTCCATTCCTTATGAGCATTTTTTTAACATATTTGACATTTCTGATGTTGCTAACATTTTTTGATTCAATATTTATTTTTCGATCCTATAAACATTTTATCGATTTTATCTACATATTCGTTTTTATGAATTTCTTTTGACTTATATAACATTTTTCGATTTCATGAACATTTTTTTGACCTTAGGTATCAACAATCATAGTCCTTATGAACATTTTTTGACGTTATCAACATTTTTCCATTTTTTTAAAATTTTTTCTACTATGTATATCAAAATTTTACGTTTCGATGAACATTTTTTGATGTTATCAACATTTTTCAACTTCATCAACATTTTTTTCTATTGTAGGTATTAACATTCAGAATCCTTATGAAATTTTTTTTTACTTTATCAGTATATTTCGTGTTTATCAACATTTTTCGATTTTATCAACATATTTATCGTCTCCCATAAAAATTTTTTGGCGTTATCAACTTTTTTCGATTTTAACATGATTTTCTCGATTTTGTCAAAATTTTTTCTACTTTATCAACATTAATCGACTCTATGAACATACATTGATGTTACCAACATTATTCAATTTTATTAACATTTTTCCGACTTTATCAACAAATATCGTTTTTATGAAAATTTTTTGACGTTATCAAAATGTTTTGTATTTTGTCAAAATTTTATCAACATTTATAGCCTCCATAAACATTTTTTGACGTTATCAACTATTTTCGATTTAACAAAATTTTTTCGACTTTAGCAACATTTATCGCCTGTATGAACATATTTTGATGTTATCAACATTTTTCGACTTTATCAACAAATATCGTTTTTATGAACATTTTTTGACGTTATCAAGATTTTTCGACTTTATCAACATTTTTCGTCTTCACAAAAATTTTTGGCGTTATCAACTTTTTTCGATTTTATCATAATTTTATCGATTTTATAAAAATATTTTCGACTCTGTCAACACTTATCGACTCTATGAACAAACATTGATGTTATCAACATTTTTCAATTTTGTCAACACTTTTCCGACTTTATCAACAATTATCCACCTATCCAAAATCTTTCGGACTAGATATATTTATGAATTTTTGAGCATTTTTCGACATCAAAAGATTTTTTGACAATATTTTTCGCCTTCATTATCAAGGTTTTTTTTTTGTATTATGAAAACACATATTCGAGGCCTCTATAATCATTATTGGCTCCATCAAAGAATGGAAAATGAAGTACCTATGATTTTCAGCAACACCTGTATATGCAATATAATATTATCGGCTTTTCGTAAAAAAATTTAATGCCAAGTAATGTTTCTTCAATATAAAAGCATTTTTCTTTTGGTTTACATTTTCTATTTCATTTTCTTTCATTTTGCACTCAACACAAATCTTTGTTTAAAGAAAATTGTTTCCTTACATTCTTAGCTACACTTACGAAAACCGATTTTTATATTACCAACCCCCCACACAACACCCAACCAACACACATCTTTCTGGCCTGCAGCATTTCTATGGCGATTTATCAATGATTTAAATGCAATTGATTCCGGACCGTTACGATTTTGAACAGACCATACACATACACACACATTTTTGGTTTTCTTGACGCTTCGATGGTTATCCACAAAAGGGTTGCCACATTTCCGCATTGCAAAAACTCAATGCGCCACAAACTCATAATTTTTAGCCATTTCTGCAGCACGACGACAACGACACGCCATGTGAGGTCAGAGCTCGTGTGGCAATAAAAATTCTTTGTCGTTTTTGCGTTTTCTTTTCCGCCATTTTTATTACCAGTTAAAATGCTTACCAAGGCCAAAATGGTTAAAAGCGTCATTTTCTTGTTGTGGCCGTCGTCATCATCACATGTGGTAAAGTGAATATTACCCAGCGGGAAATTATGTCAGTAGTAACTAAAGACAATAAGTGTTTAAACGATCTTAAGGAAAAGTCATCATCATTTTTGGTGATTTCATAATGCTTTTTCCTACAGTGCACTTTTGCAAGTCCCTGTGGTCATCATTGCTGTTGCAATGTTTGGTTTATGTATGAGTATTTGAGTATGTGCTTCATCTATGTTTGTGTTTATAAAACCTCCTACTTGCCAAGCCGCCGCGGGTGATTCAAATCGATACGTTTCTTTAGTTTATGCGCTCGTACTGTACTTATCATCGTCTTCTTCCGTTTAAGGCGCCAACTATTTTGCCCACAAATGTTTGATTTCTTGCCGTTGCCCCTTTCCCTGCTTTATGGCTTATTGTAGTCACAGCAGGCGCACAAAGTTGTAGAGAAAACAGAAAATAACTAAATTTTATTTATTTTTCATTTTTGTGGTCAATGGAAGAAATCAATTGAAACCGATTTTCAATTCAATTGAAAACGACTTGTACCATGGCGATTGCTTACTTTATGGTGGCGGAATGTTGCAACCACTGTGTATGAATGCGTTTGGGTTTATGTGCTTGTGCACATTTCAAGCTGTGTGTTTGTATGTGTAATAATGTATTTACAGCTATTTGCCTCTGTTGTAAGTAGTTATTGCAAAAGAAAATTGATTTAAGTGTTGTAAAATATATTTTATAAATTTTGCTATATATAAAGTGGAATGCTCTTGAAGGGATTGTGTATGTAAACAATGGCATATCTGTCTGTAATGGGACCCTAAAAGTATGCAACAGAAAACATTTCAAATTTTTATGCACTTTCAAGCTGCAAATATTGTTCTGCTGTGTTGCATACTTTAAGGCACAGTTTAGCAAAATCTGAGGCTAAAGTATCACGCTTTTATTGCTTGTACCTTTCACAAAAAATTCTTCCGCATACTTTTAGGTGCTTCATATTTTCGATGGGAGCATCAAAGTCTTGTTTTTGTTTTATTTTTAGGCTAAAAATGACACCGTTACTTTGTACAAAGGGGTAACAAATTAAATGAAATATACATAACAATTTTAATATAAGTATTACAATTCCAATCAATAAACCTAAACTGCATCTTTGTCATAGCAAATATGCCACACTTGAATATTAAACTTTGAATACTCTTATGTGCAGATAGCAAAATTGTATTACATTTCAAAAATGCAAGACTGCATTAGTTTAAATTCCGTAATAATTTCAATAAATTCTTGGAATTAACATTTTGGATAATAAATTCTGAATTTCACATTTAAACACACTAATTATGCACTACGTTATGTGTAAATATTAAATATCTGTTTACTTAAAATTTTATTGCATACTTGTTGGCATACTAAAAAAACCTATCTAAATGCATAAATTAAAATTCTCCACACATATGTGATTAAAGCATTTGTGCAAATGTGTGATAAATACCATGTTTGGTTATTATTCATTGAATTTTCTCAACTCAAATATTAAATGCTGTAATTAGAGATAAAATTTTAGTGATAATTTCAAATAAAAGTAGAACATGTATAGAAAGCATAGCAAAGTTTAGGGGAGTGGGTGTTGAAATGTAAATTAAACTTTAATTACATTTAAATTATGTGTGTAATCGTAGTCTAAAATAAACACAAAATGTGAATATTTGCACTTCTACTGAAAGCATTTTGCTGGAATAACTAGAAATCCATTGTTAGGCAAAATTTTTCAAGTACACTAAACACAATAGAGGCTGTAGTGCGTCTTTGAAACATTGTGCAAATTAGCACTTGACTAATAAGTACTGGTATTGTCATATGAATAAAAGCCAATAAGTGGATAATACGAGTAGTTTCATTATTTTATTTTTTATCGATGTGAATTACAAAATTTAAAATTTTCATTATATCAATGTTTCAATATTTCATTGTTTCATTGTTTGTATGTTTCTGTTTTACTATTTCTATATTTCAATGTTTCAACATATTGTTATTTGAATAATTCACTGCTGTAATATTTCCGTATTAATATTTTATTACATCACTATTTAAGATTTCCTTATCTTATTTTTTCAATATTTCAATAATTCAATTTTTCAATACATCAATATTTCAATCTGTCAATATTTCAATATTGAATAATGCTTTTACAGCGAATGGTGTAAGCAATAGTAATATTACTTATGAGCCCAATGTGAGTGACTTGTATACTTCCATGGACCGATTTGAATTCAATGCAGTGGACGAATATGAGGTTTATAAATGCATTATGAAAGTCAAGTCTAATGCAGTTGGGGCGGATGGAATTTCGATCAGGTTTATCAAACTTATTTTGCCATATGTGATCAGTCCTATCACTCATTTAATTAACCATTGCATAACAACTTCTTGCTTTCCAAATTTATGGAAAGTTGCTGTTGTTATTCCTGTGGCTAAAAAGCGATCTACATCAGTCCCATCCGATTTTCGGCCTATAAGCATATTGCCATGTTTGTCTAAGGTATTTGAATCAATTTTATCTTTTCAAATATCACAACATTTAAATCAAAATAACCTCTTATCGCCTTTCCAGTCGGGTTTCCGGTCAAATCATAGCTGCTCTACTGCTATGACGAAAGTCATTGATGACATACGCTGTTCTTATGATTTGGATCAACTGACGTTGCTATGTCTTCTTGATTTTTCTAAGGCTTTCGATAGCGTAAACCATTCTATCTTATGTGAAAAATTAAAGTTTTATTTTGGTTTTTGTGATAACTCTCTACGACTAATTAGTAGTTATTTAAACGATAGGGTACAAAAGGTCAAGGTTAATAATATTTTCTCTGAAAATAATTTTTGTCGTGCTGGTGTTCCGCAAGGCGCTGTGTTGGGACCTCTACTCTTTAGTATGTTCATAAATGACATTTTCAGGGTGTGTAGTAATGTTAAGATGCATGCATTTGCTGATGACATTCAAATGTAAATGTCACGTCGTATTGGCTTAGTTGATGATCTTACACATAGATTCAATGAGGATTTGTCGGCGGTAGGCAATTGGGCTCTAAGCAATGATCTTTGCTTGAATCCGAATAAATCATATGTACTTCCAATTTCGCATGTGAAACCTGCTGCGGAAAATATTGCTCCTCTCTTTGTAGGTAATTGTGAGCTCAAAATGGTTAGTAAAGCTATAAGCCTGGGTTATCACTTGACCTCCGATCTCTCATGCACTTCACACATTAACCATGTTATCAGCAAAATTTATATGGTACTTAGATGTTTACGTTTGTCAGCTGACTTCACGCCCACTGAAATGAAGCTTAGGCTGGTTAAACAACTCATTGTTCCCTACATTACTTATTTTGAAGTCGTATATAGTAAGTTGGATTCTAGGTCACTACATAAGATTCAGGTTGCGCTTAACAATGCCACGCGCTATGTGTATGGGCTAAGAAGATATGACCATGTATCAGCCTGGAACACTAAGATTCTTGGATGCTCCGTTGAAAAGTATCTTATGGCCAGAAATTGCATATTCTTGCATAAAATTATTCACGTTAAAGCTCCTCTGTATCTGTATGAAAAACTCCGTTTTAGCATTTCTGTAAGATCCAATAATCTAATCGTACCTAAACACAAATTTTACACATCCACTAGATTATTCTTTATCAACGCCATTAGAATCTGGAACTCTTTGCCTTCTAATATTAAAGCCACAAGTAACTTCAACAACTTCAAGCATTTTGTCTCTCTGCATTTTTCGCAAAATTAATGTTATTATTATATATTTTAATTTTTTTTTTTTATATTCTTTATAAGTATCCAGGCACCTCATTCGTTCTTTTTAACAATTTTTAGCTCTGTCTTATATATTTTTTATATTATTATCTATTAATATTACTTTCGTGACAAATTAAATTATCTAAATTGACCACTGTAAATTTGTTGTACAGCAAAAGATATCGTTCTTATTGTACTAATGTAATTATTGTCCAAATAAACACTACTCAATATTTCAATATTTCAATATGTCAATATTTCAATATTTCAATGTTTCAATATTTCAATATATCAATAAGTCAATATTTCAATATTTCAACATTTTAATATTTCAATATTTCAATATCTCAAAATTTCAATATTTCAATATTTCAATATTTCAATATTTCAATATTTCAATATTTCAATATTTCAATATTTCAATATTTCAATATTTCAATATTTCAATAATTCAATATTTCAATATTTCAATATGTCAATATTTCAATATTTCAACATTTTAATATTTCAGTATTCCAATAATTCAACATTTCAATATGTCAATAAAAAAATAAATCAATATATTTATATTTCAAGAATTCAATATTTCAATATTTGAATATGTCAATATGTCAATATTTCAATATTTCAACATGTCAATAATTCAATAAATCAATGCTTCAATGTTTTAAAAATTCAATATTTCAAAATTTCAATATTTGAATATATCAAGATTTCAGTATTTCAATATATCAATAATTCAGTATTTCAATATTTGAAAAATTCAATGTTTCAGCAGTCGAATATTTCAATGCTAAAATATTTCAATCCTTTCTTATCTCAATATTTTAATATTTTAATTTTGGATTTGCCTAATACATTTACTGCTTCGTCAAAGAAATGTTTTCTCATTTAAGCATTCGCCTTTTGTCTCTTGTAATTTAATAACTTGTGTCAACAATAAACAAAATGCAATTTAACAAGTAAACTTTTACAAAAGAAAAATTCTTAATTTTCAATTTTCAATTTACAACACAAAATTCATTTACAAAATTTTCAAAATAAAATTTTAATTAAAAATTTAATTCACAAAATGAACAAAAACAAAACCAACCAGCAACAAACTCAACAAATGTTTTCTTTTATGAAGCGAATATAAACTGAGAAGCACAACAAAAGTCATAACAATTAAAGAATTAAACTGAAACTTTGCACATAATATCAGCCACCAGTAGACACATACACTCACACATATACATACACACACACAAACATTTAAATATGTGTTGAATGAAACACACAGACACAAAGCATAGGGCATAACATAAAAGTTGGCATTTGGTTGGGATGTTAAGTTCCAAAAACAACAATTAACAGCAGCATTAAAATCATTTAAGATAATCAAATCAAAGCAACGTTTAGTTGCGATTATTAAAAAGAGCTGGCAACACTGTTAAGCAAAAATGAAAATCAAAAAGTGTAAAGCACAAGTCAAGTATGATGGGTAGAATTTTGTGAAGAAGAGATTTTTGCTTTTTCTGAAATCAAATTTAAATGAAGACCATGATAGTAGTTAGAGCAAATTTTGTAAGTGAATAGGAAGAGTTAGAGGGGCAATTCCATTGAACACTATGAAAATGAGCTGCTAAAAAATACACAAACAATTGGGGCTAAAAACAATGTAACGTTATAATATGTGACAGTTATTGAAAAATTGAAACACCAAAGCAATAAAATAATGAATTTATTGAAGTACTGAAACATTGAAATACTGAAATATTGAAACATTGAAATATTGGAGCTTTAAAATATTGAAATATTGAAGAATTGAAATATTGATATATTGAAATATTGGAATTTTGAAATATTGAAATATTGAAACATTGAAACATTGAAATATTGAAATATGTATTGAAATATTGAAACATTTAGATATTGAAACATTGAATCACTAAAATATTGAAATATTGAAGCATTGAATTATTGAAATATTGAAATATTGAAGCATTGAAATATTGAAACATTGAAATATTGAAGTATTGAAGTATTGAAATATTGATATATTGAAATATTGAAATATTGAAACATTGAAATATTGAAGCATTGAAATATTGAAACATTGAAATACTGAAATATTGAAATATTGAAACATTGAAATATTGCAATATTGAATCATTAAAATATTGAAATATTGAAACATTGATACATTGAAGTATTGAAACATGGAAATATTGAAATACTAAAACATTAAAATGTTGAAATTTTAAAATATTGAAAGTTTGAAATAATGAACTATTGAAATATTGAAACATTGCAATATTGATATAGAAATTTTGGAATACTTGTCAATATAAGTAAATATTGAAATTTCATGCGTAGCGTAACAGGATCTGCCACACCTCATCCGATTTCGCTGAAATTGAGAACATGGTTTCGTTTCATTCGTTTTCTATTAGAAATGGCAAAATTTACATTTTGTTTTGTGGCTTGTGGAGGAGTACAAAGAGTGAAAAAATCTGTAAATTGTAAATAACTTGGACATTTCTTAGCCGACTTGAAAATTCGGATCACTTCTGGAAAAGTATTGAATTAGGACAAAAAGATTTTTTTTTGCATTTGAAAAAAAGTACTAAGTTTACTTCTATTTTAGAACTAAACTAATTAAAACCCTCCTTTGTCCACTTTTTTGACCTTCCAAGGTATTGATTTTGGAAAGGAAAAAAAAGAGTATGTCTTGAGGCTTGGAAGTAATCAATGACTTTTTGAAAATTAGAACAAAAAGGATCGACCACAAAATGGCCCATAACTAGAACATTTCTTCATCCATTTTCATATTTAGACCATTTTTAGAAGGTAGTGAATCGTGTTTTACGCGCAAAGTAAATCTTTTCGTAATTGATAAAAAGTACTAAATTTATTACTATTTGAAAGTTCTAAATGTACTACTATTTTAATACTAAAAAGAGGATCGAACATAAAATGACCCAAAACTAGAAATTTTCTTAATTTTTCATTTAGATACTTTTTAGAAACGTTTTGAATCGTGTTATACGCAAAAAGTACTAAATTTACTACTATTAAGTACTAAATTTACTACTATTTTAGTACTTAACGACAAAAATCTATAATATATCTACATACTTTCGACCTTCCAAAATATTTTTCTACAAAAGAAGACAAAACCACGTTTCACATGAATCCAAAATTAAGATAGTTACATTAATGGTATAAGAGCAATAATTTTTTGAAGTACTTAAATATTGAAATTACAAAATATTGAAAGTGAACATTGAATTTAAAGAAGTTCATAGTTTAAAAAAAAAACAAAAAATTTCTGCATTCTATAAAAATATTCAGTGAAGCTTTTCATGAAAAATTCCACAATGGAAACTTTTTGCAAGCAAATGGTTTTTAACTTAAACCAAAAACCGAAGAGAAGAGCAGTAAATGTAAAAACAAAAAATCAATTACAAGAGTATTGAATGAAAATTCAACTTTCGATTCAATTAAACCAAATGCATTTGTATGCAATTTGTATTCAAAAAATTTACAGGTCAAACAAAATTTAACATGATTTACAAAAATTACAAGTTACCTATCGTTAGCTTAATATGGAAAAGGCGTAACTCACATTTTCAATACCTTACAGGAGAAGGAAAAAACTGAATAAAATTTGATAAGCCAACCATTTAAAAAATCTTTAAATGCAACTTACAAAAAAACTATCAACAATTTTCATTCTAGAATTTTTTTTATTTATTTTCTTTGTTTTTTGGGTAGTTTTGTGTGTTAGGTCTTCTCATTTTAAAATTTTTTTAAAAAAAAGTGAGTTAGGGCTTTTTACAATAAATCAAAAACAATGAATAAATTAAAAGTTATTCAATATAAAATGAAAAGGAAAACCTTAACAAAGAAAGTTAATTGGATTGGACAAAAATTTGAAT
Source organism: Calliopum simillimum (assembly GCA_951812925.1). Classification (NCBI taxonomy): domain Eukaryota; kingdom Metazoa; phylum Arthropoda; class Insecta; order Diptera; family Lauxaniidae; genus Calliopum; species Calliopum simillimum. The sequence continues at coordinate 27,725,070 of OX638368.1, forward strand.
TAAAATGTTTATGTTTTGTATAGAAGATTATCAGAAAAGTGGTGACAATCAGCAGGTAACAACAATTTAAAGCATTAAAGTGTACATCCAGTAAAGTTTGTGATAACAAAGTACCCACAGCAACTAAACTCATAGATGCCATTAATGTTTTCCCATCGGTATACCTTGATATTCTTCGTATTGACTATGAAGCCTTCGGGTGAATTTCAGAAACCTTTGGATGCCTTAGAAAACTATCAATTAAAGCTTATTGATAGTCCGCCATAGATGCTTTCCTTCTAGTATACCTAGGAATTCTTTGTTTTCATTTTGAATCCTTCGGGTTAACTTCTGAAATCTTCGGGTGTCCCAAAAAACTACCAGTTAGGACTTTTTGAAAGTCTGCCAATGATATTTTCCCTCTAGTATACCGAAATATTCTTCGTTTTGGCTATCAAGCCTTCGGGTGGCCTTCGAAAATTTTCAGATGTCTTAGAAAACTATCAACTAAGGTTCATTGATAGTCATTGATAGTTCATTGATGTTTTTCCTCTAGTATATCCAGATATTCTTCGTTTTGACCAGAAAACCTTCGAATGACCTTCGGGCACCTTCGTGTACAGCATAGAAACCTTTCCATATTTGAGATACACTCACTGCCAAGGTTTCAGCTTAATTAACCGAATAGTTTCCGAGTGATTTTAACACTATTTAAACGCTACATATTGTGAGATAGGGCTTTTTTCTTTCAAGATTTTTTTGTTATGTGTTAGGGCTTTTTTAAAATTGACTATAACTTGGCTATTTTTGATATTATCATGCCTAATTTTTGTAGAGAGGTGTATTAGAGGGCGGCCAACCAGAATATGCAAAAAAGTCAATTTAGAAAAAATTTGAGATACGCCTTTCCATATTAAGCTAACGCTATGTAACTTGTTCTTTCAATCTCCCCCATTTTAAAATGAAATAATGAAAAGTAAAAATGAAGCCAAAGTTTTTTTTTTTAAAATTAAATTAATTAAAAGTATGAAATTCAATTGCAATTTTAATTTGCATTTTCAACTTTCGAAAATAAAAGCAACCCAGAGAAAACTGAGTTAGCAGCGCTAAAGCGCCCTAAAGTATGCAAATGGTAGTTTATTAAACACAACTAAGCAGCATGGCGTTAAACGTAGCTGTAGCTCAGAATGTTTTTGGCTTGTTGTCGTTGTTATTGTTTTGTTTGTCTTGAACATCCACAAAGTTCAAGTTGCAGTTGAAGAGTCAAAAACTTCACGTCATATGAGGAGTGTTGTGCGAATATGTGGGTGAACGTTGAAATTTTTTTTTGTACCAAAAAGTTAAACTGCATATTAAAAAATGAGAAAATATGAAAAAGCACTCATTTTTACAACCCAATGGATAAAGTTTTTCAAACAAAAAAAAAAAAAAATTTTTTTTTTATCTTTTTATTAATCACATTAAAATTCAGCAGCACCAAAGTTAACAGCAGCAGCAAACCAACGCAACAGTGGAGAGTTACTCAAGTGCTGCTGCTGCTGCTGTGTAAAGTATGTTGAGAGATGAAGCAAATAAGAATAATAAACAGAAAAGAAAACCCTATAGCATAGAGAATCCTGTGTAATAGAAAAATGCATAAAATATTAATAGGAATTTTTTATGAGTTTAATTTAAAGTTTCACTGACTTTTCTCAGAGTTTTCTTGCTCGACATACGCAGTGGAAATATAAATCAGTTGAAGCTTAAAGGTCTTAATGTTTCGCTTAAATGCTAAAAAAATGCTGTTTGTTCACATATTGATAAGTTTTGTTGGCTTTGATGTTCTTGAAATTTGTAAAAGGCTATAAAATGTAAGAAATATTAACACACTTAAGCGTGTTAAAAGGGTTAAGCACTGAAAACAATCTTAAAGCACTGAAAATATTGACATTCTTAAGTAATAAAGCATGGTGACACTTAAATACTGATGCATTCGATAAATTTATGTGGAAAGCCTAAAAGTATGCAATATTTTTTTAAGCGTTAAGCACAAATTGTAGCAAAACAAAGTTTGGTACACCCTGTGAGTGTGGTGAAAAGAAACAACGAGAATATTTGACAATTTAAATGTCCCAGACAGACGGCAGCTCTAATGCGCATTACAGACGCAATAAGGTGAAACTTTTTAATGCATGATTTTAGGCATTTTTTAAGTACATATTTCATAGACATTGGCTAAAAGAAAATTTCCCAATTCAGGGTCCAAAAAAATTCTAAAACATCATAAACTGGATTAATAGTAAATAATGCATCAAAAAAGCTAGTTAGAATATTTTGGACCCTGAATTGGGAAATTTCTTTTAGTCAATGTCTATGAAATATGTATTTAAAAGATGACTAAAGTCGTGCAATAAAAAGTTTCACATTATTGCTTCTGTAAAATGCATTAAAGCTGCCCCCTGTCTGGGGCATAAGCCAGATAGCTACAGACAAAAGCAACGAGCAAGCGTATTTAGAGTTTTATTGAAGGCAACGATAAGAAACGTCGAGGAGGTAAGGCAGTAACGAGGTTTTAAACAAATAGTTGGGCATTGAAAAGATTGACACCCTTAAGAAATAAAGTATAGTGCACTTAAAAACCGATGCATTCGATATATGTCAGTATTTATAAGTAAAATAATCAAAGCCTAAAAGTATGCAAATAATTTTTGGAAAATGTAGCAAAACAAAGTTGAGTGCACCCTACAAGTGTGGTGAAAATAAACAACGAGAACAGCTGATAATGTTATGCCAGCTAGCTATAGACAAAAGCCGCGAGAAAACGAATTGAGAGTATTATTGTCGCAATGATAAAAAACATTGAGTAGGTAAAGCAGTCATAAGATTTAAAACAAATATGGCGATATTCCGAACAGCTAAGAGACAAAAAAAGTTGCGCATGGTAAAGCAGTTTAGTGTCGGTTTGATTGCAGTGAAAAAAAAAAATTTTAAAAAACTCACTTCTGAATAACCGCTAATTCTTAATAACGGCTTATAGGTACTAAAAATTTATTAGTGAAACAAATATACAGTGAGTCACAGATGTATTTTGCATACAAAAAATATTCAAAAATTCGAATTAATACTCAATTTTAGTCGTTTCATTCTTAGAAAAATAATATCTTTTTTATAAACTTCGAGTCAATGGAACATTAACTTTGATACCACTTCATAAAAAAATTAAAATAGTGCAATCTAATCACTTAAAAAGCAAAGAAATGATTTATTCATCTTTTTTATAAGGTCACAAAAGTATTTTGCTTTTTAGTAAAATTTTACTTTGAGATTATTTATCAAGTAAAAGAAGCTTTTTTAATAATAACCATGGTAGCCATTATTTGAGGAGACATCATCTAAACATCTTTGTGAGGATTCTATCCCTTTACGATATTTTCGGTCGGTGTTTTTTCCCACTTTTCTTGCAGTACTTGTTTGAGCACATTTTTTTGATAAAAAATGGTATTTTTTGATCTTTCCACTAGATAAGACCAACAAAATTCTATTGGATTCGAAAAAGAATATTGCGGTGGTATTTAAATCTCTTTGGTGTTGTACTGTTCTAGGACGTGTAATTAGGGTCATTGTCTTTTGTGGTAAGCCCATTTTTTAAGTACTGGGTGCAAATTTTTTTGTAAAATGGGACTGATATTCATGTCTATCCATATTGCCACCTTTAAGTTTAAGTTTCTCCATTCCATGAGCCAAGAACAGTCAAAGACACTCCATCATGTAAAATTGTTGCTTTTAAGTAACAAAAGTTTAGGGTTTTATTTGCCTTATGCCAGACCATGTAAAATTTAGTAAAATTTTACTTTGAGATTATTTATAAAGTAAAAGAAGCTTTTTTAATAATAACCGTATGGCGTCTATCGATCCGATGGAAAGCAAATATTATATTATTGGATCCAATAGAAAGCAAAAATAGTATTTTCGGATCCGATAGACGCCGCATGGTCTGGCATAAAGCAAATAAAACCCTTAACTTTTATAACTTAAAAGCAATAATCCACAAAAAAATGTGCACCCAGTACTTCAAATATGGGTTTACCACAAGATGACTTCTTATTTTCAAATGACCCTAAATACACATCCTGGGACACTTCTGTACAACACCAAAGAGATTAAAACACCACCGCGATATTATGTTTCGAATCCAATAGAATTTTGTTGGTCTTATCTAGTGGAAAGATCAAAAAATACCATATTTTATCAAAAAAATGTGCTTAAACAAGTACTGCAAGAAAAATGGGAAAAAACACCGACCGAAAATATCGTAAAGGGATAGAATCCTCACAAAGATGTTTAGATGATGTCTCCTTAAATAATGGCTACCATGGTTATTATTAAAAAAGCTTCTTTTACTTGATAAATAATCTCAAAGTAAAATTTTACTAAGAAGCAAAATACTTTTGTGACCTTATAAAAAAGATGAATAAATCATTTCTTTGCTTTTTAAGTGATTAGAACGCACTATTTTAATTTTTTTATGAAGTGGTATCAAAGTTAATGTTCCATTGACTCGAAGTTTATAAAAAAGATATTACTTTTCTAAGAATGAAACGACTAAAATCGAGTATTAATTCGAATTTTTGAATATTTCTGTATGCAAAATACTTCTGTGACACACTGCAAGCACAATTGTGATGATATTTTAATAAGTTTTAATAAAAATAGTGACATTTCAAAAAGTTCGAGTTCCAATTGCATTTGAATCCAAAGGACAAAGTCTCGAAAAATTTGTAAAGATAATTTAAAGAATAAATTTTGTAAGAAAATGGGCACGCATACATAAATAACATTTAAAAAATAAATAAATAAAAATTTTTTTTTTATACAAAAAAACCATACCCTATTGAATTTCTTCTATGAACAATTGATTAAAATTTCCGTAGTCTTTCATTTTGACTTTTGTTCCAAAGTTTTTAAGCTGTTTCCTACTGAAAATCACAAAAATTGCAAGCAAAAAGCGACAAGAATAAATCGTGACTACAAAAGAACGGAAATCCTTAACAACAACAGCAAGTTGGGACAGTGAAAAAAATTGTTAAGCTAAAATAATGTTGCGAAAAGGAAAAAAAAAAAAAAAAAAAAAAAAAAAAATTAAAACATAGAGAAATAATGAAAAGAAAGCAAAATAGTTTGCGTTTTCGTTGCACCGGCATTTGTAAACGACATGACTATTGGCTTTTATCAAAGTAAGCCAAAAAGAAAAAAAAAAGTCACGAAAACAAAATAAAATAAAAATCAAAAATAAAGAAAAACTGATAGAAAAGAAAAAGAAATTGAAAAAAGTTTATCTAAAAGTTACTTTTCAAACATCAACTTTGTCCAAAGATATTAACATGAAGCTGACTGCTGCTATGAAATCATTCATTTGCTTATTTGCCCCCTCAAACTCATCAATCTACGTAGCACTGTGCGCTGAGCGCTAAGTGAGTTATGTTTGTGTATTTTGTGACATAAACTTTGCTGTTGTTGTTGCATACTTTTAGTGGTAGTGCTTCAGCAGAACAGCACACACTTTACATCTAAATGCTGCTATGTTGCTGTTTGTTGATCTAAAGAAATATGACGTTGCATACTTTTGTGCATCACATAATCAGTAGTGTTGCCGTCGTCATTTATTTTTGTGCTACAATTCCTTTCATTTCCTGCTAAGTATTTGCGCGAAGTAGCTGGTTATTTTTTTATTTTTTTTTTTTTGTGATATTTCCGCATTTTTCAATGCGATTTATTTATGTTTTGCTCTTATTTTTGTCATAATTTTCTTTATTTTTTTGTTATTTTTATGCAAGAAATATTTCTTGTTTGTTAAGGAATTCTTAAATATTGCTGCAGTATGCTGTATTTCTTATAAAATTATTTAAAACATTTTTAATTAAAATTATGCTAAGCTGCCAAAAATTTTATTTTTTATGATTTATGAAGGGAGCAAAATATTAATCGCACTCTTCTCATGAAGAATTTAAGCTCATATACAAAATTTCAACTCGATATCATTGAAACTACGGCTGCTATAAAATTAAGAGCATTCAGATTGGTAAAATCTGACTCTGAGCCCTCCCCCTCACTAAAAAAAATGAGTTATTCGTGTAATCTCACACAAATTTTTCATAAACAAAATCAACCGAATCGAACACGATGGTATACAATATGATAAATACAGAGCAAATGTAAAATATCGCACAACTGCATAAGCAGTTATAGCTAAATTTCATGTTTCACCAAACAAATACTGAGAAAAGTAGAGAATGCTGCAAAATACTTCATGCAAGACGAAAAGCGAAATAAGCACAATAGCTATCAGCCGCGGCAAGATAAAGAAACATTGTCAGCTCAAGTACTAACACATTTTCATTTCACAATAAGGCCGTTCGAAGAATCATGAAGAAATTTTCCCTATACTCCAGAAACTAGAGATTTGATTTTATTGTCATTTATCGACTTAGTCAGAATTTTAAGCCCTTATAGACATTTTCAACTTCAACAACATTTTTAGATGTTGTCAGCTTTTTTCGAATGTATAAAAATGTTTTTGACTTTATCAAAAATTTTTGAATTTATCATCATTTCCTAACTTTATGCACATTCTTCGACATTCTGAACATTTTCTGACTGTATCAAGATTTTTCAATTTAACTGAATTTTTTGACCATACCATTTATCAAAAATTACCGATCAATTAATCAATCACAGCATAAATTCATCTTGCACCAAAGAAATGCTGAGAAAAATAGAGAATGCTGCAGAATACTTCATGTAATTCGAAGAGCGAAACAAACAGAACAATTAGCAGAGGCGTGAAGGTAAGAAATCGCTACCAGCTCAAGTACTTAATTTATATTCATTTCATAATAAAGCTGTTGCGAGAATCATCGAGAGTTTTCCCCTATATTCCGATAAATAAAAACTTGATTTTATTAAAATTTTTTTGACTTTCTTAAAATTTTACGCCTTTAACGACATTTTCGATTTTAACAACGTTTTCAAATTTTATTAGCTTTTCTCTACTGGACAACACATTTAGGGATTATAAACATTTTTCGACTCAATGAGCATTTTCCAATTTTATCAAAATTTTTGGAATTTATCAACATTCTTTCATAAACTATAACATTTACCGACTTTGTCAACATTTTCGACTTTATCAATATTTTCGACTTTATCAACAGTTTGTGTCATAATCAATATTTTTCGATTTTATCAGTTTTTCTCGAATGTATAAAAATTTTTTGATTTTATCAAAATTTTTCCGGTTTATAACACGTTTCGATTTGATTAAAATTTTCCAACTTTATCAAAACTTTTTGAATTTATCAAAATTTTTTGATAAAGTACTCTATTTACCGACTATGTCAACATTTTCGACCTTAACAATATTTTTCGACTTTATCAATATTTTACAATATCTACCGACTTTATCACCATTTTGCGATTTGGAAACTACTGATACTATCGCCATTTTCCGAAGGTCTTTCGACCGTAAGAAAATTAGATAATTTTCAACTGAATTACAAACATTCTTATGCCCCCAGACAGACGGCAGCACTAATGCACATTACAGATGCAACATTGTGAAACTTTTCATTGCATGATTTTAGGTATTTTTTTATACATATTTCATAGACATTGACTAAAAGAAAATTTCCCAATTCAGGGTCCAAAAAATTCTAAAACATCAAAAACAAGATTAATAGTGAGTTAAGCATCTGAAAAGCTAATTACAATTTTTTGGACCCTGAATTGGGAAATTTTCTTCTAGTCAATATCTATGAATTATGATTTAAAAAAAATGCCTAAAATCATGCAATAAAAAGTTTCACATTATTGCGTCTGTAATGTGCATTAGAGCTGCCGTCTGTCTGGGGCATTATGAGGGTACTCGGCATATTTTTAAGAAATTTTTTTAGTTTTTTTTAATTTTTCCAAAATTTACTTCTTAGAAATTAAACTTTCCCATTTGTAGTATAAAATACTTAAGCAAAACATAATTTTTTATATCTATAAAGACATAAGAAGCGGAAAACAAAGTGAAAAACATCGTATTGCTCATCAAACTTAATTTTTAATTTAAAAAACATTTTATTTCACAAAAAAAAAAAAAAAAAAACAATGTTGTCTATTACAAGTAAATACATGTAAAAGTCAGCAAAAAACATTTTGGCCAAAGCCATACTCCCCAGATTGCCTTGTATTGTAGATAAAAAAAGCCCACAAAATAATTTTCATAAATTTTCCCATGACGCTACACAATCACAGGTAAAGCGAAGAAGTAAAACATTATATTTTAATAATTCAAAGTGTTTAGCACGAACAAAGATACAACTGCTGCTGGTTACAGCTGCGATTTTGCGCGCGCTTTTGGCTTAAACCAAAATTCATGTTTCAAAGTAAAAAAAGTGAGGGTATGGCATAACAAATTGCGCCACATAACTAGCGCAAGTTCAGCATCAGATGGAGAAAAAACAACAAAATTGTGCCATTTAAAAAGATGTTTTCTTTCTTGACATTACAAGGCAGCTTACTTATGCTACTTTCTTGTAAGTACATGCTTTTATTTTATATATGTAGCTTACTATGTATAATTTTTGACTTACCGTCATGTACTCATCCAAGCGATGTTTCCAATTGTCAGATCGATCGATTAGATTATTCCATTGCTCGGAGAGTTTTCCCACTTCACGTCGTATGCTGCGCGTTAATTCGCGACTTTGTTCCTCAGCAGAAAGGTAACGTGATTCGGAATCGTGTGCTAAATGTTGTGTAAGAGAGAAGTTGAAAATGAAAAATAGCATTAAAATGGATGGATAATAATAGCATGTTGTGCTTAAAAGAGGGTGGAGGGGGGGTTGTTGTTAGAGAGAATGTGCCAAACCTTGTGCTTTTAGCGCTTGAAAGACAGCCTTATGAATAAACAATTCAATATTCCTATGTCAAGTGTTGGATAAAACAAGAAGCTACATAAAATGTAGGTACAACTTGTATTGCCAGCGCCTAAAGTTGTGCTACGATTTTTTTTAGTTTTTATTTTTTAAGCACAGACGACAGCTAAAATCTAGATTATGGACGTAATAATGCGGATTTTTTTTTATGGCATGATTTTAGGCATTTTTTAAATACATATTTCATAGACATTGACTCAAAGAAAATTTCCCAATTCAGGGGCCAAAAAATTCTAAAACATCAAAAACAAGGTTAATAGTGAGTTAAGCATAAGAAAAGCTAAATAGAATTTTTTGTACCCTGAATTGGGAAATTTTCATTTAGTCAATGTCTATGAAATATGTATTTAAAAAATGCCTAAAATCATGCAATAAAAAAGTTTCACATTATTCGGCTGCCATTTGTCTGGGGCATAAAGCTTATATTTTTTTAAAAATAATTTCAATTAATTATAGAGAAATTTTTTTCCAGAGTTTGTAAGCTTAAAATGTTTAATTTTAAGTGTGAAACATGAGTAACGCATAGCAATCAAATGTGGATTTGTACAGTTTTTTGATTAAATAGGCTAGTCTCATATAAGAAACTATTCTGCAACTATGTACCATTTAGAAAAAAATTTGAATAAAATTTTCAATGCATGAAACATGAGTGACGCAACGTAATTAAGCATTGCTTTTGATTTTTTCTTTAAGTTTGAAGCTAGTTTACTACTAGAAACTTTTTTAAAACTTTGCACAACGTATTAAAGACTGTATCAAAAGAATTTCTGCAAGAAACATGAGTGACACTTAATAATTATGCATTGATTTTGAGTTTTTTGTTGAAATAGAAAGCTAGTTTATTGATAGAGCCCTTCCCGGAGTAATGTGTAGGTTCGCAAAACATATAATAAACTAAAAAGATGAATGAAACATGAGTGACACTATAAAATTTTGGTTTTGATTTTCATACAAAATAGGTGTGAGGCATTTATAATCAATTTCTTACAAAATTGCATAGAGCTTACGTACACAATAATACATTTTTCGTATAAAACGCGAGTGACGATTAAGAAAATAGTTTGGATTTTCTATTTAAATTCTTTTCAATCATATGAGGTACGTTGCTAGTAAATCAACAGCTTTAAATAAAAATGTTTGCCATGAAACGTGAGTGGCATATACTAATTTTGTAAAAATATCTCATTAACATTTACATTTTCGTTGCAATGAAAAACAAAGCTGAATTTTTAGCAATGTCAAACTACAATTTCTTACATGAAACATGAGTTACGCATGTTTATGTGCTTAAAATGGTTTATGTATCAGTGGTATTGTATCCAGCGCTGGATTGGTTGGCTTGATCATATTTATTAACATTTCATATTTTCTAAAAATTTATTTTTCCATTGTGCTTCTCTTTCCTCACCCTGATTTTTTAGAGGTCTTACGAATAGTGAAAAAAAATATGATAGTACTAAATGTGTTATCCTTAAGAGTCCTGAAAAAAGTACCTTTGGGGTGAATAAAGTCAAATATTTCAAAAAAGTTAGATACTAGGACAATTCCGTACACAGATCGATATCCTATGAAGAAAACAATAATAAAAACCAGCTGCACATAACCAATCATGACCCCGTACCTAACTTTGCGGAGTTGTGTCATTGAATTGCTATAAGCTTCAGAGGTTTTCATTATCTTCAGACCACTCTTATTGTAGTAACGAAAAATTAAATACTTTTTATGCATTTCAGTATGCTAAACCTACTATTAAAGAGGCATTAGCATGATACAATTATGCATCTTATTTAGTATCCGCTTCAATAATTTCTAGCACAGCCTCTTGACAGCAAATCCTCATACGTAGTACATATGTATCTTTAGAAATAAAAACAAAAAATCCAATTTCCTATAAAATTTGATTTCTTCTATTCTTAATATGAATGCAATCTAAATGCCAAAACAAATTCCCAACAGTCGTGCGCAGGAAATCGATGGAAATTCAATAAATTTAACGACATTTTCCAGCAGCTCAAACTCATGTCAGCATGAAAGTGAGACAAAATGAAAATCATGCTGATGATTTCGCTGTGCGCCTCACGATTGTGTGACATAAAAAGTGAGAACAAATCAATAGATAACAAGAAGTGGAAAAAACACAAGAAAACTGAAAAATTTTAGGCGCCTAAAAATATGCGCAATTTTGTGTGACATCTCGTTGCTAAAATAGAGACAGTTGTGGGAATACGTTGAAAAATATGCCTCATTTATTGCGAGCAATAAGATCGATTTACATTAAAATGATTGAATGATTTTAAAAAATATAATGGATGATAAAAGCAACAAAATGCATTTGATTCCTTTGAGATTTTCCAAAAGAGTATGACAAACGGTGAAAAATATGCTACATTTTCTATCTCAGTAAAGTACTAAATGGTTGCCTTTTAAAGCATTGTACATTTTTGGTGCAATTTTGATATTGTTTCAATTAAATACCAATAAATCCGAAAAGTATGCAATACTTAATTTTCAATTTTCGTACGCTTACACAATACATGTACATTGTACACACATTCCTTTTGCGTTTAATAAAATTAATTTTTCCCAAGTCAGCAACAGAAATTCCCCAACCCAGTAACAACGGACATTCAATTGCCGCCGCAAAACTAATTCACTGCTAATGACTCTAATTGCTGAGTGGCCTGAAGCAACGGCAGCAATAGCAAACATTATCATCAACGCCTTTTCTTATTGCAACAATTTCCTCCTATTTCCACATTAATAGGAGCAGAAAGAAGCACAAAAAGAGTAAGCGCAAACAGTGTACAGAACAAAAAAGGAGCAGCACACAAACACAAAAAGCACCGCACAATTTTTAGTGTTGCCCAAAGGCTGTCATTAAGATTATCGTGAAGTGTACGTACCACAAAAGGAAAAATCAGCAACAAAAATGGCAACCAGTACAGAGAAGCATTAAAACATTCACTATGCATGAAGCACCATACATGGATGTAGGTAGCAAGCAGCTTTCAGGAAAATTTGTATGTGGCATCATTTGGTAAACGCTGCCCAATCAATTGTGAAGGGAATTGAAAATTGCACAAAAATGTGAAAAAAAGTGCAATAATGGAGGAAGGAAATATTGGGAAAAGCACATTTTGACTGCGGTAATGGCTTTCATGAAAATACACGAAAAATTTACCATCTAAGTGTCTAAATGAATAAAAGAATGAATGAATAAATGAATAAATGAATATATGAATAAATGAATAAATGAATAAATGAATAAATGAATAAATGAATAAATGAATAAATGAATAAATGAATAAATGAATAAATGAATAAATGAATAAATGAATAAATGAATAAATGAATAAATGAATATATGAATAAATGAATAAATGAATAAATGAATAAATGAATAAATGAATAAATGAATAAATGAATAAATGAATAAATGAATAAATGAATAAATGAATAAATGAATAAATGAAGAAATGAATAAATGAATAAATGAATAAATGAATAAATGAATAAATGAATAAATGAATAAATGAATAAATGAATAAATGAATAAATGAATAAATGAATAAATGAATAAATGAATAAATGAATAAATGAATAAATGAATAAATGAATAAATGAATAAATGAATAAATGAATAAATGAATAAATGAATAAATGAATAAATGAATAAATGAATAAATGAATAAATGAATAAATGAATAAATGAATAAATGAATAAATGAATAAATGAATAAATGAATAAATGAATAAATGAATAAATGAATAAATGAATAAATGAATAAATGAATAAATGAATAAATGAATAAATGAATAAATGAATAAATGAATAAATGAATAAATGAATAAATGAATAAATGAATAAATGAATAAATGAATAAATGAATAAATGAATAAATGAATAAATGAATAAATGAATAAATGAATAAATGAATAAATGAATAAATGAATAAATGAATAAATGAATAAATGAATAAATTAATAAATGAATAAATGAATAAATCAATAAATCAATATATGAATAAATGAATAAATGAATAAATGAATAAATGAATAAATGAATAAATGAATAAATGAATAAATGAATAAATGAATAAATGAATAAATGAATAAATGAATAAATGAATAAATGAATAAATGAATAAATGAATAAATGAATAAATGAATAAATGAATAAATGAATAAATGAATAAATGAATAAATGAATAAATGATTAAATAAATAAATGAATATATGAATAAATGAATAAATGAATAAATGAATAAATGAATAAATGAATAAATGAATAAATGAATAAATGAATAAATGAATAAATGAATAAATGAATAAATGAATAAATGAATAAATGAATAAATGAATAAATGAATAAATGAATAAATGAATAAATGAATAAATGAATAAATGAATAAATGAATAAATGAATAAATGAATAAATGAATAAATGAATAAATGAATAAATGAATAAATGAATGAATGAATAAATGAATAAATGAATAAATGAATAAATGAAGAAATGAAGAAATGAAGAAATGAAGAAATGAAGAAATGAAAAAATGAAGAAATGAATATTTGAATAAATAAATATAAAAGTCGAATAATCTATGATAATAATTTTTTTAAAATTCATATCGAATAGAGAGATACGACACTTTACAAAAAATGCCTATTTTTTCAGACAAAATTTTTTTTTTCGGACATACAGGAAAACAATGTTCTTTCCGACTTTTTCTCTTAAAGCCATATAATTCAAAAAATTTGCTTATAACCTAAAGGAACATTTTTCAGAAAACAAAGCATTTAACCCTTTCGACCCGGCTGGGACAATATATCCCAATTTACATACGTATATTGTCCCAGCCGGGTCGAAAGGGTTAAAATTCCGTACAAATAAGGGTCTTTGCACTGACTCTGATACGCAGTTCAATTCACTTATTCCCGAAATATAAAACTAAGCATATAAGACTGCATAATAGTAGCACCTTTATTTCAGCTGATCATCTTTTAGATAAAATGTATCGTTAAATTTCCCACGATATTGCATGCCATTCCTTTCTTAGCAACAATTTCACTAATTTCAATGTTGCAAATACAACACTCACAGCAACAACAAAGTCAGACATCACGTAATCACCATGATGGTCCACATGATGTTACCGCCGCGCATCGTAAATTCTTAAGCTACGAAAACTTTTATTCTTTTTTCATATACCTTTGCGTTACAGTTAACTTTTCTTGCTTCTCGCTTTCTCTCTTTTATTTTATGGTTTTATTTTTTGGCTGAATTTTTCGTTATCCTTTAAGAATTGCCAGCTAGCATCACTACGACTACTACTACTTACCTTCTGTGTCACTGTTGTCCGAAACAGGTGGTTCACTTGAAATGTATTGACGTCCACTCAGCAAATTGCTCTCAACAATTGGTCGCTTATCCTCTAATTGGCGACGGAAAGCTTTATGGTCATCCTGAAAAAGTAAGGAGGAGGAAGAAATTGTACATGAAAAAAATGTAGTTTTTAATAAAATCAAATATAAATCGAGTAAAAAAGTTACATTTGTGTAAGGAAAAATTACACAACATGACATGGCAGTGTGACACTTTGCAACAGTTACGGACAAAAAAACTGCAAAAGTAAATACATTTTTTTAAAAATGTAGTGTTTTTGATTTAAATGAGCCAAATCACACTGAATGAGAATAAGAAAAAAAAAAATTTTTTACACTGGTTCTTACTTTCAAGTACAATGCAAATCTAAGTATTTTCTTTTTAAAAATTTTTTGTAGTTTCTTGACTTTATCGATTTTCCAAAAATTTCTCAAAACTTTTTGTTCTTTCTCGATATTTTTAGACTTTCAATATGTTCGCCACTGGTGACATAGTTGAGTTCTGCAACATTTTTTGACTATATCAACATTTCTTTGATATTTTTGAATTTTGCAACATTTTATGACTTTCGCAACATATTCCAAATTTATTAATTCTCGTATTTTTTGAATTTTGAAACATTTTTATGACTTTTGCAACATATTTGGACTTCCGCAATATTATTCGATGCAGTCAACTTCATCAACATTTTTCCAGTTTTTTCTGACTTTTGAAACATTATTTGACACATGTCACATAGCAAATTTTTCAATTCAGATTTTTTGATTTTTATCAACATTTATAGAATGTTTTTAACATGTTTTTAATAATAATATTGGGTGTACAACTTAAAAACCGGAATTTGACGGTGGATGTCCGTACTAACAAATATCGTGAAAGCTCGAACTTTATATATATGTCATTTTGAAGGTACATTTGACAGCTGTCAAAATCAGTCAACAAAACAATTTTATCTTGTGTGCATCATTATTATTTTTCACGATGAATAACTTCGAAAATTGGAGAAAAAGACAGCATTTGCGGGAGGTTCTGTTGGGTAATTTTTTTGCAAAGAAAACTGCTGCCAAAAGTCATTTTTGCATCGGATCGTGACTGGGGATGAAAAATGGATCCATTACGTCAACCCGAAACGCAACATTGATATATGAAGCCCGGACAACCAGGACCTTCCCAGCCAAAGGCAAATATCCATGGTGCCAAGGTAATGCTCTGTAATGCTCACAGGTGACCTCTATCGAACACAATTAATACGTTTGAAGCGTGCCATCATCGAAAAATGCCCGGAAAATGCGACCAGACACGAAGCAATAATTTTTCATCATGACAACGCTCGGCCACATATTGCTGCCCCAGTCAAAAATTACCTGAAAAACAACGGAAAACAACGGATGGGAAATTTTGCCTCACCCGCTTTATAGCCCAGACCTTGAACCATCAGACTACCATTTGTTCCGATCGATGCAGAATGCCCCATCAGGAATACGCTTCACTTAAGTTCAAGATATCGAAAATTGGATAGATTCATTTTTGGCCGCCAAGCCGGCGCAATTTTTTTGGGATGGAATTCATAAATTGCCTGAAAGATGGGGAAATGTTGTAGCTTCCAATGGACAATACTTTGAATAAAATATATTGTAACATTTTTCCACAATAAAGCATCAAATTTCGCTAAAAAATTCGGGTTTTTAAGTTGTACACCCAATATGTATGACACTTGTGACATAGTCGACTTCTTCTTTATTGATATTGTTTTGAATTTTTCAACATTTTATGACTTTTCGAATAAATTGATACTTCTCAATTTTGAAACATTTTTATTTCTTTCACAATATTGGTTGACTTTTACAATGTTATCTATCTTCCTCAATATTTTGTGACTTAAGTAAGCAACATTATTTGACTTTCTGAACATTTTTTGATGCAGTCGAATTCCTCTACATTATTGGACTTTGCAAAATTTTTCGGCTATTCCAATAGTTTTCGACTTTTGTAATATCTAAAATTCTTTAAAATTGTTTAACTATTGCAATATTTTCTGATTTTTTTGATAGATATTGTCAGCATTTTGTGACTTTTAAAACAATTTTTGACATTTGTTGTAAATTTTTTAATATTCGAAACATTTTCTGAATTTATTGATATTTTTCAGATTTCCAACATTTTTTCATTTTCTCAACAAATATCAACTTAACAATGTTTTTCTTTCTTTCTCAACACTTTGTGACTATTGCAACATATTCGCATATTTTTGATGTAAATACGTATATGGGTAGATATCCGAAAAATGTACCAAAATCTTTTTTTGTTCCCACCTATTTTTTATTTTTTTATTACTTGAAAGTACATATAGAATATGATGACCTGAACTTCAGGAACAATTTTTAAAAAGGATCATAAGCTTTCAGGGTTGCCATATGTTTTTTTTAAAGCTTCGCTTAAACAATATATTTAAAAAATTAATAATAAAACTTTTGTCTCAAAAAGATTATATAGGTAAACTTAAGAAAAATCCAACATAAATTTTTAGGGTTACCAGATGGTTGCTTTTGAAAATTTATTTTAAATTTTCCTTTTTTCCTTTCATTCGCAATTATACTTAATTACACACTAAAAAATAATGGTACAAATCGTTTAAACCTCATAAACTAACTAATAAAAAATAACCGAGTAGCAACCCTGAAATTTTTTGTACAATTTCAGAAAAGTTTATCTGAGTGGCTCTAAAACCAATAATTTCAATTTAGTCGAAAAAAGTAATAATTACATAAGATTTTCGAAAATATCCTGATGGCAACCCTAAAAACTTATGTAGAATTTTTGAAAAGTTTATTTATGCGCCTTAGATTAAATTTAAATGTGGCAACACCGAAAGCTTGGTAAAATTTTAAAAGAGTTTGTTTGAGCGTTTCTTAAACCTAAAATTTCAATTTAGTCAAGAAAAGTAAGAATAATATAAGATTTTCGAAAACAATCAGGTGGCAACTCTAAAAAATTTAAATCTTAAAAAGTTGATTTAAGTATTTTAAGACAAAATTTTAATTTTAATTTTTTAAACGAATAGTTTAAGCAAAACTAACGACTGACTAATCGGAGAATGGTGAACTTGTTGCAAAAAACGAAGGAGAATGATAAAACGGAGAATGACGAAATGCTGCAAAAACTAATATCACAATGAAAATTGCATTTTTTTTAAATGTTGGAACTGTATCCACCTATCTTATTGTTTATTGATTTAATTATACATATAAAGATAAAACAAAATGTTTAGTTGTATAAAAAATTTTATGCGGAGAATGATGCACACTTGCGTTCTTTACAAAAATTTTAAACTTTTTTTTTTTTGAAACAAACACACGAGCACTCACTGTCGAAAAACCAAAACTGACTGAGCTGAAGATACACCGAATCTCCTCTTTCTCTTCATTTTCAGTTCTCCATTTACTCAATATTCAAAAAATTTATATATTTAATTAATAAGAAAAACTGAGCGGTGAGTGTCTTAACTGTGGGACAAACTTCCACAGTTGTCAATTCTATAAAAAAAATTTTTCCAAGAGTTAACACAGAAAAACAGTAGCTAAAATTTTTATGCAAATAATGTCGTACAAGTTTTTTTTTAGAAAATAACGTTATATGCGAAACGGGCAAATTACATGCAGGGAGAATGACTTTTTAACACTTTGTGCTATAATTTCACAGTAAAATATTTAGAACTATATGTTTTTTCTAGGCAATTCGTTAAGAAGCTTTGGTTAAGTATCTGTACGAAATACTTAGAATATCAGATTTCAAATCTAAAGATGGTTTTGAGCCCCATGGCATTTAATGGTACATTTTTTGAAGACTCACAGATTTATCCGACATTTTCAAAGTTTTTGTTGAGTTTTGCAACATTTTTCGACTTTATCAACATTTTTCAATATTGATTATTTTGGGTGCATTGATATTTATCGAGTTTATGAAAAAGTTTTCGAAGTACATTTGATTGACTTTTAGTTCAAGATTTAACATTTTTTAACTTTTAATAGTTTTCAGTTTTCTTCACATTTCTTTGATATTTCATTAAACATATATGATGTTTTCAATATTTTTCTAGTATTTAACATTTTTCTATAGATTTTGAGTTAATATTGAAATTTCCTTTTTCCAATATTTTCATATATTCCTTCCTTTTAAAAAGCCCATACAACAGTAAAACATTTTCTTTGTACAGACATTGTTAAACTATTATTGACAATAAATGAGTTATCGATTTATCACTTTAAGTGTTATGCCAAAAAAATAAACCACAAGAGATGTTGCCAAAACGCTCATACAAAAACCAAGACTATCAAAAAAACACTGCATACAAGTTCTGACCTTTATGTATGAAGGCTACACTACCACCAACACCCACACTTACACTACCCAAAAAAAAACAGCAAAAAGAAAAGAAAACATGGCTATCAAATAAATTTGTATTTAATGCATTTACTCATGTACAATAAAACCCAAGTGCAGGAGCAGAAAGCAAGCAACAAGCTGAGAAAAGGACGAAAAAGAAAAACATGTGAAATTTGTTATGTGTTTCCTCCTAATGACTCGCATGTTAAAAGCTGCTGCCGTAGTCATAAAAATGGTATAAAAGTAGTAGTGTTGCCAAATGGCCAAAAATAAACGAAAAAAAAAAAACAAAAAAAATAATTTCACCCATTCAGTATAGAAAGTTTGCAAAAATTGGTGGCGTTTCACTTGACCAATCGTTTGAAACCGCCACCGCTCACAACATTTATGCCTCTGCAGGAGCATAAGTGCTTTAGGTGCTTTTTGGCCATACGACTGACTTTGGCCAATTCAACGCTTGGTATGTTTTTTTTTTTATTTTTTTTTTTGTCGAATTGAGTAACTTAAATAGCAAGTGACTATGATATGCCAACACTTAAGTGAAATGATTTTTTTGTCTTGTTTTGTTGGTGTTTTCTGTTTTGATTTCTATATGGGCAGTAGGTATGAGTTGGTTGGTGCAAGCGATCCGGCAGAATTAATATGGGTCATTAAACAATTACTTACATACAAGTAAGTAAGATTTTGTGCCTAAGTTTTGAGATGCTGCGCACGAGTGATGCTGAAGTGGGTGCGTTTTTTCATGCAAGGAAAGTGAAAATTCTACCAAGAAGGATTTTGTTTTTTCAAAATATGCTGTGAAAGGACTTGGACTGAAATAAATAAAAATCAAAAATTAAAAATAATTTGCTTACATCACTACAGACAATTACTTAATTAAATCTCCTTAATTGAAATCTCCAGCTTTTAAAAAGTAATTTTTCTAGTCTTTTAGAAAAAATTGTACGAAAATTTTAAACTTCAGCCGAATGGCCCACAAACTCAATTGAGATATTGTTGACATTAAATTTGTACATAGCTTGGTGGGAAATAATTCTGAAATAAGAATGTCTGGCACGAGTGTTCCACAAAAAGGAAAATTCTTTCTTCTACTATTTCATTGCGTTTACTTCTAACATCTGGAAGAAAGAGATTTGCATAATAATGGAAGCTAAACAAGATAACCCTCTCATCTAAAGCTTTCCTTCATCAAGTTAAATTTGAAAATAGTTCTTTATAAAATCACAATAAGATAAAAATTTCATGGGATTAAAAAAATTTTACAATTACAAAGAACTTTTAAATTTTATACGGGAATCTAAAATTGACTTTTAAGAAAAATAATAAGAAAAAACTATAATCAGAAACTTTCAGACTTTAAAAAAAAAAAAAAAAACAACAACTAAAGTGAATCGTAATCACATACTACTAAATCATTAAGTGGGAAACCCTGGTCTTTTAAGTTGACTACTTTGACCATTCTAAATCACAGCCCAAAAAAAAAAAAAAAAAAAAAAATAAGAATATAACGAGATAAAAATGTTATGAAATAAAAATACCATGAGATTAAAACATCATAATATTAGCGTATCACGAGATAAAAATATCATAATACAATACAAAAATATCACGTAATATGAATATCATGAGATATAAATCAGGAAAAATATCATGAGAAAAAAGTACCATGAGATCAAAATATCATGAGATAAAAAATATCATGCGATAAAAAATATCATGATATAAAAAATATCATGGGATAAAAAATATCATGAGACAAAAATATTTCGTCATTAAAAAAATTTCTTAAAAATCTAATGAGGTAAAAATGTAATGAAATAAAAATATCACGTAATTAAAATCTCACTAAATTTTTTGAGCTGACCTGCGATCAGCAATAAGAAATATAATTTAATTGTGGTTAAAACTTAAATGAACTGAAAACCCTAGTGGAATTAATATCCAAAATGGTTTGATCTATCGATAATTCACATTTTGTTTCAAATTACAGAGGAGGTGGCGATAGCACCAGCTCTAAGCTTTGGTGAAATATTTTCTTAAAGTTGTAACCTTACAATAATTCTTTTACACATGCCTAAACCACCATAACTCACTGTTCTTCTGTGCTTTTAAGATTCAAAACTTGATAGCTAATTTTCCCAACCTGGTTTTGCAACCAGACCTTTTATTATTTTGAGCTCAGTTTATGACACTAAGTGCTCCAACTTCAAACTAGTTTTTCAAATTTAATGAAATGATTAAAAAGAAAACTAAGTCCTAAAAACTAAATCTAATTACAATCAGTGTTCATGCTATTGACAATTTTTTGCCTAAAAAAGTTGCATAAAAATTTGCTTAAAACAACCCCCTTGTTTTCGCTTTCACGCAAAGGAAAATCACTGAGTTGATTAAAAGAAATGAAAAGTATGAAGCTTCTGTAAAACCAATACCCTTCGCTTTCTTTTTCGCTTGTGTCCTCTCCCATGACATAGTTAATAAATTAAATTTCCCACTTTAACCACATTTTCCATTAACTTTTCCGGCAAGCAGCGTTAAAACTTGCGCTCGCTTGATACTCACCACAACCGGCGTCGTCGTCGTCGTCGTCACTGCCACCACTGGAATTCTATTTTCTTTAGGGCAAGACATCATCAAAGTAACCTAACCTCAAATATTGACCCACTTAGTTTGCCATTAAATCCCAACATTATTCGCATGCACAATGAACAAAGTCCTACTGCTGCTGCTGCTATTTTCCTTCATTCATTCAGCGTCTTATACTTTTTACACGCACTACTCTACTACGATGGGGCCATTTATTTTCCCCAGAGCTCTAAAAATGAGCTGCCATATTATAATTCATTTACTTTCCACGCAATTACATCCACTGTGCCGAGCAGCAGAAGAATACAAGTGACGGGCGGCAGACAACAACAACCAGTACACTCAAAATCAGTGTTGCAATTTTTCTTAACAGATTTACGACACTCGCACATTGATGACGCCCACATGTAGCAACGTGAAGGCAACGCAGCTCAGCCCACCTACCGCTCACTACGCTTTGTAATGAAAATACAAAAGCAACAACAACAACACTAATACCCAAAGGGCAAAATCAGCTACACTGATTTACGCCTCAACTGGGTCGCAAGCAGAGCAAAAAAAAAAAAACAACATTTTTCCGTCATGACTAACAATAGGTGTGGGTTAGCCGTGGCGTTGGATCCTTTTAAAAATGTCATGTTAATTTTGGGATTTTATTTCTCTGTTATATGGCTCTTAACACAAATGGTTGACATCACTTACCAATTGCTTTTGTAAACTGGCAGCATCGCCACGCACCGGACCCATACCCAATGATGAAAGTTCAGTATCCTTGCGTATCACCCACTCGGTTAATTCGCGTAATGATAACAAAAGTGCGTTCCAATGTTCTGAGTTGGATTCCAAGCGATTTCTGTTAAAAAAAGAGAAAAAAAATTTGAAGAAAATTGGATAAAATGACAGCATTAAGAAATAAAAGAAAAAAAAAAAAAGGGAAAAACCCCGAAAAAGGGATTATTTGCATTTTATTAGCCCATAATAAAAGAAAATATTGCGGAAAATCACAAAAGTACCATGTAAAAGCAAATAAAATTAAATTTTCACTTTGTTAGGAGTAGCAGTAGAGAAAAAAAAAAATGTCGTAGCCACCCAAACATTTTGAGTTAACAACACTTTTTTTTAAGATTTCTTTGTCTCTTTTTTTTCTTCTCAAATGCTAAAAATATGATAATTAAATTTAATGCAAAATCTTCTTTGGTTTCCTTATTGTTTTTAAAAATTTGTTCAAGGATTTCTTTTGCATTTTTTTATGGCAAAACTGTTGAAGCATCCCTAAGGGGTTTTGTCTTTTCAGATAATTTGGAAGATTTTGATTTTGCTGCGTTTATAATGCGTTGCAGCCTTAAAAGGATATTTCTTTTCACCCACAAGGGAGTCCTATAATAGCATTATATTTATAAATTTAAGAACTTGAATTAAATTTTTGTGACAAAGAAAGAGTTAGGTATTTAATACTTTGACACCAAATATTCAACTGATTTTTATTAATATGTGTCAACCTTTCTCATTGATTAGCGAGAAAAGAAAGATAACACCATTTAATGTAATATTTATGAAAATTAAGGATGCGAATCTTGATGTTTCTTTTTTCGAATGACTTTTATTGATTTTTTTATCACTGCAGCACTTTTCCACTTGAAAGTTAACAAAAATGATGATGTTTAATCTCAAAAATTTCATGTACCAAAAAAATTTTGTTAAAAATTTCATATTATAAAAATTATACAAAATAAAACTCTCATGAGATGAAGGTGACAAGAGATAAAAATTGCATGTACCAAAAAAATTTATTAAAAATCTCGTGTTATAAAAATTATACAAAATAAAAATCTCATGAGATGAAGGTCTCAAGAGATAAAAATTGCATGTACCAAAAAAATTTGTTCAAAATTTCATGTTATAAAAATTATACCAAATAAAAATCTCATGAGGTGAAGGTCTCAAGAGATAAAAATTGCATGTGCCAAAAAAAATTTCATGTTATAAAAACCATACAAAATAAAAATCTCATGAGATGAAGGTCACAAGAGATAAAAATTGCATGTGCCAAAAAAATTTGCTAAAAATTTCAGGTTATAAAAATTATACAAAATAAAAATCTCATGAGATGAAGGTCACAAGAGATAAAAATTGCAAGTGCCCAAAAAATTTGTTGAAAATTTCATGTTATAAAAAGTATATAAAATAAAATGCCATGAGATGAAGGTCTCAAGAGATAAAAATTGCATGTGCCAAAAAAAATTTTTTAAAAATTTCATGTTATAAAAACTATACAAAACAAAAATCTCATGAGATGAAGGTAACAAGAGATAAAATTGCATGTGCCAAAAAAAAATTTGTTTAAAATTTCATGTTATAAAAACTATGCGAAATAAAAATGTGATGAGATGAAGGTCACAAGAGATAAAAATTGCAAGTGCCAAAAAAATTTGTTAAAAATTTCATGTTATAAAAATTTTACAAAATAAAAATCTCATGGGACAAACGTCCCAAGAGATCGAATTATCATGATATACTAATTTGTTCGTATAAAAATGGCATTATATTAAAACTCCTATATAAAATTTCTTTTCAAAAATGTCATGAGATCAAAATTGCATCATAAAAACAATTTGTAAAAAATCTCGTGTTATGAAAATGACACAAGATAAAAATATCAAGGGCAAAAGATAAAAATCTCAAGGGCAAAAGATAAAAATCTCAAGGGCAAAAGTTCGCAAAAGATCGAAATATCATGAAATAATTACTTAGTATAAAAATGGCATAATATTAAAAGTTCTTAATAATTTTATGTGACAAAAAACCATTTAAAAATTTCATGTTTTAAAAATTATAGAATTCAATGAGAAAGGGGACCCAAGAGATCGAAATATCATGATAGGGGAACTGATGCTATTGTGGTATAGTTTTTCAATGTGGTATGGTTTCATATCTCCGATTTGGGAAACGTCACTGCTTTTATCCTATCAGAAAACATAAAAAACCAGGGATGTGTAGCTGTCATGCACCAAAGAAAATTTTTCCGGTGTCAGTTGAACGAAACTTAAGTCGCGTGTGGTTGATTTTTTATTCCGGATTTTTTGCAAAAAAATTTAGTTAAGAAAAAGTTGTTTTTTGGTGAAGTTTTATTTATATTCACAAAGTTTCCCATTTTATTTTTAGAATTTTGTAATTTCTAAGAATTGGCCAGTGTGGTATAGTC
Source organism: Calliopum simillimum (assembly GCA_951812925.1). Classification (NCBI taxonomy): domain Eukaryota; kingdom Metazoa; phylum Arthropoda; class Insecta; order Diptera; family Lauxaniidae; genus Calliopum; species Calliopum simillimum. The sequence continues at coordinate 27,749,563 of OX638368.1, forward strand.
GGGATTCGCTAATGTGGTATACGAATATTTCTTGCTATTCTTAAAACTATTTGATTGCTGTTTATTTTTTTATAAAAACTATGAGTTTGAGAACCAATGTAAATGTTATTATGAACTTATTTCATGCCTTTCAAACTTTATATTTGGTTGTATGGTTAAGTATACCACATTACCCTACTTATATGTACCACATTATCCGCCCACTTTACAAGTACTGATCAGTATATATACCACATTGTACCACCATATATACCACATTACCTCCCAACTTTTTGAAAACAGCTTTTTTGACTTTTTTCAGATTTTACTCAATAACTTTTTTTAATGAAATGGCACACATTTTATTGAAATATATTCTGTAGCCAATACTTCAATGATTAGCATAAAAAAATTTGGCTGCAATTCACCTAACGGTTCTCTTTGAAATTTCACCTAAACATTAGCTATACCACAATAGCATCAGTTCCCCTACATTAACTTCTTGGTATAAAAATAGCAAAATATAAAAGCTGAAAAAAAAAATCTTATTGAAAAAATGTCATGAGATAAAAACTGCATGCGACGAACATAATTTTTTTAAAACCTTATGTTACAGACATGATATACGGTACAAATCTCGAGAGATGAAGGTCACATAAGATCGTAATATCATGAAATATTAACTTCCTGGTAAAAAAATGGATAAAATCTCACTAAGAAAGTGTCACGAGATAAAAATTGCATATGACGAAAACAATCTCTCAAAAATCCATTGATATTAAATTGATATAAGAAAAAAGATATAAAAATCTCATAAGATAAAAATGTGATGAGATAAAAATCTTATGATATACAACTTCCACATCAAGGAAAAGGAGGGGCATTATAAACATGTTGAACGCCCAAGTTTTGGATTTTAAAAGGATTGGAAATAACAGCAAAAGGATGTAGCATTTGGCTTCAATCGATAATTTCTTGTAAAAATGTGTTACATATGTATGTGTCGTAATTTTATAGGGTAGAAGGGGGAGGTTTCGACACGTGGGAGGCTTCATCAGTGCCAAATTTTGCGATTTCTATTCGCACTTACTCCCGCGTGTAAACCAAAAAGTCTTACTCCCAATGGTACGCAGCTATCATAAAAATTGCTATGCGCAATTCGGCTAGGGTGCGTAGTAAGTCGTGATTTTGTATTTTTATAGCAAGTTGATGTAATATTTGCTTGTCGCTTTTTGTGTGATACTCGGTTAGTAAACCATAAAATTTCCGTTTTTTTTTTAGCAGATACTTAAATATATTATTACTGTTAATACTACATTTAAGGTTTGCAAAATAAATAAAAGATAACTGCGAAATTTTGGAAATTTGGAAACAAGTGTATAAGGGAGGATTCGTCAAGTGTAAATGGGAGGATTTGACAACTGAAATTTATACATATGATTCAATTATTTTCCATGAATCTGATTTTTAACAAGATATGGAGTTCGGTTCTAATGCCGATGTATAAATGGATATAGAATCAGCCTAAATTATGTCTCGAACCAGTTCAAGGCTCTGACCTTCCTGGTCCGAATGATTTGCTGGATATGGCCCCGATTGAAGATGACATCCCTGATTTTCGTTTTCCCACTGTATCACCGGAAGCAATTCGTCTTTTGCCATCTACATTCAAAAAGTTTAAGGTTTCAAAAAATCAATGGAATCAAGAATTTATGTGACTGACGAAGCCTTCCCAAAAGTGAGAGGTTTCGTCATTTATTTTAACTTTAGTTTATTGGTCACATTTCTGAAAATAGCAAACATATCGATTTTTTTGTAATTGATAAAAGAAGCACACATATTCATGCATAGTCTATGTGTACTCAAAATAACATGCACAATTGCATTTGGAAGATATATGGACATTTTTGTTAAGGTGTCGAAACCTCCCCCTTCTCCCATAATTGGTGTAAGTCCATTTCGTGGCAAAATTAATGTCATACATATAATGTGCCATAATAATCGGTTAATAGACCCATATAATTTTTTCAACTCAATGATATTAATTGTAAATCATAATGTACACTGTTCTTGAAAACAAAGATAAATTTTATTTGTTTGTAATAAAAGGTGAGCTAACTTATATGAAGACATAACTTTTGCCAAAATGAATTCACACCACTTTTCAAATGAACGAAACATATGCTGTCCAGGGTATGATTCTCAATGAGATCTACAAGCTGGCAGAACTAGATTTGTTCAGGGGCTTATTTTTCCTTAGAAAAACCATTTGACTAAACCGGGATTGTGATTTTTTCACCATACAGTGAAAGCATGCGATATCAGGTTTTGTAATCCGAGGCGAGATATGTACTCGCTAGACTTCTTTTAGAATGGAATGTTTAAAGTTGGGGTGGTAAAGTCGAACTGCTAAAGAGGTTCAAAATCTTGAACTACTACTAACTGTGCCCAAAATAAATTCATATCAACATTTTCTACTTTAGCAGCGTTTCGTCAAAACGCGTATTCAAGAATTCAGCATTCCATGGCTGAAAAGATGAGCGCTAAGATCGAATGCAGAACAAACAGCCACATTGAAATAAATCGCCACCGTAAAAGATAAACAAAAGCTGTAAAAAATCAACAGCATGGTTGGTTGTCGTTGAAGGAGAAAAGAAAAATGGGTCAAATGGATGGATGGATGGATAGGTGGATAAGGAGCAAAAACAAAGACAACGAAATTATTATTATTTTTATCTGCTGCCACCAATTTAACGGTAGCTCTAACACAACAACAGCTTCCTCCACAAATATAGCAAACTGTACTCGTGTAGTAGAGGAGTTGCCTATGTTTTGGGTGGATGGCTGGCTGTTTGACTGGCCAATTGATGATGATGTGATGGCTGGCAGCTGGCAGCTCAATTGTTTGCTGAGGTGTCATTTGTCAGAGGCATTGAAGCGCGCACGGTTTGCCACAACACGATGTTTGTGTGCGCGTATGTGAGACCAAATAGCAACTACATACACACACACACAAACTGATAGGCACGCACACCATTTCATGGTGTAAGCAAAAAAGAAAAGACCACTCCACTTACTCATCATCAGTCAGCAGTGTGAGCACCGGTGGTGCTCATTTTTATTATCAATTTTTTTTGCATTGTTGTTCTGTTTTTTTTTATATCAAAAAATATTGCCTACTTGTAGGCGCTGTGCCAAGTTTGACCATAACTGTAGCAACAACAATAACAATAACAACAACAACATGTGTCGTTAGCAGTTCGTGTGGTTGTCAACTCGTCATAAAATTAGATGCGAAATGATGTGAGTACAAAAGGACGAGTTTTTCTTTTGGTATTGGGCCAATCAACATTTATATTCATTATACTGGAGGGGTAACATAGCATTGTCCTGCCCTAGTCCAGGAAGGGTAATAAATGTTGTTGTGATTGTGTGTGCATGTTTAACAACAACAGATGCTTTAATTGAAATTGTGCCAAAAATCATTTTTTTGTTCACAGGAAGTGAGGAAATTGTGATGAATAGAGGAAGGTGTATGCAAAGGATATATGTACGTTTTGAAAAATTGCTCTCACTTTATCAACTGCTAATTATTTGAAGTCACAATTGTTTATGGTAATGGCTAAGTGTTGAAAATGGAAGGGACAATGCGTTGTTTTTATTTTTGTTATGGTTGAGGGTTTCAAGATCTTTTGAGTTATAACCATAGATTACTTTAACAGTTTAAAGTAAGATGAGCCTACAACATTTGTTTGTTTTCATTTAAATTTTTTCTGTAAATTTCTTTTATAAAATTTTCTTCAAATATTTATTCTTAATTTTTTAAATAATTCCAAACAATTAATACTCATTCCAAAAATAAATGAAACCTTCATTTTGTTTGCGCATTTCATTTACTAATTCAATATTAGTTTATTCAATTAAGCATTCAGTCCTTTTTTAAGCGTAGTTTTTTTGTGAACAATGAACTCTGCGCCATCCTCCATTTCAATCAATTTATTTATTATTTAAAGCAAAATTTTTGCTTGTATCAATACTTTTTCGCAAATATTTTTCATTCAAAATATTGCGCTTTTTTTCATTAAAAAAAAAAAACATTGAAAAAGTAATAGAAACAAAAGTTTTGAACATTTGTCTCCTTTTTTTTATTTGTTTTTTCAGCGAGAAAACCTTTTACCAATATTGCACAAACAAGTTCGTTATTTAAATGGAGTGTTTTCCATTGGTTACTTTTTGTGCAACCACAGAATATTGCTGACAAAATATTGATGAACATAAAGATTAAGCGAATTGGCTTTGGGCATAGGGAATAATATGCACGGCTTGCAGTAGTGGCATTTGGTGGCACAGTAGACGCGCAAGAACTCGAATAAAAGTAACAGAAGCGTTAGAAAGGTCAAAAGTTGAACTAAAAATTGAAGTAACTACAGTTTTAAAGTCATATATCAAGAGATATAGATATCATGTGATAATTTCATGTGGTTAAAGTATAATGAAAGAAGAATATTATGAGATAAAAATATTATGATATAAAAATACCATGAGATAAAAATATCATGAGATAAAAATATCATGAGATAAAAATGTCATGAAATAAAAATATCATAATATAAAAAAATATCATGAGTTAAAAATACCATTTGACAGAAATTCCATTTGACAGAAATGTTAGTAGATAAAAATATCATGAGATGAAACGGAATATGAAAGAAACATATCATGAGATAAAAATATCATGACATAAAAATATTATGATATAAAAATATCATGAGATAAATATTTAAAATGGTTTATGTTGACTATATGAAAATTATACTAATTTTATGAACTTTAGTCAATGTTTTTGCAAGAATCGAAAATTCCATGCATTTTCCAACTTAGAATATTATGACAATTAGGAGAAGAGAAAAAACTACTGAACATGGCTATGGTGACATATGTTTCGGTTACCGCCACGTAGCCATCATCAGACCAATTTATGTTTTATTTAATTTATTTTAAATTAAATACAATTGAAAAATTTTTGAACTTTTTGTCTGAGGCCGGGATCGATCTATGAACCTTTCGAAATCAATCTCTCTACATAGCGCATTTATCAACGGACTGCGCTGTGTGCCCTCGGAAAAATTGGTAGCTTAAGTGCCTATATGCATGTAGCGTGGTTTCATTCTCTATACTCCTTTGTCATCATTCATCAACATTGACTAAAGTTCATAAAATTAGTATAATGAGATAAATATATCATGAGATAAAATTATCATGGGATAAAAATATGAGATAAAAATATCATTTGACAGAAATATAAGTAGATAAAAATATCATGAGATAAAAATATCATGAGATAAAAATATCATTTGACAGAAATACCATTCAACAGAAATATTAGTAGATAAAAATATGATGAGATAAAACGGAATATGAAAGAAAAATATGATGAGATAAAAATATCATGATATAAAAATATCATGAGATTAAAATATCATGAGATAAAAATATCATAATATAAAAATATGAGATAAAAATATCATTAGACAGAAATATCAGTAGATAAAAATATAATGAGGTAAAACAGAATATGGTGAAAAAATCTTAGAAATCTGATGTAATAAAGTGATGTTTTAAATAAAAGTGAACTATAGAATGCTAGTCATGAGTCATGTTCGAAATGAACCAAACAAATTGAAGTGAAGTGGGTAGTGCAAATGAGGACTGAAAAAAGTATTATTATTGGAAGACAGTAAAAAGTAAAACACTTTATTATTAATTTGAGGAACAAAATGAGAAATCTATGTAGAAAAGGTTCGAGCTGAGAAGGTGAGTAGTAGAGTAAAGTAAAAATTTGAAGACGAGAGTAAACCAAGCATAGTTTCGTTTTAATTATTCTTTGTCTACTGTAAAAACTATCCAAAAAGTTAAACAAAATTTTTGAAAAAACAAAACTAAAACTGACGAATAAATAGAGAAAAAAATTATCAGCAAAAACTGCAACCGTACGTGATGTATAAACAAAAATACACAACTTTTGCAATAAAGTTCTATGACGTATATTTCAGAGCTGGATTAAGGGTACTGCCAGAAAGATTCGGCATATATTTAGGGGCCATAAATTTAAGCAAAATTAATTTATTATTTATAATTAATTGTTTTAGTTATAATATCTTAAAACCTGTTTAATCAAATTATTTTAACTAGAATTGTAATTGTAATAATAACTTTGGTACTTTTTGGATACTAAGTACTTTTTTTTTTTTTAGTACAAAATAGAAAAGCTCATTTATCATCCCTGATACAATGTCAGCGTGAAACGTAAACAAAACAAAAAACACGAACAGTGCTATGCTTTTTGTTTATCTCTTTGTGCTTTATCCTCTTCTCAACTCTGTGTGACCGCGTATTTTGTTGTTGTTAATATTGAAAAATTTATATATAACTTTGGTAGGCTTAAGAGCTTAAAGTAATTTTAACTTCGTGTACATCTACATACAAAAACCTGTCTAATGGTGTATGATTCAAAGTCGTACTCCATTTCTAACATAGTGAACAAAGGAGGACAAATTTTTGTCTTGCGTATTAATATATAGACTTAGACTTTCTACCAACCGAAGTAAGAGTCTTCAAAGCTTTACTTTGGAAAAAGACTAATATGTAGGTAGGGAAAGCTTTTTTTCACAAAGGAGTGATAAACTTTATTTTCATATTTACACTATGTAAAGCAAATTTTTTTCAATCCGGTGGAAGTTTTTTAAATGTTTTTTAACGAAGGGGCAACCATTTTGGCAAAAAAATTTTTCAAGTGTTCCATAAGTAGCACAAATTTCTTCCGGGAGAGGTGAAAAGATTTATTTTTTAGATTTTTTGTATGTATGGTATATAGTCTTTCCCAAAAAAATCACGAAATTCATATTCACTGAACATAAAAAATACCCTTTTTTAATTTACTATATCCAGAGAAAATTTTTTAATACTGATTAGTTCTTCCTAAGACATTAGGACGTTGTTACTAATCTTTCCTTTAAATTAACTGCAAGTATCCAAATCTGTTTTTTAATAAGGACATTTTTCCGAACAAGTGATACGATTTTTGTTCACATGGAGAAAGTTTTTTCTCGGGGAGCTGACAAGCAATTTATGTAATGTTTTTCAAACTTAACGTATGTATGGAAAATTAGGTTCGAAGATTAGAGAATTTTTTTTTTAAATTTTCAATGAGAGTTTCTTTTTGAGTAGTTAAATTCATTTTGTCAGAGATAATTTCTTCTCGAACATGCTGCGAACTAGCTTTGTTTTAAATTCTTTTAACCCAATCCCCGCCAGTGATGCCATACGGCACAGTTAAAACGCATTACCCGAATGTTCACCAAAATCATTTTGTAACTTTTTCGCGCAGGCTTGTTGTTTTTTATGTTCGTAGAAATGTTTAATCTATCATTTGATGCATTCCACGCGTAAATATTCCATAAACTTTTCAAGCGCGAGTGGAGAGGAAGTGATCATTGAAAAATTATTGGAAAAAATCGATTATGGCATCGAGACGTTGGCGAGTTGCAAAAAATTATTTATTTGTATTTTGATTTTGAAAAAAGTAATTATGCCAAATTGAAGAGTAATACAGTAGTTTCTTTAGTGCATTTATATTTTTCCATGAGTTATTCCTTACTAAGTGATAGGCCTGAATATATTTTAAGTGTGCCATATGGCATCACTGGCGGGAACCGCTTATGTAAAGTTTAGATGTAGATTAATTTCCAATTATTTCAATAATTCAATTCATAAACAATTTATATGGGGAAAATATCTACCTGGGGGGGCTTTGAACACCAAAAAACCCACCCCGTGTGCATGGGCCTGGGTGTCATATGAATTTTTCGAGCCTTTTTTATGAAGACGTGCTGTAAATGATTGTGGATGCATCTAACTATTGGGATTATGCTCATCTTTGGTTACAATGCTTGTAGTTAATCGTGAAGATTATTGGATCATTAAAGACACGATTTTTGCTGGCATGTCTCGAAATAGTTTCAATCAAATAAGCCGTTTTATTCACTTTACACTGATAAAACACATTGATCCCTTTCACCCTGAGCATCATTTGATGAGTCCATGACACCGTATTTCAGACTGCTCTCATGCAAACAGTTTGTTCGAGCCAAACTTCTTCGATTTAGATTCATTGCATGATGTTTGAACACTCTTGGAGGGTATTTGGTGTCCTTTGGTATTTACCGAGGAAAGAATTGTTGTATTCAATTTGTGGTAGCTCTATTACAAATGATCAACGCCCTTCCTGACGACGTTTGTGCCCTCCTATTCCACTTTTACTTCGAGAATTTATTAAGTGGAATCCCAGTTTTAAATTATTTGCAAAGCCTAGGCTACAATGTAATGGGAACCAAAAAAAAAAAAGACAAAGAGGGCATATCAAATTTGCAGAAAACAAGGAATTTGACATCGCCATTGTAAAGTGGAATGATAATAATTGCGTTTTAGTTGCTTCTTCTTCACATGGACGAGATGTAAAATCGATAGCTAGGCTCTTTTGAAGAACAGAATGGAAGCTATAATGATCGAAAGTCTAAAGGCAGTCGAACCATATAATTAATGTATGGAAGGAACTAATCGAATGGACCAAAATTCACGTTTTGATGGAATCGCTTATTACGATGGTGAATGTGATCGACTTAGACGTAAATATAGACCGAGCAAAAACCAAATCTGAAATAGGTGCGTAAGATGCGATGTAGATTTATGCGTTAGATGTTTCATCAAATATCACACTACCGCGGATTAGTATGCTAACTTACCATTTTTATTCAAAAAATATGTATGCATACGTGTAAAAAATAGAGTTTTAAATAAAACTCAAAGTAAATTTTTTGCTAAGAGGTTCCCGCCTGTGATGCCACATGGCATCGGGGCACCATCGAAGAATGGGGCGTGGTCGCTTAAAAAGCTAACCGGATTTGAACTCAGGAACCTTCTTTTACCCCCCAAACAAAAAATCACCATCAAATTCAAAAAAATAAGTGCTGGCGGGGAATGGGTTAATGTGGAGAAAGTTTCTTTTCAAAGAGCTGACAGGCCATTTTTTGATATTTTTTACCATTTTTAGTTATCTTGTTCCGAAAAAAAGATTATTAATATCTGGGTTTACTGAACAAGTATAATATTTGCATGAAAAGCTGTTCGAAAGACTTAGCTTTAAAATGGGTATGAATCCGGCACTGATGTATTTGTCTGTATTTGACAATTTTGGCTTAATACACATATATAAACACAAAATTGCTTTTCCGGAAATTTAATTGAGTGCAAGCATCAGTAGAGTTTAAACAAATTGAAAGTACAAATAAAAAACAGTACCTAAAATTTTTATCCTTATTTTAGTTAACACTTTTTTGGCTTTTTAAACCTTAAAAAATAAATTTAACTCCCAAATGCAGACTACAAAAAATCTTTTTAATTTTTTTCCCCAAGTCATTTACCGAAAAATTTTGCATAATAAAAATTGTTTTAAGCAACTCACCTGATGGCAATACTTTTCGATTTCAAATTATTCCAACGCTGATTCATCTCATCCAAACGACGTTGCAACATCACCGCATCCTCTTGCGAGGTAAGCGAACCCAAAAGTTTACGTCCAGTGCCATCGAGACGATCGTAGACAACGCGATGAGTTTCAATTTCCGACTGTAAATCCTAAAAAAAAAGGAAAAAGAAAAATAAGAAAAAGATAAAACAAAGTAAATAAAAAAATTGGGAAAAATAAAAAATTCAAATGAATTTATTCATAAGTTTTTGGCAGGCAGCAGCAGCTGCAACGAATTTGATAAAAAGAAACAACTTACAAACAATACTTTATGAGCAAATTCGTAACGCTTAAAAATATGCAAAGATTTTTTTTCATTTTTGGTTTCATTGTTAGTTGCCCTGCTGCTGCTGCTGCAGCTGTTGTTGTTCAAAAGTCAAAAAATTTATTCAAATCGATGAAAAATGTCAGGAGCAACAACAGCAAAAAAAACTAGAGTAGCAGTAGCAACTACCAAAAATGTCAACTCTTGATGTTGTCGACCTCACTGACATACACAGTGACACACAGAGAAGTCGTAGTGTGAGTGAGCGACTAACATAAGCATCCAGAAGCAAGCGCACTGAAACTGCATGACAGACTTCAATTTCAATTTAAATTGCAAACAGTTTGTAACAGAAATGTAAATATTTTACTTGAGTGTAAAAACATCGCCCCCTCCTACTGACCCACTATGCTATATTACAGTGTGTGTGTTCGTGAGCATCTTTTTTGTGACTTACACACAATGTACCATTAAATGTATTTAACAACAAATACTGACATTTATGACACTAACTTACTTATATTGCTTGCTGTTTTTATGTTGCACCCACGGGCACGCCCTCTTTTCGCAGTTTTTGTTCATGCTACTTTGGCTACATGGGTACTTTTTTGCTTTTCCTTTTTGTTACGCGTAATTTTTTGTCGTCGTTTTCATTTTTTGCGTCAGTCAGTCAGTTTTACATGGTACACTGTGGGAAGTGTTGTGGTAAAAAATATTTTGTCAGAATTAGATCTGCGTTGAACATGACAGGCATTTTTATGTTAGATCTATCTTAGCCCTCAAAAAGGTTTTAATAGTCCGACAAATCGAAGATCAAGTAGACGCATTCCAAATCAAATCAATACTAACAGATGGTAGGTAAAATTAAGTACATATAGTGTGTTTTTTTACTCGCAAATTTTACACTGAACTGAAGTATTTGATCCCAAAAATTCAAGATCCAATCTTCACTATACAATGTTTTCATTTCGACCCTAAAGTACACTGCCTAGTCTTATCAGTGTCAAAAAAACAAATCCTGACTCTCACAAATACTTCAGTGTACTGCATTTTAAACAAATGAATAGTTCAGGTTAGTGTTAAGCTTGCGAGTAGAAAAACTTCAGTAAAATTTATGCTATGGTAACACTTGCAAGATACAATGTATTGGGAATCCAGGATTGCACTAGCTTTCATCCATTTTCACGTGAGAGATTGAGAGCGTAAGCGAAAAAGAGGCACAAGCAGAGAGCGAAAAAATTATTTTGTTACTACAACAAATTATATGCATCGCACTTAAGCAAATCAAACAAGACAGGTCAGTGCAGCACTTTATCTTCTTTCATGTCCAAATACTGACAAAACCTTTGTTCGCAAACTAAGCTGAATTGAAGTATTCTATGTATAAAAGCCAGGAACAGGATATAACATATCTGAAAACGAAACGGCTTAAAAATCCAACAAGATGTCCTGTGCAGACTACTATGTTGCACTAAGGCAGTCTAAAGACAAAATTGTCAACAAAAAATAGTACATAGATTAGACTTGAGATTAAGTCAAAAGATTGTCAAACCATAAAACTTGGTTTTAATAAATACGTTCTTGACGTCCTCGCCTTTTTCAGCTTTTTTCCATTTTTTTCCTTTCCCGAATTTTTTACAACTTTTTAATTTTTTTTCCGATATTTCGAGATATTTCGACTGTGAGCTGCTTCCCGTTTTTAAATTTTTTAACTATTTTCAATTTTTTTTTAGACTTTTTTAACATTTTTCAAATTTTTGCAGTTTTGGAACCATTGTCGACTTTTTGATTATTTTTCGACTTTTTGAATATTTTTCAATTTCTTCACCATTTTTGGACTTATTCAGGCTTGTTCCCGAATCCGTGCGGTTTCAATTACTTTTCATTGAGGCTTTTTGATGAAAATGGTGAGTCACACGATAAAATGTATGAAATCTTTTTAGCTGAGAATTACAGTTTCTACAAATGGTATTGATTTGCATTAACGAAAAAGTAACCGTTTAGGAAATATTCTTAAAAAACTTCAAAAAGTCGAGAAATTTCTTCAAAAAGCCTTCTAAATGAAAAGTAATTGAAACCACGCGGATTACGGAACAGGGCTGATTAGTTGACATTTTCTGATTTATTCGACTTTTTGACTATTTTTCGACTTTTTGACTATATTTTGACTTTTTCACCATTTTTTGTTTTATTAATTGATATTTTCCGACTTATTCAACTTATTCGACTTTTTAACTATTTTTTGACATTTTGACAATTTTTCAACTTTTTCACCATTTTTGGACTTATTAATTGACATTTTCGGACTTATTCAACTTATTCGGCTATTTTCCCACTCTTTCACAATTGTTTGACTTATTTATTGATTTTTCTGACTTATTTTACACATTCGATTTATTAACTATTTTTCGACTTTTTGACTATTTTTCGATATTTTGACTATTTTTCGACTTTTTCACCACATTAAGACATATTACAGACATTTTCTGACTTATTCGACTTTTTGAACATTTTTTGACTTTTTGAATATTTTTCGATTTCATCACCATTTGCGGATTTGTTAGACATTTTCTAACTTGTTTTCGACTTTTTGATTACTTTTTCCTTATTATTCAATTTTCAAAGCTTTTTGAGTTCTTATTTTTTCTTTTTCAACTTTTTTCGAATTTTTGAAAATACATATGTATATGAAGTTTTTGCATATTTTTGGACCTCGTCACCATTTTTGGACTTTTTAGAAATTTTTTTAACGTTTTCAAGTATTTTGGTTTTTTGAATATTTTTCGACTTCATCCCCATTTCTGGACATTTTCTGTCTTTTTAAATTTTTCCGACTTTTTGAGCATTTTTTGACGTTTGAATATTTTTTGAACTCGTCACCATTTTTAGACCTTTTAGAATTTTATTGACATTTTAAACTTTTTCGACTTTTTGAACATTTTCGACTTCTTCGTCATTTTTCAACTTATTAGACATTTTGAACGTATTTTGACTTTATAAATATTTTTCGACCTCGTCAATATTTTTGCAGTTATAAAACATTTTCGACTGTTACAGTTTTTTAAGCTTTTGGAGCATTTTTTGAGCTTTGCAATATTTTTCGACTTCCTTGTAATTTTTCGACTAATTAGACATTTTAGATTTTTTTCTCGACTTCTTCAACATGTTTTAACTTTTCAAAAACTTTTCGACTTTTTATGACAATTTCCGTCTTTTCCACTTCCTTTCAACTTTTTGAATATTTTCGATTTTTTTTTACACTTTTCAGACTTTTTCAGCACTTTTTGGATTTTTTACAACTTTATAGTTTTCATATTTTACTTTTACAATATTTTCGACTATCTAACCTTTTTCGGAACTTTTCTACATTTTTCGAATTTTCCAGTATTTATACAACCTTTTCAAAATTTTTCAACTTTTTCTTCTTTTTTTGTGATCTTTCACAACATTATAATAATTTTTAATAATAATTTTTTAATTTTTTTAAAATTCCTGGATTTTTGGTTCTTTTAAACCTATTAAGAACCTTAAACTCAATTTAATTACACGAAAATTTTTCCATGTACATAAACTGTGCAGCATCAAAAGCACAATGTACACATTTGCGCATTTATCGCATACCACTTTTCATAATTTTGCAGCCTTTGAGATATTTAACGTTGGTTAAATCAATAAATGTCCTTTTTCGTGTGCGTGTACTCCACGTGCGTATGTGTGCGCTTCCCTCCGCGAGTGCTTGTGTGTGTGCCGGTTAGTTATTTTTATACCTGATGGCATTTGCAACTAAAGCTGCCTCTCCATCAGTCTGTCATAGACAGCTTTAGCCGCGTTTCGCTTTGTGTGCCACATGTGACGCGCTGACTAAAATATTAACCGCTGCCGTATATAATGCTTTTATGGGCTCTTTTTGCAGTCAGTTGTTTTTGTCAGCACACAGCCTTTTGTTTGTGCAACTCGTCGAATGTCAAAGAGCTGCTCAAAATAAAGGGACATTTTTTTGTTGTTTTTGAACTTGGTTGCTTGCGCTTTTTTTCATTTTTGGGGTTTACTTTTGATGCTCAAATGTTAGGTATATGATGGTTGGTAGTTTGAAAAAGTTGCTGACGGTTTTACAAAAAAAAAAAAAAAAAAAACAGGCTGTCGTTAAGACAGGTGAAATAGGTATGAGCGACATATATTTGTATGCATGTAAGCAATAAGATGTGCTGTAGGTCAAAGGAGCAGTAAAAAAAGAGGTCAACATTATAAAATCTGTCAGAGTTTGCAGTGCTTGCACTAGTTGGAAAATAAAGTTTTTTAAGCGAAAGTGTCAGCGGAAAGATTATGTGATTTAAAGTGGATAGTGCGCAAAATTAAGCGAGAAAAACCTTAACTTGTAGAAATATATGAAATTTCTTTAATTCAAAGAAGTATTAGAGATATTCGTATCATTTGGGTAGAAGTTATTTGAGACAAGGGAAACCAAATGAATTTTATACATCAATTGATTCTCTATTGAACGATTTTCATGTAAAAATTGGCATAAGCATATTTTATGACTTAAAAATTGAATATTATGTAATTTTTCTCTCATGGTAGATTTTTTTTTTTTCTTGAGAGATTTTTCCTTCAAAAAAATTTCGAATTTAACATTTTTCGCAGGGGCGGAGCAGAAGTGAAAAATATTTTTGTGCGATTATACTATATGATGATTTTTGTGTCATGATATTTTTTCTAAAACAAATAAATATATCAAGTTTCTTGGACAATCAGATAGTTCTCTATAGAATGATTTTCATGTAATAAATGTTCTGACATAAGCAATTTTTATTACATATAACTTGAATGTTATGACATTTTTCTCTCATGGTAGATTTTTTTTTCTTGAGAGATTTTTCCTTAAAAAAATTTCGTATTTAAAATCATTCCGAAGGGGCAGAACAGTAGAGAAAAATATTTTTATGAGATTAAATTATATGATGATTTGTATATCATGATATTTTTTCTTAAAAAAATAAATATATCAAGTTTCTTGGATAATCTGATAGTTCTCTATTCAATGATTTTCATGTGAAGAACGGTTTAACATCAGCAATTTGTATTACATAAAACTTGAATGTTATAACATTTTTCTCTCATGGAAGATTTTTTTTTCTTGAGAGATTTTTCCTTAAAAAAAAAATTCGAACTTGACATCATTCTAAAGGAAGAAGAGAAAAATATTTTTTTTTGTGTTTATACAATATGATGATTTTTATTTATATCATGATATATATTTCGTAAAAAAAATTAGAATATCAAGTTTATTAGATAATTCTTATTCAATACTGCTTTAGATATATTTGTTTGCATAATGCGATTTTAACATTTAAGCATTTTTATGATATTATTTAAATTAATAGCGTGTTCTTTTTATATCGTAAAGTTTAGTATGGTAATAATTTTATATCATGATATTTTTATGTCATGATATTTTTATACCAAAAAATCATTCCAAAGAGGCGGAACAGATGAGAAAAATATTTTTATGCAACTTACAGTATGTATGATATTTATATCATGATTTTTTTCTTAAAAATATGAATATATCAAGTTTCTTGGATAAATTTTATTCAATGTTTTATGCGATTTTAATACTAAAACATTTTTATATCAAAATATGCATATTTGAATATCCTAATATTTTCATATGTAATATTTAATGTGATAATAATTTTATGTCATGACATTTTTTTATCATGATATATTTTTATCATCAAATTTTTATAATGTTTTTTTACGAAAATTTAAGCTTGTATTGCTATTAGAAAGCAAAATTTGAACAACTCTCAAAAGAATGAACTTTAATCCACGCAAAGATATTCCAGCAAAATATTCTTAATCAAACACAAAAGCTCAGCATTGAAGTAGAGTCAACATCCTGCCATAGTATGACACCATAAAAGGAATGAGGCAAAAATTATAAATTAAACAAAAGATAAGAGAGCAGTGAAAGAAAAAAGAAAAACAATGGAAAAAAAGTGACCTGAACAAACCGACTGACTCACTGACTGAATGACACAAAACGCCACTCCAGAGATTTGGGTTAATAGCTGGAAGGTACAAAACAGAATTTGTACAATGAAATGAAGAAAAGTAAGAGAAAACAAAAGAATAAGGATCAACAACAACAGCAGGTAGTAAATAGCAAACCTCAGCATAAATGACTACGAGAAAAAGGTACTAAATCTCACTACCACTACTACTTACTACTACCACTGCGTTGAAGAAAATAATGGTGACATGGATGATGACACAGTGTCGCACCTCATCTGGTACATGAAAAAAAAAGAAGAATACGAGTATATGTATGTGAAAAGTAAAGAAAATAACTGTTAAGTAGCGTTGTTTTTATTTTATCTTCTATAAAAGGAAGGAAATATACAATAACAGTTCACAAAAGACAACGGAGATTACAAAAAATAATCTTAAAGAATTCACCGAAGAATCAAAAAAAGAAAATGAAATAAAAAAAAATGGTACAATGTGCTGATAAGAGAAAACAGTGTTGCAGTTTGCTGTGTGCAAAGAATGGCGCAGAAATGTCGGCACTAAAGTAGAATACTTGGGCACGAAATACAAACAAACACCTCACACATAGAGGTCTGTTTTCTAGCATGTATTGTGTGTACCATTGAAGTAGACGCATATAAAAGTGTACGCCCCTTAAGAAAATTTTTGTAAGTAAGTTGCTATCGGGGCATGCTGTTGGCATTTCTTCTTGGCAAAAAAACAGGAAAGATTTCCAAAAACCACTTTTTGACAGGTTTTCGTATTTAGAAAAAACAGTATTTTTGACAGGTTTTCTCGTAAGGAAAAAAAAAACAGGATTATTCACAGAACAGAACAAATTTTTCCATCAAAAGTGCAGATGGATGATTTTAGCAACAGAGTTATTGAAAAACAGGAGTATCCTGCCAAAAGCAGGATAAGTGGACATGTTAAGCATGTGCAATGACACTTGGTGAATTTTTTGTTTTTAAATACAACAGGCTTTTAGTAGCGACAGATAAGTTTGGCAGGATTCCATATTAAGAAAAAACGAGATTTTTGACAGGAAAATTTTTTATCTAAAAACAGGTTTTTGAACAAAAATACAGGTATAAGGTTATAACAATAAAGCATCAGAAAGTATAAATTTCTAAGAAAAACTGGATTAATGTAGTTAAAAGTATGAAACTTGAGATAAGAATCAAAGAATAGTGATGAATTGCATAATAAAATGATGTCTGAAGTGCAAAGAAGGAAGTTCTTTGAAATACGTGCTATGAGGAATTTAATGTGAGAAGTACAAGCTGATTTAGTGAAGTGAGGATCATTTTGTAGGTCGAAGTTTGAATTGTGATGTAATAAGTATAAGGTATAAAAAGCGGATTGTTTTAACAAAAAAGCTAAACTGTCTGAGAAAAACTGTATAAATCGAAGTGTAGAAGAAAGAAGGTGAAGTATGATGTGCAGGGAGTGAATTTCATTGAGGTACACGCAAAGTAAGTATATAATGCGAGAAGTATCAAATGGTAAAAACTATGTAAGACATATTCTGTGGCTGAAGGTTTTTACTTTGAAGTATGAGGTTTGAAAAGTGGAGAATGAAGTACTTTTAAGTACGTACTAAAAAGTACTTGTATATTATGAGAGCTGGTAAAGTAGAAGTGAGGTATGTTCGAACTTTGAAGTATGAAGCACGAAGTACTTAGTATGAGGTTTGAAAAGTGCATAACGAAGTACTTACTTTGAAGTTAGTACTATAAAGTATAAAATGTGAGAAGCTCAAGCTGATGAATTGAAGTTAGATCTAGCTTGAAGTGTGGAGTAAAGTACTGAAAGTCAGAAGTTAAAGCAAGTGAAATAAATTCAGTTGCATTCTGTGGGTCAAAGTCTGAAGTACGAAGTATGAAGTACGAGGTGCAGAGAACGAAGTTCTTTGAAGTTTGTAACATAAAATTTGTATATAATTTGAGAAGTACCAGCTGGTAAAAATGAAGTGACGTGAATTCTGTGGGTCAAAGTTTGAAGCGTGAAGTGCGAAGTAAGAAGTGTGAAGTGAAGACAATTAAATAATTTGAAATAAGTGCTCTAAAGTATTGAATATCAGAAGTTGAAGCAGATGATATGGAGTGAGGTACATTCTGTTGAACAAAGTTTGAAGTGCGCAGAACGAAGTACTAGTTATGAAGTGCGCAGAATGAAGTTCTTTGAAGTTCATGATATAAAGAATAAATTGCGAGGAGTAGTAGCTGGTAAAATAAGAAGTGACATGCATTCTGTGCGTTAAAGTTTGAAGCGTAAAGTGCGAAGCATGAAGAGTGAAGTGCAGATAATGAAGAGTTTTGAAGTACGTAACTTAATGTGCAGAGTATGAGTGCGAAATATGAAGTGTGAAGTGCAGAAAATGAAGATGTTTGATCTGCAGAGTATGAGAGGTACATACCGTGAGATGAATTCTGTGGATTAAAGATTGAAGTTTGATGTAAGAGGTATATGGCATGAAGTGCGGAAAATGAAGTACCTTGAAGTATATATTATGAAATATAGGTAAAATTGGAAAAAAAAGAACTGGTAAGGATGAAGTGAAGCTTATTCTTTGGATCAAAGTTTGAAGTACGCACTATAAATTATATAACATGAAGAGTAACAGCTAGTAAGAAGAAAATGAGTTGTTTGCAGTATAAGCTATGAAGTGTGAAGTACTTGTCACAAGCCAACAGACATTAAACAAAGGGACTGAATTATGAAGTTCATTTTATGAAGCACAAGGTCTGACTAAAGTCGCATGTTAAGAAGAATGCAGAATTAATTACAAATAGAAGCTTCAAGGTTGACTTAGAATGGGGTAAAGAGAACGATATTTCTGACTATCAAAGTTCTAAATAATTTTCAAAATTTTTTTATTTTCAAGCACGAAAATAGCTACATATTCCCATTGGGTAATTTTTGTCGAAAAAATGAATTAAACAAACCAACTAAAGTTGCAAAGGCTCACAGAAAGACATTGTTATTGTGATAGTGTGTAAATATGTGGGATCTTTCACTACCACCATTACGGTACGGGGACATTGCTAAGTGTACACTCAACACTTGCATGCTGATGAAGCTTATAAAGCATGCTTGTATGGTTAAGGTACATATATGTGGATATATGCATATGTTATTGTATTTGTGCGCAAGTATGTAACAAAGACTTCGTCAGTGTTTTCTTGTATGTCAGCAGTTGCAAGCTGCATACATAAAAAGGGTTACTAGGCTCAAAAATGTAACACTGATGAAGATGGCGATGATGATAATGATGATGATGGTTGGTAGCGGCAAAAGATCACAGGATGAGTCAACTATGTTGTACATCATGTTTGCAAAATTGCGCAACAAGAAAAATGTTTAGTTGAATGGTTGAAAATGTGGCAAAAACAAAAAAAAAAAAGTCAAGAAGGAAAAACAAACGCAGCAAAAATGTGGACATGACTTGTCAACGTTTGAGTGTGTATGATGCATGCTGCATGCATGACAATGTCAGGAAGTGTTGTAGCTGTATTGCGGACAGTAGTTTAATGTAGTTGAAGAAAATAAAGTCAAGTTGATTTAACATAAATTTTACTTTGAAAAATATTAAAGAAAATTTTTTTGAAAATGCAAGAAATTGAAGTTGTAGTGGAAACGAACGCTTAAACATTTCGTTCTAGTGGATAAGGAACTAAAGAAGTTTTACTTCAATTTCTCAGCTTTCTAAGAAATACCTTTTTGCATTAAAAAGTTCAAGCTTAAAGCAATTTGTTTAATGTAGCAGCAAATAAATAATCTTAAATCATAAAAAAATCCTAAACTTTTTATAGCAAAGTCAATAAAAACCCAAACTCTCCGAATGAAAATCATAAAACGTTACATATGCATAAATCAAGAAACACAAGTAAACAAAGTTAAAAATCATTCACGTCATACTGATTTCATCTCACCTGCCTTCACAAATCCTCAACAATTTGAACAATCAAAATCTTCTACTTATGAAAGAAAAACGTATGAAAAACAAGCACTCAATACACATGAGTTGGCAAATCTGCTGAATCAGGATGAGGGACGAAGGACTGAGTACAAATAAAATATTGACACAAAATTTAAACAGCCGGAATGAATCCTTTTTTGTAAAATACAGAGAAAGATGAAGCGTAAAAGAGAGGAAAGGACACACATATATTTGTAAACAAATTTTTTATACTTTTCACAAACAGAGTGAGCAGTTGTAATACCCATGTCAAAACACAAAATATATTTCCATATCCTGCACATTGACAGACAACTCAACTAAATAAAGCAAAAAGAGATATATTTCTGCAAAATTTTTGAGACAGGGCCATGTGGTTCAAAAGAGAAAAAAACCCCCAGTTTTGTGGAATTTTTGCTTATTCAAAAAGAAGTTGAAGCTTGCTTTGCGTTGATCCAAGCGCCATAGGTACCCCAACCCAACACTTATGAATTTTTATACAACTCACTGTCTGCCGTATTGTCTGTTTTTCTGTTTGTCTGTCTGTCTGAATGTTTGTACTTATGATGTGTTTATTATGCACATCTAATATATTTATGGCGCTCTTATTTTTTTCATATAAATTCGTTTTTTTCTTTTTCAGCACATCATCACCACCACCATCATCTTCATCATCGTCATCATCATTTTCATATTCACCATGATATACGCGTCGTTATTTTTATTTGGTTATTTATTGTGGCACCCAAAGGTGCTTTTGATAACAAGCTCCTACCTCCTCTCATCTCTAACATCGCCATCAACACTTAAGCCTAAGCTGCCTTTACTGCCAAAGCGTCTAACTTTAATGGCATATAAAATTTGTTGCTCCTCTATGAAATCATTTCAGATTCATGCTGACAATATAAAATTTTTTTTTTCTTTTTGCCAGAATTTAGTATGCTTGAGCGGGGAAGTGGAGTATGGTATATGAAAATATCATTCATCATATGTATGTGATGTTTGTGTGTTTGAAAAGCTTACGTTTTTTACAAAACTTTCGTTTGTTTTTAATTTTTATTAACAAAATTATTTTTTCACTACCAAAAAACATTACACTATTAACTATGGTTATTGGGATAAAAATTTACATCGGTTAAATGCTCATGAATTGTCCATACTCTTAAAGTACTACACAGCAAATAGTTTGTGTGTAAAATTCAAACCAATTTGGAAAGAATACAGATCTACACCAAACTTGGTATAAAATCTATGCTTTAATTTGGTATACAAACCATTTTGCTTGTTCGTAAAAAATGCGTAGACAAAATGTATTAATTCAATTTTAACTATTTTGGTATAAATTTTATAGTATCATCATATGAAAATCTTTCATACTTTTTTTGTATTTCACAAAAAATTTCAACGGGTACCGGGCCGATATGAGTTAAAGTTAACATTTAACAGCTTATACAAATTAAAAAAAAACTGGACTTGCGAAAGGAAATGTTTCTTTTTAAGAAAAATAACTAAAACTTAAACTAAAACTTGTGGTTTTAATCCCGGTGCCTACATCATAGTCTTCTTTGGGTTATTGCATTCTTTCTTCGTATCGTAAATTTATTTTCATGGTACGTATCAACTCAATTTTCTGTCACTGTATTCAATTATCATTGTAACTTTTTAATTTCTATAAAATTTCTGTTCATTTTTCACATTTTTTGTATATTTGCTTATCATCGCAAATTTGATTTATATCCTGAACTTGATTTATTGAAATTAACTTTTTCAATTTAGTTCTCAATACTGAGGCCCCGCACTAGAAGAGATAGAATTAAGTGTTTATTACTTTAATTTTGTATTTGATATTGGAATTTAAAGTACATAATTTTTTTTAAAAAGAAATTTTAAAATTTTCATACATAATAATAGCAAAAAACTAGTAAGGGTGGTATCTTTGGCCTGGCCAAAAACTAAATACCCTACACTGTATTTCAAGTATGTATATTATTAGGAGAGTATAAGACTTATATGGGAAATGCCACGCCCTCTTGTCCGAGTTTACCTAGATCTTGCGTATAGCTTGCATTTATAGATCCGAGTGTTTGAGTGTAATTTTGTTGGGTTATAACATTTTGAAACTTTTGCTTATATGGGAGGTGCCACGCCCTCTAGTTCGAATTCGACAAGTTTTTTCTCAGAGCTTATACTTACTTTCCCTAGTATTTCTGTGTATTTCGCTTTTGTTATTGCAAATAATGCTCTTATTTTTGCATTTTGAATATATTTTTTGTATGGGCGGTAGGCGTGTCCGTGGACCGATGTTGCTCATTTTCAATCCCCCGAGTTAACTTTTACGATGAAGACAGAATACTAAATTTCATTGAATTATGTTGCTCAGTTTTCCCAAAAAATGTATTTCCACACACACCCAGCCAGCCAGACAGACGGACATGGCTATATCAACTCAAGAGGTGACGCTGATCAAGAATAAATACACTTTTCCATACCTGCCCTCTTTTTCTGCGTTACAAAGGAAAGACAAAGTGAATATACCCTGGATGTAGGGTATAAAAATATTGAAATTGAATTTGAAATTGAAATGAAAGTTTGAAAGTGAGAAATATTTTCGATTTGTTCAGCTGTAGCAAAATTGGTAGGGCAATAGAAACTCTTTTTTTTAAATCAGTACGCTCAGAGTGGTCGTAGTGTTTAATATGGAATTAATTATTTCGCTGTTAGTAATCCTTGCTACCTTAACTGGTAACATTAAGGCTAATGAGGAAGAACAGGATTCGGTTTTTGTCCGTACTTTCAAAAACTTGCATCACGAACCACCATCATCAGCATCAACAACATCAAGAAGAAGTAGTGCAAATGTACAAAACTTATGGATTGAACAAAAATTGGATAATTTTAATGAAACTGAGGAGAAGACATGGAAAATGGTAGGCGTTTCAACTATGGTGTATTGAGAGATGGAGATCAGTTTTAACTTTACATTTTCTTTATAGCGTTACATGTCTAACGACGAATTCTATGTTGAAGGTGCACCATTATTTATTTTCGTTGGAGGTGAATGGCCAATTAGTTCGGAACCTATTATCAGTGGTCATTTTTACGATATGGCAAAAGAACATAATGGTTATTTATTCTACACAGAACATCGTTATTATGGACAAAGCAGGCCAACAGCGTAAGTAGTACTAAAAAAAAAGTGCAACAAACAATAAATAGTTTTATATTACATATATTTTATTAAAATCAATGATAAAAATCAGTTTTTTAAGCAAAAAAGTACCAGAAAAGCTAAAAGCGAAAACTATTTTTTCAAATTATGGGCCACAAATAGTTGCTCCAATATATTTTTTTTATTTATTTCCATAAAGTTATTGTATCAAAAATATCGGTAAGGGTCCAAATGTATTTAAAAATATCGAAATACATCGAAGAAATCGATAAAAGTCCAAATGTATCGAAAAAAAACCAAAAACATCGGCAAAAGTATAAAAGTATCAAAAAACATATAAAATATAGATAAAGCCCAAAAATATTGAAAAAATATCCAAAATATTGGTAAAAGTCCAAAATTATTGAAAAATATTGAAATGCATCGAAAAAATTGGTAAAAGTCAAAATGTATCGAAAAGCATCTAAAATATCGATAAAAATTCAAAAGTATGGTCTAAAAGTCCAAAAATCAGTATAAATCCAGAAGAACTGTAAAACATTGAAGAAATCTGTAAAAGTCCAAATGTTTCGAAAAATATTGAATCACTTTCGGTGAAATCAGTAAGAGTCCAAGTGTATCGGAAAACATCCAAAATGTCCGCAAAAGTACCGAAAAAATATTGAAAAACATCTAAGATATCGGGAAGAGTTTATAAGTTTGCTCTTTATTATTGTACTTTAACATCCATTGAAATAATGTTTTTTCAACTCCATAAAAAGGACTGTATTATATGTCTGTAGATTTGGAATACTTGTACTTCAATGGATCATAACTCGGAAAGTAAGGATCGAATAAAAAAAGTAAGAACGCAAGAAGCTCATGGCTATCCGAAATATTTCTCTTATAAAATACACTCTATTCTGAAAATGCGCCACATGACTGGAAAAAATGCTCTCCGCAGCTAGGATAACTCAAATAACTCCCGATATGATGGAAAGAAACCAAGTTCAGATTCGTAAATAAGATGCAGCTGAAAAATTCGAGAATAATAAAGAATTCGAGAAAAATATTGCTACATTCTCAGTAAACAAAGATATAAATCAAACCCAAATTAACATTGCAAGATTTTTTTCAGCTTAAAATTTTTAAAGGGTTTTTTCTCTTTTAAAGTGATCTCTCCAATGAAAATCTCAAGTATTTGAATGTTCTACAAGCACTTGCCGATTTGGCGCATTTCATACGTACTTTGAAATCCACCATACCCGGTATGTCCAATTCTAAAGTGATTTTGCAAGGATGTTCCTATTCAGCTACAATGATAACATGGTTCAAAAAATTATATCCAGATTTGGCAACAGGAGTTTGGGCATCCAGTGCACCACTTTTTGCAAAAGTAAATTTTGTTGGTAAGTCAAACAAAGTGCAAAAGAAAGATAATTTCTAAATGTTTCACCACTTAAATAGAATACAAAGAAGTAGCTGCTGAGTCCATACGTTTGGTTGGTGGTGAAGACTGCTATAATCGTATCGATCGTGGTATCGCCGAAATGGAAGATTTGTTTGCTAAAAATCGTAGTGCTGAGGTAAAAGCAATGTTGAAAATTTGCAGCAATTTTGATGAAACAAAAGATTTGGATCTTTGGACTTTGTTTAGTACTATTTTTGTTAGTTTTAGTATAGTTGTGCAGAATCACAAGTAGGTTCAAGATTTTTACTTGGTTTTAATTTTATTTTTGATATGGGCTATTTTAAATTTTTCTTTAAGTGGAAGCAGTATTCAGAACGCATGTAGAATAATTATGGCTGCTGAAGACAATGTGAGCGGTGTTGCTAACTTTCTTTTGTCTGAAAATAGGACTATGCACATATATGGGACAAAGAAATGCAATGGACTGACTTATAAGGAACATTTGAAATACTTTACCAATACTTCCAACACATCTAATAGAAGTAAGTTATTCGGCTGCTTTAATGTTTAAATTTTAATCTTTTAGTTTTTTATAGTGCGTCAATGGATGTATCAGACATGTAATGAATTTGGCTGGTATCAAACTTCCGATTCGAGTGCTCATCCTTTTGGTACCAAATTTCCTCTTTCAATTTATACCACAAAATGTGCTGATGCTTTTGGTGCTAAATTTACCGAAGAATTTATAAAGAAACAAGTTGATGCCACCAATGAAATGTTTGGAGGCTTTACACCTGAAGTAGAAAATGTTTACAGTACACATGGCGCATTGGATCCATGGAGCGTAATGGGCATTGCTAAGGATCAAGTAACTTTTATACCATGTGAGTGTTGAATTATTTTGGAAAATAGAATAAGTAGCGCTATGTATTTTGTTTTTGTTCTTAAACTAGACTATGCTCACTGTGAAGACATGCTTTCAATTAGTGCAATGGATACGCCGGAAATGCGTGCATCCAAAGAAAAAATTGCAGCGCTGGTACGCGAATGGATTGCAGCACCAGCAGCAAAAGTTTAAAGATTTTGTCAGTTACAACAAAATAACTAAATAAAGCAATATATTCAAAATACATTATAATTAATGTTATTAAATAAAATGCAAAGAACATATTGTAATTATTTCTGAAAGTTCAAAATTTTTATGTTTCAGGAAAAGTCTTGGAAATTCTTGGAAAAAAGTTTCGTTTAAGAACACATTTACTTTTGGGCTTTTACCGTCTTTACGATATTTTTCGTAATTTTTGGAACTTTTAGATATTTTTCCATATTTTTCGATACTTTTGGACTTTTACCGATATTTTTGATGTTTTTCGATAAACTTTTACCAATTTTATCGATGTATTTCAATATTTTTCGATACTTTTGGACTTTTTCCGATGTTTTTCGATCTATCTGGACTCCAACCGATTTCTTTGATGTATCTCAATATTTTTCGATACTTTTGGACTTTTTTCGATATATTGAATGTTTTTCGATATATCTGGACTTTAACCGATTTCTTTGATGTTTTCCAATACTTTTTGACTGTTACCGATTTTAGAATGTTTTTCGAAATTTTTAGACCTTTATCGATGTTTTTCAATATTTTTCGACCCTTTTGGATTTTTTCCGTTCTTTTGGATGTTTTTCGATAAACATAAAATTTTAGCGATTTCTTCAATGTTTTTCAATATTTTTCGAAACTTTTTGACTTTTAACAAAATATTGGATGTTTTTCTATATTTTTGGACTTTTACCTAAATTTTAGATATGTCGATACGTTTAGACTTTTGCCTATATTTTATATGTTTTTCAATGCATTTGGACTTTTATTGATTTTTTCGATGTATTTTTATACTCTTGGACCTTTGCCGATATTTTGGATGTTTTTCGATGCACTTGGACTATTGCCGATTTCTTCGATGTTTTTCAATATTTTACGATAGTTTTGGATATTTTGAATGTTTTTCTATATTTTTCGACTTTTACCGATATTTTATATGTTTTTCGATACGTTAAGGCTTTTGCCGATATTTTAGATGTTTTTCGGTGCATTTGGACTTTAATCGATTTCTTGGATGTATTTCCATACTTTGGTACCTTTACCGATATTTTGGATGTTTTTCGATACATTTGGATTTTAACCGATTTCTTCGATGTATTTTGATATTTTTTAATACTTTCGGACTTAAACCGATGTCTTAAAAGTTTTTCGATATTTTTTGACTTTTACCGATATTTTTCGATATTTTCGATACTTTTGGACTTTCACTGGAGAAATCGGTGTATATTAATATTTTTTGACACAATTAGACTCTACCAGTATGCGAGATGTGATTATTTTATGGAAATAAATAAAAAAATACATTTATGGTCTTGATAAAGGAAAGGTTATAAATGTCATAGAGATCACTTAAGACCAATTAAGATAATAAAAATGTAATAGATACAACCTCGGAGTCATATTATTTTGAAAATTAAATCGATCGCAAATAGATAAAAATATATTTCAGCTGATTTTATAAAATAACTGATCCTTTCTCGTATTACTTAGACCTTTAACACTATTAGTATTGCTACTTCGGAATGTTTTTCTTCCTAGAAATTTTAAAAACAATACTATTGGCCAAAGGTCAACTAAGCTTTCGTCCTTTAGTAATTCGTTCCAAATCAAAGCAGATTTCAATAAAAATTGAACAAAAGACATTCCTTAGAAGTCTTGACCAGCAAAATTTCAACACAAAATCTTCAACGTTGTAGAAAATTCTCTCATTTTAAGCTTTAAAGCAAAAGAATACAATTGCAGTTTGCTGCAGGATATTGACCTTTAAGCTAACAACACAAATACCAATAGAAACCAAGAAAACTAACACAGCATTGAAAAGATTTTTTCCTTCCAAAAAAAAAAAAAATAATGAAAATCCTTAGAAAAGTCACAGTAAAGCAATGCGAAATATAAAAAGTTGAAGAAAGAAAAACTATTGGAAATCCAATAGCAAACGTTGAGATTTACTTCAGTAGCAGCACCATTTCGCATAGTTTGTGGGAAAAATAACAGCAGGAAAAGCGACACTAAAATGACGTTAAAGAGAAGAAGAAGCCACAGCAGCAGCAGCGGCAAAAGTAACTTAAGCCAAAAAGAACTAAGTTCCTTCGAATGACAGGGGGGGGGGGGAGGGAAAACAACTGACTGCAATAACAAAACAAAGAAATAAGCTGATCTCTAAAGGAAGAAAATCTTACGCTTAGTATGATGGTTGGCAGAATAAAAAACTTTCCAAACGTAAACGTGTCGCTAACATGCTTAACGGTGTCGTAAATGTTAAGTCAAAATCCAGTTTTGAAAGCCGTTTGCAAAAGGCAAAAAGGATGTGTGCACACACACACCTATGTATTTTATATATGTTTGTAAGTGTACGTGTGTGTGCGTTTGTAGTCAGTAGCAGTTGTTGTCATCGTCGTCGTCGTTGTCGACGTTTCCTCCTCGTCGTTGTTGGCATTGTGTATAGTCGGTCGCAGCAGCTTCCGCTTCATCGCAATGATTTCAGAGATAATCTGCTGAAAATCTGAAAGCGCAAATATTGTAACCGGCATGTGATGTAGAGATACAAACACACAACATACACAAACATACGTGCGTATAACTGTAGATATTAAGGATGCGGCAGCAGTAGTAGTTGGATAATAATGAACCAACACAATGACAAGAGCGGTGTGTTAGTACATGTGAACGTTGGTGCATATATGGGGAAATTTCATGTAAGGCCTACGCGGGTAAGTGGTTAAGCGAACAATAAATGCACGTCAATTGATATGATTTATTTAATTCGAATTAAATTATGAAATTATTTCGAAGTTAACCCAAAATAATCAAAGCCTAAAAGTATGCAAAGAGTTCGTGAAATTTGCTTAGCGAAAATTATAAGAAATTTAATTTCAGTGCACCCTGTGAATGTGATAGAAAGAGACAACAAGAACAGCTGACAATGATGTTTTAACGAAGTAATACTGAAAGCAACGAGAAACCAAATTCAGCGAGTTGCTGAAAGCATCGATAAGAAATATCGAGAAGGTAAAGCTGTTGCAAGACTTGAGCATTTCAGTATTGGTGTGACTATGTATGTATGTATGTATTCTCCTTTAACTCCTAGGAGGAGCATAGGGCCAATATGAAATCTCTCCATTTGTCACGTTCCCTTGCGATGACTTTGATCTCTTGCCACGATTTTCCCGATTCTTGAATTTCCTTTTCCAACGACCTTTTCCAGTTGGTTTTGGGTCTACCACGTCCTCTACTGCCTTGTGGATTCCACTCAAGGGCCTGGCGACAAACTTCGCTGTGTGGTTTCCGGAGAGTGTGATCAATCCATCCCCATTTGCGCAGCTTGATTTCGTTTGCTATAGCCTTTTGTTTGCATTTTTGATGTAGCTCGGCATTTGATATAGTGCGAGGCCACCAAACCTTTAGTATACGCCTTAAGCATTTGTTGACGAATACTTGCAGCTTGTTCGTTAGTTGTTCAGTAACAAGCCATGTTTCGCACCCATATAACAAAACCGATTTCACATTCGAATCAAAAATGCGTACTCTCGTTTTGGTGGATATAACGGATGAAGACCATATTTTGTTCAGTTGAGCAAACGCGCCTTTTGCTTTTGCTATTCTTGAGTTAATATCCTCTTTTGCTCCACCATCCATGGAGATAATGCTGCCTAAATACGTGAAGCTATCGACGTTTCCGATATCATCACTGCCAGCTTTAAACATGATGTCATTGCTTGCGTTTAGCTTCATGCTTTTAGTCTTGGATACGTTGATTTTCAGGCCGGCCTTTTGTGATTCCAAGACAAGGTCTTCAATTTTGTTTTGCATATCTGAATGTTTGGACGATAAGAGGCAGATGTCGTCGGCGTAGTCGAGGTCTTCTAGATGTTCAGTAAAGTTCCATTGGATACCCCTTTTGGCCTTATTAAGAGCTTTATCTAGAATATCGTCAAGAACGATAAGGAAGAGAGATGGTGACAGTAAACACCCCTGCCGTACGCCTGAATTAGTGGTGAATGTCGGTGACAACAACCCGTTGTGTAACACACTGCATTTAAAGCCTTCATATTGTGCACGTACTAAGTTTATGGCCTTTGCGGCAATACCTCTTCGTTGCAGTGACGCCCAGATGTTTTCTCGGGAAACACTGTCGAAGGCAGTGCTATAGTCAACGAAGACAAGTTGAAGTGCAGCACGCCACTCGCATGATTGCTCGACAATTATTCTGAGCGTGTTGATTTGATCCACGCATGATCTGTTTCGCCGGAATCCTGCTTGCTGCTTTCGAATGGCCGAATCAAGTTTTTCGCTTACCCTGCTCAGAAGCACTTTCGTCTGTACTTTTGATGGTACTGAGAGCAAGGTGATGCCTCTATAGTTTCGGCACTCGCTTAGGTCACCTTTTTTCGGCAATTCACTCCAGATTTTGGTGAACAGAGGATGGAGAATTTTAGCTGATGTTATGGGGCATGCCTTTAGCAGTTCAGCTGTTATTTGATCTATACCAGCGGCCTTGTTGTTTTTCATGCTTTGGATAGCTTTCACAATTTCATCAATTGTAGGCGGCGGTGTTTGTATTCGACTACTACTACGAGTCATTGCGGCAGTTGTAGTTGGTGATTCTGGTTGCAGGGATGTGGTAGACATGGGATTTAGTATATCACAAAAATACTCTTTCCATCTGTTTAGTTGTTCGTCCGCTGATGTTAAGAGATTTCCATTTTTGTCTTTGATAGGGCGGCTCTGTTGGAGTTTTCTGCCTGATAATCTGCGGGTGATATCGTAAAGCTGCCTGAGATTTTGAGCATTTGCAGCGCTTTCGGCTTCGCTCGCGAGGTCGTTATACATTCTCCTTTTGTCTTGTCTGCACGATCGCCTGACTTCTTTATTGAGAGAGTTAAAGACCTTTTCGGCGACGTTCTTTTGCGCTCTAGTTTTAGCGTCGTCTCTCAGTTTTTTCGCGCGTCTTCTTTTTTCGACAAGATCCCACGTTTCCTCGCTCATCCAGTGCTTCTTGTTCGAGGGTCGAAACCCAAGTATTTTTTCACTGGAGTTTAAGAACGCAGCCTTAGCGGCCCTCCATGATGTTTCAATACTTCCACCACAATCGAACGGCACTGTTTTAAGTTCTTCTACGAAAGATCTGCGTATCTCGTCGTTCTTAAGCTTAAGCACGTCGAATTTTTTTGCTACAGATTGTTCGCTGGGACGTTTATTAGCGGCAAGTTTTAGTCGAATGACCGCGACGAGAAGATGGTGGTCGGAGCCTATGTCAGCGGCCCTCTTTACTCGTACGTCCAGAAGACTCCCTCTCCATTTTCTGCTAATGCAGAAGTGATCGATTTGGTTTTCAGTGGTGTTGTCTGGGGACACCCAAGTAGCTTTATGGCATTTTTTGTGTGAGAATAGCGTACCTCCAACGACAAGACCGGCTGTATTGCAGGCGTCAATGAGAAGCTCTCCATTGTCGTTTCTCGCACCCAAACCATGTCTTCCAATCACGTGCTCTAGGTTAAGGTTTTTTTGAGCCTACTTTGGCATTCAAATCGCCCATAACCATTATGATGTCGTTTTTGTGAGCACTGTTTATTGGTGTGACTATAGTTGAATAAAATTTAAATGTGAAAAAAAAAAAACAAAAAAGTGCTAGCCCAGTAACGCAAACATTAATAAGTGTTTTTATTGGAGTTGTAAGTAAGAGGCTATTGCACCAAAGTGAATTATGGCGATTTTTCGCTTGTATCAAAGATTCTGACCTTCATCAGCATTTTTTTAAATTTTCAACAACTTTCAATTCTATCAATAATTTTCGACTCCAAAAACATTTCTGATTTTGATCAGCAATTTCTGACTTTGTTAACATTTTTCGACTCTATATACAATTCTGAACTCCATCAACATTTTTGAGTTTCTAAACTCTTTCCAATTCTATCAACATTCCTGAACTTTATCAACATTTTTTGACTTTGTCAACAATTTTCGCCTCTATCAGCATTTCTAAACCTCATCAGCATTTTGTAATCAAATCAACAAGTTTCAATTTTATCAACAATTTTCACCTCTATCAACGTTTCTGAACTACATCAGCATTTTTTGGCTTTGTCAACATTTTCCAATTTTATTCAAATTTTCTGTTTTTATCAACTATTCTGAACTTCATCAACATTTTTTGACTTTGTCACCATTTTTCAATTCTATCAACATTACTGAAGTTCATCAGAATTTTTTTACTTTACCAACATTTTTCAATTCTATCAAAAATTTTTGCCTCTATTAACATTTTTGAACATCATCAGCATTTTTTGACTTTGTCAACAATTTTTACCTCTATTAACATTTCTGAACTTTATCAGCATTTTTTGGCGTTATCAACATATTCGAATTTTATTAAAATTTTTTATTTCCATTAACTTTTCTGAACTTCATCAACATTTTTTGACTTTGTCAGCAACTTTCAATTCTAGCTAAAATTTTCGCCTCCATCAACATTTCTGAACTTCATTAGCATTTTGCGAGCATATTCCAAATAGATAAGAATTAAAAAAAAATTGCCAAATATTTAACTAGCTATAACTTGATTTCTCCAGAAGAAGATGGTAGTAAAATACGACTCCATACTTTGATATTATCCTCATGTTCAAAACCAAACCATACGATTGGAGATTATTAAATTTTTAAATTGAGTTGTCATGAGTTATTCGAACTCTTTAAGCATTTAAGGTTTTTCATGGAATTATCCCCACAAACGTAACCTCATATTATGTATTCTACCTACCAGTGTGTTCATATGATTTAGTTTACTGGTATTTAGCATTTAGGGGGTTAATGCAGTGTACTCTCTCTCTCTAACTTTGTAAGTATTGGATTTGTTTGTGGAGTTAACACAACTGAACAGCTGAGTGCGGATAATCCACTTCAGCAAGTGTCTCGTTAAAATATATATATACGCGCAGAGATGTCTGTGTGTGTGTGTTTGTAAACTGAAGCTCGGTGTATGTATTTCAGTGTGTATGCGTGCTTGTAAGCCAAATAAGAATTATGTTTATTTTATTGTTTGTGGTAACATTTGGTGTTGTTTGAAGAATATTACTTTTATTATTATTTTTTATTTTTGTACTTTTAAAAACAGTTTGTTTTTAATTTTAATCAGAAATGTGGTAGTTTGCTTCTCAAAGCGTAAAAGCAAAATACCATCATTACCTAAAGGTTTTTTGTGAATCATACCAATGGAAATACACATGTATATATTGCAACTAAGCCGAATATTAACATTGTCTTTATCGCTCTTAAGAATTTGATCTTTGGATAACGATGCATTTAAAATCATAAATTAGTTTTGTATCTTTGAAATTTCCGCCAAAGTCAAAAATTTTGAAAAAAAAAATTTAAAATTGAATTGTAGTATTTCTTCATTGGGATAACACTCACCACTTAAAAGTCAAGACTTGAACCTTAATGCACTGCAATTAAAATAATACTGAACTGGTTTGCCACATTTTTGTTGTTGTTGTTGTTGTTGCATATGCTATATTCATCCCTTCGTTACTCAACTGTTTTAGCTGCTATGAAGCTGGCTTTACATTCTCAACTGTTCTCTCTATTTCTCTTCACAACATGCCATTTGGTTTGTGCAGTTGCTTTGATTCTACATAGGGTGCACTAAAAGTTTATTTTTTCCATAAATTTTGCTTAAGCTGCTAGCTTAAAAATAAACTTATTGCAGGTTTACTCTTACTTTAGATTTGCCTGCTTTTGTTGACACAGTGGAGGCCAGACAAATAATTCCAATTAAATAAAAAGTGAAAAAAATTGAGGGGAATATAATATCAATGAAATATTGATAACATTTTTTTTTGACTAATTAATGGTCGCTGATTTCGAAGCTGGCATCCATTTTTTTTTTTTTCAACTGACCTCCTCTTATTGCTTTCATGTGGTATTTTATAACCCTCTTTTTTAGAATTTGTCCATAGCAAGTAAACGGCTCAGAAAACTTTCGTGGTCTTCGTGGCCACATAAGCAAATAGTTAGTGTCACTGAAGATATCAACCATATAGGGTGTGCTGATTTTAAGCAATAGGGGTCCCAAATGTAAAAATTTGATTTAAGGAAAAGCAATTACACAATATATATTTCACAGAAAACACATCAAATTTCTACCTGAATTAGATCTCGTAAATTTTTTTTTTCAGTAATTTAGGGCCGCTATTTCCGAATCTGGTATAATGGAAATGGAGTGTCTTACCCCTTTGCTAGTTTCAGGAGGAGCAGTCTGTAAAGGCAAGAGGAGTTTTTAGCATGTTCGAGTCTCGCACGCAGGCTTCAGACACTTTTACTCCTCGTTAAAAAAACCCTTTTTGGTGTAAAATTTATCTGCCCAAAAGTCTGCTAAAGTCAAGATCTTCATTCTTTTCAATTCAGAGAAAGCTATGCGCAATAAATTAGAAATGTTTTGACTAAAATAATAATAATTTCCCTTGTTATTACCTCTTTGAAGCATTTAATAGACCCCTTTTAGAGGATTTAGCCATATCATGTAAACGGTCCTGAAAACTATCATGGTCTATTCGAGAAAAATGCCATCCATAGCAAAAAAAGGTTAGGTCGATTGAAGGCTTCAAAAATATTGGTTATACTAATTTGAAGATGTATGGTTTCAAATTTAAGACTTTACTTGTTTTGTCATATAAGTATTTGCATTTGAAACCCATTGTCTTAAAATTGGTACGTGTACTCTATATTGTTGATGAATTCAAAACGGTTTTCACTTAAAACCAAGGTATCTTACAAAAAAAATTTATATGGCAAAAAATGCTTAGAATTATCCATACTTGCGAATTTTTGTCAGAATTTGTTGAAATATTTAAATTTAAATTTTTTTTGACCAATTTTTGAAAAATTACAGATCATCCCTAAAAATTCTAAAAAAATCATGCGTCATCTGTAGACAATTTTTAGTATTTTTTTCCTTATACACTTTTTTCGTAAGACGCTTCGGTTTTGAGTAAAAAAAAATTTTTCCGACCGAATAAACAAAATTTCCATGTTCGAGTAGCCATGTTTCGGTAAATTTTTATCCTTAGAATTTTTTTTAAAAACCATTGTAAAGGAAATTTTATCTCTTTTTTTATATTTCGACATATCTGTACCTATCTCTTCCCCTAAAAGAGTTATAGACTAAAAAGTAAAGTTTTTTTTTTTTTTTTTTTTTTTTTGGTTACATTTTTAGCATAAGCAATTTTTTTTTTTAATTTTTTAAATAACCTATTTTGATGGAAATTCAATATTCCACAAAAAGTTTGCTAGAAAAAAATATCGAATTTTGATTTGTTCGCTAGATACATATATTGAAAAAACTGTAAAGGGGTGCATTTTCATACCAAAACACCGCTAAATTTTATTTGTGGATCAAAAACATTAAGAAGATAATATTTTTTATATTTTATATATTATATATTATTATTTGGGTATTCTCTACAAAAGATGTCTTGCTGCCATTAGCAAAAAAGCCAATAGTTTAGCAGTTACTGATAGTTAAAGAAATTTGCCTATTTAAGGCCCATTTCTTAGTCGAAAACTGGCTGGGTTTTTTTCCACGTCAGATTCGTAATTTTTTTAGGAATTTCAGTTTTTGGCCATACCTCTGTACATTTCATATTTCTCGTAGGCAGTCTTATATACATATATGTATCATATATGTATCTTTATCGCACATATCTTTCAAAACATCCGAAACATTTTATTGCAATGGCATGTTTTCTGAAGCCTGTCAATTAGCGAGGATTAAACTCCCACTTGAAAACAAATGTTTTCATGAACCAAAATTAACGCAGCACAAGCCCACGTGAGGCACATAAAATTGTGCGCCACGCAATTTTTCTTAATTGTTACTTAAATACAGAATATATAAATGAACAAAATAAAAATGTCGGAAAAATAAAAATGCGAAAAAAACAAACAAATGAAATCCTTCCGCACAGCAGCCAAAGTCAACGCAAACAACTCTAGCACGCAAAAAGGACATACACACACACAGTTAAAGACAGACTATATGAATTAAAAAAAAGACACAGCAAATAAGGAATATTCAGCGCCATAAATGGACAACAGCAAAATGGGTGGATCTATGTAGATACTAACTTGTACATAAGTATTATGGACAGAATGATTTTAAAAAGAGGTCAGCCACTAAAACCCGCTGCGCTGCAAGGATTTAATAATAAACTAATGAGAATAAGCATATAAGGCAGGAATTGAATAGAAACAAAAGCAAGGATCAAGCGGATGCTGGCACACAAAAAATGGAAAAAAGTTGACTAGCACACGTACTGGACTAACACGGTCACAACTAATACTTACTACCACCAGCACTGGCAATGAAAAAAACAAATTGTGCTAAACTTTAAACGGAAAACGGAAATGCTGATGGCGTGGATGTGTGATTGGCAACAGGAAATCACATCGTATGTCCTCCTGCATGTTCTCTGTGTATGCTTGGCAGTTGGTAGATTTTGTTTTTGTAAGTGAGTCTGTGTTTTTTTCAACATTTTCTCCATTTAATTGACATAATCGGCTTTTAATCACGTTTTTAGTTCACATACGCAGCATGAGTTTTAGTAATTTGTTTTCGAGCAGGGTACTTGCGGGGGTGAATATGCATTAAATAATGATTTTTAGTGCTTAATGATGAAATATGTATGTCGGCAGGGCATATTGTGTGTATTCAGTTGGCATATTTAATAAGTATATAGGTGATTAAATTTAAATTGAAAATTTTTTAACTAAAATATTTGAACTACTGCTCTATATTGTCATAAAGATTATAGTATTGGAGCAAGCAGAAGCATATTTTTTTTTTCAGATTTCAGACAAAAGCTGCCTTAATTTTATAATGAAATCGCTTGAAATATTGATAAATATTTTTTCGTTGAGAATGACAGTAGTGACATTATTTTGCCATTGAAATGGCAGGAGACTGTATTGACATGCCGCGCAGATTTGAATTTTAGCTGATCTCATTTAAAATCATTTATATAAATACCATGAAAACACCAAGTTTCTAGAGTGTTTTCGAATTTTGTTGTATTTTTTTATTCAACAGGGATAGTAGTGACGTCTCCGCTCGAAGTTATTTAAATATTTCTTTGCGTAAAGTAACATAGTTTTGCCTGAAATTCATGTTGATAGATTACAATGTTCTCGGGCTTAAAATGTTATTTAATTGTCTATCTTTAAGGGCTAGTGTAGGTTTTAAGAAATTTTTAAGTCGTCGATCCAAGATGGTGGCTAGAAATCAAATGAAAATGTTGAGTTTAGACTAAAAATCCTGTAAAAAAAAATTTACCTCCGAATCGATTGGTTTTAGACTCAAATTGTAAGTTTCAAACATCCTAAAAAAATTAGCATGATAACTTAGTGAAATCACACATGAAATGGAAAAAATTATGTCATTCCATTGTTTTTTCGCTGGAATTATTACGTTCCGAGGTAAATCGGAACCATCATTTTGAATTTTGGATTCATAATATTCTGGCAATATGGTAAATGATTAAAACTCAACATTTAAGAACAATATAATCAAGTTGAGGGTTGAAAATAGTAGTTCAAATCAGGGTCGTAACATTCGTGGTCATCTAATATCCTAATCTTTCACCCACTTTCCACAAGTGGTCGTTTTATTTGAGACCTACCTTGTGTTAGTAGTGGTACCATTCATGGCCATCTAGTATCATAATCTTAAACCCGTTTTTCTTTAGAGTTCGTACTATTTGTGGCCATCAAATACCTCTAATGCTTAACATATCATTCATTAGAAGTCTCACTAATTGTGGCTATCTACTATAGTAGTCCTACACCTTCTTGCCGTTAATAATCGTACTAATCGTGGCTATCTAATATCCTTATCTTTACTTGCCTTCCATTAGAGATCGTGCTATTCTTGGCCATCTTATATATAAGTCCTGTACCAATTTTCCACCAGTGGTCGTACTATTCAAATCCAAAACCTACCTTCCTTTAGGGGTCAAACTTTTCGTAGTAATATATAGGCATAAGGTAACAAAGCTTCTGGGAGGTGATTGAAAAGTCCTGGGGCAACAAAAAAAATTGCACTTGAGGGGGTCTAAATTGTACCTCTGAAGAGTCATGATTTTTTATACCCTACACCCAGGGTATATTCACTTTGTCTTTCCGTCTGTAACGCAGAGAAGGAGGCGTGGCAGATATAGAAAAGTATATATATTCTTGATCAGCGTCACCGCCTGAGTCGATATAGCCATGTCCGTCTGTCTGGCTGGCTCGGTGTGCGTGGAAATACATTTTTGGGAAAACTGAGCAAGATAATTCAATGAAAGTTGGTACCTACCTCCGTCGTCAAAGTTAACTTGTGGGATTGAAAATAAGCGAAATCGGTACAAAAAATGTATTCAAAATTCGACAATGCAAAATATACATAAATACTACAAATTATAAGCGCAAGCTCCGAAAAAAAACTGGGAAAATTCATACAAGAGGCAAAAGCTTCAAAATGCTATACTCAAAATGTTTTTTGAGATAATCCAACTAAATTTCACTCAAATACTAAGAACTATTAATGCAAGCTCTGAGCAAAAACTGAATGAACTCAAACAAAAGGACGTGGCATCTCCCATAAAAGCAAAATTTTCAAAATAC
This sequence comes from Calliopum simillimum, assembly GCA_951812925.1. Taxonomy (NCBI): domain Eukaryota; kingdom Metazoa; phylum Arthropoda; class Insecta; order Diptera; family Lauxaniidae; genus Calliopum; species Calliopum simillimum. The sequence continues at coordinate 27,787,696 of OX638368.1, forward strand.
TGCAATGTGGGGTATTTAATATTTGGCCAGGCCAAAAGTTACACCCTTACTAGTCGTACTCGTTTTAGAAAAAAAAAAAAAATTTCTTCGGTCACCCTAGCGTTTTAGAGAAACCATTTTTATCAAAAACTTTTAAGTAATTATATGAGCTTTGTAAGAGTTCTTTTGTTTGATAGGATTTTAAAAGATTTTGCAAAGTTCTGGAGCTTAAAAGTTGATATTTTAAATTTGTTTCACTTTTTTGGACTTAGCGGCCATTTTAGTATGAAAAGGGTCCTATTAACATGATTTTTTAGTATTATTTTTTGAATTTTCTTTAAATTTGCTTTAATTTTATTGTACATTTATTATACCAATTTTTTTAATTAAGGTCAGAAAAAAAAACTTTACAAGAACAATCCGTTTGGAGGCTACAATAAAAGGGCAGCGCATCATCATATGCAGCGCAACGCATGTGAGTAACCCGTTTGTTACATAGAAAACTATTTTTTCCGTCCTCAAATTAAATAATTGGTAAAAAAATGTACTATCGAATTAAAGGAAATTAAACGAGTATTCCAAAAAAATTATAAAAACGAATGTTAATAAAACATTTTTCATACTAAAATGTCCGCCAAAGTCAAAAATTGTAAAAAAAATATAAAATTGAATTGTAGTATTCCGGATATAAAGAAGTCCGTTTCATTCAAAAGCGGACAGTTATGCCATTGATACAGGAATACATTTATACCTTATGACATTTATACCTTATTTAAAATCTAAGTTCTAAAAATGTTCATTTTTCATTTAATCAATAACATTTTCAAGTGAAACTTTACCCGCCGGATATAAAGAATTAACTTTAATTACTTAGGTGTTTGTTATGTGTATGTATATGTTTCCTAGTATTAGTGCAATTTGTATGTTATGTTGTCTTTGTTTACGATCTCATTAATGTTGTTTATTGCGTCTTAGCATCGGCGAATGTATGAAAACAAAAGCAAAGGCATCAACCCACAGAAACCATAGAGAAAAACAGAACAAACAATGGGAACGATTTCATTTGATTAGTAGAATCAACTAATTAATTAATTTTTTCAGGCGCATTAAAATTAATTAACAGCTTGACAGCTATTATTCATGCGAAAGCATGAATTTTTTCAAGAATTAAAGATTTTTTCTCTATATTTATGTGATATATGGTAGATCTTAACATTTTCCAATATAAACTCGTACTTACTTTCTTAAATTTGTTAATTTTTATAGATGCTAAATGCAAAGAAAAACTCTTAATATTGAATAATTTAATAAAATCTTGCACAGTCTATAAAACTAAAGTAACAAATATTAAAAATTCAGTCAATAGCTTATTAAAAAACCAAGACGTATGAGTGACATTTAAGTGGTTGACCAACAATAATCAAATTTATAACATAAATAAACTAAAAATTCTCTACAAATTCTATATTTATGACATAAAAACCATATAGAATATGCTACTTAATGAGTTTTTCACTTTGCTTCAGTAAATTCCGTTTTATTTGGCTCTAAAAAATCTTAAGCGTAAATTTCTGTCTTTAAGTGCTTACCGTGTAATAAGTTCAATAAGCTTTACTTTAAGATTACACGTCTTACCCAGAAGTAGCTGCTCTGCATAATCTTAAATATTTAATCATTTATTTAATGCTTAATTTCCTTTTAAGCAAACAACTTTATCAATGTCCTTCTGCTGCCTTTGATGCCACCAATATACGTAATAAACTTGAAAACTTTCAAATTTTCTAAATTTTTAATGCAACACTAACCATCCGTTTAGACCAAATCAAGCAAATAACATTTTGACAGCTGGTGCAGCTCGTCGCCGCCGTTGTGCACAAGCCAACAAACGCACACTCAACAGAAAAAGTTAAAAGAAAAACGTAAAGCAAACAAACAAGCAAACTTTGTTTCGAAAAAACAAAAAAAAAATCTACTATTCGTACGTTTCTAATGAAAAAATAAAATAAAATCGAAATGTGGATAAAAAAAAGGAACTTAAGAACTCCATAGCTGGTGTAAAGTGTTGTAAAATGAAATCAGCAGAAATGCAGTGAAATCTAGTGAAAATTTGTTAAACGCTTGAAAAGTCGAAATGAAGTGTTGTTGGCACTGAAAAAAAAAAAAAAAAAGCCACAAGCAAATCAAGACAAAAATCTAAAAGAATTAAAGAAAAATTACCATTTGACAGGTCTGGCAGGTTTTCGTAATAAAAAACAGGATTTTTTAGCAAGATGAAAAATTTTCAAGTTCAGGCGTGTCTATGTCTTTTTGATCGAAGATAAAGAAAAGTGTGCCATAGAATATCATTTGACACGTTTTGTTAAAAACACAGTGCATTTTTGTAGTAAGAAAATTTTTGTTTTTTTTTTTTTTTTGATCGGAGAAAACTAACCAGGTTTGTCAGGTTTTCGTATTAAAAAACTGTAGTTTTTTAGCAGGAAGATAAATTTACATGCACAAGCGTGTCTATCTCTTTTTGATTGAAGATCAGAAAATTTACGAAATATAACCATTTGACAGGTTTGGCAGGTTTTCGTTTTAAAAAACAGGATTTCAAGCAACGATTGTCTATCTCTTTTTCATCGAAGATCTGGAATACTAAAGCAAAAATTACCATTCGACGGGTCTGGCAGATTTTCGTAGGAAAAAAAATGATTTTTTACGAGAAAGATAAATATTTAAGCACAGGCGTGCCTATTTATTTTTGTTCGTAGCTCTTGAAAAATTTACCAAAAGTTACAATTCGACAGGTTTGTCAGGTTTTTGTATTAAAAAACAGAATTTTTTTAAGTTGGAAGATAAATTTTCAAGCAAAGGCAAGGCTTTCTTTTTTTGATCGAAGATCAGGCCCACATGTTTAAATTATTACCAATTGATAGGTTTGGCAGATTTTCGTAATTAAAAAGCAGGATTTTTAACCTGGAGAATAAATTCTTAAGCATAGGCATTTATGATCATATATCATGAAAAATTTACTGAAAATTGGCATTTGAAGCAAAATTTTCAACAAGAAGATCTAGAAAAATTTTCCAAAAACTTCTATTCGACAGGTTTGACAGGTTTTCGCATTAAAAACCGGATTATTTTTTTAGCTGTACTTTTGGCCATAGATCAGGAAAAGTTACTCAAATTTACCATTTGACAGGTTTTTGTATTAAGAAACCGATTTATTTAGCTGGAAGGTACATTTTCGAGCTTGTTTTTGTACTTTTGATCATAGATCAAGAAAAGTTACTCAAACTTATCATTTGACAGGTTTAGCAGGTTTTCATATTAAAAATCAGGTTTGTTTTTTAGCAGGAAACAAGTTCAAGCACAGGCGAGTCTATCTGTTTTTGCTCGAAAACTAGGATAAATTTACCAAAAATAAACATTTAACAGGTTTCGCAGGTTTTCGTTCCAAAAAAAAAAACATGAGTTTGTCATTCTAATGTCGTGTTATAAAATTTTATTTGCATGCGCCTTAAAGTTCAATCCTATTTGCAACAAAATATCAGATTCGGCTGAAATTTTATGCGAAGTAATTTGTTCTTACAGCCAACACAAAAATATCTCTTTCTATCATCATTTTCAATAGCTTTCGAGATTTTTCCAATGTAAGTTATCGGTAAATTCGAAGAGATTTTTAAAATTTTGTCATTTTCATAAAAAAATTTAAATTTTAACTCATTGTGGGACTGAAAGACATTGTGATCCGTGTTCCAACCGCCATTTGACTTTTGTGGTTTCAAATTTGGCGCCCAACGTGGGGCATGAAAGACTTCGTGATCCACGTTCCAACCGCCATTCGCATTTTTTGATTTCAAATTTTGGCGCCCAACGTGGGGATTAAAAGCCTTATTGATCCATGTTCCAACCGTCATTTGCCTTTCGTGATTTCAAATTTTGGCGCCCAATGTGGGAACTGAACTGTCATAATTTTAAAATAGTTTTCGAGATTTTTTCAATGTAAGTAATCAGTAAATTCAAAGATATCTCTAAGGGTTTGTCATTTTCGTAAAAAAATGGTAAATTTTACTCAAATTCTTCAAAACTCGCCAAATTTCTCTCCGTGTAACATTGCAATTTAAAGTAACCGATACCATACATAAGTATTTTCATCTCTATATACTTTATTTTTTAAGTGCAATTCATGTCACAGTTAAGTATCGCAGAGATAGTGTTAGATAAAAAAAGAAATCACAGCAAGACAAGGAAGAAGCATTTTGCAAAAACGTAGTGATAAAGTTACTCGTCGTAACGTGGTTACTACGCTAGATAAAAATATTGTGAATTCCAAGTGTGACAAATGGCAAAACGAAAATGCTGTCACTTTTACGAGCATGCGTTTTTTTTTTACTACACTTTCTTGGACTTGGCATTAGATGATACTCGTCGTCGTAGTATGCACGAAAGAAGAAATTTGTAACTTTATAAGTACTTAGTACTTGGATTTTCATTGCGTCTCTTGCATTTTTCCTCATTTTTCATAATTTAATTTTTTTTTTTTAGTGCTTTGAAAGTGCTGTACGAGCAGCAAATAATTTGCACTGCTTCATTTGCTGCATTTGAATGATTTGATTTTTTCGTATTTTGAGACAAGACACTTTTGTGAATAGGTTTTCATTAAAAAAATAAAAAAATTACGACATGACGTATGAGGTACCTTTAAATGCAAACGTTGTAAAAATTTAGTTTTAAACAAAATTGGTAAGTGAAATTTTCTTTAAACGTAAGTTTAATTAAAGCTTAAGGTGTTGTTAATAATCTTGATGAGAATTTAAACAATTGCTTTCAGTGGATTTTGAGTAATTTTCGGCAGAATCATAAGACTTCTAAAATATTTTTTTTCAAATTTTCATAAATTTGAAGCAAATGAAATTAGAAGACTCAATTAAACGTTAGTGAAAACGAAATTGTATGAACAGCTTTTGAGTAAAACATGGTCCAACAAACTAATTTTCCCCAACAGAAATTTTTCAAATTATAAGCTGAAATGAAGCATATCTTAATTTATTTGTCATTTAATAGAAATTGCTAATAGCGCAACATAAATCCCACTGGCAAGCATCTTACGCCTATTTTTCCACAACACTTCTGATTGAAATAAAATGTAAAAAAAACCTGCCCGCCCAAAAATAGCGCACCTGCTTCAAAATGCTACATCGTTATCTAAAACAAACAACGTGAATCAATTTGATACAAATTTGCTCATTTTACAAAGTAGAAGTAAAACTTGTAGAGTACATCAACATAATCAGCCATCAGTAGCAGGCTCTGTTGGTAGATTTTTCAATGTCTCATAATGCCAACAACGCAAACAATCACCCTCCCGCACACCCATCCAACTCAAATTGCGATTACTTCAACTTCATCTTTCTTGCGCTGCTTCTTGATTATCATCTCTTGCATCTACTTTGTGTGGTTTCCATTTCAACCACAAAACTTCCTAACCAGAAGGAGGCCACTTAAATGGCAGTGGCGTCAGCGACAATCAACACACATATATACTCTCATACAAGTTTATCCGCCACTTAAGACATAAGCGCACTCAATCGCAATAGCATGTCTTAGGCATACGACGCGCGACGTTGGCACACGCTGTTATTCGTGTGCCTTTTTGTTCGGAAACAAAAAAATGAAAAAAATTCCGAAAAATCAAATAAACAAAGTTAAAATTATGCAAAGAAAACAGAAAGTGAAATATTTTAAATTAACCCATTTGGTGCTAGCCTTACTGTAAAGTTGAGTTAAGCAAAAATTTTTTTAAAATTAATCATTAATCATTATGTTACTCATACGTCAAGTGGTCCCAAATATTTACATTCTATGCAGCAGCACACTCACACCACCCGTCCCCAACAGCTAGCATCGGCAAACAGCACATGCGGCCACTCCACTTCATGATCAGCATTCCAACCGCCAGTCGCCTTTGACGATTTCAAATTTTTATGCCTAACGTGGGGCCTCAAAGGCTTCGCGTTGCGCGTTCCAACCGCCATTCGCCTTTCGTGATTTCAAGTTTTGGCGCCCAACGCGGAAACTGAGAGAATTCGTGATCAACGTTTTAACAGCCAGTCGCCTTTGATGTTTGAAAATTTTGGCACCCAACGTGGAGACTGAAGAACTTCGTAAACCGCATTTCAACCGCCAGTCGCTTTTGATGTTTAAAATTTTTAGCGCCCAACGTGGGGAATGAAAGTCTTCTTGATCCGCATTCTAACCGCCACTTGCCTTTTGTGGTTTCCAATTTCGGGGCCCAAGTAGGAGCCTGAAAGACTTTGTGATCCGTGTTCCAACCACAATTCACCTTTTGTGATTTCAAATTTTGACGCCCAAAGTGGGGACTGAAAAACTTCCTGATCCGCGTTACAACCGTCTTTCGCCTTTTGTGATTTCAAATTTTAGCGCCCAACAAGGAGACTGAAAGACTTCGTGATCAGCATTCCAATGGCCAACCATCCTGGATGATTTCAAAATTTTGGCGTCCAACGTGGGAACTCAAGGGCTTTGTGATCCACGTTCCAACCGCTATTCGACATCGATGATTTCAAATTTTGGCACCCAACGTGGGAACTGAAAGACTTTGTGTTCCGAGTTTCAACCGCTTTCAACTTTTGTGGTTTCAAATTTTGGCGCCCAACGTAGAGAGAATTCAGTTTTTTTTTTAGTATTTGATTCCTAATCAAATGATACTCTCAACAAAATTGCTTCAGTAGTTTCAGAGTTATCATTGATAAAACTTCGAGCATAATTTTTCTCTTTGTAAATGACATTCAATTTCATTGGTGTACAAAATGGGTTAAAGTTAACATAAAAAAGTCGCTGCTGGAGGTTTTTAAAGCCAAATCCAGGCTAAGCTGCGCTTTTGCTTTATTAAAATAATTGATTACTTGATTTGCTTTAGCGTTAGCGTTAAACGCAGCTGAAAACGTAGCAGAAAATTGAAGGCTATTACAAAGAAAAAAGACCAGTGGCTGATGAAGCAAAGAAATAGTGGCAATAAAATTAAAATGCGAAACATATCAATTGCCGTGGTAATAAGCGGCTGCGGCTAGCAAGCATTTAGCATAGCAGTCAGTCTTTGGCAGCAATTTAAGGGTGGTCAATAGTAATGGCAACATGCTACTGTAGAGCGTTAAGCAAATAAACATTATGGACATATCAAAGTGCTCATTTAAATGTATATCACATCTAAAATTTATCTTAAATCACAAAGGGTTTCACAAAATTTGCTCCCTCATTGCTTTATAAGATGCCAGCGGCAAAGGCTGATTGATGATCATGTTATTAGACATGTTCCCAAAACAAATGAGGACGAAATATTACCGAGAGAGAGAGAAAAAAAAGTAGAAAAAGTTTATGTAAATTTCAAATGGATTTAGCAGCACATTAGTAATGCCTAAGTGAAAATAAAAGTGCCTTAAGATAGGCAATGAAAATTTAATTTAAACCGTTTGCGCACACAAAGCTGCAAAGGCTAAATATTAAATATCTGATGCAAAGTCAGTCAGAGTTTGAGCACCAGCTCCATTCCCATACACACTCGCACACATTTTCGTACTTAGCTTATTGCTCTAGAGGATATAGAGAATTTTTTTCTTCTTCATTTTTTCTACTTTTTGTAATTCTCTATTCCCTTGTGTTTCGCTTTGATTTTATTTCCCTCATTTTGAATTGTAATTTGTTCCTGCAATTATCTTAATTTTTCCTTTGCAATCATAGCTTCCTTTTCATATTAGGGATACTCATTGCTGTTTGTGTGTGTAAAAATATACAGACAAGAAATATTTGTGTGCGTGTGAATATTGTTGATTGACAGTCAGTTGGTTTTGACAGTCATACAATACAAATTTTATTAATTTTGTTTTTTTTTGTATAGTTGTATATTTGCACATAGAAAAGCGCAGTTATAATAAGTTATAATTGAATTTGAATTGGTAAATTAAAGCAATGAATTGTTTTACACTAAGAAAAAATAACTTCATAATTTGTTTTCTACTTTGCTTGAAATTAACTCAAAAATTATTAAAATGATTTTGTTGTTTTTTGAAAAGAATGTTCTCCAAACAACAAAACTAATAGATTTAAATAAATAAATAAATGAATAAAATAAATAAATGACATTTATATGAAATAACGTCATAAGTGATATGCTGCTTTGGTCGATTCGCCCCTCCCGGTGACAGAAACAGAGAAAGGCCCAGCACAACATGAAACAACGAGCTGAAGAACGAAAAAGTTTTACAGCGTTTGTTCATGCTCTATACTAAATAGTAGAAGTAGTATTGGTCAGACTTCACATATTTGTCAAAATTCATTTTATATTTAAGTACGCACATAAAAATGTTTAAAAATATTTTGAAATATGGGTTTTTTAATATGTTTAATAAGAATTTTCATAAAACTTAATCTATTCAATCAAATTCAACAACCAACTAAATATTTCGAAAAATGTCATGAGAATTTTTTTTTTATTTTATGTATTTCGAAAAATGTCATGGGATTTTTTTTATTTAATGACATTTTTTCTAAAATTCATATCAAAAAATGTCATGGGATTTTTTTTTTTTTAATTTCATTAGACTTTTTCCAAAATTGTATTTAAAAGGTTGGGAACAACGTTAACCCAAAAATTATTTCGAAAATTGACATGGGATTTTTTTTTAATATCATCGGAATTTTATTTTAAAGTTTCAACAGTATCTTAAAATTTATTTCCAAAAATATATAAGGATTTGGTTTTGTTTCATGAGATTTTTCTTAAATTTAATTAAGGAAGTCAGATAAGACGGCAACATAAAATTTATATTCAAAAATGTCATAGGACTTTTTTTTGTTACAATAACACTCACACCTCTCCCCACGTGTTTTAAATAAAAAGTGCTTGCACCCAAAATGTTTTTTTGGGGAAATATGCGGAATGCCTCTAGGATCAAACATATATAGCTCTTTTCTCAAAGTGAACGGCACTTTTTCAAACCAGGGCCAAAAAACCCATTTTTTAACACTGTGCTCTGTACTAAAACCAAAAAAAAAAAAGTTTACCAAAACGAATACAAAAAAAGAGTATGCAGAAAGTAACCTGCTTCTCCGTAGATTAAAAAACAGTAAACCGAAAAACCCTATAAAATATCGTTTACGAGATATTGCGTTTTTACTTAATTTTTTGTGTTTCTATGAAAAAATTTAGTTTTTGCGTACAAAAAAAATAATGATCAATATATAGAAACAAAAATAGTCAATTCTGATTTTTTGATGCTTAATCCGAATCAGGTCTTAAAATTGCTCTATCACTTCTGGATTTTGTGATATTCTAACCTGAAATTTTGACATGTACGATTTTTTCACAACTTTTGAGGTTATATAATTAGACCAGGTAATTGTTTGTCTTAAAACTTGATAAGATTTTTAAAAGTTTCATTATTTTTCTTTAAAACTCATTTTAATTTATACCAATATCTTTATTTTCCTCCGAAATATCCTTACCTAAAAAAAGTTCAAAAAATGCACGAAATACGCCATTGCCAGCACTGGTTGATTTATATGGAAAGTTCTTAAAAAGGATTATGATGTTTAAGAATGGAAAAAATTTTGGTAAATATTAATCATTGTCACTTGTAATTTATCATAATCATTTTTAGCAACTTTTTGTATAAATCAACCAATGTTGGTAATTTCGTATTTTGTGCATTTTTGCAACTTTTCTTAGACTAGGATATTTCGGAGAAAAATAAAGATATCGATATAAATCAAAGTGAGTTTTGAAGAAAAAAAATAGTACTTTTAAAAACTTTATCGAGTTTTATGATAAACAATTACCTGCCCCTGATATATAACTTCAAAAGTGGTGAAAAAACCATACATGCGAAAATTTCAGGTTAGAATATCTCAAAAATCAGAAGTGATAGAGCAATTTTAAGACCAGATTCGGATTTAGCATCAAAAAAGACATTAGAATTGATCATTTTGGTTTCTTTATATTGATCATTATTTTTTTTGTACGCAAAAATTAAATTTTTTAATAGAAAAACAAAAAATTAAGTAAAAACGCTATATATCGTAAACGATATTTTGTAAGGTTCTTCAGTTTACTGTTTTTTAATCCACAGACAAGCAGATTACTTTTTGCATACTCTTTTTTGGTATTTGTTTTAGTAAACTTTTTTTTTTTTTGGTTTTAGTATAGAGCACAGTGTTAAAAAATTTGTTTTTTGGCCCTGGTTTGAAAAAGTGCCGTTCACTTTGAAAAAAGAGCTATCTATGTTTGATGCTAGAGGCATTCCGCATATTTCCCCAAAAAAACATATTGGGTGCAAGCACTTTTTATTTAAAACACGTGGGGAGAGGTGTGCACTGAGGAACAAAATTTGGTCGAAAAAAGTTAACTCTGATCTGACGCTGCGGGGTGAAAATATAGGTAAAAAAAGACCATTTGGCCCATTTTGTTCAAGTCGGCTCTAGTTTTCGAGAAAAGGCGGTTTGAATTTTGGACCTTGAACTATGTAGTTTTTTCGATATATTTTATTTCCCGACCTACGCTAAATATCTCTAAAAAAAACATTTTTTGCAAATCTTTCTTAGTTGTCAGAAAGCATCATTTTGATAAAGCGTTTTTTACGTTAAATTTCTTAGATGGCTCACTTGAGAAATTCTTGCCCATATGCCACATGTGTTATATCAAAGTGCTTGTAAGGATCTCAGCTATAGGTTAAAAGGCATGAATCTACCACTTGGGTGATTACTATTGAGCCGAATGACATAAAAGGCGAAAAATATCACTTTTTTGGGAATTTTGTGTTCTAACTTGCCGGAAATGCATTTTAAAGGACCAATTTGTTGCTAAAAGTTGTAGATATAGATGAGACGAACAAAACCTCATCATCAGATGCAATAAAACTTAATTTGCTTAAGAGATATATCGAAAAAACCACATAGTACAAGGTCCAAAATTCAAACGGCCTTTTCTCGAAAACTAGAACCAACTTGAACAAAATGGGGCAAATGGTCTTTTTTTTTACCTATATTTTCACCCCGCAGCGTCAGATCCGAGTTAACTTTTTTCGACCAAATTTTGTTCCACAGAGTAATTTAATGAGATTTTCCTTAAAATGTAATTTAAGACATCAGATATAATGGTAAGTTTAAAATTATTTAAAAATTGTCATGGGATTTTTTTGTTATGTTATAAATTTTTTCTAAAATTATTTTTTTAGGAAGTCAGGATACAACAGCAACATAAAATTAGATTCAAAAAGTTTGTTGGGTATTTTTTAATTTCAAGAGATTTGTTTCAAAATTTTATTTAAAAGAGCATGTAACACAGTAACTTAAAATTTATTACCAAAAATATCGTGAGATTTTTTTTGTTTCAAAAGATTTTTCCAAAAAATTCACCTTAGGAAGTCGGATACAACAACAAATTAAAATATGCATGTTTCCAAAAAAGTCGTGAAATTTTTTTTTGTTTCAGGAGATTTTCCCAAAAAATTTATTTGAAGAAGTCGGATACAATAAAAAATTAAAATATGTATGTTTCAAAAAAAAAACATGCGATTTTTTTATCGCGTGAGATTTTTTATCTCATGCCATTTTTTCTAACCTTTAGTTTAATTAAGTCAGTTTCTTATTTGCCGGCATCATGAAATTTATATCCAAAAATGTCATTGTATTTTTTTTTAATTCCTGAAATGTTTTCCACAAAATTTCCAAAAATTTTATCGGATTTATTTTTAATTTCTTGAATTTTTTCTTAAATTTTATTAAGTGAGTCGGGTATATCAGTAACTTAAAATTTATTTCCAAATATTTCATTGAATTTTTTTTTGGTTTCACGAGATTTTTTAAAAAAATTTATTTTCAGAAACCATGACATTTTTTTTATCTCATGGGATTTTTCTTATCTCATGAGATTTTTTTTCTTATGACATTTTTTTTAAAATTTAGTTTAGAATCACTAAGCTCATATGGGTGGGTCAAAATGACCCGAAACACAATACGTTTGATCCATTTTTAAACGCCACTGAAGTGTTACTAAGTACATATATGATATTTAAGAAATATCGCACATACACCTCCTTGAGCTACCATGGTTTTTCAATTTATTGAAGTTAGAACAACTTTCTTTTTATATTGCCTTCGCACGCTTGCTTAAATACTAAAGCTTACCAATTGAACAATTGAAATGAAAATGCAATTTCAGACAAACCTACAAAGAAATAAAATAAAATTCAATTCAGTCAAATTATCATAAAGTAAAACATGTAATAAAACACTTTTTCAAGTGTAAAATATAATTAAATTGCAAATACACAATTTGCTTTAATAAATTTAACAATGCGAGGTTAGACACCATCCACGCCCCCATCCACTCTCCTCACGCATTTCCCGATAAAAGTCAGCGAGACTATATTAAAATTGCAATCATAAAAATAAAGCATATTTTTAGGGGGCGCTACAAACGCAACACATACAAAAGAAATGTCAGCTACAAAAGGCAACGTCGCCAACACGAGAGCCCAAGAATAGGAAATTGTGACACTCGTAAGATTTTTTGGCAAGAGACATTAAAGAAAATGAATGAGAAATGGCATAAAGAAAAATTAAAAAATTAGCGTAGGTATACAGCCGTCATAATGATGAGTTAAGCAGAGGGGATTTTGAAAGAAGAAATCCCAAAAATGCTTATGAAAAATGTAAAAAAAGAGGAAGTCAAACAGAAAAAAAGTAGATTGGCATAAAGTTTAAAGACGGTTTGTCTGGAAAGCATAAAAAAATGTGTGGTATGGAAAGCTTAAAGAAAAATAATTGCATTGGTAGAAATGTCAAAAAAAGGTTTGTTACTTCGTCTTCATCTTTTTAGTCTATTCAATATCCACAGAACTCTAAAACGTTTGTGCCTTCTTCGTCTTTGAAAAAACGTTTTAATTTAATTTCATAGACTTTTCATTCTTCTTTTTGTATGTTTTTCTTTCATGCTCTTGCAGCTTCAGCAGTAACGAGGGTGTAGTAAAACGATAAGACGCTAAAGTAGAGACAGCAAAATGAAAATGAAAAAAAGCGACAAAAGAATAAAAATTAAGTGTACTTTAGTTGAGCATTTTGACGCGAGTTACAGCCAACAGATATAAAAAAAAGTAGGTTAAATTACAACGCAAATAATAATTTAAGGCTGCGTGATGTTTAGCAAAGGAAGCATCCTTGCTGGAACAGGAAAAGGAAAAAGAAAAAAATCTTTTATAAAAAAAGGCTGCAATTGTTAACAGCAAAATAGCGAAATAACTGAACCTTACCCTTTTGTCTGCTGTGCTTCAATCATAATAATGAGGGTCAGTTAGATGAAATTTGTTCGCTTATTTTTTGCTTGAATTTTTTGAAACGCTGCTTAAAATATGCTGGCATACTCGATATAGCATGATATTTCGAGTTAGTTTTTCTATATTTTCGAAAATACTGAAAGGTGCCGGAAAATCAATGCTTTGAAAATTTGAAGAAACTGTCTAAGTCTATGTCTGGTTAAAGCCGGAATATCACTGGATTGATATCATTGATAGTTTTGCTGATGAGTTGAAGTAATTTTTATTATTTTTTCAAATGTAATATCAAATTATAACAAACTGAAGCTTTTCAAAGAAATTGTTTAGTATACGTTAAATTTTGCTGAGCCAGCAAAATTTTAACAAAAAAAAATGCACAGTATATATTTAGAATATTGTTCTCCAGAAACATATTGTGTATTTTTTTCTCATTAGCCTCAACAGCAATATTTTTTTGACGACATTATGAATGATTTAGGACCTACTTTCCTTGACTTGGCGAGGATCCGAAGACTTTCATTTGGCACATATATTTTATTAAAGCCCGGTTTAACTAATTAGTTAACTAAAATGCTGACAAGAGTTTAACCAATGTTTCATATTTAAAGTATTTTGGTTTTACTAAAACAAGCAAAAAAGAGTAAAAGCAAAATCTCTAACAAAATTTCTTTGCGTCTTAGTTTTAGAAAATGGGCAAGCAATTTCCAAAAGGTTATGATAGGCGATCAATAGACGGGGTCAATTTTGTATTAAGCAAAATAAAATCATCTCAAAACCGACTAAAAAGTTAGAGGGATTCCCAAAAATGATATCTGCATGATTTTATTTTTCAGAAAAAACCAATGGAGTACTTTTGATTCTACTGAAGGCCCATTTTGGCTTGGCTTTTGGTCATAACTTTTTTTTCATTTCAAAAAATATACCCATGGGCATTTAAAAATTATAAATTTTTTTTGTGGATATAGATAATATTGGCATCTCAAAATCGATTTTTTTAAGTTTTTCAATTGTGTGGTCAAAAAAAAAAAAAAAAAAAAAACGATTTTTTACTCAAAAGCAAGGCATCAAATGAAAAAAGTGTTTATGGCAAAAAATGCTTAGAATTGTCTAAAGATTACGTGTAGGTTTTTTCAGAATTTTTGTATTTTTTTTTATTTTTAAGAATTTTTTTTAAGTGTGTTACTTAATGACATTTTATATTGAAAATTGAGTTTATTTAATTGAACTTTTAGTCATATATTTGCAAAGATCGATTTACATATAAATCTATCAATGCATTTTTCTAACACATAATTATGACAAATCAAGGAACGGATTAAAAACACGGCTATAGTGACATATGTTATGTGTTAGAAAAATGCATTGATAGATTTATATGTAAATCGATCTTTGCAAATATATGACTAAAAGTTCAATTAAATAAAATCAATTTTTTTTTATTTTTTCAAAAATTTTTATCAAATTGATTTTTCAGCTGTTAAGCTCACGTTTGTAAGCAAAATGTCAAGCTTACTTAAAACCAAGGCACCTACGAAAAAATTTCATATGACGTTAAATGCTTAGGATCCTTCAGAGAATTGATGTGAATTTTTTCAGAATTTTTGGAATTTGTTTTTATTTTTTTATTTTTTGACTGTTTTGAAAAATTATAAAATATTTCAAAAAGTTCTGAAAAAATTAGGACGTATTTTTTGGACAATTCTAAGCATTTTTAGCCATATACACTTTTTTCGTTAGATGCCTTGCTTCTGAGTAAAAAATCTTTTTTCCGATCTCGTTATTGAAAAACGTAAAAAATCGATTTTTGGAACCAAATGTTATCTATGCATACCACAAAAAAAAAAAAAAAATTAAACACCAAAATTGTTGCGAGAACATAATTTTTATATCTATGACCAAAAAAACATGTTTTTTTAGCCAAAATAGGCCTTCAGTAGAATCAAAAGTGCTTCATTGGTTTTTCTCAGAATGAAAAAAAAAAAAAAAAATGATGTATCGTTTCTAAGAAGTCCTTTAACTTTTGAGTTAGTTTCGTGATGAATCGAAATTTTGGACCGTTCTAACAATCAACTACAAAAAGTTATCCAAATTTCGTCAATATCAATTTCGCTTTCGATATGAGAATCTAAATTTTCTACGTTTGAAAACATTTTTAGAATCTTTAGCTTCAACTGTTGGTTGACTAATGGTTAGCTAATGAAATTTGTGGGCTTAACTAATGGTTAACTAATGACTGAAATAAAATTTTGTTAGTTAAACTCCTGCCATTAGTTCACAAATGTGTGTGATATTGCGTCTAAGTAAAGGTCTCGCTTTTCTCTAAAATTTCAAATATAGACAACATCACTCATAATATGACATAAAATATGTCAACTTGTCTCCACTATCGCCCTAAAGGACAAGGATTTGTTTCTTTAAATAAACTAGGAAATAACATTTTCAACATAATTTAATAATCAAAACAGTACATAAAAATATTTTTCCAACATAATGTACGTATAAAGGGTGCGCCAATAAACACACGAACCCAAAATACAAGTAAATGCGAAACAAAGGTTTTGAATTATTCTTTTAACTAAATTGAGTATAGCCAATATATTTCTGCAAAAAGAAAATTAAAGCTTTGTCAATTAATGTCCACAAATGTGGACATAGCTTGATGATGAATAAAAATATAACTTCTTCCTTTATTTTCAATTATAAGCTCTATATGTTATGGTATACCGAGAGATTATGTATATGTGACTTTTTACCAATCTTTAAGAAATTAGGGCTTATATTCGCATATTTAAAACCGTCTGCCTTCAAAAAATTTTAATGCAAATCGTCTGTCTCCTCTACTTTAATGCTCAAAACATTAAAAAATATTATTACACTCAATAGTACAATCATTTGGGAGAAAAAAATGATGTTACCTGGAAAGTTTTGCGGGATTTCTTCAAATGAGTTATTTTATAGATTTCGATGTGCTCTTTCAGAATTTCAACTTTGCTACCTCGTATCGTGTTCGCTCGAGCCACCATATTGAAAAAATGGGGTCCAAAATCAGTTTTTTACAAATATCTCTTTAACGGTTATATTTAGAGAAAAATTTTTTAAAAAAATGTTGTAGCTTATAAAATTTTCTATAAAAATGACCTTTGAATTGTTTTCGTACGACTTATAACTCAGGAGATATCTTTATTCAAAATTTTAGAAAAATTAGTAAATTGTGAATGCCACTTATGAGTAGGCACAGTGATGTGTCAAGCTTATAATTACGATAACTTATGAACGGTGAGTTGCACGTTTGAAATAAAAACACTTATTTATAGGGATTAACTTGCTCTACAAGTTACATATTATTTTTTTTTTCATATCACCTATAGTTAAGGAGATATTTTTCCCACAAACCTAAAATTTTGAAAAAAAACGTTTTTTCAAAATGGCTCCTAAACGGTTCGTTCTAGAAAAAAAATTGTCAATGCAATTGGTAGAACGTTCAATTCCCTATAAGAGTCTCTTCGAGCTGTTTTTTCGTGAGACTTACCCTTCATGAGATATCGGGACTTGAAAATCATTCAAAATTGAACATAGTAGGGCGCATAGAACAATATTCAATTTTGAATGATTTTCAAGACGCTATATCTCATGAAGGGTAAGTCTGACGAAAAAACAGCTCGAAAAGACCCTTATAGGAAATTGAACGTTCTACAAAATGCATGGACATTTTATTTTCTAGGACGAACCGTTTAGGAGCCATTTTGAAAAAACTTTTTTTTTCAAAATTTTATGTTTGTGGGGAAAATATCTCCTTAACTATAGGTGATATGAAAAAAAAATAATATGTAGCTTGTAGAGCAAGTTATTCCCTATAAATAGGTGTTTTTATTTTAAACGTGCAACTCACCGTTCATAAGTTATCGTAATTATAAGCTTGACACATCACTGTGCCTACTCATAAGTGGCATTCACAATTTACTAATTTTTCTAAAATTTTGAATAAAGATATCTCCTGAGTTATAAGTCGTACGAAAACCATTCAAAGGTCATTTTTATAGAAAATTTTATAAGCTACAACATTGTCCTAAAAAATTTTTCTCTAAATATAACCGTTAAAGAGATATTTGTAAAAAACTGATTTTGGGCGCCATTTTTCCAATATGGCGGCTCGAGCGAACTCGATACGAGGTAGCAAAGTTGAAATTCTGAAAGAGCACATCGAAATCTATAAGATAACTCATTTGCAGAAATCCCGCAAAACTTTCCAGGTAAAACTACCAAATGACTGTACTACAAGAACAGACACAAAAAAAAGTGATGTATATTTTTTTTTCAAATGCGTATAGATTTTGCAAAATAGTTGAAGTGGCAGACGTAAGTTTTCTTACTTATGATGATATTACTAGCTTATATAACATAGTCCGCCTAACGCTGAAAACTTTTTTTTACACAAATTCTAGTTTTCTCAAGTTTTTTTTAAAAAAAAAAAAAAAAAACGGTCAGATACGAAATTTATTTATTTCCAACAACTGTTATTTAAAATTAGAAATGGACTTGCTTCATCTTAACAATATTTTTTTACTAAATCTTGGAGTTATCACTGTATTTTTCCTCAACGTTTCCAAAATTTTGACAGACTTTGTATATTTACTTCACATTTATTTTTTACTGTGTATTTTCTAATTTGCATTGTAGTTTTCGTAAGCTTAATAAAACGAAATTACAAAGCGGAAGTGGAAATGCATACTTAAGTTTATGTGCACACATACAACTGCAATACACAACAATACACACCACTGCGACAACAGCATGTTGCATGCGCGCCTTTTGCTCCTGTGGCGTTAAAGCAGTGAAAATGTGAAATAAAATGCTTGCACTTTGGCATTATGAAAATAAAATGTTAAGTTTTTTCTTAATTTTCTTATAAAATGCTTTGTTGAATAGTTTTCTTTTTATTTTTTTTATATAAAAATCATTAAAATGCAGCAAAATAATACCATGAATTTTGCATGCTGCAAATTAAAATTAAAGAAGAAGGAAAACGGAAACTTGTGGCTCGTTAGGGTGTGTGTGAAAGCAATAACGAATACAACTGATATTCAAAGAAAATATAAAATAAATGAGTAGAGAAGAAAGTTGAGAAAGAAAACAATAGACTATTCACTTTTGCCTGGAGGTGTAGGTCTGAAGTTTTGTATGCACGGCTTGGAATTATGAATACACCCGGGAAATGAGCAGCAGTAATTTTAATTAGTTATTCAAAAGTTTCCCCATAACTAAGAAGCTAAAAGTTTTTGATGGGAAGTCGGGGAGAAAACTACTTTTTACTTTTCTTGCACTACTTTAGTATGCAATAAGGGTTGAAATTAACTACAGCGCGACGACACTATTAAATGTGTGAGTGTGTGCAACAATTGCATTATAAGTGTAAGTGTATTTAGTGTAAGTAACTATTTCTCTCTATTGACAAAAGGTGCGCTTAATTAGATTTTCAAATTTGAAATAATGTTATTAGAAAAATGGCATAATTATACTTTTTTAATGAACTTTTTACTAAACAGATGCGATAAAGTGCTCGCATAGAAAAATTTTTTGAAAGAATAGTTGACCGGGCAAAAGCAACCTCCGAAAAATCTAACTTACAAGCAGTATACGTTTCCGCATCTGACCTTCGGTTTTAGACTACGTACCTAATTTAAAAAAGGTCGGCCTCTAGTAAAAAAGAAGACGCAAATGCAGTTTATTTTCCTAATTCAAAGAGACTCTTTAAAACGCTTCTACTGTATATTAAAAAAGTGCAGCCTAAAAGTATGCAGTCTCATTAAGAAACTAACAATAAACCTTAAGCGAGTAGTGAAATAAACAAAAGAAATTACCATCCAAATACAGCGACAAGATTCGTGTTTAGTAGGAGAGGGAGAGAGAGAGTCAGAATTTGAGTGCGTAGATAACTCATTTCTGCAAGCACTGTTTTGTAGCTGTTGTTAACACCATTGAGAAGGTTCCATTTATGGGTGTAAATAACTGAACTCTGTGCATTGTTGTTCAGTGTTGGTTTGATTGCAGTGCGTAAAAGTTAACTTAATTTGACTAAAGTGCTGTTATGCTTTAATATTCAAAGTGTTACTCAAGTGAAACAAACTTTATTAAAGTTGTATGAAAATCTTTTATGCACATTAAGGTGGGACGGCAAAAAAAATTCTATTTACAATTGAAATAATTGATACATTGTTAGACCTTTTCACAAAATATTTTATTTTTTGGTGTAAACTTGGAGTGGTCAAGAAAAATTTTTAAAGCAAAAATCATAATTTTTGTATAGAAAACTTTTTTGTTGAAAAAAATTTACAGAAATAGAACTTAAAAAATGAGTTCAGCTTTAGAAGATTTTGCAAAGTTTTTCTAAGTTTTCACCGGAGATATATGAGGGTACTTGCGTTTGTTTCGAGATGACGTGACTAAGCAGTCAAAAATAAATCTACTTATTACGAAATTTATTCTTAATCTTCCTATAAATCTCAATATGTTTCGACAAGAAGCACAAAAATGTCATTAAAAGAAAAAGATTGAAGATGAATACTAAGAAGAAAAGGAAGAACAACTTCTTTTTACCTCTTGTGACCCATGGGAATTGGGAAGGATTTACCAACTTGATCTATAAATCTCGACACGGAAAATTCTCCAGTAAAAAGTTCCTCGCTGGCTGAGGATAATCATTGTGAAAATTCAAATATTGTGAAATTTCACATAAACATAAGTACCACCCATTTAATGTAAGTCCTGAATGTATGCTACAGTCTTTTTTTTTTTAATTTTCATCATTTCAATTAGATTGAGATGCACGAAATCGGTTCAGTTCCTGTTTCTGTACCTAAATCTCAAACGATTTGTTCGATTTTTTTTTGTTGACAACATTGTAAGGAGGAGCAGTGCATAGGATTATGTCTTTTTAAACGTAGTATGGATATAGGATTAGCACCATGAAACGATAAAATGAGCATTATGTTTTCAGTAGGGGTGGCATGCCTCTAAATGAAAAAAAAAAAACCTTTTTTTTACGAAATTTGGTATGAAAATAGGGCTAACACTAAGGAACGAGAATATTACCTTTATGTTTTAAAGTGGGTGGTGCCACGCGCTCATGGCTACACTAATGCATTGCTTTTAATGAGTTTTAGTATGGAGATAGAATCAACAAGACGGATAGATATCAAAAAATTTTGGCTCTTTAGTAGGAGTAACATACCTCTAAATGCTGCACCGATTTTGATGAATGCAGGCAATCTGAGCCCTGAGAAATAATGTTGGAAGCATTTTGTGTTTTATCGACCAAGAAAAGTTATAAAAACTTTTTGCTTTGTAGTCAGATCGAAATGGTCGAATTTAGGCCTTAAGGTGAACTCTAGTTATTTGAAAGAAGTTTATTAGTTGTCCATATAATAATTTCATCTTCATTTGAAACCTCACTGTCGTTACAGAAAGGTTCTTTGAATTAGTAGTTTCTATCTCCTAATATTCTAGCAGGCTTTAATCCAAAAACATTTTAAGGTTTCCAAATTTCTTCAAAACCCCAAAAATACCTAAGATTTTAATAGGCTTGACATACTGAAACTTTAACTGAGATCAAGATCTATCTAGATTCTGAAAGGATGCTGGCGCTAAATAGGCAGTTAAAAAAATTGTCCATGGCATAGTAAGTTCTTTAAAACTTATGCGTATGTTAATCGCTCAGCATTTGAGTTTAACTGAGAGGCGAACATTTCTTACTCAAACAGCTACGTATTTTGTAGCACAATTTGGAATTCGTATCTGACCGACAGCTGCCTTGTTTCCCCACAATTTCCATTTCAATTTAAGAATGCATTACACAATGTGGAAAGATTTTCATTACAAAGAATCGTTAGCTTTTAACATCCCAACATTATGTAGAAGAGGCAGCTATAAAATTACACAGCATATAGACGTATTGTTAATATAACACAAAAAAAGGGTTACACTAACACATACCCATACACACACATACAAATGCATACCAGCACAAAATGAAATCAAATGAAAGCAGACAAAAATCATTTCATTGCGTTTATACGTTGTGGCATAGCATAAATGCCCAGGATCAGGATACCCCAGATGAACATTTAACTTAATCAAGATATTAATATTTAAAGAATTTGTAAGCATTAAGCCAGGCAATAACAGCAGCAACAACAACAACAACAACAAAAACAAAAACAACAACAGAGATTACAACATACGAAGAAGAGATTATCATAGTGGTAAAATAGCCTAAATGAAAAACCGGGCGCGTTATTTAAGTCCTTAAAGAGGATAAAGAAACAAACCGAAAAATGTTAAATTTGAACCACAAAATGAAAATGAAGTATTTTTCTCTTTCTTCTGTTCTATTCCAAATATTTTGTGGACAACAAAGTTTTTAGCATAGTTTCTAGATAAGTTTTTGAGGAGTGACCACGAGCAACAGCAACACTGCAGCAAGATTTAAATAGTGCGGGTACAAAAAGGGAAAAACAGCACCACAGTGACGTAGAGCAAAGAAACTATTTTTGTATGCGGCGACGTTTTGGTTTTGGTTTCAGTTGTGGGTTCCATTTTTTCGCATTTGGGTTGTGACTTTGATTGACATTAAATCAATTCAATGTTGAATGTATAGTAGTGACAGTCAGCCTTAGAGTATAAGGAAGACATATGTATGGAAATGGGTAATAGACATATGGAAATGACATGACATGACAGTAGGGAGAGCGTTAGCATAATGCAGTACATACTTATATGTAATATTGCTGTGAAAGTGTCAATAGTTGACATTAAATGCGGCATAATGTTTTTTGATTAAGGTCTCTGTGAGTTCGTGAAGAATTGAAAATTACAAATAAAAAAATTTGCAGCACTTCATTTTTGCGCTAGGCACTAGAGCTGGTTATATTCTTATTGGCCAGTAGAGGAAAAAATGTATTTTATGCAAAAGTAATGATCCGTAATACATGGTCCATGATCAGTTATTTATGGTAGATTTTTCACAGCCTCTGAATTATTATCTGTCCTTAAAGGTCTATTGTCCATAATTTATGATATGTAATCTGTCCTTTGTTGTCTATGGTTCATAACCAATGATCTATTATCAGTCCTTTATGATCTATGGTCCCTAATCAATGGTCTTTATGATCTGTCATTTGCGGTTCATAATTTTTGATCTATGAACTGTCTTTTATTGTCTATGTTTTATAATATCCAATATGATCTTTCCTTTATGTTCTATAGCTTATAATCTATGGTTCATATGATCTATCCTACATGGTCATTGGTTCATAATCTATGATCTGTCCTTAATGGTTTATGGTCCAAAATTTATGGTATATGCTCCGTGTTTTATGATCTACTGTCCATAATCTATGGTCTACAGTTTGTTGTCTATGTTCTATAATCTATAATCATATCTATTATGTGTCCATTATGATCTATGGTCCATATCCTATGATCTATAAGGTATGATCTATAGTCCATAATAGATGATCTGGGATATGTTCTTATGGTCTATGGTCCACAAAACATGGCTTATAATCTTTTCTTTATGGTCTATGATCCATAATCTATGATTTATGAGCTGCCCATTATGGTTCAGAAAGGGATTAGACTGGTAAAAATGTAGTACATAGAGAGACAATTGTCTTCAGACTGGTGAAAAGGTAATGCATAATAGGACAATTGTCTCAAGATTGGTGAAAAGGTAATGTGTAGAGCGAAAATTGTCTCTAGACTGGTGTAAAGGTAGTACACAGAGACAATTGTCTCTCGACTGGTAAAAAGGTAATGCATAAGAGAAAAATTGTCTCTAGACTGGTGAAAAAGTAGTTCATAAGGGGACAATTGTCTCTAGACTGGTCAAAAGGTAATGCATAAGAGAAAAATTGTCTCTAAATTGGTAAAAATGTAATGCGTAGAGGGAAAATTGTCTCTAGACTGGTGAAAAGGTAGTACACAGAGACAATTGTCTCTCGACTGGTAAAAAGGTAATGCATAAGAGAAAAATTGTCTCTAGACTGGTGAAAAAGTAGTTCATAAGGGGACAATTGTCTCTAGACTGGTCAAAAGGTAATGCATAGTGAGACAATTGTCTGTAAGCTAGTAAAAGGTAATGCATAAGCGGAAAGTTGACGTTCCGTTAGACATTGACAATAAAAAACCTTCAGTATATTACAAGCTAACTCTTTCATGGTGAAACTAGTACTAATTCTATTTGCAACTGGTACAGGGTCAATCATGCACTTGTCCAATTAATTGCAGGGACTCAACTGTTTACGCACGCACACAACTTAGTTCGTAGTAATGTAACACAAACTAGCACATTATAAATTGTTAAAATTTCAATTAATTTGCATACTTTTAGGAGAGCACAATTCAAATTTCATTAAATGCATTTTAACACAAATATTTTTGCACAAATATTTATGCAATTTATATTAAGTGACACATTTTGTGTTTGTAAGTGTGAGTGTGGAAAACATTTTTTGCAACTTCCAACATTTTATGGCTTGACGCTTGCGCTACTTTGCTAATATCTGTGTGAGTGGCACTGCTACATATCAACATAAACAGCTGTTATTTTTATGCTATGGTTGCCAACTATTTAGAATTTAAATTATGTACTAAACGTGTGCAAAAAAGTAAGTTGTTTAACTGAAGCCTTACAGCACTTTTTTGCCATTGCTTAAAACTTAATGCAATTTAGTAACCGGAATCAGATTGGTAAAAAAAATTTTACTTTATTTAAACTGAATATTTTAAATGCTAGCAAATTCTTTTAGTTTTTTCTGACAGGTTTTTCATTCATAGTATTTGTTTTATTTTTTTTTATTAATTGATAACAAAATAAAATAAATGGTTTCAAATTAAATGAATAAATGACAGCAGGATTATTTTAGCAATGCTATTACTATTTTTAGAATGATTTTACTTTGGTTCATATTATGCTCGTAAATAAATGTATGCATGTTACATAAAACATTATATATATTCATACATGTAGAGACTAGGGTGGCCGTTAATCAGCTCTAAATATCGAAAAGAATTATACGAAACTTTCTCAGATTTTTATGTAGAGCACTGATTGGCCTTTTACTAGATGCATCCGTCTGTTTGTTGAAATTACAATTACAGCTAAGCGGATAAAGCTAGTTACATGAAACTTCATGCAACTTATACATAGGGCGGTGTACCGTTTGAGATTTTAAATGGATGTGATCGGCATTTAAGCTTCTTAAAACATTATCTGCGAGAAAGTGTTGCGGGTTAACCAATCACGCCCAATTTTATTTTCAGAAAGGCTAGAACCACTATTATTATCTTAAAACATCTTCAGATATCTAGCCGTAATCGTAATTTTAACAGTCAAATGGTCAAATTTTACAATAGGGTCAATCAGGGCTCAATACAAAAATTTGAAAAAAGCATGAAAATTCTTTTTCAACAATTTGTAGCAGACTTGCTACCAACCATCACGGTAATTCCACTGAAAGTCATTTAACGGCCACCTTAATGTAAACTGTTCAGACATGTGTTAGCATTGAAAGGATTTTAAGCTTTTGAGTAAAAAGGATTTTTGTTTTAAGCCTTGAATATGGAATTAAATTTTCTGTCTATTAGAGAGACTTAATCACTTCAAATCAATATACAAACTTGTTAATTGAAAAATGTTTGGGATTAAATTGAAATGCTGAGATTTTAATTATATAATTGAAAACTTTTATGAGAGTCTTAACACAATGAACAACTAAATGGAATATAATTAAAACTAACTACCTTAAATTTGGCGTATTTATGCTGATACTATATACTATAACCTCCCTGGTACCTGTTAAGCCCCCCTTCTTCTGTAATGATATAAGCAGTCAATTTATTTGCTAACCAAATCCTTAGCCAATCTATTGGCTAAAGCAATTATTATTTCAAGCCCCATTAATTTTTTTCATTTCATAGAAATCGATATAGTGGTTTAGCCGTGGGAACGTTTTTTGCATTTAAGGGCGTGGCACCACCTACTTAAAAATATAAAACCGAATAGCGTTCCTTAAAGATAAAACTAACTGCATACCAAATTTCATAAAAATTAATGCAGTGGTTTAGCTGTGAGAACGTTTTTCCATTAAGGGCGTGACGCCGCCTACTTAAAAGCATATTGGTCATGTTATCATTTCTTAGTGCTAACCCTATCACCATACCAAATTTCATAAAAATCGATGCGGTGGCTTATCCATTTCTTCCATTTATGGGCGTGGCACCATAAAGAGAAGAAGAAAATCCTATGCACTGCTTTTCCTCACAACTTTTCCAACAAAAAAACAAGCGAATATGATGAGATTTAGGCATTAAAAGAGGATCTAAACTGATTTCACTTGTCTATTTATATATTGATAACATTTTGGTCGCAGACCAAGATCAAGATTAAAACAAAGACCAAGAATGCCATGGGTTTTCGTTTGGGTTCTTCGCACTGAACTGAATACACTGAAATGCTGATGATCCTCATTCTCACCTAAAACAGGCGAAGTATGCAATTGTTTTCACGAATGAAATGCCTATGTACCCTCGGCATTTCTCCGTTCTCTTATCATTTTTCTTTCTCTGTACGCTTCGTGTGTTTTAGGTAAAGAAGTGCATTCGATAACTGCATCTCGACGGTTCGAATAAAGTCTTATTGTTGAATATTTTTCAATATATTGTTTTTGCATTTACGTAACAGTTGCTTTCTAACCTTTTGAGACTTACTGATAAAGTGGTTCAGCAATATTCCTATGAGAAATAATGTATAGGTTAACATTTTTCACAAGAAATTGCCTCAATTATTATGGAAAATATTTCACATAAAATTTTTATGCCAAAAAATTTGCCAAAAATTCTTGAAATTTATTCCGCCGCCACTTAAGTGTGACAACAAGTGCTAATGCCAAGTTTTGAATTATGCAAAAAACTTAACACAAATGAAGAGCTGCTACATCGAGTGAAAAGCGCTGTGGGTATTTCAACTTCCAAAGCCAAACTTCAATTTAAACTAAATGCTATTGCCAAAAGAACCAAAACACCAAAACATTTCAATTTGCATTTTTATAACGAAGCAAATCTGCTATTCACTCGCTTTGCCAACCACCAGAGTGTTGCCAACTAATTGCAAAGATCTGCACAAATCTTTACATAAATTTGCATTAAAAACTCAGAGAGCGCAATCACCGCAGGTCAAGTTATTTACCTTATATTTACGTCGTCTTGTTTTGTATATAACAGGCAACACCTTGTTAAAAAATTTTTTAACAACACTAAAAGTTTTTTATAAAAAAAAAAAATTTTTCAACTGCCGCAGCATAAGGACCAAAAAAAATGGAAAATATTTTTATAAATGAAAAACTTTTTCGCACTTCATTGAGCAAACAAAAAAAAAAAAGAGAAAAAAATGTGATAACATTTTTTTAACAAGAAAATTTTAATGATTTTGCCACTGCTGTTGCCATTCATTTGTGTTATGTACTTCAGATACGTACACTTTGCTTGCATGTATTCAGCCGCTGCTTTCATGCCCCATTGCCTCACACTGAACCGCAGCAACGCTCCTGGGTGTATTTAATTTTTGGGTTTTTTTATTGCACTTTTGTTTTGCAGTTTACAGCAACACTTTGTGTTTGTGTTTTTTAAGGACACATTTTCATTTCTAATTATATTTTTCGCGTCCTTTTTGTCACACTGTGGGCTTAGACAATGGATTAAGGAGCAGTTAGTTTTGGTAAAAAAACCAGCGCATTAAAAACTTTTTGCTTTTCGTAGCATAAATTTTTCCAATTGAAAGTTTCTATTAAAAAATTAAAAATTTATAAAAATGTTTGCTTGTTCAATCCACTTTAATTAAAAACTTTTATTTTCCCAGTGGACTGTATGCACATAGGCTTATCATACCAGGACACAAATTGAAAGCATACCGTTTTCAGTTTCATGTGGTGGAGTTTAAAGTAAAGACAACACCCCGTGTGACGTATTTGCAAAATAAAGATAAACAACAGAATCAAATCTTTTACAATCATCGCCATTATATTTTTTCAGATTTTCATATTGACTTCCTATAGACCCTGTAGTGCCCTGATTGGTCTTATTATAAATTTGTCCATCTGTTTGTTGAAACTATGATCACGTCCAAGCAAATAAAACTATATGCATAAAATTTGGTACAAATAATATCGTAGTCTTATTGAGGTTCACTCCTACTTCCCATTAAGGCTACTTCAAAAAAGGGAGGTAGGAGTGAAGTTTAATCGATGAGGCCCATTTTTACTATCAAATATCCTGGTAACGTTGTTGTTATTTCCGTCAAATTTCATGTATATGGCATTATCCATTCGGTAGTAATCTCAATATGCAATCTAAAAAGTTCGAGAAGATATTTTTTCGGCATTTAGCACCAATTTTTCATCATTCAAATTGGATAGAAACTTATTAAGTGGCCACCCTGGTGTGCATATAAAGCCTTTTGTTTGGAAAATAGACTCCCCATTTTCCTCAAAATTTTATGTAGAAACATTTTGAATGGCATGAAAGAATCGGGAAAAGTATTTAATTTTTAAATATTTATGGCAAAATTGATAATTTTCATGATTTTTGCATATTTCATAATTTTTTTTCGCTGAAGTTTTGACGACAGCACCTTGTCTCTCGTCGCTGAAATTATTTGTCCTAAATGAATTTCTTCGAAAAATTTTATTTGTCCTAGCAACTCTTGGTTTAAAAAGTAATCAAAATTTCACTTCTTATAACACGGTGCAATACAAAATTTTAAATGAGATCTTCGTAGCTTCTTTTTGTTGACTTGCGGTTGCTGATTTCGAATCTGATACGTATCCGCTTTCCTCTATCAAGTCTGGGATTCAAGTTATCTTTGATTTAAAGTGCAGAAAATGGTTTTCTCAGTCTTACAGGATAAAGCGTTTTGCACCTTTGGCAATGGCATCGGGTAGCCATAATATTCTTCATCATGCTTTATGTCTTAATTTTCGAAAGTGGGGTATTAGGTTCTTTTTGAAATAACATCATATGAAGAAAATGCAATTCAATTTTATGAAAAAAAATAACTTAATTATGCTTGTATGTACTTACTTAAAATGCCACACAGTGGTCTATAAGAGAGCGCTAGCCGGTTATAACTCCGAAAATGTTTGAGTCAAAAGTAATAATTTTTTTACACAAATTTAATGTAAATGTAGATGACATATTTCGTAACATATTTCATAACATATTGGTACCAGGATACATGAAATATTAGCATTTTTGATTTTTCGCGTCCTAAACTTGATGAATTCAGAAAATAATGGATTTTTTCCAAAAATCTCTAAAAATATGGGAAAATTTAATTTGTGTATCATTAAAACTAAATGGTCTTACCTCTTGAAAGTTCGGGAAATTATAATCTGATCTATTTTCTCAAGGCTTGCGTAATTAGAGGTTAATTTTTTAATATAAAAAATAATATCCGGATCATCACAAAAAATTTCTAATTTCATTTCCCAAAGTTACAAATTTTGCACTCTGTGGATTACAACTAAAAAATTTTATAGAGTTGCAACACCTCGGTCATTTAAGGTGTAATATGAGGTTCTCTGAAGGTTCTGTGCATTCACTAGCTACCTCATTCACACTGCTTTTTGGACTACGATGAGTTTTCCTTCAGTTACTTTTCTGTATTCTTGAAACGATGTTTCAGGTACAGCAATTAAATTCGATATCTGAAATAGTATTTGTAGCATCTATTTATTGGTTGAAAATAGGGCGTGATCGGGTCAAGGACACGTGCACCTCCCATACAGGCAAAAATTTGAAATCGTCATAACCTTGCAAATATTTGAAGTATCTATCAAATTATAATCTATCTAGTTTATGTTTTTATCGCATTAGTGTATCATGTTATTTGTGAGCCTCCATTTTGTATCCGTCATTATGTTTACAAAAAAGATGATATCAAGTTCAAAATCAGCGACCTCAAAACCCTCCTAGCCACTTTTTTGTCAAGATATAATCAATTTTTAAGAAAATTGTTTGCCATTTTGGATCCCTCATTTTGTTTAAAAAAAAAGATGATACCGAATTCAAAATCAGCGACCCTAAAACCCCCCTATCATTTTTTAAGAAAACTGTCCGCCATTTTGTTTGCAAAAAAAAAAAAATTTATAGGGGAATGCCGTCAGGGTTGGGCCGCTGTCAGGGTTGGGCCACTGCTATTTCTCGTATATGACACGTGCTGCGATCTGTGTTATAGCGTCGAATTATTGTGTTCGATACCAGAGAACTTTTTTTAGCGTTGCTTGTCACCGGGATTGTTAAAAAAAATGTTTGTGCCTTTGTGTTGTTTTCGATGGTTTAAAAAATTTTGTAATAGCAGTGAAAAACAACTCAAAACTTCGAAAAGAATAATGCCACCGCAAAAGTAAGTATATATATCCATTAAGCGGTGAACCATTAACAAGCTCCCAAAGGAAAAAATTCGATTCCCTAACCTGTTCGCATGCAGTATTGAGCGATCGAAAAACAAGCTTGTCGTCAGGGTTGGGCCACATCAATTTTTATTTCGAACATTACATTACTCAATCGGTTTTTCAGAATACAGAACATTAAAATAATATATTGTTGCAATGTAACAAAAAATAAATGGCCGGGGGCGCCGCCCGATGAATATAACGGCCTTAACCTCCCCAGAGAACCGCAAAGAGTTACAAAAAAGCAACAGATGCGCGATGCTTATAAAACGCCTAAAAAACGTCCGAGACGCGAAGATTAGATTAATGTTTTTATGCAGATTTCTCGTCGAAATTTTGTATAATCGAATGAAAAACAATAAAAAGTTTCAAACATATTCATTACACACTATTTAAGTACATATTTTAATGATATTTGGTGGTGGCCCTGACTACTTTTTTTTTTTAGTTTCGTCAATAACTTTTTTTTCCGAAATTGCAGCGAGTTGTCCTTAAGGTGTATTACAGATAAAGGTCCAAACTTTTAAATAAGATAAATAATTTGGTAATATTCAAGTATATAAAAAAGATACAGAGGAAAGTTAAAAAGTGGCCCAAGCCTGACGACATTCCCTTACCGAATTCGAAATCAGCTACCTTGAAAACTCCCCAATCTTGTTGTGATATAGTCAGTTTTTAAGGAAATTGTCCGCAATTTTGGATTTCCGATTTTGTTCACAAAAAAGATCATATCAAATTCGAAATCAGCGATCTCCCATGTTCACAGTTTTTTTGTGATACAATAATTTTTAAAGAAAATTGTCCGCCGTTTCCAGATCTAAAGTCAGCGACCCCAAAAAAAAATAAAAGTTGATATTTTTTATGACAAACAACCAAAAAAAGAGTTATGACCAGCTACAATGGCATTCTAGACCACTGTGTGCCGTTGGAGAAAGTGAAGTAGATTACAAGGAATTCCCTGGAGGTGCGACATTTGCCTATAAAAAGCGTTTTCGAGTATAGTTCGTATTCTGGACAGACATAGAAAAATGATTTGTCATCAGCAAACGCTTAATCCTGGAATATAGGTACCAAAGAATATGCGTGAATTTTTTTCTGAAATTTCTGTGAGATTTTTAATATGGGACATTCTTTTACAAATCGAACATCAAATTAAACTTCACATTTTAGAATCGTCTGAAAATTTTTTTACTGCTTTAGTTTAGTAAATTAGTCGACACGTGTATCGGCATTTTGGCAAATAATTTTTTTTTTTGCAATTAGAATTATTCAAAGTTTTGGAAAAATTGGATAAAATACAAAAACACCTTGTATTCAAAATGCATTATCTCCGGTTCTACTGAACGGATTAATACAATTTTTTTAACTTATTTTTCCTTTTTACAAGAGCTTTTTATATAGCTATTTACATCCTTTCTATTTTGCTAATTAACTTGTGGTAATAACAATTTAATTGTTTAAACAATATTTTCATGTTTGCGCCCAACACGAAGAAAATTTAAAAAAATACTACCTTGTGCGCTGTCCTTTTATCTAAAAAACGCATATCTTAGAAAACTGGACACTTTAATAGATCCAAAGTTATTAAATATCTCACGGTGTTCAAACGACAGATTTAAATAAAATTTCAAATTACCAATTTCACTGTTCAACGGCAAAAAATTATCTGAGTTCAGACCATGAAATTATTATTCCTTGCTATTGACATAAAAGAACTGCATTTACAAAATTTTTCCATCACGTCTCAATTTTCAGATAAATTGACAAATCAAAAATCACGACTTACATCCGCGCGAAATTAAATTAAAAAATTTTTATCCGTCAGATTTTTTAAAAAAAAATGTCAAACGATTCAGAAAATAGCAACAATTTCAAATCTGAAAAAATTTTGAAATCGGCCCGGCAGATTTTTTTGTATGCCCGTTTAATTGAGAAAATGTTCTGAAAAAACCATAAACCAACCATCTCTAATTACATAAATCTTGCTTAAATTAATGCAAAATTTAAAAAACTCTTCACAAGCTTGTGCGTCATTATTTTAACTTTATTTTGATACCAAAAATTTAAGGATTGGACCACGAATAACTCACTTATTTCCTTTTGATTAAAAAATGAAAATACAGAAAGTCATACAAAAGCTATTGAATTTTTGTATCATAACTACTTGGAAATGAAGAGTTTTTTAAATTTTGCATTAATTTAAGCAAGATTTATGTAATTAGAGATGGTTGGTTTATGGTTTTTTCAGAACATTTTCTCAATTAAACGGGCATACAAAAAAATCTGCCGGGCCGATTTCAAAATTTTTTCAGATTTGAAATTGTTGCTATTTTCTGAATCGTTTGACATTTTTTTTTAAAAAATCTGACGGATAAAAATTTTTTAATTTAATTTCGCGCGGATGTAAGTCGTGATTTTTGATTTGTCAATTTATCTGAAAATTGAGACGTGATGGAAAAATTTTGTAAATGCAGTTCTTTTATGTCAATAGCAAGGAATAATAATTTCATGGTCTGAACTCAGATAATTTTTTGCCGTTGAACAGTGAAATTGGTAATTTGAAATTTTATTTAAATCTGTCGTTTGAACACCGTGAGATATTTAATAACTTTGGATCTATTAAAGTGTCCAGTTTTCTAAGATATGCGTTTTTTAGATAAAAGGACAGCGCACAAGGTAGTATTTTTTTAAATTTTTTTCGTGTTGGGCGCAAACATGAAAATATTGTTTAAACAATTAAATTGTTATTACCACAAGTTAATTAGCAAAATAGAAAGGATGTAAATAGCTATATAAAAAGCGCTTGTAAAAAGGAAAAATAAATTAAAAAAATTATATTAATCCGTTCAGTAGAACCGGAGATAATGCATTTTGAATACAAGGTGTTTTTGTATTTTATCCGATTTTTCCAAAACTTTGAATAATTCTAATTGAAAAAAAAAAATTTTTTTTGCCAAAATGCCGATACACGTGTCGACTAAATTGATGAGAAAATACTATATGAAAAAATTTACCAGATTTAAAAATTCGAAAAAAAAATTTTCCCGAAATCCGTTCGATTTGTAAAAGAATGTCCCATATCCAAGAAACCTAAAATAAAAATTTTGAACTTTTTCAATCAACATATTTAGAAAATTCATATATTTTCTTCGATGAACTTAAATTGATTTTTCTTCGAGAAATATATGATAAGCCATTGCAATGGATGTAAAAACTTTGAATTAATTCGCACTAAATGTGAACTTGGAACCACTGTGCATTGGATTGACTGAGTTTTTTTAATAATAACTTTTACATACATATAAAAAAATGTCCTCTAGAAAAAACTTGATAATATAAATATTTAAGAACTCACCAATTCAATATAAAGTTAAATAACATACCTGAAATGAAAAATAAAAAAGTCGGGTTAAATAAAATTGATTTTTATTAAACAGTCGAATACTATATTAATTAAAAATACAATTTTTAAGCCCAAGTAGACCTTAAATTTAACTTAGCGTATTAGATGCAAAGTGTAAGTGTGACAACTGAAACACAAATTTGTGTTTAATTAAAATTTGATAAGCAATTAAATAATAATCTGAAAGCTAAAATAGGTTAAACTGTCTTTGCCCTTAATGTGAAAAGTGTTCTGAATTTTAATTTGTCATCCAAGATATATTAGAAGAGATTATAAATTAACGAGATATAGTACGTTTAACGAGTTTCTTTTTTAATATACCCTTATCAAGTGTTCGCACTTTTCTTCTGTTCTGTTCTGTTCCAAGATCAAACATTTTTTACATTCGCGAATCATATCTTTCAAAAGC
The DNA here is from genome assembly GCA_951812925.1 of Calliopum simillimum. Taxonomy (NCBI): domain Eukaryota; kingdom Metazoa; phylum Arthropoda; class Insecta; order Diptera; family Lauxaniidae; genus Calliopum; species Calliopum simillimum. The sequence goes on from OX638368.1 coordinate 27,821,326, forward strand.
CATATCTTTAAAATACATAAGAAACACTTTTTAGGTCTTTTCATTTTTTTCTACATCAAAATGTCAATTGTTAAGTTATAGAAAAAATTTCATTATTTTCTTATATCAAAAGTAAAAAAATAAAAACAAATAAAACGTTTAAGAGCTCTCACTATAAATTCATTTCCTTTTATTTCCGCATGGTTTTGTTTCATCTTCCTGGTTATTGTGTATATTTTATTTATTACATTTCTTGTGTAAGTCCTGAAGAAAAAACGTAAAACACTATTCCTCTAACAAACAAACAAAAAAGCACCGAAAGGTTTTAGCCTTTTTTTTTGTGAAATTTTTTGATTATGTGGTACATTTTTTGTCATTTAACAAGTGTTCTGCTGTTTTTTTCTTCCTCTATACATGTGGGACTTTGATGCTCTTGTTTCTTTGCTTTCATTTAATTTTTTGTTGTATTAAGTAAAAAAGCGGAAAAAGAGCATAATACACAAAAAAAGGAGGAAATTAAATAATTTTCCACAGAAACTTTGACGCGCCATGCAAACACACAAGCTACTGCCAAGCTTTGTTAGAGTAAAAACTAAAAAAAAAAAAAAACCAAACATGAAAGTGAATCAAGAAAAAACTCCCTTTACGCTGTTATCAAGGGACAACACTTGTTGTAAGTCGGGTACTGGTACAACATAAAACATGTGCACAATTTGCGAAAACATGTCAGGGTTTTTTTTTACTACTTTATTTTTTCTGGGAAAAACTTTTCAAAAAAACATTTTCTAACCATAACAAAGTCAATAGAAATAAAAAGGCGAATTTTTTTCTATTAAAAACAGAATCCTTAAGTTGCAGCAAAAATGTCAATACAAAATAAAACTCTCTTGCATTTAAAAGTTTGTTCAGAGAGAGAGACTGTATATTCTATTTCAGCACAAAAGCAGGCTATAAAGTGTGAAAGGAAAAAATCACATACACGCATATAAAACTTCACAATACCATCATAGAGTGAAAGAAAAAAATCCTTTTGGTGGTTTTTAGCCTTTTCACGATTTCACGCAATAAAGAAAAAACAAAAGTGAAAAGAAATAAAACCTTAAAATGAAAACAAAAATGAACTGTGCTTTAGAATGCCCTACTATTGCTACTACTAAGACTAGCACACACAAATAAGGAGAGCAACACTGGCCTAAGGGAACAAAAAAACACAACAGCATGAAATGGAAAAAAAATACGAAATCTTACCTACCTACTGAAGTAAATCAAAGGAATTTTTGTCACAAGTGAACAACAGCAAGCAGCAGGCTAACAGGAGGAGAAAAAGGATACGAGAAAAAAAAAACCATATGACAAGCGTGAGAAAAAAAAAAGAAATGGGAATTTTAGGTCAGTGATGTTGAAAAGCGTAAAACTATAACTGTGTGAGTTGCGTGTTGGCTGTAAATTGCGGTAGGTTGCGCTGTGTTAACTGGAATTCTTTTTCTTTTAGCTTGGCTTAAATGGGACTAAATAAATACTACACACACATACCCACATAGCGATAGATGAAAAGGAAAATTAAGTTGATCGTCGCATGAAGGTAGCTGCAGATTTAAAAAAGATTGTGTTTGCGCAGATATGTGTGAAAAAGGATTCACGAAATTTTCCTTTTTCATTTGATTGTTAAAAGAAGCATCACTCTTTATTAAGGAATTTTTTGGGAAGTGTAACAACTTTTGCGACATTTTTAAAGAAAATCAAAAGATTAACTTATTTGTTGAGCCTTTATGCTCCAAAGGGGAGTTAAAGTAAACAAAATGAAGCTGAACTATGATATTTAGAATACATTTTTAAACATTTTCTTACATTAAAATTTTTTTAAGCAGAGTGGATTCCTTAGATTCCTTGGAATGTAGTTTAAATTATTCAATTTCAGTTTTGATGGCCTGCGGATAATGCCATAGACAGCCAACAGCTTAAATCTAGATTATAGACGTAATAATGTGTATCTATTCATTGCATAGTTTTAAGCATTTTTTAAATACATATTTCATAGACATTGACTGAAAAAAAATTTCCCAATTCAAGTACCAAAAAATTCTAGAACATCAAAACCAAGATTAGTAGTGAGCTAAGCATCAGCGAAGCTGAATAGAATTGTTTGGTCCCTGATTTGGGAAATTTTCTTTTAGTCAATGTCTATGAATTCAAAAATTTATTCAAAAATGCCTAAAATTATGCACGAAAAGGGTTCAAATTATTACGTCTATAATATAAATTTAAGTTATCGTCTGTCTGGGGGAAGTAAGAAGTAAGAAGTAAGAAGTAAGAAGCGAGAAGTAAGAAGTAAGAAGTAAGAAGTAAGAAGTAAGAAGTAAGAAGTAAGAAGTAAGAAGTAAGAAGTAAGAAGTAAGAAGTAAGAAGTTTGAAGTAAGAAGTAAGAAGTAAGAAGTAAGAAGTAAGAAGTAAGAAGTAAGAAGTAAGAAGTAAGAAGTAAGAAGTAAGAAGTAAGAAGTAAGAAGTAAGAAGTAAGAAGTAAGAAGTAAGAAGTAAGAAGTAAGAAGTAAGAAGTAAGAAGTAAGAAGTAAGAAGTAAGAAGTAAGAAGTAAGAAGTAAGAAGTAAGAAGTAAGAAGTAAGAAGTAAGAAGTAAGAAGTAAGAAGTTTGAAGTATGAAGTAAGAAATCAGAAGTAAGAAGTTAGAAGTAAGAAGTAAGAAGTAAGAAGTAAGAAGTAAGAAATAAGAAGTAAGAAGTAAGAAGTAAGAAGTAAGAAGTAAGAAGTAAGAAGTAAGAAGTAAGAAGTAAGAAGTAAGAAGTAAGAAGTAAGAAGTAAGAAGTAAGAAGTAAGAAGTAAGAAGTAAGAAGTAAGAAGTAAGAAGTAAGAAGTAAGAAGTAAGAAGTAAGAAGTAAGAAGTAAGAAGTAAGAAGTAAGAAGTAAGAAGTAAGAAGTAAGAAGTAAGAAGTAAGAAGTAAGAAGTAAGAAGTAAGAAGTAAGAAGTAAGAAGTAAGAAGTAAGAAGTAAGAAGTAAGAAGTAAGAAGTAAGAAGTAAAAAGTATTAATAATATCAGTAACTATAACAGTAACAGTGAAAGTAACAGCAGAAGTAATATGTTACTGTTAACAGTAGGAGTAGGAGTAACCACGCCCTCCTGTCTGAACACACCGAGTATTTGCTTAAAGTTTGGAACGACAACTCCTAGTTTATTTGAATAACCTTAAACAACGCTCGTGTAACAGAATTTTGATAGCTTTCTCTGTATGGGAGCTGTCATGCCTTCTTGTCCACTTATTTTTTGTGCAATGCTAAAATCGAATATTTCTTGTATAGGAAATGCCACGCCCTTTTATCTTGTCTAAAGCTTTGTAATAAAATATACATATGATATTTATGCATTTTGGTTGAATTACCGTAAAAAGTACTTTTTAAATTGAGTTTTGAGTAAGGATTTTTGGTTGAATTGGCGGTAGGCGTTTTTGTTGACCAAGTTTGTTCATTTTTGATCTCACGTATTAGCAGTGTATCAAACTTCATCAAATTGTTTTTCTTCAAAAAAATATTAAAATGATTTCTACGGACAGACAGCCAGACGGACAAACAGACGGACTTAGCTACATTGACTCTAAAGGTAACGCTGATCACGAAGTTGAAGTCAAGTTTGTAACTGTAAGTAAAAACATTTTTAACTCTACAGAAAGGTAAAAGGTGAAATCACTTCAATTCTTTAAAAAATTACTATATTGTAAGGTTATTCAAAAATTTTAAATTTACGAAAACAGTTGGGTAAAATTTATTTTATTTTCACTATTTGGACTTGAAATTCTATTGTAGTAAAATTTACAAATAATAAAGTAGTACAAACAATTTTTTTTTTTTGCTAAGAATGCCAACCAAAAAAATTTAAAACTATAAAAATAAAAATTTTTTCCAAAGAAATGTCATTTTAGCCTTTTTTTTAAGATGAAGCAGATAAAAATAGATAAAAAAGGATGTCAAGAGGTAACTCATATGAAATTCTCAATAATATACTTATTGAAACACTTTCTTTCTCCCACAATTGAGAGACCTTGTTTAATGCTATGTTACCTTTGATGAGAATTTCTAACCCATGTAGAAAAGTAGACTTGATTTGGTGGTACCATATGATTCCAGTTTCAATAAGTTGAAAAAAGGAAAAGGCAAGCACGGACAAGAAACGAAAATTAAATAAACAACATTAAACAAAAGAAAAGAGTATTATATGTATAAAATCTAACCAGTTAGTCAGAGCTTGCACACGTTCTTTTAACATTTTCATAGCATATTTTTCAGCTATAAATTTATTCAATTTTATACTTTGTCTTTCTTCTTTATGTCGTAAGAGAAGAAAAAAATGTATATAAATACGAGTAAAAGCAAAACATTTGGCAATAATGATGCAAAAAAAGAAAAAAACTGGCAAAAAACCACAAAAAGGTGACTTTTGAGCAACCGCAAAAGTATGCAATGCTTTTTTGTTACTTTTTCTTTCATGTACAATATAGCGCTCAAATAAATTGCGGTAAGTTTGTAAACTTGCTTTTCCAAAAAAGAAAAAGAAAAAAGTGAAAAAAAAAACTACAACTTAAAAATTCATAACGAAGAGATATTAATATTTGAAAATATTAATGATGCTGCCATGTTTTCAGCTTTTTTATTTACAACATTAAACTCAATGTGTTTGCGTGTGTACGTGTATGAAAATAGCAAAGAAAAATCATACATACACATAGAAAAAAAAAAAAAAGAAGAAAAAAAAAACAGACGAGAAATAGTACACAACAAGGGAAATTTGTAGCACACATACATTATACACTTGCATATGTATAGTATCAAGGGAAATATGCTGCTAAAATTATGATTGCGCATACATACGAGTTTGAGTGTGTGACTATGACTTCGTCGTTAATAAATGTGTTAGTAAGTAAGTGTATGCGCGCACACACTGTGCTGTATGTGTCTGTCTGTGTATGTTATAAATTTAAAGCAGAGAAAAAAATTAGCATAGTTATAGGTGAATGAGCTGGTAACGAGGTGCTAATAAATGGCAGCATTAAAATTTGGGGTAGAAAGTCAAGTGTTGATAGAAAATGTGAAATGAAATGTATATGTAGTGCAGCCAAAAAATATACATATGGAAGTGGTTAATAAAATTTTTTATTTTATATTAAAATAATGAACAACGCAGAGGGAGAGAAGTGCTAAATTTTATAGTTTTTAAATTTATAGCATATTTTAGAGCGGTGTAAGCTTTCTATAAATCAATTGACGTGGCAAAATGTATTTTAAATAAAAGCTCTTAAGATTCATTCTTAGAATTGCACCCCTAAATAATGATAAGTACCTAGCAACATTTAGTTAGTTATAAAATTTACATCAACTTTATTTGCAACATTTGAATACGTTTGCTTTAAGTTCCACACTCTCCCCTTAAGCATTACAAAATGTGCATTATTTCCACATACCTATATATTTTTATATGTGTGAGTATGCGCAAAAAACACAAAAAAAAAAATACAATCCCATCAACAGTTTATCATTGCATACCTTGCGGAGTAGCAAATCATCAGTGATTTGTTTGCCAGTCATTCACTTGCCACATGCATAACAACAGCTGCTCCATTGAACACAGCTGCATGGAATTTGCAAAAATGTTTTGCTCGTTGTCTCTTTCACACGTGTGGAAAAGCGTTAGAGCTTAGTGCAGCGCTGCAATTTAAAATTTTGCATATGTTTTGCAGTTTTTTTTCTTTTATTTACTACTATGGTTTTCATTTTTTTTTTTGAATGTAGAAAAATGCACAAGTTGCTTTAATACTGGCAAAAGTGCTACGTACTTTGTGCTCTTGCCGTTAACAGTTCTACAAAGATTTTATTCACGAAATTCTTGACTTGGAAATTTGTTGAAAAATTTAGAAAAGTTCGTAAAGTGTGTGAAAATACGAAAAATTTTAATAGTCGAAATGTTGATAAAATCGAAATATGTTGATCAAATCGAAATGTAATGATTAAAAACCAAAATGTTGATGAAGTCAAATTAAGTTGACTTAGATTCAAAATGTTGATAAAGTCGAATTATGTTGATTAAAAATAAGAATGTTTATGATTTTGAATTATGTTGTTTAAAAACAAAATGTAGATAAAGACAAAATATGTTGATTGATAACTAAAATTTTGATAAAGTCGATTTATGTTGAAAAGAATAAAAATGTTGATAAAATTGAAATATGTTGATTAAAAACAAAAATGTTGCTAAGATCGAAAAATGTTTATTAAGAATGAGAATGCTGATAAAGTTGAAATATGTTGTTAGAACAAAAATGTTGATGAATTTGAAACATGCTGATTAAAAATAAAAATGTTGCTTAAATAAAGTTGAATTATGTTGGTTAAAAACAAAGTCGAAATATGCTGATTAATAATAAAAGTTTTGATAAACTTGAAATATGTTGATTAAAAATATAAATGTTGCTAAGGTCAAAACATGTTGATTGAAAATGTCGATAAAGTTGAATTATGTTGTTTAGAAACAAAAATGTTGATGAATTCGATATATGTTGATTAAAAATAAGAATGTTGCTACGGTAGAAATATGTGGATAACGAATAAGAATATGTATTGATAAAGTTGAGTTATGTTGGTTAAAAACAAAAATGTTGATGAATTCCAAATATGTTGATAAAAAATAAAAATGATGCTAAGGTCAAAAATGTTGATAAAGTCCAAATATGTCAACTTAAACTAGACAACATGATCAAATTAAAATGTGTTGTTTAAAAATAAAAAATGTTGATAAAGTCAAATAATGCTTAATTAGAATCAAAATGTTGATAAAGTCGAATTATGATTGTAAAAACTAAAAATATTGATAAAGTCGAAATATGTTGATCAAAAATCAAAATGTTGCTAAGGTCGAAATATGTTAATTAAGAATAAGAATGTTGATAAAGTCGAATAATGTTAGTTAAGAACCAAAAATGTTGATAAAGTCGAATTATATTGATTAAGAACAAAATGTTGATAAAGACGAAATATGTTGAGTAAGAAGAAAAATGTAAATAATGTCGGTTAAAAACAAAAATTTTGATCAAATATGTTGAGTAAAACAAAAATGTTGATGAAGAGGAAACATGTTGATAAGATAGAGAGTATAAATGCTGATTAAATTGAATTATGCTGATTGGGTTGAATTACTTATTTTGATTTAAAACAAAATCGTTGACAAAGTCGAAATATGTTGATCAAGAATAATTATGTTGAACAACCATTGCAACATAATTGCTGCAAAAGATTAACACAAATTCAAATTATGTTATTGATAGAAATCTCGATAAAGTCTTGTTATGTTGATAAAGTTAAAAAAATATTGATAAAGTCGAAAAATGTTGATCAAGTACACAAATGTTGATAAAGTCAAAAAATGTTGATTGAGTTGAATCATAATGAATTAAAACCAATTTGTTGACAAAGTCGAAATATGTTAATAAAGAATATTTATATTGAAATGCTCAAAATATCTTAGTTAAGGATAGAAATGTTTATAAAGTCGATATATGTTGAGTAAGAACAAAAATGTTGAGAACAAAAATGTAGGTAGCTTCGAAACATGTTATTTTAGAATAAAAATGTTGATAAGTATAAATATGTTGACAAAGTAAAAAAAAAAATGAGAAAAAATTTCAAAAAATGCTTCAAAATTCGAAAAATTTTGATAAAGTGGAGAAATTTCGAACATGTTGGATAATGTCGATAAAGTCAAAAAATTTCGATTAAATAAAAACATGTTGCAATCTGCTAAAAACTTTTAGAAGTCGAAAAAACCTAAATCAGCACGAAAAATATTACCATTTCTTCAGTACAAATTAAATTTAAAACTAAAAATGTTTTAAAAAAATTTTCCATCTTGCTTACTGTTACGCCCAAACCTTTTCTCAATAACAAGCAACAAACAAAAAATACAAAATTCCACCATCAAGTACTGATTTTTCTTTATTGAATCGCATTTCCTTAGTTATGACATATGCCTGCATTCAAATCCACGCAACCCCCCATATATATATCTATAAAGATAGACATGCACATGCGGTCTAACGCAGGTGAATGCATTTCGCTAGCAGACTAGCAGCAGTAAAGTAAGTCTATATATTTGTACATACATGCAGGCACGTTTCTGCGATAAGAAGAAAAGCAATATACCTATACATATGAGCAAATTTGAATTTTTGCACAAAGCAAAAATTTTTGCTTGCATACTTTTTTGCGCATATGTTTTTCTCATATTTTTCCAATATTTTTTTTCTTTTTGCCTGGCAACTCTGACACATTTTGCAGTTACATATTAAAATATGCGAAGTTTTTTTGTGTGTTAGCAAACACACCACATGTATGTATGTTAATACATATGTATGTCTGTATATTTGAACATCAATTTGTTTAAGTGTGTGCGTTTTTTTATTTCTTCTTTTTTTTGGATCTTTTTGTTGTTGTGGTTGTGCTACTGTTTTCAGCGCAACTCGATAAAAACTTCATTAATCATCATCATCATTTTGGTGCCGTTCGTTGAACATCGAAAACGTATATCCCGCATGGAGAATCCACCAACAGCAGCTACCACAAATTGCGAAAAAGCGAAATTTTTGCGAGTAATTAAAATTTTCTCCAAACACATAGAGACATGAGCAAAGATATTAGGGTGGCTTAGAAATATGCCTGATTTTTGATAAACGTGCATAAATGTTGAGTTTTTGATACAAAGTGGTTTTGATGTATTGAAGTATTTATGTAAAATATTGTTATATGCAATGAAAATATTGAAGTGTAGTATTTAAATCTTTGATATTTTTTATATTGTTGTATTGAACTTGCAAATTCTAAAAATTGATACAAAACAAAAAAATAAAAATTATAACAAAAAGTTCAATAAATTGAAATGACAAATGCGGGAAATGCTCCCGCAATACGATTTATCAAAATACTTAAACATTGAAATACTGAAGTATTAAGTTATTGTAGTTATTGAAGTATTAAAGTATCGAAATATTGAAATTATTAACTTATTGAAGCCTTGAAATATTGAAGTATTGAAATATTGATGTATTGAAATATTAAAGAATTGATATATTGAAGCATTGAAACATTGAAATATTGAAGTATTGAAACATTGAAATATTGAAGCATAAAATTATAAAAAGTAATGAAATATTGAAGTATTGAAATATTGAAATATAGAAATATTGAAACATTGACTTATTGGAATATTGAAATATTGACATATTGAAATATTGACACATTAAAACATTGAAATATTGACATATTGACATATTGAAACATTGAAATATTGAAATATAGAAATATTGAAACATTGACTTATTGGAATATTGAGATATTGACGTATTGACACATTGAAATATTGAGATATTGAAACATTGAAATATTGAAACATTGAAACATTGAAATATTGAAATATTGACACATTAAAACATTGAACTATTGACATATTGAAATATTGATATATTGAATTATTGAAATATTGGAATATTGAAATATTGAAATATTGAAATATTGAAATATTGAAATATTGAAATATTGAAATATTGAAATATTGAAATATTGAAATATTGAAATATTGAAATATTGAAATATTGAAATGTTGAAATATGGAAATATTGAAGTATTTCGTTATAAAAATATTTCAATATTGAAGTATAGATGCATTGAAATATTGATACATTGAATTCTTGAAATATTGACGTTTTGAGTTATTAAAATATTGAATTACAGCATCTTGAAATACTGAAGTATAGAAGTATTGCGGTAGTAAATTTTCCGTTGTTGAGTTTTTTCCGTATTTAAATATTGAAGTGCTGAAATAGTGCAATATTGAGGTATTTAGCTATAAAATATTGAGGTATTGAATTATGGAAATATTCTGTTATGGAATTGTGAGTGACTTATTTAATTATTGAAACATTATATTGTTGAAATATTGTAATATTGAAGTATTGTTATGTTTGGAATATTGAAGAATTTGATTTTTGGCAAAAATAATTGAACACTTTAAAACATTTCGCGGAACACCCTAATACAAATATTTTCACTTAACAGACGGCTACCAAAAAAATGCTGAGAGTTCAATTGGATTTTCTCGCTTTTCAATTCATATTTGAATTGCGTTCAACTGCTTGAATTGTGGTCTTGATTGTTGGTATTGCTATATAGCTGTTTGAGTAGTGTTAGTATGTATATATGTATGTGTGAGCGTATCTATGTAGTAGTAGCGTGTAAGCTTTAATTGGTGGTTTGGTGCTGTGCTTAAAAAAAATGGTATTATTCAAATTATTGGAAATGAAAAAAAAAAAAGAAGAGATTCCAAGTAGAAATGGATTTGCAGTTTAGTATTGAAATAATAAGTGAATTATTTTTGTGTATATGTACGTATGTATAAATGTTTGTGGGCCTGTATATGCAGACTGTGTGTTTGTATGTGTGTGTACTCCCACAAACTTGTTTGTGGTTTTGTAAAATCATTACAGAGTTCAAGCAGCTTTCATCGATAAGCACCAAAAAACAGCGCACTATGATTAATGTGGCTTTCAAATAAAATTGAATACCTCTATTGGAAGCAAACACATGCATTGGTTTAAATGAATTGAGAGAAAATTGTTAATATTGTATTTACATGAATTTAATATAAGTATCTTAAGAGGAAATGAATAAAATAACATTTAAAAATAAACTTTTTTCTTTATACTAATTGAGATAAAGAGAAAAAACTTTATGATATTGAAAAAACCCATAAAAATATGCAATTAAGGTAATTATTTTAAAAACATAAATGGAAAAATTTAAATTAAAATTTTTTGTTACATTTCAAAAATTGGTTTTTTATCAATTTTCTTTCAAAAATGTTACTTAAGTACAAGAGTATAATCTTTTTTAATATATTTTGTATTAAACATAAAACATATCGCATGTTTTGGAGACTTTAAATTAGACTCTCCATGAACATTACCTGGTAAATATCAGATTAGAAATTATAAAATTTTTTATATTGGGGCAGATTCTAAATTTCTATTGATCCCTTTTCTTAGCATAGCTTTAAGATTATACTCTCATATTCAAGCAAAATAAAGCCAAAATTTCCATAATAAATTCCCTTCAACAATTTCAGTTTGCCCCACGTAACACAGGAATGACTTTATTTAGAAGCCAGCCTCACCAACATCACTATCATTGCTAAAAGTTACAACAACTTTTAGTCATGTCACAAAACTATGCGCTGCTTTGTTCAATTGTATTTCAATTAGTATTCAACAAAAATTTTGTAATAGAAAAGGCACAAAAATTAAGCCCTTTCCGCAAAAACCATTCATTCACTCAAATTAGTTGAAGTAGGAAACTTTTCGACAGCAACAATTGAACTACATTAGCAGCAGCAGCACTAGCAACAGCAACATTCGTTGAATAATAATTTTGTATTTTCTAACTTTTCAATAGAATTGTGAATATAAATCTATTTTTTTTTTCCGAAAAACAACGAAATTTCGACAACTTTTTTTTTTGCGAAAAAATAAATAGAAAAGTTTTTGCAAACATTGAATAAGCTGTCTGGCTGAACTTTAGTTGGAACTACTCATGCATTTAACTATGCACAACTAACCGCCATATTAACGTCATTAAAATGCTTGTAAAATTTATACAAACTACGCATATAAAGCATTAAATTAATGCGTAAAACCATGTTGACAATTTTAATATTAAAATTATTGTGGCATACTTTTAAGTGATTTGACTTAAATGCGCGCAAAATGTAGCAGAAAATTGTGTAAAATTGTTATGATGTAATGCTAAATATTTTGAAATTTATGTGTTTTTAATTGAAACTTTGTTTGTTTATTTAAGCTTAACTCAAAAACTACTGGAGCGTTTGGTATATTATTTCACATAAATGTAGACATATTCAAGAGCTGACAAGAATTTTTAATTAAACTGTTTTCAGCATTGTGTTTTCCTTTAAATAATAGTTTATTAAGTTTGGGCCAACAGTGCGTATGAGTAACTACAGATTTCATTTAAAGCTCTTCATAAGTTTTTTGGATTGATTAGTCTTTTCGTCAGCTGCAAGCTACCCGTCGTGGGTTCTCCAGTATTTGAATAGTCTATTATTCTCCTATTTCAGAATTAAGTTCAGAGTTAAATGTTTTCGGGCCAACGAAAGTATTACAAGATACATGCCTTTTTTCTCTTCAAGTTCCTCGTTAATTGCCTAACTTTATAGGCAAATTCAGTATTAAAAGGATTATCTCATTCTGTATGTAGTTATCATAAAAATTCATTTTTAAGTTGCAGATTACGGTGCGTATGAGCAACATTTAATTCAATAAATAGCACAATTTGATAAACTCATTAGTATCTCACATTTATATTTTAGCATCAGCAATTCAATTGTTAGTACGCATTTAAAGTCGCATGACAAAATTGCGCAAGCCAGACATTATAAATAAGTGCACAAACCACGAAGTGTCGAAAATGTCAAAAACACACACAGGCAATTCAATTAGCCAACAAAATAGCAATCTATACATAAATAATAGTCTACTTTTAGGCTAGTCAACATTTTAATCGATGCATGCTTTATGTTGATTTTTATTGTTTTCACTGTAGTTTGTTCATTTTGTCAACTTAATTAAATTTCAAAAAGTGTCACGATAAAAAATACTTGTTTTTGTTTCACATAAATGTTAAACTTTACACTCAACGCCTATGACATGTTTTGTTAGGTTTTGCTGTACATTTTTAAATAGTTTGGTAGGTGGTGTTATCATCAACGTTATGGTGACCGTTTCCACTGCATATAGCTACAAATTTAGAGAATACAATCCTATTTGTTGCTGTTTCATTGTAATTAAAATGGTCGGCCATAGTGTACGCCTAAAAGTAGGCACTGTGTTTTTACTATTAATTGGCTGCCATTAATCATGATTAAAACATTCGCCATGTAATGCTGTGTTCACAACCACAAACAGGCTGCGATATATACCGATTGTGTGTGTCCATTGTAGTATGTGTTGGCGCAGAGATTGTGGGGAATTTTTGTTTCTGAACATTTGGTGACTTTCTCTCTTGGTGATAAAAGGTGAGGAATGATGAATTGTTTTAAGCTTCGTTGAAATATCATGCAGATGTGACTTTGTCGTATTAGGGAATAATTAAATAGCAAAATTTTAATTAAAGATTCTATATATTAAAGGAAAAGTTTATTGGATTTGGAATACTTTGGAATAAATTACAAGTTGCCAGCTCGCATTCAATTTAAGTGGTTTTGTTAATTGAAGCATTTTGTAGGTTGATGTTAAAGTTTAAATGCCGATGAAAAATATGAGAGATTAAGAGGTTAAGTACTGCTCAACAAAATAAGAGATTCAAAATCAAAGGTAGAGGTAGAAGTGTAGAAGTGTAGAAGAGTAGAAGTGTAGAAGAGTAGGAGTGTAGAAGTGTAGAAGTGTAGAAGTGTAGAAACGTAGAAGTGTAGAAGTGCAGAAGTGTAGAAGTGTAGAAGTGTAGAAACGTAGAAGTGTAGAAGTGTAGAAGTGCAGAAGTGTAGAAGTGTAGAAGTGCAGAAGTGCAGAAGTGCAGAAGTGCAGAAGTGTAGAAAAGTAGAAGTGTAGAAATGTAGAAGTGTAGAAGTGTAGAAATGTAGAAGTGCAGAAGTGTAGAAGTGTAGAAGTAGAAGTAGAGGTAGAGTTAGAAAAAGGAATAGAGCTAGAGCTCCGGGGAAGTTAAGATTTGGAGAATATAAATCTAAAATTTTTGGTCAAATTGATATTCGCGATGATGCTTTTTCGGATGTTACACTTAATCGTCGCTGAAAATTTTTCATAGGCTTATTCTATTTTTGAACTGAGTGTTAATTGTGAAGTTGGATTCCTATGGCAAAACGTCTGAGTATGTATGCCATCTCAGGTGAGGTGAATGTGCCAGTTACCCAAGTCAATACCATTACAGTTTCAATAGTTTGCATAGCCACTTGTTAGCAAATGGAATATAAAATCTCTGCTCATTAAATCTTTATGACTTGTCATCTACCAATATCCATTTTACTCTTTACTCCCGTATTAATCCAATATCCTTCGTTTGGATATCAATTAATATATTTTCAATTTTGCTCACATCACTCAACAACGGTTTGACAATAAATTCCAATTACTACCGAACATAAATTTACAATTACTAGACACCTTTCTCACCCAACTACCGCAAAAATCCTGTCGATGGTGATGAGACCAATCTGAAAGGCGTCAGAATAACCATAAACCGGCAGTAATAAATTGTGGCTGATGTTTATCGTGTCATAAACCACAAAACCAATCTAAAACAATAACATGCACACCTCAGCGCAGCACTGTGTAAAACCAAACCCCATCCAACGACCGAACCCTTAGCTATTTTTATGAGCAAAAGGCAAACCACATAGTGTGCGGGGAGTAGAAAGCCTAAAGGCTTTTACACCACACCGTACAGGCTCTCAAAGTGTGAGTTATTTAAATGATTGATGCTAATCAAATTCCCATTTTCGATTAGAAGGTGATACAGCTGCCTCCTCCTCTTTTTACGGCATATTAATAGCTTCGCTTTTACAACACAGAGTAGGCAGTAGGTGCTGTGACTTAACCAGTTTGTGGACTCCTTAAATTGCTTGTTCATGCAATGGGCCATAAAAGTTTTTAATAACCTTTTAAGAAAATGCTAAGCACTCAAAGCACTTGTAATCCCCAAAGTAATGCCAACTAATTAATGCGAATTGTCGCACACACACACACTTACCTGACTTAATCTGTCTTGACTATCGATGATGTCGATAAATAACCGCATCCGATCATCGAGTATTTGAAAGCCATTTCGTGGTTGCATAAGTAAATTTTGTACCGCCTCTCTTATGCTACCGGGTGTTGTGCTGCATGAAGAGCTACTGTCATCACCAGCACCACCAACTCCACTTACACCACCGCCGCAATTGGAGAAACCATTATTGTGTTGCAATTGTTGCTGTTGCTGCTGCTTCAATTGCTGTGAATGTTGCCGCAGCGCTTCCGAGCACTTGCGTAAATAATCATAGGAACCTTTTGATTTGTACTTATCGGCCATTGCTTGGAAACTGTCAAGTATTTCGTTGAAATCCATCATTAATGGTGCGGTCGATGGTGTGCTAGTCGCTGTTGTTGCATTTGAACAAGAAGAAGTGTTTGCTATAACACCACAACCGGAATGGATGCTTTGCGCCAGTGAGGTGGAACTAGTGGAAAATGCACGCAAGCCGGCGCCGCCGCCACCACCAATGCTCATAGTGGGTGAAGTGCTCAAGGGACTTGTGGACAACACACGTAATTCGGTGGCGCCAGTGGCTGCTGCTTTCAAATTGTTGTTGCTATTGCTTGAACTTATGACTTTGCTGGGACTGAGCGCTTTAAGGTCTTCGCTCATAAGACGTAGATTATCGGAGATTTGATGAAAACTCTCTGATGTCTTCATCGAATGTTCATGATTCTCCAGTTTTGTGGGTGCAATTGTGCTCTTGGGACGACGACGTGTTGGTAGCGCGGCAGCGTTGTTACCAGTTGCGCACATAGCCACTGGGGTGCCAGAAGTAACATCTGGCATTTGCAGTGGCTTAGAGATAAACGAATCGAGTGTTTGCGAGGTGACCATTTTGGGTTTGTCGTCATTTTCTGGAATTTTATTTGAACGTATGGCATCGAGAAAGAAACGCAGTTGATCTGAAGGTGTGGGAAGTTCGCCAGCATCACGTAGTTTGGCGCTTGCAGTTGGCAAAACTATGGCAGGTCGCGTAGACTCTTCCACGTTCGGGTTAGTGCGCTGAAAGCTTGGTGCATTAGATTGTGTTTTTACCTCAGTGATAATGGGCTTTAACATTTCCTCGGGTATATTCTGCTGATACTCGCTACGCATTGTGCTGCGTATATTGTCCAGAAACAGACGCAGCTGATGTGAAGGCGTTTGCGGCTCTGTGGATGCCGAGAGCGACGCCAACGATTTACTAACAATTTCCGGTGAAATCATACTCGAGGTGAAATTACCCGTTGTCTGTGACATTGGTATGTTCAGCTGCTGTTGTGGCTGTTGTGCCGTACCGCCCCCACTTTGCTTTGCCAGCTGCTGTTGCCGTTTCAACTCGGAAAGCAACTTTGCTTGTTCTGAATATTTGCGTACGCTTTCCGTTATGGTACGCAGCTGCTCCGAGTAGGCACGCAGCTGATTTTCCAGATATGTTTGATCTGGTACAGAACCGTAAGCGTAGGATATAGGGCGATCGCTTTTTTGCCAATTTCCAGCAGCAGCGGCAACATCATTGAAACCTCCACCATTCTCCAGCACATTAATCAGCTGTTCACCTTGTCGTCCATGAAACGTAACCGAGTGTCGCATATTGTTTGTTGCTGCGACGGTAAAACTATTGTTGGCACTGGCTGCACTTGGACTCTCTGGACATGTGCTCAGCCCATTGCGTATGTTATCGATGCTAGTACTCTTTTTACCCGCAAAGTTTGTTGGTGTGCCTATCACCTCCGGCTGTGGGCTGTTGACATTTCGTTGTTGCTGCTGCTGCTGTGCTGCAGTTGCTGGCGCAAATCTACGCAGCGGTATTGGCGGTGGTTGATAAGGTGATGTTGCTGCTGATTTTGGAGCATCACTAGTTGCTCCATTAAAGCGATCCAAGCTACGCGGTCGTTGACCATTTACGCCATTCGTTTGCACAACACCACCAGCGACTGGCTTAGCAACTGACAACGGAAATTGCTGTTGCTGCAGCAAATTGTTGCTGTTATTATTGTGCGTCTCGTTACTGTTTGTTTTAATGGGTCGTGGTGTGCTTTGCGAACGTCTTGGTACAATGGGTTGTTGCTGCTGTTGCTGACTTCTATGTAAGGGTACTGGCGGAGGACAATAGGGACTGGTAGCTGCTATGCTGTTGGCATTTGTTGCAGGATTTGCACGTGTCGGACTATTGCGATATTGTTGAAATAATGCTGCATAGAGGGCTTCTTTGTCTACAGCGGTTATTGTTGATGGAAGTGGTGCAGAGGCGCCGTTGGCGGCTGCTGAGCTTGCAGATGGTGTAGTTGTTGTTGACGATGATTGCGAGGATGTTGCTGCTAAGACAATAGCACCCACTGCATTGCGCAATTGCTGTTGTTGTCTGGAAAGTTGCAGCAGTCGTTGTTGTTGTTGCAATGCCAATTGTTGCTGCTGTTGTTGAAGACGCAATTGTTGCTGCTGCTGATGTTGTGTCATATTGTTGTAATCAACAAAGCCTGTTGTCGCTGTTGTTGTCGTTGGCGGTGGTGGTACAGCCTTGGGTGAGGGTCGCATCATTTCATTGTTGTTTGCTATTATTGTTGTGGTTACTCCAGCAACAGCAATGCTATGAGGTCGTTGTTGTTGCTTGTTTACACGAAAACGTTGCGGCTCCGCATATTCGGGTACTTCGTTGACATGTAATGCGCTAGGTGGTTCCGTTGGTGATGGACTATTAAGGAAGGGATTACTGTTGCTGCCCTTCATTGTGGCATAATTCGTTGTTGTCGCCGTTGCTATTGCTGTTGCTGCAAGTGGTGGTGGCGGTGGTTGTAATGGCAACGTTTCGTAAATGTGCTGCTCTTCGCTGGCAGTAGGCAGTCCGTTGGTTATGTTGCCTGCATTAAAATGCTTCGAAAATGTACGATCATCATGGTTGATTTTATTTGTGGTTCCAGCAGCTGATGCCGTCGCCGTTGTTGCAGTATTTTGAGCTGTTACAGCTGGATAGTTGGAAATGCGAAAGCCATTCATGGATATGTGTGTTGCTGTTGCTGTGTCGTATGCAACTGATGTGGTGGAGTTTGTTTGTTGTTGTTGTTGATTTTGTTGCTCACGCTGTTGTTGCAGAAGCTGTGCACTTTTTGTTGTCATTTCGTAAACTTTGCGTTGTTGGTATTATGGTTACTGCTACATTAACATGCCAACGTTGGCGGGGAGCAAGGCCATGGTTGCACATGAATTTATTCAATTGTTTAATTACACTTCACAACAATGGTGCAGTGACCGCACGAAATTCTTTTTTTTTTATTTAATATTAGCACTTTGGTCTTTAATGGCATTGTTTGTTAGCATAACTTTACGATATGTTTAATAAAGATATGCTGCGAGAATTGAGGAAAATTTTGTTTAAAAAATTTAAGACTTAAATTTGGCAAAAGTCTCTCACTTTGATAAGGGAAAAAGAATTAAAGTCATAGGAGAGTTTATGTTTTATGGTATATGGATCATACGTAAGTATAGATTTTCCCAATTCTATATAATAGTTTAGATTATCAATGTTTTCAAAAGAGTTTCATAAGAAAGTCTATATATTAATACGCAAGACGAAAACTATTTGATGCTTTTGTGGTCAAATTTTGAAAATTGGGCGATTCTTGTTAAACTTAAATCATAATAAAAACGCAAGCCTTTACTTTAGAGCTTTTTGCTGCGGCTCCGATATGACTTGGAAGTCATAAGTGTAAAGAAATTTGTCTTATTAATGATACTTACTTATCTTGTAAACATTTATTGCTGGCTGCTTTAAAAGCTTGAGAAAAAATAACAAAGAACAAAGATATTAAAAATA
Source organism: Calliopum simillimum (assembly GCA_951812925.1). NCBI lineage: Eukaryota > Metazoa > Arthropoda > Insecta > Diptera > Lauxaniidae > Calliopum > Calliopum simillimum. Next base: position 27,839,968 of record OX638368.1, read on the forward strand.
AAAAAATCCTATAAGTCGCTCATACGTCATGTCACATTAATTATTTAAATACTACATTTCTACAACATTTTTTACGCATTTTTTTTAAGCCTCAAGCATTTCTCGTCTTTGATGACCCCAAACAAAATGTACCGTAACACTTATGGCTAAACTTGCTTATTCCAAGTTTACACGAGATAATTTTTCAAACAATTTCTTTGAGCTTGTAGGCAAAAAGAGGGAAAAGAAAAAAACTTTTTTGTATCTCATACAAAATCAAATAATTTTGTTTGAAAAATTTCCTCGCGTAAAATTTCTAGGAAAAAGTAAGCTTTTCATATTCTCAATATATGTCACTCATACGTCATGTTAGCATATACAAAAATCACATTATTTCGACTCCGATATTAATCAGAGATAATACAGTTAATGCTTTTATTTGGATTTTCACTGCTTCACATAATTTTTGAATTTGATTGACGGCTGCTTCAAAGCTTTCAGCTGAAGCTGTATTGAACTGAGTTAGCAAAAAAAAAATCTTTAAGGAAAAATTAATAAAAGTCAATAAATACCTGCGACTGCCATCTAAATAAAAGCCAGTGCTATTACTTTAGTGAAAAATATCGCTAAGTTAATGGATAAAACACCTTTCAAAAGTAAAGGGTTGAGGCAGCCATCAATAAAACTTCTATGCTAATGAGGACCTAACAATGGTAAGGCAAATAAGTGAAACCTTTTCGCTGTTGGAAGCATCGGAGCAAAGTTTTTATCAATTTAATTTGACCCACATGACGTATGAGTAACATTTAAAATTTCATGTTGTCAAATAAATTACTTAAAGCCTTTCTAATTTACATTGGTTCATTAAAAGAAAAAAGCAAGAATTCATCAAAATACAGTGACATATTAAACTCGCTGCATTTGAAAATTCTCAAAAGTCCAACATAGATTGTTTTCGACGTTGATGGCAACATCATCGTCATCATCATCATGCTCAACGCATTGTTGTGAGTTTTCAATCGTCAACATACATACACAGAGAAATGCTTTCATTAATTTTACTTACTACACAACACATAAGCACTGAAACCATAGCAAACACATACACGTACATAAGTTCTGCACAAACATTTCAACTAAGGTATGTTCATTAGCAAAATTCAAAGGATTTGTATTGCAGAAAATGCTGAGAACGACGTTGGAAAATATTTAGCAGGAATTTCTAATGACAAAATGTAGAAAGTTGACTGGCTGGTTGGTTCGTTGGTTGGCATAACCCAAATATGCCAAATAAAGATTTGAGCAAATGCTATGTATGAAAAACTTATGGTATGAGTTATGGTTTTAACGAAGGGTTGTGGTCCTTTTACGCGTAGTGTGAGAACCGGCGCATATTTAGCAATGCAAAACCACTGCCAAACACACACACACAAAGATTGTCATATAAAATTTTATCTGCAAACGCAATAGGAAATTTAAGCAAGTTTTTCTTGAGGAATATTGTGGAGTTATAGAGAAATATTAGTGTTGTGCGAGCAACAGTAGTGTGTTTTCTATACTTTGTTGTTCGGCTGCTACAAGTAAACAGCAGTAAGAATAATAATTTATGCGCATTTTTTATTAAATATTTATAAAACCCAAGCTTAGTATTGCAGCAGCAGCTGCCTCAAGGCATTGGGTATAATGACATTTGAGCATAAAGACAATACATGTATACAGCTTATTTATTATAAAAATAAAAAACTGTGGTAGGACGTTTCACTGGGGATAGTGATTTAGATGATTAAAACATTAGTGTTGACAAAAACCACATTTTTCTGACATACACATCATAATGAGTGCTGAAACTAACAAAAAGTTGACTGAAGTTGTTGAAATTTTGAATTTCCTAATGAGATAAATTCCAGATTGATACAATATTGATGCTAAGAAGTTGTCTCTTGAGCAAAAGTAAAGGTTTGGCAAAATTGAAAAAAAAAAAAACAATTACTTTTCAAATTTTTTTTTTTTATGAAAATTTAACAGCAGCCATCAATAATTTTCTACATAGTCCTTACGCATTCATTAAAGAATATAATCCGTTTTAAACATTGATTTTAAGAAAGAAATACATGTAGGAGAGCCTGTTGTTGGTGAAACCAGGAAAAAGTTGAACCTTGCTAAAAAATCATCATCGTCACTAATACTTTTTTTTATTTTTTAAATTAAAATTACTCGACAGTCATCAATAACTTTCTATAAAATCCTGAAGCATTCAAAAGAGATTAAAACCCATTCCATACAATGATTATAAATAACATTGAAGCCGAGATAACAAGATCTTAAGAGCAAAAATTTACGAATTTCGAGTAAATCAACATGTCGCATGAGCCAGAGCAATAGTTAAGTAATTGAAAAAAAAAAAAAATAAATAAATAAATAAAATTCATCAACAACCCTTTTCATAATTTTATTTTTTAAATTAAGATTTAACAACCATCAATCATTTTATACAAAATCTTAAAGCATTCAATAGAAAATAAAATCCATTTAATAAAATGATTCTAAGTTACATCAAAGCTGAGATAACAAGAACTTAAGTGAATTACTTTGATATTGTACATTTTGGTTAGCATGTCGTATGAGTGACAATTTGTTTTTTTAAACTAACTTAAACTCAATCTCTTATTTTATTGGCATTTTTATTCTCAGAAAGCAGTAACACGAAATTAAATTGTACAATTCCAGCTTAGAGTAGTAAAACGAACACAAATTTAAAGGATATTGGCATGTAAAAGCAAAGAAGTAACAAAAAAAAAGCATAGTAGAAAGAGTAAAAACAAACAAGAAAACACGTAGGTAACAAACTATCGATTAAAATATTTTATTGTCACAGAGATATAAAATACATGGAACAGTACAAGTACACAAAACCACACGCACAAGAGCAACATAATCCGACTACAAATGCAAATATGGAGAACATTGGAGCAGGCAAAAAACACAACTACAACAATAAAACGCTTAAGGATAAATGAAAATAAATGTGCAAAAAGTAAAAATGAAGCATATAAAAATCATGGCACTGGAAAAGAGGAAGGCGAGAGGCGGAAGTTGGTTGTTGAAGTGGGTGTAAAACACATAAAATGTTAGAGTACAACACGTAGAAAAAAAAAGTCGAGCAAATGAAGAAAACCGTATACGACAGACAGAGTAAAATGTAGGACAGGATGGAAAAGGTAGAAAATAGACACACAGATGAAATGGACGACCATAAAGTTAGTGACGGGGTTGCCAGATGTAGATAATAATACCACAAAACTGCTTGGGTAGCAAAATAACTACTTTAGCAGCAAAATAGCTACTTCAGCAGCAAAATAACTACGTGAGCAGCAGAATGACTTGTTCATCAGTAAAATAACTATTTGAGCTGCAGAATAGCTTCCTCAGCAGCGAAATAACTTCTTCAGTAGCAAAAAACCTACTACCAGAATAGTAAAATAACTACTTCTGCAGCAAAATTTCTTCTTCAGCTGCCAAATAACCTTTTGAGCAGCAAAATAACTCCTTCAGCAGCAAACTAATTTATTGACCAGCAAACTAATTACTTGATCAGCAAAATAACTTCATCAAAAGCAAAATAACTACTTGAACAGCAAAATAACTCTTTCAGCAGCAAAGTTACTTCTTCAGGTAGCTATTTGAACAACAACTATTTGTGCAGCAAAATAACTATTTAAGCAGCTAATCTTCTTCTTTAGCAGAAAAATAACTACTTGAGCAGCAGAATAAATACTTCAACAGTGGAAAAATAACTACAACAGCAGTAAAATAACTTCTTCAACAGTAAAATAACTACTTTAGCAGCAAAATAACTACTTTAGCAGCAAAATAACTGCTTGAATAGCAAACTAACTTGTTGAACAGCAAAATAACTACTTCAGCGCCAAAATAACAGCTTGAAAAAAAAAAAATTTATTTGTCTACGAAAAAAAAATTTTTTGAACAGCAAAAAAATAAAATGGTCAGCAAAAATATTAAAATCAAAAATTGTAGGCCACTATGATTTTGTTTAGCAAAACATTTAACTTTCATTCGAAAAAGTAAATTCGTGTTATATTCTAGCTAATTTTCTTAAATCTGGTCACCCTTAGCCCACTTGCCTGGCGGAATAAAACACAGCGTCAAAACCAAAACTGACAGCCAGCAGGTGGATGGAGTTAATACAGCAAGTGGCTGTGACAGTAAAGTAAAGGTAGCGACACTGTAATTTGTGCTGTGCATTGGGAGGTGGGGGAGGGGCGAGGAGTATTAGAGAAAAACAAGATGAATATGTAGATAAATGTTAAGAAATGGAATACTGCTGCGGTATACAACGCAGTGGGAAACCAAGTGAGAAATGAAGACGAGTTAGTTAAGGTAAAGATAAACATGCTTTGTTGGAGATGCCAAGTTTGTGGGTGTGTATATTCGTATAGAAAAAAGTGCGAGGCTGATGATGCAATGGTTTCGCAGTTGGCTGCTTCAGATCGTTTGGTTGGTTGGACATAAAAATGTGCTTGTGGTAACTGCGGCAAAAGACCAAAAGACGACACAAGCTGGCAACTTAGTTAGCGCCAAAAGACAACAGTGATAGTAAATTGTGCTGCTGCTGATGCTGGTGTTGGTGTTAGAAATATATGTATTTTATACCACAACGGACCTTGTCCACTAATTGAAAGTCTGCGCGTGTGAGTGTAGCAAACGAATGTAAAGTCATAAGAAAGAAGCCACAACTACAAAAAAGAAAACACTTAAAAGAGCCAATTAGTGCGCAGCATAAAGTATAAATCCGACAAGTAAAATTGTGAGCGTTTCATGTTTTATGTCAACGCAAAATGAAATTGAGTATATGGGCGTAAGGTTACAGGGTGCGAAAATAGTTTAAAAAAATCCGGAGAATTGAAAGTGAAATTAAAGTTTTATTTATGAAAAAGAAAACTGAAGTGGTACTTATACGCCGTGTGCTGCAAAATAAAAAATATTGGATAGTACTTTAAACTCTGCTAGCACAGCTAACAGAGGTGAGAGACAATAATTTTATTTGATTTTAAATACTTAATATAAATAAGTGAGAAAGATTAATGGCTGCTTAAAGATTTCAAGCTCAGGGGCAAATTGAAAATATGAGAAAAAATTTTACAAATTTTTTTTTTTAATTTTCTACTTCTTTTTTTGTGAATCATGAAAAAACATCCTTTAGATGATTGATATTCAAGACTTTTTCAAAATTAAAAAAAAAAAATATAGACAAAACTAAAAGAACAACATATTGTTCCTATACAAGTAAAAAGCACTAAGTCAGTTTTCCCGAGTTTTGAGTAATTTGGTATATCTCGTCGAAAGTATTATTGTCATTAATTTGATGAAAAACCGCTAAGCCATATCTCTGTTAAAAAAGTGGTTATTTTCGTCATAAAAGTAAAAGTTGAACAACGATTTCTATACAAAAAAAAAAAAAAAAAAAAAATTTATTTTTTGAGCATAAAATACTTATCTCAAAACTTTAAAAACTGACTTAGTATTTTCTACTTGTATAGTAACGATATGTTGTAAGAGTAATAGCTTTTAAGTTTTTATAAGTAGTTGTTGTCAATTCAATACTTTATAGCCATGCTAATTTCTGTATTAAGTTCAAATAATATTTAGAAACTGCTGCAGTTGAGCATTTTTATAAAAAAAAAACTTAGACAATTTCCCATTATCCATTTCATCATATTGATATTATTCAGAACCCTTTCAAATGATCTAGCTTATTGATTTTTATGTGATATATAAAAGTTTCAAGTTTAATTAATGGCCGCTTAAGAAAACAGTAAAAGTTTCAGTTTAAAATTTTTTACAATTTTAATTAACCATGTCGTATGAGTGATAGTCGTCCTATAAAAATATACTACTATTTTGGAGCTTATTAAAAAAACTATAGCCATGATGTTTGCTGTACAGCATTCAAATAAGCAAACATAAATCAAATATGTTTCTCACAGCGGAACAACCGGTATTCATAAAGTGTCATACTTAAAACACAAAACTGGTAATACAGTTGCATCACAGCAAGTTTGCTGTATTAAATTCAAATAATATTAAGGAAAAGTCACTGTTTAATCATTTAATAAGAAATTACTTAAACTATCTATTTCCCATTATTCATTTCATCGCATTGATATTATTCAGCACTATTTTTAATGACCTAGTTTATTAATTTTTGTGTGATATATAAAAGCTTCAAGTTTAATTAATGGCCGCTCAAGGAAACAACAAATATATAGATTTTAAAATTTTTAAGATTTTTTTTAACCAGTTGTCATAAAAAAATGTTCTAAAAATGCTTGAGCTTATTAAAAAGTCTATAGCCATGATGCTTGCTCTGTAACATTCAAATAAGCAGATATCGTACAAACGTTTCCAAATGCTTTTTAACTTTGAAACACCCTGTATTCATAAAGTGCCATACTAAAAACACAAAATGGGTAATAAAGTTGCATCACAGCAAGTTAGTGAGAAAAATTCCCACAAAGATAATTTGGTTTTATTTTTTTTTTTTTTTTTGGGAGAAGCGAAAACCATTTTTATCTTTGGTTAATTGAAAAGCGTGAAATACAACAAATGAAATTAGTGATGGTGAAAATGTGAAGCAAAAACCAAAGCAAACCACACGCATAAAAACACAAAGAGAGAGTGAAAAACAAAATGAAGGCACAACCCAAACCACAACTGGCTAAAATTAATTCCAAAGCAACCACAAACTTGTCAAGATAATAATGACAACAACAGCAACAACAACATAAGCCAAAACAAAGCTCCAGCGCACACACACTATCATGCTGAAAATAGCAAAGGAAGAGCTAAAATTGAAAAAGGACGTAAAACGAAAGCATGGGGAATTCAATGCTAATCAGGTGAAAAATTTGTTGCTGTTAAGAAGATCAGCAACATTGTGTTTACGCAGCAACACTTTATTTCACTAACAACAAATTGGCAACAATGATGAGCTACAATTATTTACTGCATAGTTTAAGGGGTGGCGGAAATACCCAAACGAAAAAAGAAAAAAGCAAACAAACAAGTCTTCTTAGCACCGTTGTCTGTAGGTATTGCGTGAAAGCCTGCTGCAAACACATTATCAAATAGAGTACACACATGTGTTGTATTAGTGTGCGTATAGTCTATATTTATTTGTTTGTCTGCACGACACAAGCGTTTTAATGATTTTTCTTTAGCGCGCTTTTAGGAATTTATTTATTTTTTTAGCATGCCAAGTGACATGGCGTTTACTGTTGTTGTGTGCGCCACCAACACACCGACAATTTCATTTCTACACTCATTATATTCCAGGTAATTTTGTGCATTTATTAGCTTGTCAGATTGTTAAGGGATTTAAATAATGTTCATGGTGGTGGTGGTGTTGTTTGCGTTGTTTTGTGCGTGTACGTGTGGTAACTAATTCCTTGGATTTGCATTAAGTGAGAATTATATTGTTTTGCCTAAGGTATATCATGGGAAAATCGTAGAAAAGGAAGTGACGGAAGAAATTGTTTGTCACTTGATCGAATTAATTTTGCTGACTGTGTTCTCCCCTTCTTTGTTGTTGTGTGGAGAGGTAATGATAAAAAAGTGGTTGAGAGCTTTAAGGAGTAAATTAACTTAGATGAAATTACTTGATTAAAGGAATATCTAATACTTTAATTGTAATTTTTAGTTATTATTCTTAAGGAAAATTAAATGTTAATCATACGTCATGATATCATTTTTTATTAATTTCTTTATAAGCTTGACAGCGATGTGATCTGTAGCAAAAAACTCAATAGCCGTGTTCACGATCCGGAGCATTTAGACTTGCAAAGTAGCAAAATTGCATTAATTTCCACTTGATTGTGAGCAATATTAAAAGTATAAACATTGCAAGCTACGAAAAAATTTATTTCTCTGAGAAAATCGTATGAGCAAAGAGAACGAGAGCATAAACAAACAATTTTTATTTGAAAAATGACGTGATATTTTTATGCTATAGGTTTTTAGTATAGAAAATGTAAATGCAAATGTAAATTCAATCCTATATATTTTGTTGTTGTATAGCAAAATTTTTCAACACCTATTAACAAATGCTATGATGCAAGACCTTTTGCACCGGATCGTGAACATGGCTAATGTTATTTTGTATATTCAACAAAATTATAATAAACACATCGATGGCTGCTAATGTTGATGATAATAAGTAGCCCTTATTTGAAGCAATGAGTATGTCAATAAGAAAAATATTTCTTATAAAACTCATGTCGACACAATTTACATATAATAATCAAAAGCACACAAAAGCAGAAATCGTAAACCAAAGCACCACTTTCATTTCACTCCCTCGCCAATTTATCACAACCCCACATGTATAGAAGTAATCAAAAAACAATAGCTGAAACTATAATCCACAATGCTCATACTTTGTACAAATAAGAGAAAAAATCAAACACGAAAAAGAAATATCGTTACTTTTGCTGTCCAAAAACGCCATATATTTGCACAAACTCAATCCATCCTTCACATCAATACATGCACGTACATCCATCTACCAGTAGACGACTGCCAACACAAACATGCAACGATTTCATCCATCCATCTTCTTTGGCAGCAGCAGTAGGATACAGGGATTTTTCTTAACTCATGTTTTTTGCGTGTCAAAACAAAAAAACAAAATAAAAAAAAATTGCTATTCAAAATGTAATGCAAAAAAGGAGTATGTTAAAGGGAGTAGCAAACATAAAAGTAGCATAGAAAAAAGGAAACAATCAATAAAAATGTTAATTCGCTCTAGAGCAGCGATTGATTTTCAGAATTTGTTAAGATTGAATGCATGTCTGCTATATGTACGTGTTTGTGTAGGTAAGTTGTTTTTTGCTTGGGTTTCCATAAGTGTGTGTTTTTTTGCTGTTTGTTGATGTTAGCGTACTAATATCCAGACTGATTAATGACACAATAATTGGGCAAAAAGACAGAAAATCAGCTTTAATAGGTTTTCTTCTTAATGGAGAATTGACTTATATAAAAATAAAAATATCACATTTGTTAAAAGTTAAGCAAAAGTGTTAAGGGTTTTGTTGGATTTTGGCGTAGTTTTTCATATTTCATTTCAAGCAGCCATTAATCAAATCTGAATATTATTGAAAAGTGAACAATAGTCTTCAAAAAGATTCAATCCCATTAGCTCAGACTTTTATCGATGCTGAAAAAATGAATTTTGAATTTGCCTAACATGACGTATGATTGACAAATATTTAATTTTTGGATTTTTCGTTGGCCATTAACTCTCATATTCAGAATTCGATTTTCAAAATGGGATAATATTAAGAAAAACTCAAATTTGTTATCATAGTGGATGCAAAATTTTTGAAGAAAAAATCGTTTTCAACGCGATAACAAATTGCCATTTAAATGATTATCTTTGGATATGATGTATGAGCAACAAAATATTTTAGTGTAATAATGCCTTGATTAAACGAATCAACGTATAATGTGGTTTTCAGAAATTTATTAACTTCATGCCGTACAGAGGGAAATGTGGGTTTTCTTTATAGGGCTTGGAAGGATTTTGCAAAGTCTTGGGACTTAAAGTTTTAATTTTTTTTTCCTATTTTTAGACTTTGGTGGCCAATTTAGTATGAAATAGGTCTTATCAATATGCCTTTTTAATTATTTTGTTTAATGTCTAGTTAAATTTTCTTTAACTTGTGGGTGCATTTATTACACAATATTTTTGATTTGAGGACAGAAAAAATAATTTATTAAAAGAATCTTAATGTTTTGTAAATTTAATTTTTTTTAAACTTTCAGTGATTTCATCAGATAAAATTATTTCGCTCCCAAATTTTTAAAATTCTTCCGAAATTTATTTAAAAAGTGTTTTTTTCTGTCCTCAAATCAAAAACTCAGTGTAATAAATGCACCAACAAGTTAAAAGAAATTTAAAGAGGATTTTTGTAACACCATGAAAAGTTATCTATATATTAAAACGCAAGACAAAAATTTGTCCTACCTTTTTTACTATGTTAGAAATGAAGCACGACTTTTAAAAATATACTATTAAAAAGATATTTGTACGTAAATGAGCACAAAACTAAAATTATTTTAATAATTTGCCATTAAGTCAGGTAAAATTAAATGCAAATTTTTCAATTTTAACAACTACAAAATACACGATCACACACAGCTGAAAAGAGGATACAGCACAAAAGTTAAGGCAAAAAGCTGTTTTCTTTTCGTATCAGATTTGTCATTGTACTAGGGATGATAAATGAGCTTTTCTATTTTGTACTAAATAGCAGAAAAAATACTAAAGCTGTCCAAAAAGTACTAAAGCTGTCCAAAAAGTACTAAAGCTGTCCAAAAAGTACCAAAATTGTTTACTACATTTGTATTCAAATTTTGACCATTTGGTGATTCTAGTATTACTAAAACTATTCTCATACTAAGATATCCACCAAGGTCAAAAATAGGCTAAAAAATTTAAGTTCCTAGTTTGAAGACCCAGAAATTTACAAAATCCCTATAAACAAAGTCCAATACTAGAACGTTCATACAATTGCCTAAAAGTTTAACATAGAAAAATTTTCTGAATGACTTTGGCATGAAGAAAATATCAAAAAATTTTAAATACAACAATTTCGAAAATTTTTTTGTTCCCTTAAGTAAATTTTAAGCCCCCTACTACACAATTTTTTGTTAGTCCAGACCTCCTCTATCATCTCCAGCAAGCTTTGCAAACTAAACTCTTACACCATGTAACTAAGGATGGAACACTTAAGCTTTAGACAAAATCTGGGTGGATTTAAACTTGAGGACGTGACAATTTAGTTCATGCCAACTTTGTATAAAAACTGCCATTGTGTATGACACGGAAAATAATGTTCTTGGAAGACTACAGAAGTTGCAAGCTAATGAATGGTTTTGCGAATAGTAGAGTATGACTCTTATTATAGAGGTTCAAACATATAAAGAAGAAAAACAAGTTGTTTTAAATTTTTCGAAAATGTAACTTTAGGTAGTGTTCAGCAATTCTACTCAAAGCAGCCACAAATCAAATTTATATTTTACTACAGATTGCTTTTTAAGCTACAAAAAGATGCGTCAAAATAGCTTTTAGGTTACATCGGAGCTTTTATAACTATCATACATTAAAATTGAATAATTTAAGGTGACGTATGAGCAATATCTTTATTTTTTATATTAAAGAAAGTGTTAATACGCCATATCTATAAGCAAAGCATTTTGGAAAAAAAAAATGTTTGTGCATAAATTTATTGCAAAATTTTACAAAGTTTCTTCTGGCAGCCGGAATTCAAACTTGTTACATCAAAGTCATACATAAAATGTCAACAAAACGCCGTAGCCACATAAGTTCTGTGTCACATCCGAGCCGTAAAAAGTTTAACTTTGACAGGGTAAACACGACGTATGAGTAACCTTTTGCTAAATTGAGTGCATATTTTAAAATTATTTAAATTATGAATATATGAATGGGTTTATTTGAAAGTGGAATAAGTCCAATTCCGGAAAAATTGAGTTTATAGTAGTTATAGCTAGCTATATATGTCCTCTTTTTATATTGAAAATTACAGACTCGTTAGAGCACGATTTCATCAAAAATTACTTAAAAGAACTTTTCATGAAACACATTATTACAAAAATGATTTTTTTGAAAGTGGAATAACTCCATTTTTTCATCTGTTGCTATGCAGAAGATTTTGCTTTTAAATCAATTTAAAAATATTGGCAAGCGTTATTAAACCGGTGTTAAGTGTTTACCATTGTAAATTAATCAAATTTTGTTATGCTGTAAAAATTCTTACAAGTGTAATAGAAAATAGTTGAGTTTTTTTGGTCTGAATGGACTTATTCCACTTTCATTTATAATGAATTTAAAAATTTGTTATACTTTTGTATGACTTATTCCATTTTTACTCACAAAATATTTTGTAAATTAAAGCAAAGGAAAATTAAAACTTAGAAAAATTTTACTTTAAAAACTGTTGTTGTTTCTTTTCTTTTCTTTTTGCTCAAGAAGGGCTCTGAAAATTGGTCACAACAACAACAAAAACAAAAAGTTATTGTCGGACCTACTTTCGGAGATATAGCCATCGAAAGATCGAGATATATTTTTTATAAAAATTATTATAAGTTGGGAACCCCAAAAAGGATTTTAATAATATTAGTCTCATACGAAAGATATGTTAATTTACTACAAAATTTATTTAAAAAAAATTTTAGTCCGAGTCGTGCTTTTAGAGATATTGCAAATTTTCAGAAATATTGACTATTTTTTTTTTTAAAGCACTATTTTGCCAAAAATTGTATCATTAATGCATAGTTTTAGTAACATATTATAAAAACCCAATTTATTACCTTTTATTTGACATGTAATTTTTACTTGATTTCTTGCATTAAGTATTTTTTTTATAGGAAAACAATAAAGTAAGTTGTTGGAAAACATCGGAAGGGTCTACAGGAATCGGAATTAATCGAAAACTATCTAAAAACATCGTTATTGTTGTTTTCATTGCTGTTATTGTTATTTTTGTAGTTGGTATTATTGTTGTTCTTGTAATGTTTTCCCAAATTTCATGAAAATTTCTTTGGTTCACTTTTTTGTTTTCCTTTAAAAAAATATGATAATGCAGGAAATCAGGTACAAATTATATGTCAAATAAAAGGTAATAAATTGGGCTTTTATAATATGTTACTAAAACTATGCATTAATGATACAATTTTTGGAAAAAGTACTGCTTTAAAAAAAAAAATAGTCAAAATTTCTGAAAAACTGCAATATCTCTAAAACCACGACTCGGATTTAAATTTTTTGTGAATCAATTTTGTAGCAAATTAACATATCTTTCGTATGACACTAATATTATTAAAATCCTTTTAGGGGTTCCCAACTTATAATAATTTTTAAAAAAGATATATCTCAATCTTCCGATGGCTATATCTCCGAAAGTAGGTCCGACAAGAACTTTTTGTTTTTGTTGTTGTTGTAACTAATTTCCAGAGCTCTACTTGAGCAAAAAGAAAAGAAAAGAAACAACAACAGTTTTTAAAGTAAAATTTTTCTAAGTTTTAATTTTCATTTGCTTTAATTTACAAAATATTTTGTGAGTAAAAATGGAATAAGTCATACAAAAGTATAACAAATTTTTAAATTTATTATAAATGAAAGTGGAATAAGTCCATTCAGACCAAAAAAATTTAACTATTTTCTATTTCACTTGTAAAAATTTTTACAGCATAACAAAATTTGATTAATTTACAGTGGTAAACACTTAACACCGGTTTAATAACGCTTGCCAATATTTTTAAATTGAGTCGTACGCAAACCCTTTAATATCTCATTTTATGAAAAAGTGGACTTATTCCACTTTCAAAAAAACCCATTCATATGTTACATTAAAATTTTCCATTTTCACTGTTATAATGTGCAATTTTGTAGAATTTTATTTCATTTAATTTGATTTTAAAAGCAATTTCACATTTAGCCATTTGTGCTTACAAAAAATATGAAAAATTCATAGCTTTAAAATTTTTCTTTTTTTGTAATTTTTACACGATTCTTTTCTGATTTGTTTGTTTTTACACGATCTGAATTTTCTTTTTTTTTTTTTGATTTGGCACTGTACTTTTTGATTGACATGTGAGACGTCGAACATGCGTTTTTGCTTAATTTTGCGAAATTTTTTTGTTGTTTTTCTTTTCTGTGAAGTATTTGATGGTACAAAATGAGAAAAAGGAGCTGAAATAAACTAAATTTTAGCACAAATGTTACCAACATAAAGACGAATGCTATATGGATTTGTTTGCATTTTTTCAGCTTCTTCGACAAACTGCTGTTTTTGTTGCTGTTCAGAAACTGCTGTTGTTCAGCTTTCCAGTTTTTCCGACGAAAGGTCATTTTTCATTATTAATTTTTCTTGCTTGTTTGCTTTGGCATAAAATCAATGAATTTTATATAGTAGACCAAAAATGTAAGCAAAAATCACAGCGTCAAATATTGAAATGAACAGATTTTGTATTTCTGTGTATTTTTATAACACGCAATAGCTTATGTATGTATGTATGTGTATTTAGGAAAACAACAACAAGCGAAGAAAAATAAAGGCAAAAATCGCATTAAAATATTGTCGGGCAACATTTTCTTCATATAACCCATATCAAAAATGAAAGAGTTTTCATAAATCTTAAGCTCAAGTTTTGAGAGACAGCTGCTGCACAGTGGGTTGGAAATTAATACTTTGTTGTGTCTAGTGTTGAGCGCATGAGAAAAAGTGAATTTATGTCAAAAGCAAAAAAAATCTTTATATTCAAATGTATTTTAACGTGAGAAATGCAAATTTGATTCGAGTATGCAGTTCTTTCTGAAACGCAGCCAGCAACTAAACTCGCAGATATATGGATATCCTTAAATACTGTACAAAATTGCCACAGAAATGTTCGAGCTACTGCTGAACAATTTGCATTTTCAAACAACTTGCCTTACTTAACATGACGTATGAGTACCAAGTAATTTTAAAGATTTTCAAATATTATCGCGCTGCAATTTATTTATATACTTTGTTTTATTTTGATGTAAACTATAATTATTAAGTATCATTAATTTTCTATCCTACACTAAGGCAGCCAGCAACCAGCTTTATTTATAGCTGTATTTTACTTAAAACTGAACAATAATTACTTTAGCATTTGAATACTTAAATGAATCGAAGCTGAGATATGTTCACTTTGAGACACAGCGCAATGTGGCGTATGATTAACTTTTTAGTTAAATTATAATTTGTTGAAGCTCATGAAACCTTCGTTTGAAATACAAGAAATGGTATATATATTGGAACTGAATCCATTCACTACAATGCTATTTTATGCCACTGCAGAGATGATTTCATGCAACTATTGCTCACTAAACATTTGAAAACACTTTATAAGATTGAAACTAAAAAAAATTTAAAATTTTTGCTTTCAAAGTTTACCATTGTCTGTGAAAACTTACAAACTCGTTTGCAAAACAACTGTTGTCCTTTTATTCATGAAATGTACAAAACACTTCGATGTATTTAACTTTATCAAATCGTTTGGCAAATAACTTGTAGAAACTTTTTAGTTACCTACTTTTTTTAAGTTGTTCATCGATCTTGGTGCTTGAACCTGGAAATTAAAGCAAAGTCAACTCAAGCAATGCCATCAAATTTGTACACTCAGTGGATTTTCTTTAGAAAACTTATGCAAATAAATGAAAGCAAGCGATAAATTTAATCAAAGAAAACTTTTCAACTGACCAAATTATATTTCGAACAGACAGCAACCTTTTTTCTTTTAGAAAATTGTAGAATTTTCTGTGAAAATCATTTCGTGTTGTTTCAAATTGGCATAAAGTCAATGTTAAAGAGTTTAGGAAATGAAATTTGAAGATTTATAATTTAACTCGCATTTTTACTTTTTTTAAATGTTACATGATTGATTAAAAAAAGCCGTTATTTTGACTAAAAAATGTATCACAAAAAACGCACGGTAAAGGCATGGCACGACAAAAGATTTTTGTAGAATTAAGTTTTATCCGGGGAGTTGTCTGTATGTGCAGAAGTCACCATTTTGATGTAAAATAAATTTGTTTTCTTTATAAAGAGAGAAGGCTTTTAATACCACGGTAAAGGCAAACAATCAAAATTAAAGGAATTTTTTGAGTTCCAGACTAACTTCAAAACTAAATAACAAATTCCCCATGAAGAAAACTTTTAGTATAAATATTCAGGTAAACAGATCAATACTTCTTTTAAATATTTAGTGTTTAGTATATTGGTCTACCCAAATTGATCAAAATATGAAAACAAAATTTGTTTCCAGTTAAATTGCAGATTGTCTAACACGGAAAGTTTCTAAATAAAAATATTTTAAGAAAGTTTTAAGAAACTTTCTAGTTTTTGAACTTGAAAGTAGTTAAACTTGGCACCTTTATCGTTGCATAGTCATTCAATGATGACAGTATTTTTCAATTTCATATATTTCCATATATTATATTGTAGTCAATAATTGTTTAGTATTTTTGCTAAGATTTAATTAAGCATTAAAATTCATTAATCATTCCAAACGTTTTCTTTCTGTTAGAAAAATTGTATGTTAATCATACGTCATATTAGACACATTCAACTTAAAGAAAATTTGGATTTTTTCAGCTTTGATACAATTTAGGAAGAATGTTTTGAAATCATAGGATAGTGTTTGGAGTGAGTTTTAGTTATATAAATATTTGATTAATGGCCGAAGTAAGATGAGCTAAAAGAAGCAATAGATATATATCGCCTGTTATTTTATGATTTTTTAACAAATTAAAATTTGATCTCATTTTTAGTTATTCGCAACTATTTACTGTTTTTCTCATAATAATTCTCATAATACTAGTACATACTACAGAAAAGCATTGACTAAATTTAGTTCAATAACAAATGTTGATTCCTCAGGTTTGATATAATTTAGGTGTTATTTTCCTTATTCATTTAGTAGTATTTTCATCTTGTGTTACATTTAGGAATATAGTAACAATGGCTGCGACGAATAAAGTTCAATAACACCATTCCCTAGCCGTTGATGTTTGTTTGTTTGAAGAGCAAATCAATGTTTATTGTTTACTTTTGATAACCTCCCACATAAACAAAAAATTTTCAAATGATAAACATACGTCATGTTGAACACATTCAGCTACATGAAAATCTGGATTTTATCAGGTTTGATGCATTTTAGAATGAATGGTTTTAAGTCATGGGATAGTATTTTGAATGAGCTTTATTTATATGAAATTTGATCAATGGCCGAAGTAAGATGAGCTTAAAATAGGAATTTGAAATATATCAGATGATATTTTATGGTTTTTTAATCAACTGGAATTTGACTATATTCTGGTCTTTGGCATGCATGCATTTACTGCTTTTTGGTTTAAAACCATTCTCATAATACTCGTACTCGTGCATTGAACAAATTTTAGTACAATAAAAATTTAAAATCTGTTAGGTTTGATATAATTCAGAAGTTATTTTCTATATTCGTACAATAGTAACGGGATACCTTTAATCTCGTAAACTCGTAAACCATGAAAAACTCGAAAGTTTACGAGCTTGTTTTCAGGAACACACATTTCTAAAAACGTGTAAGCAATGTATCAGCTGTCATATAATTTGAAAAATATTCAATTCAAATTCAATTTTCAAAACAAAAAATATTTTTTCAATACATTTATTTGACAACAATCGCTCTCGTACTTTTTCGAGGCTATTTACGCATCGAATTTGCCTCGTAAGTTTTCGAGGATTGGTAAACTTTTTTTCATACAAATTTTTAAATTTTGTTAACGAGGCTCGAAAGTTTTCGAGGTTTACGTGCTTTTCGAGGCTTTTACGAGTTTAAAGGAATCCCCTTAGTCTTTTTATCGTGTTTTACAAATAGAAAAATAGTATCTAGGGCTGGCGAATAAAGTTTAAAACAAAAATTTCATAATTTTTTATTGTTTTTTGGAACAGGAAATAATTTGAATAATATGCCACTAACAAGCTTAGATCAGCTGACATTGTTGGTTTGAGCCTATTGCTTAATGTGATTTATGTCAAACACCAACAAAATCACAATAACAAGGCATACGAGCAAAAAAATATATTAGAAGACTTGTTTGCGTTATGCGTACCCACCTTAGCTCAATCTCATCAGACGCATTTGCCGGCAACCAGACTAACTTACATGCATACTTTATTGTATTTAACCTTTAACATAGATTTTTTGAGAATCACAGCAAAAAGAAAAATAAAGCAAATGCAAAAGCTCCAATTTTTTCGTTTTCCTTTGTATGTTTTTCCATTTCACTTCGCTATGCAAAAAAAAAAAAAGTAAAATGTCAGTGACTAAAAAAGAGCTATGCCTAGCAGTGGAAAAACAGAAATATTAGAGCTTTTGCAAGTACTGTATTTATTATTTGCTGTGATTCTCAACAAGTCTATGATAAAGCTTTAATATAGTATGCTTGTAAGTTCTTCTGGATGTAGGCAAATGCATCTGATGACGTTGACATATGATTTTTCACGACACGCATAACGCACACCAGCCTTAAAAATAAACTATTTTGTATTTTCTGATATACAATTTTGCCTTGTTTTTGTAAATTTGTTGATGCTTAATAGGAAATACTTGGAAAACTAAGCTCAAGCCGACAATAACATTTCTTAGCTGTTGAATTTTGTTTATTTTAGAAAAAAATCAAAGTTTAATGTTGATCTTTGATGACGCGCCACATGTTCCAAAAATTTTTAAATGATATACTAACAGATTTAGTAATGATAATGCAACCAAAGTGCACATAAATAAAAAGAATGGTTTGATGATTTTGAAAAGTGAGTGTGTGATAGCTCCTACTTTTTAAGTATATAAAACTTTGAAGTACTTTAATGTGAGCAGTATCTTTATAAGCTTTTCAGAATACGCATTAGTGCCTTGAAGTAATAACTACTTAAATATTTCATTACCAAAAGGATTGAGAAACTAAAATGTTCGCATACTGTATTAATCTTCTCTTACATTATTAAGTAAGTGGCTTAAAGGATAAAGTGTATTTTTTTGTTTTAATTATTTACTAAAATATTTCTTTGAGTTTGTATTACAAAAATTAAATATTCTACCAGAAATGCTTTGATCAATTGGAATTTTGTAGCTAAAATCAATTTGGTATGCTTAAGAACACAGCTGCAGTACGGTCAAACAAAAAGGATATTTGAGAAAAATTAAAATAATTCCCAAAAAAAAAAAACAACCGTAAAACAAAACCTTTAATTGGAATATTTATAATCCTGTTCAATGCAAACTAAGCAGATTTATTTAAAAAGCACCACCACCACCAGCAGTAACCTTACACCAAACATACAGCAGACAATGACAGACAGACAACACACACGCCAACACCAACAACAATGTATGTAATCCTTTTAAATTCACTTGCTTTCAGTCATGTTGCTGTAAATAAAAGGAAAAGCAGCTGGAGCATCAGCAGCAACAGCAAAATAACAACAATGCGAGGAGTGAAAAAGTTTTCATTTCATTGCAACAATATTAGCTGCAGCTCTTAATGTTGGTGTTGTTATTGCATTGTTGCTGTTGCTGTTGCTGTTGCTATTCTTTTATTTACTACTATTTTGTTGGTGTTTTAACTACTTTTTTTAAAATTTTTTTTTTTTATTGTTCACTGTTGTCATTGCTGTTACTGGAGATGCTGGCTGGCTGGCTGACTGTTGTTTGTGGTCTTTTTTATTTGCTCTTTAAAGCAGCAACACACAAAAATTAATTTAATTGTAGTACGCTTTACAAAGCAATAGCAACTAGAGACAGCAGCAGTAGCAACAACAATAACAAAAACAACAACAATAAAAACAACAACAATAAAAACAACAACAGCCAGCGCAACAACAATAGCATTGCAATTCAACTTAATTTTCGAAACAAATTTGTTGCTGCAGCTTATAGTTGCTGTTGCACTATATAGAAAGAGATAGAAATATTTTAATTTCATGTTGCAGTAGAATGAGAAAAACTTCTTATATTACAAAAAATAAAAAATCTGAATAAAAAGAAAAGAAAAAAAACTTTTATATTGTTTACTGCATCTCCCCTAACATTTCCTTGTTTAATTAACCTCGTTCTTTGTACTTTGTTTTTTTTTGTTTTGTTTTGTCTTTTTTGCTTAAACTTTTATTTAACATTTTAATGTTATTTCTTCATTCTGGTATCTTGTTGTCTTTACTTTTGCTGTCCTTGTTGTTGCGTTATAAATATAAAGGAAATGGAATTTTTGTCTGCACTTAAGTTATGTTGTTAGTAAGGCCAAGAACTGCTGCTTGTCGGTGATAGAGAATTAATTAATACGGTCTCTGCTGAGGAAAGTATTATGGTCTATATTTACTCGAAAACTTTTGAAAATTATGCTTAACACTTTCACATAAATCAATCAAAGTTAGTAGTGATATTCTTTACGCATTGCAGACATTTTCTTTTCGGCAACACAATTGCACGTTAATCATACGTCATGTTTAGCGCATGCAGCTAAATGAAAATATGGATTTTTCAGCTTTGATGAAATTTAGCGCGAATGTTTTCAAGTCATAAGATAGTATTTTGAGTGAGCTTTGTTTGTATGAAAACTTAATTAATGGCCGTGATAAGGACAGCTCAAAAAAATTAATGCAAACAAGGGGACTAGCAAAAATTCGCCGACTTCATGCTAAGTTTTTTTTTTTTTTAATTCAAAAATGAAAGACAACCTACTTACAATTGTCTAATGATGTTTCATTTTAAATTTCAATAAGATCGTTAGCAATTTACACAAGAAAACGTAAAATAAATTCTGGCAAGTCGAAAGAAATTGCGCATCAAACAAGCAGAAAATTCGTCACGCGATTTTTGACAACTTTCGGCGTCAACTCAAGTCAGTAAAAAATTTTCAATAAATGCCAAATATGTAATGAAAACACCATCTCTTCAGACTGCTTTGAAATGTTTCAAAGATTCCAGATTGCGCATTTTTCTGTAGAGAACAATCCGCGAAAAGGTCATCCAAAATCTTCGTCCGATGAGAGAAATTTAGTCCTGGTCAAGGCTTATGGCGACAAAGATGTGCGATTGCCAAAAGAAATGATTGCTGACAATTTGAGGTTAATTGCTATGGCTGTGAATGGTGCACGATATCGTCTGCTTTTTGACCAGTACTCGTATGCATTTCTTATATGCTCGCCGTCTATCCACCAATATTCAATAAAAATAGCTGGTATAGTTTGTAGGATATGTGTTAAAATCTTAAACTATGAAATCGGTTATCATTAAGGCGTTGAAATAACACTTTTTTGTAGTGTCTTATAATTTGTAAGTGTGTCTTGTTAAAAATGATTTTCGCTATCCAAATCCATTGATAAAGATTTACTTCGCCCTTTTCTGCTTTTGTTAGATTACTTTAAGTATACCTGAGTTATGTCCCAGACAGACGGCAGCTCTAATGCACATTACAGATTCAATAATGTAAAACTTTTTATTGCATGATTTTAGGCATTTTTAAACACACATTTCATAGACATTGTCTAAAAGAAAACTTCCCAATTTAGCGTCCAAAAAATTCTAAAACATCAAAATCAAGATTAATAGTGAGTTATGCATCAGAGAAGCTAATTAGAACTTTTTGGACCCTGATTTGGGAAATTTTCTTTTAGTCAATGTCTACGAAATGTGTATTTAAAAAATGCCCAAAATCATGCAATAAAAAGTTTTACATTATTGAATCTGTAATGAGCAGTAGAGCTGCCGTCTGTCTGGGGCATTATCCTTGCACTTTTAAGCAAGGATAACTCATGATTCTGACGTGACAAAAAAAAAATCAATTTCAGATTCGTAATAAGGAGTTCCCATTTTTCCATAAACGGCTATAAAACCATGTTTTTGCTGGACGGGGGTAGGTATGAAAAAAAAAAAATGAATCAGCGTTAATCGTGGCAACGTTCATTTTCTTGTTACTTGGGGTACTTCTTGTGAGAATCCGAGCTTAATTTTCAGTAAATGAGTTCAAAATATTTTTTTTATTCGAAGTGAATTTTCAAATAACAAAAGAAGATATTCGTGGATGAGAAGACACAAAACGGTAGGTATCAAGGAACACTCGAATGCAATTGACATGCACTTAAGAGTTATCCAGTTTAATCTTGCCTACAAATTTGTTTTACAGTATGACAAAACATGGAACGGTTTGCTAGCTTTAACCAAATATGGTATAATTTTTCGGCTTTTTTGTGATTTTGAGGACCCAGATGCAATTTTTTCGGAATACTTTTTTTCCTTCAACTTTGTTGAAGATAAAAAAAAAAAATCTCGAACGTCTTTGTTTTTGGGTAAGCCTTTTTAATTTTTTTTATATTTTTGTTGTATGGAGGTTTTACCAACCATCTCGAACGGTTAACGAGAAATAGCTGAAGAAGCTTTGAAAACTCCAGTTTGAACCATATTTATATAGTGCTTTAAAATCCGACCAAATAGGATTTTTTCTTAATTAACATTATGAACTTTCACGAACAGCAATTGAAAAGTTGTTTGGATTCGATGACCTCAAAAATGTTGCATAGTGTTATTAAACTTTTCTAGAGGTAACATAATACATAATGTTGAACAAAAATCTTACAAAATTTTCAAGTTTGTAATTTAGTGTTTCGAAAAATGTTCTTTAAAAATGTACGTTAATAGTATAGTAACAACTAAAGTTTGTTTCCATTACCATTTGTTTGATTTACTTCACCCGATACCCGATAAAGTTAAAAATTTTGTCTTGTAGGGAATGCAATAAAAGCACTTCAGTAAGTTTTCTTTAAATATAAGTTAACAGAGTAACAAATCAACTGCTTTTGCTTACTATCTGCATTACTATGGAAGCAAGTATGTAATGTTTCGCTTACTAAGGAAGCACTTCAGAAGTGATCATTATAGCACGCATTTTAAATGACGATATTCAGTGTGTAATATTAAGAGTATATTATTGTGCTAAATTATACAAACATTACATATTTTTAGCCTTCAGTAGGTATGCAAATATTGCTCTTCATTATCGCTATAGTTTTTTTTCTAAAAAAAAAACAAAACGATAAAAGTAGCAATAAAATTTTCCTTATCATCATATACTATATCATTTCATAGATAAGTGATAATAATGCAAATATTGCGGAGTTTTTATTTTATCCACTTTGCATTTATAAACAGTATACAATGTAGACTCTACATATATAACAAATATATAAATATTTTAGTAATTGCAGTGGCAACGGTAATTATATACACCTAAGTAATATCGGCAAACTATAAAGCTGTATTTATTTATTTTTTTTATTAACCTTGGAGTTTTTACGGGCTGTTTTGAAAATGAAATTAATTTAAAGCTAATGCTATGGTTGCTTAACTCAACAGTAACTAAAATTATGTACAAGGTTGCTTTTCAATAGTACCTAGGCTCAAGCAATAACTTGACAATTATTAAGGAAAAACTATTGTGAAACGAAAATTATATTGGCTTTATCATGCTTTATCTATATGGTATTTTGATAAAAAATTGAGTTTAATTTGCTGCTAGGTTTTTTAAACTATGCCATATACATATGTGTATATTTGCATAGCGCTTTGACTTAAATCTGTTCAATATTTTATTATTATGAATTAGTGTTTTATGGAAAATTTTGCTATTTGTCTTCATATTGATAATTTTGTGCAAAAACTTTATGCCTGTGCACTCATAAATGACTTGTCTTCTTGTTAAATTTTCTCGAAATTTGACCTAAGGGAATAAAAACTTAACATATTTATGTTTTACTAATGAACTTTACATTAAAGTCAAGGAAAGACATAACATATCATTGCTATCCATATGGAATGCAAAATGATGTATTTAGGTTATTGTGTATATGACATCATTGATGTCACCCTGTGGCATATTATAGATTATGTAGAAAATGTAGCATAGTTTTAGGATTTTTTTTTATGATTTATTAGTATTTATTTATTAATTAATTTATTTATTCAAAGTATAGTTTTGTAAAAGCATCAGTTCTGTTACTGATGCAGTGATTGGTTTATATTGCCAATAGTTTGTAGATTGGCATTATGGAATTCAAGATCAATATAGGAATAAAAGTAGCTCCTAAATTTATGCCACATTTTTTTACGAAATTGCTTTACGAGTAAGCTAGCTGTTTTATAGAGTGGCTTAAGGGTAATCAAAAGTAGGTTTTTATTTGTGAAAAATTAGCAAAGTTTCTCTTTAGGTAACATACCAGACCAAGCCGTTTGAGGACTACTAAGAAGAGAAGGTTTGGCTAGAAGTTTAACAGAATTCTAAGAAAATCATTTTGAGTTAATAATTTTTGAAAAATTTATGATTTCAATTTATATTACTTTTTATTACATTCAAATAAAATAAATAATTTCGCGCAGAAAAATTTTCACCGCATGTTTTCATATTCATTTTTGTAGCAATTTATACAAATGTAACACTAAAAGCACAAAATGACAAAAAATGTCAAAGATGAAACTAAATAAAATGAGAAATGCAAAAAGAGTACGAGAATGTGTAACGCATTCCATTTTACTTTGCTTATCATATTTCATTTTTGAATTGTTGTTGGCTGCCTGAATGTTTGATGGTGTCTGTAGATTGTTATCGCATGCTAAGAGCAACTACATAAGTAAGTATGCACACTTGTATACATGAATACTATATGTGTACACAGTACTATACAGCTGCAGTGTAAAAGGAACTTGACTTTCGTAGCATTGTTAAGAAAAATAGATGAAAATTCACTAGCTTAAAATGAAAACACAAAGAAGGAAAGCATTTAATGTTAGAAAAATATGGAGACTAAAAGTACATAAATTTTTTTTTTTTATCTAATGACATTTTGTGTATCTGTATAAACGCTTCTAGCACAAAAACCACTAAAGGGATTTTAATGAAACTATCACAACTTAAAGAAAACTAACTGAGAAAAGTTTTAAAGTAAAAATTAACAAATTCCTACGAAGGTGAACGGAGCTAAAGTAAACAAAGTGTAAAAAATAACTTAAAACATCATACGCCATGTGCTTTAATTTATATAAATAAAATAAAGAAAAAAATCCACGCGATCTAAGCCGCTGGCTTAAGTATAAGAAATTATAAAAACAAATAGAATAGTACTTAGTTTAAAAAAACGTGAAAAAAAATTTAATAAAAAATTTAGCAAAAAACAAATCCATGATATAAAAACAGCAAAGTTTAAGAGCAACTCAGCATCTAAAATTTGCAGTAAAAGAAACTCGAAAGAAAAAGTTTTGCATAAAAACTATGCAGACAGAATTTTGCAACTCTGTAGCCAAATGTGTGCGTGTGCTCAAAAGAGATAGCAAATACAGTCAACAATTAAAAAAAACACAACATTTTCGCATTTGTAGTTGCAATTGTTGCAACAATATTGCAACTATGTACCAACTACTCCTTTGCTGTTATATGCCGCAAGGCGAAATGCACTCACTCAGTTCAACCTCCCCTCCGCTCTTTGCATAAACTTCACTACACTGTATGTGTGTGTGTGCATTTGTATGTGTAGCATCAACACAACCAAAACAGGAAACGCGACTAAAGCGGAAGTGGAAGTTGAAGTTGAGCCAAAGCATGTCTGCATTTGCATTTAGCGCTTTTTCCCGTATTGCCCGCTTGTTGTGTTAGGGTGTTGCGAGAGATAAAATGTATCATGCTTTTGCTTCTTAAAATGTAAAATGCAAAAAGCTGTACATATTATTAAGAGTTAAGTTCAATTTTCACGCATTAAGCTGCGAGTAGGGCAGTTTCTTTTTTATTCATAAATAGTTATGTGTTATACCGGAAGACCATCTGAAGTGCTTCTTTTATTATTACCTGCTTACAGACTAGCTTACATTGTAATGTGGTTAGTAAGGTAGTTCTATTACCACTTCTGGCATAAAAGCCTCACTTAAAGGAGCTTTTTTGAAATTTTTCTTAGTTGAACACTACATTACAAAATAAATAACTTTGTTACGAGAAATAAAATGTGTAACTCTTTTTTCTTTTAAAATATTTTTTCATGCAAAAGCTGTTTAAACAATAAAGAGTTATCTATTCAATTTTTTACGAACAAGACAGCGATAAAAGCAGTTTTTTTGTTATTCATGAACAACTAAGTGTTCTTGTGAAAGTAGTTCTGAAGTGCGTCTTTTGTTATAACCTGCTTACAAACTAACTTATTTAGTAAAGTGGTTAGTAATATAGTTCAGTTACCAGTTTCGGCATATAAGTTCGACTTAAAGAAACCTTTTTTTAAATATTTTTTTGTTAAGCACTGGCTTATAAATCAAATAACTTCTTAAGGTGGTAAATAAGGCGGTTCAATTGCTTTTTTATTCCAGTAGAAATCAATATGTATCAGACAAATGTCAAAAATAACCTTATGTCTAGAACAGTATTTCTTTAGAGATCGAAAATTTCCCACTAACATGAAAAACTGATAAATATGACTAAATGACAATTTTTTGTGTTTCTGAATGCATTTTTTTCTTCTTAAAACGTTTTTTTATACAAAAGCTGTACAAATAGTCAAGCGCTTAATAAATTCAATTTGTATGCTAAAGACAGAGACACAGGAAATCTTTTGCTAATTCATAAAAACCTATGTGATCTGGTGGAAGTATTTCTAAAATGCTTCTTTTGTGATTACTTGCCTATAAGCTAGCATACTTTGTAATGTAGCTTGTAAGCTAGTTCAATTACCAGTTCCGGCATGTAAGCTTAACTTAAAGCAGCCTGTTTGAATGTTTTTGTTTTTGCTAAGCACTACATTACAAACCAAATAACTTTGTAAGGTGGTAAGTAAGGCAGTTCAATTGAGGAATCTTATCTAGTCTATATCCAACGAATGTCAAAAATAATTTTTTTTTCGTTAAAAACGTTTTAAAGAAAAATCGAAAATTTGACATAAATAAGGAAAAACTGAAAAATTTATTTTAAATGCGACTAAATGAGAATTTTTTAAGCCACCCCAAATTCAACGCTTTGTATTTATGTGCCAGACAGAAGATACAGTAAACAAAACAACACTATGAGAAAAAACAGAGGGATTTTTCAACATACCACCAACACATAAACAACAAAATTGAGTTTGGTGAATCAAAAACAACACCACCACGCAAATGTCGGACATTCGTTGGACCAAAACATGGCAACCTACTGGCAGCGCCACAAAACACTGTCAGCTGGTTGTTGATACACGCTACAGACACACAAACAACAGAAGGCAAAGCAACAAAAAAATAGCAAAACAACAACTTAAAAAGCGGTGTTGACGCGCGGCAGGGACATTTTCTGCTGCTGCTGCAGCTGAGCAACCAGGCAACGATCACACAAATCACTTTGATGGGACAACAACACACAGAAGAAGCACGCAAGAGACAGTTAGCAGGACAAACAAGAAGAAAGCCAGATAGATGACTGCTGCATTTGTGGAGCGTTGAAGATGCTTGCGCTGTAACTCATTGTTTTAAAAAGAGTAGTAGAAAAAATCAAAAATGTAGAAAATTTTCGTATTTTTTTCCTTGTTTTTGCTGCACAACATTTTTAATTTCCACAGCACAAGAAGATGAAGTGATTACAATAAAAAGTTGACAGTGGCAACATAGTAAAAATCTAGAAATCCGAGCGAAAGCATGAGTGAGTGAGACACAAATAGAGTTGTGGAGTAAAATATGTACAAAATAACCAGTTTTGCTGTGCACTTGAAATAAATTTGTGCACTGAAGTTGTTTGTGTCATTCGCAATATAATTCGAAACAACTTTTTCGGCAAAATATACACTGAAGATCTATGTATGTCAGAAATTTGTAATTTTAAACTTAGAAATGCATTTTAAACAATTGATAGCTATTAATTCTATATAGAAATTTATGTATAAAGACACACCTCAATTTCCTGCCTACTAATTTTTCAATAAAAATCCAAATAAACATGACAGGCAGCAACATTATGTAAATTCAGTTAGTTTAATAAGCCATTTACTTAACTGTTTGATATATAACGATTACCAAATTAAACTTTTAATAAAAATGAATGAAAATGAACCCAAAATGAGTCATGCCACGATGAAATGTAGATACAACAGCCTCATACAAAAAAAAAAAAAAAAAAAAACTTTTAATATGCAACAAATCTAACACCAAATCTTACAAAAAGCACGTTTTAAAATTCATTAAAAAATTTATGAGTTTTAAAGCAACGCATTAAAGAAAAGAAAATCTTTAATTTATTTAGCTTATCATCAGCAACAACAAAGCAAAGTGACCAGGTCAAAACCTTAAGTAAAGGGCTTCATTCATTTTTCTTTTACATAAGTATTAGAGCGTGGGTTTTTTTATTTTTGGATGATTTTTGGGATGAAAGTGATTAAGATTACAATTAAGCTGACACTGAAAGGTGAACTGTTGAAATGCGCGCGCTGTTATGTTGCTTAGACACTGATTTTGACACAATACACGTGGGTTTTGGAGTGGTCAACAAGCGCATAAACAGCAGCAAATGCAAATGTGTGGTATATTAACATGTACCTTTAATTTGAATTTGCATTTAGGCTTTGATCAACCTGTTTTTTTGGGGAAGTAAGTAATTGCCATAGAGGAAGTAACAATTCGAAGAACTCATAAAATGTGAAAGTTACTTTTGATTGTTTCGAATGTTTTTTTGTGTAATAAGAACAAACAGTTTTCATATAAATTTAAGCAACAAAATGTCACATTTATGATTTCATTTAAATGTTAATTTCTGTCTAACCCAAAAGTGAAGTTCGTCATTTTTTTACTCTAAGACACAAACTACTTTTCTACGTGTAGGATAGGTATGTACATATTCAGATGTAGCATGAATGCAAAAGCAGAATATTATTTTTCTGGCAAAAAAATCCTAATTCTAGGTAAATGTACCGAATTACGGGCTAGTTCCTAATTCCATCAGTTTTTCCTTTTTGTTCAAAAATAAGAAACTAAACGCAGTCTAAAAGATTTTTTAACCAAATTATACTATATGCTTTTAATTAATGTCAAAAAATTTAAATTACATTTTTTTTATTAGTTCATAAACTTGTTAATGATATATCGAATAACCAATTTCCAAAAACCTTGATTTCGAATGCGTATGTCGTACATAAGTGTCAGGTAGCATACACATTTTTATAAGGGTTTCCAGGATTACATGTTTGTATATTTAATTGAAATTTTTTAAATTAACAATTTACGTTGACTTAAAAATCGTTTTCTAATAGTTTTAAAGCAAAATACACTTTTCTTGATAAAGAAAACTAGGATTTTATTTGTGCCGTAATTAGGTGCATAATTTTGTTCAAATGAGCGTTATTCCGTGACTATCACGTAATTAGGAAAATAAAGGAGTTTCAATTTTCGAAAATAAACTATTGATAGTTGTAAAATTTGCTAAAAAATTTTTTCTCACGTAATAAGTAAACGTTTCTGAATGGAGTGACATAATTACGGCATATGCTTTTCTCTTTCAAAACTATAAATAATTGTCCACAGTGTGAACACTTCTTTAAAAAATTTCAGAGAAGATATGAATTTCTTAATGCGGGAATAACGTGCACAAATTTGTGCAAGCGACCCCAATTCCGTGACTATTTTTATTTTGTTGACTCCTTCATTTGTAATAAGTACTTTCTAATGTTCCTTAAAGAAAAGGATAACATTATGTTAGCAGAATTAAAGATAAATATATTTTAAAATATATAAAATGAAGAAACTTGATATTTTACTTAGATGGTTGTTTAAAGAAAATAAATCAAGTTAGCACAGAGTTAGGCTTATCGCAAAATTTTAGACCGGAATTAGGAACAAATGAAGTGTTATCACTATTAAAGTATAAAGAATTATTATGATATAAAGATTATGATGCTCAAACTTAGCACTAATTGACTCCGAATAAATCAATCCTTATGAAAAATCATTTATCCGATCTCAAAATTGTGTTGTAAGGTTTGGAATCGTTCTAGAAGTAGAGAGTAACTTAAAATGCCGTAATTTGGTGCACTTCACTTAGGCATGAGTTTATCATTGACTAATCAGAGTGTTTTTCATTTAAAATTTTCTACATAGACAAGTTTTTAACCTTCAAAGAGGTCGCCCGTATTCTAAAAGACCTATGGAACTTTTTACAATGCACCAGATAAATAAATAATCTTTTTTTTTTTAAATAATAATTTTGTGCATAAACAAAACAATTGAGGCGTTGCGTGCAATAACGCCCCAAGTCGAAAAATGGCATTTCGAGATAATTCAATTTAAAGTTTTTAAATGCTGATAAAAAGAACAAACCATCATTTAAACCTTGAAAAACAAATTTATTCAATTAAACCTAATAAAATGAGTAAATAATTACCGCTAACACATAATACTAACGCATGTTGACAGAATTATCGAAGAAGGAAAAATTTAAATTGTAGGGCGTTTTTGCATAAATCCATTTGACTATCACTGGAGTAACGTTAGCATTTTGCTTGGGAAACCGGCAAAACGGTTCCGATTTTAATGATTTTTTTTTTAAAATGAGGGGAATGAAATATACTTTCACCTTTATTATTTATAAATGTGCATTTTTGTTTATTTCTTTAAAATTTTAATATTATAAAATGCACGCATACATTTGCATCTAAGTTTTTCACCTGGTAACGTTAGGCTTTTGCTTGGGAAACCGGCAAAACGGTTCCGATTTTAATGATTTTTTTTTTAAAATGAGGGGAATGAAATATACTTTCACCTTTATTATTTATAAATGTGCATTTTTGTTTATTTCTTTAAAATTTTAATTTTACAAAATGCATGCATACATTTGCATCTAAGTTTTGCACTTGGTAAATATTTTTTTTGCAAACAGTTTTAGAGATTTTAACGAAATTTGGTACAATGTTCTATATTAGTATAACATTAAGACTGGGATCAATTCTAACCCTGTAGATAATCATAGAAAGGCGTAGCAAATGCTTTAAAATTAGAATTTATTTGGCAATATTTCGCAAACGGTGGTTAAGTTTGGTAAACAAATGCTGATTATAAATAGCGTAAATGGGATGGGATGGCAAGAGTGTCACACCTACTTTTAAAGAATTGAATATTTTGATTCAATATTACACAAAAGCGGCGCAATGAATTTTAATGAATATTGAAATCAAAAAAAAAAAAATTTCGAATTCTTGTCTTTTTTTTACTCTTTCGACGATAACTTTTTTTAGATCAAAGATAGGAAAAAACAAAATTTGATAAAAAATAAGGAGATAAAGTTTTCTTTAAACTGCTTTATTGATAATTTTCTTAAGCTAAAACTTTATCGAAATATGGCCACTCAAACATAGCAATTTTTTTACCCGGCCGGAAAAATGGATTTAATTCAAAAGCAAGGTGCCTTACGAAAAAAGTGTACTAGGCAGAAAATGCTTAGAATCGTCCAAAAA
Organism: Calliopum simillimum; assembly: GCA_951812925.1. Classification (NCBI taxonomy): domain Eukaryota; kingdom Metazoa; phylum Arthropoda; class Insecta; order Diptera; family Lauxaniidae; genus Calliopum; species Calliopum simillimum. The sequence goes on from OX638368.1 coordinate 27,871,038, forward strand.
ATATGTGTGAATTTTTTCAGAATTTTTTCGAACACTTTATAATTTTTCAAAATTTTGCTAAAAAAAAAAAAAAAATCTAAAAAAATCACACGTACTCTTTGGACAATTCTAAGCATTTTTGCCATATAAAATTTTTTCGTTCAGCACCTTGGTTTTATGTAAAAACCGTTTTTCCTACCGCGACTTGATTTATGCAAAAACGCCCCAAGTCGCACTACGCCCTTCTTGCACGCAACTCTTTAAACAGTATATATATATTGCTCTACCATATTCTGTGATCGAAATTAGAAGTTGAAATTAAGTACACATATATTTGAGGACCCAAGCTTTTCAAAAAAGCGATGGGCGCAAAAACGCCCTAAGTCGACTTAGGGCGTTAATGCACGCAACGCCTCAATTGCACTATACAACAATTTTGGGTCTTCTACGAGTATTTGTTCTCCTTAACACTACTATGCTATTCGTTTTTTGTGTCAGGTCAGGTTTTCTGCAAAACCGGTTTTGAAAACTTAAGGAAGCCAGTGATATTTCTCATAATATAAAAAGTGCCCCAGTATACATTTACGGTCGTAAGCTTCTTAGAAACATCACAGCTAGGACGAAACGATTTTAGCCAGTGCATTTTCTTCTAAATTGTTACCTGGGGACTTTCCAGTACCGTGATATTTTTTTTTTCACTTGAAGGTTGGGACATCTAAACAACCGAACAAGCTACAAGTTACGGAATTAGTGGCGTGATATCTCAAACTTTTTATATTGACTCAAGGTATATAACAAAACAATATATTCAACTTAACATCAACAATTGTATTCTATGCTCATGGGCTTTTTTTGCTTTTCTTTTCCAAAAACTGGACTATTATGGGTTAAAATATTCTACAAAACTATGTTACGACAAATTTCACTAGAGTTCACCAAAGACAAGAAAGGCTAAAAACTTTAGAAAATGCGTTAAAAATATAATTTTAGCCAGTTGATATTTTCAAAACGCCATCTGGTTAAACATAATTTTGTAACGCTAATGCAAAATCTGCTCTGTAATACTTTTCTAACGAGCCCACGGCCATAAAAATCTGAGAATACCGATATATCTAGACCTGAGTATTTGAAATATATAGTAATTTCGGGTAATGTGATATAGGCATTTTTGTTTTCTAAATTATACGTAGTTTTCAAAGCATAGCTGCTACCACTTTATGTATTATGTTTTATTGATGTATTGTGCAGTATATCATGATTTTGGAGTTCTTTAGCGTGGGCCAATCTTAAGTTATATCAATAAAATTGAAAAAAGGCAAAATAAGATAAGAAAAAAAAATTGGCAGGTAATGTGATATACTACATACATATATCGCATGGACCAACAAATTGCATTTCCGACAAAAAGATCATCGTGTTATAAAGAAACTTTTGTTGTGGAAATTTTACTTCAGGTAAGGAGTGATAAACATTACTAAATTGCTTTTACAAAGCTTTAGCTCATTTTTCTTAAAAACTGTGACCTTTATATAAATATGTTGGACCAACAAATCGTTAATAAGGAAAAACGTTTTAAATTTGGGCCAAAAGAACATCGTGTCAAACATTTTGCATTGCATGTGGAACATCAAATATTTTCGGCGCCAGAGTGCACTATATCACATTACCCGAATGTCAGTTTTAAAACAATCAGGTTATTTTTGAAAAACACACTCCAGCAAATAAAAAATTCAATTGATTTATGGTTAGGCATATTTGCCCACTAGCAGAATTTAATACTGCGGCTATGATATCAGTTTTAGTTTTGGCGAGATCCTAACATAAAGCACACGCAAATAAAGTTTTTTATTTACTGCTAAATCGATTTTACAACACTGAAGGCAGAAAAAATAAAGGTGGGCGCTCAAAAACTTGCAGCACGTTTCTTTTTCAGTTACTGTGGTGTTGACGTAAAAATCATTATCGAGAATTGTTTATTTAAGAAGGTATGCTGGTATATCACATTACCCGCCTATATCACATTACCCGAAGTTACTCTACTGCTTTTCGTTATTTTAAAGATTAGGTCAAGATATGGTAGTCTTCAGTAAATAAATAGATATGCATACATAGTTGATGGAAATTCTAGAAAGGACCATTTATAAAAACCATATAGTAAGAGACACTGCTGACTATTTTTTTTTTTTTTCAGGCAGTGTGAAAAGAAAATGAACTCAAAAATAAATCAAAAAATTGAAAATCGAAGAAACCATAGTTTTTTTAGAACATACAAATATTGCATCAATTAAAATTATTTCTAAATTTTGAACAGTAGACATTACGTAAAAATCAAAAAATAATGTGCAAAATAATACAAAGTTTATTTCATTGATAAAGGAAGATAGTAAAGACATTTATGCCTGTACTGGCTCGAGGGCAAAAACTTTATATCTTCAAGATCTGCGCACCTTATATGATTATTTCTGATTGCAAAAAAGGTTTGTAACCAAAAAGACTGGGGTTACTTATAAAATTTATAATTTAATGAATACTTTTGATGATTTTGGCGTATATTGCCCAGAGCGAGAACTATATTTTGGAATATCCTTAATAAATTCGTAAAACACAGCTCGTATGGATTGGGCATACTTCACACAAACCTCAAATTGAACTAACAGCATATACACTTTTTAGTGGGTGAAGAGGGCGTTTAAGGATGATCTTGGGTCATTTCACTTTTAGCTCGAAATAGATCGAACTGGAGCAGGGCTTATTATTATTGTCAACAATATGATCTTATTGATAGATTTTGAAAACTTAAGTGAAAAATCTTTATTTTTTTAGAGAATGTTGCATTTTATTCTTATATTTTATAGACAGTTTTGGGTGTATAGAAATTTTTTTTATAAATCCGATTTTTTATTTCTTTTTCGTGTTATAGCAGGATTCTGAGTCATCTTTGCTCCAAGGTATAAAAATGTTTATTTCAGGAATATGTCATACTTTCAGGAAATAGTGCAATAAAATTTTGCCAAAAGAATTGTGTAACCGTAAACTTTCTCTTTTAACATTACTTTTAGCTTTTTCAGTTGAATCCTATCTTTTCAAGTAAGTTTCATGAATAAAAATAAAGGCAATCAAACTCCATTCGTAAAACTAAGACTTCCTTTGTATGTGGTTGAGATTTATTTTCTTCAATGAATGATTACTCAGAAAGTAAAGATCCAATTGGAAAATTTAATACGTATATTTTATCTGAGAAAATAAATTTCACTATTTACTGTAAGTGTGATTACAATAACTAGAAATATGACTCAAAATGGTGATGTTTGCGCTTTGAATAAAGAATACCTTAGAATTTGGACTTCATAAGAATAATAAAGTTCAGATTCATAAATGGCATGAAGCAAACACCTTTAAAAGCCAGAAATGAAAAACCATTGTTGGAATGTGCAATTAAGAATAAAAAGAATTGTTAGGAATAAATAACATATTCTGTCCCAAATACATAGGTACATTCATAAAATAACTTTTCTTCAAAAAGTTTGGTAATATTTCATATTAAATTAATAAGACATTTACCATATCCAAAAGAATTTCCTACCCATAAGCAAAAATTTAAAAAAATGTTTTAGAAAAAATGGGGTGAGAAACTTTTGCCAAGCGAAGAAGTCTTAAATATTATTCTGATTATAAAATAAATTGATTTAAATATAATTTTTGTAATTTGAACTTTATACTTTGAAGTTTCATTTTATTGTTTAAATGCAGCACTCTTCGACGTACGTAAGCTCCAGTTAAATTTCTTGATATGTAGGAATTTGAACACAAACAAACATATGCTGAATCCTTAGAAAATTAAAGGATATGTTCTTCTTTTTAAATTTAAATTTCAGCACCGTTACTTCCGCTTTATGGCACAGCAAAAACAAACACACAAAACAGTTAACAGCAAAAAATGGCAGCCACAATGGCGCCTTTTGCGTGTGGTATCACGATAAAACCGAAAGCGCGTTTACTTTGCGTTTAATTGCGGTCGCAAATGCATACAAATTAAATCATTTTTGTGTACACATACAAATTTGCACACAAACACGCACACGCGTCGCACAAGTGTAGTTGTAGAGTACAACTACAAATGCACTTTACCAACGACACACAGATAAATTGCCCAAAAATATGCAATGCAATTTGTTATAAAAACCGAAAGAAAATTTACGTTAATTTTCTTTGTTGCAGAAAAACAATCGTTGTCGTAATTTATAGCACTGGTAATTGTTTTTATTGCAAAAGACACAGACACAGACATATAACACGATAAAATGCACACGCAACGACGTCAGCGGAAACGGAAACGCATCAAAGGAAATGAACGAAAGAACGATCTTTCCGCCGTCGTAAAAAAAAGCAAAGTGGCCGGGGCAAGAATTGCAATAAAATGCGAAACGTACGAAAAAAAGGCGAAATCAAAGTCTGCTCTATCGTTGCACAATGAAAAACAATGCAAAAAAATACCGTTATATATTCCTTTTTAATTTTTCACACTACTACGTTTTCCGCTCAACCGTTTACACACAAATTTTTGCTTCCGACTCGCAGAAAATCAAAACAGCAACTGAAACGCATCGGCAGCAAAGACGAATCCGAAAACTTTATTTTGGAGAATGAAAAACAAAAAAAAAAAACACGAGATACCAACCGAGATATCGAGATAAGCAACCACAGCAGCAGCAGCAGCCGTAGCAGCATTCGGCTCCAACTGTTACAAGAGCAGCGCCGCGGTATGGGTGACAGCATATGCACCAGCACCAGCACTGGCAAACAGTAGAGCATACACACACGTGCGCCCAACACTGTGTGGAGACAAACTGCTGTGTAACGGAATTCAACCGGCAAATGTCAAAAGAGCGAGTGGCAAATGATGACGACGACGACGACGCGTGCTGTGGTGTGAGTTGAAAAATGCGCGCCAAAACCACCCCACTTGGAGAGTATGAGTTAACAGAATTGAGCGTAAAGTTGGCTATTGCTCAGCAATAGCATTGCCATGCGTGTGTGATGAAAACTTTGGATGCTGTTTGCACAAATTTGCATCAATTTTCTTCTCACTCTCTCATTTATTCACACTTGAGGCGGAAGTTTGATGCTGTGCTGCTGCATTGAAGTTCCGTGTGCATTTAGAAAGAACCGGTTACATTGGACGTGAGAGGTAAAGAGAGTGGCATGCGCTTTAGAAGTCTGCTACCTATCGTATTGTATTACGAAGAATTAAAATAACAAAACAAAATGCAGTTTACATTGGTTAACAAATTTCAAATGCCAAAAGCTTTCATGGCGTTAGTGATTCGAATGAATTGTAGTTAGTCGATAAAAGAACCTAAAGCTTTGTAAGCTAAGGTAAAAAGGCTGCTTTGGGTTGACTTGTAGAGCTTTATGTGCGAGTAAGTTATGCTTTTTTTAACATAGCAGATTATGTTAACTTTACTTTTTGAAAATTATCGAAAGCATATTTTGACGATAGAAATATAGAGTTTTTTTAATGACCCTTTTAAAATATTAGTGGACGTAAGAGTTGAAGTGTCAACTTCTACTATTAAAAAAATTTTTGTTACTCAGAATCAACGGCTAAAAAAGGTGTCCGTATTTAAAGTCAAAGCCGGCCTAGATAAAAAAGTAACTGGTCATTTAAGGTAGTGTCATTACTTTTCTAGCTGCGCGATTTTGAAAAGGTGTTATTTTAAATATTCATGGTTTCTTAAACAGTCGGAAGATTTAGTTCTTTATGTTTTAAATTCATACAAAAAAAAAAATTTCTTTGACATCATTCAAATTGGATTTCAAGGTTCAAAATGCACACTGAATTGAAAGAGATTTACCAGCAATAAAAACATAAGAGAATTTCAGAGAATTTTCTGTAAATAAAAGCAAGATTTTCTTATTGACACACCATAAATGGAATGTTTCGACACTTAACGTTGCGTTGAGAAACTGGAAAAAAAGGCGATAGAAACAAAAATATTCTTTATCGAAAAAGTTGAGATGTCAGAATGCAGATACATATAATGATTCAGATGAAGTTTTTTCGATACTCATTGCTATAGTTTTGTAATCGATCGAGAAAAGGAGGGAATATCAATAGGGAATAGAAATCAAAATTGCAAATGTTGGTGATATACCGCTTTTCCTGACAGAAATAGTACTTATTTTTGCCTATGCCATTCAAAACGCTGGAGAAAATCTTTCACACTAAAGTTATCGAGAAATTAGGACTCTTGTTTGAAGATTTTGATGTAAAAGATCATGTATTGACCATAAAAATAAAAGATTAATATAAATGCTGCACTTAGCTTAAACATCATCGATCATAGTTTTGGTTATGAAAGCATCAATGCACAACAGAGACGAGATGTTTTGTTTTAAGAAGAAGAACTTATAGAAGTTTGTTTACTTTTAGCGCCTTGCTAGCTAATTAACAAGTATTTACAAACACTTGTCTTCGATGAAATTTTATAAATCGCTTGCCCAGGACAATTTCCATTGTCGAATTGTTAATCATATGCCGAAAAGAGCATATATACTTACATTGAAAACAGACGTCAAAAGAGTTTGGAAATCTGTCGCCAATAATTGGAGTACAAAGTTTTAAAGAATATGGTCGTCTCAATGCATTATGGAAACGATTTCTGGAATACGGAATACCTGAATTTAGGAAATTTCGAGATTAACTAAAGGCATTAGTTATACAGTTATTGTCTTCAACTTTTTAATCTTTCAATCTCTCTTATCTCTCTTTTCACGTACGAGTACAGTTGCGTGAAGCAATTTTTCTAAGTAATAGAAAATCAAAGATCATCTTAGAAGCAGGCCTTGAAACAAAGTTTGCATTCTTGGTTTTGATCTAAGAATCTCAAAAACCCAGAAAATATTGGTAATTATTCAGTCCAAATATTTAAGAGGGGTTAATTTCCAACGTTTTTATTTTGTTTTCTCTTTGTTTCACAGCAAAAAGTTAGCTCTCTGGAAATCCCAGAAGAAGTTGAAATTTTTCGTTTCAAAAAAATGGCGTTTTGCTACAGCTGAAAATTCAAGAGACATACAGAGACTTTAAACTTCAATAAATGCAGGAATTTTGTTTTGGTACAGTTTCTTTACAAACCATTTTTTCAAGGCGCCATTTGGTTAAAAAATTGGATATTATAGAAAAGCCACTTTCTAATACCTTCCAAAATATTTATAAGAAGAAGTAATGGTCTTTCAAACATGGTTTTCAAAATATGTAGAAATTGATTGAAATTTTAGCGAGATATGGCAGTTTATAAATGACCATAGTGATATCGTTATAATCACTGAAGTCTTAATGAGGCACTGGTGTATTGTACTCACGCAGATGAATTACTTATTTCCTTTAATATCCACCACAGATTCTAAAATAACATAAATCGGGGAGAAGCAAATGGAATGCTTCGTTAAGGCCAAGAGAAGAACCAAGTTTTTAGGGAAAAACTTCCGCGACAACGCCTAGCGTAACTATTTTAGATTTCGCCGAATTTAACAAAACCACATTTTTTGATTTTTCTGTGGAGTTTAGGGGGATAGAAAAAATAAAAAAATCAGCAAATAATGACAAATATTGCTTCAGAAAATTGTCCATAACTAAGACATTCTTAGCCGATTTCCATTTTCAGACTTTTTTTTAAAACGGTACTAAATTATGCTTAGTACAAATATAAACAAAAACGCTACATGACCTACTTTTTGCCCTTCAAAAATATTTTTCTGGAAACCGAAAGAAAAAACTATCTTTTAAATGAATCCAAAATAAAGGTAGTATCTTCAAACATTTAAGAGTTTTATGAGACTTAAAATGGTGTGAACTATTTTGAAATATTCAAAAAATCTTGTCTCCTAAACTGTAAAAGACAACATCATTTCTGCCTTAGATTTATAAGGTAATTTACGGCAGTTTCCAGATTTAGCTCTTAATCTCGGCGTAAATAACATGATTTGCAATAAAAAAATAAATCAATTTCTGCCGAGATTTATTTTTTGGACTTAGTGGCACCCCTTAACTTTGACAGTCGCCATTAATTGTCTATAAAAACAGAGAAAATGAAAAATAAATATTCAGAAGAAAAAGAAAAACAACATTAATTTTCCCGGTTATGTCGTTTGGTGTCAAAAATAAATCTCTTTCAGCAGGTGGACACGGGTAGGATCGAGATTTATTGATCTCATTACATCTCAATTTCCGATAAATTTCCGATGGAAACGAGTAGGTATATGTGTAAATTTATAGGAAAAGTGGTTTCGTCTTCTTCATCAGAAAAAAAATTTAGCACGTCAAAAGGCAGGTCATGTAGTAGTAAGAAGTAGTAGTAAAAATTATGAAAATAATCAATTATCAATTCATATGGTCTTGAAATGATTGTGATTATAAAACGGCATATACTATATGTATATTAGGGCTGTTCAAAAAAAAAAAATTTTTCGAATTTCCAAGATATACTTTGGCATCACGATCTACATCATGACAGAATATCCCAAAAAATTTTTCAGATTTTTAAATTCATATTTAAAGGTGGCTCAAAGCAGAAATATATTTTTATTATTTTTTTTTTAGCATTAATTATAAAATGTTGTCAAACAATTTGAAAAATTTGTTTTAGAGTAACTTAAAAACATTCAGTGTGTTTGCTTTTTAATGAACTTTAAAACCTACGTTGTAATTTTGACAAAAAAAATTTTACACTTCTTAAAAAACGAAAAACTGCCCTAAGAAGGCGAAATTTTACGGTTTTTCAAAGAAAAAAGTCATCGTGCTTTAAACGAAATGAACATTTTTTAATTTACAAGATCTCATTCAAAAGAGCTCTTAAAAACCTTCAAGACAAGACATGTTAAGACTTTTTTGGGCCAGCAGGCTCGATGACATAACGTTTGAAATATAGCAATGCAGCCCTGTGAAAGGCAAAACGCTTTTTACTCAAGAGGGAGGCATCTTACAAAAAAGTGCCCATGGCATAAAATGCTTAGAATCATCCAAGGAACAAGTGTGAATTGTTTTTTTTTTTTTTTGGAAAGTTTATTAAAAATGACGTTAAAAAATTTTTTTTTCTAAATTTAAGTAAAAAAAAAAAAACCAATTTACACTTGTTCCTTGGATGATTTTAAGCATTTTATGCCATGGGCACTTTTTTGTAAGATGCCTCCCTCTTGAGTAAAAAGCGTTTTGCCTTTCACAGGGCTGCATTACTATATTTCAAACGTTATGTCATCGAGCCTGCTGGCCCAAAAAAGTCTTAACATGTCTTGTCTTGAAGGTTTTTAAGAGCTCTTTTGAATGAGATCTTGTAAATTAAAAAATGTTCATTTCGTTTAAAGCACGATGACTTTTTTCTTTGAAAAACCGTAAAATTTCGCCTTCTTAGGGCGGTTTTTCGTTTTTTAAGAAGTGTAAAATTTTTTTTGTCAAAATTACAACGTAGGTTTTAAAGTTCATTAAAAAACAAACAAAATGAATGTTTTTAAGTTACTCTAAAACAAATTGTTTGACAACATTTTATAATTAATGCTAAAAAAAAATTAACAAAAATATATTTCTGCTTTGAGCCACCTTTAAATATGAATTTAAAAATCTGAAAAATTTTTTGGGATATTCTGTCATGATGTAGATCGTGATGCCAAAGTATATCTTGGAAATTCTAAAAATTTTTTTTTTTTGAACAGCCCTAATGTATATATTTATAATAATTTTATACCATAGTAGATCATCGACGTAGGTATTCCTTAGGAACATTTAGTATCAAAAATAGTCAAACTATGACAGATGTTGCACTTTTGAATCTTCGAAAGTTCAAAAACTAAAAATTCTAAATTCAAGGCCATTGGGTGCATAACTCAGACACTCTGACTCATAGCACTTGAATAAAAAATTTCTGCAAAAATTGTTAGTTACTAAAATTTCTGATTTCGGAAAATGTAATTACCATATGTATGTCTGTATTATACTGTTTATGGCATATTTCCTTATTACATGTCATTTAAAAAATTTTAGTTTCACAATAATTCGATATAAAATTTAATATTCTTGTTGATTACAAAATTTAGTTGATCAATAAAAAGAAAAAGTCAACACATTATTGAGGCAACAAAATTGAAATCTCTTATGAACAGATGAAACGCAGATGACGCACAATGCCATTCAATCGATTTCAATCAAATAGCAATGAGTACTTGTTGTATTTCCTCAATTAACTTAATTTTCAATTATAATTGATAGATAAACAATTTATCAGTAAATTATAGCAAAAGCGTAGCACAAACTCCAAGACAATTTACCCGGAAAGTGTTTTGCATTACATGATGTGCCCTCAAAACAGAAAAAAGAAAAAGAAAACCCTTTATAACTTTTTGGAGCACAAGCACAAAAAACATTCTTCTTTTGATAGATTCAAATTTAGATTCTCAATTAAAATAATTATCAATTTCTGACTTAAGTGGTAAAACGCATTTACATAGCCCCATCCCACCCCGCTACCCTAACACAAAGCACACAGTTCAGAGCACAAACGTTTCCTTTCATTTGTGGCATATTCTCGTTGCCTAAGTGGTTCATTAGAATCGTAGTGTGGTGGCAGCAGCATCGGCTTTCGCTTGAATTGCTTTTTAGTTTTCTTGAATTACAAATTTTTCAATTTTAATTTCAATTGCTTTTCAATTAAAGCTGCGGTGGAAAACGCAAAAACTGCGTATGCAACAGTGTTGCATTTGTTTTGTGTTTTCAGTGCTGTTTATTCTACTCCTTTGTGGTTGCGCAGGGTTGCCAAGTTGAGATTTTTTGGAATTCTCGATATTTTGGAAATATTTTAAATTTTGTCAAACTGATAATCTGTTTCCACCTCACCTCATTTTTCATATACTAAACTTCAAATAAATCTAAAAAAGCTATAAATCGCCTCATAAATCTCTGGTGGAAACAGGCTATAGTATTGCGTTTCCATCTGTAGTAAGATAAATAAATTTCGTTTCCGTTGTCCGAAAGAGATTTAGTTTTGACAGTAAATGTCATAAGTGGGAAAGTAAAAGTTGTTTTTCCTATTCTTCTACTTTATTTGTATTTTATTTGCTTTGGTTTTAATGTTATTTGATGCCAATTGTCAAAGTTAAGGGGTGCCGTCGTTAAATTCTACCCGTCTCCACTGTCCGAAAGAGATTTAGTTTTGACAGCAAATGTCATAAGCGGGAAAACTACAGTTGTTTTTCCTGTCCTTCTTAAAATTTATCTTTTATTTGCTTTGTTTTATTGACATTTAATGCCAATTGTCAAAGTAAAGGGGTGCCGTCGTTAAATCCTACGCGTCTCCACTGTATGAAAGAGATTTAGTTTTGACAGTAAATGTCATAAACGGGAAAATTAGAGTTAATTTTTCTATTATTCCTTATATTTGCTTTATTTTCAATGTCATTTAATGCCAATTGTCAAAATTACGGGGTGCCGTCTTTATATCCTACCCATTTCTACTGTCCAAAAGAGATTTATTTGTGACAGTAAATGTCATAAGCGGACAAATTAAAGTTGATTTTCCTATTCTTCTTTATATTTGTTTTTATTCGCTTTGTTTTTAATGACATTTAATGCCAATTGTCAAAATTAAGGGGTGCCATCGACAGAACTGGAAAAATTAATGCTGTTTTTCCTATTCTTCCTAATATTTGTCTCTTATTTGCTTAGGTTTTAATGACATTAAATGGCAGTTGTCAAAGATGAGGGGGTGCCGTTGTTAAATTTTACCTGTTTGCACTGTCCGAAGGAGATTTATTTTTGACAGTAAATGTCATAAGCGGGAAACATAAGTTGTTCTTCCTATTCTTCTTAAAATTTGTCTTCTAGTTGCTTTGTTTTTAATGACATTTAACGTCCATTGTCAAAGTTAAAGGGTGCCGTCATTAAATTCTAACCATTTTTTAAGTTTAAAAGAGTTTTATTTTTGACATCAAATGTCATAGGGGAAAAATTGAATTATTTTTCCTTTTTGTCTCAATATTTATTTTCCATTTTTCTTGTGTTTAATGACATTTGATGCCAATTGTCAAAGTTAAAGGGTGCCACTTGGTAGAAAATAGTCAAAAAAGGTAGCCCTGCTGAGTTTTATACGCAGTTTTAGAATAAATCTCGTCAGAAATAGATCTATTTTTGTATAGTAAATGACATGATTTACGCATAGACTTAAAGCTAAATCTCGAAACAGTCGTTAATCGCCTCATAAACGTAGAATAACTTGTTTAATTTGGAAAATTTAACGTGCTTGCTAGTCAAAAAAATGAGGCGTGGCACTTACCTACCCACCAACCCACTTTTTCACCGTGATATAAGTGATTGGCTCTTACTTACAAAATTAAAATAGCTTGTATAGAATGTGAGGTATAGCAAGTTATACTTTTCAATTCTTAAACAGAGCGCGTGGCACCAACCTTATTATGCCAAATTTTCGTCTAGAACATGATACTTTCACTTCAGGTGTATTTGTCTAATTTCTTCAAAATAGCTTGATTAGTATGCGAGATATGACGGAATTTAACCGAAAAATTTGTCGTTTGTGGAGAAAATGTATCGAAAAATGTGACGCGGTCTCGAAACTTTACTTTTTTTTACTTTTTCTTTCTATGTATTTTCCAATAAAAAACTTTTTCTTTGGCTTCCCAAAATAAACCACTTGGCGTCCCTGCTACAACTGAAGTGGCAGCATGGTGTTGCCACTTTAATTGAGAATGCAATCATTTTAATGGTATGCGCCATACTTGAAATCGTAACCTTAAGCATTGCGCGTTCAATGCGTTATCAAATTTACGATGAGATTTTTTTCTTTTTCTTTTATGGGGTATTTGGAAGATGAAACGTGACGCCATAAAATGTTTCTATGGTTTTTCACTGCGGGAGTGTATGGTATATGGTAAATGGTTGATGCTGGGGGGGTTCATGTAAAAGTGTGCTGATTTAATGAACTTCAATTTCGTAGAATTTTGAATGCTTTTGATTTGATTTTTTTTTTCTTTGTGCAAATTGTGTCGGGTCAGTGCTGTTTGTATTTTGCGACTGCAATTAGTTGCTGCAACTTTGTTTTATCAATATATATGTTTTTCCATTTTAATTGCAAGTAATTATAATGATGTTAACCAATTAGAATTTATATTCTACGGGCTTATCAGGTGTTTGCATTTAATTTGTTACGTTTCCCGTTTTTGATCATTCGAATGCTTGTAGTAAATGTCACACTTTGTACCGAACAAACAAAAAAATAACATGCATTTTGCATGATTGCATTTTGTGAAAAAAAGTAATAAATTAGAGCTGTCATTGTAATGCTTTATTGCTTACTAAAAGTGATTTATTTAATTATAGTTAGTCTTTTTGTAGCATTATAATTCTCAACAGTAACATTAAGGGGTATTCGAGTTAAAACGTCTAAAAGCTTTCTACGGACTTCTCGATTTTTAGTAGGGATCCTTCTCCATTAACTTTTTCTAGATGACTTTAAGTCCACCTACTGCTTACTGAATAACTCAACGATAAATTCCGTTGGGTTTTTTCTTAATTATAGCTACTCAGTTACGACATATGAGTCAAAAAAGTCTATTTTTTGATTCTTTTTTGGAGATCATAAAACATCTTAAGAAAAATCATAAAAAGCTGTAGAGAGGGATTTGTTTTTAAGAGCTCTTAACAAAGATTTTAAAAGAGTATGTTCTAAGTCATGCTTTCCGATTATCGTGGGGACACAAATCGGAACCCTCATTTGCGTCCACATCTTTATATTAGCTAATTGTATTTAAAGTATTAATAATATTAAGAACTAATGAAGTAAAAATAAGTAATGAATTTCTAGTTAAATAAGTCTAGAATCAATTTAAAACTACAAATTTCTTGGTAAGTAGATAGTTTTAGGACAGTCGCATCGTACGGGGTTGACTAACTATCGTGCAACCGCTTGACAAACAGTTCGACAAGAGCTGCATGATTTTTGCGTGCAGCAGCAACCCTGGTTCCGAAACAGTGAGTGCCAACTGTCAAATTCTATCGGTAAAAGGAAACAGCTGATCGTATATGAAAATGAAATGGTGAAATGCAAGTTGCGACGTTGGTATCGCTCTCTAGCAACCTGATCGGCAACGAGGTAAGACGTGTCCTTTGAATATTTCAAACATCGTTGGATGAAACTAAGGCTTTCAAGGAAAAACCAATACACAGTGTACATTGACTAAGACCTTAAGCTTTGTTTTACGTCCTGACGTGACGCGAGAGTGTAGCGGTGGCGCAGGCTCTCGAAAACAAACAAGGACAGGTTAGCAGAGGACAACGGAGAGGCAGCGGTGACACGAAACTCTTGAATCCTGACATCTGAACGGAAACACAGACCGGTGACACGAGCGCAAACGGGGAGGTAGTGGTAACATGACTCCTGGTTGGGTTGGCTTTGATATTCACGTTTTACCCACATTTTTACCATCCATACATATCCCATTTGTCACCCGTACTTCTAAGCTTATAGTTTAATGTATTTTAAGAGTGCTTACAGGAGGAATAAAATCAGTGAAATAAAACAAGTGAAAATTGTGAAAAGTGTTTCTTTCCTTGGCATGGAATGTATTTTGTCTGGGTTCGTATATGGATGGGATTCGGTCGCTAGATGAGAGTTTTTGGCTTTTGAACGCCCGCGGCTGGCAAAGCTCTTTGTTTACTCAAGAGGAAGGCATCTTATGAAAAAAGTGTACTAGGCATAAAATGCTTAGTATCATTCATTTACGTCTTCATAAAAAAAAGGCTCGAAAAATTCATATGACACCCGGCCCATTCACACGGGTGGGTTTTTTGGTGTTCAAACCCCCCAGGTAGATATTTTCCCAATATAAACTATTTATGAATTGAATTATTGAAATAAATGGAAATTAATCTTCCTCTTAACTTTACATAAGCGGTTCCCGCCACTGATGCCATATGGCACACTTAAAATATATTCAGGCCTATCACTTAGTACGGAACAACTTATGGAAAAATATAAATGCACTTTAGAAACTACTGTATTACTCTTCAATTTGGCATAATTACTTTTTTCAAAATCGAAATACGAATAAATAATTTTTTGCAACTCGCCGACGTCTCGATGCCATAATCGATTTTTTTCGAATAATTTTTCAATGATCACTTCCTCTCCGCTCGCGCTTGAAAAGTTGATGGAATATTTACGCGTGGAATGCTCCAAATGATAGATCAAACTTTTCTACGCACATAAAAAACAACAAGCCTGCGCGAAGAAGTTACAAAATGATTTTGGTGAACATTCGGGTAATGCGTTTTAACTGTGCCATATGGCATCACTGGCGGGGAATATGTTAAGTAGTTTGGTAAGTTGCTCTGAAAAAAAAAGTTGTTTAATAGGAGCTAATCGGGGTTCTTCAATGGGATGAAGTCTTATGGACACCCCGCCTTAAATTATCCAACTCAAGAATGTTTACAGTGTCTCCCACGCATATTTGTCTATATCAGCTTGTTTTCTCTTACAGTTATGGTAAAACACATATTTCTAAATATACAGTATGTCAAGAAATGCTTTTCACGTTGAAAATTAATTCATATTTTCAACTTATGAAGCAAAAAAACCTTCTTCTTACATTTCTGGCAATTTTTTTTCATGAATAATAGTTGCTTACTATATTTAAAAAGGATTCGTGAAAAAAAATTTCCAAATTCAATGCAAAATAAAGAAAAAATCAACAAAAACAAATAGTACTCGATTTTTGAAGTGTTAAGAATTGCTTTTCACAAATAAAAATAAATCGCGACCTTAGAACAACAGGGTTCTATCTACACTCACATCACTTTCGAGAAATCTATGTTTGAATATTTCGTGTCGCATAACTTTTTTGAATTGATTTTAATCACAATGTTATTTATATTACATGCATTTGATTCTCGCGAGGTTTTCATTGATACTAAAATAATTAAAATATGTTGCCTAGTTAATAAGGAATTTAAGTTTTTAAAAATCGATAGAACTTTGTTGCTAAACGATAAGGTATTGAAATTGAGAAACAAGGTTCTAACTGCCAGATAGAACTTTGTGTTTCTGTAAGATTTTTTTTTTATTCAGATAGAACTTTGTGTTTCTGTAAGAGAGTAGGCAAATTAGTTAAAATCATGTAATTTTGTTAAACAAGCCCCGATTTTGAGCCGACATGGTTTATTTTGTTAGTAAATGGACTTACAAAAAACCAACACTTAAGATTTATGCAGTTTTTGGAAAAAGGTCGAAAAAGCGTTTTTGAAAAATTGACATACCTTTATGTATCATTTAAAGCGAGTATAACTTTTTAAAGAAAAATCACACAAGGCCAGTTTATAACTCATTTTAAAGACAAAGAACAGTACTAAAATGTTGCATTCAATAGAAAAGAGTAAAACAATTTTGGACGTCTTCTACACAACCACAAAAATCGTGTTTTTGATAATTTTTGAGCATTTGGGGTAGGATATCTCGAAAACCATATAAGATATAGCGACTCTGATGCCAGATTCGGATTCAGCGTTGGCAAGTTAATTAAAAATGACTATTTTTGATTTGAATTCTTCAATTTTCCAAAACTGTTTTTCGACCTTTTTTCAAAAACTGCATAAATCTTAAGTGCTGGTTTTTTCTAAGTTCCATTACTAACAAAATGAGCCATGTCGGCTCGAAATCGGGGCTTGGCTAACAAAATTACACGATTTTATCTAATTTGTCTGCTCTCTTACAGAAGCACAAAGTTCTATCTGGCAGTTAGAACTTTGTGAAATTAATTTCAATTTGAATATGTGTAGATAGAACCTTGTGCATCTCAATTTCATTAATTACCTCAGAAACCATACGAGGTAGAAAAATTTGAGTAGCGGTAATCGAAAGAGCGTGGTCTATTTAGTACGAAGCAATATATAACTCAATTTCACAAAAAATGTCAGTTAGAACCCTGTTGTTCTAAGGTCGCGAAATGTTTTTATATTAAATTTTTAGTATCTTCCTTGCTTAAGCCATCTTTGAATGACCATCATAAGCATCTTCCACACATTGTGGACGTTTTTACATAGAGAAACCAACTTTTTCAGGTTGTAATCACTCAGTCTTTCCCAATATTGTATTTTCAAATGTAGTTCGGTATTTGGCTGTGTTTTAGCGACCTTTTTCTTTAAATACACCCACAAACTTTTGATAGGATTATTGTCGGGTCTTTGAACTAATGCATCCATCACTTTGCCGCAATCAAACTGAAGCCACATTCGCACCATAGTTCCAATTGCTTTTGATCATTACGCTGAAAGAATTTGAAATGGGGTTTCCAGTCCCTGATAAATCTAAATTGTCAAGTTTTTTAATGTGAAATGGTTAGATATTCTTTCGAGTTCATGATTGTCTCTTTAAAAGATAAGTTCCTACTCCTCTGCCAACTCCAAGTCATCATACTAAATTTTGAAATTTTAACAGTCGGCATAATGCTGCGATGTTTTGCCTTTCCGCACACTATAGCAGGTCCGTCGTTGTAAGACCATATCATACTCGTGTTATCTTAAAATATGACATCGTATTATAATGATGGACTGGCCATAGTGTGGCAAAAGGCGTTATAATCGTTAGAAAACTGCAACATTATTCCGACTGTTAAAATTGAAAAATTTAGTATTATGACTGGGAGGTGGCAGAGGAGTAGGAACTTATTTTTTATAGACGCAACCATGAAGTGGAAAGAATGTGCAGCCATTTTGCATTAAAAAATTTGACAATTCGGGTTTATCAGGGACTGAAAACCCCATTTGAAATTCTATCAGCGTAATGATCGAAAGCATAAGCGAATGTGGCTTCAGTTTAATTGCGGCAAAGTGATGGATGCATTAGTCCAAAGTCCCGACAATAATCCTATCGAAAATTTGTGGGTCTATTGAAAGAAAAAGGTCGCTAAAACACAGCCAAATACCGAACAACATTTGAAAATACAATATTGGAAAAGACTGAGTAATTGCAACCTGAAAAAGTTGGTTCCTTTTCTATGTAAAAACGTCCACAATGTGTGGAAGATGCTTATGGTGGTCATTCAAAGATGGCTTAAGCAAGGAAGATACTAAAAATTTAATATAAAATCATTTATTTTTATTTGTGAAAAGCAATTCATGACACTTCAAAAATCGAGTACTAATTGTTTTTGTTGATTTTTTCTTTATTTTGCATTGAATTTGCAAATTTTTTTTTTCACGAATCCTTTTTAAATATAGTAAGCAACTATTATTCATGAAAAAAGTTTGGCAGAAATGTAAGAAGTAGGTTTTTTTTTGCTTCATAAGTTGAAAATATGAAATAATTTTCAATGTGAAAAGCATTTCTTGACATACTGTATATGTTATGTGCCCTACAATGTATAATATACATTGTATACATACAAAATATTTGTTTTAGAGATTTTAACTTTGACATGAAAAAACCATGTTTTGTTAACAAAAGCTTAATTTGTTTACTTGAGCCATTTTTCACTATAAATGGTATAAATGAAACACTCGACTAAATAAAAGTTCACGCTTTCATCAGTATATCGTGACAGTTACACACTACGACCATGCATATCAGTTTCATATTCTCAACTTTATTACTAAACTTTATAGCACTAACATTTACGCAAATTTCGAAAACCTGGGAATACACCATCATACATTATGGCTGTGAAACTACGGATCCAAGTGTATGTAATGTTAATGCTAAATTGGAACTTATACAGCGAGGCACATATGGTCTGACAGGAGTTTATGTTTTAAGTCAAACCATACTTGATGAACATTTGAGGGTATGTACATATTTAATTTAAACCATATATTTTTATTAATAAATTATTAACTTTTAGTACGAATTGTTAATCGAATATAATTCAAAACGTAATAGCAACTACGCAAGGACACCTTTTCATATACCAACTACGAATGCATTGGATTTTCTGAATGGGTTTTATAAGAAATTTCTTATGGACTCACTGAAAGATTGTTCAAATGCACCGCAGTCTTCGGTGGGTTGGAAAAGCTATGAAAATTTGGGCAATACGTATAGATTCGATAAATGTCTTATAAATACTGATGCGTTTCCCGCAACATTAACACCAGGATTTTATAGATTTCGTAGCATACATTATAGACTGTGGGAACCCTTTGCTAATCTTACTTTTGAGCTTGTCGTTAAACTTGAAATGAAATTTTAAAATTTGAAGGAAAGTGTAAATTAAAAATAAAATTATTATTGATGAAGATGGTGGATAAAATTATGTCAACGATTTCAAAATTTTCCAAAGACCGAAAATAATTCATAACTTTCAATATATGAATGTTATGCATGTTAAATATCACTCGTTTGCTACAAGACCGTCATAATTAAAAAAAAATTTTTTCGAGATAAGTAGATTTTGGAAATAGTGACATGTTTTGATCAGTGATATAGCATTGTTCTTTAAATGTATAGGAATTTTTTCATGGCTCTAACTTTCAATAAAACTGTTATATTTTATATAATATTAATGTCTCTGCAGGTGATATTTTCCAATTGAACTATATCAACTTTTTAAAAATATTTTTCTAGATATTTTAGGTCTTTTGACACAAAACTTACCTTAAAGACTAGTGGGTTACGATCAACTTCGGTCTCAGCATTTTCACATTGTAATTCATAGTCGGAAAGAAAAGCCAAAAACTAAGTGAAGACATATTTTGTTCAATATAAGTTTCTATAGAAATAATTCTTTGATATATATAACTACCTGATCCATTGTGCGATCAAAGGACTGAAGACTGTGTACAGCTGCTTGCAATTGTTTGCCACGATTTACGACGCCATTATTAAGATTTGCATATCTGAAAATATAAATTTTGAAGTATAAAGTGAAGCAAAAGTAATGTCATAATGTGAATTAGCCTTCTATTGTGTTAGATATCTAAAAAACAAGATCGGCTCTGTTTTCACGAAAAAATTACTTAAAGGTGTAGAATTAATAATATATAAATGAACGCCCACAATATCAATGTTGACGTAAAATTTCAGTCAAAAAGCCCAAACAGATCTATCCCATTATATAACTGAAGAGCAACCTATTGAAATGGCATGAATACCATTAAAACTATGGGAAGACTCACTGAAAAAAAAAATAAAGTTTTCTTGGTATGAAGTTGAAATACGGAAAGTAAGGATCTACTCGGAAAAGTTAAAAGATAAGATTTAATGAGGAAGGTCATGCCTTTTTAAATTCATTAACAAAAATTTATTAAATTCTCTACTGTAAGATTAAAACTACGTCAAACAGCTATTTTTGCACTTTTAAAGGATATCTAGAGATCTATTTTCATGGTCTAGAACCCTATGCCGCAATATCAGTGTGGCCTTTTTGTATCGTTCGTGCATTCAGAAATGCAAAAAAAAAAAAAAATGAAGTATCTTGCTTCGGAATCCTTCAAAATCGCAAAAAGGCTGGCTTGAGAACTATTGCATTCTATACGTAAAGTTTAAGGCTGAACCCAACCTGACATAATATCGCTGTTTGCATAAGAGACCGGTCATGTGCGTTTGAAACTATTTAGGTTACTCTTCACTAGATTTCTGTCTACAAGAGCAATGAGAGAAACGATGGAGTTGATTCTCTTGCCAAGGAGGGTACGTCTAAGACATTTGTTGGACCTGGTCCTGCTTGTCGGATTAGCAAGTCTCTCTTCAAGAATAATCTACTTTTTAAATGGATTCACTTTGGCTTAGTTTATATGCAGCTATTCCAAATTATCGTAAAAAGAATTGACATACCCCCTCTGACATTTTCTGGTTTATATTCATATAAAAACAGCTTTGTTTTCTTTCCAGAAGATCTAAAACGTAGGCCATGGAGCGTTTAAATTAATCTTAACATTAAAATGTAGCATTGTGAAAATTGTATGATTTTCTTCCTTTGCAAAATAGATCAGGGCATGAAAATCGGTTGAAAAACATCTTAGTTATTTATAATATTTGTGAGTTTTGTGAAGCAGTTTCGGTCAAGTTCATGTTTTGAAAGTTCAAAAACTCATAACTTCTAAGCTGTAAAACATGATTTCTTAATTTTTAGATCAAATGATTGGTTATTTGGTTTTTGTTTCCATTAAATTTATTTTGGAAGTTCAAAAAAGTAGGTCTTGGAGCGATTTTTGTACTAAAATAGTACTAAATTTATCTCTCCGTAAGTTCTGTAAATTTTTGCTTCAAAGCGGAAAATGAACATATGATATAAAATAGAATAATATCTCCAAAATTACAAAATTTATGGGAAAATAAATTGCAAATTCGGATTTATCGGCTCATAAGTAAAAGACTAGAGTTTTGAAGTAGTGGCGGATCCAGCAATGTCAAGAGGGGGGCCGATTGACTACATTTCTAGATAATGACAGAATGTTTTTAAAATCTTAGCATATAATTTACAAAAAAAAAAAATGTTATCACTTGGTTTGAGAGGGGGGCCGATCGCCCCCATTACCCCCATCGCCACCCTTGGATCCGCCACTGTTTTGAAGGAAGTATCATGAGGGCCTTTCAAAATACACTTACCAACATTAGTAAAATGTTTTTCCCATGAATACTAATACAGACTCCAAGATTATTTGGCTTTCTGCCACAACGAAAAGGCTTTTTTTTTGTTTATTTTTGAGTCAAAAAGTTCTTTCTCCTAGCAGTCTAGCAGAGTTGAGCCCAGAAGGCATGGCAAAGTTAATAAGCTCCTCTAGATACCTAAAAGCTTTTCTAGAATAGAAAAGTCTTAAGACTGCCTGGACTGTGTATATACAAATAAATATTGGCCTGCTAGTGGCGTAGTGTTCATCAAAGTAAGGTTTTCTGTTAAAGCATCGGCAGTGCCATGCCTCATATAATACGGTTCGTTATATCTCTGCAACTATTTGATGCATATTGATGAGATTTGATGCATATTTAAAGAGGACAAAGATTTATTATTGGATTTATTATTCGAGAAATGGGCGGCATCACGCCCCTCAAAAACAAAACTCGTTAAATCTCTGAATTTATATGTTGCAGATTGATGAGATTTTGTATGATTATAATATTCGACGAGACAAATAACATTCACTGGAAAAACTATTTACAGTAAAATGAAACATACACTTCCCCTTCATATCCTTTAAATACTTTCTACATATAGCTCTTCTTTTATCCTTTTCTCCAAAAACTCTCACCTTTGATTAACCGACTCTGTCATCTTTTTGATGCGTGAAGTATCATCCGAAGGATAAACGGCAATTAACTTTTGGGTTAAACTGTTGAAAAGTTCTATCTGTTGTTTATTTTGATGCAATTCAGCGTGGAAAGACTGCGCGGCAAAAATACAAAGAAAAGATTTTGCATTAGAAAAATAAATTTAAAAAATAAAGTAAAACATAGCCAACAACCTTTTGTTCTTTTTGTTGTGCCTCCAGGACATCAGCGGTGGTGGCAACAATACCCATGCGTTCGGTACGTGCCTCCATGCGTGCCAGCCATTTTTCAAGTTCCAAACGTTTGGTTTCATAGCTGTGTGTGTAGAAAGAAAAACATTTGATTAAGTGGGCGTGGCAAATTATATACTATCAAGCAGAGAAGATTGCTACCGAATGCTTACCGTTGTGAATCACCGAGCATATTTTTAAGCTGTGCAGCACGTTGTAGAACACATTGTGAGGTTTCATCCCAATGTTCACGTAGGCGCGTAACTAAAATGTAGAAAAATAAAGGATTTAATATAAGAAACGTAAATAATTTTAATTTGTTTTACTTAAAATTTGTGGCATTATTAAAACATAGAAAAAATTTGTGGTTAAAGAACGACATTTAATAACTTAGGGATGAGGTACCCTTTCCTATCACAAATGGCACTTGAAAAATTTTTCGGTAACTTCAGCATTTTCTACAGTTTTTAATGAAACAAGCTCGGAAAAGAGCCAAAACTAAAAGGAATGCTTGGTTGTTTGAGCCACATAAATACATATGTAGATTTGAATTTCACTTCTTAAGCTTTTTGAACTTTAATCTGTAGGATATAAAAGCCTAAGTTTTTTTGTCTTGGTTTAACGATACTTCTTTTAATGAAAATGTACTTGTAAGAGACAAATGGCTGTATTTGATACAATTTGCTTTGTTATTTACCTGTGAGCACAAAAATTATCTGTAAGATAAAAATGTTACTATAAGATACAAAAGCATCTGCAAGATAAAAATGTAACTACAAGATACAAAAGTATTTGATACAATTTGCTTTGTTATTTACCTGTGAGCACAAAAATTATCTGTAAGATAAAAATGTTACTATAAGATACAAAAGCATCTGCAAGATAAAAATGTAACTACAAGATACAAAAGTATCTGTAAGATAAAAATGTAACTATAAGATACAAAAGTATCTGTAAGATAAAAATGTAACTATAAGATACAAAAGTATCTGTAAGATAAAATATTATCTTCAAGGTGCAAACGTCGCTGAATTTTCTTGTATAAGAATAAAAATTTATCTGTAAGTTACAGAAGTATCCATTTCAAATGTATCTGCTAGAAACTCGTATAAAAGCATTTGTTTGATACAATTATTTCTCTAAGCTACAAAAAGTATCTGAAAGTTACAAAAGTATCTTTAAGATAAAAATGTATCTACTAGATACGAAACTCTGTGTAAGATGAAATAAATATTATCTGAAAGGCATAAAAAAGTTTAGATTTTTTTCTTGTGTAACATCACCTATTCTGTTTAATAAAAATATATCTGTAAGATGCAAAAATATCTTTTCATAATAATGTATGTCCGCTACATACAAAAATATTTTTAAGTTACAAAACTATCTGTAAGGTAAAAATAAAGCTATAAGGCAAAAGTATTTGAGATTCAAAGCCTTCCTTTATGAAAATAGTATTTTGAAGACATACTATGATCTGTAAGATACAAAAGCCACTATTTGGTATTAATGTATCTTCAAGTTACAAAATAATTTGTTCGTTACAATAATATCTCTAACAGCAGCAATATAAAAAAGTATCTCTAAGGTTAAAATGTATCTACAAAAAATAAAAGTATATTTGTATGAAATTGTATCTATAAGCCTAAAAAGTATCTGTAAGATTGAGAATGTATCTACAAAAGCTAAAAGTATCTTTTATATGAAATTATATCTATAAGATATAAAAGAATCTGAAGGATACAAACGAAATACTGAAGTTATCAAAACAAGTTTTTTGCGAAGATTTTTCAAGCGCATTCAACTGTCAGGCACTGTATTTTTAAGTAAATATCTTTTAATTAGTTTTTTGTTCAGGGTTTTGTCATATGTTTACCCTTTCTTTCATATTTGGTGTTTAGTTATTTTTTCGGGTGCATTTATAAATTGCATGCTTTTTAGTAGGTAATATGGTATTTTCATAAATTAAATTATAAAAAATCATTGCGAGCCTTATAGTGGATAAGGGAAGCCTTAGAAAACTTTGCACAACAATGATGAGGAAAATTTATGATTTTTTTTTTCTTATTTTCTTTATGAAAAATTAGCCAAGGGCTTGCTTATTAATATGTGAGCAAATCTGCATGTGATTGTATGTTTGTTTGTGTGCAAAATTCCACCAACAAATAGGTTATTTCAAGTATTTTTTTTTTTTTTTTTTTTTGTTTTTAACGCCATTGTTAGCACAGCTCCCGCTATTGTTTTAGTCAGCTCGATTATTGTTAGGGTTTATGTTTGTATGTAGGTACTTCCTCTTCCTTTTTTTACCTTTTAAGCAACAACGTATGTAATCCAAATCAGCTGAACAATGTGGTGCTATGGAAAATTGTTTTAATTCTGTCCCCCAAGAGAAACATGAAAAGTATAGTAAAATAAGTTATGGGTATTATTATTAAGTATTTTGAAATCTGTTTTAAATGTTTTCTTTATTCGAGATAGAGTTCTCTATTGTTTAGCGTAATTTGCTCAGTTGAGATTTTTTGTTTTTTGAGAAAAAAAGGTTTTATTTTGATTTCTGTACATTTTAAATAGATTTTTGTTTTTCAATAATGTTGTATTTAATTAGATTTAAAACTTTTTCAAAGACAATCCATAAGCTCTTAGTATTAATTGTTCACATTTTGCTTATTATAAATACCTATCAAAATTTCTTTATTCTTTTTAGTGAAGAAATAGTGCTGATACAACCAAATCTTAAGATTATACAGCTATAGTTATTATCTTGATTTAGCGGAAGATGCTAATTGAGACCAAGACACTTATTCTGACTTGATCATTTGTAGTAGCTATCATTTATTTTTGAAAAAAGTAGCATTCTTTTTCGAACATTATCCCTCAGCACCCTTTAGATATTTTTGCAGTATTTTTTATTTACAAACCCATATCAAAACTTTGACTAAGACCAATAGCATAAATAAGATCGAAAGCATGACTAAGACCGAGACCAAGACTTCACGCCTAAGACAAAAATTCTATATCAAAGCCAAGATCAAAGCCAAGAGCTAGTCTTTGTCTCGGACAGTGCTTGCAGAAAGACTTGACCTGTTAGCTGCAAAGAATTTCTGTTATCTTTCGAATTATTATTAAAATCGTATCGTGACCAAACCAAATTATTCGTTATTCTCAAATTATTCGAGTTATTCTTACTATTTCAAAAGTTTATGTATATTAATCTTATTACATGAATATTCGTTTTGTCTGAACTATTGGAAATACTCGAACTATTCAAAATGCTCATTTTTTTCAATTGTTCGTAATATCGAATTATTATTATTTATTTTAATCGTGTTATATGAATATTCGTAGTATCCAAACTATTGAAAATATCCGGACTATTCAAAATCTTAATTTTTTTCAAATTGTTTGTAGTATCGAATTATTAATTTTGTTCGTTTTATATGAACATTTGTTTTATTGGAACTATTGTAAACATCCAAACTGCACGAAATCAAAATTTTTTAATTGTTCGTAATATCGAATCATTCATACTATTCATATTATATGAACATTAGTTTCATCCATACTATTGAAAATATTCGAACTATCAACAATGCTCAATCTTTTTCAACTGTTCGTAATATCAAATTATTTGTTCGAATCATTTGTACTATTTTAAAAGTTCATATTAATTAATCTTATTATATGAACATTCGTTTTGTCTGAACTATTGAAAATATTCAAACTATTCATAATGCTCATTCGGACTATTCGAAATCCTAATTTTTTCAAATTGTTCTCAGTATCGAATTTCAATTCTTACATTCGTATAATATGAACATCTGTTGCATAGGAACATTGGAAATATTCGAACTACATAAAATCCTAATTTTTAAATTGGTCGTTATATCGAATTATGCATTTTATTTGTATTATATCAACATTAGTAGTATCCAAACTATTGCAAATATTGGGAATGTTTGAATTCAACTTTTTTCAATTGTTCGTTAAATCGAACTATTCATTTCATTCAAATTATATGAACATTCGTTCTATCCAAACTTTTGAAAATATTTGAACTCCTCCAAATGCAAATTTTTTCAATTGTTCGCAATATCGAATTATTAGTTTTATTCGTATTATCTGAACATTCATTTTATATAAACTATTGGATATAGTCAAACCACTCGAAATCATTTTCGTCCATATTTCGTACTATCGAATTATACAAATTATTATTTTTTAATAATTCAAGTTATTCGCTTTATTGAATTATTCAGACTATTCGAATTATTTACATTACCTTGAGTTAATTTGGTAATGTTCGTGAGTCTATCCGTCTGTGGAAAAATTTTTCACGAGTAAACTAAGCAAAAAAGTTGCCTAATTCAATTTCCTAAAGACTCATTAATGTTAGCACCACATAAATCTTATTTCTACAAATAAAATCATACCCTGCATTCCTGGGCCAGCGTTCTGTGTCAGCTGAGTCTCATCGTGTGATGAACGACGACGCATACGAATCTCCTCACGACTTAGACCACCACCGCCAGCTGCTTGAGCTGCCGCTTGAGCAGCCGCAGCAGCAGCAGCTGCACGTGACTGCGCCTGATGCTGCAACAGAGCAGCAGCGGCAGCCGAAACCGGCGTCGGTCCAGTATTATGCACCACACCAGCGGGTACATTGCCCAGCAGCTGTTGACGTATATGCTCACGAAATTCACTACTCAATGGCATTGGCTGTTGCTGCTGTTGGCCACCAATAGCAACATTGTTGGGCTTATTAAATTCTTGTGCCTGTGCCTGGGCAGACTGCATGCGATGACGACTGTACTGCAATTCCAGCGGTAAATTACGATCCAAGGAGCGCATATGATGTTCAATGGTAGTGCGCATATTGTGTTCCTGCTGCGCAACAGAATTCAATTGCTGTGCACGCAATTGCTTTAGCTCTTCAAATGATTGTCTCGATGCGGCAGCAATATTTTGTGCGGAAATATCACAACTTTCGTCCAACGAAAGATTGCGTTCATAGTTGCCACCGCCTCCGCCGCCACCACCAATTGAACGTAAATTCATAACAGCCAGCGGTACGCGATTGCCAGCGTGTGGATTTTTGAAAGCGCTGCTGATGTCAAAATTATTCTGTGCAGCAGCCGCTTCCATGGAACGCATATTCATTTGCTCTTGCATTGCGCGCTCCATGGCACGTTCCATGTTGCGTAGACCACTTTCAATGCCGCGCAAAGCATCTTCCGAACCAAAATCTTCGGTGGGCGAAATGCGCGCCGCTGCAGCAGCAGCTGCTTTATTTGCTGCCTTAGTGTCAGCAGCGCGTGTGGGTGCTGGTGAGGGTACTGGCACATTGCCGGCAGCATTTGCTGTTAGCGT
Organism: Calliopum simillimum; assembly: GCA_951812925.1. Lineage (NCBI taxonomy): Eukaryota > Metazoa > Arthropoda > Insecta > Diptera > Lauxaniidae > Calliopum > Calliopum simillimum. Next base: position 27,898,867 of record OX638368.1, read on the forward strand.
TATATTGAGCGGCGGATCAAATGGATTTGAGCTGCGTTTCAGATGTTGCTGTTGATGCTCAGCGGCGGCGACAATGGCAGCATGTGGTTTCTCTTTAAATTTGATGGCGGCAAGCGGTGAGTTTTGTGCGCTATTTTGTGCTGAGCTGGGCTTCTTAGGCAGTGGCGGTGGTTGGCGCAATGGCGGTGGCAGTGGCAGGCCATCTGGCGGTAAACTCTTGAGGCTATGTCGTTTGGGTGGTATTTCAGGGGGTGGTGCACGTTCAGCGGAACGTGCCGGAATGGCGGGCACTGGTTTGTTATGTTGCGGTGGCAGTGGTGGTGGTGGACCACTGTTGGTGAGTGGTTTAAGCGGCGGACCATGTGGCTGTTGCTGTTGTGCAGTGGAGGAGTCTTCTTGTGAGGACTGTTTGCGTAGAATTTGTTGTGCGCGTATGGCAGCCTGTGTTGCTAGCTCGGAAGTGAGGAGGCGTGGTATTTCGGCTGCCATATCAGCTTGTTTATCGGTTGCTTTGGAAGTGGTGGACATGTTGTGCGTTCTTTTGTATACTTTCGTTCACTGAGTATGCAGTTATGATATGTCTAAAGTCCTGGTTTTTGTGTATTTAGCCTGGTTTTGATTTTTCTATGATATGTTACCGTCGGGAATTAAACTGTTGCAAATATTTACAAATAAATCAACACGTCACTGTCAAAATGTTGATTATCCTTTGGGGAATCCTTGCCAAATATCAACAAAATGTGCGCGGTATGGTGTCCTTAATTAAACCGGCCTTTGCTGTGTCTTACACGTTTTTTACTGAATTCCCTTTTGGGTATTATTTTCTTAAACTGGAACTTTTTTGGGGTAGGGGTTTGTTTATAAAAATTCGCTCTCTTTTGACGCTGTGATTTTTCTCGCGCTCTCTCTTTGTCAGTTTCTCTCAAACAGTTGTTGTCTTTGCTCTTTCGCTCTCTCTCTCTCTCTGTTTGCTACTTGTCTGCGCTACTTCAGTTTGTTTATTCACCTTGCTACCATATTTTTTCACCTTCTCACCTTTGACCACTTTTTACGTTCCGCCGCCGTCGCTACTACTGCTGCTGCTGCTGTTGCCGGTGATTGTTTTCCTGCATAAAATTTTCGTTGTATACTTTTAGGGGGTGGTTGGCGTTGGCGCGTTGTTGAGGGTGCTTTTTTCTTTCTTGATTCTTGTTGTTGTTTTTGTTACTTCAGGTGGCTACTGTGTTATTTGTCTTATACTACAACTGCTGCTTCTTCTCCTTCGTCGGAATTTTACTCTTTTGAAACGGCTGGCTTTTTGAAGGGTGTTTTTTTCTTAATTTGCTTCTTCGCTACGCAGCTTAAAACTTCCGTATGTTTTTGTTGTTCTTGGCATTTGCAAATTATTTGCCTACAGTTTGGCGTCTGCAATTTTGTGTGTGTTGTTGTTGTTGGTGTTGTTGTTTTCCTTTAATGACTGCGGTAGTTGTTTCTTAAGACCCAACCAACTTAACGACAGCAAAGAAAAGTCCTTTTTTTGCTTTAACACGCCGGTTGCAGTTGCAGCGTACGCCGACAGGGTTGGGTCGCCCGGAAATATGCAAGAAAATTTTTATGTTTTCTTAAAAGCAGTAGCAAAGTTAATTTTGGCAGTTTAAGCGTTGATATGAACTTATTTGATTTATTTGAACAAACTAATTGCTTAAGCTGCCTCAAAGTAGGCTACACTATTTTTTCATCTACACACAATTTCTGCAAAATACTTTTTTTTCGCCTTAAACTCGGCTATGCTTTTCTCCACTTTATTAATATATCAAATGCAGTTAATTTTCTTGATTTTTCATAAATTTCATTTAATATTTCACTACACTTTGCACTTTTTCACTTTTCGCTTGTAGGCCTTTTTTTCCATAGTCTTTCCTTCATTGACGTGCCTCCCTAACATTTATTGATTTACAAATTTCATTGCATACTTTTAAGCATAAAGCATGGGCGCTTCAATTTTTGTAGCAAACTTAAAAGCTTTTGTACATTTATTTTAAATTTAAATGATAATACTACTTTTACTGCATATTTTTGATACTTTTTCTAAATTAAAATTGTTTCTTTTTTATTTAGCAAACATTTCTGCTCTTCATTTACTATAAGAGTCACAACCGTTTTAACGCAGTTAAAAATCACGAATGTCGTTGTCTTCCTGTTGAAAAATTTTACTCGATATTCCTTTTAGTTTACACATACGCATACAGTAGCAAAATTTACACAGACATTTACATTTTCTTTATATTTGTATAGCGTTGCTCCGTACTGTACGCTTGCCGTTGCTTGCGTCTTGCCACAAAAAAACTCTGCTTTACTTCCACTGTGGTGACTTTGAAAGGATAACATACAGCGCTGGTGCTCTTACTCTGCGAATTCCCTTAGAGTCCATGCTTTATGCAGCTCGTTTTTTCTGCTTTTTTTATGACATTCGTCCTTTGCTGCACTGTTTTTGGGGGTGTAGGTATTTATAACAACGACTGCCGGTGTCTTGTTGCTCATGCGCTGCTTCAACTTTGCTTTGACTTGTGCCGCATTTATTTGTGGTTTTTGCTGATAAACAAACTTTTTTAAGTGTCAAAAGCAATGTTGTATTGTATTTTGATTTGTATCAAGTTGAGTATTGGCTTTTTATTTAAGAATTTCACATTTTTTCAATCAAAACGTATTGGTATGCATATTTGCCAAAAGAAGTGTTACAGACTAACGAACTACAAATTGCTTATTTGGTAAGGTAGTTTGTAATGTACTATTTACAAAGAAGCATTTCTGAAACACTTCAATTTGCGGTTTTTTGTAAACGAACTATTTTATCAAATCGCTTATTTGGTTAGGTAGTTTGTAATGTATTGTTTACAAAGAAGCGTTTCTGAAGCACTTTCTTTTGCAAATGCGTTTTTTTGTAAACATTGCATTACATTGCAAAATAAGCAACTTTGAACGGTAGTTTGTATTGTATTGTTTATAAAGAATAACTTCAGTAACATTTATTTTGGCAAATATGCTTTTTAAGAAACAGCAAATTACAAACTACCTTGTAAAATACGCAAATTTATGAGGTGATTTGTATTGTACTGTTTACAAGGAACGATATTTGAGATTTTCAGATCTTTCAATCAAAACGAATTGGTATGCATATTTGGCAAAAGAAGTGTTACAAAAGAAGTGTTACGAAATTGCTTGTAATGAAGCGCTTCTGTATCACTTCTTTTGGTAAAAGAACATTACAATCTACATTGCAAAATAAGCTAGTTTGTATTGTACTGTTCACAAAGAAGCACTACTGCAACACTTTTTTTTGGCAATTGTGTTTTTCTGTAAACAGTACATTCCAAACTACCTTGCAAAATAGGCAACCTTGTAAGGTAGTTTGTGTTGCACTATTTACAAAGACTCACTTCTGTATCTTTTTGTAAGGTAGATCTGTTTTAAATATAATTCTTCAGTATAATAGAGTAATTTAGGGTAATGTGGACTATGCGGGTAATGTGGTGCATCCTTTTATTTCTCATATTACAGACTGCATAACAATTCTGGTTATTTGTGCACAATAAAAAGCGAAAAACATATTCTTTACGCTCTTTGCCTTTTCTATAATGCTAATTATTCGTGTGAAATTCTTAGCATATGCTGTGAGGTCAAGTTGACTTATTTGTAGTACTTGGTGAATAACTAAGTTACCTCCTCAGAACTCAGTTTTCTAAAATTCAAATAACTCTAATACAATTGTGGATCTATTATTCAACAAAAAAATGCATTAGCAAGTCTGATTTCACATTTCTTTTATTTAATCAATGATTATTTCAAAAAAGTGATGTATTCGGGTAATGTGGACTACCCCATATTATATACCGTATATCAACTTTGACTACTATTACACCTTAAAAAGCTAATTGCATGTGTAGAATACCTGAGTTTGAGTAATGTGGAGCACTATTTTACGTATGATTCGATAACCCTTCTTACTTATTCACATGTTAGTATGAATTTAATTTATCTTACAAGAAAATATTATTTAATAAGAATATAAAGCTATTTCATAGCAAATATTATCTTAAAAATTACTACTCGACTTTTAGTCAACAAAATTTGCGAATAACGGTACTTCTTTATGAAATGGGCAGGGTGAGCCACATTACCCGACACTTTTCTTTTTCAGCAATTTTTAGGTACTTTCAATTTAACTGGCCTCAGGCTTGAAAATGTTAATATTTTAGTATACAAATTATCAAATAGTAGGAACAATAGAATAACTAATACAAATAAATTGACCAAGCTTACCTACTACCATTACATACTTTGGTAGAAATTGGTAAAAAAGAAAAAGGTAACCACATTACCCTAAATTACTCTACAGTTTACTTTCTAAAGTAACTGCTAAGTGAGGTAGATTTATTAAAAGATTTCCAAATTTTTCAATCAAAACGAAACGGTATACATATTTGTGAAAAAAGTGTTTCAAAAGTGCTTCTTTGTAAACAGTATATTTCAAAGTAACTCTCAAAGTAACTTATTTTGAAATATTATGGAATTGGTAAACATATTTGCCAGAAAAAGTGTTTCAGAACTATTGAAGTACCTTACAAAATAAGCAACTTTCAGAAGTATTGAAGTACCTTACAAAATAAGCAACTTTGTAAGGTACTTCAATACTTCTGAAATACTTTTTCTGGCAAATATGTTTACCAATTCCATAATATTTCAATATAAGTTACTTTGAGAGATACTTTGAAATATACTGTTTACAAAGAAGCACTTTTGAAACACTTCTTTCACAAATATGTATACCGTTTCGTTTTGATTGAAAAATTAGTTGCTTATTTTGTAAGGTAGTTTGTCATGTACTGTTTGAAAATAAGTGCTTCTGTAACACTTTTATCGGCAAATGTGCTGCCTTGTTAAGAGTACAATAAAATCTACATTGCAAAATAAGAAACTTTGTGCGGTAGTTTGTATTTCAATGTTTACAAAGAATCACTTCTGTAACACTTTATTCATAACAAAATTTTCTCTACATTATATTCTTTCTTACTTCGTGAGGTAACTGGTAAGGTATGTGGATTTATTAATATTCTCGAACTTTTTTTTTAAGTTCTGCGATATCAGCAAGAAGTTGGCAAGAACCTTATGTATCTTGAAAGCATTACAAATGAAGTTACTCCAATTTTGCATCTAAAAATTCTTTAAAACTTTTACTCCGTCACTATGTGAACCGTTAGTTGTGAGTTTATGGATGACTTTTGAAATGTATATAATACAATTTTTTCTTATGCCTAAGATTTAAAGTTATTTTATGGTTTGTTTTGCTAAAACAACTAAACATAAACTTCAGAGCAGTGAAAACTCAATTGCATCGTTAAATGAATCACACATGCTGCATTGCACTTATGTCTGAGTAGAAGCAGCTCAAGCACTTACACGGTAGCATCAAGAAGAAGTAGTAGTGTTGCCAGTTTAAAGGAGTTTTAAAAATATCATACTTCGATTAATTATTGTTTTACTTACGTATTCATCAAAACAAAAAACAAAAAAAAACAGTTTACTTGACAGGGTATTCTGTTTCAGTTTCGTAACTGTGATTTTCAAAAGTAGCTATTTTAATGACCAAAAAACAGCTTATTTCGCAGGGTATCCTTTTTCAGCTTATTTGACAGGGCATTCTGTTTCAGTCACAATTGTGATTTTCAAAAGAAGCTATATTGATGACCAAAAACAGCTTATTTCACAGGGTATTCTTTTCAGTTTCATAACTGTGATTATCAAAAGTAGCTGTTTTGATGAGAAAAAAACAGCTTATTTGACAGGGCATTCTGTTTCACTCACAATTGTGATTTTTAAAAGAAGCCATATTGATGACCAAAAAACAGCTTATTTCATAGGGTATTCTTTTTCAGTTTCATAATTTTGATTTTCAAAAGAAGCTATTTTGATAAGCAAAAAACAGCTTATTTGACAGGGCATTCTGTTTCAGTCACAATTGTGATTTTCAAAAGAAGCTATTTTGATGAGCAAAAAACAGCTTATTTGACAGGGCATTCTGTTTCAGTCACAATTAAGATTTTCAAAAGAGGCCATATTGATGACCAAAAAACAGCTTATTTCACAGGGTATTCTTTTTCGGTTTCATAATTGTGATTTTCAAATGTAGCTATATTGATGACCAAAAAACAGCTTATATGACAGGGTACTCTGTTTCAGTTTCACAATTGTGATTTTCAAATGTAGCTATTTTGATGAGCAAAAACAGCTTATTTGACAAGGTATTCTGTTTCAGTCAAAATTGTGATTTTCAAATGTAGCGTTTTTGATGACCAAATAACAGCTTATTTGACAAGGTATTTGGTTTCAGTTTCACAAATGTGATTTTTAAATGCAGCCAATGATGGCCAAGGAATAAGTTTTTTCCAATAAAAAAAAACAGGTTTTTTACAGGTTATTATTTTTCTGTCTCAGAATTGCGATTTCGAATGTTACCATTGTGATGATGAAAAAACAGGTTGCCCGTCTTACTATAAAAAAATGCACCAAAAACCTGGCTAAATGGACAAATTACCTTGCGCCCATACAAAGCTGACAGAAAATAGTTGCAACATTTAATTATAAAACTATTTCCCTAGCTTAATGAATTTGTTGGGAAAATTCCATAGAACGCAGCTACTTTTTATAAAATCTGGCAACAAAACAACAGCTGCAATAGCGGATATTAGAATCAGCAAAAATTCAAAAGCAACATGAAAAGACCTGAAGTAAAAATTGCAACCATTGACTGTTGACGACAGCAGGTAGCTACTGGCAATATATGTAGGTATGTTGCGCCTATAATGATGCTGCCACCGTTGATGAGTGAAGATACTAATGATGGTTGTTATGGTTACGCAAATACTTAGTAATAACGTTAACAACGACAATCACAATGTTGTTGTTGTTGATGATGATGCTGATAATGATGAAGATTATGGTGTGTTGTTCAAATGACAAAGAGGTGTCAGTTAGTGCTGCTGCTGATGCTACCAAAGGGATGCTAAAATATTTGGTGGGGATGTTGCTGCATAAAATGTTTACACAACAGCAGCATGAAAAGGACAAGAATGTTGTGTCGTCGTTAGGAGAGCTAAAAATTCACGGAAGTTCTGCTTTTTTTTAAAACCATGACATGCTGCGTTGGTTGCTGTTGGTGTTTGTGAATAGGTATTTTGTTGTTTTGTGTTTTTTCTACTCTTCAATGTCCTTCATAAATAACTAAAGTAAAATTCTTTTCAAACTATGCGTGTTGGTAAGGGAGAGAAATGAATGAAAGAAAGGAAAAAGGTTACAAGGCAAAAAGTATATGCGGCTCCATAGAAATGAAAGTTTATTCTTGGGGAATTTTGTTAGACATTTATTTTATTTTTAATTTTTGTTAACCCTGCATTTGCTTAGTTGGCATTACAGAAGAGATAGACACTTGACAACTCTAAAATGTGCTCAAAAATGTTAAAAATACATAGAAACAGGATTTCAGGATATACCTCGTTTAAATGTATTTACGAAAAAAATTTTAAATTTGACCGACTGTAATTTTCTAAATAATTTCAGCTTTTTTCTTGCACTTTTTAAAGGACAAAACTTACGCGTTGGCATGTCAAACAAAAAGGATTTTAATATAATTTCTCTGAAGGATATAGTAAAAATTTCCAACGAAAAGCATAATGAAAAGAAACAGAAATATACAGCACTGTGAAGATATTTCTTAGAAGCACAACAAACATAATATTAAAACAAATGACAACATAAAGACAGCAAGGATAATAATGTACTGTAAAGACAGCAGCAGGAGAGCAACCATCAACGTAATTAAAAATTAGCTGGCATAAACTTTAAAGAAAACTTGAAGTTGAAATTTTATAGAAGAAAAAAATGGCTTGACATGAAATGTAATAAAAAAAAGCTATGTCTTTTGCGCTATAGCAATAAGTATTCAATCCAATGGATTGCATGTCAATTACAGATTTTTGTAAAATCACTATCATTCGATAAGCGAGCAGTGTAAGAAAAAGCATACACAGGAAGCCCTTAAGAAAACAGATGATTGAAAGGAAGTTAAAAAGTTAACAGTTGTTCTTGTGCTTACTAAACTCGCACACATTTTACTTAAAGAAATTTCAATGGATTGATTTTAACACTAAAAAATATTTTTTTTTCGTATACATACTTAAAGAAGTGATTCTGAATCATTTCTTTGTAAGTGGTGCATTACAAAGTAGCTTACTATGTAATAAAGTTTGTAATATAATTTAGCGCTAAAGCTTAAACGCAAAAGAAAGTATAATTTTTTAAGAAAGTTTACTGAAGTTCTTAGAGTGATAAATAGATTTTTTGAGTTCCTAGTTTATTGTGTTTTTGTTGCACTTATATGCATACCTAAAGAAGTACTTCTCAATCGCTTCTTTTGCAAGTGATGTATTACAAACTAGCTTACAATGTAACGAAGATTATAATGTAGCTTAGCGCAAAAGTTCAAGTGAAGTTCAATAAAGAAATTTTTTTTGGTTCCTTGTTTATTGTATTTTTATTGCACTTTTATACATACCTTAAGAAGTACTTTTCAATATTTAATGAAGATCGTTATGAAGTGTAGAGCAAAAATTCACGTCCAAAAGAAAATATATTTTTTAAAGAAAATACACTAAAGTGGTTCATAAGGAAATAAGGGGTTAGTCAAAAAGACCCATAAAAACCGGAGATAATGGGCTAAGATATTACTGGAATATGTTTCTTGTGATTTGATTATAACTTTTGGAACAAGTTCAATAAAAAAGAACAAGGTAAAATTTGAAAAAAAAGTTCCTTTTTTGAATTTAAGCTAAAAAAAAAAACAATTTGTGGTTGATCGTAATAAAGTACAAATCATTCAACAGCTATGATTTTGCATAAAATGCCCGTGTGCAACCTCTAATAACCATAAAAAATATTTGTAAAAAATTTCTGCTTACTTTTTTGACATCATCTTTCAGATTGTTAATTTTGAAATTTAAAAAAATGTTTTTCTTTTAATCACTCTGATATACATGCATTCAGAATCACTTCTTATGTAATCGCTACATTGTCAACCTGATTACCACGTAAAGGAGTTGGTATTATATTATAGCAAAACAAACACATATGTATACAAAAACAAAAAAATCAACCAATTAACTTTGAGTAGCATTTGGCTTGACATAATATCACCACTTAAAGGATATGTCTCAAACCTTTAGACCTCAAAGCATCAGCATAAGCTGTGTATGTAAACTGAACACACAACTCAAGGCAGCTATTAAAATTTTCAAATGTCACAATAATTTAAAAAGCATGCTTGAAGAACATCCGGAAAATACTTATTTTACACCACTCAACTCTGTTGATTTTTTTCTGCTTAGCATGAAATGCTAACATTCTTAACCCTGCAGAGCAAAAGGGGTACTTACTGTTGTTGCTGGTTCTTGAGCCAGTTGTGGTTGCAACAGCAGTTGTACAAATCCGCAATACCCTTGAATTGCATGTTGTTGCGATAACAAAAATTCATTGAACGCGCGTTCAACATGCGGCAACAAGAGCAGCAGCATAAGCAACAACAAAACAGCAACAAAAGTGACAACAACAGAAACAAGGAAATTTATAATGCAGAAAATTCCTACAGAACAAAATTACTAGGGACGCGTTTCCAAACATCACACCAACAATAAAATAGGGAAAAATAAAAAGTATCGATATTTCAGAGTGTTACATGTGTAAAGTTTTCAAAGAATATCGTAATATTTTCATATCGCTGTACATTTCACGTTCATCAACGTTCATCAATCACCATTATTTTTCACCATCCAACATTTTACTATGAAAAAATAGCTTAAAGTGCTATAAAGTCATTCTCCGTCCTGTTCCTAACCGCTTCTTAATGCACTTGCACTTAATTTGCCAGTTTTACATATAACGTTTGTATATATAATTCGGTTACTGCTTTTCTGTATTAACTCTTAAAAAAAAAAATTTTATATAGAATTGGCATACACAGAAGTTGGCCCCTCATTTGGGACTATCTCCGCTTAGTTTTTCTTTTTCTAACTGTAAGTTTTTGAAGTATTGAGTAAAAAGAAAACTGAAAGTGAAGAGCAAGAGTAGACTCAGTGCGTTTTCACCTCAGTAAGTTTTTATTTTACGATAGTGAGTTTTCATGCTTTTTAAAACAAAAAAATTCTTAAAAAATTTGTAAATAATGCAATTGTGTGTCATTCTCCATGTAAACTTTTTCATATTACTATACATATTCTTTTATCTTTTACCAATTTATTTTTTTTTTAAATAATTGCTATTTTCATTGTGATATTACTGTTTTTGCAACATTTCGTCATTCTCTGTATAGTCATTCTCCGCATATGATTCTCTACCAGGTTTTTGTTTCGATAGTTTTGCTTAAACCATTTCAATAAACTTTTCTAAGAACCAAAATAAATTTTTAGGGCTGCCGCCTGGCTATTTTCAAAAATCTTATACAACTTCAATACATAAAAAAATAAAAAAAATAGATGCGGACATAAAAAGGCATGTTTTGGTAAATTTTTCGGAGATTCACCTAAATATACCTTAAAATGTAATATCCTTTTTCTTCCGAAGATTTGTGAAGTGATTTTGATGTAACTCACCACATTCGCCATGTATTTAATGTCAAAAAAATATGAAAACAGCAGTAAATCACAAACGAAAGACCCCAGTGTCAAAACAAAAAACTTCACCAAATGCCTACAAATATCCGTTACAGAAATGCTTCTTTTGTAAGAGCTATATTACAGACTTGCTTACCATGTAATGTTACTTGTTAGCTAGTTGAGTGTATATAAGTAGTTTAAATATCAAAGAATACATTATATCTAACGATATATCAACTACACTGAAAATCTGAAAAGAACTCATGCAGCAAAAGCATTTGCTCTGTGGGTGGAATTGGGTGCTGATTTTTAATAGTTTTTGGTCTAGGCTTGGCCTTCAACACAATACTCACACACAACCCAATTATTTTCATCTGATAAGAGTGGACAGTAAAATTGAACAGAAGAAAAAAAAATAGCTGTCAGCAGTAGCAATGCATTGTTAACGATAGCAAAAGAAAAAAAAAAGTAATGCGGTTATCATTCCCACCACCATATAATACTTTTCAGTATAATACTTCGCCACCTTCCCCATACCAGAATAAACATTAAGAAGAAAATAAAAAGAAATAAGCAAATAAACGCGAAAATATTTACGAAAGAAAATAGAAAGTAATAAAACTAAATAGAAATTGTAATGCGCAACTGTGAAATTTCTGGAATTGCAAAGGACCCCAACACGCGCTCAGAGTAAAATTATTTTCACCACACTATGTACTGGCATGTGTTGAGTTTTCCTTGGCATTATGCTGATTACTGTTATTTGTATGAAAATTTCTCAATTTTTACTAATTCACCACACCTACAATTAACATTGGAAGAAAGTGGTGGGTTCAACACTTTATTCCTTTGCGTGTTGTTTGTTTGTATTACGCTTTGTTGTGTTGTGTTGTGCTGTCATTCCAAGTGCACTACAAGTGTCAAACTTATGTTTTTGAACTTTTGCCATTATTTTGTCTATTGTCGTTTTTGTTTTTGTTGCTTTTTTTTGGAGTGTTCACATTTAACCACAGCCATGTTAAAGGTTAAGCAAAAAAGCATGCGTTTTTCCTTTTTGTTTTTGTTGCTTTTGTTTCATATACGCCACAAATACTCACGTAAATGTGTTCTGTTGTACTTTGTACCATGATATCCTGCAGGTTAATTAAATCATTTTGGTTAAAGTGGTCATGGCGTTTGTTGGTAGTATGTAGTTATAGTAATGAAGTCTTGGGGTTCTTTTATGTTTCGAAATTTTAATAATAAAAGGCTTCTAGCAAATAAACAGTTGAGCACTTTTTTTCTTTTTTTCGTTCTTTTGTGCTTTTAATCGGATTTTTGGGCATAATTTTATCAAGGGTTGAAATATCTAGAATACTTAAAGCTTTAATGAAATATTTCGGCATAAGATGATGCAATCAAAAAGCATTTGTAAACTTATTTTTGAAATAAAGTGAAATTCTTAAAATATAAAAATACTAGCATTTCCTGGTGTGCGTCGCTACACCTTCTCTTCTACAGAGGCCGTGGCAATTCCAATCGAATTAAATCAAAAAATTTAAATTTTTCCCGATTCAATTTATTTACATACCAAATATCATCTCTGTGCGCTTAATAGTTTCAGAGATATGACATTTTGTAAGGACGTGGAGCGCCCATTTTTCCCTTGAACATTATTTGTCCCGATATTTTTGATACATAAACCAAATCTCATCCATGTCCATTAAATATTTTCAGAGATATGATAAATTTTTTTTTTTTTTTTTTTTGAAGCACGAAAAATATTGTACAAACAAAAAATTTTTAAAAATTTTTGTTCCCGACATCCAAGATAGACCATCCAAAAAATAGTGTCGCAAAAAAAGTGTCACGGTCTTGAAATTAAACACCTAACAAGGCTCAAATAAGTTTCACTTGAAAAAAATTTCATTGATATAATTTGATCAGCTTACTTTTTCAGATCTTCAGTCTTTAAAGATAAAAATCAATAGAACAAAACAAAATTGCTTACAGTGTATGGTAACAACAAGGTAAGCTATTAAAAAAAAAAAGAATTTGAATGATAAATTAATAATAAGAAAATTTAATTTTGTAGGAAGCACTTCTTGAATACTTCTTTGTAAGAGTAAGATATAAAACTTGCTTACAGTGTAAGGGAACTTGTAAGCAAGTTCAACTTAAGAAATAAGTGATGAAAATTTAGTAATAAGAAAATTATACATATTTTATAGGAGGCACTTTTTGAGTACTTCTTTGTAATGGTTAAATTCTAAACTTGCTTACAGTGTAAGGGAACTAGTAAGTAAATTCAACTTGAAAATTATATAATGAAAATTTAGTTATAAGAAAATTATATTTTAAAGGAAGCACTTTTTGAGTACTTCTTTGTAAGGGTTGTAAAAAAACTTGCTAACAGTGTAAGGGAACTAGTAAGCAAGTTAAGCTTAAAAATTAAATAATGAAAATTTAGTAATGAGAAAATTGTATTTTATATAGCAAAGAATGCACTTTTTGAGTACTTCTTTGTAAGGGTTGTAAAAAAACTTGCTTACAATGTAAGGGAACTAATAAGCATTGTTGTATTAAATAAAGACAGTTTTTCAATTTCGAGTCATTTCACACCATCTTAAAATTTTCATATTTGAATTAGTTATAAATTTTAATACATTTTTCAAAAGCTTATACAAAAACTTTTTCGAAATTTAAAAAAAAGTGGCTGCATAGATTATCTGAAACTGACTCTACAGCTTGAAACACATTTGTTCAGTGAACTCATAAATTGAAGCCATTTGCTTGTAATTCCTTAAAATTTTGTTTAAATGCTCTTACCTTTCTCCTGCAACTGCTGACGTTTACCATCACCTTTCAGAACTTCAGCGGTATGCACCAATTCATTCAATTGAGGTTTCTTCATTTTCAATTCACGTAGCACCTTCTATTATACAGGAACACAAGAAAGAGAAGGACTTTTGAAAATGTCCAAGTAACTTAAACAATAACAATCAATTACCTCTTGTTTCTCAATGGCCATGCGTACAGCATCCACATCATCAACAGTGACGCTTTGTAATTTGATCATGTTCTGTTCCCAAGTTAACCAATCAGAGATTTGATGCACTGATTTATCAAAGCTAATAGCTAAAGAACCTGTACCACTGGCCCCTACGTTGTAATCTGAAAAAATAGAAGCAGAATGCAGTTGTAAAACGCATGGATTAACAGGAATGTACAGTAAGGCATATTCTATGTGTCGGATATATAGTGAAAATGTGCGCCTCATTTCCTTTTCAATTTGAAGCCATGCAACATCGCAATGACAATGTACGCCACTATTTCACTGGGTGCAGATCTATTCACTGCACAACATTGTGACATTGAATGCAATGTGGTGAACAATCATCATCATCGTAATGATTGTCCAGCTGTGGTCCACAGTCAGCGTATTTTGTTTCCTTGTTTTAAGCATCATTTAATGGCCAATGTTGTTGCCAACTTTTGTCTTTTGGCTGCGCATTCATTTATTGCCCTACTTTTTTGAAATGTACAGTTTTTATGCGAAATTATTCAGGTTACCGCATTGGTTGGTTTTTATGAAAAATTTTTCAGTTATTTTTTCGATTAGACTGATTTTTAATTTTAAAAGTTTCAAGTGCACTACTTAAACTGTGGCAGAGTGATTAAAAAAGAGAATTTTTTGTTGTCAAGAATGTAGTGTGCCATTTACAGTGTAGCAGAGATATTTTTAATTTGTACAAGGTGCAAAAGTAATTTTCGAATGAGAATACAACATAATTTTTATAAATGGCATTAAATTATAGGCAATAAGCTAAAATATAGTCTTTTAAGAGATATAATTTTCTCAGCTTAATGTCATTAATTTAATATCTTCAATTAAACTTTTCGTCAAAAAAGCAAAATTTTTAACAAAATAATAGCTATTTCATATTGTATCTGGCGTCCCACGTTGGGCGTTCATTAACAAGACGAGAAAGATGTTTTTTAACAGCGAAGTGCGTCGCATCTGTTCATTTCTCCACCTTTATATCATAAGCAAAAGAAAATAATAACTATTTCATATTGTAACTGGCGTCCCACGTTGGGCGCCCATTAAAAGGATGAGAAAAATATTTTTTAACAGTAAAGTGCGTCACATCTGTTCATTTCTCGACTTTTATTTCATAAGCTAAGCAAAATAATAGCTATTTCATATTGCAACTGGCGTCCCACGTTGGGCGCCCATTCAATAAATGAGAAAAATTTTCTTAACAGCGAAGTGCGAAACATCTGTTCTTTTCTCCACATTTATTTCATAAGCAAACTAAATAATAGCTATTTCGTATTGCAACTGGCATCCCGCGTTGGGCGCCCACTAAAAAGATGAGAAAAAAATTTTTTTAAAGCAAAGTGCTCCACTTAGAAATTTCCTCAAATATATGAAGTTTTTACAATTTTTTCCAAATTTTCTAAATCTCTTTCAACATTTCTGTCCCATTAGCAAGATTTTATGAGCTTATCCCACTGACAAAATCATAAAATATTAAAAAGGAAACTCAAATAGAAATCAACCTCAAATCTTCAAAAACAAAAACAAAATGCAGCTGCACTAGAAATGCAAACAGCCAAACGAGACAATGTATTAAATGGGCACAACAAAAAGAAAAAAAAAAAGGACTAAGAAAAAATTCAAATGGTAATAAAAAATGAAATGATAACGATGCCAAAAGCAGTGAAATCAAAAGTAAACTAAAGGCAAAAAACAAAAAAGAAAAAAAAAAACATAACCAGTAACTGTAAACCAAACTCAAGTAACACATTTATATCAAAAAATAATCAAAACAAAAAAAAAAATGAAAAAACTGCGAAAGAATCATACCATACTTTAGAGCAGTAAAACATTGCATACTTTTGTGAGTACTCTACGTGAGGCTGCATATAGATAATTAGCATAAGAGCTGGCTGCTTGCTGTATAAATGGATTCACTGGAAGTTGAGTGCCATTTTTCTTTGTTTCCTTTTGTTGTTTTCTGCTTTTTATGCGCTTCTTATTCATTTGCCCATATACGTTCATTTACCTTACACATTTGTGCGAGTGAGTTATGCTGCTGCATATTTTACGGGTTTTAACATAAATTGCAATTGTTGCATTGCACACAGACAAGCGACCAGCCAACCAATACAAACAAACGACACCAACAGTTAGACTTGCAAGCATTTTAGTAGATTTTGTAGACGCAGTCAAAAATGTAGTGCCAGCAGCAACAAAATTTTTAACAGCAACACTTTGTTAAGTGTTGCTCAAAAGTAGCTGCAGTGAGAGAAGTCATATGCTTATACAAATACATAAAAACAACATAAACCGGAAGTTAAAAATTGTATACAAAATTACAACAGCAAAGAGAATGGAAATTGTTGCTTTAAAAAGTTTTATTTCTTTTGGTGGGAACAATTGGCTTTGTGTTTCAAATGTTTCTGAGATGAATAAACATTTTTTCCTTTTTAGATAATGTTCTTTCAAAACACACAGAAAATTGAAGGTGAGGACAAGGAGTCTGACTATAAAGCGCGGTCGGAGATTGTAAAAATTTGATGTACCACGGTTAGAGAAGATTGAATTGAATTGAATTGAATTGAAATGAACTGAACTGAACTGAACTGAACTGAACTGAACTGAACTGATCTGAACTGAACTGAACTGAACTGAAATGAACTGAACTGAACTGAACTGAACTGAACTGAACTGAACTGAATTGAACTGAACTGAACTGAACTGAACTGAACTGAACTGAACTGAACTGAACTGAACTGAACTGAACTGAACTAAATAGAATTGAATTGAATTGAATTGAATTGAATTGAATTGAATTGAATTGAATTGAATTGAATTGAATTGAATTGAATTGAATTGAATTGAATTGAATTGAATTGAATTGAATTGAATTGAATTGAATTGAATTGAATTGAATTGAATTGAATTGAATTGAATTGAATTGAACTGAATTGAATTGAATTGAATTGAATTGAATTGAATTGAATTGAATTGAATTGAATTGAATTGAATTGAATTGAATTGAATTGAATTGAATTGAATTGAATTGAATTGAATTGAATTGAATTGAATTGAATTGAATTGAATTGAATTGAATTGAATTGAATTGAATTGAACTGAATTGAATTAAATTGAACTGAATTGAATTGAATTAAATTGAACTGAATTGAACTGGAATGAATTGAATTGAATTGAACTAAATATAATTGAATTGAATTGAATTGAATTGAATTGAATTGAATTGAATTGAATTGAATTGAATTGAATTGAATTGAATTGAATTGAATTGAATTGAATTGAATTGAACTGAATTGAATTAAATTGAACTGAATTGAATTGAATTAAATTGAACTGAATTGAACTGAAATGAATTGAATTGAATTGAACTAAATATAATTGAATTGAATTGAATTGAATTGAATTGAATTGAATTGAATTGAATTGAATTGAATTGAATTGAATTGAATTGAATTGAATTGAATTGAATTGAATTGAATTGAATTGAATTGAATTGAATTGAATTGAATTGAATTGAATTGAATTGAATTGAATTGAATTGAATTGAATTGAATTGAATTGAATTGAATTGAATTGAATTGAATTGAATTGAATTGAATTGAATTGAATTGAATTGAATTGAATTGAATTGAATTGAATTGAATTGAATTGAATTGAATTGAATTGAATTGAATTGAATTGAATTGAATTGAATTGAATTGAATTGAATTGAATTGAATTGAATTGAATTGAATTGAATTGAATTGACTTGAGTTGAATTGAATTGAATTGAATTGAATTGAATTGAATTGAATTGAATTGAATTGAATTGAATTGAATTGAATTGAATTGAATTGAATTGAATTGAATTGAATTTAATTGAATTGAATTGAATTGAATTGAATTGAATTGAATTTAATTGAATTGAATTGAATTGAATTGAATTGAATTGAATTGAATTGAATTGAATTGAATTGAATTGAATTGAATTGAATTGAATTGAATTGAATTGAATTGAATTGAATTGAATTGAATTGAATTGAATTGAATTGAATTGAATTGAATTGAATTGAACTGAATTGAATTGAATTGAATTGAATTGAATTGAATTGAATTGGATTTAATTTAATTTAATTTAATTTAATTGAATTGAATTGAATTGAATTGAATTGAACTGAATTGAATTGAATTGAATTGAATTGAATTGAATTGAATTGAATTGAGTTGAATTGAATTGAATTGAATTGAATTGAATTGAATTGAATTGAATTGAATTGAATTGAATTGAACTGAATTGAATTGAATTGAATTGAATTGAATTGAATTGAATTGAATTGAATTGAATTGAATTGAATTGAATTTAATTTAATTTAATTTAATTTAATTTAATTGAATTGAATTGAATTGAATTGAATTGAATTGAATTGAATTGAATTGAATTGAATTGAATTGAATTGAATTGAATTGAATTGAATTGAATTGAATTGAATTGAATTGAATTGAATTGAATTGAATTGAATTGAATTGAATTGAATTGAATTGAATTGAATTGAATTGAATTGAATTGAATTGAATTGAATTGAATTGAATTGAATTGAATTGAATTGAATTGAATTGAATTGAATTGAATTGAATTGAATTGAATTGAATTGAATTGAATTGAATTGAATTGAATTGAATTGATTGAATTGAATTGAATTGAATTGAATTGAATTGAATTGAATTGAATTGAATTGAATTGAATTGAATTGAATTGAATTGAATTGAATTGAATTGAATTGAATTGAATTGAATTGAATTGAATTGAATTGAATTGAATTGAATTGAATTGAATTGAATTGAATTGAATTGAATTGAATTGAATTGAATTGAATTGAATTGAATTGAATTGAATTGAATTGAATTGAATTGAATTGAATTGAATTGAATTGAATTGAATTGAATTGAATTGAATTGAATTGAATTGAATTGAATTGAATTGAATTGAATTGAATTGAATTGAATTGAATTGAATTGAATTGAATTGAATTGAATTGAATTGAATTGAATTGAATTGAATTGAATTGAATTGAATTGAATTGAATTGAATTGAATTGAATTGAATTGAATTGAATTGAATTGAATTGAATTGAATTGAATTGAATTGAATTGAATTGAATTGAATTGAATTGAATTGAATTGAATTGAATTGAATTGAATTGAATTGAATTGAATTGAATTGAATTGAATTGAATTGAATTGAATTGAATTGAATTGAATTGAATTGAATTGAATTGAATTGAATTGAATTGAATTGAATTGAATTGAATTGAATTGAATTGAATTGAATTGGATTGAATTGAATTGAATTTAATTTAATTTAATTTAATTTAATTTAATTTAATTTAATTTAATTTAATTTAATTTAATTGAATTGAATTGAATTGAATTGAATTGAATTGAATTGAATTGAATTTAATTTAATTGAATTGAATTGAATTGAATTGAATTGAATTGAATTGAATTGAATTGAATTGAATTGAATTGAATTGAATTGAATTGAATTGAATTGAATTGAATTGAATTGAATTGAATTAAATTGAATTGAATTGAATTGAATTGAATTGAATTGAATTGAATTGAATTGAATTGAATAGAATAGAATAGAATTGAATTGAATTGAATTGAATTGAATTGAATTGAATTGAATTGAATTGAATTGAAATGAATTGAATTGAATTGAATTGAATTGAATTGAATTGAAATTAATTGAATTGAATTGAATTGAATTAAATTAAATTAAATTGAATTGAATTAAATTAAATTAAATTGAATTGAATTGAATTGAATTGAATTGAATTGAATTGAATTGAATTGAAATGAATTGAATTGAATTGAATTGAATTGAATTGAATTGAATTGAATAGAATAGAATAGAATAGAATAGAATTGAATTGAATTGAATTGAATTGAATTGAATTGAGTTGAATTGAATAGAATAGAATTGAATTGAATTGAATTGAATTGAATTGAATTGAATTGAATTGAATTGAATTGAATTGAATTGAATTGAATTGAATTGAATTGAATTGAATTGAATTGAATTGAATTGAATTGAATTGAATTGAATTGAATTGAATTGAATTGAATTGAATTGAATTGAATTGAATTGAATTGAATTGAATTGAATTGAATTGAATTGAATTGAATTGAATTGAATTGAATTGAATTGAATTGAATTGAATTGAATTGAATTGAATTGAATTGAATTGAATTGAATTGAATTGAATTGAATTGAATTGAATTGAATTGAATTGAATTGAATTGAATTGAATTGAATTGAATTGAATTGAATTGAATTGAATTGAATTGAATTGAATTGAATTGAATTGAATTGAATTGAATTGAATTGAATTGAATTGAATTGAATTGAATTGAATTGAATTGAATTGAATTGAATTAAATTGAATTGAATTGAATTGAATTGAATTGAATTGAATTGAATTGAATTGAATTGAATTGAATTGAATTGAATTGAATTGAATTGAATTGAATTGAATTGAATTGAATTGAATTGAATTGAATTGGATTGAATTGAATTGAATTGAATTGAATTTAATTTAATTTAATTTAATTTAATTTAATTTAATTTAATTGAATTGAATTGAATTGAATTGAATTGAATTGAATTGAATTGAATTGAATTGAATTGAATTTAATTGAATTGAATTGAATTGAATTGAATTGAATTGAATTGATTTGAATTGAATTGAATTGAATTGAAATGAATTGAATTGAATTGATTGAATTGAATTGAATTGAATTGAATTGAATTGAATTGAATTGAATTGAATTGAATTGAATTGAATTGAATTGAATTGAAATGAATTGAATTGAATTGAATTGAATTGAATTGAATTGAATTGAATTGAATTGACGATGCTAGACGAACTTAGTATAGACTAGACTAGATAAGACTAACTAAGAATGGATGAGGTAAAACTTAATTAGAACAGATAGGGAAGAATGAGGTTGGAATAGATTACACCGAAATGTTTAGATTAAACTTAATTGGATAAGATTTGATATGCTTAGATATGATTCGATTTAATTTGATTATATCAGATCTAGATTAGATTACATCAGATTAGACCTTACTAGATTATATTAGACAAGACTCTGAGGGATTGGTTAAGATACGATTAGATTAGATAAAATGAGATTGGATTGGATTAGAAGGGAATGGATTTGACTGGAATAATTTTGGGCAGAGGAGAAGGGAATAAAATAAAAAAAAGCGGTAAGTTTCCGAAAAATATAGATTAGTTTTTCTAGGATCCATATGAGAGAAACCACAAGTGACAAACAGAACTTACGAAATCAGATTGCAATGATTACAGCAATATATCAAAAAAAAAAAGAGAATTTAACATTTTTTCGAAATATGTAGCACCATTCCTGGGAAACAGCCACTTAAGTACTAAGCTAAAACACTTTCTTAAATGTTGCATTAACTATCTACGATAATTGGGGACTTGAAACATTTGTTTATTTACGGAAAGTCCTTCAAGTATGCAACTCGAAGTCTAAGAGCAAATTCTTTGAATAAAGATTAAAGTAGACGAAAGAAAAAAAAAATGGAAAAAAATCTACGCAGCAAAACAAAATCGCAATAAAAGCAGACAAAAGTAAATAGCACAAAAACCATAGCATAGCAAAGTGGGTAAGTCTGTTTGAGGAAACATTCAAGCAAACGTTTGAAACCAAACGAAAGGATTTACGTAAAAAGTTGCTGCTTTTTCTTTTGCGCAAACAAAGCATAAGAAGTGATGACGGTGACGTCTTCATTTGTTGAGCAATAGATGGATGATGATTATGGATAGATAGATGGTTGGTTGGTTGGTTGGTTGCTTGGCTGAATAAAAGGCCGTTAAGTGGTATGGTTAAAACTTTCAATGAATGTGGAAATTTGAATGGTTTGGTACAACTTATAAGCCAGTCTTATTTTATGTTATACTTTTTCTACGGAAATTTTTCTTTTTTTTTTTTCGAAGAAAATTCCTCAAGGACTCAACACAGAAAAGAAAGCAGGTGTGACTAAAGCAACTGTAGATGGAATTGTAGAAAAAAGCAAAAAATCTAGCAAAGGACAAGCTAAAAAGGAATAAACGTAAGCGTATGTGTGCAGGGCGCTGTTGTAAAGGCGCAACACCAGCGGGCATTATGATGAAAAATGTCATAATTCATTAAGAAGACGACACACGATGACGATGAGTCTAAAGGAACAAAGCAGGACGTTGACTTTAAGCGTTAAGTCGACGGCAAAAAAATAACAACAACAATAACAGTAACAAAAAAATCACACACAGTAGGTAACATAAACGACAGAGAGACAGGTAACTGATAGAGTAAAATTGCTTTGAGCAGCAAAAATAAGGATTTTCTTATATGTTACATTAACAGAAATTGTGTATTTGCTATATATCTAGAATGTTTTTCTCACTTTTTTTTTCTGCTTTTAATTTAAGTTGGATAGCCTGTACCTAGTCCCCTAAGCATAAATGTCAAAATGCGTTTATTACTTTTTGTAGGCGTGCTTGTGTCACACGCAGTTAAATGTTGCCCTTCCAAGCTGTTCGAACGTGTTAGTGTAATGTGACATATAATCCGTGGTGAAGCGTTAATATTTCTACTTTTTTTGTATTTTGTTTAAAATAAGTTTTCATTTGCTTAGTGATTTTAAGGAAAACTTTAAAACTGTGCAAGATTTGAGCTAAAACATTTGTAATAAAAATAAGTGCCTAAAAGTATGCCATAAATATTACGAAATATTTTATGGCAACATACATTAAGCAACGAGACAAGCTGTGATAACAATTTATGTTGCATATTTTTAGGATTTCCTTCAATAAAATGTATTTTTTTTTGCCAAGTTGCTGTAGAATTATTTTCTTTTTTTTTTTGTTGATTTTTGTATTTGCCACGCTGCTTTAAACTATGCCGTAAAATTTTCTTATTATTTATTTATATATAACACAGTGAGCGGTATAAAAAATACATTGCATAGTTTGATGCGGCTTTTTTAAATGATTTTTTCAACACTTTTACAAAACTCCAATACAAAACTAACACTTTTAGCTATTAAACAGCGATATAAATCACCTTTTATTCATATTTTAAAACTTTTTGAACTTTTAACTACACAAGTGAATTTATTGCTAAGTTTATTTTATTGTAAAAATTTATTGATTTTTCTCATTTTTTTAAATTATTATTTTGCCAATATTTTTGACATTTTTTTCCCATTCATATTTTGATTTCCTTTGGAAATTGTCTTCCCGCCTAAGTACAAGCAACGTTTATTTCTCGTCGGCGTTTCATTTGTTTTTAAATGACGCGCAGCTGTTTACCGGTAATACACTCTATTTAAATCCTGCTGGTCGCCTCAAAAAGCTTTTCCTTTCCATTATTGACATATCATGGACACAATTTAAATGGCAACTTTTAAAGTATTCCTCAGCAGTAAGCAAAGCTCTTTACGCCATAAGTTTTGGAGCTTTTGTTGCTTTTCAAAGTTTGCTGAAAGCTGTCATCTTTTATTGTTATATACAAAAAATTTTTGTTGAAAGCTTAAATGTCAAGTACACTATGTGGCAAAAGTTTGTGCTTAGTACAGACATATACCATATCCATATATCGTAGACATAAAAAAGGAGGAAGTTGGAAGCTCTATTATTTGTTTTCTCTCCTAACCTCTAGGACTGGCATATGGCGATATAAAATTAAGTATTCCATACCATATATAATCATCATTTAGACGAAGATTAAAATTT
Organism: Calliopum simillimum; assembly: GCA_951812925.1. Taxonomy (NCBI): domain Eukaryota; kingdom Metazoa; phylum Arthropoda; class Insecta; order Diptera; family Lauxaniidae; genus Calliopum; species Calliopum simillimum. The sequence goes on from OX638368.1 coordinate 27,922,380, forward strand.
TATTTTCTTTGGAAATTTTTATAGAGCACATCATGTACCTATTGAGAAAAACTTATCCACAAAACTCTCTCTTGCTTTCTATATGTTCTCTTTGATATAAGAAGTATATAACATGGTGACTAGTCTTCAATTTTCTTCGATATTTCGAACTATAATGTTGATCTTGTTCCAGCGATCGATTCCACAAGGACTTTGGACGACTGCGTTTACTACAATCTTATGAGTTACACTCCAATATTTGACTACAGGATTTGATCAGCGGTTCGAAAATATTGTGATCTGCACATCTACCTTCCGCCATCTGATTCGTGCAAATGAGCATATCCAAAAATAATCTTCCCTTAAATGGCCCATGTTTTAGAAAAAAAAATTTTTCATGTTCAATACCCAAGTGTAGTGGAATATGAAAAAATTCCAGCAAATTCCATGATGAAAAATTAATCGACTTTGTTGATGATGTTTTTTAATTTAAGCCCCCATGCCGAGTAAAAAACGAAAAACGCAACACACGATTTTTGGCGGTATGCGTTTTTTAACATTTTTCGGTTTTTTATGCTCAGCAGGGGGCGCTTAAATTAAAAAAATTATTCAATAAATATTACTTACTTACTTAAAAAAATATTGTAAGCAAAGTCGACTTATTTTTTATTATCAAGGAATTTGCTTGAGTTTTTTCAAAATTTTGGGACTTATTATGTAGCCGTAATGAGCGATTTAAAATTTTTAACCCATTCTGCCGCCACGTCTCACATACGGTTTGATCTGAATTTTACTTCATAATATTTATTAGCTATCTCGCTATCTTGTCTTATGTGTCCCTTAAGTATGCTCAATCCCATATTGCCAAAAATCGCATTTTTTACCAAAAACTTTGCGTTTTTCGTTTATTACTCGGCAGGGGGCGCTTAAATTAAAAAAGATCATTAACAAAGTCGATCTATTTTTCACCAAAGAATATGTTTGAATTTTTTCAGAATTTTGAGACCTGTTATGTGGCCGTAACGAGAGATTTAAACATTTTAACTCATTCTATCCCACATACGATTTTTCTGAAGTTTTCTCAAGAATAGTTGGAAAGGTGCCCCGTAACATATTTACTAGGTACTTCTGAAATATGTGCTCTCCCGTATGTTATCGGAAATCTCGATTTTTCCAAAATTTTCAAATAAAATGACCTCATGACACCCCCTCAGGTCGAAATTTTTTTGTGCACCTGTTGCGAATTTCATTTTACACCTCTAGGAATATATTCCACCACATTTGGTTATTGAACATGAAAAAAAAAAAATTTATTACAATATGGGTCTTATATGGGAAGATTATTTTCGAATATGCTTATATATTGATCTCTTCGACTTCCTATTAATGATTCAACATTGAAGCTTGTTCTTGGTCAAACAATTTTCCGAATTTATTGAAAACAATGGTTCATACTTCTTATAAATTCTACTTAAGTCTATCCCAACATCTTTTCGTAATATATGTGGGGATAGAGTGTACAGAAGCACTGGTTTTATATTGTTCTCAAAGATTGTAGAATTTGAATAGAGTGATGTCATCAGATTCCGCCACTTTATTGTATTTTTGCCATATGCTGGCCTTTGCTACTTCTTTTTATGACGGCGGTTATGAAGCCAAATGCTGAGATTTTCCCAGCGAAGACTATATATCGTCCCTATACAAGTGAAAAGTACTAAGTCAGTTTTTTCTAGTTTTGTGTTATTTGGTATTTCTGATCCAAATTATTATAGCCTTTAGTTTGCTAAAACCCGTGTAGTGTTAAAAAGTGGTTATTTTCATCATACAAGTAAAAGCAAACAACGGTTTCCATGCAAAAAAGGCAAAATTTAATTTTTTGAACATCAAATATCTCAAAACATGAAAAACTGACTTAGTACTTTTCACTTTTATTGGGACGATATTGGGATTTTAATGGACAAAATATGATAAATTTATGTTAAACTAATTAAACAGTCATTTTGCAATTTTTCAATAACAGACGCAAACAAGTGTTAACATGGAAATCGATTACATATGTTTCGGCTATTTCCCTATACATATTTACATATTTTCATGCAATGCAGGCAAAAAAATCCGCCCTTGTAGGTTTTAATTGCAGCTAACGTAGCACATCTTAGAACCAGGGTGTGTTACCAACTAAAAACAATTAGCAGTTTTTCACAACAGACGGCGCTAAGTGAGCTATATGATCTTTACATATAGGGATCTTGTACGGAGTAATTTGTCCATGACAATAGCCTTAAAGGTAAAGCACCGCGTCTTCTTCTTTTGAAACACAGAGTCAAGGGTTTGAATGTGACTTCTGACAAGAATTAACTAAAACTAATCTGATGAAGCTAGTTAGTGGAAATAGTCGAAACATATGTAATGAATTTCCTTGTTAACACTTGTTTGCGTCTGTTATTGAAAAACTGCAAAATGACTGTTTAATTAGTTCAATATAAATTTATCAAATTTCAACTAAAAGGCGCGGTGGTACTTTCACTAATACTATACAAACAAAATACAGTCAATAAACTAACTTCAATAGACGGAAGGCGGTAGTTGATGATCCATAAATAATGTTCTTACCAGCAGATTGACTGTCATCTATAGTATAGATAGTTAATAGATTTTCGTTATTGTTTCTAGTTGGCTGATTTTAAAAGGATTTCTTGACAGCAGTATTGCTTGTGGTTTGGTTTTCATTGGCTCTTAGATCCTTGTTGGTCTGTTATTCGTATTTCAGCTCTTACTTCTTTCGTAAGTATCAATTTTTCTATTTCTTACAGGTTATATTTATCCCTGATCTAGCATAAAAGCCTACGGTAGGCAGGAAGGAAAACCTAATCCGACTAAAATTAACCGGAAATCTGATGATGTGAAGATAAAAACGCATCAAATTTTGAAATCCAATCTAATCCTTCTTTTGTAAAAAGAGGCCAAAAAACGGCACACTTAAAAAAAAAAACACAACAAACCAAAACAAAAATTGTCATTTTCGATGTACTCTACTGTAGGTGCTGAATCCGAATCCAGTCTGGAAATCGCTCTATCATGTATAGTTTTTGAGATATTTTAATCTAAAAGTTCAAGAACTAATTAAACTGGAGGCTGAACTGTGACGATATATATAAATCTAGTTGTTAAATTTTACCCGTTTTCGCCGACCGAAAGAGATTTATTTTTGACAGTAGGTAAGAGTCATTAGCGTGAAAATGAAAGTTATTCTTCCTTTTCTTCTTAATATCATATAATCCAACATGTTATGCCAATAGTCAAGGTTACCAAGCGCCACTTGATTGAAAATAGCCATAATCGGTAGCTCTGTAGAAATTTATACGAAGATTTAAAATAAATCTCGTCAGAGTTAGATTTGTTTTAGTTTGGCAAACCACATGATTTACAAAGAGATTTAAAGCTAAATCTCAAACAGGCATATCTCACCACACAAATCTCTGGCGGAAACGTAGAATAACTTTCAGTTAAAAAAAGGTTTAGAATTTTACCATTTGTCTTCTATTGAGCTCTGAATGTTTGTGCTGCTGAGATTATTTACTACATTAATTAAAGACTGCGATCGATAAAATTGTCCGATAAAAAATTCAAAAAATCTCTGGAACTAGTAGTCCAATTTTAAAAGTTAAACTTATTTTTGAACAAAATTTTATTACCATTTTTATAACGTATCTAGAATTTTAATAATATCTTTTTGTAACTTTTCTGGCTTTCCTTCCATTAAGGATTTTATGGAATTATTTGATTACTTTATAGTTGTGTTCAAACTTTTCTCGAAAATTTTTAACATCCTTGGCAACTGTTTTTGTTGCCTTTATCTTCTTTTTGACCAAAGTCCAGAATCTTTCAATTGACCAGAGTTCTGGACAGTTTGCAGGATTTGCTTCACGAGGCACCAAAATGACATTATTTCTTGAGTACCCGTCCAAGGCCATTTTACTATAATGACAAGATGCTAGGTCTGGCCAAAAGAAAGTGGAAACTGCATGCTTTCGTAGGAAAGGCTTAAGTCCTTTTTCCAAGCATTTCTCAATATAGAATTCGGAGTTTACTGTTTCAATTAATTTTTAATTTTATGGCGTGCTGTTTTGCTTTCGTGTTCTTCATAGCATTTCTGTCAGAAACTTTTTGTACCTTAAAGGTTTTCAAGCCAACCTCCTTTTTGGCCTAGCGAGCTAAAAACTCGGAACACTTTACCTTCTGTGCCAGTTTTCTGCATGAAATGTTGGGGTTCTCTTTAAAATTGTGACGAAGTTCTTCTTTCTGTTTTGGTCACGGATTCCTTTTTCTTTCGCGGAAACTGTCTTTCGAAAGACATCCAAGTTTTCCTTAAATTTTTTCAGAACTCTTGATACCAATTTCGCATTAACTTTGTTTGCTATTCCGAGCAATTATATTGGTAGTCCACCACGTGTGGTCTTCAAAAATTTTTATTATAGATTTTCGAACTTATAGCTCGTTTGCAAATTTTAAGTAAATATGACTGACTAGGGACAAAATTTGAAAATCATAGTTTTGGTACATTCAATTCAAAGCCTACTGCGAAAAAATTTTTAAATTAAGTAATTTGAAAACAAGTTATTGGATAAAATGTGTCGGACAATTTCATCGATCGCAGTCCTTATGTTTTCGCAAACGCATACATCCAGTAGGTTATAAAATGAAAGCTCTTTGATTATTTCAATAGTCTGTTGTAAGCAGACTTTTGCGTGTCGGATAGAGTTCATAAGAATATAATAATCATAGTAGATGATGTCGGTTTTTTTACTGACTCGAACAGAAGAGCTAAAATACTAAAACTATAACAAAGTGAGTCTTTGTCAGAATAAAAATTCTTGATTTCGAGTATCATAACATAATCGTTAGTTTTTAGAGAATGTATATTTCATGCCAATGACCGTTTCTCCTGATAACTTATTTGTTGAAAAAATATTTCCGCAAACAAATTCCCGCAAGTCGGAAAAATTTCACTACATTTGGCCATAAAAACCATTTCCATTATTTTGTTGCAACTTTAAATTTTATGATGCATAAAATTTTGTAGCCAAAAATGATTTATGCAAAATGTTAAATTGAACGGAGAGCACCAAATATGAAACATGCGCATCTTACTTTGTTGTATAAATATTAGCGTTTTATTTGTTTACTTAACGCTATGAAAATTTTATTAAAATGCATTTCCTTCACAAGTAAAATGAATGGAATAAATTTGGGGTAGAAAAAAGTGGCACGCAACATTATTCAGAACATAAATTCTACAAAGCGCACAAAAGTAAAAGTTGCTTTGCTGGCGCTGCATACAAAATTCCATAAAGTAAAAACTGTGAGTTTTTTGGAAACGCACTGAGCACTGCCTGCTACTGTACAGTTGGGTGCGCACATTTGCCATATGTTTTTAGATTTTTTTTTTTTTTGGCTCCTAAAACTTGTGCGTAAATTTGTAACAAATGTTTTCAATTACAAATTAACTTGGATGTGTCTCAACTGCGAATTATATTCATAAGTTGGCCTGCATTTTCATAGTTTTTTCGTTTCTTTTTTTTTTTTTCATTTTGCTGTCGTTTTCAAGTGTTGCTGAGATTTTCCTTATTGCCCATATAAAATATGTGCAGAATTTTCTTTTTCAAAGAATTTTATGTTAAAATTTTGAAGCTTTTAAGACTTTACGATAAAAAAAATCACAATTTACTTATCTGTTCAACGATTTCTCTCAAATAACCCATTCTCAGTTGCTTGGTTGAGCTGAGTTGGTTAGTTTAAGCTTAGTTATGCACGAACTGCCTTAATTTGGAACATAAAAAAAATTTCGTTTTATAAGAAGTTTCAATAAAACCAACCAATTCGACACTGAATTTTAAAAACTCCCAGGACATTAGGTATAAAAAAGCTTATTTTTCTTAATCCTTTGGAGCCGGCTGGGAAAATATATCACAAAAAAAATTTTAATAAGCAGAATTGTTTAAAATGAGTTTATATGTATGTAAACTCATTTTAAACAATTTTGCTTATTAAATTTTTTTTTGTGATGTATTGTCCCAGCCGGGTCGAAAGGGTTCAAATACGACTGTACTTTTCTGTTCGTTTTTCAAAGCAAAAGAGAAAAAAGCTAATTATGACACCACGTATCGATAACAAGTTTTACACTAGTATTGCTCTGATTTTTTTAACAACATACCAATTGTCAGAGAAGAAACGAAGCTACATAGTGTGAACTCTGATTTTTATGCTTTGATTTTTTCTTAATTCAGTTTTGTTAACTAAAGCAGTAAAAACAAGCCATAGAATTTCAAAAAATATATACGAAAAAACTAAAATAATTTTGTACACTCACCTTTACCGCCATTTGTGGTAGCATTTCTCAAATCGCTTAGAGCCAATTCCACTGAATCTGCATGCGTTTGCAAATTATTTTTGGTCTGAAAAAACAATAATAACGAAAAAAGTTATGAAAAGCAAACACTTTTTAAAAGCAAAAACTTTTTTAATGACAAACCTTTTCTATTTCGTCCATCATGAGCGGTGTTACCTTTGGCATTTGTTCACTTTTTCCGATAGCGTTCACAATGAGTTTCAAATCGTCACGTCGATCCTGTTGGGTAAAAATGTCAAGGAAAAAAGTTAAAAGTGCACACGTTAGACAAACAATGGTACACTAAAATAAAAACAAAAAACATTTTAGAAATTCATAATATTATCTTTGCATAAATTGGTTGAGCAGTAGTATAAAAACCAAGAAAAACACTTGAAAATTTTACAAAAAGTTTAAAATTTGATATGGAAAATATGAAAAGAACGTTTAAATGAAAATGCACGTATTGCAATTTTTTTGTGAGATACACTTAAAGAAAATAAAGGCGAAATCAAATTGCACTGTAAAATGTGTTCGGTCAATAAGGCGACATTTTTGCCGAAAAATTTAGCTTGAGAAAATTCACTTTATTCAGAAATCTAAATCTACATTATGAATGAGACATTCAACTACCTTCGTGTTAACGCAAACGCCCACCTCCGATAAAAAATATACTTAAATACTTTAACCCTAAAAGTATGCAACATATTATATCCATATACATATAACTAAGGACCTTGCAAATTCGCATTGAAATCACATGACTTTTTTCAGAAAATTTATTTATTTTTTAATTGGCACAAGTATGCGCAACACTTTTTGACTTAAATTGAAAGAGCAGATTCGCATCTTTTATTTTTTATAGCTTGAAGACGCAGCTAGACGTAACTCTCTGATCTTGCTTCACTCTAACGTATAAGAGAAAATATCTACTATAGACTTTAAGCCAGTTGTATGTGCTTCCTAATGGTGGAATTCGTGAATAGGGATCAAAAAGATTCTGAAAAGTTATGGACTTTTAAAGTTTAAATTTTCCACAGGAAAAATTGACAATAGAATAATGCATGTTCTTACACATTTGCTAAAACAAGAGAATATTTGAGAATTTAAAATATCAAATTAATAAGTCAAATTAAATAATCCCGACATGGGGCCCAATGGCTTCTTCTTGTTTAAAAGAATCAAAGATCAGATTCGTGCCCAACTATTAACATCACCCGAAGAAGCGGTTGAGGCGTTTAAAAGTCATGTTTTAGAGTTATGATCTTCGGACTGGTCAAAGTGCTTTGACAAATGCTTTTGAGGGCATAACGTTTGAAGAAACATGCCCTTGAAAATGTCAAACTTTTCAGCTGTCATAAATATTTTGAAACTTATAAAGCAACCCTCGTACTAACATAATGAGGAAACTTCTTTAAAATCAATCTTTGGGTTGGCAAACTCCAAACCGCTACATCTCATAATTTAGAAGAACTAGAGAGGTGGAAGTTGGCATGCATATAGCCTATAATCTTTCAAAAATTGTCTATTCTCAGATATGAGGAGTGAGAATGCAAGTCGTGAACTCGTTTACATTCACAACATAATATATTTTATTGATACGCAATATATCAGTAATGTTATTTTTAATATAATAGAATTACTTTGAATATGTATAAGTGATAACAATTAAGAGTATAATCGTAGTTGACATGCTATGAGATAGTTGTCAGACAGTTTAGTCGGTGTGAGAAGTATTGTTAGAAAAAGTTAGGTCTGGCAACACTTATCAGTTGACAGCGATCAGCTGTTTTCGAAAACAGCTGTTCGACTTAGCTGATACTGAATATAAGCGCAGGTGATCAGACACTGGCGGTCAGTCGGCAGCCAGCTCTTAGTAAGGTGAGTCAGTCCAGTAGTTAGCTAGTAGCATTAGAAGTAGACTTAGACAACCAATTCTATAGGCAACGCCGGGGTTGGTCCTATAAGAGTAGGGATGAAATTGTAATTTTAGGATTATTTCTATAGGCAATGTCGGGAATGAAAAGACAGATGGAACGAGATAGCAATAGGTATTAGACAGTAGCCTAGTGGGCTTAAGTTCCTAAAAGCAACGCCGGGAGTGGCTGAACTAAGAGGATCGTGAGTAGAAGGGGAATAGTGAGCTGAGAATACTAGGCAGTAGCATAGTTGGACGATTGTGGTCTGGTAATAAAATTCCTATAGGCAACGCCAGGAATAGTAGAACAATGGGGCGAAGGTGTTTAATAACGGGAAAAGAAAGAACACCTACACTTTTACTCGGCAACGCCGGTAGGTGTCTGGAAAGGTGCATGAGCAGGCCTAGTTACGGGGGAACGGTCACCTTTTCTATAGGCAACGCCGAAAATGGTGTCACGTCTGTGAGCAGGAGATATAGGCGTCCCTTTCCTACACACGGGGTAAAATCGCGGCACGTGCCGACAACATGGGTGATGACATTTTGATTTAATTAAGGATGTTTTTGTAAGCCTACATAATAAGCGATGTTAAAGATGAATAAAGAAATGATTATATTCTCGAGAGAAAACTGCTGTTGGTTTATTTAAACCTTGAGGTCTGATTTCTCTCTTAGCCGTATGCAAAAATATAAATTTTTGAAACGAGTCTTGGCAACTGGCGAGCCCAAGCCCCGAAGAAAGCATCGTAATAGGGGCACGACCATTATGAATGGAAAAAAAAGATGACGAATCTTAAAACTTTTTTCTCATAAACTATAAGAGCCAGGGGATTTAAAATTGACGAGCTTCAAATCGGTATATCTCATAAGCTAGATAAGAGAGAGATGAAAGTTGGCGTACATTTAGCTTACAATCTTAAAAAAATTTAATATACTCAGATATAGGGCACAACCACTGTTTTACAGTGCAAAACTCATAAATCAACAAAAAGATGCACTTTATTGACTCAACACCTTCACTCAAAATTTATGCACAATGGGATAAGAAAACAAAAAAATACACAAAGTGGTGAATATTTTTTAAAATGATTTCTACTTTCACTGGCGTATTTTTTAAATTCAATTGTGGCAACGTCTTCTTATTGACGTTGACGGCACCGTAAAGCGATTTTGTTGTCGTCGACGTCGTTGTTTTTGTTAAAGCTGTCGTTTTTCTTAACGTTGTTGTTATTGTAGTTGTCGTTCCTGTTGTTGGTGTTTCTGCCGTAGTTGTTGACAACCAGCAAAATTGCATTTATGAGCAGATTTCGTACGCAGTTGTCAATAAGAATAAGCACAAGGATACTTGAAAGGAAACTCTTTGCTGTGGCAAAAGGCGAAAGGAAGAATAGAAGATTTTTGATGTGCTGCAAAGGATAAAAAAAAAACGTTGTTGATTTAGCGAACTCTTCACTACACTTTTTTTAAACTTTTCGTTTGTTGTTCTTCTTAGAAGTTTTCCTACTCTTGCGCTTTTCAAAGTTGAATTTATTATGCCATAGAATTTATTTGCTTTTACAGCAACAATTGGCCAACAATAATAACAACAAACAAATTGTTTTAGAAAAAGTTTTGACGTTTTCGTTTTTTCAATTCAACAAAATTTTGACGCTTGCACTTCAATACACAATTCACTTCATATCACAATCTCTGCGCGGCGCAACCGTTGACGCGTCTGTGGAAAATCGTACTGGTGGCAGTCAGTTATCATTCTATTGGATATTGCACGCCGCTGATGAACAAGTGGGAGATGAGCAAGTGAGAATAGAAACTTTTTACAAAATTTTGAAACAGATTCTTTTGCTAAAAGTTTTTCAGCTCTTTGTTTTTGGGTTTTTTGACTTGCGTTTGTTTTGTTTCTACTTGTGTTCTCAAGAGAAAATTGAAAAAAAAATATTAAATTTTTAAATTTAGTTTTTTATTTTAAAATGCGGCGGCATTTCTACTATGTGTTTTCATTTTATTTTTAGATACATGTTTTTTATTTTATTTCGAAAAGTCGTTCCCCTTCGAGCAGACATGAGTTATTAGTTGTTGAATTGGGCGGACAATGCAAGCGGCACAGTGGCGTGGGTAGTTGATTGAAGAAAGCAAAAAGTAAAGAAAAACGTCTTCATTCAAATTTTTTAAAATTTATTTAACATTTTTAAACATTTTATGCTTTGCAACATTTTTAGCTCTCGCAAGATTTTTCGTCTCATGCAACATTTCTTGATTTTCTTCAGAGTTTGTCGGTTTTTAAAACTTTTTTAATTTTCTTTTGTATCTGTTGATTTTCGCAACATTTTTAACTTTCGCAACATTTTTCGATTCTTACAAAATCTATCGAATTCCAACAGAATTTTACGATTTTTGCAATATTTTGCTATTTTCTTCTTAATTTGTTAGTTTTCTTAACATTCTTTGACTTTATCAACATTTTTAATTATCGCAACATTTTTTGAATTTTTTAAAAATTCGTCTGTTTTTGCAACATACTTTCTTCAATTCTCTTCTGAATTTTTAATATTTTGCAACATCCGTTGATTCTCACAACATTTTTGACTTTCGCAGCATTTTTCGATTTTCTTCAGAATTTGTGGATTTTTGCGAAAATTTGTAATTCTCTTCAAAATTGATCGATTTTTGCAATATACATTGATTTTCACAACATTTATAACTTTCGCAACATTTTCCAATTCTTGCAACGTTTTCGGAATTCCTTCAGAATTTAATGATTTTTGCACTATTTTGCGATTATCGTCTTAATTTGTCAGTTTTTTCAACATCATTCTACTTTGTGAACATTTTAAACTTTTGCAACATTTTCGATAACCTTCCGAATTAAGATTTTTGTAAAATGCTTTGATTTTTATAACATTTATAACATTCACAATATTTATCAAAATTCTTTGGAACATATCGATTTTTCCATTAACCATTGATTTTTGCAACGTTTATAACTTTCGCAACATTTTCCGATTTTTGCATCATTTTCGTAATTCCTTCAGAATTTAATGAGTTTTTCACTATTTTGTGGGTATCTTCTTAATTTGTTTTCAACATCATTTTACTCAATAAACATTTTGAACTTTCGCAACATTTTTCAACTCTTGAAACATTTTTAATTCCTTCAGAAAATGCAGATTTTTGCATAAACTTGCGATTTTATTCAGAATTTGTCGTTTTTTTCAATATTCTTTGACTTTATCAACATTTTTAATTTCAGCAACATTTTTTGGCTTTTTTCAAAATATGTCGATTTTTGTACTATTTTACGATTTTCTTCAGAATCTTTGATTTTAGCAACATTTTTCTATAGAACTAGTGGATCTTTGCAACATTTATCAATTTTCTTCAAATTTGTCGGTTTTTTCATCAGTATTTGTCTTTCGCAACATTTCTCATTTTTGCAACATTTATCGAATTCCTACAGAATTTGCCGATTTTTGCATCATTTTATGATTTTTTTTTACAATTTGTCGATTATTGCAACCTTTTTGGGTTTCCTTCAGAATTTGCCTATGTTCTCAACATTCATTTAATTGCTCAACTTCGGCAACATTTTTAGACTTTTTCAATATTTTGGACTTTCTTGAGAATTTGTCAATTTTCGCAACAATTTTCGACTTTGGCAACATTTCGACTTGCTTTAAAAATTGTCAATTATTACAAAATTTTAACAATTTCTTTAGATTTTGTCAAATTTGCAACATCCTTTCTTACGAAATATTTCTCAGTTTTCTTCAGAATTTGTCTATTTTTGCAACATTTTTAAATTTTCTTCAGAACATGTCGATTTTTGCTACTTGCATTGATTTTCGCCACATTTTCAACTCTCGCAACATTTTTCGACTCTTGAAACTTTTTGAAATTCATTAAGAATTTTTCGATTTTTGCATCATTTTGCGATTTTTTTCAACATCCTTTGATTTTATCAACATTTTAAGCTTCTGCAACATTTTTCGACTTTTGCAACATTTTGAATTTTCTTACAAATTTTCAAATTTTTTCAATTTCCATTGATTTTCACAACATTTATAATTTTCGCAACATTTTCGTAACCAACAACAACATATTTTTTTTAACTTAGCAACATTTTGCAATATTTTTTATCATTTTGTAATTTTGCAACAATTTTCATCTTCTCCAAAGTTTTTTGACTTTTGACCAAAACGTTTTAAAATTTTTCTTCCAAATATTGCTGAAATTTGGAAGAAAAATTTCTCCCACCGTTAATAATCCAGAGAGGAAAACAGCGAATTTTTGAGCATTAAAAGAATACGCACATTTGGATGAAAACGTTGCCCCACAAACTATCAAATGTATCGACAACGGACTTGTGATAGACCACAGTGGCACAATGCTGTTAAATAAGTAAAGGGGCGATATTATACAAAAAAATACACAAAGGCGAGAAATGCATCAATTTTATTTGTGTAGACATTTTTATTGGGGGCACATAGGAAAACAAAAACAACAACAGCAATAAAGCCAAAGACAATTAACTTGTTAAACAAATAATTAAAACTCTACACTCAAATGACACTCGGCGGCGTACTCATCAGCATCATCAACATGATCAGCGTCATCAATGGCAACACCAGAAGTGGCATGCTCAAGTGCTGTCAAAAAATCAGTGCATTATGAGAGAGCTCTTTTGTTTTTCTCACTTGCTCAATCAACCATTAAACTGTGCTCTTTTTGAGTAGGCACCGATCAATCGATCAATCTGATACTTTGCCACTTTGATGCCGCACAGCTTGAAAAATTGTTAAAATAATTAAAATGAAATTTATTTAGCCAATCTCATGAAAGATAGACAGACGAACGAATAGACGGACGGAGATATCAACGACGACTTTTCGAAAGTGTGTCGATCACGCCGAAACAGATGGAGGCAAAAATGCTTTGGCGTGCGCGCATTGCTTTTATTTGCTTGCATTTTATTTGGAAATTTTTTTATTTTTTTTTGTTATGTTATTCTGGGAAATATGCTGTTACAAGTGGCGAATGGCTTTTAAATTATTTGGTTTTATTACATTGGTTGGATAAACCAACTCTAGATACACAAAGTTAAAGAATAAAAGCAATTAAAATAAATGCAACGATTTTTAAGAGTGAACTGATGAATTTCATATCTATAAAATTTTTATTGAACTTTGTAACATTTTTTTAACGTTGCAACATTCTTAAGCACTTGCAAAAAATTTTGATTTTCTCCAAAATATGTCGACTTTTCCGTTTTTCTACGATTTTTTTCAGAATTTGTCGATTTTTGCAATATATTTTGCTTTCGAAACATTTTTCGACTTTTACAACATTTTTCGATTTTCTTCAGAACTTGTCGTTTTATGCAGAAATTCTTTGATCTATCAATTTTTTGCAGAATTTGTCGATTTTTGCAATATACATATTTTGCCTTCGCAACATTTTTTGACTTTTGCAACATTTTTCGATTTTCTTCAGAATTTGTCAATTTATCAATATTTTTTCAGAATTTGTGGATTTTTGCAATATATTTCGTTCCGCAACATTTTTTGACTTTTGAAACATTTTTCGATTATCTTCAGAATTTGTCGTTTTATGCAGAAATTCTTTGATCTATCAATTTTTTGCAGAATTTGTCGATTTTTGCAATGTATTTTACTATCGCATCATTTCTCGGCTTTTTCAACATTTTCCGATTTTCCTCAGAATTTGTCGATTTATGCAGAAATCTCTTAAATTATCAATTTTTTCAGAATACGTGGATTTTTGCAATATATTTTACTTTTGCAACATTTTTCGACCTTCGCAACATATTTCGATTTTCTTCAGAATTTGTCGATTTATGCAGAAATCCTTTGATTTATCAATTTTTTGCAGAATTTGTTGATTTTTGCAATATATTTTACTTTCGCAACATTGTTCAACTTTTGCAACATTTTTCGATTTTCTTCAGAATTTGTCGTTTTTTGCAAAATCCTTAGATATATCAATTTTTTTCAGAATACGTGGATTTTTGCAATATATTTTACTTTTGCAACATTTTTCGACCTTCGCAACATATTTCGATTTTCTTCAGAATTTGTCGATTTATGCAGAAATCCTTTGATTTATCAATTTTTTGCAGAATTTGTTGATTTTTGCAATATATTTTACTTTCGCAACATTGTTCAACTTTTGCAACATTTTTCGATTTTCTTCAGAATTTGTCGTTTTTTGCAAAATCCTTAGATATATCAATTTTTTTCAGAATACGTGGATTTTTGCAATATATTTTACTTTTGCAACATTTTTCGACCTTCGCAACATATTTCGATTTTCTTCAGAATTTGTCGATTTATGCAGAAATCCTTTGATATATCAATTTTTTTCAGAATTTGTGGATTTTTGCAATATATTTTGCTTTCGCAACATTTTTCGATTTTCTTCAGAATTTGTCGTTTTATGCAGAAATTCTTTGATCCATCAATTTTTTGCAGAATTTGTCGATTTTTGTATTATATTTTGCTTTCGCAACATTTTTTGACTATTGCAACATTTTTCGATTTTCTTCAGAATTTGTCGACTTATGCAGAAATCCTTTGATTTATTAATTTTTTTTTCAGAATTTGTCAATTTTTGCAGCACCAAGTAGTTTCCGCAGCATTTTCAATATCCGCAACATTTTTCGATTTTTGCAACATGAACAGATTCTTTCAGAATTTGTCGACAACATTTTACGATTTTCTTCAGTATTTGTCGAATTATGTAGCATCCTTTGATTTTCGGAAAATTTTTAACTTCTGCAACATTTTTTCGATTTTTGATTAGGGGAAGGTGGGGAATCGTGGGCCACGTTTTTATTTTGTTAAATATCTTCAAAAAAAATAAAAAATTTTGCAAATTGTAATATGGTATGTTATTCTACATGAAGTTAGGTAACTTTTGACTATTACACTTTCTAACAACTCTTTTGTTTTTTCCGACTTTTCGTGGTTTGAAAAAAATTAGTGTTTTTGCGATTTTCAAAAATGGTGGGGAATCGTGGGCCACCGCCGTAATTAAGTAAAAATCAAACAATTATGATGCAAAACTTTATTGAATTAGTTGAAATGACAAGTAAAGTTATTTTAATCGACAAAATGAAGAAGAAGGGTTATGCACGATCAATCAGATACGTTAACAAAGAAATAGGAAAATTTGATACAAAATATGTATATATTGTTTTATTTATTGATTCACAGCCTCCATTTTGCACAAAACATCATAAACACAACATACAAATGTGTATTGATACGAAAACTGTCAAAACACGGGTGGCCCACGAAGTTGCTCACGATTCCCCACAAGCTACTTTTTGCAAAACAACGGCGTGTAATTGACTTGTTGAAGTGTCATGCAAAATTACTTTTGTATGTTGAAAGGCAAAGGTCTAACGATAATAAAAAACATATTTACCTGTGTTTTGTCGTAGCAATTCGTCCAAGAATGATGGAAATCAAACACGCAAAAAAAGTTTTGCAGATACTTTTTTTTGGGCAAGTATTGTACAGAGCAAATAAAACGCGTACGTTTGTCAACAACCAATGTAAAAATAAGTTGAGGCTAAGAGAAAACGATTACAGTTGCATCTAACTATTTATCTCGACATCCTGCCAAAAGGTGGCGGTGGCTCACGATTCCCCATGGCCCACGATTCCCCACTTTCCCCTATGTATAACAAATATCGGGTAAAAATTATCAAATGATATGTTTGATATTATTTTAATATGTACAATATTTGTGAACTTTTATTAAATCAATTATATGTTTTTTTACAATTCACAAATCATTTTTATTTCAAACAAATATTTATTTGTCACAAGAATACGTTTGTTTATAGTAACCAAATCATGTGCTTGAAGAAAATTTATCAATTTATTGAGAAACAAAAGTCCAAGACCAGTATTTAGAAACTTTGTTTCAAAAATTGCTCAAAATTCCTCATTTAGCTTAAATATTTGTAATAATACCACTATAGCTCCGCGCTTTTTATGCAAAAATCTACTCCCCCTTCCCTCAACTTACATTTATCTCTGTCAAACGTTTTTCCACTTCCTCCTCAGATTTGCGCTCCAATGGTTTCTCTATTAAATCATTAATTCGCTTCAGTCCTCTGCTCACCAGTTCTTCTACATCTAAACCTTTGATACTCATCTTTTCCAATGTTGAACGTGGACTTGGCGTACTATCGCTGCTGTCACGTTGTTGATGTTTTGATTCAGGTACTTTGGATCTATTTAGAGTTGATGGAGTTTAAATAAAAGTATGAGTATGTATATAATGAGTATTGACATTGAGGACTCACTTTGCCTGCTGCATTTCACGGAATTTCTCACGCAGTAAAATTTGTGTACGCATTACCGTTCGCGAAATGCTACCTTGTTTACCATGCGTTTCGAGTACAAGCGAATCACCCTGTGATATCAGTGTTGCTGCATCGGGTGCTATTATCATGCGTAGGTCTTCAATGGCGCTATTTTTGAAAAATTCGAATAAAAAGGCGTTAGGTTATACGAATACAATAGTAAGTTAGGTTCATAGGATAAAATTTAAGCCAACAGAGAGAAAAAAGAAATTATGAGCTGATGCATTTAAAAGAAAGATGGGTTCTTCTCTATCCTCTATTTTTTTGTCAAAAAATATCTTTTCCCTCTAAATTTCTGAAGACCTCTGACTCGATAAAACTTTTGTAAAATGGGGACAAAAAATCCATTTCGGTTGGTGGGGAAGACTGCCCCAAAAATTCAAAGAACGTACAAATTGGTAGATTTAAGAATCGCACACGAACGTAAGAGTAAGTAAGGCATTAATCGAAATAACAATCGGTAAGCAAAGAAGTCGGTAGATTGTGGGGTTCCACCAGAATTTTAGCATGAGTAGATTTTAGAATTTAACAAGAATCTGACAAGGATATGAGTAAGATATTTAACAAAATCAAATCGACAAAGATAAAAGTAGGACTTTACGAGAAAATAAAAAGAAGAAACGAGGAAAGAATAATAAGTTTTTATATGACTTTCGACGAGCTCATAATTGCCAAACGAAAAAATCCATAGATTTCGGGATTATACGAGATTGCACAAGAATATAAGAATGCGTATGATCTCTAAGAGGAGTTTTAGGCAAATGGAAAATTTGGTAGATTTGAGGCTTACACGAGAATAAACAAATGCTAAATGATTGCATAATACCAAAATTAGTAAAATAGATAGATTTCAGGATCAGATGTATGTAAAAAAGAGAAATCGGTTTAAGAAGTTTACAAAATCCGCTTTGCTTGTCTATGGCATTCGGCGAGATCAAGAATGCTAAATGGAAAAATTGATACTTCTAGTGATTACACGAGAATGAAGAAAACGTTACAATATACTCACATTTCACCCTCAGTGCATGCTTCGATTTTCTCTTTGGTAGCCTCCAGCTTTCGTATCATATACTTGGCAGTTTTATCAAATTCCTGCACACGTTGCTCCAAAGTACTAGAATTCCGAGCATTTGGTGGAATTTCACTCTGCGGTGACTTAAGCGTAATATTAGAATCATCCAAAGACGGTGACGCTGGCAAAACTTTACTATCGAAATTATTTGATTTTTTGGCCGACGGTGTTTCGATGCGGCTCTGTGGAGAACAAAAATAGAGAAAAAAAAATTACAATAAAATCACTCTCTATGGAGCTGCTAAACATGCTATTTTGTATTCCCTCAAAAAAAGAACATCCACAAGCAAATTTACCGTATCACTATCAGAATCAAAAGTCGGTGTCATTTCCATGGAAAATCTTGGTATTTCCTCATCATCAGAGAAGACAAGCGGTTCCACATCGAAATTAGCCTCTTTATCTTCTTTATAGAAACTATCACGTACCTCAGGTTGTTGTTTTTGTTGTTGTTGCACACTATCACCAATAACCAAATGCATTGGCAGATGACGCCAACGTTTAATGCTTGTTGGTGACTTCGGCACTTTCATTTCATCGTCGTCTTCATCCTCCGAATCACGCAATATATCACGCTCATTTTCAATGCGTTTACGTTTCTCCTCAAATGAAATACGTTGCTTTTCCACACGCAGCACGGGTGTGCTGGTATTAAGCGGCCCACCGGCTGAACGCATTTCTACCGTTAAATCTTCTGCGGATACTGTTACACGCGGAGAATCACATAGTGAACGTTTGCTACGACTGCGTCGCACTTCATTGCCTGACTCATCAATGCGCACAGAGGATGAGTCAGAATCTTCGGAAAGATCAACAATTTGCACTGTCTCCACAAATTCGGGCACAAATGGCTCAACACTCTCCACCAGTATGTTGACTGTGTCGATGATTTCACCCACATGTGGCTCAAATTCAATATTTTGCACAGACATTTTCTCATTGCGCAAATTGCGCTCAACGACCTCAACCACTTGCGCCTCACTGTTGGCGGAATTTTTAGCTTCAAGAGTTGTTGCTTGTGTTGATGGTTGTGGTTCGCCATGCGGATGTTTAGAAATTTGTGAAAACAACGTGCTGGATTCAGCTAAACGGAATGTTTGTGGTGGCAACAAATCGGGCAACACTTGAGAGGATGGCGTTGATTCTTCTGGTGGTGTTGATGCTTTTTGTGGCGTCACGTTTGAGTCATTGGCGGATGGTGTGCGCGCACGTCTTTGCCGCACAGTATCACTGACAACAACAATTTCTACATCTGCATCAGCTGGTGCGGGTGCGGCAAGTGTAGTTGCCTCATTGAAGCGTGTTTTTAGCGCATCCTATAAAGAAGTCGTAGTTCAATAAATGGAATTTTATGCAGATTTTCTTAACACAAAATTTCCAAAACGTAGCAAAGTTTTCCATTATGTACTACATAGACTATGCCCATTTTAATGTTGGGGATTTTTGTTATGTTTAGTAGGAGAGTTCTTAGTTAGGATTCTTAGTTTTAATGATGTTATGTGCAAATATCCTTTTGAGGTTTCCCGCAAAATGTGTTGTTAGATTTTAAAGCGCCCTTTCTTTTTTTGCAAATAAACCCAATTCTCCAAATGTAACATATACGTACACAGGTATTTCTCCTATGATTGCCAAATACCCAAATGTTTACTAGTTGATGATAGTTTTAGGTTTTTAATTGGTGATATATTGCTTTTTATTTTTATATGGGACAATCACAAATGTTTTTGAAAATACCAAGATTTTCCAGCAGTAGGGTTTTGTACAAATATCTACAAATACATAAATGGGGATTTTTTTCTTTTTTACCAAATGACACCGCTTAAGATAGTGATCTTATGATGATAATTTAATGTTGCTAGATGAGTTGTGATAAATGATAAAAAAAATATTTTACACTTAATAATACGCACTAAAAAATTATAGTTTACTTTCCTTACTTTTGATTCCATTTAGTATTAGTTTTAAGGTTTTTTGGTATTTTTTTTTTTTTTCAAAAAAGATTGAAATTTATTCCAAAAAAGTATAAAATTTATTCTAAAATAGTTGAAAATCATACTTTTTTGGAATTTTTCTATATAAATACTTTTTGGTTTTAAAATTAAACTAAAATTTTTACTGTGTATGTATGACTATGTTAGGTGCACTTAAATGAGACATCATAAATTATATATTATTTTGAATTAGTTATACTAAGTATTAGCACTAAGCGACTTAAAAAAATGTATGTAAATTTATGTTTTTTTCTACAGTTGACAGTACGTCAAGCTAACAGTCAACTAAATCCATAAAAAATTAATCACAGTTTCCTATTAAATAAATAAAATTCACTTTTAAATCAACCAATATTACAGCGAAGCCTGCAAAAGCGTCAACAAAATCCGCCGAGCTCACCGCAATGTCTGCAGAGTCTACAATGAAACAGAGTTTAAAAGGGAATTCATGGAATCCATAATAACCCTTATGTAAGTAAGACTGTCAAGAGAAGGTCTTTGTTAAGACCCAATTATTTTGCAAATTAAAATTGTTTCCCGCTCATATTCTCAAATATTTCTGTCGTATTGAAAGAACGCATCTTACACTTGATCTTTGAACGTTTTCATTTAAGTAATTGGTTAGTTTTCCGCAAGACTGTCTACAGATGGTCTTTCATCTTTTGAGCTAAATAGCTAAGAAAACGCAACAAGTATATTTCGAATTCCTTATCTTCATACCAAAACTAGTCAGCATTTTTATCTTGTCGCTCAAAGAGTAAGATTCATTCATAATTTACAGTACATTCTGTTGATTCGAAAGCGAATTTTGAAAAATTGGTGTAGTGTATACAGTAATACTGCAAGGTACCAAGTCGCGGAGTGCTCGTTTGATACCTCAACGTATTTATTTTATATGGATGATTGAATTTTAATTAATTTAATAAGATTTACTTTGTAATTGAAATATGCCAATTAAGTAGTATAATTAGGAATTTGAAGCAAACCAACAAAATAGCTGGACTATATTGTAATATGTATATTAAGTTGCATTAACTGAGTACAATATGGCAACATTTCTACAATAAACTACTGTCAAAGCAATCAGCTGTTCATTGAGATGATAATAATCTCAGTGTTGACAGAAAATGTTGGCATTCCGACGGTGATCAGCAGTGAGTGAAGGTGGTAGTTAAAAGTAGAAATTTGGTCGTTGTGAATTCATTTGTATTGAGCAATGCCGATTCTGCAAACCTGGAACGGATAATTGAATGCATAGTCGGCGTTGATATATTGGCAACTCATTCTCGTTAGTGTTTCTGTACTTGTGCAAAAGAGAAGACCCTAAAACATTGGTCGTTGTGTATTCGTTTATATTGAGCAAGGCCGATACAGCGAAGCCGGAATGGACAATAGAGTGAATAGGTTCATAGTCGGGGTAGAAATATTGGCGACTCGTTTTCGGTAGTGTACTGGCAACTGTGCGAAAGAGACGACACTAAAACATTAGTCGTTGTGTATTCGTTTGTATTGAGCAATACCGATACTGCGAAGCCGGAACGGACAATAGAGTAAACAGGTCCATAGTGCGGGTATATATGTTGACGGTTCATTCTTGCTGGTGTTTCGGTACTTGTGCAAAAGGCAACGGCGAGCCAAGACCTTGGCCGTAGAAAAAGCTTCGTCATAATACCAATGGAGTATAAAGGAAAATAAGTGGAATTCACAGAATTTAACAGAGTTCCGATCAAAGAAAGCATAGTTCATATTGAAACCAACCAAGAAGTTTACTAAGTTTTCTAATTTAAGCAACAGAACATGCAGCAAGCTCAACCAAATTTATAGCTGAGCCAAAAGAATTTCTGCACTAAAAAAAACAGAGGTTAGTACAGAGCCTACCAAATAACTCCAAAGATACAAAATTAACAGTGAAATCAACAGAGTTTACAGCAATTCCAAAGGAAACCCCACCGTAAATTCTTTACAATAAAGTCAACAGAGTAAACAAAAAGTAATATCAACCACGTTAACTGAGTTCAATATAATCAATACCGAAGGTAAGAGAGTTTACAGAGAAGCCTACTTAGTCTTAACTGATTTACCAAAAAGTCAACGGAGAGACATATGCTGAATTCACTGTACATTCAACACTTTTCACGGTAGTGTCTACAGCGAAAACCAGAGGTTTACTAGTAAAGTGATTTGTAGTTCATAGCAAACTGTCAGAGTCACATTGGATCTACAGAATCTACAGCTACTTTTACTAAACTCACCGTACAATTAACAGTATTCACAGTGAACAGAAAAGTTAACAGAGTAACCAACCAAATTAACAGTGAATTCAAGACACTCACAAGCAAATTCAAGATTAAAGCAATTACTTAGAGACCAAAATGTAGGCTACAAATCTACAAAAAAGTTTACTTTATTCATTGCATAGTAAAAAGAACAGATAGCAAGCCTACAGTGAAGTTAGCAAAGCTAATGGTGAAACCTCTAAAGTTCATATAAAAGTCAATCGGTATCACAGAAAAGTCTTTCACATCCTACATAATAGAGTCTATAGAGAGAGAGAGAGAGGGTTTGCTGAATTCGCTATACAATCAGCAATATTTACAGTGAAGTAAACAGCGAAGTTATCCATTAAATTCGGAACAAATTTTTTAGAGCACATATTAAAATCTACAGAATCTACAGCGTTTTTTACTAAAATCACTGTAAAGTTAATGATAACAGAAAATTTATAGCGTAACTAGAGTGAAATCAGTACAAAATCAATCGAATCCACAGTGAGATCATCCGGGAATCAAAGCAATTCTTTTTTAATAGTCTGAAATGAGCTCAAAAGAATCTAGAGCAAAGTTAACTGAAGAGATCTCATAGCAAAAGAGCTTACACCGAAGTTAACAGCGTTCACGGTGAAAAGCTTAAAGTCAACCAATATTACAGCTTAGACTAGTACATTCTAATTAGGACAAAGCACAGTTTTCAATCATTACAGCAGGAAGTCTAGCCATTTCCGAAGACACTACTAAAAAGTCCTATAGTAGAGTCGATGATAGAAGATAGCTTTGTCAACCAACTACAAAAGATACTTGTAGTTGAAGTAGACCTATCTGTGATCAATTTGGTTATCCAACTAAATGATATGTACGATAATTTCTTGAAAACCAATCTATCGACTTGGACAACATTGATCGGTTAAGCGGATATCTTCTCTTCTTATACGAGATAAAATTGTAGGGGAGGGGGGGGCTAGTGTGGACAATTTTTATATAATTACAAAATTATATATGTAAATATATCATTTTTGTAATAAAGTAATTTTTAGCGATTACTTATACCTCTTGCCTTCATAATTGCATCAATAGTTATGATTTTTTATTTTTATAAATGCTTTATTAATGCATTTTAAAAAGAGCTTACATTTGTCCACACTAGCCCCTTATACGGGGCTAGTGTGGACAACCATTGATTTAACTGGGGGCTAATGTGGACACCATAAGAAACTTGATAATTCATACAAAAACGTTAAGAAAAAGTTCAGATACATGTTTATTCAAGAAAATAATGATGTAATACAAATAATAATACAAATAAAAAATTAACTGCTATCCCATGTTGTATTTGGAGAAATTTATATCAAACTTCATATAACTTGCTGATCGAGATGTTCCCGGCAGTTGATGTGCTTGTGGTAGCTTTGCCACTATTTCATTTCGGTGAATTTGGCTGGAATCCGGTATATCGGGATACGTGAATCTATCGTTCTTTCTTTTTGGAAACGTTATGTCAAAATCTTCAGAACCGTGGATCGTGACAATTTGGCCAATATAAAATACTTTTTGTCCATGTTGTTTCAAACTTCATATAACTTGCTGATCACGATATTTCCGACAGTTGTTGTGGTTGTGGTAGC
Organism: Calliopum simillimum; assembly: GCA_951812925.1. Lineage (NCBI taxonomy): Eukaryota > Metazoa > Arthropoda > Insecta > Diptera > Lauxaniidae > Calliopum > Calliopum simillimum. The sequence continues at coordinate 27,946,018 of OX638368.1, forward strand.
TTTTCCACTATTTCATTTCGGTAAATTTCGCTGGTATCCGGTAAATCGGGATACGTGAATCTGTCGTTCTTTCTTTTTAGTAACGTACTTTCTTGGAACTGCTTTTAGAAATGGTCTGACGATTTCTGGAGTAATTTCAGCTGCTGTGGACATGTCCACACTAGCCCCATTTCAGTTGTCCACACTAGCCCCTTCATGTCTTTTTAAACAAAAATAGTTTTTTTTTAATCTTACGGTAAAGTTCTTCAAAAATAATTTCAATGGCTTAAATAAACACTATTTTAAGATGTATTATCTATTAACACTACAGCAGAAGAATCATTAGTTTAAAAGTATCACTGAAATTACGAAACAACAAAAAAATTACTTTTTGCTGCGTAAAACACGTTCGGTCACGTTATCATGGAAAGCTGAACTGTCAACAAATGAATTTTTTTTTGGTGATGCAGAGTGCAAATACCAACTTGAAAAATATAAAACTGAAACAAAAAATTCAAAACGGCGCGAGAATTTGAATTTGTCCACACTAGCCCCCCCCCTCCCCTATGTTTGTTTCTTTGTACTTATTTCTGTGCCAATATTTTTTCTCGAAAACGGCTACAGCGATTTTAATGAAACTTGGACTAGTGTTAGATATTAGCTTACAATGAAGAATGAGCTAGGTTTGAACTTTGTAAATGCTCACCAGAGGGCGTGGCACAGCCTTAAATTTTAAATTTGATTTAGTAATAACTCGCAAATTATACAAGGTATTTGGATGAAATTTGGTGAGCGGGTACGGGTTAATAATACCTCGTAACGGACAAAAAGTGAACTGGATCGAAGAAGTGCCACGCCCACTTTTCAGCCCTTGAAAATTTTGATTCAATATTACTCGAAAACGACTCCAACAATTTTGATGAAAATTTAGGAGATGTTACCTCTGCAAACAAGGATTAATATGTAATATGCCGTTATATTGGGAAAACTCGTTGAAGGGCGTGGCACCGCCCACAAAAATATAAAACGGTATAAAAAGAAAACTAATAAAGCAAACATTCTGAAATTAACTGTGAGGTGCGTAATTGCAAAAAGGCATCTCTGTTCTGAAAGTGGGCGAAATATTGCCATTGCGCGTGGAACCTCCCATACAAGCCAAATACGTTAAATGCTATTTTTCGCAAATGTTACAAGATATTTTAATGAAATTTGGTATGTAGGTACTGCTTATTAATGCCTTATAATAACCGAAAAGTGGGCGGTATCGAAGAAGTACCACGCCCCCTTTTTAGCCGTTGAAAATTTTGATTTAATATTACTCGAAAACGACTCCAACAATTTTAATGAAAATTTAAGAGATTGTACCCTTGAAAACAAGTGTTAATATGTGATATGCTGTTATATTGGAAAAACTCGATGAAGGGCGTGGCACCGCCCACAGAAATATAATACGCTTTAAAAAGAAAACTACTAAAGCAATCTTTCTGAATTTAACGTAAGGTAGTCTACTTGCTATTAGGCACCATTACGAACTGAAAGTAGAGAAAATATCGCCTATGGGCGTGGAATCTCCCATACAAGTAAAACACGTTAAATGTTATCTCACGCAAATGGTACAACATATTTTGATGGAATTTGGTACACAGCTATTGCTGGCAAATGCCTTTTATATAAACAAAAGTGGGTGATACCGAGAAAGTGCCAGGCCCACTTTTTAACCATTCAAAATTTTGATTCGATATTATTCGAAAACGACTCCATTAATTTTAATGAAAATTTAAGAGGTGTTACCCTTAAAAACAAGGAATAATATGCGATATGCCGTTTTATTGGAAGAACTCACTGAAAGGCGTGGCACCGCCTACAAAAATATAATACGCTACAAAAAAAAAAATACAAAAGCAATCTTCGTAAATTTAACTGTAGGGAGTCTCCTTTTTATTAGGCACCTACGACCTGAAAATGGGCAATATATCGCTGGTGCGCGTTGAACCTCCCATACAAGTAAAACAAATAAAATGCTATTTCTCGCAAATGCTACAACGTATTTTGATGAAATTTGGTATGCGGATCTGGATCATGAGTATCTTAAGCATAACGAAAAGTGCGATTCGTTCAACAATTGCCACGACCACTTTTTACCAAAATAAAAATTTTAGTTATAGTAGTAACTCAGGCACAAAAAAAGAATGGAATGAACTTCTTATTTTTAATATGCAGTCTTATGTACTTTTTGACGCTGAATCCGTCTTCATCAGCAAAACTGTCATTATACCTGCAGGGTTTTGAAATATCTTTGCTTGAAGTTGAAGAAAACGCTGTGTTCAGTCTTAACTGCGTGTCTACAAGAAAAGGTGAACACCTTTTTTATTAATGGCGTTGAATAGCCACACTCTTCCTTATCAAAACTTTTCCAATAGGTCTTTTACTTTCCGAGGTAAGATCTTTTGAAGATATGATATTTCAGCCCCAATACAATAGACGAAATATTTTGGATGCCTGCCATATCCCATTTATTTAATTTTTTGATATTTTTCTATACCATTCCACACTTTCCAAATATTTTCTTATTATTATTCTCATCGGTTAATTTATCATTTTGAAAGCATGAACATTGGAGGTGAAAAGGTTCGAATTCCATCACAAAAAGTAGCTATGAATAATATCATCAACTAAAATAATAAGATTAGATTGTTGACCGAGCAGGGATCGGTCTCCAGGTACTAATTACGTTAAAAGGGATGAATAAAACCATTGGAATTGGTTGAGCGCTTTGTAGAGTCAAAAGTTGTCTGATTGGTGGAGTAACCTATCGTGAAAACGAATTCTTAACTTTAAGTGGATGATCAAGAAAATTACCGAGCACATATTTGGTAGATTGTGGTATCAATTGATATGAAAATATCCAATAACGAAACTTGTGCGTCAGATATGTAGGGCTCAACAAATGAACTCCGTTTCATTGGTTTTCAAAAGTAACAACAATACCGCTACTCCGAGGACTAGACTGACCAACTGTCAGACATTTAAGCAGCAATGCTTAATACTTCAAGATAGTTACAGAAGAATCTAGGCGGGAAGTAATTTTTTTCGCTAACTTATAAAACGTCAGAGTTTTATGAAGAAAATGTTGCCTAATTTTAGGATGTTTTATTACAATATTTATTTATTAATTATTCACTTATCCTTTAGGTACTATTACTTGGAAGAACATCAACTCTGTTACTGAAGCGGCGTTAAGGAAATCGAGATATAAATAGGAATAAAATAAACTCCAAAAATAATGCAACGAATTTTTTACGAATATGCAAATATTGCGACACCTTGAAACTAACTTATTGGATGTCAAGCTTTGCATGACTTTTGTAAGTCACTAAGAACTATATTGACTTACAAAACCATAGAGATAATCACTTAAATTTTACACTACAACTACTTAAAAAAAAACGCAAAATTGATGAAGCTGGTGTTTTATATTTACAGCAGAAAAAGCAAAGAAAATGAAAAGAAACAATATTTACGAATGAAATGAAAAGAAAGCATCATATACCACAATACAAGCACACACAAAACAATACACATTTGAACATACTTATGTACATACGAACACATACAATGTGTATTTGCAAAAATATATTACAATAGATAAGCGCTTTTACTTACCACAACAATAGCAATAACTTGTTGTTGTAAGTTTTCAATTTCAGGATTAGAAGGAACATTTATTTGTTTAAGATCTGCCTCCATGGCTCTGAGAATTGAAATAAAAAGTAGAGAAAATATTTAATATGTTGGTATCATCAATTACTTGAACTTCATAAATCTTACGAAAAATACAAACTAAATTTAAGTGCAGCCTAAAAATGTGCAATACAGTTTCATTACTTGGTTCATATTAAATTTAATGAAAATATTGCATTATTTGTATTGCATACTTTTAGGCAGGTTTTTAAATTCGATATTTCTGACTATTCTTTCAATCACATCTATTCAGGATTGCAATAAACTAACACAAATTTCAATCAAACCTTAAAGTCTCCAGAGATATATTGTCCAAGTTCTGCAACGTCGTCTTCATTTCACTCAAACGTTTGATAACATCAGCGCTGGTTAACTTCAAGTACATAGCTTTCAGTTCATCAATCTTTTGACGTGTCTCCTCCATATAGACTTGATCGCAAGACTTACTATACTCATCGTAAATATCCTCGCTACGCTGTAGAACATCTTCAAATTCCAAAAATTCATTATTACGATCGGTCATATCTTGTGGTGACTCGAAACGGCGTATTAAATGCTCTGCAGCATCGAAACACTCATCCAATTGTTGCGCCAATTTCAAAAGACTTTCTAGGAAAATCTTTGATTGCGTTACATTCTCGCCTAAAGCATTGTATAGATGCTTCAAAGCATCGATACGTTGACTAAGTTGCTTTGGTGATTTCGTGAATTTATCTTCACAAACTTTACGACCGGTTTTTATTGTGCTTTCGATTTCACCTTTAACCTCAGATAAAGTGCGGTATATTTTCTGTAATTTGGATAAGTTAGCTCAGAGAATTTGTGAGACTTGTGTAATTTACTTACCAAACAATTTTGATATTGCGTCTGCACCGAGCTTGGTCCTGCGGATGCCACATCCAACACCAATGTCGAACGTTCGACATTGCGCAGCTCAGCCACTGCACGATTCAAACGTGACTCGTACGCTGGCTGTGGTGCAGTGCATTTGTTGAGCTTATGTCTACAGGCCTTGAAACGATTCTTAAGCAGATTTAGTTGCTCTTGCAATCGATTTGCTGCCTCCGTTTTACCATTGCGTGAATGTTCGACTATGAGTTCATCGATTTCTTGGAAACAGCTTTCATTTTCATCAAACTCTTCAACCAGTTGCTGAAAGTTTATGAAAAGCATAAGCGATTGTGATACTTCTTTCTTTTTTGCTATGCTTACCTGAAATTCATCTGGCAGATCCTCTATGGTAACATCATTTTCCAGATGTTCGCTGAGTATCTCATCGACACGCGTTAACCATGCCTCAAATTGCACAATACACTTCTCGGATTGTTCGGCTTCGCTTACTTCTTTCTCCAGAATTTCAGTGCGTTGCTTGGCATTTTGTTGTAGCTGCGTCCAACGATCGACGATCGTGTCGACTTCCTTACGTATGGAATCGGCCATAAATTCATGTTCAATTAGCTCACTGCCAATTTCTTGAATTTTATCAAGCCATTCGTCCGAGTGACTACGAAGAATGTTCTCCAAGTCCTGGAAAATAGAAATGTTGAGAATGAATTAGATAGATATGAAATTGGGTTGAAATATAATAGGGAAGAGCGGATGCACAACCGTAAGAAGTTCGGTAAAGGGATGGAGAGCAAAGTAAAGGAATAAACTTTCAATACTTACATCCAATTCTTCGATTATCTCTTCGGCATCAGCATTTTCCGGCGTACTCCGTATCTTCTTCTCCAATCGATCTAAATATCCAGACTCTGAGACAATAAACTTCTTAAATTCTCCCAGTTGGGTTGATATATGCTCAAGGAGCGCCGTATTCGAATACACTAGTGAGGTGACCTCTGTCCAACGTGCGCTCAAATGCGTAAACTTCTTTGCCAACTGTGAATATTTTGAGTCGATTTGCTGTGTGGCACCTCCGGGTAGACTCAACTCATCTATTTGCAATATGATCTCACCACCCACCTCGTTAAGCTCACGGAAGTTGACTGTCTCTTTTTCGCAAGTCTCTTTGAGTGTTTGAAATTTGCTTTTGATCTGGAATAGTTCATTGGAGTTACGTATTTCGGAGATTGGATTTCTCGGTGTATTGGACTCTAATTCACTCAGCCAGTTTTCCGTTTTTTGTACACGCTCGATTATTTCGTCTGTTTTGGCCAATATTTCTGAACGTTTCTTATGATGTTGCTGGTGTAACTCCTGTACTTTGGCATAGAATTCATTAAGTTCCCGTATCTGTGCCAACAAGTGATCATGATGTTCCGGCTCGGCATCCTTAACGATAATTTCGCTGAAGTTGCGTGCGCTAATCACATCGATTTCAATCTTACGCAGTTCCATGCTGTAACGATTACCTTCCATGGGTGTGTCGGCGGTTTCTGTTTGCAGTAGTGCATATTCTTCCAAAAGTGGCTCATCACCACGCAATGTGGCCTCTAACTTGCGCAGCACCGTAACGATGGCATTATATTCAGCAGTGAAATGATTGAGGTTTTCAATTGCTGTCGTCTGTTTAATGACACGTTCATTTAATTGTTCTGGTATTTTGGCCCAAAGCTCCGCAAACTCGGCGCTTATGGCATCCGGACGTCTTTGGTGCACATAATCGTAGTCAATTTTCAAATTTTCTAATTCATCAATAAGGCCATTGAGATGTTGCTGTTGTTTTTGCATTGTTTCCAAGTCGGAAATGATTACACTTTCGACTGTTACACGTCCTATAAACTGTTGCAGCTGTTGTAGTCGCTGGTTGACTTCATCCAGGCCACCTTTTTGTTGTATGAGCGTTATAATGGCGCATTTCATATCATTCCAGCTTTCGTAGAAAAGGTTGAAATCCTGTTTCCACTCGGACATTTCATCACTAAGTGTAGCTGTGGTTTGTAATGCTTCTGTTATTTCTGTGGAAAGCGATTCCATATCGCTGAGACGTTGCTCCAAATCTGCTTTACCTGCAGTACCGGCATGTTGCTTGTACCAGTCTCGTGAGTCGGCCAAGACGAGCTTAAAACCTGTGAGGCTGTTGTAGAAACGCTCTTTGGCCAAAATTTGTTGCGTCTCCTGTTGCTGTGATGTAATGCGATTGCGTATTTTCTCAAAGCGCTTGGCGATTTCTTCAATATGTTGCCGCTCCATAATCAGGTTCTTTCCTGGCTCCTCTCTTTCACAAGTGGCAAGTAGTTCTGTTAATTCCGCTGCAAGCAGTGTGCGTTTTCCCAGTTCACGTTCTAGCCCAAGTAGTACCTCACTTTGGTTTCGCAGACTCTGACGCTGCAGATTAAGTAAACGCTCTTCGCAGTCATCGAGAAAGTTAAAAGCATCCATTATCCGTCCTTCAAGCAAGTAGAAATTGTCGGTATTGCGCAGCTTACGCTTCTTACTTGCTAATGGTGATGGTTCATCTTCACCGTCCGACAAGTCGTTTAGACGTTCGTTCGCTTCGTCACCGACATCACTCTCATCACCAAATTTAATAATCAACTGAAAATCAATCCAATTGTCCGGACGCACCACACGACTATCATCGTAAGAGGCACGATCGCGTCCAAACTTAAAGCCTTTGTCTTCAATGCGCAACGTTTGGATCTCCACTATTTGCTTTAGTGCATCCAGCCGATCTTCAAAGTTCTCCAACTGCGTTAGTACACGTTCGACGCGCTTATCACCTGACTGCATTGAAGAAGCCACCATTTGCCGCAAATCGCAGAGGTAACGTTCTAGCTCCAGCAAGTCCTTTGCGCAATAGTTCAGATCATTCATACGTTTTGTTATTCCACCCAAGTCGGTGATATCTTTGCTTTCCATTGACTTCAAATCTTTTTCACGTGTATCTAACCAACGGCAGATGCATTTGTACTGTTGCAACTTCTCGGCACGCAATTCACTCCACTTGACGACATGTGACCAACGTTCACCCAAAGCGGACAGCTTATCTTCTAAATCATTAAAGTTACCTGACTCATCGTTTACTATCACAACCATATTGCTCAGACTATCGACCAGCTCTTGCTGATTGCTTAAATCGTCTTTCAGCAGCTGCGAATCAGCCCATTGCTGCTGTACGTCTTGTAGACCAGGTCCAATATCTGTCATATGTGAAATGCGATCTTCTACGCTGGTCAGAAAAAGACGCAGTTTCTCAAGTTGTTGTGTTTGAAACTCCGCCAAGCGCAACAGTATTCTGGACTGTACATCTAGCGCACGTAAGCGCAACGTCTCCCAACGCTCATTTAACAGCACCATTTGTTGACGTATCTCATTTTGATCATCCACAGAGAGGCCAGAACTCTTTTGAGATTCGTTAATCAAATTTGAACCCTCCTCTAAAGCTTCACCCACATATTGTTGATGTTCTGTCAGCTTTAACATGAAGTGTTCGTTCTCGTGAAACTTCAGCTTAGCACTCATAAAATCATTTGGCTCGGACAACTCACGTGACAGCAGCTGCTCATCTTCCAGCAACAAAGTGAGCACTGCTTCTAGCGCACCTTGATATGTGCTTATCTCCACAGATACATTGGTGGCGGTCGACAGCGGACGTGATTTATCATGAAGAAAGTCTTTGGACTTCGGATCACTCAGTCGAATATCCATTATATTGCTAAAGTGTGTCTTCCCTGTATCTGATGGTAAGCTTATCGGCGTCAGCGGTATTTCTGTGTAGACTTCTTCGGAGCTCTCCAGCGGCACCTCATCCAAATCGGTGATGTTTTTATTGCTCGTTTGAGGAGGCAGCACTTCTTCGGCGCGTTCATCATACAACACTGTCTCACCGGTGCTATCGCGTCTCTCTTGCTGTGCACGTTGCGATTCCATTGCATGATAAAGACACATCACATACATTTGTATTGATTTATTGTCCGGCTTGTGCGTGTGTACATCTTCAGGATCCAACAATTTTTCAATATGAAAATATTTATGCGCCAAATCAAATGCTGTATGCAAACGTGCCAATGGATGTTTCGTAAGTGCGCCACTCAGACTGATATCATCTAAGTGCGCATCGAGTATCATTAGGAACGCCCGACCGTCGGCCCAACTTGTTGAGAAATCATTTAGTGTCAATCCACGTGGTTCGGTAAATTGACGTGCCCATGCCAAAAGTGATTTCTCTACACCATTACTCGAATGACTTTTGACTAGATTTTGTCCATTGAATTCGAGTGCTATGAGCCAAATGAGACCAAGTGTCAATTTGGGGTTACCACCGACAATGTCATCACTGGAAATGTTAACCAACTTGACGCCATGTTGTTGTATCACATGTATGACTTTGTTCAAATTATTGATGTGATGCACACGCATACGTCCCTTTTCGGGTTTCTATGTGAGTGTGCGTGTGTATGTGAATGTATTATGTGTTATAAAATGAAGTCATTGTGGTTTTCAACAGCATTTGAAGCAGCATGTGTTGCATGTTGCATATGGATGCATATGAAAAGAGAAGAAAATACAATAGTTGATATGAAATATAAGATAGCACTTGGGGTTAACCAAATTTATAGTAAATGCAGTAATTTTCTAAGCTCAAAATTGATTTTGTGTTCACTCAAGCAAAGTCAAGGACTTATGAGACTTACTTGAAATGTGCATTGATACAAGTTAGGTGTATGTGGATTGATTTTAGTATTTAAAGGATTATTTATTTGTTTGTCCAGAAATTTTGGTATTTTCCTTCAAGCTTTAATTCTACTACAGAAATATTTTTCCCCTTTATGGGGTATTTGTTCGTCCAGAATTTTTTTATACTTTTTTATAAAATTTGATTGCCTACAAATTTTAATTTTACTACAGAAATGGTTTCCACCATTAATGTGCAATTTATTTGACCAGTTATTTTTTTGTAATGATATTTCTTTTAATTTGTTTAATTTTTTGTATTTATTGATAGATTTTGTTTTCTGTTTTTTTTTAATTTTTTATACAAAAATTATACTTTCATATGAGTATCAAAATATTTGATTTTATCGTATTCACTTTCTGAATTTTTGTTGCTTTCTGAAAATGTTCTATTTGTTTATCCAGAAGATTTTTACCTCAAAAATAGTTTTTTTTTTTATTTTTAAGGATTTTCATTTTAGCAATCTTTATGGAACTACATTTATCGAATTAAAGTTGAGTTCATTTAGATTGAGTTTGTTGTTTGACAAATTGTCTATTTGTTTGTCCAAAAATTTTGTTATAATTTTTTATTAAATTTTATTATTTTTCCCTTTTAGCTGATAATTGCTTCTCTACGATATGTTATATTTGTTCGACCAGCGTTTTTTGTGCAATATATTTCATATTTTTCTTATCATTTGATTAAAAGCTTATTTATACCCAAACGATTTGATTAATTTTTTGCCCATCTAGGAAGTGTTTTTTTGATGTTGGATTCATTTAGTTTGAGTTTGTTGCTTAACGGATTGTCTTTTTGTTTGTTCAACAATTTGGTTATACTTTTTTATAAAATTTTATTGTTTTTTCCTTTTAGCTGATGGTTGCTTTTCTACGGAATGTGCTATTTGTTCGACCAACTCTTTTTTGTAATATTTTTCATTTCATTTGATTAGTAGCTTATTTGCACCCAAACGATTTGATTAATTTTTTGCCCATCTAAGAAGTGTTTTTTTGATGTTGGGTTCATTAAGTTTGAGTTTGTTGCTTAACGGATTGTCTATTTGTTTGTCCAACAATTTGGTTAAATTTTTTTATAAAATTTTATTGTTTTTTTCCTTTAAGCTGATGGTTGCTTTTCTACGGAATGTGCTATTTGTTCGACCAGCTCTTTTTTGTAATATTTTTTGTTTTATTTGTGAAATAGCGTATTTATGCCCAAACGATTTGATTTATTACATATTTGCCCATCTAAGAGTGTTTTATTTTTAATTGCTGGGTTTGTGTTGGACGAATTGTCTATTTGTTTGTCCAACAATTTTCTTATACTTTTTATAAAATTCTGAAAATGTTCTATTTGTTTATCCAGAAAATTTTTACCTTAAAAATATTTTTTTTTTCTTAACGATTTTCATTTTAGCAATCTTTATGGAACTACATTTGTCGAAGTTAAAGTTGAGTTCATTTATATTGAGTTTGTTGTTTTACGAATTGTCTATTTGTTTGTCCAAAAATTTTGTTATAATTTTTTATAAAATTTTATTATTTTTTCCTTTTAGCTGATAATTGCTTCTCTACAATATGTTATATTTGTTCGACCAGCGCTTTTTATGCAATATATTTCATATTTTTGTTATCATTTGATTAAAAGCTTATGTATACCGAAACGGTTTGATTAATTTTTTGCCCATCTAGGAAGTGTTTTTTTGATGTTGGATTCATTTAGTTTGAGTTTGTTGCTTAATGGATTGTCTATTTGTTTGTCCAACAATTTTGTTTTACTTTTTTACAAACTTCTATTGCTTTTCCCCTTTAACTGATGACTGTTTTTCTACGAAATGTGCTATTTGTTCAACCAGCTCTTTTTTGTAATATTTTTCATTTCATATGTTTAACAGCGTATTTATGCCTAAACGATTTGATTTATTATTTGCCCATCTAGGAGTGTTTTTTTTATTTAATTACTGGGTTTGTTGTTTCACGAATTGTTTTTGAATTTGTTTAATATGTTAATTATGCCGAAACGATTTGATTTATCCCATCTTTTGAGTGTTTTTTTTTAAGAAAAGCCTTAGTTAAAATGGGCATTGATAACAAGTTGGGTTCATATTGATTAATTTAAACGTTTAAAACGTGATTAATTTGTTTGCCCAAATTTTTTTATAAAATATAATGGCCCTCAACTTTACTACAGAAATGGGTTTTCCCCATAAGCTGATGATTGCTTTTCTACAAAGTGAGCTATTTGTTCGACCAGTTCTTTTTTGAACAAATGACCAGTTACATCTAGTGTAATATATTTTTCTTTTCATTTGTCTTATTGGTTTTTCTTACTATATATTGATAATTGCCTTCCTTCGAAGTGATTGATTTGTTTGTCCAATTACCGTATTTTTTTAATTTTTTGATACAAAAATCAGAATTTCATAAGTATCTGCTTCATTAAATCGTCTACATATCCTATTTTTTTAAAAACTTGGCAGTACATTTTTATTATACTAGAGAATTGTTCTATGTGGTGTTGATTGCTTTCTACAAAATGAGCTAATTGTTCGACCAGTTCTTTTTTGTAATACTTTTTCTATTAATATGTTTAACTTATGTAACTAATCTTTAACGAAATTATGTATTTGCTAATTTAGAACAGTTAAATCGGGTGATTTATTTGTTTGTCCAAATAGTTTTTTTTTTTTAATTTAAGATTCAAAAATTATTGAAATATTATTTGATATATATGTTTATGCTCTCGTTACTTCAATTCTTAAAATGTTCTATTTGTTTGTCAAAAATATTTTTATTTCAGACATCTAATATTTTATTGAATTTCCTAAGACATTTTTTAACCTATATTTGAGCTGCCTGTATGAAAAACATTCACGAATGTACTTGGATTCGTCCAAGTAAATGTTTTTTCTTGAATATATTCTTGGCCTTAAAAAAATTATAGTCTTAGCCTTTGAAGAACATGGACAAATTAATGGCATTTCAAAATTGCGAAAAAATTTCCGAAATTGCTTGACCAACATGGACGAATCAAAGTTAATTAATAGAAAATCAAATTTCAAACTCACCAAATGTGTATTTGTTAGAACACTCAATAAGGCCAACAAACGATGACCATCTCTTAAATCTAAAAATAAATCATTAACTGGTGTGCACTGGGTTTGTGATAGATGTGAGTTAATCCATTTGGTAAAAGTTTTCTTTTGGATATCCTGCCGTTCATCTGAAAGTAAAGAAAAAGATAATGTTTAAATTTATAAATATAAATATAAAAAAGAAAAACTAAAATTTATCACTAAATGTTTTTTCGAAAAAAAAGTCAGATAAAAACCTTTCTCCTTATTAACAGGCTTTAAATGCACAATTTCCATATTCCGCAAACAAAATAAATAAAAATTAAAATAAAAAAATGATTTTATGTTGGTAGTAAAAATTTCAATTAAACACACACAACTGATTGAGTGTGGGAAAGATTAAAATTGTTATGGTTGAGCGGCAACTCGTATGTGAAGTGTTGCCACTGATGTCGTTATGAGTGCAATTTCGTTGTAGTTGTTGCTGTTGTTGATAGTTTTGTAAACACTGTTGCATTCACATACGCCAGTTGCTAATGAGTACAATCGTACGTACAAAGTGTTAAATGTTCAAAGTCAATTAACAGCAACAAATAAAAGCGTCAAAGCAAATGTCAGTCTGTTGCTGATTTCAATTTATGCGGTAGATAAAACATCATGTTGCAAAAATAATACTGCGAATTGTCAAAAATCAAAAGAAAATGCTGCCATTTAGCTTTGAGTTAGGAGTGAATAGTCATTTGTTGATAATGAGAACTCAAGTTATCACTTATCTTTTGAAAAACGCACTAATTGATATTTTTATACCATTTTTTTAAATTGCAGACAGTCTTTAATAAAATGAGAAAACATTTTGCACTTATCAAAATAACTTATCACTTTTCTTTAAGCAAAACATTTTTTTTTTTTTTTGTAAGTTTAGATGTTTTTCTTTCAATACTTTTGCAAACACAGTCGCATTTGTATTTAGCAACTACTGATTTTCACTTATCAAAATTTGTTGATACTCAAAACTCAACTTATCGTATTCAAATAGATTTTTTAATTTATTTTTAAAGTTAAGTGAAAAATTGCTATAATTATAGTCAAGCAACTTATTTCTTTACACTTATCAAAATAAGTTGTTGAAAAGAGTGCTCAAATTAGCACTTATCATTCGGGAAATTTTTTTTATAAAAATTTTTAGATTTTCTTTTTGGTTAGGTAAATATTTGTGATAAAATGTGCTATTCAAGGAAAGTGATAAATCGATTTTCACTTATCAAAATTTACTAATGATAAAAGGTCATATTATCACTTATCTTTAGAGTTAATATTTTTTGCTCGAACTTTTGCTTATTTGTTTAGTTTAAGTTTTTAAAAAAAAAATAAATAAATTTAATTAAGTAACCTGTTTTCATTATTCAGAACTTATCATTACTTTTTTGCACTTTTATTTTATTTTTTAAGTTTGAAAAAGAGATTTTGTGGAAATAAAGTTCTAACTATAATAAAGTGACTTATTGCTATACACTTATCAAAATTATTTGATAAAAAGTGGCTCAAATTATCACTTATCATTCAAAAAATATTTCTTATAAGATTTCTAGATTTTTTTTTAAGTTTAAATAGATACATGGTATGTTTAAAAATATTCTAATGCAAATTTAGTGACCAATTGGTTTTCACTTTTCAAAACTTATTGATGATAAAAACTCAACTTATCATTTACTATTGGGCTGAATACTTTTTTTTAGCTCTTTTCATTTATATTTTTTACTTTAAGGAAGTAATTATCGAAAAAATATTCCAACTCTAACATAGTGTAACAACTTCCAAAAATTATTTAATAAAAAAGTGAAAATGAGTTCAAATTATCACTTATCATTCAAAAATTTTCCCTTGTTTTAAATTAGTACTTCTGAAAAAATGTTCTTGTTCAAATTTAGTGACTAAGTATTCGGTTTTCCTTATCATCATTTATACTTAGGTAAAGAAAGCTCATATATGCTAAAAATTTTCTCATTCTGATTAAGAGACTAATCGGTTTTTTTTATCAAAATTTGTAATTGACAAAAGCTCAGATAATAAATTTTTTTCTTTTCTTTTTTTTTTTTTGGATAAGTTAAGCTCTTATCAACTATTGCTTTTGATAAGTAAAAACCGATTATTCACTTAATCTGAATGCGGACAGTTTTAGCAAATACCTTTAGGTTTCTTTTTTTACTTATCAAAATATATAATTGATAAAATCTTAACTTATCATAAGGCTAAAAACTTTCAGTTTATTAAAATCAAGAAAGTATTAACTGAAAAAGTTTTACTATTCTAGTTTTATGACTTATCGCTTTACATTTGTCAAATTTAATTGAAGAGAAATAGCTCAAATATCACTTATCATTTGGAAAATTTTACTTATATCCACACATTTTAGATTTTCTTGAAGTTAAAATAAGAATTTGTGAAAATAACGCGCACTTATCAAAATTTCTGACAAAGCACATTATATAAGGACTTTTAGATAAGTTGAAGAAAATATTTTTGCTAGAAAAGTTTTCATTCTGCTTTCATGAGTAATCGGTTTTCACTTATCAAAGTAAAACTTGTCACATATAATCAGGCTAAATATATTCTACCAGAAGTTTAATATTTTTTTAAACTTAACAAGCTTTCTTTTTAATTTTCTTATATTAGCTTAGTGACTTATCGCTTTTCACTTTTCAAAATATGTTGATATAGGGGTGAATCTCCGAAAAATGTCCCCAAATATTTTCTTTTATTTTTTTATTATTTGAAGATATAGAATATGATGACCTTAATTTCTGGAACCTTCAAAAAAAATGAATATAAACTTTTAGGGTTGCCATTTTGCTTTTTTTAGGAAAGTTACGCTTAAACAATATATTTAAAAAATTAAAATAAAATTTTAGTCTAAAAACGCTTGAATAAACTTTTTAAAAAACCAACACAAAATTTTAAGTATTGCCACAAGGTTGTTTTCGAAAATTTTGTTTAAATCTTACTTTTTTGACAAAATTAAAATTTTTGACGGCAACCCAACCGAAATATGATTCAAGCAAATTTAACAAAAACAAGTTTATCTGAGCGTTTCTGAAACCAAAAATTTCAATTTAGTCAAAAAAAAAAGGAATACTTTAACAAGATTTTTGAAAATAACCAGGTGGCAACCATAAAAAGAAAAATTTGTTCAACAAGTCGTATGAATTAAAAAACAACAATATCTCGTAAGAGAACCATTCTTCCGGAGTTAGTTTGACGGGAGAACTACTATACGGGAGAATGACAAAATGTTGCAAAAGCAATAATATCGCAATGAAAGAACCAATTATTTTTAAAAAAGTTAAAACTGGTGAATAGCTATAATTGTTTATTGATTTAATTATATACATATAAAAGAATATGTACAGGAGTATGAAAAAAACTTTCAGGGAGAATGACACACACTTGCTTTCTTTATGAAGTTTTTAAGCTTAAAAACAAAAACGCACTATCATTCACTATTCAAAACCAAAATCGGCTGAAAAAGAACTGATTCAGTTAGAATAAAAAAAAACTGAGCGAAGATATAAAACGAAGGATCAACTTCTATGTATGTCAATTCAATATAAAAAATTTTTTTTGAAAAAACACAGAAAAATAGTGGCTAAAATATATATAAAAACAATGTCGCATAAGTTTTTTTTTTTTAGAAAATAACGTAATATGCAAAACGGGCAAATTAAATGCACTAAGAAGCGGTTAGGGACAGCAGGGAGAATGACTTTTCAACACTTTATGTCTTAATTTCATAGTAAAATGCTTAGAATTATTTTTCTTATTTAATCTAGTTGTATACATAGAAACTCTGAGTAAGTAATTGTATTAAATAGATAAAATATCAAGTTTTGAATTTTAACATGGTTTTGAGCCCCAGGAAATTTAATGGTACATTTTTCGGGAATCACCCATTTACATATGCTTCAAGGGTTATGGTGGACTGTTGATGGCCTCAGCAAAATTTTCTTTCCGCGCTAATCGTTCAATCTTTAAAAAGTTCGAGTTTTTGATGCGGTTGTTCTAATTCTTAAAGGATAATTATTACTGTAATAATTGAACACTTATCGCTACAAGATCGAATATGCAATTTTAATATATGAAAACCTGTAACCCATCAAAAGTCATAAACTGTCATTAAAAATTATATTTCACATTAGCGCAGCTAAAAACTTTGAGATACACAAGAAAAGCAACTCAAACATGCCATAAATACGTGACAATTGAGATGTGTACGGTTAGAAGCTTCCTTCGCATAACAGTAACAACATTACAGCAAGTGATGCTGCCAACGATACGAACTGGGAGAACACCCACGGTGAAGCAACCACAGCATTTGATATACACATGCACTATTAAGAACTGACAACATCCATACTTTGGCCTTCGACTGGCCAACCTCTACGCTATCATTTCCGCCAAATTTAAACGCCACATCTCCAACCTTTGATACACAAACATTTTGATACCAATGAGCAGAATGCCATTGAAAATCAATTTCTAGCAACATTGCTGCTGCAGGGCACGTTATTGGAATTCTAATTAACAAATTAATTAATTATGAGACGCACTAAATTTACCAAGTAGCTAGTGAATTTCTCAAAGGATTGCAAAGGACTTTGATGATGATACTGGCGATGATATATTGAATTGGTTTATACATGTAGTAGATTGTGTGTAGTAGCGGTTTTCTATTTGGCACAGTGGTTGTAGCTTTGTGGAAACATTAATTTAAAATTTAATTATGCTACTATAATACTTGTGTGCTTGTTTCACAATTAATAAAAAAACACTTTTTTTAATTGCTTTATAGCGCAATTTTTATTGCATTTTGCTTAAGTTAATTGCTTGTTAAAATTTGTTGCTCCTGTCTGCTGCCGTTGCATGTTTTTATGTTGCTTTTAGCACTGCGCTATTAAAAATTCATTAACAACTTTTCACAATAAACAATAAGAAAAAAAAATTATAATTTTTTGCTGCATAGTTTCAGGATGTAGCTCATAATGCACTTGAGTTGTTTTAAATTTATTTCTCATTAAATTTTTACAAAAGCTTTAAAAAATGTTGATAGTGCTTGATTTTGGTAGTAGAATTAAATGTTTTAGAGCAAAGGTTTTTTAATGAAACCTTGATAAATCAATTTATGTTTGCTCCTAGAGTTATGCTTGGAAAAAATTTGCATTGAAATTTTCACACTTTATACCAAATGTGAGATTCATTGAAATGCTTCCGAGGAAAAACTTGTAAATATTTTTTAGTTATTTAAAAGAGACGGACCGTGTCCTTTTCGAAATAATACTTTCCATGATTATTCAGTCAGTGCCTACGTATATTTTCGTTCTTTAAAAGTGTTGTACCTTGCCATATCCGTTGACATAGAAGAAGGTGTGATTTTCATAGGAGATTATATGCATACATTATGCCCCAGACAGACGGCAGCTCTAATGCACATTTCAGACGCAATAATGTGAAACTTTTTATTGCATAATCTTAGGCATTTCTTAAATACATATTTTATAGACATTTACTAAAATAAAATTTCCCAATTCGGGGTCCAAAAAATTCTAATAAGCTTTTCTGATGCTTAACTCAATATTAATCATGTTTTAGAATTTTTTAGGCGCTGAATTGAGAAATTTTCTTTTAGTCAATGTCTATAAAATATGCATTTAAGAAATGCCTAAAATCATGCAATACAAAGTTTTACATTATTGCGTCTGTAATGTGCATTAGAGCTGCCGTCTGTCTGCGGTATTAGACTGGTTCAGAATTGTATGGAAAAAGTTAAAATTGTTCATGTAAAATTGCAGTAATCTTTTTATTATATATTTTGAATTATGATCTCTTTCTGGAACTGCATTATTTCTTAAGATTTTCAAAAAGAAATTGATGATATTCAAATGAAATTTAATTCACATCAAAATTTGGAATCTCTGATACTTTGAAGTGATAGCATAAGATAAAAAACAGCTTAAGGGTAAATAGTAACATGAGGCTCAAGATTCTAGTGAGACATAAAGTCATATCAGACAATAAGCATGCGACTAAGGGTTAAATAAAATCAAAAAGGGATGATGAATAAATTTATAAAATCATGGGGTCGAAAAAATCGATTGAAAAAAAATCTCAAGATAAAAAAAAAATTTTAGATTTAAATAATTTCATGATTCAAAAAATTTTGTATACATAAATTCTGTGTCACGAAAAATCTCATGACACAAGAATCTCATGACACTTAAATCTCATGACACAAAAATCTCATGACACAAAAATTTCATGACACAAAAATCTCATGCTACAAAAATTAAAATCCACTTCTAAGAAAATAAGATGAGCCCCGATGAACTGTTTTCATGAGCGAAATTGAGTGAAAATGGGAAAAAAATTTTTTGACTTGATATTTAATTGTTCAATGCCTTATATGAATTTTGAACCCCATTTTGCAAACCATATTTTTTAAACTAGTTTGAGGTCGCTGAGTCCGAAAATCGACATTATTTTATTTTCCTCGGGGCCGTTCTCAAGATATTCGACATTTTCAATTTGAATCAGATCTTAGTTATTGGTACATTTGTTAAAAGCGTTAAAGTTTTTCTCTAAGATAGTATAAAAACAAATTCGATCGAAATTGGGTTTCTCGAAATATTTTTTTTAAAAATTAAGCTATAATCTCAAAAATCAAAATTGTCGATTATCTGGAGAACAGCCCCTAAGAAAAAAAAAAAAATAAAATAAATTCGATTTTCGGACTCAGCGAACTCAAATTAGTTTAGAAAATATGGTTTGCAAAATGTTACATTTTGGCTGTTGTCTAGTGTTATAAGTATGTACAGAGTATTTATTTGTTAAATAAGTTTTTATCTCTATGTTGGCAACACTTATACATATCGTCGCCTGAGTATTACTTTGCCGTAAACGCCAATTTCACTTTTTTGGGAAATCACTTTTTTAAGTTTGAGGTGGAATTACAAACAAACTAACCGATCAAACTTAATTTTTTTTTCTTAAATACTTTCAGTAAATAATTTTATTTGGTTTTTTACAAATTACAGGATCCTACGCCTTCTATTTTTTAAGTTATATTAATTTTTCTTCAGGTAGTTTGGCAAAATTTTTAAATTTCATGAAATATTTCTCACTTTTTTTTAACTTACAGAGAGTTTGTGGCGGCAGAAATGTCAGGAAATGTTGATATGAGTCTTTATTTTTCCATATTAATAAATATTACTCATATGACATGTGGTGCATGTTTGCATAGGAAATAGTTTTTAAATGGCTATAACCGTTGCAAATATAACGATAAATGGTCCATTTTTTCGCCATTTTAAGGACAAAACCATGCACTTTTAAAACTTACCATAGTTCATTTATGGGAAATATATTAAAATGGGTCAAGTTTGCATGTAACTAATATGTCAACTTGAATATATTGAAAATCGGAGCTAAAATGTGAAAATGACTTCGATCAATAAAATTAGCAAATTTGTTCATTGTCTTTTAAAAGTTATTAAACTTAATGCTGTTAATATGCTTGCAGTGAATCTTAGACAAAATATAATTTTATTTTTGAAAATTTCGTAATAATAGGTACATTTAAAAGCTATTTTCATGTGGGAAATTATTTCAAATATAACAAGTATAAAGTGTATGGCTATAAATTATATTATAGTATTAAATCTACATTTGCATTTAAAACAAACTTACCGTAGTAAAGCTGGAGTTAGTTTTGAGAGCGGAGGCTCTTCAAAATACTAACAGAACGTTCGTATACCACTGGTTGATGTACTAATCCACTAATTGGCTTAACCCTTATAATCATGGATAATTTTAACCATGGTTAATGAATGATTTTACCATGACTATGTTCATGAACCATATATGGTGCACTATGCATTTAAGGGTTAAGTTTATACGCTTAGTAATGCATTGCATTAAAACAATAGTGAATTATTATATGATTCATATGCATATACGGCAAAACAAAAATAACTAAAAAAAAATTTGAAAATATATGGAAAATTTGCCGTATATCCATATTTTTGGCTTTTACGGCAAACTAAAAATTCAACTAGCTATTTTTGTGGATATACGGCAAAAGTCACACTCTATAACTCTGGATTGGAAAGAGATAGGACGAAATGGATAAATTATTCAGAAAGAGCGTACTCGGAAACATAAAACTGCATCCTCAGTTGAAAATGCGTGTTTTGGCGTTTACGGCAAAGTAATACTCAGGCGACGATATAAGAGTAGTTCTATTTTAGTACCACAATTGAAAATTGCGCCGGCTATGTTGGTGGCATATCGCTCTTATGTGTATGTGTATTGTAATTAAGAAAGATTGCTGATGTTGATATTTACAACGATGCATTTGCAGCAGTTGCAACAGCAACAGAGTAGCCAACTAACAATTGCTGATGGTTCAATATTGTTGCTATTGTTTATGTTGTTGTTTTCTTCATTGCTTTTGTTGTAATGTTGATATTTACTATTATCATCATCTACGATGTTGCATTTCTTCTCTTGCTAATTATCAAAATTGAAATTGTAGTGGAATTTGATGCTGCTACTCTTCTGCTGAATATTGCATTGCTGACGTTTGCGGATGTAAATGTGCGATGTTGCGGATGATTAGTTGTTACTCGATACTATAGTTTGAGCAGTGTAGTCTTCTTCTTGTTGTTTCTTTAGTCCCATGTAGAATACTGAACATCAGTTATGCCATTGCGGCATCATATAAGGCTGATGGCTTCCATTCTTTTGTGGAGTGTTGCCGCTTTAACTCAATTTTTGTGCTCTGTTTGATATACCGAAGTATTCCATTTGAGCCGTAGTAATACCCAGTTTAATATTTTACGGAGGCATAAGTTTAGTCGTCAATTCTACCTGATTTTTAAAAATTTTCCAGACAATTTGTAATATTTTTGCCGTGGTGTTTAATTTGAAAAATTTCTGTCAAAACTTAATGATCTCGAGATATATGAGAAACTTTGTCTTTGGGGCATGACATCTCGCATTTTTCAAGTAAATTTTATTTGACTGGGTATCAAATACCAAACCTAATCCAAATGCATTGAATAGTTTCAGAAATATAACGAATTTTGTTTTGAAGGCGTGTCGCCGCCCATATTTCCCAATGGACGACATTTTTTTAGTGATTTTTCTTTCATATATTGCGATAACCATCCAACTGCCTCAAATTGTATTAGAGAAAGAATGAATTTTGATTTTTGAAAGCTCGACACCGTCCATTTATCCACAGAATGTCCAAAAGTCCTTAGACAACAGACAAATGAACATACCCATGTTTTAACAACGATATTTTTGTTTCTTTTTATAAAATTTTCATTGATGCTTTCTTTCCATTTAGTAATACATCACCAGTCATAAGAGGAGAACATTGCTGTCTGAACAACGAGAACGACTTTCTAGCAATTCAGCTTGTTATGGTCTAATTACAATGAACTGTGTAATAAAATTAGTGCTCTTCTTTCAGAGTATTCTTAATTTTTATACACTGCGCCAATTAAAATTGAAAGTCCTTTTGGCGTTGAATAAATTTGATGGTCATTGTACTGTAATTGCTATTAGTCATGTCGGCAAAAAGATTTTTATTTCTTTTTTGGTAAAAATCAGAAAAATATTGCTTTTGCGAATATGGAAGCTTCTTTAGTTACGGCATTGGTTGGTCGTTTAGTAACTGAAATGTCACAACGTGACTAAATGATAAATTTAGAAAGAAAAGTTAAATGTCAGAAGAAAAACTGGCAGAATGTTCTTGAAATTTTGTGTGTATGTAAGCTCTTTGACAGATTCTAAATAAAAACGCACCATTTTTAAGGTTGATGACCATCACCGATCGCACTGAAACTTTCGAGCATTATAACTAAATCGATTTGACAAGACACCAATTTTCTAATTTTGCTCAAAATCGGTTATTCGATTTGCGGATCAAGTCACAAAAAAGTGAAAAAGATGGATTCAGTAAAATGCTTCAGTAAAATGCTTTTAACTTCAGTTCCTGTTGACTAATTATAAACTATTTCTTTTTATAAAATCAGAATTTGATCAGATTTTGAAAGTCTATTTCATTATTTTCTAGAACAATGGAACAGTTTTGAAAATTCTGAAAAAATCTAAGTATTTTTATTATGCTACTAAACGTTTCGAAACCATATATGAACTACATGTTTTTTTTTGTGCTTTTTTAAAACTAAGAGATTTAGTTTTTGATGCTTAACCTAAATCTGATTACAAAATCGCTCTGCGATGTCAGAATTTCGAGAAATTTTAATAAAACTGTGCAAAAAATACAATTTTTTTTTTTAATTTTGAGTTTATAAAAATTGGAATAGAGTAGAACGGGGCAATGTCGTGCACTCAGCTTTGACATGCTCGTAAAGCCGTACCTCTCAAGCGAATGAGACGAGTAAGCATCCGATCGAATGATAATTTCGTTGGTTACATCCATGCGTAACAACATTTGTGTAGCGAGAAATTGTGTTTGTGTAAGTGAAGAAAAAAAAAATGTCCACGATATTACCCCCCTCAAAATTTGTGGGGTAATGTCGTGCATTATTTTCCGAGTATAGTAAAGGTTCCAAAATGTATGAGAAATGATAGGTAGTGGTTCTATTAGAGGAGATTTAGCATTATCATGTATTTATTCATTATTATACAAGTTTGAAGTACATAATATGTTGTGTAGAGTAGAGCGGGGCAATGTCGTGCACTCAACTTTGACATGCTCGTAAAGCCGTACATCTTAAGTGAATGCGACGAGTAAGCATCCGATCGAAAGATAATTTTATTGGTTACATTTGTGGGTAACAACATTTGTGTAGCGAGAAATTGTGTTTGTGTAAGTGAATGTGCACGACATTACCCCAATGGTCGTTTTAAAGGTCAACTTCGATAATTTGGTGAAGCCCAAAATTTTTTTCGAAAACCCAATACTTCTTTTCTTTGTCAGGATATTTCGTTTCAGAAAACACTTACCTGCTATATTTTCCCGCTAGAAAAATTATTTTTCTGACCCGATGAAAAAACACTTTTATCGTCCCGAAAGCGTGCGTTTTGAAAAAAAGGTTACTCTCTAGAGACGAACTGGTGAAAATTGCTAGTATTATATGCATAAGCTCAGTAGGTCAGCAGGTCCCTACCTTACGAACAGTTGGTAAATCATTCAATTCTTTGGGCTAAAACAGCCTGTGCACGACATTACCCCCTGCACGACATTACCCCGTTCTACTCTATTTCAAAAGCCTGATGTGATGGAAATAAACCTAGTTCAGATTCGTGAATAAAAGGTTCCAAACCACCATAATTGGCTTGAAAAATTAAGAGCGGAAAAAAGGCCAGAAATCGCGAAAAACGCAACTTTTTTCTTTTAATTACAATATGTTTTACGGGAATTATAGGACTATCTTTGAAGTGTATGGAAAACTAGCGAAATTAATTTTTAAAAAAGCATTTCCAAAAAAAAAATAAATAAAAAACTCCAGAAATTTTTCTTATAGGTACTTGAAAGGCATGAGTACTTCTAAGCGTCCCATACAACAATCGAATTTTGAAATTTATTTCGTTCTCACGAAGAATCTATCAGGTCTTATGGGATGTCGTAATAATCTGAGACGAAAACAGTGTCCGATAGACGAAAACCACCACCGTCTGCAGTACCAATGAGCAAAATTAGTTTTGGTCTTGGTCTTGAGTCTTGGTCTAGGTAATTTTTCGAGACCAAGACCAATACTGAGACGCTGATATAAATTCAAGACCAAGATCAAGACTGCTATGGTCTTGGTATTGATGATCATAGTGACTGATAATTTATAGTCAATAGGTGCGTCATGCCCTTTTAAGCATAAGATCATCCCTCAATTCGAAATTGGCATCCAGAAAACCCAATTGCTTTGTAAAAATAAGGTTTTGAGTTTTTGAATGCTCAACAATCTTTAGAAATTTTTTCGAGACCAAGATCCAAACTAAGACTAAATATTAAAACCAAGACTCAATTTCCAAGATCACGACCAAGTCCTCGACTGCTATGGTCCATTTTCCAAATAGAGCACTAAGACTACGAGCTTAAGTGTGTGTACTCTGGACAGTACAAGATAACGGAGCTATGAAACAACCACTTTTCAGCTCAAACAAATTTTGGACCGATTGAAACATTCCGAAATAAATGGATTGATAATGTGGAAAAATACCTAAGAACCTGGAATGTGCGGGAATATTAGCAACGGAATGGTTCTCGTGACGTATATGATACCAAATTTGACTTAAAAAAAGCGCTTTGCTGTCGAACTGATTTATTGACCCTAAAAACCTGAGGATAAATACCCTGGGTTCATTAACGCAAAATAGCTTTTCTTTTGCAACTATTCAAAATAATTAACAATAACTCCAAACAATAAGGATTTCTGCTTACTAGAGTTTGCCTTGTGGCCTAAATTCGACCATTTCGGTTTGACTTTAAAAAGACCACCCAACTGCTAACTTAAGAAACATATCTGTGCATTTTCTCTTTAGGGGCGTGGCACTGCTCAATTAAAAGCATAGTGTTCATAATATCGTTTCTTAGTTTTAACGCTATCTCCACAACAATTTTCATAAAAATCGATGTAGAGGTTTAGCCGTGAGAGAGTTTTTTTCCATTTAGAGGCGTGGCACCAACCACTTAAAAAAAACAAGAAAATTATAAGATTTAAGCATAGACACAAGGACTGAACCGATTTCGTTTGCATATTTATATAAAGATTTGTATGTTATTATTTCTAACACACAAAGCAACAAAAATGTACGTATTGTTTTTGTGTGTGCGTTCAAAATTTTATTATTTTATTGCCTGTGCGCTTGAAATATTGTAGAGGCTTTAGGTAACGTTACTTTAGTGTGCCTTTTTCATTTCTAATAATTGAATGGACTACTTGGATGACACGCATATAAATGTCTGACTTAGATCATATCATTCGAGATAAGCTAAATGAAAGATATTAAAAAAATATGATCTATTTTAATCCCAAACTAAGCTGAAAGCAAAAATTTCAATCAAAAATATAGATTTTCATTTAAGTTGCCTTGAGCCGCATCAGATCGGAATTTTAGTTCCCACACAAAAAGTAGTATGCAATATCATTCTTTATAAAGAAAACTATTTGATAAAATTGAAAAATCAAGCTTTTCTCTGTCATTCATGAATGCAATAGTTATAAACTTTGAACTTTTAATGTAAAACACCAATATGCGTTCACTGCAATGTGTAATCTTCATTTCAGTCTGTCAGTTAAGTTGACTGGAAAAATTTCTTAAAAATGTAGGGGAAAGTGGGGAATCGTGGGCCATGGGGAATCGTGAGCCACCGGCACCTTTTGGCAGTATGTCGAGATAAATAGTTAAATGCAACTGTAATCGTTTTCTCTTAGCCTCAACTTATTTTTACATTGGTTGTTGACAAACGTACGCGTTTTATTTGCTTTGTACAATACTCGCCCAAAAAAAAGTATCTGCAAAACTTTTTTTGCGTGTTTGATTTCCATCATTCTTAGACGAATTGCTACGACAAAACACAGGTAAATATGTTTTTTATTATCGTTAGACCTTTGCCTTTCAACATTCAAAAGTAATTTTGCATGACACTTCAACAAGTCAATTACACGCCGTTGTTTTGCAAAAAGTAGCTTGTGGGGAATCGTGAGCCACTTCGTGGGCCACCCGTGTTTTGACAATTTTCGTATCAATACACATTTTTATGTTGTGTTTATCATGTTTTGTGCAAAATGGAGGCTGTGAATCAATAAATAAAACAATAAATACATATTTTGTATCAAATTTTCACGTGCCCAAATTGCGTATCTGATTGATCGTGCATAACCCTTCTTCTTCATTTTGTCGATTAAAATAACTTTACTTGTCATTTCAACTAATTCAATAAAGTTTTGCATCATAATTGTTTAATTTTTACTTAATTACGGCGGTGGCCCACGATTCCCCACCATTTTTGAAAATTGCAAAAACACTAATTTTTTTCAAACCACGAAAAGTCGGAAAAATCAAAAGAATTGTTAGAAAGTGTAATAGTCAAAAGTTACCTAACTTCATGTAGAATAACATACCATATTACAATTTGCGAAATTTTTTATTTTTTTGAAGATATTTAACAAAATAAAAACGTGGCCCACGATTCCCCACCTTCCCCTACTACAAACTGAAAGGTATTTATCAGATAAAGGTTGACCTCCTTCGTTGTAGAAAATAAAAATACATTTTTTATATTTTCTTTAAATTTTTATTTTTTTATTTTTTTGCATAACACGTAATAAAGCCCCGATAAACAACTAAACAAAGTGTGTAAATATAAAGAGAAAGAAAAAAATAAACAGTCAGACAAGTTAATTTCAACGTGAACGCGCTTAGTTGTTGTTGTTAAATGTGATTAAAAAAAAATAGAAACTGATAAGCAACCCTTCACAACACTCCCCCCACACTAAGGCACTGCAAAACGAAATGAAAATCTCTCATTCGCAGGCGTTTCGAAGTAAAATCCAAAAGAAAAAGAAAGAAAAACTCCATAACCGCAACGGACGACTTTGTAGAATTAAAAGTCACGGCACGTACCAAGTGCACACCGGTGTATGCGAGTTATACACCATAGACAACAACAACAACAATAACAACAATCACAACAATAGCAACAACAATGAAAACAAAATCAAGCAGCAAAACCAAAGGCAAATGCTGTCAAAGCGATAAAAGATCAAGCCGGCTTAGTTGCATTAAAAATTCAACAGGAGTAAAGAGTTTGCACCAAGCGCGAAGCGAATGAATAACAAAAACCGAAGATCAACATAAAAGAGAAAGGGTTAAAAGCAAAGAAACACAAACATTAGTGAGAAAGATAGTGGGAAGCAGATGGAGTGAGTACGAAGAGTGAGAAACAGCATATGAGTTGAAAGAGAATGGCAGCATTCGGATGAACATGCGAAAATTACAACGATTTTATTGTGAGGGGGGTGTCTCGAAAAATGTCTAAAGCAGAGGTGGGCACCATTTTTGTCATTTTTTGATTTAAGTTAAATTTTAACTTAGTTACACCCTATACCCAGGATATATTCACTTTGTCCTTCCGCTTGAAATGCAAAGAACGAGGGGTGGCAGATATAGAAAAGTATGTATATTAGGCCGGGTCAAATTTTGTTGCGGCAAAGAGTATAGCAAACAAACAATCTACGAAAAATTCTAAGAAACTTTGCCCAAGAAACCATAGGACAAAAATCAATGTCGAGCCGCCGAAAATTGCGTTGAAGTTTAGTATGTAGTACTTTGAAATTCAATAAAGAAAAACAAAAAATTCAAATAATTTGAATAATTTTTTTGAATAATTTTATATGAAACAAGTAAAAAAAAATTTGAATTTTTTCTTTTTCTTATTGTATTTTAAAGTACTACATACAAAACTTCAACGCAATTTACGGCGGCTCGATATTGATTTTAGACCCATGGTTTCTTGGGCAAAGTTTTTTAGAATTTTCCATAGATTTTTTTGTTGCTATACTCTTTGCCAATTTTTCGCCTCCCGAACAATTTAACCCGGCCTAATGTATATATATTCTTGATCAGCGTCACCTCCTGAGTCGATAGAGCCATGTCCGTCATTTGCATTTACATTTTTTGGGAAAAGTGACCAAGATAATTCTATGAAATTTTGACGCTGCCTCCATCGTCAAAGCTAGCTCTTGGGATTTAAAATGAGCGAAATCGGTCAGCAGATACGCCTACCGCCCATACAAAAACTATATTCAAAATGCAACTTTAAGAGTATTTTTCACGACAATGCATCCAAAATTCACACAAAAACAACGAATTGTAAGCGACAGCTTTGAACGGAAACTTGGCGAATTCGAACAAGAGGGCGTGGCACTTCCCATATACGCAAAAACTTCAAAACGTCTCAGTATACCGTTTTTTGAGATAATGGAATTAAATTTTACTCAAATACTTAAAACTCTAAATGCAAGCTTTGGGCAAAAACTGGGTAAAATTGGATAAGAGGGAGGGGGCACCTCCCATGTAAGCAAAAGCTTCAAAACTCTATACTGAAAACGTTTCTTGATATAATCCAACCAAATTTCACACAGACACTAAGGAGATCTGAGCAAAAACTGGGTGAACTCTTGCAAGAGGGCATGGCACCTCCCATATAAGCAAAATTTTCAAAATATTGCAGTGTAGTGTATTTAATGTTTGGCCAGGCCAAAGGTTTCACCCTTACAAGTTCCAACTTAAT
The DNA here is from genome assembly GCA_951812925.1 of Calliopum simillimum. Classification (NCBI taxonomy): domain Eukaryota; kingdom Metazoa; phylum Arthropoda; class Insecta; order Diptera; family Lauxaniidae; genus Calliopum; species Calliopum simillimum. The sequence continues at coordinate 27,974,731 of OX638368.1, forward strand.
TTTAGTTTTATTTTAACTTAATTTTAGCTCATTTTTATCATAACTTAGTTCAACTTTGGTTTAACCTTAGTTTAACTTTAGCTTAACATAAGCTCAACTTTACCTTAAATTTAGTTTAACTTTAGTTTAACTTTAGTTTAACTTTAGTTTAACTTTAGTTTATCTTTAGTTTAAATTTAGTTTAGCCCTACTTTAGCTTAACTTTAGCTCAACTTTACCTTAACTTTAGTTTAACTTTAGCTTAACTTTACCTTAACTTTAGTTTATGTTTAGCTTAACTATAGTTTAACTTAAGTTTAACTTTACCTTAACTTTAGCTCAACTTTATCTTAACTTTAGTTTAACTTTTGTTTAACTTTAGTTTGACTTTAGTTTAGCTTTAGTTTAGCTATAGTTTATTTTTAGTTGAACTTTAGTTTAACTTTAGCTTAACTTTACCTTAACTTTAGTTTAACATTTGCTTAACTTTAGCTTAATTTAAGCTTAACTTAACCTATCCCTACCTAAGCTGATGTTACCTAAAATAAAAACATTACAAAAACATTAAGCTCAAAAAGAAACGATTACACAGGCACTCAAAAAGAAATGGAATGAACTTTTTATTTCATACTAAAGTTCGCATTGTGGCCGATATTCGACCATTTCAATTTGACTTTATATGAACTACGCAACTGTGAACTTAAGCAAACCATTTCTCATCTGTTACCATGTCTTTGCATTTTTTCTTTAGGGACGTGGCAAAGCCAACCTAAGAGCGTAAAGATCATAATATCGTTCCTTAGTGTTAATTCTATCTCCAAACCAAAGTTCATAAAAATTGATGCAGTGGTTTAGCCGTGAGAGCGTTTTTAAATTTAGAGGCACCCACTTTAAAAAAAAAATATAATCCTATGCACTGCTCCTTCTCACAAACTTTCTAAGAAAAAAAAAAAAAAGAAGCAAATCGGTTGAGATAGATACTGGAACTGAACCGATTTCATTTGCCTATTTATATAAAAGATATGCAGTCCTATGTACTTTTTGATGTTGAGTCCACCTGCATCCTCAAAATGGTAATATGCTTGCAGGATTTTGAAATATCCCCGCTTAAAGTTGGAAAAAATGCTGTATAGGTTATGTCGTACCTACAAGAAAAGGTGAAATTCTATTTTTTACGGCAAAAATATGTTTTCAAACTTTTCAAATAGGACTCACCAAGTTATGATCCATTGACGAGAATCTATTTGAGACCACACGCTAAGGTCGAAATTACTCAAAATGAGGGTGCTGCAGGGTGTAAAATAAGTTAGTGCCAACAAGGCAAAGGCCATAATATAAAAAAATGAGCAATGCCACACCCCCGAAATATTTCGTTCTTTGTATGGTTCTAAAATCTCTTTATAGAATCATAACTCGAAAAGTAAGTGACCTATTAAAAAGGTTACCAGCCAGGGTGTGGAAGGGCGTAGCGTTGGACTTGAAGAAAACCCACAATGCCCGTAACTGGCACTGACAAGGCGAGTCGATACCGCCTTAAAATAAGCATCTTGTCAAAGTCAAAATCCTGAAGCGTCTGATCCAGAGTGGGCGGCTCCCAGGTCAGCGTCTGTTCCAGATTAGGCGGCTGAAATTAAAAGTGAATTTGGCCACTATATTTGCAGCGCTTGCCGGATCCAGCTTTAAGCTTAAAACTTACTGCGTGTGGCGTTGCCGAGAAAATTATACTAATGAAGCATGGATCGAAAAACGATGGAAAATAACTCTCCAAGTGGTACCCACCGGAGTGTGGTTAATCCACCTGCCTCGGCAGCATGCACATCGGATTTGGAGGTGCAAGAAACATGCATAGTTAGGAATGATTCTCCAATATTTGGAGCCAATATGGTTACTCAAAATTTTCAAGCTGCGCAAATGGAGATGGATTGGTCACACTCTCCGGAAACCACACAGCGAAGTTTGTCGCCAGGCTCTTGAGTGAAATCCACAAGGCAGTAGAGGACGTGGTAGACCCAAAACCAACTGGAAGAGGTGGCTGGAAAAGGAAATCCAAGAATCGGGAAAGTCGTGGCAAAAGACTAAAGTCATCGCAAGGGATCGTGACAAATGGATAGATTTCATATTGGCCCCATGCTCCTCCTAGGAGTTAAAGGAGAATACATACATACAAGGTATATTTTAATGAGGAGAACTCTAGTTCATGGAAAGTTCAGATCTTAACTGAAACCCAAATTCAGCTCGTGTACCAGAGCCAAAGCTTGACCTGGAACTGTGAATATTGCCATATCAAGTTCTTTGGTCCTTGCCAAAACTTCATGAATAGTTTTCTTTCGTACAGATAGCCCAACCAAAAAATTCTGAAAATATCACCTCATAGCGTGCATAACAACTGAGTTGCCCATTCCGGCTTTAAGACCAACAATGCAAAATGAAATACAGTGCACGGAGTGGATATGTAAAACAACGATAACGTTAAGATAAACAAAAGAGCATACAAATAGATAAATTTTTCCCGAACATCTGAACAATTAAAAAGGCATTTATAAAATATTTGTGCAGAAATCAAACAGAAGGCAACTTATTCAAAAAAAAAAAAAAAGAAAAAATGTTTTCAGAAAAATATTGCCATTAGAAAGCAGTTGCATCCATATGACTAAAAAAGGTAAAAACTAATTAAGAAAGTTGATATTGGTGGCAACAGTGCAACAATGCCATCACCATCATCAGTAACAGCTCTCAGTTATTGATATTAGCACACGTAGGTAAGCAAGTGTTGGATGAAATCATTTATCCATAAAAGTCAACGTATGCATCAATGGCATCATCATCATCAGCATCATCACTTGGTGCAGGGGTGTAACATTCATTGAATTTTTTGCAGCAGCATCAACTGGCAAATGTTGAGGCTGCTCAAGCGCAATAAATCATGTTTAACACATGAAATTACAGATTTTTTACAATATACATATTTACAATCGAAAGAAGAAAATTTGAAGGCATGCAGGTCACACTTTTATGGCTGATTAAGATTTGTATTTATATGCTTGAGGGTATATAGTATCTAACTCTTACGGCTGCATGGAGAAAAAATAATTCATACTACTTTCTTTCTAGTAAATTTTACTATAATTGTAAGTTAATATAATGACAGCTCCCCAATAAAATAAATATTACCTTACTGTTTTAGTAAATTCAGAGTTTCCAAATAACCTAACAGTATAGTAGTTTATAAGAAAAAATTTATGTGAAATTTTCTTAACTATAAAGTTCAAACATATAAAAAAATAAATACGATGACCGCAATAATAGGACTCGAACCGTTGTCCATTTGTGCGATAGACAGAAAAATATTTATAATTTCAAACTTGTTAAAACTCTTTAATGACGAAGTATAAAATTTGTACAATAAATTAAGCAAGTGTTTGTCCAAACATAAATATTTTTACTGGAATTATAAAGCAAAAATGGTTTTAACTACATATATTTTTGTGGTTTTACTGTAAAGTTAAAACAAAAAAAAAATGATACGAACTGAAAGCACTGGGATTCGAACCAAGGTCCGTCGCAATTTACTTACTTAGACCTTATACACTCATTCTTCTCCATGTGGTAGTGCTAGTGTGCATGACACTTTACCATGAAGCTGGTAAGAATGAGAAATTGCAATTATGTTAAGACTTTGATCAGTAAATTATCATGCAATCAAAATCACAAAATCATTCTAATCTCTTTGAGATATAACTGTATTAAAATCTTCACTAAGTATTTTAGTCTCAATTTTATAACAACTCAAACATTTTGAATACCTTCGAATAACATATATCGTTTAAATTTCGATGCTGAATCCAAATCAAGTAATGAAATTACTCTATCGGTATCTGGAAAACTTAACCCAAAAGTGCGTTTATTTTAGATTTTTGAGGTTATGAAACAGAACTAGCCAAAAAACCTGATAAAGCAGTTTGAGACTCTATTTTCAACTTTCTAAACTTTTTCAATACTTCTGTGGTGAATTTCTGCTGTGATATGGTAAGCTTAACTCATTTCACAAAAACAGAGTACGTTACCGTACAGCTAATGTACATATTGCAACGGTTTTTCTGAAATTGCTCAGCTTGAGTAGAATTCACAAAACTTTTAAGGATGTGGTAGAACAAAAATCACATTGAAGTGGTCGTTGGAGAAGAAAATTCAAGTATTGCGAATATAGTAAAGAAATTTAAAACAGATCGATGAAGACGTTTCACTTTAAGCCTATGTTCTCTCCAGGAGATCCATAAATAGATGATTGTTAGTTACTATAGTCCAAACAATACCTACGTATGAGACACATGTGAAGTTGGCTGAGGTTTTTTCGAAAACCGAAATTTTTTTAGAATAGTTCTGGTGTTTATTCACAAAATTCGAAATAAATGTGCCGGTTTTTGTTTAACGCCATTTTTTCACGCAGAGTAGTTCTGATAAAATTTTTAAGCTCATAAGATAAAGTTCTGGAGTCCTTTAAATTTTTTTATTTTAAAATTTTTTATTTTTTTTTTTTTTTTTTCATAAAAGTTTTCATAAAAAATTTCTTCCTAACAAAGAGCTCTGATGAGAGCTTGAAGAGTTCTAAAGAAAGTCTTGGTGCAACTTTTCCAAATTTTTCGTAGGTTTCATGGTAATCGCTAAGTAGTCATTCAAGAAAAAATAATGTTCTCAAAGAGGAGTCTTGATTAGAGCATTATGTAGCACTTGAAGAGTTCTAAAGAAAATTCTAGAAGCATTTTTCCAAAATATTCGTACTTTTAATTTTAATTTGTTCTTGGCTCAAAAATAGCCTGAATACAAAAAATTTAAAATTTTATCGTAGAGGAATTCAGATTCGAGTTCTAGGTAGCATTCGAAAAGTTCTAAAGAAAATCTAAGTAACATTCTGCAGAAATATTTGTACTGTTCATTTAAATCTGATTTCGGCTTAATAATAGCCTGAATACAAAAGTTCACAAGAAGATTTCAAAAAAGTGTTTCGGTCATTGAAGGGTTAAGAGCTATGACGGAATTAAAAAAAATGGAACAAAAAATATCCAGAAAATTCAAATTATGATATCTACAATATAAATAAATACGCAAGACATAAAATTGTCCATCTTTTTTGACTATGAAAGAAATGGAGTACGATTTTAAACTATACACCATTAGAAAAGCATTTAATATTTTGGCTTTAAGCCAGGTAAAATAAAACACAAATTTTTTAATACTAACAACAACAAAATACACGGTTACACAGAGCTGAAAAAAGAATAAAGCACAAAGAGAAAGACAAAAAGCGTAGCACTGACTTCATGTTTTCTTTATTTTGTTTATATTTCGCTTGAGTTATCTTAGGGATGATAAATGAGCTTTTTTATTTCGTACCAAATAACAAAAAAAAAAGTACTAAAAGTGTCCAAAATGTGCTAAAATTATTTAATACATTTGTGGTCGAATTTTGACCACTGAACGATTCTGGTATGATGGAAATTAAGACCGTTGTGAAATTTGCGCCGAACCTCTCCTTCGGAGCATCGCGAAGTATACGGATAGCCATTTTATCCGAAAATATTATTAATTTTCTTCTGAAAAACTCATTACACAAAAAATCACAAAAACTTCTCATTAGATACTTGTTGCATCTCTATGGCTCCATCTATCCACCCATCGATGTTTTCGTGTTTATTTTTATTTAATTGATAAGAACCAGATTTCGACTTCAAAAAAATTTGTTTATTTAGTGACACAATTTCAGTTTTTTTTTCAAATGCAGTTCGTAGTATTTGTTTACTCGTATTTACCCGTTCCCTAATTCAGAATCAGATCTGACTTGCTGCCTACTCATAAATATGTGTGGCATATTGTTGTTGTTTTTGTCGTCACTGGCCGGTCGCCTGCTTGACATGCGCCAGTGACATTACCGTAGTTATTTAATTTATCGCCTTCGTATTTACAGTTATGATTGTGTGTGCAGTGCAGTTGGTAGCACTCAGCATTTTGGTATTCATCGGAGAGAGAGGTTAAGGAACCCTTACCGTTAATTTCCGATAAGCATGGCTATGGCATGCGTCACTGATATCAGCACAAGAACCACAAACATCAACAACAACAACAAAGTGACAGATAGACAGACAAACAAAAAAAATATAGGGGAAATAACCAAAAAAAAAAATAAAAAACGTAAACATAAACATAAAATAATTAGTTATATAATAAATGAGGTGTCATATTGAGAATGAGGAGAGAGTGTGAGAGGAGGGGAGGAGGAAATCACAGTGTTTTGTTTATTCTCATTGCATTTCATTATGGTGTGTGGTTGTGGTGAATTTGTGTAATTGCGGCAATGAAATATTTTGGGAATGAAACAATATTATTTACTAATGAAGGTAAGAAGGCTAGTGATATTATTGTGCTTAGCAGTGACATTGGGAAAAGCCCGACTATCGCAGCTGAAAACCTTGTAGGGCTGATTTCATAATGTTCAGTGCAGTCTTTACTGGAACTGTCACTGGCACCTTGACATTAAATTTCATACAAAATTTGTATTTACCTTAAAGTTAAATTTTAACTGGATATTATGGAAACGGCCCTAAGTGGGAATCTTGGTGAAAGATGCCCCAACACCAATCAAGTAGTAGCAAATGTGTGAGAGTGAATTGAAAGTGAAAGGCTATGTGGTTAAGCTACTCTACTTATGTAAAGATTCCTAACTAAAGAAGCACAATCATCCTGAGCAAATATCCCTTCCAGCTCAAAGATAATTGAGATCAACTTAGAAACAGTCAAAGCAAGAGAATCTCTTGGTATTTCTATTCAGTTTGACTATTGGGTACTGGCATTAACATTGAGTATGTAAAGGTGAATTGAAACTACTTACTTATAATGAAAAACTGGCTAAATGGCTACACTAATTGTGCCAAGCACAAGAAAAAGCGTTGTCATAATCCTTAGAGTTCCAATTTGGTTAACAGGCTCCAGTTTAATGAAGGTACACTATTACTTAGTAGAAAAAGTTCACCGACTTGGAGAAGTGGCCTTTGAGTGCTATCAAGCCAAAAAACTGCATTCCGATCTTTAGGTGATTATCGTGGTGAATGTGGCATATGTATACGCAAAATTATGTATGTTGTCTCTGAAAACAGTAATGTACATATATATATCCGCTTGATGGCGATTCCTCAAAGGATATCAGAGGTTTTCTATGGATCGAACATTTTGATGTATGATTAGTTCACATAATATCACAATCACCCTTATCATCTAATTCGATTTCGGTTGAAACTAAATCGATTCGAGCTTTTGGTATAATATATTTTGACTTCCAGAATTGAAATCGAAAAGTTTTCCAATCAATATCGAATAAGGTGATAAGTCTGATTCGATTATTATTTCAAAAATTTTCGATTTCAATTCTGAAAATCAAATATATGATAGCAAAATCTCGAATAGATTTAGTTCCGAACGAAATCGATTTACATAACAAGAGTGAATGATTTAGAAATTGTGTTGCAGGGGCTTGATACTAAGACTCTTCACCTCAGAATAACTCAGAGCCGTATGCTTAGTTCTCTGCTTCTGAGATTTTGGTAGGTCATTTTTGATCTGTTCCTTTAATTTAATTTTTATTATACATTTCTCAATTCATTTATTTTTCAAAGGTTCACCGAGCCCAGACACTACAGATCTCGGTCTTTACACTTTTCTTTCTATTCGTAGGCTTCCAAGTCAAAACAGATATTTTTTAAAATAATAATGATGGTCGTAATTATAACCTCTAGGGGAAAAGACTATGACTATGGGAAAAAAGAAACGGAGAGACGCACCAACAGCGTTGTCAAAAATTTTCTTGTATGTCCCGTATGTAAGATGAATTCCTATCTAGTCGGTTTTTTGAAAAAGATTTTTTGCAAAAAAAGCAAAAGATAAAAACTTCAAAATCCCATACCTAAATTTAGTTTCCAAAAACATTAAAAAGCGTTGTTCTCAAGATGTAGATGTCTAGCTGTAGTTTTAATCCGTCGATATTATGGACCAAAAACAAAAAGGGAAAGATCATATATTATTGACCAAAGGCCATAAGCGACCATAAACCATAAATGACAGATCATAGACCATATATTATGAACCAAGGGCTATAAATGACAGATCATGGATCATGGTATATTATGGACCACAGATCATAAAGGACAAATCAAAGGCCATATTTGACGGATCATAAGCCATAAAGCACTGATTGATCACAGACCATATATTATGAATCAAAAGCCATAAAGGACAGATCAGAGAATATATATTGTATAATAGACCATAAACGACAGATAATGAGCCATATATTGTGGATCATTACTTTTGCCACACCTGTATAAGATAATTTTTTTAGAGCCGAGATGTTGCATCAAGCTGTGAGTTGAACTGAAAAACCTAGATGTTATGTCGTAGCAGAAACCTGTATTCTTTCGACTTTTTAATTTTTCATAATAAGATGATTTCTTCTTGAGAAATTTAGTTGCATGAAATTAAACAGACATAATGTTCATAAAGGTTTGGCTAATTTTTCGTGGATGCTTTCCATGGTACCAATATTTGACAAATATAACAAAAAATCAGGAAATATTTGAATTACAAAACTTGCGACCTCTTATGCGGAGAACAAAACTTTCATTAAATTCAATGAAACAATTATTCATTGTCATTAAATTCAATGAAACAAATATTCATTTTCATTGAATTTAATGAAACTTTGATGAAAATTTTCCTTAAAACTTTAATAAATTTATTGAAAAATTAAATTTTTTCCATTAAACGAAATTAAACTTTAATGAAAATTTTCATTGAAATTTCATTAAATTTAATGAAAGTGAAAATTTATTTCATTGAATTCAATGAAAGTGAAAATTTGTTTCATTGATTTCAATGAAACTTTAAGAAAAATTTTCATATAATGAAACTTTAATAAATGCTTTCAATGAAACTTTTCATTAAAATGAAATTTTCATTAAAATTTCATTAAATTCAATGAATGTAAGAAATTGCTTCATTGACTTCAATGAAAGTGAAAATTTGTTTCATTGAATTTACTGAAAATTTATTGAAAGTTTTCATTAAAGTTTCATTAAACTCAATGGAATACATTCTCCCTTTCAGTAGATTAAGTGATAATTATAATTTTTTCATTGTCACCAAATCAATTTAATGATAGTGGAAAACTTTCTACTATTATAAAGTAAATTGGTTGATAGCGAAAAATTTTTCATTGTCATTAAATTAAATTTTCAAATGCCGAGCTACATCAAAAATGCAAACAGAAGGCTATAGCAAACGAGATCAAGCTGCGCAAATGGGGATGGATTGGTCACACTCTCCGGAAACCACACAGCGAAGTTTGTCGCCAGGCCCTTGAGTGGAATCCACAAGGCAGTAGATGACGTGGTAGACCCAAAACCAACTGGAAAAGGTCGTTGGAAAAGGAAATCCAAGAATCGGGAAAATCGTGGCAAGAGATCAAAGTCATCGCAAGGGATCGTGACTAATGGAGAGATTTCATATTGGCCCTATGCTCCTCCTAGGAGTTAAAGGAGAATACATACATACATACAAATTAAATTTTTGATAGGAAAAAATTTGCTCTATTTTTATATTTATTTAGTGGAGAAGATTTTTGCTATTTCAAAATTCATTTAGTGGTAATGGAACACTGTTCACTATCAAACAATTTTCTTGTAGTAAACTAAAAATTTATTTCATTAGACTAAAAACTAAGAATGGAATAAAGATAATTTGAGCGAGTAGGGCGAGTAAAGAGCCCAATACCATCACTAGAAATCAATTCAGCAATTTGCTTATGTTAAAGATATCTTCGAAAATGGCATTTATAAGCGTTCTTTCGTAGCAATTAAAAGGATATCTTAGAATCGTGCCATCATGGAGCGATAGTTACTTTTAAAAATCAGCGCAATATCTCACATACTGAATGATAATACATTTGTTTCAAAGTTACAAAAAAAAGAATCACATATTTATAAATCAATGATATTAACAAGACTTAAGAGCATTAAATGAAGTTTCATGTTGTGGCAAAAAAAAGGCTTAACAAAATGAATGCGCATTTAAAGATTAAACTAAATATATGTGAAAAAATATTTGTGAAAAAAATTTAAATAACAAAAAAAAAAAAACTTTCATTTCAATATTTGCTAAATTTAATTTAATTTAAAAAAGTTTCATACCCGCACAATTAAAAAATTATGCAGCTAAATTGAATAAATCCACCCATACATCCATGTAATGAAAAAAGCATATGAGTAAATAATGTAGCAACATAAATAAATAATGGAATTTTCAAGTGGTGTTGGCAAAAAATTGACATAAAATTAAAAAAAAAAAAAAAACAAAAACTTGAAAAAACATAAAATGAACAACATTGGCAAAAAACAAATACGCGAGGCATCATTGAAAATTTATGCCAGACGCAGACAACTTTGCTGCTGCTGCTGCATGACATCAGTGTTGGAGAACACGCGCAATGTTGTTGTTGTTGCTTTTTTTTGGGTTGGACTCTTATTGCTGGACACTATTGACACGTAAATTGCAAACTGTATGCCAACCAATAAACTAACTATGCTATAGGAAATGATATTTTATAGTTAATTTTTTTTTTACGATAATATGTATATTCAAATGGAATTTATAATTGAATTGTTTGTCGCATTTACTGCGAATTGTTTAGGAGTATTTTTGTAAAATGTTTTTTTTTCGAACTAACTGCCGTAGTTTTATCTTCAATATTTATGTATGTAGCAGATAATATGCAAATTTTTATGTGACATTTTAAAATTCACAGCTGCAACTCTTCACGAAGGTGCAAATTTCGTTATAATCTGTTAACAGTTTTTTGAAAATTGAATCAAAGTTGCTAACTAATGGCGGAATTTAAATGATATCTGAAAAAAGCCTTAAACCATTTGATCAAACACAGTAATTACGTGTTGTTTAAAAAGATTTTTTTTTTTGTTGGATTTTCGTATGCTCCTTAAAGCCCAATATGACTCGTCTACATCGAATCCGATATTTTGCAATATCTTTCATTTTTTTCTATGATTTTCTCCATTCTTGGATTTCCGTATCGAACGATCTTTTTTTGCTGACTTTTGATCTACGAGTACTAAATTCTTTACTGCCTTTTGCACTAGATACAAAATATTTGTGGATAGCATCATTGAGTTGTTTTTGGAGAGTATATTTTATCCACACACGGTTGTGTAGCTTTAGCTTGTTTGCTATAGAGATCTGATTGCATTTAAGATCTGAGTCGATTTTTTTGACGGTTCAAGGCCACAACACTATTAGTATGTGTCTTAAGCATTTATTGGCGAATATTTGCAACCTGGGCTTTCCATTTTTAAGATCAAAACTAATAACTTACCTAAGGCCAAGATAATAATCAAGACCAAAACATAAAATAGAGGTGTCGCGCTCTGATTGAACATAAAATCATCTTTCAATATAGAATTTGGCATCAAAAAAACCTAATTGCTTTAGAGATAAGGTTCGAAAATTTTACAAATTCAACATCCTTCAGCAATTTTTTAGAAATTTTTTTATTTTTAAGGTCAAGGCTACCACCAAACCTAAGGACAGACCAAGACCAAGACTCAAGATCAAAACATAGCTGTTTTGGTCTTGGTCTTGGTTTGCTTATCACTTCATGGAACAATATCGATTTCACATTTGAATTGAAAATAAATATTGTGAAAGAGACACAAAGACCTCCATAAGTTATTCGGTTTTTAAAATAAAAGTATTAATACTCCACCATTTATGCATCTATGTTGGCGCCTGGATAAATAAAGATATTGAATTTTCCAACCTAAAACAATGTTTCTAGTTGAGTTAAGCGTCATTAATTTTAAACTCTCAGTTTTGGATGGTGCTAAATCCATTTCTAAGATTGGCACGAACTTACTTCCAGATAAGAAATAAAGACTATTTCAAATCTCCACCATTCTTTGGAAAATGAATATTGAATACAATACATAAGCCAAAGAGTTGGTTTTATTCTTGTTATATTAATTTTCAGTTTTTGCTTGTATCAGAGAAAGCTGGCTCTCGAATCGAAATCCGACATTTTATTGATATGTATTGATATGTAACGAAATGGTTAGGCTCGCGAGTTGAGAGAAATCTGAAAAAAAAAATTACTGCAGAACCTCACTGGATAACATATCTACGCATTGAAATCACTCGATGCGGACTAATAGCTTCAGAGTTATTAAGGTTTCCTGGACAAAATCGAGGGAATTTTGAAAAATAAATTTCTCAAAATCCCACCGGACCACATATCTACCAATAAAAAACATTATTTAAATCGGGTTAATAGCTCCCAAGTTATTAAGATTTTAGTATCCGGGTCGAAACCGGTGGAATTTTTAAAAAAACGTTTCACAAGACCTCAATGGGCAATGTATCTACCAATTATAAATGAATAGTTCTCAAATTGTAGAGAGTTTTGCAAATTTTCCGTTTTCGATTTTTTGGGTTTGAGCCCCAAGGAAGGTGGTCAAAACGATTTTTTTTTAAAAGCGATGGCTAATTTTATTCCTTGTTCATTTATCTAAAGGGTTTTTAGATAAGAGCGCTACAAAAGTTTTTTAAATAAAACAAAAACGGTTTTGGATATCAATGAAATTCTTTATTCCTGTGGAAGTACATTCGATGGCATTATGTATGGAACTCGATTTCTTTTGCATGGCCACCAAGCATAAATCGATCGATATTTGTAAGAAGTTTATCTATCGTCGCTGGCTTGTTGGCATAGACCATACGCTTGACGTAGCCACACAGGCAATAGTCTAACATTCGCTGTGTGGCTTATGGCGCCGTCCTATTGAAACCACATATTGTCCAAGTCCATATCATCCAATTCGGACCAAAAATATTTGGTTATCGTTGAACGGTAGCGATTCCCATTCACAGTAACGTGCCGGTCTGCACCAACCTGTAATTTTTTCGGGATGCAAAGGTGACTTATGGAGTACGTGTGGATTGCTGCCCGACCAATAACGCATATTGTGCTTATAACCGAAGCCATTCAGCCAGAAATGAGCCTCATCGCTGAAAATGATTTTTCGATGAAAATCCGAATCATTTTCAAGTTGTTGCTCAGCCCAATTCACGAACAAACGACACTTCTGGTGGTCAAGCGGCTTCAGTTCTTGCGTCAATTTGATCTTGTAAGGATGTGGGCCAAGATCTTTTCGCAAAATTCGCCACAACGACGTCACAGAGATGCCCAACGCTTGAGAACGACGTGTGAGAGACACATTTGGGCTTTTTTGAACTGAAGCCTCAGTGCCTACGGGCACTTCTTTGTCTCACCTACAGGTATTCAAATGTATATATCTCTTTTCTATATTACCTCCTGATTCATTACATGTAGCTACTTATGTTGGTCTGTCCGCCAGTCTGGCCGGCATTTTCGAGATAGTCAAAACAAATTTCACCCAAATACTGTGGATAAGAAATGCAATCTCTGATCAGAAACTTGGTTAATTCTGACAGAAGGGCGTGGCACCTCCCATATATTAAAAATTTTCAAAGTGCTGTAGTACAAGTGTTATTTTGACACATATATGTAAATAGCGGAAACCTTTAACAAAATCTTGGCAAATTTGGACAACAAGGCGTGGTTCCACCTAACTTTCATCATACTGGAGTACAAGCAATGTAGGAGGAAATGCAACCAAATTTCCCACAGATATTTGAAAAAGCTAGTGCACGCTCTTAGCAAAAACTGAGTGATTTCCGAAAAGCAGGAGTAGAACTTCTCGTATCAGCAAAACATTCAGAAAACTATAGTGTAGGGTATTTAAAATATGGATAGGCCAAAGGTAGCACCCGTACTATTTTTGTTTGAAATTAAACTTTTTTGGCCCACCTAAGTTTAAAATTTCAAGGCAAAGAATCATTTTCGCAAACAATAAAAGCTCATTGTCTAGTCTAAAAATGAACGCAATCAGTTAAGTGCCACACCTACTTTTTAAAGCATTGAACGCTCGTTTGTTTTTGACGGTAAATGGCAATCAAGTGTACCTTTCATTCTCTGAACGAAAAACGGTCGTCGTTAACAGATAATGACACTTGCACTTTTTTCGTTCCACTTAATTTTTTTGTTTGGGCAATAAGAACAGAACCTTTTGATTCTTAACAAATTTATGCTAAAAAGTAAATATAGTGCACTTAAAGGTTCTATTTTATATAGATATCACTGCGTCTGATGAGGGTGATCTGTAGTGAATTCCAAGGCAATGTCTTTTTAATTGTATTTTGTCTTGTTTTTGAACAAAGTGTATACACCCTGAATTTAAGATATCAAAATTAAAGAGTCTGCGCTTTAATTTTGTTAATAAATCCTTGTTGTAGGTGTTGCTATCAATGATTTGTAATAATTCACATGCAGAAATGATATTTTTTTAATTTTTACATGGAGCAAGTACTTTTTATTCGTGGGATAAATTTTATTACATTTATTATTTTTTATATTATTCATCTGTTTATTTTTGTTAAAATTTTTTCAATGCCACGATGAGTCATATTTTGTAAAGATAAAATTCCTAAGTATCTATAAATCACATTTCTTTTTTCATGTTAAAATTCATTATCTAGCATTATGTGTAAAGAAAGGTGATAAACTTTCAATTTTATGTAAAAAAAAGTACATATTTCACTTTTATGTTAAATTTTCTAAATTTCTTCGATCACATGAGTGCACTTTAGTTGCCAGCTGAGACTTCTTCAGTCGAGACTGGTTTTGAAGCTAATTGACAGCCAATTGACAGTTGACAGTCATTAAGTCGTCGTTGTTGTCTCCGTTACTCTTTAGACTCAACATTTTGCTATGAGTGCTCTACACAACTCTTATCAATTTGTTTAAATTATTAACAATTATCATGGCTGTTAATGCTCAACAATTCAGCTACTGTGTTGGTTTTCTGTGTAAATGTATGTATGAAGACACATGCATATATTAGCTATGTTATGGATGTTTGAAGATTCTTAATATTGTTGCTAAATGGGCTAGTTTTATCAGGTTTTGGAAAAAGCATCCGAGCCAAAATCTAAAAGGGGAATCGAGCTTAAAAAATCTTCCTCCCTTTTTTTAATTACCATTTCCATAAATATTTTTTATAATTTATAATTTCGCAGAAGCATTTTAGTGTCACAAATATGATTTATACGCATTTCCGCGCCTTATATTGCTCACAATCATTCATTTGACAGTTTGTTTAGTCAATTCCTCTAACTACATGAAAATTACAGTATTTTTGTGCAAATTTTTAAATGCGAAATTGTAGACCACTGTCACATCATTAAGCTTTGGGATTCAGCACAGCTGCAAACCGGTTCAACACGCATGCGTCCAACTATTTAGCCACATCCAACCATCCATACATCCAGCTGTGGTCACAAAATCACAACATACCAAAACACGTACTACACACCATGTACACTCCATGCAAGTTCAGGTAAATGAATGGAGGCAGCGCGCTGTGAGTACGTGCTTCATAAACGAAAACGAAACAGAACCGCTGTCGCTGGCCGCTGAACAGACGCTTTTTTTATGAATGAATTATGGTATGATTGGAATTTCAGAAAACCGGTACTCATACTTTTGTAATGACTGTTTTTTTTATAGAATAATAGACATTAAAATGATTAAGCAATGGAAAAGCAAATATTTGGCTTAGCAAATTTTAGTCATTTTATTCATTAAAACTTAATGGATTTGATTGCTGTTTGCTTTTTTCTAATCAGAAATAGAAATAACACAACAACGTAACATTATGATGTATGGGAAGTTATGTTGATTATGGGAAGATGGTGAAACAAACACGTTTATCTCAAACATTGCTGAAAACTTAATTGACTGAGATTTTAAGTTGTGCTAAAGTTTTGAGTAATGAAGGAATCTTCACTTGAAACTTAATTCATTTGAAATTTGGTTCATATTTAATGAAGTTTTTAAAACATTTCTTCTTAAAATTAATAAGAAAAAATTGCGCGAGATAGTCTTTTGTAAAATAAACGTCATTATATAATATTGAACATTTTCCAATCTTATCAACATTTCTCAAAATATTTCGAAGAAAATCCAATCCAAAATACTTTTTCAATTTTCTCAACATTTTTCACATTTGTCAATATAATTTTTATGAACAATCGACGTGGTTCCTTAGTTTTTGTGGAAAAGATCGAAGTGATTAAAACTGTGTGTTCTTGGAACATTGCAGTGACATGAAGCATTACTACGTCCGCTTCAAGCACTGAGCGAAGAAACAAAAATACCACGTATAAACTAGACAACGAACGAAGAACACCAAAAAAGTCGGTCGTTAAGTTGCTCAAGGTACTAAGTACTTGCAAGCCAAGCAAAAACTGCCCCTAAAATCCACTTTTTGCCTAAAATACCAAAAAAACTTTAATAGACAATAAATAAACCTTGAAACAACCATTGACGAAGTAAAGTGTAGGACAGACATTTTCTATGATATTCTGGTTTCGACCATTACAGCATCTCAACTGGAAGCACTTGTTACATCTGAAGTGAATACTCATAGTAGTCAATTTCGTCAATTGGTGAAATAGTGATAGCTGATTACATGAACATCCTTTAACATCAGACACAATTTCCATCGCTGTTCTCCGCATTATAAAAGGAAGAACATTTTCGGAGCCAAAAAGTCAATGCATCCAAGAATACAAGTTGAACCCACATTCACACAAACACGTATTTATGGGGTGGGCTCAGAAGACTCTAGTTCCTCCCAGAATTTGTAATTACCTTGCAATCAGATGTAGGAGTTACTTTTTTCGTGATTTTCAACAAAATACCTTATCGGACACCGTCCGAAATAAAATCTTATCTACGACACCACATCCAGATAAGACAACAATTTGAGGTTGGTAATAATGACACGAACCCCTTGGCTCTATTAACAATTTTCAACAGTTTTTATAAACATTTTTCGTGTTTTTGAGATTTTGCTTTCATTTTTCAAACAATCCACAATATTTGGTCTTATCAACATTTCAAGATTTTGACATTATTTTTCAACATTTAAACATTATGCAACTCAAAATTTTTCAAATCTGCGTGTCTCTGTAAGCTGTTCATGTTAAAAAAAAAATTTTGTAATATCAACATTTTTCACATGAGGCTTTCTCAACATTTTCAACTTTAAAACACTTTTGATGGAGTTGAACATCAAAATTTGTCGATGTTATCAACACTTTTCGCCTTAACATTGTTTGAAAACTTTAGTAGGATTTTTTAACCAGGCAACATATATCAACATTATCATTTCTGCGTTATCAACATTTATCACTCTTATCAACATTTTGAATTTTTCTTAACATTTTTCAAATTTATTAACAATTTTCGGCCTAGTCAGCATTTTTCGCCTTTATCAACATTTGTGAACTTAGCAACATTTTTCAAATTCATGAAAATTTTTTTACTTTCTCAACATTTTTCAAATTCATCAACATTTTTCGGCTTTATCAACATTTCATCACAGTTCATAAAAATATTTCGACTTTTTCAACATTTTTCAACTCAATCAAAATTTTATTACCGACGTCAACATTTTTCGCTCTTATCAACAATCTTCGACGTTCTCAACATTTTTCCAACTCAATCAAAATTTTTCGATTATATCAACATTTTTCACTTGAGTCTTTCATAACATTTTTCAACTTCATAACATTTTTCAACTCAATCAAGATTTTTTGACCTTAGCAATATTTTTCACTCTTATCAACATATGTCAATATTTTATAACTTAGCAACATCTTGAAAATTCATAAAAATATTTCGACTTTTTCAACATTTTTCAACTCAATCAAAATTTTATTGCCTTATCAACATTTTTCGCTTTTATCAACAATCTTCGACGTTCTCAACATTTTTCCAACTGAATCAAAAATTTTCGATCATATCAACATTTTTCACTTGAGTCATTCATAATATTTTTCAACTTCATAACATTTTTCAACTCAATCAAAATTTTTTGGCTTAAGCAACATTTTTCGCTCTTATCAACATTTTATGTTTTTTTTTTTTTTCATTCTTATCAATATTTTGTGACTTGTCACCCAATTTCCAACTCTATAATAACTTTTCACCCTTGTAAATATTTTTCACTCTTATCGGCATTTTGAGACTTTATCATTTTTCAACTTACCAGCATTTTTAAAATTCATGCAAATTTTGCGGCCAACAACAACATTTTTCTCTTTTATCAACATATCTCAACTTTTTTTAGCCTCGCAACATTTTTCATTAATCAACATTTTGAGACTTTCTCAACATTTTTCAAACTTATCAACAATTTTTGGACTAATCAACATTTTTCACCATTATCAACATTTTGAGACTTTGTCAACAATTTTCAAACTCATCAAAATTTTTCGATCTTATCAACATTTGTTGCTTTAATCAACATTTGTAAACTTGCTCAACAATTTTTGAATTCATCAAAATTTTTCGACGTTATCAATATATTTCACTCTTATCAACATTTGTCAACATTTTCTAACCTATCAGCATTTTTGAAATTCTTAAAAATCTTTCGACTTTCTCAACATTTTGCTAACTCCATTAACATTTTTTTATCATACCAACATTTTTCACTTGAGTCATTCTCAACAGTTTCCAAATTATTCAAAATTTTTCAGCGTTATCAACATTTTTCACTCCTATCAACATTTTGAATCTTTCTCAACATTTTTCAAACTTTCAACAATTTTTGGACTAACCAACATTTTTCACCATTATCAATATTTTGAGACTTTTTCAACAATTTTAAAAATTTATCAAAATTTTTCGGCCTTATCAACATTTGTTGCTCTAGCCAACATTTTGAAACTAGCTCAACATTTTTCATATTCATCAATATTTTTCGACGTTATAAACATTTTTCACTCTTAGTAACATTTTTGAAATTCATACAAATCTTTCAACTTTCTCAACTTAGCAACATTTTCCAAATTCATCAAAATATTTTGACTTTCTCAACATTTTACATTAAAATTTTTTCACTTATCAACATTTATTGCTCTAATTAACATTTTGAAACTTTCTCAATATTTTTACATGCATAAAAATATTTCAGCCAGTTTAAAATTATTCTCTGTTATCAACATTTTAAGATTTTGTCAACCTTTTTGCGACTCCATAGAAAATTTTCGGTCTTATAACTTATAAATATTTTTCACTCTTATCAACATTTTGGGACTTTGTAAACATTCTTCAATTCAGCAACATTTTCCAAATTCATCAAAATATTTTGACTTGCTCAACATTTTACATTAAAATTTTTTCACTTATCAACATTTATTGCTCTAATTAACATTTTGAAACTTTCTCAATATTTCTACATGCATAAAAATATTTCGGTCAGTTTAAAATTATTCACTGTTATCAACATTTTAAGGTTTTGTCAACCTTTTTCCAACTCCATAGAAAATTTTCGGCCATATAAATATTTTTCACCTCATCAACATTTTGAGACTTTGTCAACATTCTTCAACTTAGCAACATTTTTTGAAATTCATCAAAATTTTTTCCCAAACCAACATTTTTCACTTCTATCAACAATTTAAAACTTTTTTTGCCTCATCAACATTTACATCTTATCAGCATTTTCCGATTTTCTGAACATTTTCCAATTTTATCGACATATTCTAGAGTTAAAAAGCAACCGCTTATGACTTTTGAATCATTTAATTTTCATATGACCTCCATGGCACCCATTAAGCTTTCAATAACAACTAAACCCATCAAAAATGTTAGTGAACAACACCTGACGAAAAAACACCAAATTGTTGTCAACATATCAGCAAAACTACCATCGATAGCGTCACCATAATTAAATTCCATTTAGTGTGAACAGCTAAAAACAAAATTCCAAAATTTTTATCCGACAAATCTACTCGAAACAAAAATGTTTAACAAAAACGCTCTACCAACACAACAGCAGCGCACAGTCTCACATCATTGCATTTTGCTGCATTTTCAACGAACGTGCGCGCGAGTGCTGATTTTGGTGGGAGCTACAAACACAATACGCCCCTAAAACCATTCAACTTGAACTAAACATGCGAGAAGTCTCGTGGAAAAGTTGTTATCTTGAAAACACCACAAGCGTAGCGGTTTGTAATCGCGGTATACAAATGCTGCGATTTGTCAGTGAAGCGTGGTGCAGAAAATCTCGAGCGAAAAAAAACAAACAAAATTGAATAAAAAAAAAATTGAAATTGGAGCAAATATTTTGTGTTTTTTTTTTTTCTGTTTTCATTTCAAAGTTTAAAGCGCCATCAACTTAAGGTGGGTGAAATTGCGCGCATAACTTTTTGGCTTACAAAAACATATGGCAACACCAGCAGCAGGCATAAAGGTGCCACATTTGCCTGTAAAACTTTTTCTTTTTGTTATTTATGCGTGTAATATTTTTTCGTTTACGGCAAAATGCCTGGGTCATGGCATGTGTTTGGCAGGAAGTTTGAAGGCAATTTTGGGCGCTGTTGTTTCCCATCATAATTTTTATTTTTTCTTTCCACTTGGTTGATCGAAATATGTAAAAGAAGAAAAAAAAAAAATAAAAATCTGTACGAAGTGCATAGTTTGTCGAAAATGCCAAAAACACGCATACTACAGACAATAAGTACTCCTACATGCTCGTTAGA
Organism: Calliopum simillimum; assembly: GCA_951812925.1. Lineage (NCBI taxonomy): Eukaryota > Metazoa > Arthropoda > Insecta > Diptera > Lauxaniidae > Calliopum > Calliopum simillimum. The sequence goes on from OX638368.1 coordinate 27,995,458, forward strand.
GACCAAAATTTGGGTGGACCTTATCATAGAATTTCGTTTAAGCTTTAATACTGAGCAACTATGACTCGCACTGACTTTGACTCTTATAAATTTTGACTTCTGTAATGACACATCAAGCAAAATATGCCCTTGGACTGATTTTGACGCTGGCTGTGTTCGCCTCTAGCTGATATGGATTCTGACTGAGTTTTACTCTGACTAAGTTTGACTCTGATTAAATTTGACTTTGACTGCGTTTGACTTTGACTGGAATTGATTCTAATAAGTTTGACTCTCAGTTCAACTCGGACTAAGTTTGACTCTTGGCTCTGATTGAATTGGACTGTGACTAAGTTTGTCTCTGCCTGAGGCCGACAGTGACTGAACTTGACTCAGATTAAATTGGCTTTGATTGAATTCTACTTTGACTGAGTATGACTCTGTCTAAGTTCAATGACTGAGTTTGACTTTGACTGAATTCGATTCTAATAAGTTTGACTCTCAGTTCAACTTTGACTGAGCTTGACTCTGACAGAGTTCGATTTTGGTTGAGTTTGACTCTGTCTGAGCTTGTCTCTAATGAATTTTAATCTGACTAATGATTTTGACTCTCAGTTCAACTCTGACAGTGTTCACCTATTACTGAGTTTGATCTAATTGAGTTCAACTCTGATTAAGTTTGTCTTTGACCAAGTTTGACTTTGACTGAATTCAATTCTAATTAGCTTGACTTTCAGTTCAACTCTGACTGAGTTTAAATGTAACTCTCCTAATTGAATTGGACTTTGACTGAGTTCAACTTTGTTTAAATTGACACTGATTGAGTTCCACTCTGACTAAGTTCGACTTTCACTATGTTTACCTTTGACTGAGTCGGACTTTTACCAAGTTTGACAATGATTTAAATTGACTGTGACTTACCTCGGCACCGATTGAATTCGAATTGACTGACGGTTTATGGTTTATTTTGAGTCAGAATGACTTTGGTTTGACAGAATATGTCTCTAAGTCTATTTGACTTAGGTTAAGATTGGCTTTGGCGAACACTGTCCTTATATTTTATTACTTCGGACTATTGCTATGACTTACTACGTTTCTCTGATTAAATCCAACTCTGTTACTGAATGACTTTTGCTTTGGCTGCATTAGACTTTTGATTTACTTTGATGCTGTATGAGTTCCAACTGTATAGATTAATTTACTTTGGGTTTAATACACCTCGAATATCATTAATATCAACATGAATTGTTCTTGCTTATGATCAGCATGGAATGTAAATGGTTCCTAGTCTGTACAAATGAGTCTCTCACAGACTAAAATCGCAAATGACTACTTTTCTAAACAACATTCTGTCTGATCTTGAACCTTACTGGGACTGACTCTTTTTAGTAAGTGAACTTAAATGAATTCGACTCAGATTTACAAGAACTATAACCCATTTAAATTCTAATTAACATCGAAATTATCCTACATGAACGTTTTGACTGCATTTGATACCAAAAATGTTCAACTAAACAAAACCAAGCGTTAATAAGGATACATAGGTTCAACTGCTTAAGTGATTAAACTAAAAGAGAATGTGTACGACATTTATTTCTGAAACCAACGTCCCGCAGGGCTATTATTCTCAATAATTTTTCTCCATACCAGTCTTAACGACACATAGGTTAAGGCCTTTCAAAAGATTTAAGGAGCAATAGGATGGATTTTTTCGGACAATTATATGATTTCAACTTAGCTGATGACATTTTTTACTATCGTCCAATGTAGAGTAGAAGGCTAGAATGCATGATGGATTTTATTGAGCATTTTTGTTGTTTTTCGATCATTTATTTGACTCAAACATTTCGTCTTGTTTTATACTCAGATATTGTACTAATATCTATCACCATTGCAAATTTCTATATTCCAGCAAGAAAGTTGTATTGAGTTGATAATTCATTCGTTTGATAGTAAGTTCCACTCTAAAGCCACTAAACATGCCCAGACAAAATACGCTTCCAAACAATGCGTGTGTGTGAGCAGTGATTTATTCAGCTCGTTGTAGTTGTTTTGACCTTTTGAGTTTCTTTTTAGTTTTTGTGTTTTTTCTTCTTATTATTCTTTCAATTTCCCTTGCATTCTTTGCTTGACGTTCTAAATTGTACCTTCTTTTTTTTTTTTTGTGGAATTTTTGGTCAAAACGAGTTCTTCATAACAATGCGTTTGCATTGGTATGATTGCTGTAATTTGAGTGAATATATGAGTGCGTTGAAGTTGTTTTTTGTATATGGTTGGTTCCATCATGTGGCCAAGAAAATGGGTAGCTTCGTTGCAGTTTTAACAATTTGCCTGAAATTATGAGTTTTAAGAATACTCTACACATACTGTTTTTCTGTTTGCATAAAGGACATTTTGAGAACAAGTAGTACATTTATCATTTCTTCTGTTGGTTTAATCAATCTTCTTTTTGCACCAATTAACACGTTATTTTCTTTGGATTTATATGATTCATTGTTGATTGTTCTAGCCCGTAGGCTCATCACATCAATGGCTTTAATATTTTACTAAAATATTTAGTTTTCCATTAACTTGATTTATATATTCGACTATCATATTACTGCTATCATTGCAGCAATTTTAGTAAGATAGTTCGAAATGCGTGCCAATTTTCGTCATTAGGGACGTGACACTCCCCATTTTTCTGATGGACGTTAGTTGTATTGATGCTTTTTATGTATATACCAAATTTCATCAAATTAAGTCAAATTGTTTCATAGGTGACCAATCGTGCCGGATTTTGCGGAGCAGATCTGGATTTTGCCCTGTCATTTCAGATTCAAAGAAGTTCCGGAAATCTCCCGGATTTTTATGTCAGTTTCGGATTTAAGATGAACGCATATTGAACTGTGTAATTTTTTATGTTTTATTCTGCAACAATTTAAAGTTACGGACTATAGATCATAAAGAAAACATCACAGACCAAAGATTATAGACCAAATATCACAAAGGACAGATCATAAACCATAAATTATATGCCACAATCCTTATATTATTGACCAAAGGCCATAAAGGACTGATCATAGAACATAGACTATAGATCATATACTATAAATGACAGATCATATACCATAAGTTATGGACCATAAACTATTAGGGACAGACCATAGATTATGGACTACAGACTGTAAAAGAAAGATCATAAAACATAGACTATTGACCACAGACCATATATTATTGACCATAGACTATAAAGGACAAATCATAAACCATACATTATGGACCAAAGACTATACAGTACAGAACTTAATTTATAGATTATGGACCATAGACCATATATTTATTATTCACCATACACCAAAAAGGACAGAGCATAGTCCATACATTACCGAATATAAACTATAAAAGACAGAACATAAATTGAGGAGTGATTTTTCAAAAGGACTTAAAACCAAAACGAGGCAAAAGTAATTTCATAATATTAATTGCTTGATACTTTGTTATAAATTAATAAAATTGGATTCTGTTTTCATGAAAAGTTTATCTGATGGCGTGAAATTAATGAAATGTAGTTAAAAAATTTAATATTTATCCATTATGCAAATAATGTGTATGACATTACTTTTGCCTCGTTTTGGTTATTAGCCCTTTTGAAAAATAACTCCTCAATTGTGGACCATATACCTTATTATTGACTATAGACTATAAATTGTAGATTATGGCGCATAAATAGTATTCTATTCGCCATAGATCATTAAGGACTGACAAAAGATCATAGATTATGGACCATATACCATAATTTATGGAAAATAGACCATATATTATTTACCATAGACCATAAAGGACAGATCATATGGTATATTACTTTTGCTTCACATGCATTAAATAATTTTTTTCCTGTCCAAGATTGGACGATCAAGAAAATGGTCAGCCTATTCAGAGTTATGATGAATTTCGTTTATTGGGAGCGTGACACCGTTTTTTTACGAGTATAAACTTTTTCTGATTGATATCAACAAACTGCATAAATTTCTTTAACTTTAGTTGGTTAGTTTCCGAGTCCATAAAGAAAGGTCTTATACTAAGCTTGTTTTCTGCTTATCACTTAAATGTTTCTATATCATCTGATGACCTTCTCGATGATTCTCGCAATAACGCCATCCACACTTATTTTTGATTAAGCAAATTCTAATTCATCCAACGTATAAGTTGATATAACTTTTAAATGAAACAGCGTTTTTCGATGTATGCGTATTAGACTCTATCTTGCATCAAATTGTGATACCACCAGCTTAAAATTTTTAAGGACTGGGAGCTATTTTTGAAGTTAAAATCTAAGTATATTTAAGTGAAAAGGAAGGAAGTTGTAACTTGAGTTACCAACTTATACATTGGATGTTTCTATATACAAATTTTCTGAAAACAGCAAAACTATAAAGTTTTAAATAACGCAAAACAAAACAATCACATGTTGTTGACATTGAAATTATTTTATGATTTTGATAGCACTCCACTTCAGTCATCTTAGAATACGATGAAAAGCATAACATATAACAATAACTTATGGATTTGAAATTGCAACATAACAAATTCCTAGATAACGCACTATTGATTGCCATAATCATGCGAAATAACAATTTCATTTTCATAAATGTCAACCATATAATGTCTAAAAGTTTTTTGTATATTGTATCATCTAGGACTACATACAAGTATGCATGTGTATGGTGAAATATCAATGGGGTTCAATGCATGCGGTAGAATGGCATAATTTGATGATAATTTTATTGCACAATGAGAAACATTTAGATTTAGTGAAAAGATTTGTTATTTTCACTGGAATTTACTTTTGCAGTTGCACGCAATTTCTAGATTTCTGAGAATTTTTATACGTTTGTTGTTTCTAAGCCAACACAGCTACCGAAGCTGTTTGGTAAAATTTCGAAAAGTTTTTTTTTCTCTTAGTATTAAGATAAAGTATTATTGCCTTTAAGGTTGATTTTATACGCTTTGGAATTACAAAACCAGCCATTACGTTCTTGTCTCTAAGGAATTTTATTTTTCACTTTCTTATTTGGCTTGAATACTTTCACATTTAAGCACATTCCCCCCAACTGCATCTTTACTCATAATTTGGATAACCTACATAAGTAACCTTTACTAATTGGGGTTCAGCTGTGGGAATTCGAAATTAAGTAGCACTTAGCATAACCTTTAAAGTTTCAATATAACGCTTGAATTTTTTATAAAAAAAAATATGATTACTTTGTGTTCGGCTACTACAGACATATATGTAATGTGATTAAAAGTGAATGTCAGTAAATATTTAATAGCAAGTGTAGTGTAATTTCCAAACAGATTCGTATGGTTGATAAAATCCGAACGTTTTTGAAAGAAGAGCTATTGAAAAACAACTTTGGTGCTAAGGAGAATTTCATTGAGATGTTAAACACAATTCCAAAGGTAAGGTGATATTACAGTTTGAACGAAAAAGAAAAGGCAACTACATCTGAAACGAGTGAAATACCGTGATACCGTGATCATTTACTAACACTTCAGTACAATCAGAAGCAAAAATGGTAGGGGTAATACTTATGTCCGATTGCAACTGCTACGAACTTTTCAAAAGAATGCAGACTACTGACAACTGGGCGCAAATGGAGGAAAAAATAACGCTGTAGATATAACTATTCAATCTGTATAAAGCACCTGGCTGAAACAGTAACCTAATCGATATATTCCTCTTTTTTTGAGAAATTTGGAAAGAGACTCTGCCAAAAGAGTGCCATGAGGGCTAGCTGATTTATATTTTAAAAAATTGTTACCTGCCTTTTTTTAAAACCTAAAAATAAATCAGAATTTAAGGCATTTCCTTTATAGCAAATACTTCAAAAAGCAATCTTCAATCATTTCCATGTAATCCTGAATTCAGTGTTAGCAAGGCACATTCTTCCACAGAAATTAAGTGTATTTCGACAACATCATTGGAAAGGTCATGTTTCAAAGCCAATGGAATAAGCCTTATACAATAAACCGCGAGAATTGACATGGCTTAATTGATTAAGGTTTCGAAAATCAATTGAGAATATAAGTATGAAGATTCACCAAGATTCACGAAGATTCACCCAAAAACCTGCAAGCTCTCATTATTTACTTAGCTTTTTTCAAATTTCGCTGCGTTCGAGCGGGGTTTTTGAGAGATTTTCTGATATTTGCCAAAAACAAAAAACCATAATGCAAGGGCGGTTATAGAAAACATTTGCATATTTTGAGCATTTGAAATGTAATTAAACTGTTTAATACCCTCCTGTTGATAATAAAATAAGAGATGTATTAAAAGAAAAAAACTGTTCGTGGGTTTAGTGGAAAGAAAAATATACAAATTTTGAGATTTATGTTGCCATTTGGCAACGCTGGTGAGTTTTCCATGTTATTTGTAAAAAAAATTACTCAAAATGAAATCTATAAAATGCAACTACTTTGATGCTCACGGTAAACGAGATCAAATTATACATATAATGCTGGATATAACATAATCAGCGGAAAGTAGTAGACGACTATGCGGGCCAAAAGTCGCATGAAAAATGTTGCTGAAGAAAGAAGTTCTAGAAACAGAAAAACCGTAAAAAGAGATAAGAGTCATTGCAAAGGATCGCATTAGATACTAGGATATAGGAGAATACAAACATATCCAAACAACAACATTTCTAAATTGTTCTCCAAATTTTTTTCTTATTTTTTTTTTTTTTAAAAAAGCTTAAACTTCAGGGAATAACCCTTTGACACTTGATGTGCTAGCTTCGAAAGAGAAGACAGTTGAGTGCGAATGAGGTCGAACTATTGAGCGGCGTACTTCTTGAAAATTAGTTGATTTTTTTTGGCGTAACAATGACATTGATAGTGGTCTGAAAAAATGTTATGCTATTGAGCTGGAAAGCATGAGGAGGATGGAAAGCTCAATGTGGCGCTCATTTGGATATAGTTTGCTGAAACCCCCAGAAAGATAAGGAGAGGATAAGGAAATAATTAGAAATAAAGTCAAATAAGGAAAAAAGGAAAGTGAATTACTATGCCAGAACTGGAAAGCGAGCTCGAGACATCTGGGTTGACAAAAAAATATAAAAATTTTTAAGAGTGTTGTTAATACAAAAACTTTGAGAAACTCTGCCCTAGGGTATGGTAGGTAAAAGTTTTTATTAATAATCTCGAGAAGTGAGATGGCGAGAGGAAAGCAGATTATAGAATTCAACGTCAACAGCCATGTTAACTAATTTTCAAAAAGCAAGGAAGCAAATAAGGTTCTTTACTCTGTAAAAAAAGAACATTCATGGTGGTATTTAATTTTTACATTATTTATTGACTTTTCGATATAAAATCCATGATTACTACAGCGACAAGTTAGCAAGCAAACTAAACTTAAATTTCTTCCAGCCCATGCAATTTTTTGCTGCAGGAGAACAGCCGGCCAGCAGAGAGTTTAATGGGAAGCACAGAAGATCGATGAAACATTGTCTAGGTCAGGCTTTTTTTAAATATTTTAGTACCTACCATTTTATTTCAATACGATCAAATCATTTCTTAGACATGTATATGAAAACGGTTGAATATTTCCGATAAATATAGTTATTCAGAATACGCATGAGCGTACAGCCACCAAATAAAATTTTTTAATTAAAAATTTTCTCTTCGGTATTGACTTAAAAACTTGGTCCTATCAAGACGACAGTAGACAAATTGGCAAAATTAATTTTGCATGATAGAAAAAATCGACTGTACCATAACCGGAGGTGTCCCATAACCGTTGACTCTCCCCTATGTATTATGAAAAAGTAATTTCATTATCTTATGAATTGATGAATTAAGTTTAAAAAACTTCAAAACTTATCACTTTGAAGGAATTATTTCTCAGAAATTTGACGAAACAAAAGTTTTATATCATAAAAATATCAGAAAATTGTAATTTCGTAAAATTCAAAGTCCATAAAAAGACGAAGTCAATACACTTCAAACAAATTTTTGTACAAATTGTATATTTTACACTTACCAACTAAAATCGGTGGATCCATATTGCTGAGTTTCTTAACGTTGTAATATACTTAGCTGCGTAGTTAGTGGTTAAATTAATTTACTCGTTATGTTTTTGAACAAAACATGATTTATGTTAATGGAGATATTGCTTTTTTTTAATTAATTTTTAAACGCTTGGCAAGCACTTTTATTTATTAAAATTTTTAATTTTTTTTTTAAGTTTTTATTTTTATGTTAAATTTTATTTCGCCAAAAAAGCTTTGATTTATTAGTTAATTTTTATTGCGAAAATTCATCAGCTATGCTGTTTATCTTAAAAAAGACTTGACAAAAAATATATATATTCACTTTGTTGGCGTTTATTTTTTGCACTTTTAATGAAAACAAAAGCTATAAAACAAAATAAAAATAAAAAAAAAAAAAATTATTGCAAGTGTTGTAAAGAAAGAAAAAGGGAAAAAATGCTGTCATGAACACCTGTTGACAACTGCGGCGAATTTCTGTTAATTTATTTGTTGGCAATTTATGCATGAGTGTGTGTGTGTGGTTGCATATGACTGTGGTTGTTTGTTTACAACCCAAGAGGAAAAATTTCTAGCGCTTCTGATCCAAGCACTTCAAAAGTGCTTGTACCCATAGAAATTTAGAAGCACTATCACAATGATTTTTTATAAGGCTGCAGTAAGAACAACGTGAGTTCGAACCCAGCCCGGGAGATTTTTTTTTTACTTTTTTTTACTTTTTTTTGCTTTATTTTTTTTTTTTTAATTAAATATTTTTTATTCAACATCTTTTATTTCACTTTTCTATTTTCCTTTCTCTTATTAATTTACTTTTGTTTAACCGAATTGAAATTGATTACACAATGATTCCATATAAGGCTGCAGTAAGAACAACGTGAGTTCGAACCCAGCCCGGTGATTTTTTTTTCCGTTCTTTTATTTGTTTTTGCTTTATTTTTTTTTTTTAATTAAAATATTTTTTATTCAACCTTTTTTATTTCACTTTTCTATTTTAATTTCTCATTTTTATTTACTTTTGCTTACTTGAATCGAAACTGATTGCACAATGATTCTATGTAATGCTGCAGGACAACATTTGCTTAATATACAAATTTAATACCTCTTCATATCATCGGGCGTTGGTGGAGCGGTCTAAAGGGTTGGTAAATGTAGGAAAAAAATATCTAGCACGCGGAGGGTCGTGGATTCAAATCCTGGCGCGGCCAGTTTTTTTTTTTTTCTTTTTTTTTATTTTTTCTAATTTTATTGAAAAAACGCTTACCGCAGCATTACAAATAAGCGCTTTAAAAACTCTTTTTTGGTAAGGCCGCGGTAAGCTTTTGCTCGCTTACATCCTATGACATGCAATGTTAAAAAGAAAGTATTGTTCTTACGGAGCGGAAGCGCTTATTGGTGAAAAGGATGCACTTCAGAAGGGTTTTTGAAGCACTTCTCTTCCCCTTGGGAAACAACATAAAATAGCGCATTGCATACGCGCACACAAATAAACAAATCATAGAATTTTCTTTCAAAAGGCAACTTAACACCAACGAGAGGAGATGGACACCACAATAAAACAAAACCAATTGATTTCTTTTTTTAATGATTTTTCTTTGATTATTTTCACAGTGCGCGCACTTTATTTATTTATTTTGTTTTTGATTTTTAACTGCACCGTTTTCTATTTTTTTTTTTTTTTTAATTTTTGTTTATTTTCCAATACAAAATCGTTTTTATCAAAATAAACAGAAATTACAATTTTTTCATTCATGCGCGCGTTACTTTTAAAATTTTTTATTTCCTATTTATTTTGTTTTATTTTTTCAATGTTTTTTACATTATTTTTTTAATTTATTTGTTTGTTTTTTCGATTTTTTCATTTATTTGGTTATGTTTCTTTTATTTTTTTCATCGATTTTGTTTACAAATTCATTTGTTATTTTTGTCTGTCTTTTGTGGTTTTGTGCCCATCAACATCATCATCATCATCGTTTGTGCCTTTTTTATTATTGACACTTGTTTTAATTTTGTTTTTATTTATTTTGACATTTTTTGTTGTTATAATTCTTGGCTGTCCGTTATGTCTGTCTTTACCTACTGTCAGTGCGCGTTGGTTTGTGTGGTATGTAGTTTTCACCACGTTTACACCATCACCATCACTACCCTATTAATTCACCACGATATTTATTATTCTGTTGACTTTTAATTAAATTCTTATGAGCGCGGTTATTGAAGCGGGAATTTGTTGCGCTCTTTTTTCCAATCAACTCACGCTCTTTTCAGTAATATTTTTTTGTGGGTTTTTGTTGTTGTTGCCATTAATTAAAGTTTTTTATGGATTGTCATTAGCGGAATGATGTGGTTATGAAACCCTTAACTGACTCTGACTGTCATTTTTTGTTCATTAATCATTTGTATGAAACGCCAGTTTAATAATTGCGACTTTAGACAATACAGTGGGGCAACTCCGCATCACTTACAAAAATTAGTTCTGTAAGGGTTTGTGATAGTAACAATTTGTACAAAATGTTACTGAAACGCGTTTGGTATACCCAAAAGTCCAATAACGAGAGAGAAAGTGTGAGAGTAAACTGACAGTTTGTTATGAGAGGGTTTGCAAGATTTTACTGGATAAAATTTTACTAGCAAAAATTGTGCAGTAAGAAAACATATGATTTTGGCACTTGACAATATACATATAAGTATATCATACATATATGAAAAAATAAAATTTTTGTATAAATTTTTGGAAACAATAAAATAAATAGCAAGTTGTGTTTTTTATGTTCAGTTATTCAAATTAAAAGACATCGAGTGACCTTTTCAGAAGTGTCAAAATCATATGTCTACTATTTCCTACTAGCTAATAGTTAATGGGTTCTATTTGGTTTGCACAAAGCATATTTTTCTCTGTGCGAGCAAATAGTTTTTTACTCTCCCACAATTAGTTACTGGATAATTTTTACTGGAAATAATAAGTATTGTACTATTCGCGAGGTCAGCTTGGCAGTCAAAATTTAACTCGGTTGTTTAAACCTACACCCAGAGTATATTAATTTTGTTCTTCAGTTTGTTACGCAGAGAAGTAGGCGTGGAAGTTGGTACAAACCATTTCAAAACGATCAAGATTTTTTATGGCATCCGATTTGGCTATAAGTTGGCATAAGCAATAGTTGCATAGTGGAAAAAATTACTACCAAATATTTTTACAAAATTTAAAAAAATGGCGGAGATATGGGACTTTGAAATTTTTAGGTTAGTTTTTTTTAAGAAGCTATAACTTCGGTTGCATTTATCCAATTTTCAATTTTATAGTGTTAAATGATATGTCTTAAAACAGGCTTTAAAATAAAACTAGCAAACATTTTTTTTTTTATATAGCTTACACTGAAAAAAAAAAAAATTAAATTGAGTTTCCCAAAATACGTCCTTTTTAATAATTTTAATTTTCTTGTAAAAAAAGCTACAAGTGTCACTTACCAGTCCTCCAAAAATTGGAGTGGGCCTCCCAGTGGTTCTCCAGAAAAACAATAAAATGCAGCTTTTGCCGCAATTTTTCAGTACAATTTTTTTGAATTTGAAATTTTTAATTAAACGTTAATTTGAATTTGAAAAAAGTGCGTTGGTACTTATATTAGTACCATACAAGCAAAAAAACAGTCAATAAACTATTTTAAGCATTTAAAAAATTTTTTAAAAAAAAATTTTAAATTAAAAAAATGTACTGAAAAATTGGGGAAGATGCTACATTTTATTGTTTTTCTGGAGAACCACTGGCAGGCCCACTCCAATTTTTGGAGGACTGGTAAGTGACACTTGTAGCTTCTTTTACAAGAAAAATAAAAAATATTAAAAAGGACGTATTTTGGGAAACTCAATTAAAACTTTTTTTTTCAGTGTAAACTATATAAAAAAAAAAAAAATGTATGCTAGTTTTTATTTTAAAGCCTGTTTTAAGACAAATCATTTAACACCATAAAATTGAAAATTGGATAAATGCAACCGAAGTTATAGCTTCTCAAAAAAAAACTAACCGAAAAATTTCAAAGCCCCATATCTCCGCCATTTTTTTAAATTTTGAAAAAATATTTGGTGGTAATGTTTTCCACTATGCAACTATTGCTTATGCCAATTTATAGCCAAATCGGATGCCATGAACAAATTTCTTGATCGTTTACACATGGTTTGTACCAGTTATAAAAAAGTTTATATATTTTTGATCAACATCACCTCCTGAGTTGATGTAGATATGTCCATTTGTCTGTTAAAATCATTTTAATATTTTTTTAGAAGCAAGATAATTCGATTAAGTTTTTTTATTGGTAAAATTAAGTATAAAAATGCTATACTGAAACCAATTTTAGAGATAACACAGGTTTACAAAAAAAAAAAAAATGTCGTGGCGTTTTTAACAGGGACTTTGACGTCCTGAATCCAAATACGGGATTCTTTTTTTTCCAGAACGTCTGAGAAAAAATATTTCAAAGTCATATGGAGGTCAGGTGTCGTTTAGTGATAAATTCGCTAAAATTCTGAAACTAATTTTTTATCATTGAATTCTTAGTCCTTAAAAAGAATATGTGATCAAAAGGGGTATCGTGGACCTAGTTTTGGAGATACATATAGCCATCGGAAGATCCGGATATATCTTCTATGAAAACCGCTATAAGTTGAAAACCCCTGGATGGAAATGTACAATATTGGTGTTATATGGAAGGTATTTTGCCCGTACCAGGGGCACATTTGACATTGCAAGGGACACATTTGACACTCACAAAAATAACACAAAAACATTAAACAAAACATTAATACACATATTTTTTTCATATAAATACAAATATTGGTATGTATGTATTAACGAAGGCTTTTTTTTATATAAAAGTGTGAGAAGCCGATGTCGAATATTTAGTGCGTGAACATGAAGTTGAGGCTGGATTTGTTGGCGTTGGTAGTTTAAACTCAATTGCACTCTAATTTATATCAAATCAAATGTAATGGATTCTATGGCGGAAGTTGGAGTTTCTCGTTTGTTTCCGATATTAGAAATAGCATATTTAACTTTTTTCATAACCTTCACGTCTGCCCGTCTTCATTTTGTAGTGGTATACCATATCTTTAAAAAGGTAAAACTAGGAAATCTTATAAAACACACAAACACATGTGTGCCCCTTCGGCAAAAGTCAAATGTGCCCCAAAATCTCTTGAAGAATTAAAAATATTTTAAAATTTATACTATTTGATCTTGGTAAAAAAACACTTTTATTCTTTTAAATATAAAGGTTACGACTACTTTTAAAAAACAAAACAACTTTATTTGCAAAACCCTTACGAACAAGATTCCGAAAATTAAAAAAAAAAAAAAAACACGAAAAGCTAAAAACACGTATTAGCTCGGGAGGAGTTGAAAGAGAACTGCCAGAGTTCATTACGTTGCTTCCATTCTAATTAGTTATGTTTCTGCATATCAGGTTTTTGGTTGAAAAGGCGTGTTCAAACCGAAAATGCCAAAGTTAAATGTGCTTCGGTGTCAAATGTACCCCAGCATACCCTACCCATGAATAGTAGGTGATGTACAACATGAATAATATGCACACCAAGCAATGGGGAAAAATTTAAAATATATTTCGGACACGACAAGAGGTGTTTTCGGGCCCTCTAACTGACCATTTTAGGGCTGATTTTTGTAAAAAAAAAAACCAATCGATAAAGAAACGTCGAAAACATATTTTGGTCATGACCAGAGATGTCTCTGGACCCTCTAAATGATCGTTTTGGGTCCAATTTTTGAAAAATGTTCTTCATTAAACGTTAAGGAATGATCGAAGCTATATTTTCCGGGCCCTGTAAGTGATTTTTGTACAAAAGAAATTATTACACAAATCATTGGGAAAAGTTTGAAAATATATTTTAGACATGGTAAGAGGTGCCTCTGGGACTTCTAAGTAACCGTTTTGGGCCCATTTATTGTAAAAAACTTGATTGCACCAATCGATGGTGAAAATTTGAAAATATATTTTTGACATGATTCTCCACAAATAAGACTCCAATACTTTTTATCGTGTGACTCACCATTTTCATTACAAAAGCCTCCTAAGTGAAAAGTAATTGAAATCACGTGGATTACGAAACAGACCTGAATATGTTTTGAAAATAAACAGAGGTATCTTGCGAACCTGTTAGTGTTTTGGGCCCATATTTGTAAAAAAAAATTAAAAAAAGATTTATGTATGTATCTTCTCTAATTGACTGTTTCGGACCCATTTTTGTATACAAATTTTATTGCACCAATCGTTGGAGACTGGTCGAAAATATATTTTGGACATGACCTGAGGTATCTCCGGGCCCTCTCCTCTCCCTATTGATTGTATGTATGTATGTATTCTCCTTTAACTCCTAGGAGGAGCATAGGGCCAATATTGATTGGTGCAATCAATTTTTTTTTACAAAAATGTGCCCAAAACACAAACGTGTCCGCAAGATACCTTTTTTTATTTTCAAAGCATTTTCAGGTCTGTTTCGTAATCCACGTGATTTCAATTACTTTTCACTTAGGAGGCTTTTGTAATGAAAATGGTGAGTCACACGATAAAAAGTATTGGAGTCTTTTTTGTGGAGAATTACAGGTTCTACAAATAATATTGATTTATATTTACGAAACAGTAAATGTTTCGGAAATATGCGATGAAGTCGAATTTTTCGGCTTTTTAAAAATATTTCCTAAATGGTTAACTTTTCGTTAATGTAAGTCAATGTTATTTGTAGAACCTGTAATTTCCCACAAAAAAGATTGTGATACTTTATATCGTGTGACTCACCATTTTCATCAAAAAGCTTCCTAAATGAAAAGTAATTGAAACCACACGACACGAATTATGGAACAGGTCAGATTTTCGATCTTTCGCAATCGTTTGGTGCACTAAAAAAACTTAAGTAGCTATATTTCCTTAGCGTTGTAACACTGTTGTATAATTACTAATTAGTTTTTATAGTTATTCCGGCTAAATTTAGATTTTCAACTTATTGGACACAGAGAATAAGTATACCAACAACATGACAATAAAATTGTACTTAACAAAAACAACAACAACAAAGACAACAAAGACTTACTAAACATTTGAAATGTCAAGAAATGTGCAAACGAATAAAACAAAAAAGAGAGCGAGTTTCGTTTCGCATGCACCACTGTTTCGCCGGTGTTGGCGGCAACAGATAGCAGGGAAACCACTTAAACTACAACAACAACAAAAACAACAACATGTGAAGCAACAATAACAACAATTATGAGATACTCTCATACAAAAAGGGTAAGTTCGAGAGAGCGTAAGAGAGAAACTGGGAGTAGAACTAAAAAGAGCGCACAAAGCCATGATCGACTACTCGAAAAAAAAAAAAATTAACAAGAATTAAAAGAAAAATATACGAAACCTTAGAAGAAGAGGGAAGAATTGAGAAAAACCCGCATAAAAGAAAATTAATTTACTTATTTCGGAAATAACTTAAAAAAAAAATAAATAATTGTCCATGAAGTAAAAAAGAAAAATATAGGTGAAACATCAAAAAAGACTTGCAAAATGCGCAAGATTAAAAAACTGACATAAGAGAAAAATGGCGATAAAACAGTAAAAAGAAAAAACAAAAAAAAATAAAAAATATGGGCACTCGTTGATTAGAAGATAAAGATAATGAAATCAAGTTAATAAAAATGTTTTTAAGTTAAAATACATAAATAGATATAAATATATTATATATGTAAGTTTGTAAAAAAACAGCAAATTTCCACAAAAACTAAGCCACTTGGGCTACTTGACTTTTTGAACTCTAAGTCTCTCTTTCCCGCTCTCTTTCTCTATTTCGAAACCAAAAAATGGCAACCTTTGTTGGTGGTGTATTCGTCATGTTCACTCTAGCAAATAATGAAAATATCAAATAAACTGCAGGTCAAGGTTTTTTTATTTGTTTGTTTCCCATATGATTTCTTAATTAAAAATTTAAATTTTATGCAACAGGTGATACAACAGCCTTCTTGGAATAAGTATCTTAGTTGGTTTTTTTTTTTCCACTGACGCCGCCGCGAGTCATGCAAGACGCACAAAAAGAATGAAAAAAAAAACACTATACTACTTTTTTTTTCTCACACTTTTCTCATAATTTTTTCCCCCCAACAACCAAATTTTCACATTTATTACACTTTTTGTACAGAAAACTGAAACATTTCACTTGTTTTATTTGAATTTTATGACCCCCCTTTTTTCTTTGATGTGATCACTTTTAACAACTCTTTTTATTATTTTCTTGCTTTACTTTATATGTATTTTTGTAATTTTTTCCACTTCTTCTTTTTCGTCTTCTACCGTTTTTTCCGTAGACTTTTCCCGTACAAAGTATCAGTAAAACCAACGTTCGTAATCGCTCGCTCGCTTGCTCGAAACTGTTTTAGCCATCGCATGTGTCATTGAAAGAAACTCCAATTGAGTTTCTCAGTTTCAATTTTAATTTTAGTTTTGTTCCATTTTCATTGCATTCCCAGCTGTAGTTAGTTAATTAGTTAGTTGGGTTTGTGTCTTAACTGCTGTGGTGAATTTATTACTCGATCTTTGAAGGTTTTTGTTGTTATCGACTTCGTTGTCTTTTCTTGTCTTTTTGACGTTTCTTTTGTCATGCGCGAAACAGTTTGGCAAAAAATTAGTTTGATTAAACAGATGAATACCTATTAAAAATTTTGTTCGTACTGTACGACTTAAGTCGTGCTTTATACTAACCATTCCTTCAATGTTTAATTGATTTGTTTAAACTAAGTACATTTTAAATTGAGAGTTTTGTAGAAAATTCTAAATAAAACTTAAAAAAAAAAAATATATTATATTTCAACAGACGAATTCTCAGTTAAAAATAGTTTGAAAACTGTTTGTGTATACTCTTCTGTATCTATTTCTTGAAATGATTTTCAGGACGTTGAAATACAAAAATACATTAGAAAGACAAATTGACAGTCTTTCTGGAAACCGATATGTACAGGCCTGTTCCGTAATTTGTGTGTTTTCATTTAGTTTCCATTTAGGAGGTTTTTTGGTGAAAATGGTGAGTCACACGATAAAAAGTACTAAAATCTTTTTTGTGGGAAATCACAGGTTCTACAAATCACATTGATTTGCATTAACGAAAAAGTATCCGTTTAGGAAATATTCTTAAAAAACCGCAACAAGTCGAAAAATTAGACTTTATCAAATATTTCCGAAACACTTACTTTTTTGTAAATATAAATCAATATTATTTATAGAACCTCTAATTCCCCTCAAAAAAAGATTCTTATACTTCTTAACGTGTGACTAATCATTTTCATCAAAAAGCCTCCAAAGTGAAAAGTAATTGAAACTACGTGGATTACGGAACAGGCTTGGTAATTTTAGAATAAATTTGGTTATACTCCCGAAAACTCCTATATATCGTCCCTATACAAGTGAAAAGTACTAAGTCAATTTTGCCGATTTTTGAGTTATTTGGTATTTCTAGTCTAAAATATTATTGTTTTTAGTTTGATAAGACCCATTTAGCCATATCTCTGTTAAAAAGTGGTTATTTTCATCATAAATGTAAAAGAGGAACAACGATTTCTCAAAACTTGAAGAACTGACTTTGTACTTTCACTTGTATAGGAACGATATACCTATTAAGAACTAAAGATTTTTTGCTATTGGCGTACAAGAAAGAGATAGGTATGAGAAGTTAATTCAGAGTTAAAGCACCTCAATATTCGGAGATATCTTTATCCGGACTAAAATTATTTTATTTGACGAAAAGATTATAAAATAAGAAAAATATATTTTTAGGTACATATCTGTGGACTTTTGACAAAACAACCTAACTCGAAATTGTAAACTTTTCAGAAGAGCCTAAAAACTAATTAACTACTTTTCAATAATGTGGCTCAATTTCGTTGATGCAGCGTTGACTCTCATCTTTCTACACATTTTTACTAATCTTAAAGTGTCAGCTGTCAAATTATTTTTTTCTTTTGTTTCATAACACAGCACCACACGAATGGCGCTAAGTTCAAATCTTGCGTGAACTATGGGACACCCTTCTATATCTGGAACAAGAAATTATAGAGACATGACGATTATACCAATTAAAGCGTATTTAAATTTTATATTTAGGACTGAAATCCTGGAGAATTGTCTTATTTCGACTTATGTGGTTTTGTCAAAAGTCCACAGATATGTATTTTATTTACGTATGTATATAAAATATACATACATTAGCTGTCGGATTTTATTTGAAAAAAAAAATATAAAGTAAATCAAAAATTTTTAGCAAAGAAGTGCAAACATTTATGTATTTAACATGATACAACATTGTGTTATCATTCGACCAAAATATTTTTTTAAGATTACGTAGAAGCAATATTTTAGGCCGGTACGTACGAGTATATGTATGTATGTATATAAGTGTATAATTCTAGAGAAAATATTATCATCTCATCACAATGCCTTGATCATATACAAGTTAAAGCCTCAAGAGAATGCAAAGATAATAAAATATTTTATTCGAAAATTTTCAGATATAGTTAAAAATAATATGGATACAAATAAAGAGTTAGCTAAACTCAGAATGTGGATATACTCAAAGTAAATTTCCGATGGCCCTTATTTTCGATATCACTGCGTGACTTGATCAAGACACCTAGTGACGAGTAAAATAAATTTTGGTTCTGAGTTTTGGTCTTGGTATTTTTACGAGATCAACACCAATACCAAGATCAAGGCCAAGATCAAAATGATGATCATAACCAAGACTGCTACTTGGACTTTGTCACATAAACATAGTTAATGGGGGTGTCAGGGCACTTTCAAATATAAAATCATCTCTTAATATTAAATTTGTAATCTTCAAAACCAAACTGCTTTAAATTGTAACGATTGTTTTATTCCAGAGGCTGAGGTAGCGTCAGCGGTTGCCATGGTCAACTAAAAGACAATCAAACTTTTAGTGGTAAAATGATCGTTTATTGAATTTCTCTCAGAAATCGTCTTAAATGTTATAGTTTTACAATTCAATTTTCTTAATACAATTCAATATTCTTAGCTTACAATAGTATCTAAACAATGATTACAATTTAGGTTCTTAGAAGGAATATAATGCAAAGTGCCTTAATCTTAGTATGGTCGGATCTTGCAGGATCAGCTGCTTGCCACCACGTATCTCCCTTTGACTTTACTTCTCCGAAGGAATTAATTAGGGTGAAGCGTTATATGGAACACCTCAAATATCGAACTCACACCTGATTGAGTACTATATGGAGTACTCGGTGCGGTCCACTACGACCTTTTGGTCACTTAGGGTGTCCAAAGGAAGCTCGGGTTGAAGTGTTATATGGAACACCTCGAATATCGAACTCACACCTGAATGAGTACTATATGGAGTACTCGGTGCGGTCCACTACGACCTTTTGGCCACTTAGGGTGTCCAAAGGAAGCTCGGGTTGAAGTGTTATATGGAACACCTCGAATATCGAACTCACACTTGAATGAGTACTATATGGAGTACTCAGTGCGGTCCACTACGACCTTTTGGCCACTTAGGGTGTCCAAAGGAAGCTCGGGTTGAAGTGTTATATGGAACACCTCGAATATCGAACTCACACCTAAATGAGTACTATATGGAGTACTCAGTGCGGTCCACTACGACCTGTTGGCCACTTAGGGTGTCCAAAGGAAGCTCGGGTTGAAGTGTTATATGAAACACCTCGAATATCGAACTCACACCTGAATGAGTACTATATGGAGTACTCGGTGCGGTCCACTACGACCTTTTGGCCACTTAGGGTGTCCAAAGGAAGCTCGGGTTGAAGTGTTATATGGAACACCTCGAATATCGAACTTACACCTAAATGAGTACTATATGGAGTACTCAGTGCGGTCCACTACGACCTGTTGGCCACTTAGGGTGTCCAAAGGAAGCTCGGGTTGAAGTGTTATATGGAACACCTCGAATATCGAACTCACACTTGAATGAGTACTATATGGAGTACTCGGTGCGGTCCACTACGACCTTTTGGCCACTTAGGGTGTCCAAAGGAAGCTCGGGTTGAAGTGTTATATGGAACACCTCGAATATCGAACTCACACCTGAATGAGTACTATATGGAGTACTCGGTGCGGTTCACTACGACCTTTTGGCCACTTAGGGTGTCCAAAGGAAGCTTGGGTTGAAGTACTATAGGAGTATTTCTAATACCTTACAAATACGAGGCCTATGCACTTGCCTTTAAGCTTTCGATGGTTAATTATCAATATTAATATTTTAACATTGATGTTCACTCGACGAATGCTAGGCTGTGACTGCCTGTCGATTGCATATATTGCCATTTATTTAATTACTTTGAAATACATTTTGTCTTAATACTACATTACATTACATACATTCTTTCTTAACATACACACGTATTTATCTAAGAGTTTCTTAATTAGGTTTTTAAATTTGTAAAAATAATACATATCTTATTCTATTACATAACATAAATTATAAAATACATTGTTTACATTGAGTTAATTTTTCCGAAAAAATTTAAAAAAAGTAAATTTCATTATTTGCTATTTATGTACCCGGAATGAGCAACAAAGTGTCATATATCGTCCCTATACAAGTGAAAAAGTAGGGGAGATTGGAAAATTTTGCAACAGAGGGAATTGGGCAACACGTCGATGAATGTCAAATGACAGTAGTTGTCATGTGTCCAACTACTGTCAGTTGTTTGTCTCGCTGCGATCTAAATTTTTCACCTGCACTCGTCAAATCAATACATATTCTTCGTGTCTTTTTTTTTTTTTTTTTTAATTATTGAAGGGGGAATCTTCTAAAGATACTGCTAAGCAGCATACACGATTCGTAATGATTACTGGTTAACCACATTCGGGACCAACGCACGGATATTAATCTTAATATGCCGGCTCGCAAAACATGTGCAGAGTACATGCAATGTAGATATATACATAAGTTTGTATATAAAATGGTACTCAGTTCTACACAAACAAATGTATATAAATACATGTTCAGTATGCCTACGTTGTTAAACCCTAACTTCATTTTGTGTCACTGCCTTTTTAGTGCTAAGCGGCGCCGCCAATCAGGGCATTTCTTCGCTAGGCAGGGCTAGAGAAATTCGGCTCTAATTCTTCGTGATTAATTTGATCCCAGGAGTCCTTGCCCAGCAGAATATACCGAACAATACTGGTACAAGTAACCTCTTCACCCGTTATATTCTCTAGTACTTGTCTGACAGCATTGAACCTTACGCACCTTATTAATACGTGGTTGGCGTTTTCTACAGCTTCTTCAAAAAACATGCATAAGGGGTCATTCACGTGCTTGTACTTGTATAAATACTCTCTGAAACAGCCATGTCCAGTAAGAAACTGAGTGAGGTAGTAATTTGGCTCTCCATGTTTGCGCCTGAGCCACATTTCAATCAGAGGGATCAGATTGTACATAAGTCTACCGCCCTTTTGTTGATGCTTGCCATCTTTGTTGCCACTGTGTGAATGGTTCTAAATCTACTGCTGCAATGCGATATCGGTCAAAGCAATTCTGCCGACGCAGGTCACGTAATGCCGCCGATCTTTTTGCTTCCAAGTCAACCAGAAGTCGACCCGCAATCACATTTAAAGCTACTTCGGACACTATTCGGAAAGCACAGCAAACTCTCAATGAGGCTAGCCTGTGTGTTGCTACTATTGTCTTCATATACGATGTAAAACTAGTTGATGAAAACCATATTGGCGCTTTATACATCATAATTGAACTTGAAACTGAAGCCAATAGTTTCCTGGCTGCATACTTTGGCCCACCAATATTTGGCATGAGTCTTCGTGTCGCTCTTCATTGTGCGTTGAAAAATTTGTCGGAAAGTTTCATTGGCCTCTTGCGTTTGCGGTGTTTTCAGTCACTTGTTGAAGCTAAACATAAAGGCCATTGTATAGAAAACATTCCTTTGTGAATATCCTTTCAACTCATAAAAGAAATGATGCATAAACATTTGATGTATCGATGCCACGGTGGCCATTTTGAATATGTAGAAAGTGGGGAGTTGCGCAACAGAATTTGTGGGGAGTCTTACAACACGCCAAATTTGATAGTTTTCAACCCGAGTTCAGATATTTCTTGCGTATAACGTATTATTGGTGAAGAATTCGTATGTTTAATGCAATTTAATGGATTTTCTTCACCGAACTTAGTATCTCTTTTGATTTTATTCGTGACTTTTCATGATTTCTTAAGGTAGTCATTGTTTAAATCTGATCATTTACTTTACATTAACATACTTGTGTCATTCAAAAAGAAGTTCCATACTCAGTGCCAAGCTTGGGTGAAGAGCCATATCGGCAGAGTTTTGGAATTGCACCACATATTCCATATCGCTGTTATATGTCTTGATGCAAGTGCGACGCCGAAAAGTATCGAATCTGGGTTTAAAGCGACGGGAATTTATCTATTTATTCCGAATATATACATTAAAAGGGGTGGGTCCTCTACAGCATGATACTCTGCTCAAGAAATCCAAACGAGTCCGAAAGGCAATGGGAACCACCATTTTGACCTTGCCTGAGTCTGGCCATTTTGCGCTAAATATCAGAGGAAAAGCGCAGAAAGGGTGCAAAAAAAGAACAGAAGGAAAATAAGAAAAAGGCCGTCAAATCATCACCAGCGAAGCGCCGTCGCAGTGCGCGTTCTGCAGGTAGCGAAAAATAATTCCAAGTCCATCCGAATCTGAAGAATTGCAATACATGTGAAATGTGCCAATTTAACAGCGAGCTAGTACACCTTCCTTTATTCACTAGGAATTGGATTAATTGGACTTTGTTTTTTTTTTTTTTTTTTTTTTTTTTGATATTCAATATAATTTTCAACTTTACCATTGTTCACAAATAAATTATATAAAGAATGTTCATCAAAATATGTAATTTTCTTTAATTTAAAGCTGTGTTGCACAACTCCCTCCGTGTTCCACAACTCCCCAAAAATGCGTCTTTTGCGCTTACAAGCATATCTTTCAGATTTTTTTAAATTTCAACCGAACCCTTTAGCCAAAAATTGTATTTTGAGGTATACTAGAGATTCTATATACTGAGATGCTAATAAAAAATTAATTTCATAGTTTTTTTTTCTTTTTCCTGAAACCAAAGCTGTCGCACAACACCCCATTCTCCCCTACTAAGTCAGTTTTTCAAGTTTTAAGATACTTAATGTTAAAAAAATTTAATTTTGCTTTTTTTTTTGTTTGGAAATCGTTGTTTTGATTTTAGTTTTATGATGAAAATAACCACTTTTTAACAGATTTATGGCTAAATGGGTCTCATCAAACTAAAAACAATAATATTTTAAGCTAGAAATACCAACTACTTAACTCAAAAATCGGCAAAACTGACTTAGTGCTTTTCACTTGTATAGGGGTGATATATTGTAATTGATTTACGTGTATTGAGATATATATATGACGCTGGAAATAGGGTAACTATTTCACCGATATTATTTTCCGCAAACAGTTGTTGTTAAACATTATTCAATAAGGAAATCAAAATCATTTTATTACAAAGTCTCCCAAAAGAAAGCATCTCAGCTTTCTGCGTGAACGCAACTAATCCGTAGGGTGCGAGGACTATGTCAGTTGGTAGCATGGCTTTAAAGAATTTTGTTGCACAGAGTCTACTGGCGAGCCGTCTTAAGAAATTTTAGTGTTCGAATAAGAGAGTGCCGCGACCACAACGGTTTACATTTGTACAATATTATTTTTATGAAATAAATTTTCAAAGTTGTGTATGTTCTTTAATAAATAATAAACTTATTTAATATATTGGTCCACTAAAAATAAACTTTCTTTGTATAATAATTTGAAAATTTCTATTCACATAGTGAACTCTTATAGGCCTTCTATGTATTCATGTATTATATCAAATTAAACTTACCCATAAATTTACGCCGGTATTCATCATAACTCATGGTACCTAGATTTATTTCCAGCTCAGTTGGGTCACAAATAATTTCATAATCCGAGGGATTGAACATTTTGATAAATTTCGAAATTAATTTTATTTTTATTTTTTTTTTTTTTGATTTTTTTTTTTTTACTGGAAAGAACTAGTATTTCAATAAATATGTAATAAGATTTCGCTTTTGTAAAAATTGATTAATTTTATATCTTTTGACATTTGATATAAAAAATATTTTCAAAGATTTTTGGTACACATTTCACTTTTCATATTCACAAATTTGCACAATTTCAAAGACGATTTTATTTTCACTATCATTATATCGCTTAGGTCTTTCTTATCATGCTAAATTGCTTATATTAATTATTTAACATATTTTTTTATCAACTGCTACTAATTAATTGATTAATTATATCATATTCAAGCTAATGCTCAATATTAGTTACATTTTCACATAATCCGCTCTAAAATATCTTCCAGTGGTCTCCGCACAGTTATATCACTTAATTAGCAACATCGTCGTCGCGCCTGAACTCTTCTCAATTCGAACTAAAAACTAAAACTGAAATCTCTTTGAGATTCTGAGCGCAGTAACTTAATCATACTGATTAAAATATAATTTAATTATTTTCTTTTTATTATTTACAATTTAGTACAAAAGTGCGCTAATGTCTAGCGAGCGCTAGAACAACAGAGTCAAAACTCGCGCTAAATGTTTCTTTTTTGCTGCTGTTTTCCCGCTTCTATTGCTTAGAATGCGTTTTGTTGTATGTCGATTGTTTTTTTCTTTTTCAAATTTTTACTCTGGAACGATTCCTATCTTATCTCAAATTTGAACTTGTTTTTTGCTAAAGTTTCACATTTGTTTTTTGGTAAATAATTAAATTAATTCATTTTGCAAAAAGAGACAACTAAGCGTTAGTGTTTCGCAGTTTAAAGCAAAAGAGAATGATTTCATATGTTTTTTTAGACAAAGTTATTATCTGTAATTGATATTTTTTCTTTTTAATTAAATTGATTCAATATTTTTATTATGTGTGATTAAAATAAATTGACCTCGTCCGAATTGTCTAACGAGAACTTAAGAGTTTGCAAATGGCAATATATTGAGCAGCAAAAAACGAACACTGAGAATATTTGCTCTTCAACAGCTTCAGCATCTGTAATCGTGGTGAGCGCAGAAGGCATCCGAAAAGCTCTCTGCAACGATGAACAGCACTTTTGACAGAGACTTCTTCATAGTTATGGGTGATCTGAATGCGAAGTAGGCTTAGAAAATCTCAGCCGTGAGCAAGTGCTTGAAGGATACAGCTTGGACGCGAGAAATGAAAATTGCAAGCATTTTACTGACACTTGTCGTAAATAGTGCTTTGTTGAAAAAAGAAGAAGTGCGAAAAGACAGAGAGACAACCGGGTTGTGACAACTCCAATACAAAAAATATATCTTGATTGATGATTAATAAGTATACGGAATTCAATTATCAAAGTCATTTCTGCAGTTTAGATCTAGTTTTCGAGATATTGGGGCTTTAGTGACAGAAAAAAAATTGCCCCTATTAGAGCGAAGTGTAGTTGATTGATGAATGTTTGCTGATGATTGTCGATTAAAGTTTGATTGTTGATGATTTGTGGTTAGTACTGGAGGTTTAAGGATTGATGATTGATAACACAGGCACACAAAAAAAACTGAATAAGCTTTTGTCTAGATAAACTTATGTACCCTTATGCATTTTTTAATGCTGAATTTGAGTCCAAGGTCAAAGTTGCTTGTATACCTGTAGGATTTTGAGATAACTTTGCTTGAAGTTGCAGAAAGTGCTGGGTTCTCATCACATAACTTTTAAAACGATCATCGTTCGAACGATACTGTCTGGCGATGTCATCAAAAGCTTGCTTCGTATAAACCTATCGCTATCGTATCGCCTATCGTATCGTCTATCGTTCTATTTTCATTTGTTTCTAACAGAAGTGTAATTTTATTTTATTTTTTGTGATTATTTGGATATGCCAAGGAGAATTTTTGAAATGTAAGAGAAAGGTTTTTTAAATATGAATCGTCTAAATAAATTACAAAAGAAGTGTTAAGCATACAAAAAAAATAAACAGGAAGATACTCTTTAATGTAGTCTCTTATTCTCTCTGCCAACTGCTTCAAGCGGTTGTTGGAAACACTGGACGCTTCGTATAATACTGCTTCAGTTTCTGTCTCTAAGTGGTAAAAATTTTCCACTTTATAATAAATGCAAATGTTGCACAGTGCGGCACAAACATTTGCAAAAACTGCTAGTTTTTTGGGATCATATCGGCTCTTTCTTTCTTCCAATAAGATTCGTTGAAGGAATGTTTCCATACCAAAGAATCTTGTGAAGATCCGGCGTATCTTGGACTTTGTGCCGGTATTCGCATTTCATGATCGCAAATCTGTTGACCAAATGTATGAAAATTTGTTGGTACCTAGTACCAACCCTTTCTGTTGAAATACATTTGCACATTTTTTTGGGGCCTTTGAAGATATAAATGTGAACCATTTATGCAACCGACTACTGAAAGCAAACATGTTATTGAACTTTTTTATAAATAGTTTAGGCTAACCTCGTGGTATGGAATATTTCCGGTAAAACCACTGCATTGTCTCCTCTCTATTATCTTCTCTTCCTGTCACCCATTGTATCCACAGTGGGCAAATAATTGTTTCCAGCGCCTTCGTGGTATCAGAGACAATTCCCGATAGTGTGCTTTGGCCAACAGAGATGCCAAAATCATTTTCGGTCAGCCATTGGTAGCCCCCGCTGCCAGAAATTTCCAAGGTTGAACATAACCTTAAAATTGGTGGAATATGTGCTGACCGACAACCACTATCAAGATTTATTATCTGCAATATTTACATAAATGCATCCTTCGATAGCCCGTAGCGTTGAACAAACCAAAATTTGTTTAAATTATTACTACAATACATTAATACACTACACTTTTAATACCAATTAACATACTTTTTTGATGGAAGAGATAAAAGATCAGATTTATCCCTGAGAATCCTTCGATGTTGGCAAAATTTAATTTTTTCTTCACTTTCATTATCATTTATAAAAATAATTAAGTTCCGAGCGCGAAACATTTCAAAAATATTAATATTTTCATAAAAACTATGAGCGACGATGGCAAGAAGTTAGCAAATAAGCTATCGTCTGAAAACAATCGTCAAGACGATATAATTTGACTGCTGCTTGCTTACGAAAAGCAAACAAGACGATATCGCTCAGACGATACTTAAAATCGATGGTTACGTGATGCTTAAGTATCGTCAAAACGATATCGTCAAACGATTATCGTCATACGTGATGAGAGCCCTGTTTTCAAGCTCATGAAGCAGTTCCAAAAAAGGTGCAATTTAATGTCATTGAATAGTCATAATTTTCCTTATCAAACCATGCCTTCCGAATGGACTCTTACTTTCCGAACAACTGAGGAGTGGAAGTACCGCAAGCACTAAGTACCATTTTGCTAGTATTAAATATATAAGTATGTACATATAAATAAAAATAAATGTTTGTATGTCTGTCTGTATGTTCCTTACAGACTCCCAAACGGCTGAAGCGATCACCGTGGAAATTTATATTTATAGGTTTTTGGGTACGGCGAGTGTTTCTGAATCATTAGTTTTTTCGGTTTTTTTTTTTTTCACCCAAGGGTCCTCCTAGGAAGTCGGAGCCAAAATTTTTATTTATTTTTTTCGTTTTTTCATGCTCTTTACGCGTTTTATGACTTATTACGACATTTTAGTTAAAAAAAAAAAAATTTTCTTCTAAAGTCCCCCTTTAGATAACGGAACCAAAAATTTATTTTTATTTTCGTTTTTTTCGCGTTTTCTACGCGTTTCATGACCTTTTTGGACATTTTAGTGGAAAAAAATTTTTGCACAAAGGGTCTATCTTGGATGTCGGAGACAAAAATTTATAAAAATTTTTTTTTCGTATTTTTCGTGTTTCCAAAAAAAATAATTTATCATACCTCTGGATGAGATTAAAGTAGCAGTCATTCATGAAAATATAGAAGACTGTTCCAACCCAATTTTCTTATAAATATAGAGCTTTCTGTGAAATCGTTCATTACTTCTCTAGACGGGAATGTGACCAATATATTACCTATATTTCTATACTTGTTAAGTCTTAGTTTGAAATTTGAAGCCCCCGATTCTTTAAGCCTATTCATAGCTTTGTAGGCCAATCCTTTAGCGGAAAGATCAATAGGCAACAAAAGAAGTAGAGGATTAAAGTATGAGGGGTGATGCCCTTACATAAGACGTTGTACAAAACCATTCTAGTTTCTTTTGTATGTATGCTGTGCTTAGCGCTGTCCAGCAAACATGACTTGCGAAGGTATAATAAGATATACCTAACTTTTGCAATGTATATCTAGAGGGTGATTTTAGGGTCAAAGCCGCAAGCAATTCGATAGAAATTTTTACAAGCAAAGCTTGCCTTTTTATATGGTTTTCTTTGTCAGATTTTCAGGAGAGTAGTAATTCGTCAATTGTGTCCATGATTTTCGACGCGGTGACGAAGTGGTAGAAGGCTATGATATAAAAAGTTTTGAAAAAGTTAATTTGTTTATTTACAATAGAAGCCTTGAAGTCCTAAGATAAAGAATTCATTAAAACATTTTTGTGACCGCCTTTATGGTAAATGACTTTAAATATTGTTTGGCGCCGAAAATCATGGGCCCACTTGGCGAATTTCTACTCAGGTCTAAAAATGTTTCAAAGAATTTTGCTTCATTAGATAAAGGTAAATTGATGGTATCAAGAGAAATATTTTTAAAATTAGGAACTTTGTGTTTCCTTGTGAACAAGATCAGTTCTGTTTTAGAAGGATTAACATTAATTCCATTTCTGAAGGCACATTTGCTAAACCGAAAGCATAATAAGTTTAGAAACTGTAAGTACACACTAATTAAACATATTAATTTAGCAAATTTCTTGCGAACAATTTACACATCTACACTACTTTTTCCCCGTAGCTGACTCGCGCAGTATCTGGTTATTTACTGCTTTCAACAATTTGTTGCGGAATTAGTAATTGATTATCATAGATAGATTTATGATATCGACAAAAAAAATGCCATAAATTTTGTACTACTGGATAACAACTTGCAGTGATAAGTCATTCACTGACCATAGCAAACCATGCCGCATGCGATTAAAAAGCAATTTATCATATCATGGCAGTATACAAAAATGTATTGTTAACTTTTTTTTGGTTTAAAGAATCGAAAGTTTTTTTGTATATTAAGTAAAGAATTAATTTAGTTTATTTATATACTTTAAAATTTAGTAAAAACATGAGTATATCAAATACTAAGCCCAGCTGTTCTTAACCCATTTTTGCCTAACCTGTAATTTCACTTACCAGCTCTCCAATTTGGCGCATGGGACAATTGGACTATTTACTAAAAACAACTTGAAGGAAATATTTTTTGCACCCCCCTCTAGCCTGTCAAATCAGATTTCCTGAAGGACTAAAAATCGTATAATTTTTAATAAAAAAACAAAAATATTTTTAAAAATATTTCACCTCGTGTGATTTATAGAGATGAAAAGTTTGGTGGTAATTTCATTTACCAGTGGGCCAATATGTTATGTCTTTTCGTAAGTTTCGTTTAACTCCATTTTAAGGGGTTTTGACAATTAACTTAGTTATTCGTTCAGTATTTACTATAAAAATGGTTTTGCTTACATATTTTCTTACCGAAATTAATTTTATGTACCAGTAGGTCCATTTCCATTTGAAATCTTTCCATTTGTCACGTTCCCTTGCGATGGAGAAATGGAGAGATTTCATATTGGCCCTATGCTCCTCCTAGGAGTTAAAGAAGAATACATACATACACCAGTAGGTCGGTATTTTGGTCATTTCGTACTTCTTGTAAGTGGTAAGTGGCTTTATATTCTGTTTCCAGTGAGTCAAAATTCGCTATTCTTACTAGCTAGAAAGACACCGATAAAATTGTAAGCTTTGTATGTTTTCGGTACCATTCGGTACATTGCAAAAATATGATCTAAGTTCTCAGTTCGACCACACAAATCAGCTATTACCCTTATGCTGGAAAAACCATGTAACAGTACTCACTAGAAGTGGTGTAGTTGAGCCATTTGGTATTGCAAAATATATGGTCGCAAAAAAGGAAAGCTTATAAAAATTAACACTCACAATCGATTGATCAACATAGACTAGTTAATAAAAAACTTCTCTATTCGAAGCGGGAAATCACATGTGGTATTTGTCATACACATACTCCACAGTGAATTTCGCCACCATTATCTGCAGCGCTGCGGGGGCGTTGCTGAGAAAATTGTACTAATGAAACATGGATCAAAAAATGATGGAAACTAGCTCTCCAAGTGGTACCAACCAAAATGTGGTTGATCCAACTACCCCGGCAGCATGCACATCGGATTTGTAGGTGCAGGAAATATGCATAGTTAGGAATGATTTTCCTATAATTGGAATCAATATTGTTCGTCAAAATTTTGGTAGGCCGAGAACTACCTGAAAAAGGTAGCTGGATAAGGAAATATAAGAATCCGTCCAATGCTCCTCTAAGGATTTACAGGAGAATAAATACAGACACTTTAGTATTTTTATTCAGAGGGGGTAAACAAGCTTTGATATTCTTGTTCACATATGAGGAAATAAACGTTACTCATACGTCTTTTTGCAAGATTATTACAGGGGAAGACCCCTGAGAAACCACCTTATATATACGCCCCTGTGCAGAATCCTCTTTTTGCGTTTAGTTTCCATGTTTACGCCATTTTATTCTAAGCAAAAGTCCACATTTTCAATAAAAATATATTAAGTTTTAAATTTATCGGTTAGACGAAATTTCTATACATATGAGCCCACTGGTAAGTGAAATTACCATTTCATAACTCGAAAACCACAAACACCATTCTGATGAAACTTTAAATATATCTGAATAAGAATATTTTAAGGCATTGTATTAAGTTTCATCAAAAGCCGTTCACTAATTCTTGGTACGGGCAAAGATGGGTTAAAGGAAGAATATTAGGTGGAATATTGCTGGAAGTAGATTACTAAAAGCTCTAAACACCTTCTTTATAGCAAATGAAAACACGAGTCCTTTCCATTGGAATGATAAAAATTTATTGATCATAATAATAATGTATATCATAAATAATATAATTTTTATTTTTTTTAAATTTTACATCTTTCATTATTTGCAACTCATTATGATAATTATGTAGTTGTTGTTCTTTTTGTTATACATAGTTTGTGTGATATTTTTTTTTTACAATAATTAAAATTTAAAACGAATTAAGATTTAAATATTTTTTTTTTTTAAATACACTGAAATATATAGAGATTTTTTTTTTCTAAAAAATATTCATACACATATTGTACGAGATAAGAGATTTTGCTTTGTGTTTTTAATTAGTTTGATATGTTTTGTCGTTTTATGCATCATAAATATTTTAAGTTTGTATACTAACGTTTTTTGCTTGTGGGTTTTAACGTACACTGAGAATTTGAAAGTAACTATGAGTTTGGGTTTAGTCATAAACAATTCTATTAAGGTTTGTACTTGTATGATGGTTTTTTTGAAAAAATGTAAATGATAAAAGTTTAGCTTATTCTTAGTAAATACACGAGATTTCGAGTAAAACTTATTAAAGCTGAAACCTTACATAACTAGATACACTAAGTTCCGAAAACAACAAGAGCATAAATTTTTGGAATTTTAAAAGTAAATCGAATTTAAAGAACAACGTAACTTGTTTTTGAGTTATTTTTTTTTTAAATTTTTGCGATTTATTAAAAAACTTTCGAATTAAGTTTTATTGTATTTTACGCGTTACTGATGATAGTTTGTTTATTTTTTTATGTAATTTGTTTAATCAAATTGAAATTTCTTTAGCAGCAAAATTTCACATAAAACCACAATTTGCCGTTGTTGTTGACTTTATTAAAATGATTGTGATTTTTGAAAATGGGTCAGATTTTGTAAATTTTGCTTTGGAAAACTTCAAAATGAGTAACAAAATATTTTCGTAGATTTGTTGTTTAAAATATTATGCGATAAAAATATGATAAAACAAAACTTTTATTAAATAAATTATAATAAAAAGAAAGAAAAGTTCCTCAAACAACAATTTATCGAGATAAAAATGTCGTGCGATAAAATATTATTATATTATGAGATAAATATCGATAAAAATGTATTTAGATAGAAAAATTATGCGACAAAAATATCATTAAACAAAAACATGCGACAAACATATTATGAGTCCAAACTAGCAAGATTCAACTCATAATAAACGGAATGAAAATTCTTTCCGGAAAAATGTTATGAAAAAAAAATTTCATGTGATTAAACATCATATGACTAAAAGAATATGAGGTGAAAATATAATTCAATGAAAATGTTATGATATAAAAACATCAAGAGTCAAAACAAGTATGAGGCATCTTATATTGAATGGAATTAAAAATTCTCTATGCAAAAATATCATGAGAAAAAAATCTTATGCGATAAAAATATCAGTAGTCAAAATTAACACGAGCTATCTCATAATAAATGAAATTGAAATTTCTTCTTGCAAACATATCATGAATCTAATGAATGCGGTAAAAATGTCGCACAAAGAAAATATTACTAAAAAAAAACTATAAAATGATGATTATATTATGAGATATTTAAATTATTTGATAAAAATATCATGCGATGAAAATATCATAAGACAAACGTCATTAAATAAACATAATGAGAAAGATGTAAAACGTTACAACGACAATATTATGATGTAAAATTATCATGCGATAAAATATTATAAATAAAGGAAAATGCAATTAAGATAACCTGCGATGAGAAAGTTATAAGACAAAAAAATATGATAATACAAAATTATCATAAAATTAAAATTTTATAACATCATAAAGTAATGCGATAAAAATATCACAATACGAAAACCTATCATTTAATAAATAAGATATCATGTGATGTAACTCTCATGAAATAAAAATATAACGAATTAAAATAAAACATAATTTGACATAAATTTAGTTTCACTAAAATTGCAGATAATGCGATAAAAATGTTACGCAATGAAAATAACTTAAGACATAAAATATCACACGATGAAAATATTATGATAAAATATAATTATGCGATGGAAATATGATAATACACGTAAAACTTTCATCAAGTGAACATAATAAATAAGATGTAATACACTTTAAGGGATAAATTATGATATAAAAATGTTATGTGATAAAATATCACTTGATAAAAGATCATGTGAATAAAATATCCTACAATAAAAATATTTTAAGACAAAATTGCCATAAGATAAAAATATCATTATACGAATACCTATAATTTTATAAACATAATAAATAATATATCATGTGATGGAACTCTCATGAAAAAAAAATATAATGAATAAAATTATAGTAAGACATAAATTTAATTTCATTAAAATTGCAGATCGTGCGATAAAAATGTCACGCAAAGAAAATAACTTAAGACAAAAATATAACAAAAGATTATGTGATTAAAATATCGATAAAAATATGTTTTGAAAAAATTGTCATGAGATAAAAATATCATGTGATGAAACTATTATAAGTTATAAATACACTATATCAATATAATGAAATAAAATATAATTAGACACAAGTTTAAGGTCATTAAAATCCCAGATCATGCGATAAAAATATCATGTAATATAAATATCAAAAGTAAAAATTTTATGCGTTGAAAATATTATAAGATAAAAGAATCATGCGATGAAAATATCACGCAATAAAAATATCATATGACAATTATTATCATATAAATCAAAATAAATAGAATGAAAAATATTGCAAGAATAATATCATGATATAAAATTGTCATGCGATAAAAAAACATTTAAGTAAAGGTTATCCTATTAAAATATCTTGCAATGAAAATATTATCAGATGAAAATGTCAAGCGATAAAAATATTATATGATGAAACTATCACACGAAAAAAACATATGATTAGAATATGAAAAATTTTATAATGAATTAAAATGTAATTATATATTAATTTTATGTAAAATAACATGAGACAAGAATATAGAAGGTGAAGGAACTATGCGATAAAAATATCACCATATATTTTTTATTAAATTAAATAGAATAAATATGGAAAACGCTAAGAGGATAATATTATGATGAAAAATTGTTATGCGATAAAATACCTTTGTGTGAAAAAATAAACTTATATATGGAAAAAAACAATTTTTTTTTTAAATTGTATGAAACCACCAGTACAAACTTCATATAAAATTGTTTATTTGGCATTGAAAAAAAATATGCAGTAAGTACTTATTTAAAATATTTATATATAACAGATATTATCATATTTAGGCAATATTCTAAAGATTTTCTCGCAAATTGTAACACTTTTGTTTTGAGTATACATCTATATAATGCATATAATAAATATTTATATATATATATATTGTTATATTCGATATAATCGTATGTAATTTAAATAGTTTTGTATAAATTTGTTGGTATTTTTCTTTTTTGATATGTATTGAATGATATGTTTTTTTTTTTTTTGTTCAATATAATTACAGATTTCACGCATACTTTGAAGTACTAAAATCTGTTGATATGCATATTGATTTAGATTATAGAAAAGATTTTTTTTTTTAATTTAAAAATCATAAAAATGTATTAGTTTTCTTTAAAATTTTAAAAAAATTTCGAAATATATTAAAAACTTTAGTAGCATATTGAAACACTTAAAATATTTTAAATTTATGTTTAAATAAAGTTGCCTGAACTGATTACGTGTATATAAAAATAATATTTATTAGTAAGTAGTTTGCCCTCAAAGTTATATACAATTTGAAATTAAAACTAAAGTAAAAATAAAAAATAATTAATAGTTTTTTTAAAGTTTTTAAGTAGGTATTCTTTTTGTCATTTCTTCACTTAGTTAGGTATTTTTGTTTAGACAAGATGTGTTTTTTTTTTTTTCAAGTTAAAATTTTTTTTTCTTTTTCAATGAAATTTTTGCTTTAAGTTTCAGTTGCTTTGACTACACACTAATATAAGGTACTTATAACTCCATTATATTTAATATAAAGTTTTAAAGTAAGTTGTAACAATTTGTTTTTTCTTCGTTTTTTCTTATTTTTTCAGTGTAGTTCTCTGCGTGGTGCTTGTATTTGTAGGATTTTTCTTATTTCTTTTAAATTTCTATAAATGTGCATTGGTTTTAGCTCTTGAGTTTTTC
This sequence comes from Calliopum simillimum, assembly GCA_951812925.1. Lineage (NCBI taxonomy): Eukaryota > Metazoa > Arthropoda > Insecta > Diptera > Lauxaniidae > Calliopum > Calliopum simillimum. The sequence continues at coordinate 28,030,723 of OX638368.1, forward strand.
TTTTGATAGTATATTTTTAGGAAAACCTTGGTTTTTCTTGCATTTTTGAAACATTTATTATATTGTTATTGATTATATTTTTTTTTTATTGAATCTACGTTGGGTTCAGTTTGTTTTAGTTTAAAATTTTATTAAATTTTTTAACGTCTTTTTCTTAGTTTTGAGTAATGATATTTTTTTTTTTTTTTTTTATTTTCTTTCGCTATATCTCATCATTACATATATTTTGCTTGCATTTATGTTTTTTTTTACAAAAATATACATGTCCCCTAGCTCTTTGTTTTTCTACTATACTCGTAATCGCTTCTCTTTGTCTTACAATTCCACGTTTTTTGTATTAGTTCTCTATGCGGTTTGTATTTTTAATATATGCGTTTTTCTAAACATTTAATGAATTATATAGTAAGTAGATTTAACTATCACGACGTAACACTCACGGATAGACATTTTTTTTTCTCAACTTGAAAAGTGCTTTTAGGATTTGCGTTTTGACTACTTTTTGTTATGGTTTTGTAATTGCACGCACTTTTTTGGTGGATCTTAAAAATGTTAAATATCGTGTTTGTCTCTCAAGAAGTTGAGAGTATGTAATAAGCCACTCTTGAACTCCTCCAAATCACACTTAGTCAAGAATAGCAAAGTCAGCACACAACAATATCTTACAAAAATAAGATGTTAGCATGTAATCCTGTTTAAAAGTCCATGGGGAATGTTTCAAAGGAGAACTGTAAGCCTAGCTCTTAATTGAGCAACTGAGTTTTATCTTTATGACTCCATAGGCCTAATCAGAGATAGAGTACCCATCATTCAAAATGTATAAAAGTTCTCTACAATGTAAGCATTAGCCCTGTATGCTCGTTTTTTTTATAAAAACTATCATGCAAGAAAAATATCATGCGAGAAAATTATCATGCGATAAAAATATCCTTTGATGAAAATCTGATAAATTTAAAATATCATGAGATTAAAATAATAGCAGATAAAAATATTAAACAACATAAGTATGATAAGATAAAGCCACAATTACCTCACAATAAATGGAATGAAAAATTCTCAAGGTAAAAATATTTTGAAATGAAAATATTATTCAATGAAAATATCATGAGATGAAAATAAGAAATAATAAAATAAAAATGTTAAGCGATATACATAAAATAGGACAAAACTAGCATGAGTCACATCACAACAAATGGAATGGAAAATTTTCAAAGTAAAAATATCATGAAATAAAATCATTAGATAACATATCGTTCAATGAAAAAATCATGAGTTGAAAATGTTATTAAATAAATATATCATGAGACAAAAATATTACTAGATAAAAATGTCAAGCGATATAAATACCATGAGACAAAACTAGCATGAATCACCTCACAATAAATGGAATCGAAAATTTTCAAAACAAAAAATCATTAGGATTTAATCACATAACATTTTTATTTGATAATATTTTAATATAAAAATATTGTTCAATGAAAATATCATGAGATGAAAATACGATAAAATAAAAATATCATGAGACAAAAGTATTCTTAGATAAAAATGTCAATCGATATAAGTATCATAAGACAAAAATAGCATGAGTCACTTCACAATAAATGGAATGAAAATTTTACAAACAAAAATATCATGAAATAAAAACACAATAAATAAAAATATCATAAGATAAAAGTATTATGGGAGAAAAATATCAATCATTGAAAAAAGCAGATATTGCAGATATTGAATAAAATGTATCGGAGAATTTTATCGATATGAATGAACCACGAGCTGTATAAGACTCTACGCTGACTTTTATGTAGCCTTGTATACAGCAACTATGCTGGCTGAGTCATGTTTATTGTATGTTTGAAAAAACTCCAGCGAAAAATGTATCTGAAAGGGAGAGATGCGGGACAACGTTCAAGAGGGAAATCATGCCTCCCGTAGATAGGCCAAGCTGAAGAAGCTCAAGACGCAACTGGAGAGAACTTTTGAAGTACGAGAGTTTTCGCAGGCAAATAGGAAAATATCGAATTTTGGTCAAACGTCGCTGCTCGCATCCCAACTGCGTGAATTCGAACATAACCTATACTGTGCAATTGTGCGTACAATACACATTGGGTCAGAATTACAAAATGTAGTACAAAAAGCACTCCTAAAAGCCTTAAAAATAATATTTTTAATAAATTTTTTTTTTTAACTTAACAACTATTTTTGCAACTTTATTAATATACGAGTAAATATACTTTTTATTTTACTATATGATTACAACTAAATTTTGCACTACTAATCTAAATATATAACATATTTGTATGCATTTCTATTTTCATTTTTGTATATATTTATTTTTAAAATGGACACGTACATATATTTGGTTTTAATATATATATATTATATATAGTATATATTTACTGGTACATCGTTCATCAAACACATCATAGGTAGGTATATGCAGATATGGTTTGTTTTTTTAATTAAATTATTTTAAATATTTTATAATAAAAGAAGAGAAATGTTATCATAATTGATTTTAATGTCAATTAAACTTTCGTTTTTCTTTTTTAAATTTAAATAGCTGCAGGGCTTACTAATTTATTTATTTATTTTTTCTTTCATTTTACTTAGTATTAACACTAAAAATTATTATTAATATTTTATTGAAAAAACATTGAGATAAAATTTTTTTTTGAAAAAGAACTTAATTACAATTTTTCGTAGGAATACAAAAACAACATGGTTTTCTCAATTATAAGTTCATAAAGAGAGGGTTTTTTCGGCATATTTTTCCAAACCATTTTTTGCTGCGATTGAATTTCTTTGTTTTTTGGTTTAGTTCCATATATATAAGTGGTTAGTTTTGAAATTTTCTTTGAGGTGAATACCATATTTCACAGTTTTTTTAGAATAAAAACTTAAACTTTAAGAAAAAAAAAATTAATTATAAAAAAATTTTTTGTTAAATTTTTTTTTTTTTTTTTTCGTTTTGCTTCATTGTTCTGACCGATCCTGCTTCCACATTTTTTTGCTTGAATTTTTTGTTTCTGTTATTTTTTTGTAAATTACACATTTATTTTTACGTTTTGCGTGTTTTTGGATTTTACTATTTTGTTTTTATGAAATTATTGTGTTTGTTGTTTCTTTGGGTTTTTCTCAAAATTTAAATTTTAAATTAATTTTGAAAAATTTTGTTTATTAATTTTTTTATTTTTAAAAAATACAAATAAATTTTAGCGTAGAGCGCAGTTAGAATGTTTTTTTGTCGCGGCAGAATTTTCAAAATAAAACAAAACCAATTTTTTTTTTCTGATTTTTTTTGGAATACTTTTTTTGTCAATTTTTTATAAAAGTTTTTTTCTTTTAATTTCAAAAATTGAAAAATTATTTTTTAACCAATTTTAATCAAAAAAGATTTTCAACAAATCATATTTTCTTTAAAATTTGAGAAAAAACTAGCTATAGTTTCATTGTATGTTTTAAGATTTATTTTGTTTTTTTTTCGTATGTATGTTTGTTTGTTTGTTTGGTATGTGCATATGGATTTTACTTAATTTCTATACAACATTTAGCTATCACCCTGTTCTTTTTTTAGCACTTAAAGCACTTAGTAATTGTAATTATCATAGGGTGATCCTAAATATGAATAGAAATTTGGATTGATGGGCTGTGAATGTGCGTAATAAAATCCAGAAGCCGGATCTGGTGCTACTCAGTCTAGGAAGCCAGTGTTGACTAATTTTTCCAAGAAGAACTTCACATCACCCAATTCGGAATCTTTGATACCGAGTGATTTTAACATACCCAGATCACCATTCTCCACGGCCATGAAGACAGATCGCAAATGTTCGAGATCAGATCTGTAAGAATAAACATAAAAAATATTTTTTTTTATGATTTACTTTTATTTTGCTTTATTTTATTTTATGTTATTTTAGTATGCGAAGAAGAGTCTTGAAAAAAAAAAACATATTTTTTACTTAATATTGTATGTTCACTTTTTATACTTTATAGAGCTGTTACTAATATTGATCCCAATGAATTCGTTAAAATGATTTTTGTGACTTTCAATATTTGCCATTTTCACAAAAATGTTTCTTTTATTATACTTCAATATCAAATCCAAGCCAATTGCCAATAAAATCTTTTATTTATATATTGGCACATACCTAATTTTATAGATACAAAAACAAAAAACTCGCGTGTTCTCTGCCATCAACAAAATCGATATCAAAATGTTCCCATAACTGCAAATTAACCGACATAAAATTGTAATATAGTAACCTTTTTGGCATTCAGACAATAATAACTCACTTCTAAGTGGACGCCATTTCAGCTCCTTTCTTTTTATAAAAAACTAAATTTTACCTGGTGAGAGTTGCCCACCCTTTGTTCCGGTGCCTTAACTATGATGAATTTTTTCCAGCGTGTAGTATCCCCAATTTTTCTAGTTGATGATATTTGCTTTGCTGCTTATTATGTACATAACAAATTCCATCCATATGATTGGTACAGTTCCAGAGATATTTCAAATTTTTTTTTTTAGAGGCGTGGCACTGTCTTTTTTTCTAATGAGTGGTATTTAGCTTAGTGCCTTTTATATATATGCCAAATTTTATTCGTATGCGTCAAATAGTTTCTGAGATATGTTGAATTTTGTTTGTCAGGGGCGTGGCAGTGCCTATTTTTCTAATGAGTAGAATTTGGCTTAGTACTATTTATATATGTGCCAAATTTCATTCCTATGCGAGTTTTAGAGGTATAACAAATTTTGTTTTACTTTACATAGTGGCTTCCGAGCATCAGTTTGTATCTATTGTGGAAGGTTATAATTACACTAGCTACTGTTCTATCTCAGATCTTCAGATTATGTTTAGAAAAAGGAGTAGTAATGGGTAAAATTAGTCTTGGTCTTGAGTCTTGGTCTAGGGCTTGTTAATTTTTTGAAAACAAGACCAAGATGCTGATATAATTTCAAGAGCAAGACCAAGATTCCAATGGTTTTGATCTTGGTCATAATGATCAACAAGACTGTGACTGCTTTTCAGTCTTGATAATTTATAGTTAATAGGTGCATCACGCCACTTTTAAGCATAAAATCATCTCTCAACTCAAAAATTGGCATCTTTAAAACCTAACTGCTTTAGAATAATAAGGTTTTTTAAATTTCAAATACTTTAAAATTTAAAGAAATTTTTTTTAAGACCAAGACTTAATTCTCAAGACTAAGACTAGGACCAAACCGTAATATCAAAACCAAGAATCAATATACAACATCAAGATCAGAGGCAAGACTCAATATCCAATAGCAAGATCAAGACTGATATGGTCTTGGTCTTGGTTTGCTCATCACTAATAAGGAGCAGTACATAAAGACTGAACCAAGACCTGAGTAGCTTTCATTCTTCAAATAGCAAAAAAAAGTCATATCGACCCACAAAATGAATGTCATTCCTCCGCAAAGCAATGAAAAAAATTTCAGATCAAAGGGTTAGGGAAGTATAAACCACAGATGTATCTATTCGTTTGGAACAATATGCTATCCATTCAGGCAAAATGATCTTTGTCAAACTGAAAATATACGAAGGCTGTTTAAATAATTGTGGATTTTTTGAATAAGATATATTTTTTTCGGGAAAAAAGTTTTATATTCAAATTTTTTATTTTTTGTTCTCACAAGGCGCTTCCCTCTTAATTTGACCTAAATCTCTTACCACCCGATGTAAGGTTTTTTGCCATAATGATTACAAATATGTGCACCCGTTAATTGTCTTGATGAAACAGCAATTTTTTCTGCGCCAAATACGGTCCCAAACAACAGTGGTCATATACTTGTTGGCCGACAGGCCCACCTTGGGCTTCATTGGAGCACGTTCTCCCAAACAAACCCACTATATTTAGTACTTCTTGACCTTTGGTGTCTTATGATGGCTCCATGTTTCGTCTACGCTAAACTCTTCTTTGAAGTAGTCACACGATTGCGTTTATGTTCGAGCATGAGTAATCATGACACCAACCATGTGGATAGCTTTTTCATGTCCAAATATTTAAGTAAAATCTGATGTACCCTCTAAGTTAAGATGCCTACAGCCTCACGCACGTCATTCTCCAATCATCCAATATCATTCTATTTATTTAATCGACAATTTAAGCAAAATAATATAAACCATAATCGCCGAATGGTCAAAATTTGACAACAAATGTATTAAATAATTTTGGTCCTTTTTGGAAAGTTTTAGTACTTTTTTTGCTATTGTGTACAAAATCGATAAGTTTACTCATTATCCCTGGTACAATGACAAATGTGAAACGAAAAGAACACAAAAAACACGAAGTCAGTGTTAGTCAGCTTTTTCTTTCTCTTTGTGATGAATCCTCTTTTTAGCTCGGTGTGACCGCGTATTTTGTCGTTGTTACCTAATATTGAAAAATTTCTATTTAATTTTACCTGGCTAAATGGAAAAATATTGAAATAATTTAAACTTTGTGCACATTTACACACAAATACCTTTCTAATGGTGTATAATTCAAAGTTGTGCTTTATTTCTAACATATTAAAAAAGGTAGAACAAATTTTTGTCTTGCTTATTTGTATATAAATATTATTCTGACTAAGAAGAAAGCATACAAAACATGTTTAACATAAAATTATGCAATGTTTAAGTCTACTCCTGCTTTAGAAACAGATTCATTACACCGGAAAACTTCCGATTTAAGTGACTATTAGCCATTTCCTTCAAATACTAATATATAAAAACCTTCAGTACAGCTTTAAAACAATTGCCGGTCAAAACTTTTTGGCACTCCATGATTCGTAACATAATGCAGCAATCCAATTATAATATTCGACCAATGCTAACTTTAAATGCTATCTCCTCAAAACGACGCTCATCCTATAGCTTATTACTTAATCAATATTTAAGTGGCTGTCAGAAATTCATTTTGCGCTTTTTGCCCTTATCCCGAAGAATCAAATGCGCTATACTACCACATACAACACCAAGTGGTATTTCAACGCATTTCCCGTTGATGTAATTTTGTGTATTTTGCACTTCATTAACATCAGTAGAGAGGATTTTACGTTATCCTTGACGTTGTTTTAATTAGTACGCCTGCAGGTGTCACCTGGTTTGCATTACATATTAATATGCTTATCACGTGGAACTACCCAGCACCGTTTGCTCCGGTGCAGGGTCTACTACAGTTCACAGCCGGGTGGCTGTTTTGTTGTTTTGTTGTGACAACAACGGCCTATCTCCACTACTACTATTTCAGTGTACCCTCATTGTTTTACTGGCTTAAATTCAATATAAATGTGTGTGTGTGTGTGTGTGTTTGTGTATGCTATGGCGTGTCTCGCCAGACCAGACTGATGATTTTCTGTTTGCTCCAATTTGTAATTAGATGGTATCATCCTGCTGCTGTTGTCCTGTCCTTGTGACATAATTCATTGCGTTTGTTGTTGTCTCTACATTTGTTAGAGTGTGTGTGTGTGTTAGTATGTTAGCATGTATGTTTGTGCGTGTATTATAAGCTTGTATACAAACATATACGTATGTATGTACAAATTTATTAAAATGTGTTTGCATAGCATTTGCCATTTCTTTTACTCTACATTCATTGTTTGCTTTAGTAATTGTGACTTTATAAAATGTATTGCAGTGTCCCACACACATGAACATACTTCAAACTGTTTGCGTATGTATTTTGGTTTATTTCTTTTATATGTACAGGGTGTTTGGAAATCGGTAGAATACTGGAAAATGTAAGATTTCTGGGACTATTCTAAACAACTAATGTCATTCATACACACTTTGTGCCATAATAATCGTTAATTTGACCCATATCATATTTTTAAACTTAGGGCCATCAATTCCACACCATCTAGTAAACTTTTCGTTAAAACAAATCTCAAGTTTAGTAATTTTTTACTAAATGCCAGTCAATTCATATTATAACCTTACTTTTGTCCCTTTATGTACTTGCTCGAATAGCTCCTTTGGTTTTGCAAATTTCGATAAATGGAACTACCAAATATTGTTCAGAATAGTATTAGGAATCTTACGTTTTCCGATGTTCTACCGATTTTCAACCACCCTGTACATTGTGCATGCACACACGTAGCATCGTACATATAAAATTTATTATTATTCTAACTAATTGAGTCAAGTGTTTCTTTGTTTATTTTCAGTTCATTGAAAATTTTTTAATTAAATTTTTCAAATCCTTTGCATGCATTTTAATAAAGATTTTTCCTTTAAATTAAATTCAAGATTTTTTCTTAATTTAATAGAAATAATTGAAGGGGATATAGAAAAAAAAAAATTGGCAGATTGTGTGGCTTAAGTCAGTTAGGTTTGTCAGCCAGTTTGAAGGATCATATGAAAACAGAACCATCCCCGGTCATTCATAAATAAATTTTATTTAATATGATTTTCGATAAAAAGACTTGTTTAAAGGACTTTGATCCATAAAAAATTCTACTCAGGCTAAGACAAATTGTTTCCCAAGTTGGGTTGTTAAATCATTTCTTCTGAAATGTCATTCATTTGGTATCCATTTGGTTACTTCATTTAGTTCACTGCATTTAGTTTTCGATAAAATGATTTCAAATCCTCCTATAACTTCTCAGGAACGTAGACTTTTATATCCATTCTTTGTTTTATGTTGTGCTACGTCCTGCTGATTTTTGACAAATCATTTTCTACTATTCGGCGCCGTGATGTTCTAGGTCTTTCTCTGATTTGGCCCTCCTGCAAGTTGTACAAATAAAAAAAATTCCACAGCGTTCTTTCTAATTGTATGATACTCGTATATTTATTGCCAAGTTCTTTTTATTATCACAGTAAAAATATATAGATCCGTTGTTGGTTCTTATATAAGGCTCGCAACTCGAATCCGTTCAATAAAAAGAATTTATCGGTAATTCCACTTTCACCGAAAAAATGCATATGCGAGTTAAATTTATTTCTGTCTCTAGCTGGGGTGAAGACTTCAAACTTGTCAATGGCAGAGTTTCCTCAAAATCATCTGGTAACAGTTCTGTAGGACAGATAGAATGAAAATTGTCCTCTAAACGCTTATCGTCTACTCAACCACCGAAATTTAAAATTCGAGGAAAATCATTTACATCTTTTCGGATGTCTACCTTGGAAGTGTTTTGAAGCATGTTTTTGTGAATGTCTTGATTTGAGTTTTGAAAATTTGATGATTTCGTCTTATATGTTGATCAAATGCCGACCGAATGTGAACCATGTGTAGAAATAACCATTAGCCAGATATTTTCTAAAAACCGATTTTGTCGACCTTTAGCACCACCTTTTCAGATTTGACTAGAACAAAAAATCATACCTATTATTGGAAGAATACACATAAAAAACTTCAGCCTTGACACTATGAATTCACCATTTAAAAAAAAAAAGTTTTTTTGCACCACCCTAAAATGGTATTTTTCCCATTACATCTTCGGGTGATGTCCGATGTTTAAAAATTAAATATTTTTGGAAAGCACTTAAAAACATCTACATTTTTCATGTAAATTCTTGGACCTCCGAAATCATATTCGACTAGTACGACCTAGTTTCTCTGGTCCGTGTTCCCTTAAATGCCATGCCATTATAAAATCTAGTAGATATTCTCAAGGTAAGCTTTCAAATAGGGGACAGTTTTTCCAAATTTTTCGTTGATCGACTTGGCCTAATTTACAGAGGTCAGCCAGCCTCTATGAAAAGAAATGTAAAAAAAATCCATTATTTTAACGAAAATTTACGCTTTAGCTTTCAGTCAAATGGGAGTATTTTTTCAGATTGGGGAGTACAGTGAGATTTTGAATAAATTTGAGCATATTCGGCATCTTTGCCCGCAAGGTAGAATAAGACATTTTGAAACAATTGCAAGAACAAGATGAACATTAGTGAATCGGATAAGTAAATGCAGAAAATTTCCCGTGCACGATCGAGAAGTTTTGTGAAAGCCTTATGATCCAGCATACGGTTCACAAATGATGTGATTTCTGGTCGAAATTTCAGAGTTTCTGCAGTAATTGTATTTGTTATATGCGTCACTTGTTTATGAAAGCTATAAAATCTGACAAATCGAGACAGTGAATAAATACTTTTGCTTGGTTTTCGAATCTTTCTGATTGTTGGTAAATAACAACGAACTGACCATCTCAACTATACTGAGGTTAGAACGCTGTCGTTGTAGCAATAAAGGATAGAGAACACTGTCACTTACTTGGCAAGGTTATGTCTTAAACTTCTAGTAAGCCTACCAAAAACTTGAAAGTCACCCGAAATTCAAAGAAGTTAAGACATAGGTGCCGGCCGTTGTTGCCGAAGTGAAAAATTGTTGCAAGCATATAATAGTTGTGACGAACCATGTACGGTAATGTGCTGTAAAACCACATACGGGCAATACTAAAATAAGCAGTGAAGACTAAAAAACTTAACTCAAAGCCATTTAAACATTTTATTTCCTTAAAGGCTAGTCTAAGGTAGAAATTTACCATACTAAATTGCATTTAATTTTCATGCCACCCTATCTCAAAACTATATTATTATTTTATTCACTAAAAATAATAAAACCTTTAAGTGCAAACAACAATATGAAAAGTATTTAAATTTAACCTCGAGCTACATCCTCTCAGATCCTCTTAAATAAATAAATACTTTTGTACTCTGGTGTATGCAAAAACAAACTTGTGGCTGCTGCTTTGTGTCCTTTTCTAAAATGCAGAATTGCTTAAACCTTCTGAAGACTAAATTCTATTCCCAAAGCATCGCACAGCGGCAACAGTAAAGCATAACGAAGCAAAACACATAGCAAAGCACAGCATCAGACAGCTGCACAGATCCATTTAACACCCTACACATTTGGGAAGAGGTTATACGAACTAAGTAAGAGGTTTTGTCTCTTTAAAAACTCTGCTGAAGAAAGTCTAGCATTTTAGATAGGAGGCAGCATAGCTGCAAGGACGTTCAATCAAGCCTAGGCACTTTGGCTAAGATTGGGCTTGTCAGCAATGAAACACCATTTGAAGGGCAGGACGGTGAAGAATATTTTCACCTCTCACTGGCTACTTCTAATAAATGAGCAGCTGGTTGATTTGGTAAGAAAATGTTTAATAGTGAGTCCTTGCTCCGGTAAGTTATCCAAAATTTTTGATAATCCCAAGCCAATTAAAATTTGCGCTTTCTCGAATTGTTAACAGCTTCTAATAGAATCATGAAGAAAATTCTTCTTCATATGAGATTTAACTCGATGCGCGTTATTGTATGTTGCACGAAGTTGAAAGCTATTTATTAAACTTACAACATCGCAATTAGCCAGTAAAAAATTCACATAGAATGGTAAAGCAATTCAGTGTTGGTTTGACTACAGTGCAATGAAGTAGAAATGTCGATAATTAATTAAAACATAAAAAGTGGAGCAAATGTTAACTAAAGTTTGTGTAATCGAAATTAACAGTGACTCAAATTTTTGCAAGACATTTGGTCGAATAAAACATGAGTGACGCAGCATAATATGGTTTTAATTGTGTAGTAACGCAAGCTTTAGTATTAGAAATATTCTAATAAAACAGTTAGACTAATTTACAAGAATCTGGAACACTGAATACTATACGCGTCACTCAGGTTTCATTTGAACGTTGTTATTTAGAGATGTTGGCATACAAAAGAATATGCGTAAATACATTAACTTAAACATATTTAAATGAAACATGAGTGACGAGCAAAACCCTTAAAAACTTGTTAGTCAGTACAAAAACTTGCTAAGAAAAACTAAATTTTAGTTCTTTGTTTCTTAATATAAAGCATGAATTATAAAATGGCTCCATTTGCACAATAATGAAACGCAAGTGACGCTTAAATAACTTTGGGTTAATTCTATATATGTGCTGCTTTTTTTTTAAAAAAAAAGAACAAGTACCAATAAATGTTTCAAAGATGGGAAAGGGCTTTAACACCAAAACTATGAGCGTCACTCTCGTTTCATTCTTGAAACAAAATAGTTTAATTCCCTATTTTTGTTGTTCTCTTTCTATAGGATTTAAAGAAAGTAAAAAAAAACATCAATTTGACAAAAAATTATATGGCCACGAAACACGAGTGACGCAGTTTTAGTAATAATTATACCCTACACCCAGGGTATATTCACTTTGTCCTTCCGTTTGTAACGCATAGAAGGAGGCGTGGCAGATATAGAAAAGTATATATATTCTTGTTCAGCGTCACCTCCTGAGTCGATATAGCCATGTCCGTCTGTCTGTCTGGCTGGCTGGCTGGCTGGCTGGCTGGCTGGATGTGTGTGGAAATACACTTTTCGGGAAAACTAAGCAAGATGATTCAATGAAATTTGGTGCACAGCCTCCGTCGTCAAAGATACTTCGGGTGATTGAAAATGAGCGAAATCGGTCAACGGACACGCCTACCGCCTATACAAAAAATATATTCAAAATGGAATTTTAGGAGAATTTTTCACGAAAATGCAACCAAAATACACATAAATACTACGAATTGTAAGCGCAAGTTCTAAAAAAAAACAAGGCGAATTTGGACAAGAGGCCGTGGCACCTCCCATATAAGCAAAAGCTTGAAAACGCTATACTGAAAACGTTTTTTGATATATTCGAACCAAATTTCACTCAGATACTAAAAATTATAAATGAAAGATCTCAACAAGAATTGGGTGAATTCAGACAATGGGGCGTGGCACCTCTCATATAAGCAAAAGTTTCAAAATGCGATAATGAAAGAGTTTTTTGAGATAATCCAACTAAATTTCACTCAAATACTAAGGACTATAAGTGCAACCTCTAAGCTTAAACTAGACGAATTCGGACAAGAGGACGTGGCACCTACTTTATAAGCAAAAGCTTCAAAATACTGCAGTGTAGGGTATTTACTTTTTGGCCAGGCCAAAAGTTACACCCTTACTAGTTTTTGATTTACTTTGTGATGGCCTTTTAATGTTTTTTATAAAAAAAATTATTATCAAAGCAAATATGCAGGGTGTATCGCATAATCACTATGGACCCTTGTGGTCAGTATTGCCGCCACCCTAACCTAACCTAACATCGCGTAAGGTTACGAAGCTTCTTGGAGGTGGCAGAGGAGGTCTAGACTAACAAAAAATTGCACCTGAGGTGGAGGATCTAAAGTGTACTCTGAGGAGTTATAGGGTTAAAACTGATTTTCTGACTTGTTTTACAAAAAAAAAAAATTCTTGGATCACCCTAACGTTTTAGAGAAAACATTTTCAAAGCAAAGTTTTAGATAATTGTATGAGCTTTTAGATAATGTATATGGTTTGAAAAGATTTCACAAAGTTCTAAGCCTTCAAAGTTGATATATTCATTTTTTTTTTCCATATTTTTTGAATTTGGCGGCCATTTTAGTTTGAAAAAGGTACTATTAACATGTCTTTTTATAATTTATTTGAAATTCTCGTTAAATTTTCTTTAATTCAATAGCACATTTATTACATCAAATTTTTAATTTGAGGTCGGAAAAAATACTTTTCTATGTAACTCGCTAGAGCCTTCAAGCAGATTGTTCTTGAAAAGTATTTTTTTTTTGTCCGCAATTAAAAAAATTGGTATGACAAATGCACTACCAAATTAAAGAAAACTTAAAGGGAATATCAAAAAAAAATTAAAAAAGAATATGTTAATAGGACCTTTTTCATACTAAAATGGCCGCCAAAGTCAAAAAATAGGAAAAAAATTTAAAATATCAAATTTAAGGGTTCAGAACTTTGCAAAATCCTTTAAACCCTATAAACCTTATATATTTTGTAAAAGCACATACAATTAGCTAAAAATTTACAATAGTAATTTTTTCTCTAAAATTTTAGGGTGATCCAAAAAATGTTTTTTGTAAAACATATCAAACAATCAGTTTTAACCCTATAACTCCTCATTGGTATATTTAGGCCCCCACATAGGCGCAAGTTTTTGTTAGTCTATGCCTCCTTTATCACCTCCCAAAAGTTTCGTAACCTTATGCGATACACCCTATATATGTATTTAACCCTAACTTCTAAGCCTTGCTCAAGAACGGTTCACTGGATGGTTGCCATATGGATGGCACTGCTAGGCATTAATGTGTTTAATGCGTCACTCACATTTCATTGTACGGTTAATGCTGTGATTTGCTATAAACAAAGCACTGGTACATGGTACCAAAGAAATTAAGCGAAACATGAGTGACGTTAGTAGCTAAAATGAAACTTCACAAATTCACGCTGTATTTTCATTGCTATCATGAAGCTTTTTAAACTTTTTATTTTTTTTAATTTGACTTCAAGTGTCACTCGTGCTTCACTAACGCTGAAAGATGGAATTTTAAACTTAAATTTGATTAAACGAAAGAAATGCTCAGAGATATGAAAATTTTGTCAAAAGTTATTTTAATTCTACGTGCGTAGCATTCACGTTCTGCGAGCATGACCCAATGCAATTTCGACACACGTGTTTTATTTTTTTTTTTTCTGGTAAAGTTTTCAGGAAAAAAATCATACTTTTATCATGTTTTCGTTCTCTTTCTCTCATTAAAGGAGTGCGCGCTGTTTTGGATTGGATTTTACAACTTCAACAACAGCAACAACAACGCAAAAATCTCCTATGAAAATATAATTTCTATGAAAAAAAATTCATAGTGTTTGTCACGCACACATGTGTCTGTGTTCGGTACTTAAAATGAATGGCATACATCTGTGCTCAAACTTTTTGCATGTGTGTATGTGTTTGCATTGAAAGGAGCTTTTAAGCAGGCACCATGAATGAAAATGAGTGACTGAGTGAATGAATGAATGAACAAGCGAAATGAATAGAAAATTGAGAAGCAAAGCATGTGGAAAATAGATGGTTGGATATAGGGACGTGTAAGAACTCTTCAAAAGTTCGTATGAAAATTAACAATATTGAAGATTTAACCAGTTTTGAATAGATAAATAGCTAAAGGTACGAGAGAAAGTCATGAGAAAATTTATCTAAAGGATCTGACTATGCTCGTGGTTTATCTTAAAAATATTACTTTTACTTTAAAAAGGATATAAATATATAAATTGTTATCAAATTTGGTTTTTCGCTTAGTTTTCGAAATATTAAAAACATTCCCGGAATTTTCCTTTGAATTTTTGAATAAAATTTTCGCTCAAATCTGGGAAAAAGTATGCATACTGTGAGGAAGAAAGTTGGTGGAGCCGCGTTTTTTTCCTACAAATCATCGCTTCGTATAACATGCGTATTATTATGAATTTTTTTGTTGTTTTTATTTATATATAAGTAATTAAGAGTTAGCTAAGAAAGATAACCGTAATTTTATTTAAGGGTGAAATCCCCGTCACATGCACAAAACCAGACGCGACGGCAACACTGCGCAACAGCTGTTTTTGACACGCAGCTGTCGTTCGATCTATTTGCTGTCACAGAAACAGAAAATAAATTTGGACACACAGCACTGGATCGAGAGAGTACTTTAATGGCCGGCGACCGGTCAACAACAGCAGCAGTAAGCAGAAGTAGCAGGCAAGGCAGTAAGCAGCAACTGAGAAGGAAACCAGGTTTTTGTTGAGTTAAAGTAGTTTTAGTAGTGGAGCGGTGCAGCGCAGAGACAGCGGCACTAAGCACACGTAGTCCGATAATAAATCAGTTGCCTGTGATTAACAAAAGAGTGAGGGGTCACACAAACGAGTAGCACGATAATGCATCAGTTATTCGCGGGTGCGATCTAGTCTCAAATGGGGTCGGATATGCAAACAGCAGCGCAGCAAACGGAATAAGGGGAATTTAGTCGCGTACGGAAGAGCATTGTAGTCAATAGTGCTCGCTGGTAGAAAGAGAATTACCACATTAGACATGTGTAGCTCTAAAACAAATCAGCTGCTCACGCCTAAAGTGTAAAAGGGGGGGGGGAACAGCCGTATGATCAAGCCCGATAATAAATCAGTTTGTTGCAGGTGTGCTCTCTCTCTCCAAAGTACAAAGGAGATACAGAAGGATAGACAAAAGCGTAATGCGGAGAGGGAAGCCATTTCATTAAGGCGTAAGTAGCCCGATATTATATCAGTTGCTCACGACCAAAAGAGAAGGTTTCAAGAGTGCGCACTTTATCTAACACGAGTTAATTCCACATAAGTTTAAAGATGAAAACTTTTATTTTTTTTACATTTATTTTTGTATTTTTTGTATTTTAATATATTTTTTAAAACAATTAGTTAAAGACAACTTATTAAATCTAAACTTGCTGATAATATATTAAAAATATATTGAGCGACTTTTAATAATTCTCTTTTGTTTTTTATTTTCTTAGTTTTTTATTTGTACCATATCAAAGTGATATGTTACTCAAAGCAAATCGTACGACGGATATGTGGCAGACGCTTGGTCAACATTTTGCTGCTGTAAATTCTAAAGAAATATTTAGCTGCTTTTTAAAGGAATATTTCGCTGCTTCGGATTCTACGGAAAAGAATTTTTTGTTTATTTCGATACCAAAATGTGTGGTGTCAGCTCGGTCGGAATCATTAACATCTATTTCGTTAACTCACGTAGGTCTAGGAAGGGAGAATAGCCTTGCGATTAAACCCGATAAAAAATCAGTTTATCGCAAGTGTGCTCTCTCTCTCTCTGAGGCATAAAAGAGATGCAGAAGGATAGATAACAGCATGGGGTGAGAAATACAGCCATTGCATTAGGTGTGGATAGCCCAATAATATATCAGTTACTCACGACCATAGAGTATGTTGTCAAGAGAATACATTCGGTATTTGGAAAGAAGCAGCTCACTAGTACTATACTCAACTAGGCCACTGCTAGCGGTGGAGGGAGCAACGCACAGGAGCGGAGAGTGTTGGGTAATGGAGAAGCTTGTTTTATTTATCATATTATTATAATTATGTTGAGAAAAACCGAATAAAGAAATAAAATGAAGTAAATAATTAAAATTCCAAAAGGTGATTTTGAATTTAACCAAGTGGCCGTCCTATTCTTTTATAAATTTTTGTAGCCAAACTCTTGGTCAGCAGCAAGCAAAACCGCTGGCAGAAAAGTTCATTATTATACCTAAATACCAGTTCACACAAACCATCAGAATTCAAAATAAGGCAGCTTATCACTACAAAAAAGCTACAAAGGCATAATAAATTTGTTAAAAAAAAACATCCGGAGTCATTGGGAAATTTCAGCCTATTATTCAGAAATAACAGAAAGGCATTCGTTCCAAATGATTATGAACATATTGTATTGTAAGAACTATCTCGACGAATCTAGAAGTAGTTTTTGTTTATTTCTCTACTCGTTTTACACGCTGTGTACTGTACGAACCATCTTGTTGTGTCTCGTAATAACTTTTGTTTCTTTTTGTACTCGTGTTATGATAATTGTTTGTTGCTCTTGAACTACAAATTTTATTTGAGTGACTTAATAAGCGTTATATGGCTCTGAAGGTTAACCTTCACTGAATTTATTTCACAAGATGGTGATAATCACCAAAAATTTCAATGAATATTTACATACGCGTATCTTCGTTGCTTTTCTGTTGTTTTTTTTTTTTTTTTTTAAGAAAACTTTTTGAAAACTATACCACATGAAAAAGTTCATGGCTTTAACATTTCCAAACTATCGTTAGTATATGCAAATATTTGCAAAACGCCGGAAATGCATTTTTACCACGCCAAGAAAAAGGCAGCAACTTTTTGATGCACAATGCAGTTAAGTGTGAATGAGTTTAATTTACTTCCCTTATGGCATCAAAAATCCGGAAAAAAACCATTTTGTTTTTATGCAAATTTCAGGTTGCAATTTGCACTCAAACGGATGAGGAAATACATCATAAATTAGAAAAGGACATCAGAATGAAAAAGAGTTTAAGCAAAATAGCGCGGATTTCCGTAGTTTGGTATCTATTTTATGACAATACCGACAACAAAAGCCATAAAAAAAAATATGGCAAAAGTAGTCAAAAAGTGCAGTGTGAAAAAGAGTATTCGACATTAAGTGCTTTGATCTTTAGAATGATTAAATACGGATTTTTCAAGCAGTTTGTTCCACTCAAATGAAAATATAGCATATTTTTTTGCTTTAGTTGGGATTTTAAATTGCATTCATCAAAAGTTTAGTATTGATAAATAAATTAAATAAAATTTATTTTTTTTTTTTTCAAAAACTTTTTTTATACATTCCTCAACGATTTTAAATTTTATCCTTAATTAAAATCACATTATGAGCTCTAACAAAAGTAGTCCGTGGCGGAAAGTTTCACCATTTCGAGTAATATCAACAATGCTCCGCACAAAGAGGTTTCACTTTCGTCGTCTTGGTCTTTATCAGACTAAGATTGCGCTCCTAAACTATTCACAATTTCATCATCGCACACATTAACTTCCAATTTTACTTCTTATGTTGAGTTAATGTCATTATCGTCATGGACCCCAAAACTTTTTCTCACTGATTTTCTTCAAATCTGGTGTGGAGATAAACTGAACACCAAGGAAAATATTTCGCTTTATCATGAATAAATATTCTCGAGAATTTTTTTCTCAGACTGCAATGGAGACTGCAAGGCATTCTGAGAATATCTATCCATAGAATTGCTCATTAAAAACTTTAGGGTTTCCAGAGATTATAGCACCATCCATAACTGAAAAATACGCTAAGCCGCTGCATTAATTTTTACGGAATTCGATGTCAAAAGGAGTTGCGCTTCAAGGAATGATACAATGATACAGTTTTTGTTAGTAGCGTATGTCGTGATCCCGCTATAAAAACTAACTTTTGAGAGTTTGCTTGATATAGCTTATCGTTGTGTGTTCTTTTTAAAGTCATATGGAATTAACTGCTGTGACGAAGCTTTTGCTACGGCCGAGGTCTTGCCTCGCCAGTGGCCAAGGTTCACATCACAATATATTTTTATTTCGGAAAAAGGGTTAGCAATTATAGTTATCTCAGTTTAAATTGAACATAAGCACTGGATTTCGTTCTTTTATTTTCTTTATTTACAAATTCCTTACGATTACGACACCTTATTTACATATTTTTGCGCGTTACAATTGATTCGATCATCCTGTCTTGCTCCTTCTCTCGTTGTTGCCCGTTCTGGCTACACTGTATCAGCATAGCTCACCCTGTTGCCCGTTCCGACTACAATGTATCAGCATAGCTTAATACAAACAAATATGCATCGATCAAGGTTTAGTGTCGTCTCTTTCGCACAAGTGCCGAAACACTAGCGAGAACGTGTCACGTGTATCAGCGTAGCTCAATACAAACGAATACACAACAACTAAAAGGGCTGTCTGCTCTTCATCCCGACCTTATAGTTTTGGCTTAGTTCAATACCGTTCTAACTAAATGCCACTTTCTACTATGTTTACCACTAACTACTATGCTTAACACCTTTACTCGCTGCAGGTCGCAGCCGGAATGACAATATTTTCCCTCGACACTGAGGTTATAACCATCCCAATTCACTTCAGTATGGTGAACAGCTATGACAGCTGTTTACTGGTGTTGCCATATTGTACTAATACTATTTTACTAAATCTATTACACTATTGTCCATTTCAATTACACAGTAAATCTTATTGAGTCAATTTAAATTCAATAATCGATATAAAATAAGCATCTGGAAGCATCAAACGAGCGCCCAGCGACTTGTCACCTCACACAGCTTAGAAGTCAATTACTACTAAAGTTTAGAAAAACATTTTGCTTCTATGTTATAGACAGTTATTCTGTTTATTTAACAATTTTTGAAAACTTTTATAAAAATGTAGTTTGGAGTTATTTTTAGGTCTCCAAAAAATTTTAAAAAAATAAAGGATAGTTTACAATTGCCTCAACGATATGCACTCTTACGTAGTTTTTGACCCTGAATCCAAGCTTGAAGTCAAAATTGCTGATATACTTGCAGGAATCGGTTTTCCGCTACAAATTTAATTTAATTCTTTGCATGAGGTCAATATGCATTTGCTTCAAAGGGTTATATCTCGGAGAATTAGGATCCAATTAGAAAAGTTGGAAAAGGATGATTATGGCTATCCGATATCATTATAAAAAAGATTTAACATCATGTGAGAAGGAAAGTTGGCGGAGCCGCGTTTTTCTCCTATAAAACATCGCTTCAAATGATATTCTGATTATAAAGCATCATACTTATTTTTACTTATCATTAATTTGTTATTATTAATTGAAATAATTTTATAATTATTAATTAAGCAATTATTTAAGAAAACATGGCCTTCATTTAGTTTAGTGTAAAATTCCCACCACATCAACAAAACCAGACGCAACGGCAATACTGTGCAACAGCTATTTTTGACATGCAGCAGTTGATTGAGACAGTCTTTGCGTGGCCGGCGACCGGCAAATAACAGCAGCAGCAGCAGCAGTGAGCAGAAGAAGCAGATAAAGCGGTAAGCAGCAAGGAAACAAAATATTTGATAAATTAAAGTAAGTAGTTGTAGAAGTAGTAGTGGGGCGTAGTAGCGTGGAGATTGCGGCACTATTCATACGTAGCCCGATAATAAAGCAGTTACCTCTGGTAAGTACAACTATGAGGGATCGCACAAACGAGTAGCCCGATAATATATCAGCTATTCGTGGTTGCGTCTAGTCTCAAATAATGTCGGGTATGCAAATAGCAGAGTAGTGAGCGGAATGAGGGGTATTTAGACTTGCATAGAAGAGCATTGCAGGTAATAGCGTGAGCGAAGTATAGGGGGGATAGTGCTCGGTGGCGAAAAGAGAACCACCATATTAAACGTGGATGGCCCGATGCTTAACCAGCTGCTCACAGCTTAAGTGTAAGTGAAGGGGGGGAACTAACTCTCAATCAAGCCCGATAATAAATCAGTTGATCGCACACCTCTCTCTCTCTCTCCGAAGTACAAAAGAGATGTAGAAGGATAGAAAATAGTGTGGGGTGAGAAAAGTAGCCATTGCGTTAGGTGTGAGCAGCCCGATACGATACCAGCTATCCACGACTAGATAGTACGCGTTCAAGAAAATACAATTGCGTTAAGCAGGGCATACATTAGTGATGTGTTCGTCTGATTTGTTGGTGTTGGGGTTTAAATCAGCAGTGTATGGGCATGTTCGCCAACATGTTGTCGGTTTACGAAATATTTTGTAAACCGTGAACATGCTGCCCAACATGTTGGTAATGTATGGCGAAGTTTATGAACATGTAGGAAGTTTACCAACAAGTGCGTAGTGTATGGCGTTGTACGACAACATTTTGTCATTTTCGTAAAAATTTCTAGCAGTGAACATATAGCACGTCGTAGCAAAGTAAAATATTTATTGAAAATTTCATAGCGGGAATTAAAAATGAACCGGAAATTTGGCAGGCGAAAAGTGATATTTATAAGAATAGAGTTGCTAAAGCGTCTTCTAAATGTTCATCCGACATCTTTTCACTTCGAAAACCACTGACAGAATGAAGTTTATAAACATGTTGGTAGTGTATGCCCTGCTTTAGGTGCGAGCAGCTCGATAATATATCAGCTACTCATGGCTATAGAGCACGCGTTCAAGAGAATACAATTGCGTTCGGTGAGAGCGAGGTAACTAACCACTACTACACTCAACTAGGCCACGGCTGGTGGCGGAGAGAGCGACGCACAGGAGCAGAGTGATGGGGAGTAGAGAGACGTGTCTTAATTATTGTATTAAGTATATTGTGAGAAACCGAATAAAAAAAATTAAAACGAAGTTAAATAATAAAACCCCAACCCGTGACTTTGAATTTAACCAAGCGTCCTTTTCTTTTATCACTTTTTGTAGCCGAACCCCTGACCACCTGCGAGCAAAGCCGCTGGCAGAAAGGTTCGTTACAACCATTTCCTGGAATTGCGCCATAAGCCTGAAATCAGCGATATCTCATACCTTAAGAAAGGATAACGCAAAATCTTGCAGACATATGAGCAATTCACACCTTTGATTCTGATTCAACGTCAAAAATTACGAAAGGGTACATATGTTTAGTCAAAGAATCATTCCGTTTTTCTATGTTTTCTCGAAACATAAAACATCTTAAATCGGATTTAACTCCGAATTCAATAGAAATCGGATATCGGAACAGGGCCGAATTTTTTATTTTTTTGAATTTGAAAATAATACCTAATACTAATACAATATTATAATATAAATATTTTTCAAAAAATTTCATACATCTCTGAACCACATTTTCTCTACCACTCACCTCATCAGATGCAGCGCAGCGCCAAAATCTTCAATCGTTTGTGATTCACTCAAAGCGATGGCAACTTTTTCCACACCGCCCAGCGGTGAGAGAGCATCTCGCGCTTTGCTGCCAAACAATTTTTCCAAATAGTTCGGACCATGCGAGGCGATCAAACTCTGTAGGAAAGAAGCGGTCTCCTCGACTGGTGGGCGTTTAGCTGCAATTTGAAAAGAAAAAATAAGTAAGTAAATGATTTCAAAGAAACTTCAAAGAATTATTGAAAAAATAAAAAACTTAAAAAAAAAAATGTTTACAAAAAAAAAAAACACCAGAAAAAATCTTCTATTCAGTATAAAGTCAAAGTTCAAGCATTTAAGTGCGTTTTCATCAACACACCAATCAAAAAAAAAAAAAAAAATAAAGCAACAATTTGTCAAGCCGCAGGACTCACACATTTTAAATAAGAAACTACCGTTAATGTCACCCAAAAGCCTGTTAAATGTTATCTTTTCAAAGTCGACTGATATACAGAGGAAAAAGTACACACGAAGAAATAATAACAAAAAGTTTTTTAATATTTGGTAGTAATTTCCTTAACTATGAAACTTACAGTGTAGCAAAAATTTCGTATGAAAAGCAAAGGAAGCCAACAATAACAAGAACAACACTTGTTCCTTATTGTAAAGCAAACTAATTTGTCTTTCGAGTCTGACAGTATGCGTGCATTGGGGGTATCCTATTTTAATGATATGCCCCACAGATCGTTAATCGGCGCCTCAACATCTTCTTTGCAACATGAAGTATAATGAAATTTATTTTAATGAATATTCTGAATGTTCGCGCAAAGAACACTACACCCCCCAAACGCCACCCACTCTTTTGTTTCGAAGGCAGGAAAAAGGACACAGTTATTATAGAGAGTACAAGCCATTTTCGTTTTTACAAAGGTTTTGGTTGTTTTTTTTTTATTTTTTTGGCCAATTGTTTGTTTTGTTGTTCTCAGACGTAATTAAGTCATTCCAATGTAGGGCGCACATTTTTTGTTTTTTTCCTTTTTATATAACCGGAAAAGGAAATGAAGTTGATGAGTGCTGCGGAAAAATGGGGTATCAGCAAGCAAACAGCGGAAATAGAAAATTAAAAGACTGAACACAACAAAATGAGTGGGTACTTTGCTATAAAAACTTTAACTGTATTGCCCATCTTGAAGTTACTTTATTTTTAAAGAGATTTTGGCACCACATGGCGTGTGAATTAAAGCGCTTTAAATAGAAATTTTCGTGAAGATTCTCCAGTATACTGAAGTATTTGTTGGAATTAGTTCTTTTTTTGACACTGATAAAATCAGACAGTGTATATCCGTATCAAAATTAAATCAGTGAAGATTTGAGTCTTGAGTTTTTTGGATCAAATGCTTCAATTCAGTAGAAAATGTGCGATTATATGCCTTGTGCAGACCTCTAGTTCTCATCTAGGATATACAATCCGTAAGGTTATATCAGCACTGTTGACCAGTAGTGTCTTTTGCAAAAACTGGTGACTTGTGCAAAAACTTAACTTCTGGATCTATGCGACAATAGTCAGGAGACTTGTACAGGAAAAGAGGTAGCAGAATGCAGTGTAAAATAAGCTTAGCAGATGGTAGAGACGTGTTAACGTATCATTTTATCCTCAGCTCTAGATAATTTCTAGAATTCTTTTAGTAATTTCTACACTAAATAAAGGTGTTCAACCGAAAATTTAACTTGTAGGATAATAAAAGAATTTTAATGCAATTTGAAAGAATTTTACTGAAGAAATTTTACTTAAATACACATGTGAATGGTATGTACAGTACTCTGTTCCCTGTATTTACAATTTGCTGCTCTACCAATTGGGTGCAATAAATTGATATGTTGCGCATACAAAGCTCCATTGCATTAAAGCTTCATTGAATCGAATGCAATCAATGTGTGCACTGGTACACTATTGTGTTTTACACATGTACTCAGTAGGAAATATCTTTCAAATGACAGAAAGGATAGAAAAATGGTGAATCTAGAAGTTGCATGGAGAATTCATTTTTACACTGTGAAGTACTTAAATGCAAAATGATGTTGCAATAACACTCGTAATAAAAAAGTATAATTTTTTTAGCCTTCACTGAGCAAAAAATGTAAAATAAAGTGAACCTAAAAGTATGCACTAAATTTTTTGCGGAAGAAAAAGAGCGTAATGCTCCAGACAGACGACAGCTTAAATCTAGATTATAGACGTAATAATGCGAATCTTTTTATTGCATGATTTTAGGCATTTTTTAAATACATATTTTATAGACATTGACTCAAAGAAAATTCCCGAATTCAAGGGCAAAAAATTCTAAAACATCAAAAACAAGATTAATAGTGAGATAGGCACCAGAAAAGCTAATTAGAATTTTTTGCACCCTGAATTTGGAAATTTTCTTTTAGTCAATGCATATCAAATATGTATTTAAAAAATGCCAAAAATCATGCAATAAAATAATTCACGTTACTACGTCTATTATCTAGATAAGAGCTGTTTGGGGCATAATCCACCTAAAATCAAGTGTGAAGGAAATATTTACGTGATAAATATGTTACACCACACAGCTGATACAAGATACTCCAAGAAGAAGCTCTAATATTTAAAAGGTCGGTATTCGACAATGCAGTTTAGTGTTGGTTTGACTACAGTGCAATAAAGTTGAAGTGTTTTTGGTTAAGTAAAATGTTAAATAAACCTTAAATTGCACAGAAACTTAGAGGTTAAAAGCTAAAAAAGTGATAATAACCTTATTATTTCATAAGGACGAATTTTGTGATGATTGAGTTTTTCCAGTGGGGATCTTTTTTGATGTGTACTCGTTTACTGGGGAAAGTGTTGCCTTTTGGTTGTCTCTTTCTATGAATACCCAGACTTGTGACTGTTATGTACATATGTACGCATTTGCATTTGTTGCATTTCTAAAAATTCAAATTGTTGCTGTTGTTCTCTTTTATATGCAGTTGCTTTTTACTTTTCTAACGAATTCAGTTTGTTGCCAAAAAAAATTTTCAAATGGAAAAATTTCACTTAAAAAAAGCAGTATCAGCACAAAAAAAACCAAAAATCAAATGTCGATTGCGACGTATTGCAAATTCTACTGGCAACATTTGACATTTTGGGTCGTGAGCTGCAAAGATAACGAATCGAATTTATAACAAAAGAAAAGAGAAGGAACATTTTCGTTTTAACTTTGAGCATTTCCTGTTCTTTTCATTTATTTCCCATGAGAAAGTTTTCACCTCCTTTGTGTAAATGAATTTTCCACTAACCCACTTTAAATACATATGCTCACATCATAAAAGTATTCTCACGCACACACACACACCCCACTTAATTTGCATAACAAACACTACATTAAACGAGTGTGGTTATTATGCATTGTATTAAGTTAAAGTTTAAGTATACATTAGGGTGGTCCATTTTTTAAGAAGCATTAAATTTATATTCTCCTAACCTTGCTCTAATCATGATAATAAATATCTATCTCAAATTTCAGTCGAATTGCACCATGTTTAGAGGTTGCTCAATCATAGCGACTTTTATGTTTGATTAACACAGGATTTGTATGAAAAAGGAAATTGACTTAATATATTAAATCGTTCAGATCTTTTTTCTGGTAAGAGATCACTAAAATTTCATTATGCAATTATTAAGTTGATAGTTTAAAAAATATTTTTTGTACAAAAATATTCTCCTACAATACCGAGAAGTTAGTTGAATTGCCATTTGTTTATTGTAAAATTAATTACTTATAACAAATTTTTTTTTTTATGTTTTTTGCTCCTCTACTATTCCTTAACAAACAGTCCAATTTTCATTAAAATTAAGTAATTATTCGCTGATATACTATATTGTTGTTTAAAAAAAAGTTTTCGAAATTTTCAATCACTCATAAATTTTTGAAAAATTATAATTTTCAAAAACCTTTTTTGGGTAATACTTTTAACCTCTAAAGCTACCAAAATATGTTAATAGCTATATTAAAAACTATTGGTCGATTTTTACTGGTCCGCATAAGAAATTTTGACTATATGTAAAAATCAAGCATAAAAGTCGCTCTGATTGAGCGACCTTTATATATGGTCCAACTCGGCTGAAATTTGGGAAAGATATTAACTATCATGATTGAAGTAAGGGTAGCCTTGTGGAGAATATAAATTTCAAATTTCTTAAAAAATGAAAAATGGACCTCCCTAAACTGATCCAAAATATAAAAATTTTACAAAGTTAACTTTGTGTCCTTTAATTACGACAACACACTTGCCTATTACTCGATACTATCGATTTCAAATAGAGCTGTACTTCCAGAGTAAAAAATTAAAAAATTTGGCACGCACATGAAAATTCGCGGGGCCAGTATAATTAAAATATCAATTAGTAGTATTGTTCTAAGTCTTCAAACTGTATCAGCGTTTTGATCTTGGTCTCAAAAATTATCAATACCAAGACCAAGATCAATTTTACTCATCACTAAACTCAAGAAATTTCT
The DNA here is from genome assembly GCA_951812925.1 of Calliopum simillimum. Taxonomy (NCBI): domain Eukaryota; kingdom Metazoa; phylum Arthropoda; class Insecta; order Diptera; family Lauxaniidae; genus Calliopum; species Calliopum simillimum. Next base: position 28,057,426 of record OX638368.1, read on the forward strand.
TCGAGGAGTCCGTATACGAGGTGGGGGTGGATATGTACAGTTTTGTGGCGCCATTTTGAATATTTCAGTTTTCCAACATCATATTCAATTACCCCGAAAATCACCTCTGTAGCATTTTTTTCCATTTTTAAGTACAAATCTTAAAACAGTTTTGTGGGTTTTATAAGTTTATGAGGGCTTCATGAGGGATTGAAAGAAAAGAAGGGGAAAAGGCATTAATCCAAAGTATAAAAGATTTTTGTATAGTGATACTATAAAATTTAAACCAAAATTGTTTAAATTGTATTGACACTTTATGTGTATACATTTTAAACGAACAAGCATAAAAGGTTTGAATACCAAATTGAAGCATACATTTTTTATCAAGTTTAGTATGGATCTGTATTCATACCAATTTGGTTTGAATTTTACACCCAAACTTTTTGCTGTGTATATAGATATAGGATATTATGATGTTATCTTCAAGCAAATTGTATCAAAAATAGCGAAAAGAATATGTTTTTTAGATCTTTTAGATGAGGATATCTCAAAATCCTAACACAGTAGAGCAATCCTGTGGCCGAATTTGGAACCAACTCCAAAAAATTCAGCGCGTTTTTTATTTTTAAGTTTTTTTTTTTTTCTTCTTTTTGTATGCCACGTGTATTAATATATGAATGAAATTTTTTCGATTTATTCCCAAGAAGAGGCTTTTTCGATTTTCATATATTCCAACTCAGGACAAGTAAATGAACAAAACCTCGTCGAAAAAACTCCAGCGATAAAACTTAGATGTTTTGCTCTATCTTCTCGGGTGAATTGCAAATTTTACTAGTTTTTGTAAGTCTAGAGTTTGTATTTTGAGACTTTCCAGGGTTTTGTTTCGCGTATTTTGTGCGGAAAAGAGCGTAATTCATTGGCCTAGTAGTTCCTCAACGCACTTCTAATGTATAAGCAAATACACTCATAGTCTCTGCTTATATGTATATATATCTTGAACTTAGTGTATTTGTATATGCAATTACATATGTATTCTCTGCTTCAAAAACTTTTATCTGCCCATTAGTGTACTTGTAAAAAAGTTAAAAAGTTTCGATGACCTACCATGAAAAAACTAATGTTTTTGCACAACGTTTTTTTGTTTGAAATTTTATTTTTTTTTTTTATCTACAACTTTATGCATGTTTACATACAAACTTGGGTGTTTTAGTATGTCGTTTTTTTTCACAAACTTTATTTATGCACTTCAAAGCAATTTAATTTTTGTTTTAAAAAAAATGGTCAAGTTTTGCGCTTCAATGATTTAAGTGAATCGTAAATTAATTTGCACTTAATTTTTCTCGGTTGGCTGGATTAAATTTTAAATTGTGGAAAAAATAAATATACGTATCTATAAAGTATTGCTTTTCATATGAAAATGAAGAAATTCTTTTCAATTCCTATACATGTGCGTTTGAGTTTATGGGGAGAGCAAAAGGATTTTTTCCATGAAATTAAAAAATCAAATCCTCCTTTATGCATTACGAACATCAGATTATTTACAAAAAAATAAATAAATAAAGGAATGTATACGGTTATGAGCCGGGTTTTGTTTTTGAGCCATAACTTTTTACTGGTCCAACCGATTGAGGTGTTTTGTATATCGTTTGAAAGGTAAGAAATGCACACAACTTTCTTCTGAAGTATGTGGGAAGTTATTTCATCACATTCAAAAGTTATGGCTAATTTTCAAAGTACTTTTTTTTAGCAATTTAAAATTTGTATCCGGGTATGAGACACCTAGAAAAATGCAATGAAAATCAGAAAATATGAAATAAAAACCATAAGCCCATGCGTAAACACAAACTTTTATTTATTCAGAAGGGTCGCTTGCATGTATTACATACGATGATATTGGCAGCGGTCAACTTGTTCGGCAATAACCTTAAGCAAATGACACAAAAGTCTTTATCGTCATCGGATGGTGTGGATCGTTTTAAAAGTTTAGCTAGTGGTGACTTCTTCGGCGTTGCTTTCTTTTGTATCCTTTTTTATCTTCCAATTTTTCCGCCGCTGCTTTCTTTGTTGCTGCTTTTTCCTTTAAAAGAGCAAGGTTTTCAGGAGAAGTTAGCTCTGTACATTTCAGTGGCTTTTGTTCACGATTGGAAGGTTTTTTTTGGGTTGCGTCCTGTAATGAGCCAATGTCATCTATAGTTGATGAATGGCTGATCGAGCTCAGATTTTGGTGCCTCTTGCTCAATACGCTGCTCTTTGAGATCAGTGGTAACAGCAATTCTTGCAACACTTTGTGAAACGGGTTGAACGAAATCATCATCTGTAAAAATGTTAGGATTGTATGGAGCAATACCCGTTGCGGCGAAGCCCTATTTGATAGCTTTTGGTGTTAACGCCAAATCCTATGCCGCACATACAATCCCAGCAATGTGACTTACTTCAAAGGTCTATAAAAAAAGGAAGCCAGGCAAGGCATATTATAAAAGTGTCGAATTATAGGAAGATTGAGCTTTTACCTTGTTGGCATTATTTTTTTGCCTCGCGGAACTTAGCGCCTTGAAATAAGTCTTGACTGGGCCGAAGACTGTAACATCTAATGGCTGCAACCGATGGCTGCGGTGTGGAGGAAATGAGAGGATGTGAACGAATCGGTCGATGGTTTGACGAAATTGATAAAATGACTAATGTAACGAACAAAGTCCGGCTGACACATCCAACCAGAGTCATTAGCATAGCCGACGGTTCCAGGCAATGCATTGTCTAGAAAGCAAGACTGCATGTTTTTAAATGGGAACAAGAAAAATGGTGGAACGGAGTTTCCGCTTGCGCTTATAGTCAGAGCCATTGTGATCATTGTTCCACGCTCAGCAGCCTCCAATTTCCCAACCCGTTTTGCTCCTTTTAAGGCGAGAACTTTGCCGATTTTCGTTGGAACGTTCGGAAAACCACTTTCGTCCATGTTGTAAATGGCCGTTCCATCAAAGTGGTATTGATCCAGTAATTGTTCAAAACGTAACATTAATGCCGATATTTAACAGTTGCACTCGATTTGCGTTAAAAAAAAGTGTCTCATACCCGCATACATGATGTGTCTCATACCCGGATACATGATACTTTTTAAGAATAGCCAATAATGTTTTAACCATTAATATTTGCACAAACCCAAATCGTATCACAAAGTAGATATAAAACACTAAACGCTAACGCATGACACTTCCCATTTCCAGTTGACTAAATCCAAAATATAACACTTTGAAACAGATCATAAAAAACTTTTTACAGTCGAGTTGCGACTTAATGTGTATAACTTAAATAAGCAATAGATCTTTTCACTTCGGTGTTGGCTTAAAAACTTGGTCATAGTAAGAGAATAGTTCGACAATAGTCAGATTGGCAATATTAGTTTTGCATCATTGAAGAAATCGACTGTCTCATATCCGGAGGTGTCTCATAACCGCATACATTCCCCTAAATATTTAACATTATATATTAATAAAACTGATTAAATCCCCAAAATTATTCTCAAGTCAGACTTGTGCTCATTTTTGACCTCTGGATTGTGGTGCACTTAAAATAAAAAATAAGTTCACTTCCTTAGAAATGTGCTTGTTTTGACTAAGCTTTCTAAAATATTCATACAACTTTGAATGCCCAATCTTCACTGCACTGTTGTCATATTAAAACTAACTTTCTTGCACTGCAATCAAACCAACACTATACTGCTATGCAAGCATGTAGACGCTTGATTATCACTTGCCTCTTCTTTTCATGGTTTCCGGTAGTTGCTTTGTTTATTTCAACAATTTTATATTGATGGTTCGTTTTTTCTACATTTTTTGCATACTGGAAACACCACCACATTATAAATTCACCTCATGATTCTTAGATGATGGTGCTTGTGATTGTCAGTAGCTAATGCCCCAACCAGATTAAATGTAGATTATAGACATAATAATGTTTCATAGACATTGACTAAAAGAAAAGTTTCCAATTCAGAGGCTAAAAAATTCCAAAACATCTAAAACAATATTAATAGTGAGTTAAGCATCAGAAAAGCTAATTAGAATTTTTTGGACCCTGAATTGGGAAATTTTCTTTTAGTCAATGTCTATGAAATATGTATTTAAAAAATGCCTAAGGTCAGGCAATAAAAAGGTTCACATTATTACGTCCATAATCCAGATTTAAACTGTCGTCTGTCTATGGCATAATTTGATTATGCTTTTATAATCCCCATAATTTTTGTCAATCTAAATATTGCACTCTAACTGGTTTCATTTTGCTATTCACCAGATATGAACAACGCCATCTGAACTTTATAAAAAATTAATTTCTAATTGACTTTTCTGTTTTAGAAAGCAATTAAAAATTCATCAAAAATCAAACCTTTTGACTAAGAAAACTTGTCAATTTACAAATAAATTCATCAAAAAAACTGCAATTATGTTTCCAGAATTTATGCAACAAACTCGTACGCACACTGACTCCCAATAAAATACCAATAAAATTTCTCTTACATACTTATATGTATATATTGGTACTCACCTGCCGTACACAGTCGCATATCCTCATCATAACCATCAGAACAGTCGGGCGCACCATCGCAGAGATACTGAATTGAAATGCAATTTCCATCACCAGGACATTTAAAAGGTTCGTACGGATGGCAGGCATCTAAAGGATGTTGAAGGACGTATGTAACAGAATAGCAAAAGAGTAAAAGAGAATGTTGACAGCAATAATAATAACAGTCATATCAGTGATCCATTAAAATTAAAATGCAACATCATTCAATATGATTTATGCGACGCAGTTGTTGTAGTTTGGTATTTTTTTTTTATCACAATGCGTCAAGTTGGATTTATCATATGTGATAACACCAACAGTGACAGCAAATTGATGTTGATGAGACAGCATACAGCGTTGGATTAAAGTCATACGTAGAGTTGTGTTGATGAGCCAGCAGTTTCATATGAAAAGAGAGAGAAAAACAAAATAAAGTGAAAATGAGTTAAAGTACAAAATTATAATCTGCAAAGGAATAAAAAAGGATTTCCCTATATATATATATACATATGCACATTAGCATTAACGTAATATTAATGTTTCACTATTACTTAATACCCCGATGGTAATGCGGAAATCCCAGCATAGCAATATTCGCAACATCATGCGATACAGCCACACTGCCGTCACCAACATCAGTGCAAATTGTAACCACATCAAACACGCAATTGGATTTTACAGGATGTGATTTTCATGTCATTTAAGAGGAGATAAAATATTTAGCAACATTTTTTTTTTAGGTTGTATTAGCGTCATGTCATTTGATGGCATTACAAACGAAATTTTGTTGTGAAAATTCAGAAAAGAGGTGGTGTTTATTTAAATAAAAGCAAAATAAGCAAAATAAGCAGATTCTCATACACTTAGGTTTGTTCCGTTTATAAGTTGTTTCAATTACTTTTCATTTCGATTGCTTTTTGATGAAAACACTATGTCGCGCGGAAAGTCTTGCAGAATTTCTCGATGATGCTCCCACTCTCTTATAAGGCGTGTATATTAGATACTTAGTAACACAAAAAAAAAAAATCGGCATACGACCCTTTAAAAAAAAGAATATTGCATATTTTTAGGTTCTTAGTTTAGTTTCCGTTGAAATGCTCATTAACTCAGGCTTGTTTCGTAATCCATGCTGTTTCAATTACTTTTCATTTCGAAAACTTTTTGATGAAAACAGTACCACGGAAAGTCTGGTGGAGTTTTCTCGATGATGCTCGCGAATGTGTTCGTATTTATTGTTGTGTTTATTTCACTTCCCATTGACCGCTCAACAACTTTTCCACTATTTCTATTCACTACATAAGTAAAAAAAAAATAGCATACTTTCAGGATACATGCTTAATAGGTGGTATGTTTGAAGTCTTAAAATTATTACTGAAACTTAAATTAATATCGTGGTTTTGTTCTTTTAGGTTAAGGTATCTCTAAACCGTACCTGACAGAGCAATTGTGAGACCGGATTTGGTTTCACCAATGCCAAATGATCAGTTTTGTTTTGATTTGTTACAGTTTTTTGACCAATTTTGTGGGTGGGGCAGCTGTTTTCGATTTAAAAATTGTTGAATTTTGCGATCATTATTCTTACCTAAGTGTTTGAAGTGACAAGACGTGTTTTTTCAATTGCTCATACAAGTTTTTATTTAGAAGATACTCATATCATTGTACTAGCTGTTGCCACCGGTCATAATGCCAGGTAGCAACAAAATCAGCGGCTTCGAAATAAATTGCAGCAAGGCATCGGAAAAGACTGCAAGAAGAAAGGAAAGGCACAAAAGGATGAGCGCCGAGTGTGAAAGCGACGAGCGCATAGATCTCGTCACTAAATACAACAAGCTGGCAGCGGCTTATGAAGAGCTGAAGAAAGATTATGCCCCAATGAGGCAACAGCTGTTTCCACAGCAATAACAACAACAACAGCAGCAGCAGCAACTACCAGTCCTGAGTGATGTGACTGATATAGAATTAGACCTCCAAAGTGACATCGAGGCTATTGAAAAATTAAAAGAGAAAGCAGCTACAACAATGCGTAACGACTTTCCAGCATTAAAAGATCCAATGTTGCCCCAAAAGACAACAGCCACTACAAATAAGCCAGCTAACAGCAACATCATCAAACAAAAGGTCACCAAGCAACAACCCAAAAAGAAGAACTTGCCACCTCCGTTAGTTGCATACAATGTAAGTCAAAAATCCTGTTCTATAAAATTCTGTTGGAGTTAAAGCATACAAATTACTCCTTCAACGTAATTAATAGAAATGTCACCCACATTATTACTTTAACGATGGCTGACTATAATAACGTTAAAAATATTTTAAAGAAAATGAAGACTAATTTTTATACTTTTACGCAGAAGTAAAACCGTTCTCTCTAGTTATAAATAAGCTTTACGGTTTACCTTAACGGTTTAAATTTAAATATTCAAGTTGAAAGCCTTTCCAAACATAACGACCATAAGTGGTTGATCCAACTTAGCACGGATTCTAACTGTAAGAGTTTAGGGCCATTAGGTGTATTTTAAACTGCAAAATAAGTTTCGAAGAGGTTAAGTCAAAACTACTTGTTCAAAGCAAAAATTGCCAGCGGTATTATCATGTTGCAAGCAATTGCAATATGCCATACAGCTGTGTTAAATGCGGTGAATCGCATGGTCCTATAATGTGCAAAATACCTGAAAAAAGCTTGAACGTTGAAGAGGTAGTTATGATTGAACCAACTACAAGTCAAATAATTAAAATTAAAGGTATACCTTTCAAATGCATAAACTGCAATACTATAGGGGCTATTGAAAATGCAAAAATTTGTCCCAAAAGGATAGAATTAATAAGTAGATTAAGAGAAAAGAAAAACACGCAACCCAAAAATGTTCCTCTTGCAGCTCACACTGCACCAAGGACCTCATCGTTCAGAACGACCCAAAGTTTTGCTTCCATGTTTACAGGTAGCACTCCAAAGCCCGCAGCACCTCCAAAAGTTAGTGGCGGCAAGTCCCAAATTCAATTTGAAGAAATTGACACAGACTGCAAACGTCTGTTAGGAAAGGACTTCCTTGATTGCCTTAACAAGGTTAGCGAGTTCTCCACCTCATACAGAACCCTTTCTAGGGATGAGGATAAATCCAAGGCCCTTATTAACTTAATTATGAGTTTTCGCTTAGATGTTTAGAAATTTCAAGTGCATTTTCATCAATGTAAATTCCTTAGTTTCCATAAAAAAGAGGCATTTTTTTGTAATAGATTTTTAAAAGACCACAACCCCGACATTGTTCCGTTAGCAGAAACAAAATTAAGTAATAGGCACAATTTGATTTTCAAAAGATACAACCCAGTAAGACAAGATAGGACCTCTGATAGAGGTGGGGGTACAGCTATTTGTCTTCAAGAAAGGTTTAGTTACAAGAAATTGGTAGTCTTGACATATAGTATAGAAAATACAGCAATAGAAATAGGACTTAGGGATAGGAGTAAAATCACTTTCGTATCTATGTATACACCACCCCATGACACACTTGCAGAAGAAGACCTAACCAAAATACTTAGCTCCATTGATACAGAGCAATTTGTCTTTGGGGCATATCTTAATGCAAAGTATCCAGACTGGGCGAAAATTCGTTGCAGTGCTTTGGAATAAAAAATGGGTTAGCGTATAGTTCCAAAAAATACGCATAATATTTACCAAGTAATTAGAAAGAGCTAGCTCAAAGTATGTTTACGATTAAAAACTAAACAATAAACGCAAAACGAGTAGAGAAATTAACAAAATAACAACAGGTTACGACGAGAAGGATCGTACAGCTATGGAAAATTGTGTCGTACTATGCAGGTTTTGGGTCAATGGAAGTTTTATAACAACTTCACTATGCTCCAAATTCAAATATGTGCAAAGTTTTTCTTTGAGCCACCTTTTACTTACTTACAAAATCTGCTTACCTACCACTTTACAATTCACATAATTTATTGGTATTTAAAGTTTACAAATGAGATTAATGAATTCTAAACCACAATCAATCCTTACAAGCCTTGCAGTATTTCCGAACAAGTTGGTAATAAATTCAAACCAAATGATTAATGACTGAAATTTGAATACAAAACATAAAACACTTTATGATCCTGATTAGCAGAAATGCGATTTAATTATTTTGAAACAAAATACACACATACATACATGTGTAAATACATAAATCACAACAAAACTTTCAATGTTGCAAAACTATTTGCACTTGGGATTTATGCGTGATTTACATTCAGAGTATTAACAAATTACGGCAAAATAATATTGATGAACAGCTGTACAGCCACCCAGAGGGAATATGGAGTGTTGGCATATAAATGCTCATTCAGCCTGTCAGCCTACATTTATCAATATAAAGTTCATTTTGCACCACGACCTTTTAGCAATGAGGCAATTTGTTATTTTCCCAATAGCTACAAATTGTATAGTGAAAATATTTACACGTACATATGTATACATATAAGTATGCATATATATGTGAAGTACATTTTAATTATTATTTAATCAAATGACGATTTTAATTGCCAATTTTATTGCATACAAATTTATTTCAATGTTGCACATATACATATGCGTGTGTTTAATTGAAAAATGCAATTGATTATGTAAAATTGAATTAAATTTAATATTGCAATTAACAATAGGAATAATTTTTCATTAAAATAATAATAAAAAATTATTTTCTATTTAAATCATTTAATTAGTTTTGTTATTTTAAATATGTCCAATTATAGTGATATTTTTACTAGATAAAGGTATTTGTGTTGTCTTGTTAAGTGGAGAGCATTGGCTTAAAATTATGCATTCATCAAAAGACATCCTAAAATATGACTTTCCAATCATCTGATCCAATTTTTGGATTTGGATTATATTTTTTCTAGATCGCGTTCCCCACAGTCTTGCAGATTCCAGTCATGGACTCCTTAGAGCGGCACCCACGAAAATATGTTCTATAAACTCTAGATAGTATCACAAAAAAAGAGTTTGCAGTAAGCCGCCCATTTTGAAAGCTTATCGGTTTTGATTTTTAAGGAATAAAACATTCTTTTTTTCGACCTCTAAATAATACGCAATTTGATTTTTCCAATTGCCATTTGATGTCCGATCATCAAGTGAGAAATATCGATGTAAATGTCTCAATATGAGTTATATTTCATTTATAGAAGTAATTTATCTCAAATGCGTTTTTCGACTAGTTGTACTCATTATCTCAGTTTTGACCACCCTGAGGTACCCAGGGCACTTCATAAAATTAAAGTCCATAAAAAAACATAAAATTCATCTCTACAAAGTTTTCTCAAATTATTGAAATTGAAGAAGTTATAGCGAATCTAAAACCTCAGTACAAAATATGAAAAACAGTATGTTCAAAAACGAAAATCGCTCCCTAAAACTATGCAATATTCTTTTTTTTTTGCATACTGTTTAAAATATCAAATGTTTAAAAAAAGAATGTTGCATAGTTTTAGGGGGCGATTTTCGATTTTGGACAAACTGTTTTTCATATTTTTAACTGAGGTTTTAGATTCGCTATAACTTCTTCAATTTCAACAATTTGAGGAAACTTCGCAGATATGAATTTTGTGTTTTTATGGGCTTCAATTTTATGAAGTGCACTTGGCACCTTAGGGTGGCAGAAACTGAGATAATGAGTACAACTGGTCGAAAAAAAAAACATTTGAGACGTCCAATGCCGGAGCAATAGGACAAAATCAAATAGCGCATTATTTAGAGGTCGAAAAAAAAAATAAAATTTCGGCCACCTGATTCCCTTATGAGTAGCAGAAAAAAACGTACAATACAATGCTTCGTATGCGTAGTGGTATCGCCTTCAACACATGACAACGATTTCAGCATACTTAAAACTGTCTGGTCTAGAACGAAGACCTCGTCAAATAACACAGGGCAACAATGGTTTTGCGTCGTAGACTATCGAATTCGATATCGAATAATCATGGCCTACTGAATACAAAAATGATACCAGAATTGCCACCAGTTCTTGAAATATTCGAGCTTGAAAGTAAAATAAGCTGTTTTGAGGCATATTTGAGGTAGTACAACACTTACCTAATAGTATAACTTGAAAAATAAGGTTTAATGAACAAGGTTATGGCTCTTGGTCGTCGTTTTCGAAAGTTAATTACACTGTTTACTGTAACATGCCTCAAAAACTATTTTTAAGCTTTTAAACAAGGATATCTCGAGAACAAGAGTTAATCTTGACGAACAAATTATACCTCAGGTATCGGATGACCTAAGTGAATCCGTATTTACTAAAATAAAATAAGGCCGTAAAAAAATAAAGATATTCTGTAAAAAAAAAATACGAAATATCATACTTTTCCAGCCAAGATAAACTATTGCTTGATGCCCCAGACAGACGGCAGCTCTAATGCACATTACAGACGCAATAATGTGAAACTGTTGTTGCATGATTTTAGGCATTTTTTAAATACGTATTTCATAGACATTGACTGAAAGAAAATTTCCCAATTCAGGGTCCAAAAAATTCTAAAACATCAGAAACAAGATTAATAGTGAGTTAAGCATCAGAAAAGCTTATTAGAACTTTTTGGACCCTGAATTGGGAAATTTCTTTAAGTCAATGTCTATGAAATGTGTATTTAAATAATGCCTAAAAACATACAATAAAAAGTTTCAAATTATTGCGTCTGTAATAGAGCTGTCTGTTTCTGTTCGAACGTTCGTACTCACGTGATCACGTGAGTACGAACTTCGTACTTTAAAGGTACGAAATCACGTACCTCCAATTCACGTGAATTTGAGGTTCGCACAGGTACGTGAATTTGGTAAAGTTCGTACTTTTGATACGAACTTCGTACTATTCGTACCTCGTACTTTTCGTACCTCGTACTTTTCGTACCTCGTACTTCGTACATTTCGTACCTCGTACTTCGTACTTTTCGTACCTCATACTTCGTACTTTTCGTACCTCGTACTTCGTACTTTTCGTACCCCATTTGAGATAGTACGGATATGCCACGCCCACTATTTAACGATTGATCGAAAAAAAATTTAACACGTTATATCTCGAAAACTATGGACGCTATTTACATGAAATTTGGTAGGTAAGTGCTCCACATAATTAGCATCCGCTGACCAAAAAGGGCGTGATCGGACAATGCCACGCCTACGTTTTGACGATTCAAAGAATCGGCACTTTAAAACGCTATATCTCCCAAAATATAGAAGCTATTTCGATGAAATTTGATTGGTAGGTGCTCCACATAATTAACATCCGCTGACCATAAAGTGGGCGTGATCGGACAATGCCACGTCTACTTATTAACGCTTCAAAGAATCGGCACTTTAAAACGCTATATCTCCTAAAATATACGAGCTATTTCGATGAAATTTGGTAGGTAGATGCTCCACATAATTATCATCCGCTGACCAAGTTGGCGTGATCGGACTATGCCACGCCCACTTTTACCGATTCGAAGAATTGACAATTTAAAACTCTGATAATTATGTGGTGTACCAAATTTCATGGAAATAGCGTCCATAGTTTTCGAGATATAACGTGTTAAATTGTTTTTCGATCAATCGTTAAATAGTGGGCGTGGCATATCCGTACTATCTCAAATGGGGTACGAAAAGTACGAAGTACGAGGTACGAAAAGTACGAAGCACGAGGTACGAAAAGTACGAAGTACGAGGTACGAAAAGTACGAGGTACGAACTTTACCAAATTCACGTACCTTTGCGAACCTCAAATTCACGTGATTTGGGGGTACGTGATTTCGGACCCCTGTTCGTGAATTCACGTGATCACGTGTAGTACGAATTCACGTGATCCGACAGCTCTAGTCTGTAATGTGCATTAGAGCTGGCGTCTATCTGGGGCATAAGGTTTATAAAAAAAATATTTACAGGTTTTGTCTCGCCTGCTGTATTAAATATGTATTAATTCGCATATTTTTCATTGCATACTTTTGAAAGTTTTCATGTTTATCTTGTAATATCTCACTTTTATAGTAAACATTTCATTTAAAATATTATTCCGTGGCTATTTTCGGATTATTAACTTATTTTTTTTTTTACAATTTGTAAAATTTATTTACAGCTTAAGTATGTGCTGGTATTCTACGCTTTGTCGACTGCCAACCAAGGACGCTAGCAAACAAATAAATAATTTAAATGATAAAAAGAAAACGCGAAAAATAAAATCGCGCTTTCAGTAATTTTTATTAATTCAAGGATAAAAAGCAGCTTAACAAGCAGGACATCAACATCTTCGACAGCAGCGTACCCTTCGCTGTTGGCTACGCTAAGCATATAACAAAGGATACCTGTAAATGTTATTACTTTTCTTATCCAATTTTTGCAAAAGAAGTGCAAATTTAATTTGAGTATCTTTTTGTAAAAGAATTTCTCATAATAAGAGAATTTTATGAAGATTACACTGTTCAACGAATTTCAGGTTTTTGTTTTTATCTGAGTTCAGACCATAAAATTATTATTCCTTGCTACTGACATAATAGAACTGCATTTGCAAAATTTTTCCATTACATCTCAATTTTCAGATAAATTGACAAATCCAAAATCACGACTTACATCAAACGATTTAGAAAATAGCAATAGTTTCAAATCTGAACAAAATTTTGAAATCGGTCCGGCAGATTTTTTTGTATGCCCGTTTAATTGAGAAAATGTGCTAAAAAAACCAAAAACCAACCATCTTTAATTACATAAACCTTGCCTAAATCAATACAAAATTAAAAAAACTCTTCTTCAGCTTGTGGGTCATTATTTTAACTTCATTTTGATACCAAAAACTTAAGGATTAGACCATGAATAACCCACTTATTTCCTTTTGAACAAAAAATGTACATACAGGAAGTCATACAAGTACTTTTTTTTCCAAGTAGTTATGATACAAAAATTCTATAGCTTTTGTATGACTTTCTGTATGTACATTTTTTGTTCAAAAGGAAGTAAGTTGGTTATTCATGGTCCAATCCTTAAGTTTTTGGTATCAAAATGAAGTTGAAATAATGACGCACAAGCTCGCAAAGAGTTTTTTTTAATTTTGTTTTGATTTAGGCAAGATTTATGTAGTTAGAGATGGTTGATTTTCGTTTTTTTCAGTACATTTTCTCAATTAAACGGGCATACAAAAAAATCTGCCGGACCGATTTCAAAATTTTTTTCAGATTTGAAATAAATGCTATTTTCTTAATCGTTTGACCTTTTTCTTAAAAAATTCTGACGGATAAAAATTTTTTAATTTGTTTTGGCGCGGATGTAAGTCGTGATTTTGGATTTGTCAATTTATCTCAAAATTGAGACGTGATGGAAAAATTTTATAAATGCAGTTCTATTATGTCAATAGCAAGGAATAATAATTTCATGGTCTGAACTCAGATAATTTTTTGCCGTTGAACAGTGTTATTATTAACTCTCCACGAGCTTTTGGTAAATTATACAACTTTTTTTTTTTGGTATAAATGTTGTAGACAAATTAATTATGAAAGAATTGTCTGTGCCCAGACCCTCCACTTAACAATCTGTCATTTGTGATTCTGCTTCGAGAATCGGGTTGGTTGGTTCGATTTCATAAAATCAACAAAAAATTAAGAACTCAAGTCTTTATGTCACCTGCCCTTAAACAAAACCTATGAATTAACTACTTAATTTTTCATATCCCCACCTAACCGCCCCAAATTAACTAATTTGTCAGCTCATTAGAATTAAGCACCAAGAACCATAAATCCTTGCGTTGCAGCGATTTAACTCTTGACATTCAAGGCAACAAAGTTGCGCTGCACTTTCATTGCTGCATAATTAAGAGAGTCAACCACAACAATAATTAAGCCTATGAGGCAGCAGCACCCTTCGTCTTCCTTTCCTGCAAAACCAACACTAGAAAGAAACACACTTACAAAAACAATGACAATGACATTGTTGACGTAAATGCATACGGAGGAGGGCTTATTTGCTTTTGTATTTGTGTTTGTGTGTGTGTCAACACATGTGCTGTTCATTAAACATCACTTTGTATAGGGCGTATTTTGTGGTTCTGTTTAATGATTTATTGCGTTGAAACGCCAAGTGTACTGTGTGGAAATTATTGAAAATTCAAATAGATCAGCTGTCAGTCAGAGTTGTCAAGTTGTCAGGGTCAACCAAAACAACTAGGCAACCAAAATGAGACACTTTAATTTGCATTTTTAAGCAGAGAGTTATTAATGGAATTGTCGCTTGTAAGGTTGTGCAGTTTATTAAGTACCCAATTGGAAAAATAGCCAAAAGTGACCGGACCAATATAAAATAGTGACAAAACTAACAAAACTGTTGGATAGCAAACAAAGTCTGAGTATGTGACATCTTGACCCATTTACCTTTTGTTTTTAATTAAACTCGCCATTTGTGTTTTAATGATATTTTACTCTCAAATTGGATAATCTACATGTTTCTTAATGCAAAATTTAGATTTCATAATTTGACTTAAAATTTATTTTTCGCTGTTCACGTTTAAAATTCTTAAGTCCCCCTCTTTCTTCATTTTCACTTTTCTTCTTTCCGCTTTTTTCTATTTAATTTTTTTACACTGTGACTCTTGCTTCCAACGAATTTCCTTTTACTTTAATCATCTTCGGGTATTTCTTTTATTGGTTCTTCCTCTTTCTCAGCATCTGCATCTTCATCTGCTTCTTGCTCCTTTGCACCCTCTGCATCAGCGTCAGCGCCCTCTTCGGGTTGTTCGCCACCTTCTCCTTCCTCTCCTTCTGCACCTTCTTCAGCACCCTCACCGACACCCTTACAGCCACCTTCTGGTTCTTTGGGATTTACAATTGTCTCTTGATAGTAAAGATCAAAATCTGGCCTAAACCATATACTCTTGACCCAATCCAGCGAGAATTCATATTTATCGCAAATACAGAATTTGCGTGAACGATGGCATTTCGGACATTTAGCCACTTGCCGGCTGGGATGTATCATCTTCTTCTTCTTCTTCTTGCAGCAGTGTGGACAAGGATGTGGTTTCTTCTCCTTAGCGCATGGCACCGGCTTGCCGTAGATCAGATGACCACGTTTCTTGGCGCAGAAGCAACAATTGCATTCTTCACCCTCTGGATGACTCTGTCGCAATTGCATGCGATCATAGAATTTCTTATAGGCCACTTTTATTTTGGCCTCAAAACCACGCAGTTCCTCACAAGACAGGCCATCATAGCGTGCATAACTCTCGGCGGTCTTCTTAGCCGCATGCACATAAACGCATTCTTCGGAGAATGATGGTCGCTCGGGTTCATTTGGCACTGGATCTTTTTGCTTATAGTAGAAGGCCTTAAAGCCACGCTTGATGATTGTATAGGCGAGATGTGCCTCCACACGATTCATTAGACATTTTTTGCCCAACTCATGGAAGAGATCTTCTTTGCGTATGCGTTTCTTGGGTGTCGTATCAAGACAATAACAGACCTGATCATAATGCAGAAAGGCATAGGTTGTAATGTCCACTGTGGAACGTGCCTTGCACTCGTGTATGCCGCAGATGATCATTATCTGTGCCAGCGTATTCGCCAGGTCAAGCACATTCTCGAGGAATATCGAAGAGGCGTTCACTTCGCCAAGACACTTGCACTGCTCGTGCTGATCGATGATGCCCAATTTTGCATGACGTTGACATTCCTTGTGTTGGCAGTTGCAGCGACATTGAAAATTTGGCATTGCATGATGAGCCAACATTTTTGCGGTTTGGGTTACACAATAATTTTTTTTTTTTATTTTTTTTTTTTTTATTTATATTTTGAAAAATTTAACTTATTTTGATGTCTTTTTTCACTTATTTTTATTTTGCGGTAAAAAATAAAATTTTGAAGAAAATTACATTTGACAAATTGTTGAAATGTTTTTTAAGTTTTGATTAAGAATACAAAGTTTATGAGAAATATTTTGAAAATTTACATGATGTTGCACAGTGTATTAGGAAAGCAAAATTTTGTTTACCACCTGAATGAATCATAAAAGGCTGCTGTGTATTATCACATGCCACATTAGTAGGTCGTATGGAAAGTTGTGAAGTAATTACAGCATCACATTAAATTATCGAAACGTTTGACCCAGACTGAATAACTTCCTGGATTGCGTTTGGGTCAAACCGATCGTCTGTTCAATAAATTCCATAAAAACAGCACCTTGAAATGGACAGAATTTATAAGGTGGTACAAAGTGACCTGAAACAATCTCCATATCCCTTAAAGAATACTCAAATCTTCTTCCAACAGTATCATCTATATCAAAAGCTTAAATGAGAAAAAACTCGAACCTTCTAACAACACTACCGTCTTCAACTAAAGATTATTTGAGTATTAAACTCAAATTTTCCAACACTACCATCTCCGCCAACCAATTCAATAATTAAAAAAAAAAAAAAAAACACTACCATCTTGTCAAAAGCTTACACGTCAATTAAATAATAATTAAACAACTCTTCTTCAGACCCAATGCATAGCGTTACGTCAACGGCTATTTCGGTTGGAGCCGTTCTTAATTCAATTAAATAGTAAATATAAACCGACATTCTTAAAGTCAGTTTCAACAAATTGCGATAGCATTTTCATAAAAAAAAACTTTGCATACTTTAAGGACTTCTTATTGTTCATACTAATATTATAAATGCGAAAGTACCTCTGTCTGTCTGTCTGTCTGTCTGTCTGTCTGTCTGTCTGTCTGTTACCTTTTGACGCCTAAACCACTGAATGGATTTAAATAAAATTTAGTATAGTAATAGTGTCGGAGTCTAGGAAGGACATAGGATAGTCTTTATTTCTAAAATCTTTCCTTAAGGGGCAAAAAGGGTGGTGAAAGTTTGTATGGAAAATGATTGTGAGTGTTTGTGTTTGAAGCATTATCACTCAGAAACTATTGAGTTAAAAATTTGGCACTGTGTGTATCTCACATTTGGAAGATTTTGTGCTATACACGAAGGTTTCCGAAGGTGACGCGAAGGATTCGAAGTCAAAACGAAGAATATGGACAATCACCTAGCCTTAACTTACAGTTTTTTGGTAAGCCCCTCAGGTTAGCCGAAATCTTCATAGTCAAAGCGAAGAATATCTAGGTATACACGAGAAAATAAATCTATTGTAAGCTATCAATTAACCTTTATTGATAGTTTTCTGGTAAACCCAAATATTCGTGAAGGTCAGCCGAAGGCTTCGTAGTCAAAACGAAGAATATATAGTAGGGTGGGCCAAATTGTATGGACGAAATTTTATCGACCTCGGCTACCCCCCTATGTGAAAGTTCATTCAATTCTATGAATATTTGCCCAAAGAACTATACCTCTGCGTTCAACTTTAGTTCGGCGCATTTTCGATTGAAAATTTTACCTTGCGTTTAATATTTATTCAATCGAAAATGCGCCGAACTAAAGTTGAACGTAGAGGTATGGTTCCTTGGGCAAATATTCATAGAATTGAATGAACTTTCAGCCTAGGTTGGTGTCTTGTTTGAACAAATTCATCCAAAAATATGAATCGTTTATTTTGAAAGTCGGTCATAATAATCGGCTATATGACCCATATCACTTTTTTAAATATTTAGCATCAATTCCACATCATCAAGTAAACTTTTTATGTAAACAGAACCCAATTTAATTGATTACTGACAGAATACCAGCCAAATCATATAATGACATTACTTTTGTCTTTATAAAAATATTTAAAATTTAGTATGAAAATAAAAAAAAATATTGACGAAAGGTACAATTTTCGATAAAAAATGCGCCGAACTAAAGTTGAACGCAGAAGTATAGTTCCTTGGGCAAATATTTATAGAATTGAATGAACTTTCACATAGGGGGGTAGCCGAGATCAGTTTTCAAATCGGCCCACCCTAATATATAGGTATAATAGAAGAAAAACATCTATGACAAGCTATCAACTAGCCTTAACTGAAAGTTTTCTGGGAAATTCGAATGTTTGCGAAGGTCAGCCGTAAGCTTCGAAGTCAAAACAAAGAATATCTATGTATAATAGAGGGAAAACATCTATGACAAACTGTCGACTAGCTTTAGCTGATAGTTTTCTGAGAAACCCGATATTCCCGAATGTCCCCCCAAGGCTTCATAGTCAAAACGACGAATATCTAGGCACACTAGAGGAAATAAATCTTTGGTGAACTATCAACTAGCCTTAACTGATAGTTTTCTAGTAAATGATTTCTTTGATGCATTTCAATATTTTTCAATCCTTTTTGACTTTTAACGACATTTTAGATGTTTTACGATACTTCCGGACTTTTGCCAATGTGTCAGAAGATTTTCGATACTTTTGGACTTTTACCGATATATTTTAACTTTTACCGACTTCTTCGATGTATTCGAATATTTTTCGATACTTTTGGAATTTTACCGATATATTGGACATTTTTCGATACTTTTGGACTTGTAGTTTTTAGATGTTTTTCAATAATTTTGGATTATGATCGACATTTAAGATGATTTCCGATATTTTGGAATTTTACTGAAATTTTTGAGGTAACTATTTTATAGAATTAACTTAGTAAATATATAGGAGCATCTGTTCTTCAAACATTATTTTATAAAAAAAAATTTCCGTATTACCATTCTTTCTTGCTTAAAAACATATTTTTATTAATAATATTTGTGAAATAAGTTACATAAAGCAATATATTGCTTTTTCTGCAAATAACCCAGTGAAAAATAACACAAAAACCGAGCAACGCCGGGTAAAACAGCAAGTTTGTTTAATATTTTTTATATACATTTATGAAGACTTCACCTTGTGAAGGCATCAACTTACTTACTGATGCGACAATTGTAAAGCATTGTTGAAATTTTAAGCCCGGCGTTATGGAATTCAAGATCAATAAAGTAATAAAACTATGCCACATTTGTTTTGTGAAAATTGTTGATATTTAGAAAGTCACCCACTGTACTGAAAGCCAAATATAAGATAGCACGCTTTTAGGGTCAATAAAAATGTGATTAAGTGACTAGTATGAGGGTACATTTATGAACAGCATAATTGATTGAAAACGAATGAGTCAAACGCGGAAACATTACGGCCTTATTGCGATGAACAGGTTACAAATAACTTGCCATCGCAATATCCATAAATCTTGAACAAGTTTTTGAGCTGACTCAAATGCTTGTTTCGTGAGGCTCTGGATGAGACTTAGAAGTGTCTTGAAGGCAATTGCAAAATCAGTAGTGATGTAAATTTAAAAAGTAGTATTTGTGTGTTTAAAGTTGTTAAGGGAAAACATAGATTTTTCATCATTAAAATTGCATTTCTAAGCTAAATAAAATTTCAAATAAAATCAATTTATTTAATTTTTCATTAGAGTGACATGAGCAAAAATGCAAAAAAACTTTTATGGCACTGGTATTCACAATATATATTATTCCACGCTAAACGCCTTCCAATTTAAAATTGCAAATGCAGGGTCTGTTGGAGATATAAAATCCAAATAAAATACAACGAAAACTCTTATTGAACTCGTATATTATATCAATTTGCATTTTTTTACATCTCGAATGTATGAGCACACACACACACATACACTTGAAACTATGCATATTTATAGCACGCACTACAATATCTGCATATCCTTGTCTGCTACCAAATAACCAACTACCACAGCCACACCAAGAATAAACATAACCCCAAAGAAGAAAGCAACCAAAATTAAAAGCGTTTCATTTTATTACTTTTTCACCTGCTTTCACCTTTCATGCAACACATTTATTATGCCATTCATTGTTGTTAGGAGGACAGGGAGTGGGCGCTGAGGAAGGTGACGACGACACGATGACGACGTTACTCTATGGTGCGTACATATATCAAATGTTGTGTGGTGTGATTTTTTTTTCACTTTATATTGATTTCGTCATCAGCATTACAAATACATTGAAATGTTACTTATACTACCAATTGAAGTAGCAGTTAATATACGTATCGATTACAGGGTCAAATGTTTAATCGATAATTATTCCCAGTTGGTAACGCATAAAAAGCTCCCTCTGGGGGTTACAGCACGAAACAAGGTAACTCACTTACGCCTTAACTTAACCTCTTAGTTATTGAATGACACTCAACCTCACAGATTTGCCCCATGGCCTGATAGATAATATTTAGTTATACTGTGTATAAAGTAATAAATATAATAATAATACACTTGAACCCTTGACATTTTTACTGGCCATATTTTTTGTGTTTAATTGCATCCTTGCTACTTCAATATTGCTTCTTATCAGTCCTTGTGCTGATAATTTTATTATATACTTAATTGTCACTTTTAAATGCTTAGACATCAAACAAATCGTACGTGATATCTGTGTTAAATACTCAAAATATCTACTGGCTATGCGCTGCGTTGTATGCTACATAAAATCAATAGTTTTTCGTGTGGACAAAGTTTATTTCGATAGCATTTTGATAGACATACTTTTTGTGTAGATAATCGTTGCATAAATAATGAGTGTTGGCCACATTATACGCTATAATTTCCATAACGCCATCATCATAACGCCTCATCTTCTTATTTTAGTTGTTATTTTTGTTTTTCTTGTTGTTTCAAATTATGTTAATTTTAAGTTGATATTTTTGTTTAGATATTCATAGCATTTTTTCGAATGTACGAGTACAATCTGTAGGAATTGTAAAATGCCGCAAATTTTTGAATTATTTATAACAAATGTATCCTACGCGAGCTTGTACACAAGATGTGTTGACTTAACTCCAAAGGGTTATGGGAAGTGTAAAATGTTTTAAAAGGATTTACAGTAAGTAAATATAAGTATATAAGAAACTGGGTTCAAATAGGCACAGAAATGTATTGGCGACATGATTTTATCACTGTTATATGATATTTTGTCCGAAATTAATTACGATACACCCTGTGCCTTCAATTGCAGAAACTTCAAAGCGACTGCACAAACCAAAATAATGTAAGGTGAATTGAGCATGTGGTGAAATAACAAGAATTTTGGGAATAAACGCTGAGTTAAAAGCAAATGTGTGAATATGGTGAATGATCTTTACGGCTTGTGAATAAAACAACTGATTTTGTTTAGATTTTTCAAAAATTGATTTTAATGTTGAATAATTCTGTACTAATTTAATTCAATTGACAATTATTTAGTATTGATTCTACGATATTTTACTCTACTTTTAAATTGTACGAATATCAAAAGTTGCAGTGGCAACGCAAGAACGAGAAGAATAAAAAGCAAAGAGTAACAAAACAAGTAAAATTCTTTTAGCTTGTGAAGTTGAAGAAAGATGTTGAAGTAAATAGAAAACTGATAAACTAAACTATCGATAAAAATGCAAGGCTGCTAACTATTCTCGAACATATGGCTTTCTTTTAAATAAAAATAAAAATAGAACTTTATGCGTCGTTAAGAAATATAAAGATGTCTCGACAAATTTAAAGCATAAGCTTTCGGATTAGTTTAGTAATGTTTTTATTGCAGTGCTTTAATATTGAAGTTACTATTAATGAACACAAAGTGCTAAAATTTGTTATTTTATTTTATCAAAAAACAAATTAATTGACTTCTTTGTTCCAAAACGGCCAGTTCTGCTGTTTGGTGTGTTGTTTCTGAATACGTGATTAAATCACTGTAATACGGTATTTGGTCTGAAATTAATTTCAATACAACCTCAAAACAACTACACAAACCAAAATAATGTAAGGTGAATTTAGCATTCGGTGAAATAGCAAGATTTTTGTGAATATGCGTTGAGCTAATAAGGAAATATGAATTAATACGTCGTATAGAAGTTTGAAAAAGTCCCGGGAAATTTTTAAGCTGCTGCTTTGTTGTATGACAGTTCCGTAATATTTCGATTGCAATGTTTTAAGGCTAAAGTCATTACTATTGAACACAAAGAGTTAAAATCTGCTATTTTATTTTAGCAAAAAATATTATACCAAAATTTTTCAGAGACAACAGTTCTACAGTTCGTTGTGGTATTCAAATTCCTGTTTCTGAATTTCTTTTATGGGAGATTCTACTTAAGATGCAATATTCCAATGGTTCTCCCAGAAAACTATCAGTTAAAACTTGTTAAATTTTAAACTCAACTGGCCGAATAGTTTCTGAGTAATAATGCTTTAGGCACACTCACAGAGTCATTTCCCATACCAAGTTTCAACTACTTTTATGCCCTATAAGAGATGATTTCAGGAATAAAAACTATTTTATGTTCTTTTTAGAGTCTTAAACTACTTAGCTTCGTGGTTAAAGCGAGAAAAGGTAAAAGACAGACAGACAGACAAATTGACTGGCAGAAAGAGTTGCTTTTGCATTTATAACATTAGTATGGATGGATAGTATAGATAAATCCATAGCATTTTTATGTAGAATTCCATAATTTTGTCGTTAAACGCTGTATTGACGATTTATTGACTGAAAAGTGAAACAGTCACTATCTCCATGCCTCAGTCTCCTGGAAACTTGAATATCCAATTGTTGCTTTTTAGTAGTAAAAACAATTGGGTTTTAATAAATAGCGCTCAGTAACTTTAGGTACTCACCCTACTAAAATCATTTCAGAAAAGCTCAAAAAAGACCTAACTGAACTTAGACTAAAATGTCCCTTTTAATTATTGCGCTTAGTCTGGCAAACTGTTACCTTATTACGTCCACCTTGCGTTAATTTCGTATAAACAAGTATTTATATGAATATACTTATATATGATAATATACATATATATAAGCTTCATGTGATGTCCTTGGCTTAACTTTAGACATGAACGGATATAAGGTGCCTAGATGTATCTTTAATGTTTTTCACTTTTTGTTTTCTTGACTGCCTGCACGTTTTGATTTTATGACATTTTTCCCAGCATTTCGTGCCCTTCTGCTGCCACTGTCAGACGCAGTCAAGTAAATTGTTATATTTATATGCTTTGCTTGTATGAACTTAGTAGTATCCCGGTAGGAGAAAGAGGCAGTTATATAGGCATGATAAAATGCCTTCTTTGAGAGACAGAAATCATGGTTTCTTCGTTCGTTTTTTGTTTTAATGCATGATATTATTGGACATAAAGGTCTGACATGTATGCTGTCGTAAAGAAAGTAGAACGACCGCTTTTAATATGAACGGACAAAATCATGTTTGGAAAATCTGTGGTAAAACAAGTATCAAGCGTTTCAGAAGGCCTATTGCTAGAAGAGATCAGAACATGATTAAAAGATCTTAAAGATGGCATGAAAAAATGTATTGTTACAACACATCATACTGCTACTGGGATATCTACGCTTGATAGCCTGTTACATTTTATGCGCTGTAACCTTTAACAGCATAGGATGCTGTTTACTGTTATGATGCTGTATGTGTAAAGTGCATAAAAATTACAACTTTTTGTCATTCAACACCGTAACAAGATTTTGTTGTTGTTTTATTTTAAATTTATTTATTTCTCTACGCTCTCACTTATAGTGTCGTGGCCCAGTAAACATTATCAAGATTTTACAACATTCCACATTATTAAAGTTGGATTTGCAGCTCTTTTAGAAAAGATTTATGTGGTAAAATTTTAGCGGGATTAATAAATAAATTTCTTAACAATATTTTGGGAAATCTTCAAAAGTGAAAATTTTTAGGAATGAGCATCAGCGAAAATAAAGCAGCGGCTTATATTGTAGCTGGTTGCGCTACAAGAACTATTATTAAAGCTCTTTAAACTTTCATACGACGTTTTAACTTTACTTCACATTCTCCAAAAAAGAAGAATTCTCTCCATGATGTAAGGAGACGCTGTTTCACCACTTGCAAAATTCAACTCATACGTTTTGGTTTGTGTATATGCTTTGAAGTTGATTCAATTCACATAACAGGGTGCACTGATAAATATTTTATAATATTTTTTGGTGTCATTTAGGATTCTTCTAATAAAATGTCTCTCCGCGGTTAATTTTTTTGATCAAAATGGTAAACAAAATAGGGCTACTTTATACAAAATGTTTGCGGGGGGGTGTAGCTGTTGCGAGATATAAGTATATGTATATTAGACTGGTTCAAAATTGTATGAAAAACCAAAATTTGCTTGTTCTTTTTGATTTAAATAAGAACCATGTAAAATTTGAATCATTTCAGAGAACATTTAATACATCCCAAATCATTTTAAAAACCGAAAAGTGGTCCTGAAAATGGAAAAATTTTCTGTTATACATTTTAAATGGATTTTGATATGTAATTTTGGAGATATTGGCCATTCCTTTTCGTATCTTAATTTTTCACCTTGACTACAGAACTTGCGGAGAAATAAATTGCAGATTCAGATTTAGCTTCTCAAAATCTATATAAAAAATTTAACTGTTTTAAAATTAAAAATTTTTCTATATTCAGGACCACTGGTTTGGGATGTATTAAATTTTCTCTGAAATGGTGCACATTTTACATGGCATTTATTCACAGCAAAGAGAACATTTTTGCCAAAAAAGTTTAAAATTTTGAACCACCGTAATGGACATATGTAGGTACGTATGTCAAATTTGAACTTGCAGGGTCTTTACTTTCCTACAACTTCATATAAATTACGCCTTTACTGCAGTATTGAATTTATCTCACAGAAATTGTTAACACTTTCGCTATGATTCTCATATTACCACTACCGTAATACTTCTCGCAGCTATGTGCCATCGAATATTCTTACCAATACAGCCTTGTGGTTGCTCCTGTTATTTTTTTATTTTTTGTTATTTTGTCCTTTGCCATTTACTCTGATACATTCGTTATTGTATAATGGGATATTGGTTTTATCTTACCATTTCTTTTTTTCTTTTGTTTTTTTGTGTTGTTTTTGCTTTTACTTCATTTTGCCTAGTGGTGAGCAATCTTCTCTGCACCATTTTTTATTTTGTTGCGCTTCCTTGAAGCTCCTTTTGTCAGTTTTAGAAGCAGCGTCAGTAAGCCGTGTGATGGAAAAACACTTGTTACACACAATTTCTACATTTTATTTACTCAAATATCCTTGGTGTATTTTTTGCTTTTTTTGTTTGTTATTTCACTCCTAATACGTAACTCTCCATCGGATATTTATTGCCTTAATCTAATTGCAGCAATTAAGCTAATGTATTTGCTAAATCCTTGTGAAAATCCTTGATGGTGTATTTTCTATCTTTTGTCAGCGTGCAAAAAGTGTAATGTATGTGAAATCTTATTGGTAAAAGATAAAAAAATAATGTAATAAATTATATCCTAGGATATAAAAGAAATTTTTTTGCCAGCTTTAGATTGGGCTCAAGTAAAATAAATTGCGAAATTAAAATATTTTCTTTTTGATTAAAAAGCGATGATAATAAAATCAAATAAAACCTGTATTTGACGAAACAACTGGGCTTTATAATATAATTTCCTAAGAGAAGAGATTATTTGGTCATCCAAAATAAATGGCAAATTTAATATATAAATAAATTACATGAAAAGTAACTTGACCCACACATATTGTATCATGATAGTATTAGCAGTATACTAAAATATATAGTATTCTACTTGGTAAAACTTTTATCGCTTTATGGCTATTCGATCTATGGTTATAAACCATATATAATTGGCTTGCCTGCAACTTTCTAAAAAGTTAAAGAAGATATTGTGGTCAATTAATATTTCTTTAAAGAAATGTTTTATCCGAAAAAAAAGAACTTTAACACAATTGCCCTTTTCATGACCAGGTGCTAATGGTCTTGCATCGTATCACTTGTACATAAGTATTGAAAGTTTTTTTCTTTATGAAAGAGTGTAAGATTATGGCTCGGGTAAAAACACGCTCTCATCAGAAGCGTCTTCGTAAGTCACGCCTCTAAGCAAGAAGGTGAATCCTTACAATTAGCACGTGGGTCAATCTTTGCTTAATCGATCAATATTTGAATCTTCGACTTTATTGAAAATTGGTGAACATCAAAAATACAACGCAATTTACGGCGGCTCGATATTGCTTTTAGACCCATGGTTTCTTTGTCAAAGTTTCTTAGAATTTTCCATAAATTTTTTTGTTGCTAAACTCTTTGCCAATTTTTTGCCTCCCGAACAAATTGATCCGGCCTAATAAGTACATATAATTGTTGTAAAATGATTTTCAGAAATACAGAAAATTTTCGAGATGGCAGCAAAAGAAAGTTCGATCTAACTTTTAGATACTTAAATATTTGAAAGTTCATAGCTCCGCGGCTTTCTATCTGATTTTAATGACAATTTCATTGTTAGTTAGGGTGAGATTTTAACACAAAAAAGCTAGTTATCATGTTACCTTCGGTCTGGCTAAACAGTAAATACCCTGCACTGCAGTATTTTGAAATTTTTCTTGCACGGAAGGTGCTACGACCACTTGTGCGAATTCACATAATTTTTGCTCAGATCTTGCACTTACTGTTCTCAGCGTCTGAGTAAAATTTGGTTGGATTACCTCAAACGTTTTCAGTATAGCATTATGAAACTTTTGCTTATATGAGAGGTGTCACGACCTCTTGTCCGAGTGCGCCTTGTTTTTGCTCACACTTTGCGCTTACTGTCTTTGGTACTTATGTGCATTTTAGTAATATTATCGTGAAAAATACTCTTTAAGTAGGATTTTGATTATATTTTTTGCATGGGCGGTAGGCGTGTCCGTTGAACAGTTTCGCTCATTTTAAAAAAATCTAGCTAACTTTGACGACGGAGGCAGTGTACAATATTTCATCGAATTATCTTGCTCCAAAAAAAATATTAAAATGACTTCAACGTACAGATAGACAGACATCCAGACAAACAGATGAAAATGGATATATCGTCTCAGGAAGTGACGCTGATCAAGAATATGTATGCTTTTTCAAACAAATGAAAGAACAAAGTGAAAACTCTGGGCGTTGGGTATAAAAACACTACAAAAAACAACCAAAATTATCACTTCCGATGAATTTGTAGTTGCTAAATCCAAATTCAGTATCGGAATCGCTCTATCACGTATGTGTTTTAAGATATTCTAACCTTAAAGTTCAAAAATACGATTTTTGAGTTTATATAGAGGAAGCACGAAATTGGTTTTTTTATTTTTTTTTTAAGTCCGTAACGGGCGGTCCTCTGCAACAATAGCCTGCCAACCTATTTTTGTCACTCCAACAGTTTCCCCTAGCATAGTTATCTCCCATCTCTACTCCTCAGAGAATTTTTCTTCTCGTTTCGGGTTTTCCCTAAATGATAGCGATAGGAGGTAAGTATAGCGGGGAAAAATGTAGAAGAGGTAAAATAATGGAGGTCCGTCATACATTTTTCCCCCATCTGGAGACATAGAGGTCAGTTTCATAAAACCGTAAGATACCTGAGGCTCTCTGAAGTTAGGCACAGTCAATTACAATTACAAAATTTTATTTTGCAAGGATATAGAAATGAAATACGTTCGAGGAAATGTGGAGAAAAAGTAGGTAATGGGGTTGGTTTAACAATCTATCCCAACAGAGACACTGCAGAACGACATAAATTTTATAAAAATTTTATTTTTGCTGGGGAACCTCAATCACGTGTAGAGCTAGGGAGAAGACATCTGAAAGGAAAATATTAAGGGGGCAAAATAATCAGTTGCCTTACTCTGTAATGCGATGCGATAGGAAATGCGTTGCGAAAGCTAGATTCGATGCGAAAAATAATTGCCTTTCCGTAAATCGTTCGCATTGGGAGTAGCGTAGCCAATGATGTCTCACTGAAAACACTACTTCCAATGCGAACAATTTACAGAGTGGCAATTATTTTTCGCATCGAATCTAGCTTTCGCAACGCATTTCCTATCGCATCGAATTACAGAGTAAGGCCCCTGTATTGATCGTATATTTTACAACTCTAAGGGCAATTCCTGGCCAGCTATGGGGCTATGTTTGGATCAATCCTCATGTTTTCTTGAATTTGACCTCGATGAGATGCCACTTAGTATCATCCAATCCACTAAAAATCTAAAACATCTATACAATTTAAAATCGTATCAATGCTGCCTATGAAGAGATGATATTTATCAAAAAATTAAACAAATAGCAACATGATATTGGCCAACATTAATTGCCAACAGTGTAAAAGCTTCTTCAAATCATCAATTAAAGATAAATCAGAGGTTTAAGTTTTATTACACAAGCAAAAATATTATCTAAACTTATTTGTTTTTTTAAGTAAAGAACTTAATACTTAGCATTTTTCTTTTTCATAATATGGAAATAATATAATATACGGTCTTGGCCAAAAGTATAAGGCACCACAAAAACTGCATTCTTCATGTTTTTCTGTATTAGAGAAATGAATAAATACTTATCATAAATACGATGCCGGGTTTATTAACCATTACATACAACAATAAGCCGCATTTTTTTAACGTCATAAAACATATGGTGACCAAAAACAAAAGCCTCGGTTTTTTTTTTTTTGTCTTTTTATGAGTCAATGTTTTTTAATTTTTTTTCGGCGCTCCAAGGAGCAAAAAAGCTTTTACTTCTGTATTAGTCAAAAATTTCACAACTAATCAATTTTACAATGCAAAAATAAACGATAAAAGTTAGGAAATCAGTAGCAAATTGGGGGAGTTTTTTATTGTAGTTAATTATATAAATAAAGACATATTCCGAAAATGATATTTTGAGACAAAAATGGGCCAAACTGTCTATAATGCAGAGTTTCATTCTTCACAAAGTACGCTCATTTCAATAATTACATATTAGTTTCTGTTCGTGAACAAACAGATATGTAAGTATTTTCAAAGGTTAATTTATGATTTGTATAAATAAGTTTAACAATTTAATTAAGAAACTTTTCACAGGTTTTCCCTAAAAAATTAACATAAAAATACAAAATTATTATTACCCAGAAGCACGTTGACTTACATAATTAAGATAATAAAAATCATAATAAATTTAAATGAATAAAAACTTCATTCAATTGCCCCAGAAGAAAAAACAGAACATGAACAAAAAGTAATTTAAGCCCGATATTAGACTGCTATTTTATTTTGTCTCTCAAAAGTCCCCCCAAAAACAGACAGACACGTAATTTGTGCGAACAAACTCAATTTCAAAACAATCAAAAGTAAAACTTTCTCGTATAAATTCAGAGCTTTTGAAGGAATTTCCAGTAAACTTTTACTACATGCAACAAAACACACATTTGTTGTTATATCCTTTTTGTTTTACACAGCGACGATTTATAATTTAAAGTTTACGTTTATGTATGCGCCCATACGAACAACCTGTTTTCTTGTTTGGCAAAAAAAAAAATATGAAAATTTATTATGTTTTTCCATATAAAATCATATATATTTGTATAAATATATTTTAAGTGTCTTTACGTGTAATGTTAAAGTTTTGGTTACAGCATCAGGTTAAATATATTGGATTCTCTACATATGTGTGTATCAAAGGTAATATATTTTTTTCCATTACACTGTTCGACACAAAAAAAAACAAATGATAAAATCCAAAAAATTCTTAAAGTAGACGTTAAAAAAAATATCCGTGTCTCGTGTCGCACGTCACATTTTTGTTTTTTAATCGATTTTTGAACTTTTTTATCCACTGTACATGAAAAAAATAAAAATACCACATTCTGGTGTTAAATCAATGAATTTAACTATAGAGTCCTTACATCTGAGGTGTATCATGTGTTCAGCAAACTTATGCAGGATATTGCGGGAAATATTTTTGTATAAAATTTTAACCCTGTGTAACTCCCACGTGTGTGTCATTTTTGCCCTTTTTACAAAAATCACACCTAAAACAAGGGAATATTGAGTAAGTATGTACTACAGATATATATGCTATACAATTTTACAGCTAGTTGCTGAACACTAAAAAAGCAAAATTTTATCCCGAAAGCAAACAAATCGTGAAGATCAGTAAGCACTTCTAACAATCAATATTTTCCAAATTTCACCCCACTGTAAAACTCTAAAACAACATTTTGGACAAGACTTGTGTTCACAAAACCATAATGAAATTACACAAGGATCATTTTCCTACAACTCATAAACCTATTATATCCTGTTTTTATGGGTCTTTTTGACCCCTTTTTCTAAAACTGAGCCACAATGGGTTAAAGAATTTTGCAAAAATATCCTACAAAAAATTTCACTTCGCGTTACCGAAGACGAAAATTTCTTAAAACTTGAGGTAAACGCGTCAGGGATGTAATTAATATGCAATGTGAAAAACCCTCATTTATTTTAACGATTTTTTTGGTTTCGGGCTCAAATTTCGACATTTACGTGTTTAGAAATTAGTAGTGAAATTTTATAGCGAATATTTCTGTAGTATATACTGACTCAATATTTCCCTGTTTTGGGTGTCATTTTTGTACCTTGTTTAGAAAAGGGCAAAGCTGACCCACATGTGGGGGTTAAACAGGGCTAAAACTTTATACAAAAATATTCCCCGCAATATTTTGCATAAGTTTGCTGATGTATGGAGAATATAGTTAAATTCATCGATTTAACACAAGAATGTGGTATTTTTGTTTTTTTCATGTACAGTGGATATAAAAACTTCAAAAATCGATTAAAAAAAATGTGACGTGCTGGAGAAAAACCACGAGAAACGGGTATTTTTTTTAACGTCTACTTTAAGAGTTTTATGGATTTTCTCATGTGTTTTACAAAAAGTTCGAAATTGTCGAACAGTGTTATCTGAGGAGAACTTTTCCCCCAAATGCATGAGCAATTGGCTGGTATTTGTTTAAACTGTCGCACAGCATGGGTATTTGCAGCAACACTCCAGGAGGTGCTTTAGTGTTAAAGTAATTTTACAAAAAAAATTTGGAGTTATGAGTGTGAAGTAGGCTACAGAGTGCAAAAACATTACTCTTTACTTGTATGCTCATAAAATAGTTTCAAAGAAAAACAAATCGGGCCCTACTGTCACGGAATGTTTACATGAAGATGTAGAATTGATGGCATTAATTTGGAAAAATTAAAGCGGTCGTTTTATGCCATTTTGAATAGTTGCTCTAAAAGCATCAGGATCTAATTGGTGGTCAACTATTTCTTTAGTTCACTACTGCATTACTTGACTTCACTTCTAGTATTTTTACACAATTCTGGAACATTTTTGGGTTTTTTCAATAATCTCTGACCTTTTTAATAATATTCGAGGTATTTTAGACCTTTTCAGCAATTTTTTAGGCTAGGTTAGGTTAGAGTGATGGCTAAGGTCGCGATCAGAGAGTGCGCTTTGAGAAAAGTTGCGCTCAAAGCAAAGCGTGGCGAATAACAAGTTGCGTATAGCAATTACGATTGGAGCAAAGCGTTAAGCGACTTGTGTTTCATACTAGAAAATAGAATGAAAGCAAAACAAAGTAAACGAAAGATGGCGCTCAATTACATTGCAACTTGTGTTTTTATACCCTATATCCAGGGTATATTCACTTTGTCCTTTTGTTAAAAATGCAGAGAAGGAGGCATGGCCTCCTGAGTCGATTTAGCGTTACCTCCTGAGTTGATTTAGCCATGTCCATCTGTCTGTCTGGCCGCCTGGATGTGCGTGGAAATACATTTTCTGAAGAAACTGAGCAAGATAATTCAATAAAATTTAGTGCATTAACTTCGTCGTCAAAGTTAGCTAGTGGGATTGAAAATAAACGAAATCGGTCAACGCACACGTCTACCGTCCATACAAAAATATATTCAAAATACAACTTTGGGAGTACTTTTTTACGACAATGCAACCAAAATACGCATAAATACTATGAATTTTAAGCGAGGCGTGGCACCTTCCATACAAGAAAAAAGCTTTAAAACGCTATACTGAAAGCGTTTTTTGAGATAATAAAATTAAATTTTACTCAGACACTAAGAATTATAAACTGGGTGAAATCAGACAAGAGGGCGTAGTTCCTCCCATATGAGAAAAAGCTTCAAAATGCTATACTGAAAGATTTCTTTAAGATAATCCAACTAAATTTCACATAGACACTAAAACCTATAAATGCAAGCTCTGAGCAAAAACTTAGTGAACTCAGACAAGAGGGCGTTGCACCATATAAGCAAAATTTTAAAAATACTGCAGTGTAGGGTATTTAATGTTTGGCCAAGCCAAAGGTTACACCCATACTATTTTAACGTTCATTATGATTTCACTCTTTTTTCAGTTCAATAAAGACATTTCGTTTTACATTAATATACGAGTATTTAGGTGCTTTCGCTAACACCTGTAAGATCTATAACCTGCTTCACGCACAACTAACTCCATGCGCATTGTTGCGCTTCGATTGTCGACTGCGGTTGGCAACGCTCATTTTAATACGCCATTATATGTGTTTTTATTTTCAGCCATAGTCTTTTATATATTTGTGACTGCGTACTTTATATTTTATGTGTTTTTTTTTTTTTTTTGAGAGCTTTCCTTTCAACGTAAACTCAACAAATTGTCTGATGCCGCATTTTTTACTAGCGAATCGTGCAGCAACAGAGACATTACGAAAATTTTCAACTGCCAACATTTTTTGTTAAATTCTCAGCGCAGTTTTGACTTCCTTTAATGTCATTCATACATATATGCAGGACACAGTGGAATTGCACGTTATAAACTTTACGCTCCTTGACACGCAAACGTTGGCATTGTTGGTTTTGCTGCTGCTGCCTGCCATCAACGTTGTGTCGTCAACTTCATTTGTCATTTGTCTCGACGGTTTGTTTGTTTATTATGTACGTTTTAGCGTACATTTTATTATATTTGACATTTATTGGTTTTAGGCAATAAACCAACCACAAGTAAGTAAAGCGCCAACTAAAAGGAATAACTTTAAGATGATGCAGTGCGTTACGCAGAGCAACTAAGCTGTTAGTTGTATTGCTTCTCTGGAGTATTTATCTTTCATCTGAGAGGCAAACAATTGAATGTAACGAGATTTTGTTGGCAGTTCAAGGACATTTTATTAACGCTGTATGTAGTTGGCTGTAGTTAGATGTCTATAAAGCTTAACTTTCATTATGATGAACCAATTTTTTCAACGTTTATCGGGAAGAGAAATCAATTTCATTTGCTTTTGACGAAGCGAAATTTGGTTAAAGATGAAATACGTAGAATAAGTCAAAATATACTGAAGGATAACGTACATACTTACTTTTTAAAAATGCTGATAAATCAAGAATTTTAACAAAATCAAAAAATTTGGAAAGCATCGAAAAATTTTCATAGGTCGAAAATTTTTATAATGTCAAAAAATATTGATAGCGCTGAAACGTTGTTTGAAAATCCAAAAATGTTGATAAGTCATAAAATTTTGATAATGTCAAAAAATGTTGTTAGCGTCGAGAAATTTTGATAATGTCAAAAAAATTTGAATGCATCAGAGAACGTTGATGAACTCTTAAAATTCTAATAAAGTCGATAAAATTTGATAGCATCGAAAAAATTAAATTAACTGGAAAAATTTCGACCACATCGAAACATTTTGATTATGTCAAAATATATTGATAGCATTGAAAATCTTTGTTTGAAAATCCAAAAATGTTAATAAATCAAAAAAATTTGATAAAAGTCAAAAAATGTTGATAACATAGGAAAATTTTGACAAAGTCAAAAAATATTGAAAGCGTCGAAAAACGATGATGAATTCAAAAAAGAACGTTGTTGAACTGGAATTTTTTGATAAAGTAGATAAGAGGTGATAGCATTGAAAAACTTAAATTAACTCGAGATATTTTGACAAAGTCGAAAAACGTCAACAAAGTCAAAAAACTTTGATCAAGTCGAAAAATGTTGGTAAAGTAGAAAAATGATGTTAAAGTCGATAAATTTTGATTAAGTTTAATAATGTCGATGAAGACAAAAAATATTGATAGCGTCGAAAACTGATCATGAATTCGAAAAATTTTCATAAAGTCGAAAAATTTTGATAAAAGCAAAACAAAATAATAATTAAGTCGAAAATCGTTCATGCACTCAAAAATGTCGAAAACTGTTGATAATGTCGAAAAAGGTTATTAACCAATTGATTACGTCGCAAAACGTTGATGAACTCAAAGAATTTTGATAAAGTCGAAAAACGTTAATAAATTCACAGTGTTATGACATAGTCGAAAAATGTTATTGAGTTCGAAAAATGTTGATAAGTTTTTCAACTTAATGAAAATTTTTTTAACTTTCTAAACATTTTTCACTTTTAGCAAAATTTTTCGACTTCATCAACATGTTTCGACTTTCTAAACATTTTTCACCTTTAGCAACATTTTTTTATCAAAATTTTGCGACGTTATTAACACCCTAAGCCATTATTCATCCGTATCAACATTTTTAATCCTTAGCAACATTTTCGTCTGTATCAAAACTTTTCGACTTTGCTAACATTTTTCGACTTTCTAAACTTTTTTTAATCTTAACAACATTTTTTGCTGTATAAACATTTTCAATCCTTAGCAACATTTTTTGGATTTATTAGCGTTTTTCATCTCTAGTAACATATTTCGACTTTATCAAAATTTTTCGACAATTTTTCGATTTTCTAAGCATTTTCCATCGTTAGTAGCATTTTTCATCCATAGCAACATTTTTCGGCTTTAACAGAGTTTCTTACCTTTTCAAGGTTATCAACATTTTTCGACTTTATTGCCATTTTTTAACTTCATCAATATTCGATTCTTCGATTCTACCATAATATTTCGACTTTTTCATAATTTTTTTGTCATAATTTTTCGACATCATCTACATTTTTCGATTTCATTAACATTTTTTGATTTTTCGACTTTCGGCTGATAAAGTCCAAAAATTGCTAATAAAGTCAAAGAATGTCATTTACCTTTCGTTTAGTCTGTGATTTTCCAAGTTTTAATGCTCAATAAGAAAGCAATGGTTTGGTTTTAAGTGTGAAACCAAGTATAATCTCAACTTATTCTGATAAAAGTGGATTTGAAGTCTTACTTTGGGTATTAATATTTGATTGAACCGTAGATGATTGTGTTGCTAACTGAAGTTTTCACCCAAAAACAGATGGTCTTTGGTTTTTAAATTACTATACTGGAACGTTCCAAGTAGGCTCCTATGCCCTTAGCATGTGTTGTTCGAAGGAGATGTTGGTTCTTTTTCTGAGACACATACCTTAAAGCATATTTTTTCATAATTCCTTGATGCTGTAAGGTATTTGTTCTTTTCATATTTCCATCTTTGGTAGAACTACACAAACGAATTACCCTTTTCTGCCAACAAAAAAACAGATTTTTTTAACATATTTAAATTCATCTGCCATCATATGCCAAGATTTAGACGTCTACCAACTGCATTTTTAGCATTTTTGCTATATTATTTATAAATCTAGGCAAATAAGAAAGGACAGTTTCTTCAGCTCTTAAAATTTTTAGTTGAAGAAAAATTTTGTCAAGCGATCTTTTGTTTTAAAATCATTCCAATTTCAATGTGGCTATCTTAAACATCAATTTAAAGCAAAAAGCATCATTACGATTAAAAAAAAAAACTTATTAATGAGAAACCATTAAATTCCCCGTTTAGCGGTTCATTGTCAGTTTAAACTACCGCATTCAATTTCTCTCATTATCGTAAAAATTCAACTCTCGCAAGTCAGCCACCAATGACAAATTCAACTCAATGAAAACAAATGACAGTTTGTCGCAACTTTGTCAAAGTAATGAAGAAATATTGGCATAAAAATCCCACAGGACAAAGGAAATGACAGCACACATTAATTGCAAAGCACGTACGAGTTAATAAACGGAGAGAGAAAGAGATGAACGTCGTATATGCGAGATGTACAAGTTCATATCTGATGTATTGTGCTGTAGCGTACACTGGTGCATAAAATAAATGTTTAATCTAAAAGAAAGCAAGTAATTTGAAAACATTAGCGCAGCAATAAACAACTTTAATAAAAACAAAAAAGTTTAATTATTGCTTCGAAGAAAAAGTCCAAAGCATCATGAAACTTTAATGACATTGACACATACCTTATGGAATTTTTTCATTCTTTTTCACTTCCATTTGAGATTTTAACAAGAATTATTGAGGCAATTTAAGTTGAGAAAACGTATGTGATCGCACTTAAAGTTTACACCCTAATGCAATTACACACACACATTTGAAAGTTTCTTCTTATATCTCAATACATTCATACATACATTCACAGTTTAACTTGAAGTGAACGCAATGTTGCAATGAATTAATTCATATGCCGCACACGCTGCGTACTGCTTAAGTGAGTGTATGAGTGAGCATTAGAGTAGGTGTGCTTGCACACGTATGCTGCGTGTTGATGAAATGTGTCTAAGAGTAGCTACATTTCGTCAATGGAAAAAAGTATCGATATATATATACATGTTGATAAAGTCGAAAAATGTTGATGAAATCAAAAAATGTTAACGAAATCGAAAAATGTAGATGATGTCGAAAAAATTTGACAAAAACTAAATATTTTGAAAAAGTCGAAATATTATGATAGAATCGAGTATTGATGAAGTTAAAAAATGGCAATAAAGTCGAAAAATGTTGATAACGTCGAAAAACCTTGAAAAGGTAAGAAACGCTGTTAAAGCCGAAAAATGTTGCTATGGATGGAAAATGTTGCTAAGGATGGAAAATGATTAAAAAATCGAAAAATTGTCGAACAATATCGATAAAGTCGAAAAAAGGTGCAAGAGGTGAAAAACGCTAATAAATCTGAAAAATATTGCTAAGGATTGAAAATGTTTATACAGTAAAAAATGTTAAGAGTAAAAAAAGTTTAGAAAGTCGAAAAATGTTAGCAAAGTCGAAAAGTGAAAAATGTTGATAAAGTCAAAAAATGTTGCTAAGGGTGCAAAATGTTGATAAAGTCGAAAAATGTTGCTAAGGATGCAAAATGTTAAGAAAGTTGGCAAATGTTGCTAAGGACGCAAAATGTTGACACAGTCGAAAAATGTTGCAAAAAATGCAAAATGCTTAGAAACTCGAAAAATGTAGACTAAGCCAAAAGAAATTGGTTATAAAATCGCAAAAATGTAATAAATTCTGAAAATGTTGCTAAGGGTGAATAATTTTTATAAGAGCGGAAAATTAAAAAAAATTCCGCAAATTTTAATAAAGTGTAAAAATGTAAATCTAGTCCAAAAAATATTGTAAGACCTAGAATTTCTCAGATACTCACAAAATATATCGTTAGTCAACAACTCACTTCAAGTGTAGCTGCTGATAAGCCCAGATGACTGAATTAAGTGCTACATACAATGATACAGCGCATGTAGCACATTGTATGGTATATAGGAGACTGTACTACAAGCTAAATACTCTGCTGTGTGCGTATAAGTGTATAAGTGCTGTAGTCATAGGAGTACCTATGTAGTTGTTAATTTGCATCCACTGGAAAGTTTACTTAACAACGACATACTCATCATACCATGTTCTTTGATGTGTGGAAAAAAGTATAAAGGAAAAAATGCAATATAAACGTTTAGCGATTACAATTTTTCTTTACTGCAGGCAGTAAGGGGGTTACGCTCCCTGGTGCATTTGGAAAACTTTTTTACTTGACGTTATTTTTTTCCACACTTTCTCTCTAGTGTATGTAGGTGGTGGCACAGAGTAAGTTATGAATGCTTCTAAGTGGTTTAAAGCTAAATTGCTTAACGTTATGATGACCTCTGAACTTTAGAAAACATGTTGACATTACGCTTGGTAGAATGTGAAAAGCGAATGAGGAGAAGCTTGTCACAATTGAAAGAAATTGCTTGCAAATCCTTTAATATTTTTTTCTAATTAAGTTATACTATTTTAGTATGTGAAAATTGTGTTAAGTGTTTTTTTATGAAAGAAAATAGAGTGGGTTCTATTTAATTAAAAAACAATTCTCCACTATTAGAGCTTTATAGGTGCATTGTTTTGCTACAATAGGAAGTACAGGACATAAGTAAGAGATGTCAAAATTAAACAAACTTCATGTTTAACTTACGTTTCATCTGAGTCTGAGCTGTTACATTGTTTAATTGTATTTTTAAGCAAAAACAACAATGTTTTTTGATTCTAGTTCCACTGTAACAATTTAATCTATTTACTATTCTACACCTAATGCAAAAAGAAACACAAAATAAATGACTAAATAAAACCACAAGAGTTGCATTAAGCAAACAGTGCACTTTTTTCCTCCAGGTTGCTCTGCGTGTTGTTGTGTTTTACGCTGAGTCACAATTATGTTGTATTTTTCTCAGGTTTTTCTAAGAAACGAAAGGGTGCTATCTGTCCCATGGCAGTTGTGTTGTGACTGATAGCGCTTAATTTAGTTAGAAGTTTTGTAGCGTGCTTATTGTTGCAAAAATGTTTTCTTTCTACTACTTTTTTTTGACCCATTCTTTTCTTCATGCTACCATGTCCCAACGTTTTTTTTTTTTTCGTTATTTCACAAGGACATTCGTAATTTTCTTATTCTTATTTTCTTATTCTCTAGCGTTTCATTTAAGTTAGCATCCTTGTAGTTGGTTTTTGGTTTGGCAGTCATTTTTATTTCCAAGAAATGTTGCTTTTATTTATGCTAATGTAATTTATAACTTAAACACAGAACAACAAAACAAAACTGAAATGCATAAATAAAAATGTCAAGAAGAAACAGTAAATTCATATGTAATGAGTTATATATACGGTTGAGTGCACTTTTTTTAAGAAGCACCATCTGCATGAAAGAGTAAATAACATTTTGTAAAGAGTATAAATGAATTTATCTAGAAGTAGCTTTAATAGTATTATCTGATACATCTTATAGTTGCATATTCACACAAGTTTTTTAGATGCTTCGAAAGGTTTTCGAGAAAATAAGTGGATGAGATGATATGGTCTTGTACCCCCAAACAAAGTACTACAAAATATTAAGTCTGTCTGTTTGTCACCGCATCACGCCTAAGCTACTAGACTTATTGAAGCATAATGCGCGCGCCCAGATCACCGACAGATAATATGTCGTCGATAGGGGTGATCGAATGAACTGGCATTGTACCCTGCAAACCAAAAACAACATGAACAAAAAGACATTTCAAATGTTATCCATACGCACCTATAGTAGCAATCGATATGTAATTTAATATATGGGCATTTCCATTGTGTCGCACGTAATCGTCGAACACATTTGAAGTAAAAAAAATGCCAAAATAGAATGGATTTTTATTTTGACAATAAGCTTACCTTATAGCTCTTAATTAGCCCTATAATTACTGCTCAGTTTGATTTCGAGCAATTTTTCGTTTTCAAGATAGTTGAAAAGAACCAAGGCGATCGCACGAAACAAAAACAAGAGTGGTTTTTTGGCCAACAAATCTAACGACGATTTAAGGGAAATCTGAGAAAATATTTCAATATGGCTAATTTTAGAATGTTGTGCATTGATATCTCTTCAAAGTTATGTTTAATTTTAATCAGAGACGTGTCGCACGGGACATTTTTTTACACCATACAAATTTTAAATTGGAAATCTTTCAAAAAACCAGTATTTCCTAGTGAATGTTGCTTCACCTTATCTTGTTAAATTGACGTGGCATCACCAACTTTTCCGAAGGATTTTGTCCCTATCCATTTTACATGTGTACCAAATTTCATTAAATATAAATTTTTTTTTGGGGCGTAGCAACGCCCATTTTCTCAAGAAATACTATTTGTCCTGGAGTTCTTTACACATTTATCAAATCTCATGAATGTGCGTTAAATATTTTCTGAAATCTGATGAAGTGATTTTTGTGGGGGCGTGATACCCCCATTTTTCCTAGTACGCATTATTTGTCTTTGTAGTTTTTACTTTTTA
This sequence comes from Calliopum simillimum, assembly GCA_951812925.1. Taxonomy (NCBI): domain Eukaryota; kingdom Metazoa; phylum Arthropoda; class Insecta; order Diptera; family Lauxaniidae; genus Calliopum; species Calliopum simillimum. The sequence continues at coordinate 28,097,686 of OX638368.1, forward strand.
CATCCATGTACGCTAAATAGTTTCAGAGTTGTGATGATTTAAATTTTTGGCTCACAGTGTACTTTTCTGTAGAAATGCCGATTTACTTTTAAGCCAGTCTAATGTTCACTATATCCAACAAAAACCATGCAAAAAGTTGGGGACTTGGATGAAGAACTCTTAAGCCACCTATACGAAAAAAAAAAAAAACCATTAAATTGAAAACCCCATATCTACTCAGATGTGGTAGGTATCAATGTGAAACTTATTGCATGGACATTAGGGTGGGCCGATTTGAAAACTGATCTCGGCTACCCCCCTATGCGAAAGTTCATTCGATTCTATGAATATTTGCCCAAGGAACTATACCTCTGCGTTCCACTTTAGTTCGGAGCATTTTTGATCGAAAATTTCACTTTTTACTAATTTTTTTTTTATTTTCATAAAAAATTTTTTAAATTTTTATAAAATCAAAAGTAATTTCATTACATGATTTGGCTGGTATTCTGTCAGTAATCAATTAAATTGGGTTCTGGTTACATAAAAAGTTCACTTGATGGTGTGGAATTGATGCTATATATTTAAAAAAGTGATATGGGTCAAATAGCCGATTATTTTGACCGACATTCAAAATAAACGATTCATATTTTTGGATGCATTTTTTCAAACAAAATACCAACCTAGGCTAAAAGTTCATTCAATTCCATGAACATTTGCCCAAGAAACCGTACCTCTACGTTCAACTTTAGTTCGGCGCATTTTCGATTGAAAATTTTACCTTGCGTTTAATATTTATTTTTATGCTTAATTTTCAAAATTCTTATGGAGACAAAAGTAATATCATAATATGTTTTGGCTGGTATTCTGTCAGTAATCAATAAAATTTGGTTTTGTTTTTACGAAAAGTTTACTTGATAGCGTGGAATTGATTATATTTATTCCAAAAAATTATATCGGTCAAATTATGTAAATTTATTATAAACATTCATATTTTTACATGGATTTTTGGTATATTGTTCTGTTAAATTAAAAAAAGCGGCTAATTTATTTCCTAAAACTGCCACATGTTGCCCTGGAAAAAATTGAGCGTCAGATTTGGCATCCTAGCATCCAAAAACACTTGGGTTGGTGTTTCGATTGAAAAAATCCATGTAAAAATATGAATCGTTTATAATAAAACGCACTTGGATTGCTTTTTTATTTAAATAAATCCATGAAAATATTTAAAAATTGATCGAAAAAATCCATGTAAAAATATAACTCGTTTATTTTGAAATCGGTTAGATGACCGATATAATTTTTTAAATAAATATAATCAATTCCACGCTATCCAGTGAACTTTTCGTAAGAACAAAACCCAATTTTATTGATTACTGACAGAATACCAGCCAAAACATATTATGATATTACTTTTGGCTCTATAAGAATTTTGAAATTAAGCACAAAAATGAAGGTAAAATTTTCAATCGAAAATGCGCCGAACTAAAGTTGAACGTAGAGGTACGGTTTCTTGGGCAAATATTTGACCCATATCACTTTTTTAAATATATAGCATCAATTCCACACCATCAAGTGAACTTTTTATGTAACCAGAACCCAATTTAATTGATTACTGACAGAATACCAGCCAAATCATGTAATGAAATTACTTTTGATTTTATAAAAATTTTAAAAATTTTTTATGAAAATAAAAAAAAAATTAGTAAAAAGTGAAATTTTCGATCAAAAATGCTCCGAACTAAAGTGGAACGCAGAGGTATAGTTCCTTGGGCAAATATTCATAGAATCGAATGAACTTCCACATAGGGGGTTAGCCGAGGGCGATAAAATTTCGTCCATACAATTTGGCCCACCCTAATGGACATACATATATTATATCTATCAAAAGCTAATGTTATAAATAAACCATGAGGCGTCGCACCCCCTACACAAAAAAATAAACTGAACATGTAATACTTCTGTACCCATAGCAATCATCGTTACGAAACTTGATGTATGGATGAATTTAAAAAAGATCATGCAAAAACATGGGGTAATGGAAGAGGGGAGCTCATGGAAAAAAACATTAAAAATAATATGCCTATGCAATACTTTGCCTAAAGCAGTTAAGCTTAGAACCCCAGGGGTGGGGCTTTGGGGGTTAAAGCCCACCACCCCCCTGATTTGAAGGAGAAGTCTCAATTACTCAGATCGTTAATAAATATGATTTTTAAAAGAACCCTCCCTTAGAAACGAAATTCCGGCTCCGTCCTTGATGGGAGTGTATTTTATTGAATAAATAGGGGAGGGGGGGCCATTGTGGACTGGGGGCTGGTGTGGACAAATTCAAATTCTCGCGCCGTTTTGAATTTTTTGTTTTTGTTTTATATTTTTCAAGTTGGTATTTGCACTCTGCATCACCAAAAAAATTTCATTTGTTGACAGTTCAGCTTTCCATGATAACGTGACCGAACGTGTTTTACGCAGCAAAAAGTAATTTTTTTGTTGTTTCGTAATTTCAGTGATACTTTTAAACTAATTATTCTTCTGCTGTAGTGTTAATAGATAATACAACTTAAAATAGTGTTTATTTCAACCATTGAAATTATTTTTGAAGAACTTTACCGTAAGATTAAAAAAAAAATATTTTTTTTTTAAAAATACATAAAGGGGCTAGTGTGGACAACTGAAATGGGGCTAGTGTGGACATGTCCGCAGCAGCTGAAATGACTCCAGAAATCATCAGACCATTTCTAAAAGCCGGTCCAAGAAATTGCGTTTCCAAAAAGAAAAACGATAGATTCACGTATCCCGTTATACCGGATACCAGCCAAATTCACCGAAATGAAATAGTGGCAAAGCTGCCACAAGCACAACAACTGCCGGGAACATCTCGATCAGCAAGTTATATGAAGTTTGATATAAATTTCTCCAAACACAACATGGGGTAGCAGTTTATTTTATATTTGTATTATTATTTGTATAACATCATTATTTTCTTCAATAAACATGTATCTGAACTCTTTCTTAACGTTTTTTGTATGAATTATCATGTTTCCTATGGTGTCCACATTAGCCTCCAGTTAAATCAATGGTTGTCCACACTAGCCCCTTATACGGGCTCTTTTTAAAATATTTTAATAAAGCATTTATTAAAATAAAAAATCATAACTATTGATGCAAGTATGAGGGCAAGAGGTATACGTAATCGCTAAAAATTACTTTATTACAAAAATGATATATTTACTTAAATAATTTTGTAATTATATAAAAACTGTCCACACTAGCCCCCTCCTCCCCTACCATGTAAAAATTAAAGAGGATATGACAATGATGGGAATTGAATGAAGGGCGTTGCACCTTCTTTCAAAAAAAAAAAAAAAAAAAAAACACGACAATATTTTATTTTTGCAAAATGGGTGTGCATTATATTTACAAAACATCCTGCAAAAAGTGCGGAGATTTTTTCAAATAAAACGGAAAATTTCATGAAATGTCCAATATTATAGTTTTATTTGTTTTCAAATCTTATGGCATTTAGTGTTTAAACACAATTTTGGACATATGACCACCGCGACTGCGACTTATAAAGACCATTCAGTCGGTCCAACTTTACGTCACTTTTTTCAGCATAGCCTGCCCTGTTTTGCCAATAACGCACCGAATGTAAGACAATCATAGCTGGTTTAGCAGCATAGACGTGTTACTTGACGTACCCCACAAAAAATAGTCTAACGGAGTCAAATAGCATGACATAGATGGCCAATAGATAGGCTCTTTTCTTCAAAGAATTCAGTCACCAAAAGTTTTCCCAATAAAGTGATGGTTTCACGCGCTGTATAGTTTGTTAAAACATCCTGCTGTAACCATTTAGCTCTAAGACAATTGATATTGACATTAGAAATCATTCTCATGGTTCTTTTTTCGGTTATGAAAAAATATGGATCAAAAACCACAACCGACAGTAACTTATTCTAGACATAAGGGAGAGGGTCTCATCAGGATTGTTATCGGTACAATTATGGCAAATTTTGCGTATTTATTTACCCATTTAGCCAGAAATGTGCCAGAAATGGGCAAGATGTTCTGTAAGTATGCCAAACAGAAAACGAATGTCGGAAACAAATTTCCACGATTTCTAAACGCTGTTTCGGTGCACGGTAATTTGCCAAACTACGCTAGAAAATTCCGTACCTCTAAAAAAAAAACACCCGATATATGCAAAATATTTAACAATTATTAAGCGCATTTCATTAATTTCTCCTGTTATCCTATGGAACTCAAGTAGCTATTTGTGTTAGTTATTACTTTTTAATTACCGCATATGAATAGCAAAACCTTGATGCTTAACTTGTTTCGAAAGCGTTATTACCTCTAGTAGTCAGCTAGTAAAGTGACCAACAGCAAAAGCTTTAATTTAATGGTTTCCATTTACACGCAGTCTAATAGTTAGTTCAGCATAGTCGTTAACATTAACATGCCAGCGAATGTAAAATTTGTAGGCGGCTAACTCATTCATCAACTCAAGTAATGGTAATTTTCATGTTCCTAGCAATTACTGACTTAATGGACGTCTACTAAATGTGAAATTTGTTTTTTCCAAATGAAGGATGGCTGGATGTGGGCGAAGAGATTATTCATAAAAAAGTCTATAGTTATTTAAAATACTATAAAAACATATTTGTTTTATTTAAAAAAAATGTTAGTTGAAGTCATTTACAGCAAAACCGTCTAAGGGAAAATATTAAAATTTCAAGCATAAAGCTTTTGGAGATTTCTATTAAGATTATTTCATAGAAACTCATTTTTTTTTTTATTTCTTTATGTAAAATAGCACAAAATACTAAAGTTATACTTACTTAAAGAATAACCTTTATACTTGCTGGATTTAAATTGCGTTTTTTCCCCTAAATGCCATTATTGTTCTTACCATGCATTTGTTTGGAACCATTCGATTTGCTTGCCCAATTTCGCAATCTATCGATATATTTTTATTGCCTTTAAATGTATTCTTTCATACTCCGCTTCTAAGAGTAGGTAGTGCAATGAAATTCATGCTAAAACTTTCTCTGAACGAAACAGTTTGAAAGTCGCGACAAAAGCAATAAAAATCTTCAATTTATTGCATAAGATTGCAGTTTGTACTTGAGTTGAATGCATTTATACTCTTTGGCAGAATATGAATTGCACAGGAGAAACAGTTAAACACAAAAGTACTCACCTAACGGAAAAACTGAAGGTGAGGCCATAACTATTGCAACCGACGTGAAATAATATTCTGTTTTGACATTAATATTGCAGTCAGATAGAGAACTCTTTAATGGTTTCAAAAACGCTTACCTAACTTAACCTTAACTTACGTAACGTAACGTAATGCAATCAAACGTAGCGTAACGTAACATAATGTAACATAATGTAACGTAACGTAACGTAACTTAACGTAACGTAACGTAATGCAATGTAAAAATCTAACCTAACGTAATAAGCAATCCTGACAAACTTTTCGTGGAAACGTTATGTAATGCAACGTAACGTAATCTAACCTAACGTAACAAGCAATCCTGACAATTTTACTTAATGTAATGTTATATAATGTAATGTAATGTAATGTAATGTAATGTAATGTAATGTAATGTAATGTAATGTAATGTAATGTAATGTAATGTAATGTAATGTAATGTAATGTAATGTAATGTAATGTAATGTAATGTAATGTAATGTAATGTAATGTAATGTAATGTAATGTAATGTAATGTAATGTAATGTAATGTAATGTAATGTAATGTAATGTAATGTAATGTAATGTAATGTAATGTAATGTAATGTAATGTAATGTAATGTAATGTAATGTAATGTAATGTAATGTAATGTAATGTAATGTAATCTTATGTAATGTAATGTTATGTAATGTAATGTAATGTAATGTAATGTAATGTAATGTAATCTTATGTAATGTAATGTAATGTAATGTAATGTAATGTAATGTAATGTAATGTAATGTAATGTAATGTAATGTAATGTAATGTAATGTAATGTAATGTAATGTAATGTAATGTAATGTAATGTAATGTAATGTAATGTAATGTAATGTAATGTAATGTAATGTAATGTAATGTAATGTAATGTAATGTAATGTAATGTAATGTAATGTAATGTAATGTAATGTAATGTAATGTAATGTAATGTAATGTAATGTTATGTAATGTAATGTTATGTAATGTAATGTAATGTAATGTAATGTAATGTAATGTAATGTAATGTAATGTAATGTAATGTAATGTAATGTAATGTAATGTAATGTAATGTAATGTAATGTAATGTAATGTAATGTAATGTAATGTAATGTAATGTAATGTAATGTAATGTAATGTAATGTAATGTAATGTAATGTAATGTAATGTAATGTAATGTAATGTAATGTAATGTAATGTAATGTAATGTAATGTAATGTAATGTAATGTAATGTAATGTAATGTAATGTAATGTAATGTAATGTAATGTAATGTAATGTAATGTAATGTAATGTAATGTAATGTAATGTAATGTAATGTAATGTAATGTAATGTAATGTAATGTAATGTAATGTAATGTAATGTAATGTAATGTAATGTAATGTGATGTAATGTAATGTAATGTAATGTAATGTAATGTAATGTAATGTAATGTAATGTAATGTAATGTAATGTAATGTAATGTAATGTAATGTAATGTAATGTAATGTAATGTAATGTAATGTAATGTAATGTAAGCATAACGTGATGTAGCGTAACGTAATGTACCGTACCGTACCGTAACATAATATAACGTAACGTAACGTAATGTAATGTAAATAGCGTAACAAGCAATCCTTACAATCTTGTCGTGGAAACAAAGCGAACAATTTTTTTTTAATAAAATGACAGCCAATTCACATAACGACATTATTTTCGACATTTGTATTGCATTGTATTGTATTGAAAATGCATCTTATACAACGGATTTTAAGCAATTTACCAATGAGGCGTATTAGAGTAAGCATCCAGTTCACAGCTGGTTGCAAACACTTTAAATAGCAATTTATTTGTGCTTACAGAGCTCAGATATGACGCAAAACTCTTAAAAACTTTTATTCACTCAAATACTTATTTATTTTTTCGAAGACAAATGGAATATTAAAGTATAAGCACATTTAGTTGTATGGCTTGCCTTGGTAAGTTGGATTTACTTTGACTGAACACTAAAAGCAAATTAAATTAAAATAGAAAAAACTACCCAACGGACATTCAAAAAAAAGTATCCTTGCTTAGTACTAAACCTTATTTTATATTTAATTTATTGAGTATTTGTCAAATGAAGTGTTATAAGTTGATATGGGTCATGGGTCAGAAGATCCCAACCCAACCCAAATCACATTGGCTTCCATATCAAATAGAAAATAGAGTGTTGACAAAATGTGGGCAAAAAAAAGTTCATATTGAATAAAAACTTTTAGTAAAACAACACAATGAGTTACTTAAAAATTACGCTATGAGGAAACATTAACCTACTAATGCTATTATAAATAATATATAACATATCAGAGAAAAAGGGTTCATTAAGTAAAGTCCAAATATATTTAGTTTACTAGAAGAGTTATTTTTAATATAATATTAAAGTATAAGGGTACAAGTCAAGCAAATAAACCAATTAAAGACAACAAAAAAACTGTAATTTGAGTTTAAATCTTTATCTGGATATTTTTACCTTTTTAGTAAATAAAAGTTTGTATTTTCTTCAATAATTCTACCCTTTTTTTCTGCTTTCATAGCCTGAAGTGATAATTGACCGTATTGATAATAAAATCTTATACTTCTCTGCTGACTTCCTACTAACGTAATTTCGAAAGCAACATTATATTTTTTGCAAAATATCCTGTTACTTCGAAAATAATGGCGTATTTAATTCTATTATCTATGTCTGAAAGGCGTTAGAATGTTCCTAATTTATTCACATTCTTCGTATTGGTATCAATGTATGTACTTACTTGTGTATGTATTAAACTCATATTACTTAGCAAAGTTCATAAAAAGAATGAATTTCCTTTTGACATGCAAAAAGGCGTCAAAATTTAACCGAAATTGAAAATAAATGAACAAACCAAACCAAGTGGACTTTTGTTGCCCTACAATCGGCATAGAATTTGTTACAAGAGTTATTCAACTACTATTTGTGCATTTAATTATTTTATTGAACAGTTTTAGATAGTCCTAAATTATAGATGGGAAAAATGAGCAATGCCACACCTTCTAAGAAACAAATTCATCATATCTCTGAAACAACTTGACTTAGTTAAATGATATTTAGCACTCATATTAAAGGTACTACAACAAATGTTTACTGAAAAATGGGCCGTACAACGATTTCTAATAAAAATAATTTATCATATCTCTGAAACTACTTGAAGTTATATGAGATTTAATATAAATGTAAATTACACTTTGACAAATAATGTTTATTGGAAAACTTAGCTGCGGAGTTTAACTGAAAAAAATAACAAAGCCCTTGGAAAATAAAATTCGACATAGCTCTGAAGCTATTTGACGTAAATTGCCAGGCATTTTCTTCAAAGAAAACTTCCTGGGTTGTAAAAATTTTGAATAACATCTTTCTGTAAACATAACCGTAACTCATGTTTCATCAGAACTAGAAAAGTGTTGAGATCTAGTCGCCAAGTGACACTGACAAAGCTTAATTAGAAGTCAGTCATAGAAGCATGACATTAATGAATATCAGTATGTTCCTTGGAAGTAAGGCACCCACCTCAGAATTATAGCGGTACGCGCTAAAGTATTTGTATTTTGTAAGAGTGTCACAGTGACATGGAATATGTTCTACTGTTTCCTCTTCTTCATAAGGGAATCTACAATATTTATCCTGAACTAATCCTATGTTGGAGGGATGTTTTGTAACTTGGCACAGTTCCGTGAAAATTCTGTTAACGTTTTGTGTTTAACAACTCCAAGCCTTTTTGAACTTTTCTCTACAAACAGCCTTTTTAGGTTGAATTTTATCAAACTCCAAGTTGAGCCAAACAGTGGAGTAGGCCCAACAAGTTGTGTTGATGATCTGTTCCTTAGCTTTCTTCACAAAAAGGATACCTTAGTAGATTTGTTTTAAAACATAATTAAAGTTTATTCTTTTGGGGTTAAAATTTTTATTTTTTTTTTGTATAGATAATATTCGATCGATTTGGTTTTTAAATTACGCGTTCGAAGAAACGCCTTTTTACTCAAAAGCAAGACATCCTACGAACAAATTTTTGAGCCGTGAAATGCTAAGAATTGTTCAAGAAACTCATGTGAATTTTTACAGAACTTTTTGTGACGTTTCATAATTTTTAAAAAATTTATCAAAAAAAAAATTTAAAAAGTTAAAAAAATTCTGAACAAATTCGCACTTATTTTTTAAACGATTTGAAGTATTTTTTGTTTCAGAAACTTCTTTCGTAAGATGCTTCTCTTTTAAGTAAAGAATCATTTTTCCGACCTCGTACTTGTAAAACGTTAAAAAAATCGATTTCTGGAACCGAATATTATCTAAGCTGCAAAAAAATGCATTATTTTTTAACGCCAAAATTTTTGCAAGAACATAATCTTTATTTTTCATGCAAATTTTAGTATCAATTCTGTGAAAAAAAAAGTTATGAGCAAAAAACAAAAATTTTATTTAAATGGGCCCTCAGGAGAATTGAAAGCGCTCCACAGGAAAAAATTATGGATATATTGTTTTTGAAAGTCCTTCTAAATTTTGAGATGGTGTCGGGATAAATCTAAATTTCGACGTTACTATGAAAACACCTCTTGTGACATGTACACGAAAAAAAGTAGTCGCAGTAAACAAAGAGTGTTGCGTCAAATACTACAGTAAAATCGAATATGATGGATGTAATCGTTTTAGAATTCTTTGTCTAACATTACTTCTTCATTGGTTTTTAAGAATATTGAATAGTTTTCAACATGAGTTGATCGAAAGAAAATGTGCACGATTTTCCACATTTGTCTCACAAAAATATTGCATAAAGTATAAATATTGCAAAATCAACGGTAGCTTGCGTAATTAAAAACTTTGGTGAACGATTAACTACGGAATGAAAAGTTGGAAGTGTTCGAAAAAAAGGATTTACCTCAGAGGAAAATGCAAAAGAAGTGTAACGTGACTATGAAAAAAACACTGGACTCTCCATTAGAGATGTGGCTAAACAAGTTCATATGTCGCCCGGACAAAAAGTTTGCAGAGAGAAAGGTTTTTAAAACTTGATCACGAAAGCTCTACGACTGTTTTGTACACAATTTCGACTTCAATTTAATGGACGATGCAACTTACTTCAAAGCTGACTTTAACAGCTTCCAGGTCAACTTTTTTTACACAGCAAAGAAGAAAGGCGTTATTGCGCCAAATTTAAAGCAAAAAAAGTGGCCAAGTTTGCAATAAAATATTTGGTTTGGCAAGCAATTTGTAAAGAGCTCAGTATTTTTCACAACTGGTACAACTGACCACCAAATTAATGTGAAAGAGTGCTAACAGAAACATCTGCTGAATATGATAAGCCTTCACAAAAACCCTCTGTTATTTTGGACAGATTTGGCGTGTTATCACTATGGAAAATTGACCACGAGTTGGTATGGGGTCAATGTTTTGCAGAAAAGTGCAAGTCCTCCAAGTTGCCCTGAGCTTCGACCGATTGGAAAATACTTTGCTATAATGAAGAAAAAATTGCTAAAAACTAAGAAAGTAGTCAAAAATGAAAAGAAACTAAAAAAAAAATGTATCAAGGTATCATCCCAGGTCACTCAAAGTTATATGCAGAGCCTAATGGCAGGTGTTAATTCAAAGTAACGATATTTTGCACATGTCGCAACCAAATGAGCAAACCTTTTCATTTTCTTAAAGATATACCTTTAAGTTTTAAAAAAAGTGTTACTTTCTTTTTTTTTTTTGTCAAGAAATAAACTTTTTATATCCATTTTTTGTCGACTACTTTTTTTCGTATACATGCCTTACATAGCCTTATGATCATTCATCAAAAAAGATAAATGAAATGGTTTAGCGTTTACCACTCCTATGGAAAATTTATTCATTATTTGATCAAATAAAATTAACTCATATATATTCTAGGCAGGCACAATATACAAAGTATTTTTAGAATTAATAAAACTAATGCCTCAAGTTACAAAAAAAAAAATTTATTTGGTTCTGATTTGTTCACGAAAACTGTTGATTGATCTATTCAAGCGTAGCCATTATAAATTATTAGTACAAACAGCATTTTTGGCATAACTTATTCTACGGCTACGATACAGTTAAACAACCACATATTTTCTTTCATCAATCAAGTGGCAAAATTAGCTTGAAGTCGAGTTCAAAAAGATATTTGGTTAACAAAGTTTAAAATCTTAAGTAGATATTTAAGAAGTAAATAATCTAATAATCTCTTTGACAGTGCAAAAAACTTTAACGCCCTAAAAGCAACCCCAAGTATATTATTTTAAGATTTCACACAATAAATAGTGCATTCAAAATTCGACCAATATCAATATAAATATTTCAGTTTTTCTTGCAAATCCTTTTTAAACATTGTTTACATTTCAACTTTAACATCAGAAGAAGGAAAGTGCCTTTTTGTGCTGCCTTTCTTAAGACTAAAGTCATTCCTTCGATTTTTATCTCAATTTCATTTTAATGGCAGTAGCAATAACGTTGACAACCAAAAAAAGGAAATGAACCCTTTTTAGTGGTCTTTTATGTTACGAAAGCATCAATACATACGCGATCGGGTATGTTAAGCATATGTGCATTGTGAAATTTCTTTCTGATACTTTATACAATAATAGGCTGGTGTCGTAAGATTATTGTAAGGCACTTTGTGTCAAAGGTGTCCTTGCGCGTGTGTCTACCAACAGTGAAAATGATTATTGGTTTTTTTGTGGTAAAAATGGTTTCTTTTTTAACTTTTTTTAACACTTTGCTTGCTTTTATTATACCACTTATTGTGAGTTTGAACTTTTAATGAAGTTGTTTTGATTTTGAGACATTTTGAATGTAAAGCTATCATAGCTTTTGATGACATTTTTATGATTATGGCCTTTGTTTGGTCTAAAAACAGTTCTATGTAAATTTGTATTTTATTAGCTATCATTAAAATTTTCAATTATTGTCATGTGTAAATTTGACTAAACTCGTAGATAAGTGCTTTGTGTGTGGAATTTCCAATCTAAATGTTGTGCTAATGGCCTTGTGAATGATAAATTGTCACGTGATATTTGAAATTCTTTGTTTAATTCTTACAAAATAGTTATATGAAAAGTGAAGTTGTTTAAAAAAAATTGCAAAAAGCGAAAAAGGAGGTGGCTTTCAAGTCAACTTGAGCCGCATCAATTAAAAAAAAAATTGTTCATTTAAATGTTTTCATCAAATCTAAGACTTCACTTAATAGTATTTGTAAAAAAATCTGCAAATATTTCAACTTACCAATTTTATTTTATGCAAAGCAACAAAACCTCAACATGGTGTATGAGCAACCTTTGATTTAATGCATGCATGCATTTAATAATCAACAAAATCTCTTCTAATGCATAATAATTAAATTTTTATGGCAAAAACTTAATAACTAATAAATTACTTATTCATACATATACAATTTATAAGTATATAATCACACAACGAAAACAACAAACACACTGACCACTAACTAACCACCATCTGCCAACACTTGCATTAAAACAACACCAGTAGCCAGCTATTAGATTGTGGTAGTGTTGGTGGAGACAGGGAAAATTATAATTAAATTTTGTAATTTATGTGCATGTTGAGCTTGTTTGTTAGCGCACGAATTTGGCTTTGAGCAAAATTTCAACAAATAAAACTTTCGAAGAAACTGTAGCGAAGTATAACAACACAAAAAAAAAAACATGCTGCCAAAATATCAAGAAAAAAATATACAATTTTTATCTATTACTCTTAGCAGCCGTATATAAACAGCAAAAAAGAAAAAGAAGAAAAACCGAAAAAGGATTTGGCTTTTCTGATGAATATCGTGATTTTTTTTTTCCGGTCATTTCTTTTTTATTTGCTGTGGCTAATAGCAATTTAGCTTTGGTCAAGCCTTAGCCTTGCATACAAATGAGTTTTGCTTATGAAATAAATCCTTAAAGGTCTGCTAAGTTATTTGTGATTGTAAGAGGAGTTAAAAAATTACGTTGCAAAAATTTAAATAGGACATTTGCACTTGAATTTTTACAAAAAAGGAAAGTTTTTATATTTTTTTATGTTTTATGCAAGGGTTTGCTAATATACAATATATTATTTTAATTACAAAAAAGCCTTTAATCATATCAAAATTATGTGTTAATGATCTTAAGCACGTACAAGAAGTCCACAAAAATGCATGAGTTCATTAGATAATTTCCGAAGTGTCTGACTTTGTGCGAAATCCATATCCTTCTCACGCTTAACTTTGACAGTTTTTTTAACTTTCTTTACATATAACAAAAAAAATGTCCAAATAGACAGTTTTTCCTCCAGTTCACCCAAATTTCGCATATTTAAAATCCAAATGCTTTGATAAAGTGTGATTCGATAATGGGCGTTGAGTGCCAAAAATAAAGGAATTATTTCTGCAATTTTTTATATCTAAGGTCAAGACCAAGACCATTATTATGACCAAGACCAAGACTTAAAGTCGAAGACCAAGATAGAAACCCAATATCGGAGTCAAAACCAAGACTCAACGCTCATCAGTAATTATATCCCCTTATATGCTACCATTGCATACTTTTTGGTTGAACAGGTCTATAGCAATTATTCTAAGTACTTACCATAAATAAGATCTACTTATCTTTAAAGGAAAAACTTGAGGAAATTAGTATTCACTTGCCTCTAACTTTCTTAGTTTTCCTCACTTCAAAGATTTCCCACAATTTTTGATCACACTTTTCTAACTGGAAAGTCTAAACTTCTTATACTTAACCTTATTTTTATTACAATCTTTCATTGAAAAGACAAGAGAAAATTGCTTTGTGATTACTTTAAGTTTCCCTTAGTTCCCTCATTTGTAATTCCTCTACCTGCCCCACAATTTTTTAAGTTTTTACAATTTTTTCAAATTTTTAAATCTTTTAAACATTTTGAAACTTTAGCAACATCTTGAAAATCTGGCAGCATTTGAAACATTTTTTAACAGCTGTGACATTTTCAAAGCAAACAATATTTTTCAAACCAGGCAACATTTTTAGAATTTTATTATATTTTGAATTTCAGCAACATTTTTAAAATTTTTCAATTTTTGCTACATTTTTCACTTTCAGCAACATTTTTAAAATTTTTCAACTTTTGCTACATTTTTCACTTTCAGCAACATTTTGGAAATTCTGCAACATTTTCAATTCCAGCAACATTTTCAATTCCAGCAACATTTTCAATTCCAGCAACATTTTCAATTCCAGCAACATTTTCAATTCCAGCAACATTTTTCAACATCTTTAACATTATTCAATTTCATCAACATTCTTGAACTTCTGTAACATTTTTCATATTGAGCAAAATTTTTCAAATTCTTTAAAACATTTCGAAACTTCAGCATGATTTCGCAAATTTTTAAATTTCTGCAACATTTTTCAATTTCAGCAACACTTTTCCACTTCTGCAATATCTTTCAAGCCAAGCAACATTCTTTGAAACTTTTAAAATTTTGCAACATTTTTTAGTTTCAGTATCATTATTCAATTTCAGCAACATTTTCCACGTTCTGCTACATTTTTCAACCTCTGCAACATTTTTGAAATTTCACATTTTTCAACTTCTGCAACATTTTTCACTTTCAGCAACATTTTTGAAATTTTGCAACATTTTTAATTCCAACAACATTAATCAACTTCTGTCAACATTTTTCAACTTTTTTAACATTATTCAATTTCATCAACATTTTTGAACTTCTGTAACATTTGTGAAATTTTGCAACATTTTTAAAATTTTGCAACATTTCAGCATCTGCAACATTTTTCAAATTGATCAACTTTGAACAATTTTTTTTTCAAATTGAGCAAAATTTTTTAAAATTTTTCAACTTATGCAACATTTTGGAAATTTCGCAACATTTTTCAATTTCAGCACCATTAATTACTCAATTTCAGCAACATTTTTCAAGTTCTGCTACATTTTTCAACTTCTGCAACATTTTTGAAACTTTGCAACACTTTAAAATTTCTGCAATATTATTGAAATTTCGTAACATTTTAAAATTTTTACAACAATTTCAAATTTCTACCACATTTCTCAAATTTTACAACATCTTTCGATTGCTGCAACATTATTCAACTCCAGAAACATATTTCAACTTTTGCAACATTTTTGAAATTTTTAGTACATTTTTATATAACTGGAACAATTTTTTTTCGAACTAAGCAACATTTTTCTAATTTCTCAACTTGTGCAAAATTTTTCAACTTATGCAACACTTTTCGACATTTTCAACATTTATAAGATTTTCCAAATTTATCAGCATTTTCGACGTTTGTAACATTTTTGTTCAATTTTCATTTAAACGAACATGAGATTCCACCAGATTAACCGTTTCAAAACATTTAAAGCTTTAAGAAAAATCCTTCTAAGGTCATACATTTTCTTTAAATTTTTCACTCAATAAATTTCTGCTATTTTTATAGCAAAAAATCATGAGCATTTCTCCTCCAAGAATATTGCGCCATTATTAATGTTGTACATTCCTTCAATATGAATATTTCACGGTTGCTTACTTTACGCATACGTTTGTGCCACGCCATGTCTTATTGCCATATACATATGCACATGGGCATTTCCAGGCGCATACCTACTTTATCACCACGGTTTTTTATTTTTTCTCAACACATAATGCAGACATCAATAAAACCAAATGGCTGTTTATTTAAATGAACGGTGTTTTATGGTGCTTTGATCAGTAGAAAAGTAAATAATGTGATCTAAAGTTGGGTGCAAATTCAGTAAAAATTAAGAAAAAGTTTAATAATTTGGGGTGTGTCTTCTAAACTTTCACACTTATTCATAAGTTCATAAATTTTGACTAAAATCACGCATTTTCCACTGCCTGAGTGATTTTTGAGGCAGGCATACAATATACAAACCATTTTATTCCTATGTCAGACATTCAAATACCACTCAATTCATCAAAACACTGTTCTTTTAACTACATATTTGCTTAGTAAAATCAAAACCGGCTCAGTCTCGTCATCGTATATTCTGAAAGCGTTTGTTTTTCATCATCCTTGACCGATATGCTTGGCTAGAACAGAAAAAAAAACTCACATTGATTGATAGCGAAAGGTGAAATTTTGATGAAAGGAAATGCATAAACATACACACACATACGCAATGAACGGGATAATGAGGAAAAAATAAATGAAAAAATATGTATGGAGTTGAATAACGCGCACTATACCAACATATCCTTATGAAAACATGTATTGTTTCTTAATTAAAGCACTTCTTTAAGATCTCAGCTTTCTTGTGGAGCTAAACGGCAGAATATTTGATGGATTCCTGGAATTAAAAGCATTATTTGTATGCACTTATATTAGGAATGCCAATAACACTAGTTTACAGCAAAAATGTGATCTGGTTGCCACTATAAAATTCTTATGTAAAATGACTCCCTGATTCCGAAAATAACTATATTTTTTTTTTCTACGGAGGCGTTTTCGAGAAATCCCCCTTTTCCTGTTTTTGAAGGGGGGGAAAAATATGATCTCATATAATCACATATATCTCGTAAACCAATAAAGCCAGCTTATTATGTAACACAACAAACGAAAGATAATAAAATTTTACATCAACTCCTCATACTTTACTTTTCGATCAGTTTTTTAGTTTCTGTGTTATTAATAAACATTTCGAAAAATTTTGATTTTTCTTTTGAAAAATCGAAAAAAAAAGTTTTTCAATTGGGATATTTTCTTGAAAAAAAATTCGGTAAAAATAAAAAAACTTCATTGTGCAAAAGTCTAAAGAACCCCAGTAAAAACAAGATACTAATGAAGATGGATAAATAACGGAGTTATAATCAATTAAGTGAAAATACCAAAAGTCAAATTTTACTCTATTTTTGTAATTTTCCTTGCATAAGGATACAATTTTGAAAATTTTTTTTTCCGATTCGACCGATTCATATTTTTTTTTTGATTTGGTGGACCATCATAAGTAAAAAAAAATTGTTTTTATTTTTTTCGCTCGTGTAGTGTTGCCGTACTAGAAAAAAACAATTATTTGAGGTGTCACTTAACTTAAACTCATCTGTAAAGAGAACTTTATATTTTACTCCTTATATGAGGATATCATTAAAAAGACAAATAAATTGCCCTTTTCAAAATTGGGTCATCTGTTGATATCAGCTCTATTCTACATTTAGTGAGTGAACCTACTAAATTACTGTCTATTTAATTAGCAAAACAAAAATTTCATATGTTTATTCACTAAATCTAGAATAGAGCTGTCATTTTTCATCCGATCTTGGTCCGTATTAACTCAAAATTTTTGTAATAAAATATATAAATGACAAAAGTAATAAAACTTGACTTTTTCTATTTTTTCGAACAAGAAAATGTTAACGGCGTTAAAGAAAGATTCTGAAAATCATCGAAATTTGCTTTAAATTTGAAATTTGGTTTACTATAAATTGGCTAATTTTCATCTGATATCAACAAATGACCCAATGTTAAAAAGGCAATTTATTTGCCTTTTTAATGATATCCTCAGATAAGGAGTAAAATATAAAGTTCTCTTTACAGATCAGTTTAAGTTAACTGACACCTCAAATAATTGTTTTTTTTCTAATACGGTAACACTACACGAGCGAAAAAAATAAAAACTATTTTTTTTTACTTATGATGGTCCACCAAATCAAAAAAAAATATGAATCGGTCGAATCGGAAAAAAAAATTTTCAAAATTGTATCCTTATGCAAGGAAAATTACAAAAATAGAGTAAAATTTGACTTTTGGTATTTTCACTTAATTGATTATAACTCCGTTATTTATCCATCGATTTTCTTCATTAGTATCTTGTTTTTACTGGGGTTCTTTAGACTTTTGCACAATGAAGTTTTTTTATTTTTACCGAATTTTTTTTCAAGAAAATATCCCAATTGAAAAACTTTTTTTTTCGATTTTTCAAAAGAAAAATCAAAATTTTTCGAAATGTTTATTAATAACACAGAAACTAAAAAACTGATCGAAAAGTAAAGTATGAGGAGTTGATGTAAAATTTTATTATCTTTCGTTTGTTGTGTTACATAATAAGCTGGCTTTATTGGTTTACGAGATATATGTGATTATATGAGATCATATTTTTCCCCCCCCTTCAAAAACAGGAAAAGGGGGATTTCTCGAAAACGCCTCCGTAGAAAAAAAAAATATAGTTATTTTCGGAATCAGGGAGTCATTTTACATTAGAATTTGATAATGGCACTCAGATCACAGAAAAAAATAATTAATTTGTAAACTAGTGTAATTATTTGACTCGTTTTCTATATATGTGCTATTTGATCCTTTAGCCTTGCACTCTTATTTAAATTTGAAAAATTTTTTAATAGAGTTTTTTGAAACTTTCCTTGTGAATTTTTTGAAATTTGCTGTAAAGATTTAATTACTAAGCTTTGAAGTAGAGTGGATCACGCCCACCTATCACATTTTGCCCTCTTTTTCCTAATGTAGGATAAGCCAGATGTGGCACTCCTGGTGATATGGCACCTCTGGTAAAATGGCACCCCTGGTGATATGGTACCCCCAGGTGACATAGCACCCCCAGGTGACATGGCACCCATTTCAATTTCAATACTTGGAGCTTATGTAACATTCGAATATGGACAAAATTTATTTCAGATGCGCGAAGCACTTCGTGGTTAATAAGTAGTTCGTTTAGCTGCAGTTTCTTTTATTACTTGTGTGCGAGATGTAAACTCTGACTTTTTTATGGTGCATATATCAAAAACAACAGAACTCGATGATATTACGTTTTTGGATGAATTCGAGCGCGAGTGAACATGTGTATGCGATTCGTAGCATTTCAATTTGATATATCGTCGGCTGAGTATTATTTTGCCGTAAACGCCACTTCGTTGAAAAAGCAAAAGCAGATAATGTGTGCTCGTCTCTACACAAGTTATGTGCTTTTGCTTTTTCAACGAAGTGGCGTTTACGGCAAAATAATACTCAGCCGACGATATGCCGAAAAAGCAGAAATGGCGTCCAATTACTGAGTGTGGTGTGGTTCGGGTGCCATTTCTCCTATTGCATATAATAAGATTTTTAGGAATACAAATATGAAGCGCTCAAATGTGCAGTCACTCCAGAATTGCATAATTTAAGTCAGGTAGGACCTTCATAGAAAAGGTGTTAAGTGAAATCTTGCCTGTACCAACGATTTTGAAAAATTTTAAGCCGAAAACAAGAAAATTAACGGCAAAAGTTTTAACGTCTTCTGATAATATGGTCCAGCAGAAAAAGAAAACAGAAAACATAACGAATGCAACGTGTGGTGGCTTCAGAGGAGCAGACTCATAAATGGAAAGTAGTTTCAAGATATGTTTGTTCCGATGAAGTTGAAGAGAACATTTTCTTCATAGATGAATCTGATGGTGTAATTGGATGTAGAGAAAACTATGCACAAAATACTAAAACATGGAAAAATGGTGGCAAAAAAAAACTTGAAAGCCACTAAGGTGTCAAATCACTCATTGAATTTAAACATACTTTTAACAATTTAAAGTTGATGTACTTTTAAGTATTTGCTTTAAATTAACTAAAGAATAAAATTGTTTTAAGACTTTTAAAAATCTCTTTTAATAGCGGTCTTACAGCAGTTCAAACAAAACAGTGGCATATCTCCCGAGTTTGCCCCAAAGCTTTTTAAATATTTGGCTTGCATGAGAGATGTTATGTCATATGCTAAAGTTTTTTCGCAGAACTTATGCCGGCCATTCCTTTTATTTAAGTGATATTTAATAACATTATCTCAATAAACACTCGCAGCATAGCATTTTGAAGTTTTTGTATATTGGCGAAGAGTATCATTCTCTTGTTGGAAAATAAATAATTTTGACTCAGAGCTTTCATCAATCATTCCTGGTAGTTTATATAAAATTTGTTCACGTTTTCAATCGCCTGGATTTTCTTCGCAGGATATTGCATTTATTTTTGCTATCATAGTACATTAAGCATTTTTAACAAAATTAATTTGTGAAAAAATGGGCGTAATACTTCTTTTTCCGAAGAGTATATGCTATTGATATTCGGCACGTGACTACCAAATATCACCAAAATACATAGCTTGAATAGCTTTTGAGATATGGGAAGATGTAACAAAAAGTGTCGTTAATGTTACGCGACCTTGAAATTAGACGATATACGCTTTAAAACCTTCTCAACAATAGATTGTTAAACTTTTTGCAAAGTCACAATATAAAACAATTGCTTTCACTACGAAAATGGATACAATAAAACTTTTTTCAACTGAATAAACAGTAGCAAATTCCATTTTAATACAAAAGTTGTATAAGGATACGATTTTCAAATGCTGCTCGCTCTCTCTCCAACATAGATATCATTTCACTTTCACTTTTTTATAACATTTTTATAACATTTTCAATAAACTCATTTTATTTGCAACATGGTGTGTGTGTAGCACTAGCATGTCAACACGCAGACACATACACTTGCGCTCTATTTACGCTGCGAGTGTGTTGTGTGTAGCATGTGCTTTTGCAAAAATGCAACAATTTTGTATGAACGTTTTTTCCTTTTTTTTTCGTTTTGTGTTTCAACAAATTTGTCAACCATGTTGTTAATACTACGATTTCTATTCGTTTCGTATTTTTTACTGGCATTTTACTGTTGTTATAAAGTGCGCCATTTCAAATTTATTGATGAAATAACACGATCTGGAAAAAATTTTGACGTTGCGCAGTTTATAGTGTGTGCGCTCGTTTTGTCCTTGGGGACATTTTATCTGTTTTTCCTGTTTTTTTTTTTTTTTTTCATTTTCCTATTAATAACTTGAACTACTACTGCGAAGTGCGCTCTCACATTTCTATCAACGCAACCTACTTTTTTGCATCGTAATAAACAAGTGAACTTGTGACTTTTCAGAAAGTCACGTCATGGCTGTTTATAATTGATTTATTGTAGAGTACATCTTATCGATTTATGTATATTTTACATACATATCTATATAAAATATTACTTTTTATGCGTACAGTACCGTATCGTATCGCACTCTAGAAATATCTAAGTAGGTCTGCAATAAAAAGTGAATTATTCATTTTTCATTGCCTCGTACAAAATTGAAATTGATGGTCACTCATACGCCATGTTGCTTAAGTGTACGTACATAAATACAAACTTCGTATTAAAGGCGGCATGCTGGGAGGAAGCAAACATTAAATTCAAATAAATTTTGGC
Source organism: Calliopum simillimum (assembly GCA_951812925.1). Taxonomy (NCBI): domain Eukaryota; kingdom Metazoa; phylum Arthropoda; class Insecta; order Diptera; family Lauxaniidae; genus Calliopum; species Calliopum simillimum. The sequence continues at coordinate 28,119,105 of OX638368.1, forward strand.
CTAGCAGCATAGCACATTTTCATATATTTTTTAAATTTCCTTAACAAAAATTTATGGTTTTGGTAAAAATTTTAGCTTTGCTTATCTTTTAATAAAAAATTATGTACTCATAATGAAGAAACTGAACATTTCTTTGTATAGTAGAAAATCTCATATGTAAAAATAAATGAATAATTTCTTCACGTCACAATGGATTTCAGATAATAATATCTTTGACGGGTAATTTTGCATAGAAAAATTACAACATAAAACGTTGTTTTTGTATTAAAAACTTTTCTTAGAACTTAATCTAGTCGGCATAATTATTTTGATAAAATTTTTTTCTGACTTTCGGACGTTGCTTTGGTTAGAACTGTCAAATGACGAAAATGATGCTAAAAGGAAAGACCGTATTTGCAGCTATATGCATACCAAATATTCGTCGATTAACGTTTTCATTAATTTTCTGCTGATAAAAATGCAAGCAAATAACGAGTTTTGTCGTGACATAAGTATTTTGACATCACTTTACGTATAATCACTGTTTTACAGTAAAAACTGTGAACCGAACGATTCAAATTTATTTCGATAATTTGGAATGTTCTGAGCTAAAATACTTAAAAAAAAAATTCTCTTGAGCAGTGTTGCCGTGTTTATAAAAAAAACTCTTTTTATAGGTTTGACTGCACTTCAACTAATAAATAACTCAACTATTTTTTAATCGATTTGATTGAATAGTCCCATAATTAAACTATCTTTTAGACGAAATACTCCTAGATGAATAGGATGACCCTTTCTCTCTACAGATTAGTTGAAGTGAGGTTATGCCTGGAAAAACAGTATTTTTATGAATACGGCAGCACTGCACGAGCAAAAGTTTTTTTTAACCTCTTTTAGCTCAGCACATTCTAAATAATCGAAATCAATTTGAATCGTTCGGATCAAAATTTTTGCTGTAAAACAGTGATTTGCGTTATGCAATGTCAAAATACTTATGTCACGACAAAATTCGTTGTTGAGTCACTAGCTTATCAGCAGAAAAAGAATTCAAACAGTAAATGACAAAATATTTGACATGCATATATCGTCGGGTTAAAACTACAACTAGACATCTACATTTTTCATGTTTTGAGAAAAAAGCGTTTAAGTTTTTTGAAATTCGTCTTTTGTATGGGATTTTGCAGTTTTATGCTTTTTATTCTTTTTATAAGACTGGATGGAGACTACATTTCAAAAAACCGACTAGACTGGGGCATAGAGCTGTTTTTTCTTCATGTTTCTGTATATTTAACTCAAAACATCAACATATGTAGATGTGTAGTTGTAGTTTTAACCCGATGATATGTAGCTGTAAATACGGTCTTTCTTTTCAGCATCATTTTCGGCAACGTTCGATAGTCACAAATAAATTTTGTTAAAATAATTATGTCCAACATAAAAACTGATATAATGCAAAAAGTTGCCATGACTTCAAAGTTTTTATTTTTTAAGTTCCTTCGAATATATTTACCAATTGAATTTCATTCATAAGAAACCGTTGATAACTTGAAGAAGTTGCGAATAATTAACCCATTTTTGACCACGCTGCAAAAATTTTTTTATTCTTTGATATAAAGTAAATTTTTAGAGTAATTGGTACCACTTGAATCCATATCAGTTATTTAAAAATTTTGACCCACACTCGTTTTATCGTTATGGCAAAAAATAGTCAGATATAAATTTTGTCAAAATAATTATGTCCAGCATAAAATAATTTGTCATAATGCAAAAAGTTACAGTGACTACAGATCTTTTATTTCATAAATTTCTTCGAATATATTTACGAATTGAATTTTATGAATAATAAACCGTCAATGACTTGAAGAAGTTAAGAATAATTAATCCGATTTCGAACACACTACAAATTTTTTTTTATTTTTTGATATAAAGTATATTTTTAGAGTGATTGGCACCCCCAAAATCCAAATTCATCATCAACGAATTTTTACTCCAACTCGTTTTATCGTTATGGCGAAAAATTAAGTGTTCGATTAATCGAACGTTAGTACCATAGAAATACGAATAAACGTGGCTGGTGAACACCTTAGAATCTGCCAGCTGGAAGTTACATATCGTCGATGTCAGTTGAAAGGGGGCTGCCTATAAGACTCATGACGCTAAAATTCGCAAAAATTTTACCAACTTCCCTTGCCTACCCTTTTGTTTGGGTATTGTTTTACTCCCCGTTACCATCAGATAGCGGGGAAGGGGGGTAAATTTTTGGCAGTCACCTTTAAACTGGCATCGGCGACATTTACGTTCCGACTGAAGGATTACAAGGTGTTAATTAATCAGGAGTGGTCATATTTGTTTGGGATCTTGTAGTATGGGTTGACGGCAAACGTTCGATTAATCGAACACTAACTTTGACTTATGACTGAGCCTATCAAGTATTAACAAGTGTTGATTATTGGATTGCAAATGATTGTCTGAACCTTTGGCTATAAAACCTCATCACAAAATTTTTTTTATTGTCATTATTTTATGTTTTATATAATTTTTTTGTAAAAGGTCTAACGACAAGGTGCTTTTTAACCTCCCCCTCAAACTACTGGAGGGGTGCGAGGAAGTGGTAAACAATATTTTTGAAGAGCCAAAAAATTTAAGTAATATAAGGCACTAACTATTTCTCTAATATCATTTGTATTCATAGTTTAAAAAATTATTGAAAATGCACAATTTTACTGTTCGATTAATCGAATAGCGGCCAAAAATGGTTTAAAGAAACCGGAGTAGAAGGCCTTTTCGGAGGTTCTTTTTTATTAAAGAAAAAAAAACCAAATAAACGTTCAAATTCTGACTGCCGGGTATTTTATTATATTAAGGTTGCATTGTACAATTTAATTTATTCAAACATTTCCTATCGGACGTTTCACATTTTTCCACTCTATAAAAGCAAATTTCATTTTCAATTTGTTTATGAAGAGATGATTTATCCTTAAAAGTATATTTTTCAAATTAAATTTGTGATATTTGAACAACTTCAGAAGGTGTCAGGACAATTTGAGCACTTTCAATAATTTGCATGGTGAAACGTTGCTCATACGTCACGCTGTACAGAATAAAATGTACATAATTGCTCACAAAATTATTTGAAAACGTTTAAGTCGTATTCTGCTCAATAAATTCTTAACAGAATACAAATTTGCACAAAGCTCAAAAGCTATCAGTACATTAGCTACTTTTAAAACAAACTGTTCGGACGTTTCATTCGATAATGAGCTCTTAAAACTAAACGCTTTTATTTTTTTCCATTATTTTTTATTTTTTTATTTGAAAAGCATTTAGGCTTTAAAGAGCTATGTAAAATACTAATCTGTAGATTGCCAATAATCGTTAGATAAAGTTGATAAGATCTTATCGCATTGAATATATAAGCAGTAGAGAAGACTGTGCACAGTAAGTAATCAAGCAATTATCGATGACCCGTTCTTATCCCATAGCCTATCGTTCAATTGTTCATATATTTTCATTCGGGGGCGATAATTTTGGAAATAAAATCCATTGTCGGCTATTAGCAAAGGTTCATTTGTTAAAATGAAGTTAACACTGGTAGTAGGCACTTTAGTGCTGGTAGCTCTATGCTCCGCTATAGAGATCAAGAATACTGAAGAAACAATAAAAGATGAACCATTTTTTGTGAAAACCTTCAAAACTTTACATCGTGGTCCACCTGAAATGCCAGTTAAAGCACGTGCCAATATTGTTACTGAATGGATTACACAAAGAGTTGATCATTTCAGTAGTTCAGATTTTAGAGTATGGCGGATGGTAAGTAGAGAAATCTGAAACTTGAGAGTTACGTATTAACTGGAATATAATTTTTAGCGTTATTTAAGCAATGATGAATATTTTAAGCCCGGCGGACCTTTGTTCATTTATCTTGGTGGCGAATGGGAAATATCACCGGGTTATATTACACAAGGACACTTTGTTGATATGGCAAAAGAACATAATGGTTACTTGTTTTACACGGAGCATCGTTATTACGGACAAAGTTGGCCAACAGAGTGAGTATTTCTTTTGAGACAGTTCAAAGTTGGAAATATCGTTAGCATGCAAACGCCACTTGCATTCATATTTTTTAGAAAATTATATAGAACATTTTTTATTTCTGTCAATTCTAGCGATCTCACTCTAGACAGTCTGCAATATCTACATATTAAGCAGGCTCTGGCAGATTTGGAATATTTTATACGCATCAAAAAGGCCACCACTCCCGAACTTACCAATTCCAAAGTAATTATCGCTGGTGGTTCTTATTCGGCTACAATGGTTGTATGGTTTAAACGTCTCTATCCACATATGATTGATGGCGGTTGGGCTTCCAGTGCACCGCTTTTGGCAAAAGTTGATTTTAGAGGTAGGCATATTGAACTGTGTATTTGAGCAAAGCTCAAAAGTTCAACTAAGCACATTCAATAAAATGCTTTAGAGCTTTTAAGAAATTTTTGAATGTTCAGTATTGTCAATATGGAATTTTGCACGCAAACTAGCACAGATTTAAGATACAAGTTTTTTGGAATTTTTAAACATGAGTGACGCAACCAAAAATTGTGGCTAAACACAATTTAGAAATACCCTTTGGAATTGTGTATATTTTTGATGATTTAGATACAAAATACAAGTTTTTTGCAATTTTGAAACATGAGTGACGCAACAAAAACTTGTGGCTAAAACACAATTTGGAAGTGTTTTTTGGATTTGTGTATATTTTTGATGATTAAGGTTCGAAATACAAGTTTTTTACAATTTTAAAACATGAGTGACGCAACCAAAAATTGTGACAAAAACTTAATTTGGAAATACTTTTTTGTTGCAATAAGCTTAAATTTGCACAATTTGTTAATTTATACACAAAGAAACAAAAGTTCTACACTTAATATGACAGCGTCACTTGCGTTTCATTTTCTAAAAAATTGTTTTAAATAAATTTTTTAAAAGTTGTCTTTTTCTATGTTTTACATAGAATACAAGGAGGTTGTCGGACGTGCCTTCCTAGAATTGGGCAGCCAACAATGTTACAATCGCATACAGAATGGTATTGCTGAACTTGAAACGATGATAGCCAACAAACGTGCCGCTGAAGTTAAAGCCATGTTTTTGCTTTGCAATAATTTTGACGAAAATAACGATTTAGATGTATGGCTGTTCTTCAGTTCAATCTCTAATGTATTTTCGGGCATAGCACAATATCAAAAGTAAGTTGGTGTTATAAATGAGCCAAATTAATATTCTAATAACTAACGCTCTCTAAATAACTTTACAGCGAAGGTGATATACCAAGTCATTGCGATTATTTAATGAGTTTCGATGATGATCTCACTGCTATTGCAAATTTTGCTAAATGGGCTAATGTTTGTACTGATGCCACTTATAAGGGCACTCTTGCTTTCCATTCGAGCACAACATATTCTACAAGCTCAAGTAAGTGTCCTTTTTTGTCGCAAATACAAAGTTATGTTAAGTTTTTTATTACAAAACTACTGCAGTTATACGTCAATGGTTTTATCAAACATGTAACGAATATGGTTGGTTTCAAGCATCTGGTTCGGCAAATCAACCATTTGGCACCAAGTTCCCTGCATTATTCTATACAACGCTATGTGAGGATCTTTATGGTGCTAATTATACAAATGAAGGCATCAATCAAAAGGTCACACAAACAAATTTAGATTTTGGTGGCTTGAATCCTGAAGTATCCAATATTTATCAGACACATGGCGCTTTGGATCCATGGAGCGCAATGGGTTTGACAGAGTTACAAGGTGCCATAGTCATACCACGTGCATCACATTGTACCGATTTTGGTTCAATCAGCAGCCGTGATAGTTCTGAATTGCGTGCTTCTAAGGAACGTCTTGCGGCATTGGTACACGAGTGGTTGGCTTAACTTTAAATTGTTTACTTAAATTGTGCATTGAATTATTTTAGTATTTCATATAAGATTAAGTGCAATAAATTAATTTGAAAAAAAATAAATGTACTAGACGATTATTTTTGTTTGGAGAATTTTTGGCATGTTTGTGATAAGAGTTGTTGCAATGACTTGCTATCAGTGAGATTAAAAACATTATATTTAACTTTTTTCGTTTCAGAAAGAAAAGACTAACTGCAAAATAAGAGTGGTTCTGCGAATTAATTTTAAAGTTTTGAGATCAAAACGATTTTTTTTTCCAAAGTGATAATAACAAATTGATGATTTCTCATCAAAAATATATTTTTCAAAACATCCATGTGATTGTTAAGTAAATTCAACAGATTTTAATACATTTAGAGCATTAGTACATAAACAAATAAAAATTGTATCTGTAATGATAATGCACGGCAAGGATTTCAGAGTCAATTTCGTCTATTCCTGATATACTAAAAACGAAAATAATATCAGATTTACCCAATTGACTCTAGTCCTCTATTAAATCTCACCTTCTGTTTTTTCAATCAGATCCTTACTTTCCGAGTTATCATCATTACTGAATTTAGGTTTACTCAAAAAACTAAGTTCGTAAAAAAAATGATAGTCCTTTGTATGGAATTGAAGCACCAATACTTGAATGAATGATAACTCGGAAAGTAAGGATCTAATTGAAAAAAACTGATGGTGAGGTTTTTTGGGGAAGGTTATGGCATTTGAATTTCAACAAAAATTACACTATTTGCTGTGAGTGTTATACTTCTTCAAATATGCTTCAAAACAGCTATTTTTGATTTCACTCAAACACGAATAACATTAATTTTAAACTCTGAGTTTAAAGTAGGCGGAGTAGGATTAGAGGGCGTGGCACCTCCCATATAAGCGAAAGTTTCAGAACAGTAAATGCAAGCTCTACGCAAAATCAAGGTAAGCTCGGAGGAGAGAGCGTGGCAATTCCCATATAAGCAATTTGTTCTTATACTCTCCTAATAATATACTTGAAATGCAGTGTAGGGTATTTAGTTTTTGGCCAGGCCAAAGATACCACCCTTACTAGTTTTATTTGCTTTTATGCATTTGCCACGTTTTTGTAATTTTATTGGTGTTTAACATAAACACACTGAATAGTAAACTCAAACCAACAATGTCATTTGAACTATGCTTGTTGCAAGCAAAGAATGTAAATTATTTTCTGTTCCAAAGGACAATTTAGAAATACAAAACCTCTGAATACAACTGAAGTTGATGCTATCGATAAAAATGCTACACATCACTAAAGCATCTTAAAATTTGATTTCATATCTATCGGTTGGTTTTTGATATTCCTACAGGGACAGCGCATGAATTACTTTCTTTTCAGTCAACACCAAAAGCAACAAAGAAACATTTTTCAATTCAATAACTTTGATGACATTACTATGATTTATCAAAGGAAGTGGAAAAATTCTCAAAAAAGCAAAAGCAATTTTTCTTCGAACAGTCAAGAAACAAAAAGACGCTGTTTTACTTTGGTAACAACTTCAGTAAGAAGTATAAAGAATTTCATTCAACTTTGTAGGGTGAAAGCGCTATGTAGCATTTATGGTGAAGCAAATATCTTTGAATAAAACTTTTGCTGTCATAAAACTGAAATATATTAAGTCACAGTATCATTATTTTTAAAACATTCTTGCATTTATTTAGCAATTTATCACAACATGCAGTTACTTTTACAAATTTCCACAAGTTTCATTTATCAGTCAGAACTATCATGCCATATTTTTAAACTATTTTTGTGGTTGCGACTTGTCAAGTTTGCCCACAATTGTTTTGTATTGTTATAGTGGTGCTAGTGCACTCTCCTCTTGTCTTGTTTGTGTGTGCTCTGAGGTACTTGTCGCTGTATTTTATTGTGGTATGCTGCTGACTTTCACCGCTACTGTATTGCTGCTTTCTTTTGACATTCTTGACATTTCTTTTCCTACATTGATTGGCATTTCCGTGTTGTTTTATGCATGAGCGATTTAATTACAAAACGACGTTGTAAGTACACGACTACTTTAGTAACTTGACCTGGTTTGGTTTGTGCACTTTTTTGTTTTTCAATTTAAATTTGTTGAACTTGTGAAAGTTTTCTTCGACGACGCGACTTTGAAATGTTAAGTTTTCACGTACTTTACTCAAAGAAATTATGCACTCAATTGAAAATGCAAAAGTTAAAGAAATTTTTCAAACAGCACGGGAACTTCAGGCAGTACTTTAAGAAAACCGAATTCAATTCGCAATTTCATTTTAGCAATATTTCTTTTGAAATTGAAAAATATTTCACGAAAATCGTTTTGTTGATTAAATATAAATCATATAAAGAAGAAAAGTAATCACAATGACACATCTGTACATAAATCTTTGTTTACGGCAGTGCATTGTGTTTGATTTTTCCTTACAATTTTTGTTGTTTTCTGTTCCTGCAGAGACAAAAGAAAAATATGTGCTCTGTCAGTCAGTCAGTTAGTTAGTTCGTTGGTTAGTCTCTATATAGTGAAGAACACACAAAATATTTCCCATGTATCACGTTAAATGCGTGACATGAAAGTGAATAACCATGATAAATTTTAAGAACTTAATCTGCGCCATTTTGTACACAACGCGCTGGTATACCGCAGCAACAGCCACTGACTGTCAGTAAACGGTTTAGTGCAGCCAAACGTAAGAACCAACCAAACAACCAGTCACCTTGGGTGCTCAGGGACTCAAAAACATTACGTAATAATGTACGTTTTGTGATATCCAGACGTGGTCGGGAATAATCGAAAATTATCTTTATTTGTTTTTGTGTTTTCTTTTTTGTGGGGTTGCTTGTGAAATTCAAAAATACATATGAGTGATATTCAGATAGCTTTGCTTTTTCCAATTATAAAGCTGGAGGATAATTTTTTTCGATTTATACAAGATTCTTGTTGTTTTCGTGTTTAAAAACACTCTTAAAACTACCGTTTTAAACAAATCAACATATCAGCATACAGCAAAAATGCTACTACCAAAATTAATTTAATGGATTCGGATAGTCAAATTTATCACACCGTCCGACAAAATTCACTTTTTAGCTGCACAACTGAAAAAATTCAATGAATTCTGAAAATAATCGATTCAAATCGATTTTCGAAGTTTTCTATTACACTGTAACAATCGACACATTGTATTCTACGATCCTTACATCTGAGATAACTCACAATGAGTAAAATGATTCCACTCAAAAATATCCATAAAAAAACGTCCAATAAAAACATAAAAAAAAAATATCCAAAAATAAAAAAAAAACATCGAAAAATTTTTGGACATTTTATATTTTTGGATGTTTTTATTTTTTAGATGTTTTTATTTTCGGATGTTTTTTTTATGTTTTTATTTTTTGGATGTTTTTATTTTTAGATGTTTTTATTTTTTGGATGTTTTTATTCTTGGATGTTTTTATTTTGTGGATTTTTTAATGTTTGGATGTTGTTGTTTTTTTTTTTGATGTTTTTATTTTCGGATGTTTTTATTTTTGGATGTTTTTATTTTTGGATGTTTTTATTTTTTGGACGTTTTTATTTTTGGATATTTTTATTTTTTAGATGTTTTTCGTTGGATGTTTTTCATTGGACGGTTTTTTTATTGGATTTTTTTGATAACACAGTCCTGCGTTTTTGAAAAAGTTAAAAAAGTATGAAATGGGAGTAGGTGATTTTTATAGATTTTTGATCGCTGAATCCGAATATGACCTCCGATTTGCTCCATCACGTCTAAGATCCGAGACATCCTTGATTTAAAGTGCAAGAGAAGCTATTTTCAGACATATGGCGTACATCCCGAAAGTAGTCTAGTTCACTTTTGACAGCGGCATTAAATAGTACTAAGCTTCTTCTTTAAAGCGTAATTTTAACTTTTTCAATTGAATCATTAGTGTTCAAGATATCATCGATTGAAACAAAGGTATCGCTAATCTCTGCAAGGGACTATATTCAATTTGTATACCTTTACTTCAATGGATGATATCTCGGAAACTAATGATCCAATTGAAAAAGTTAAAATTACACTTTAAAGAGGAAGCTCAGGGCTATTCAATGCCACTGTTAAAAGTGAACTAGACTACTTTAAGGATGTACGCCATATGTTTGAAAATAGCGTTTTCTGCAATTTAAATCCAGGATTACTCGGATTTCAGACGTGATGGAGCAAATTAGAGGCCATATTCGGATTCAGTAAGCAAAAGTCTTTAAAAATCATTTACTCTGATCTCATACTTTTTTTCATCGCAGGACTGTGTAATCAAGATATAAAAAAAATATTTTCTATTTTTGTTCGTAAACTTGTCCTGAGTGGGATTAGATGAAAAAATTAATCAAAAGATCTCCTTATTGCGAATAAACTGGCTTTTAGCCCCCTTTTTGTCTTTAAATGTTTGAAAAATTTGTACATTTTACAACTCGCTATAATTATGCTCAGAGTCGTTTAGTTTTGGGTATGTATATAGAGAAATGTTCACGGTACATACATAAAATTATTTTCATTAAATATTTTAGAAAACCAATGCTATACTGATTGATAAGTCAGAAATTGTTCCAATTTAATTTTCATATTTTCCGGCTCTGGACAAATTAACGAAAAAAATCTCATCAAAAAAACTTCAGTGACTCGACATCGAGGTTGTCCCTATCTATCCGGGTGGTGCGTGGGAGTTATTTCCTACCGTCTCTTAAAGTTTGGATTATTCAAATTTCTTTCGTTGTTATATTACTTTACAAGGTCAGATCTTGTGTTAAAATTTCACAGTTCACAGGATGGAAGCAAAAACTATCTTACAGAAATCCATTCTGGACCCATATTCTTTTAATAAAATTACTGCTCCATTCGATAGGAAATGATCAAAGGAAAATTTTGTAAATTATAAGAAGTTTCCCCGAACCCTCTCATGAAATTTGGACCATTTTTGTAAAAAAATTATATTGTGAATTGATAGGGAAAGGTTAAAGGAAAATTTTTGAAATAATCAGGTGTGTCCCCGACTGCTCTCAGAGGTTTTTGGCCAAAGATTGATTTGTTTTCAATATATTTTTGTGTCAAAAATTCAACTTCTAGGGTATATATTTCTTTGCATTTTAGTGCCAACGGCTTAGATAGTTGGGATGAATTGGGGTTATCCCCAATATCTCGCAGAAAATTTGGGACCATTTGAGAAAATAATTGCAACCCAAATTATAAACTACATAAGTAGAACAAATAAATTGAACAAGTGGCAGTCGGGATTTAGAAGACTGTATAGTTGTGAGTCAGCAGTCATTAAGGTTACTTCTGATATACGTACAGACTTAGATAATCGCAATATTTGTTTATTGGCATTGTTGGACTTCACAAGAGCGTTCGATTATGTAGACCATATAATTCTGTTGAATAAGCTAAAACATCAGTTTAATTTTTCTGACACGGCCTTAAAGTTGATTGGAGACTACTTAAGTGATAGAAAGCTAACAGTTGTTACTGAGCAAGGTTCGTCCAACCCCATGGTTGCTAATTGTGGTGTTCCACAGGGCTCAGTTTTGGGACCTCTTCTGTTCTCGCTTTTCATTAATGACTTGCCCGATATTGTCATGAATTGCAAAATTCACATGTATGCTGACGATGTGCTAATTTATCTATCTAGACCTCTGGGGCTGTCTGAAGATTGTTTTGCTAGGGTAAATGATGATTTGAGTAGTATACATGCATGGTCTCTTAATAACTGCTTGAAATTGAATCCGTCAAAATGTGTCGGCATGTTATGCTCTAATCACCTAATCAGTTCTGATGATTTTTCTCCTTTGGTGCTAAATAATATTGCAATTCCATTTACTAACTGTGTTAAGTATCTTGGATACAGAATTAATAGTTCTCTAAGCTGCTGTGATGCCATTTCAGCTACAATAAAGCAAATTTATGGCAGTCTTAGTAGTCTAAGGGTGTCTGCGTACTCCTTATCTAGAGAAATGAAAATGCGATTAATTAAAAGTTTAGTTTTACCATTTTTCTCTTTTAATTGTTCAGTTTATCCTTGCCTGGATTCTGTTTGTAAACGCAGACTGAACGTTGCATTTAATGACTGCCTTAGGTTTGTTTTTAGTATGCAACGACACGAAAGTGTGGCACATCTCAAAGATAGTATGTTAGGATTGGACTAAGAACAGTTTTATGTGTTTCGTAATATTATCAAAATGCATAATATTATTTACAATAAATGCCCCAATTACCTTTTAGATCTAATCCAATTCGCTCAATCTCGAAGAGGATTAAAATTAATAGTACCACGACATAGAAGCACGGTTTTGGAACGCTCTTATTTTGTCGCAGCAATTCGTTTGTGGAATAATCTTCCACTACAATTGCAAACTGTTGGGTCTGCAACGCAATTTCGGTCGAGACTGTTAGAGCACCTTCATCATTCGACACCATGACACAAATAATTTAGGGAAGGATAGGAAATTTTTAATTATTTTAGATTTTTTTTTTAGTTTAAATTCACATTATTTATATTTGAAATGGTTTTGGAAAATGTTTGTTATTTAAGCTAATTGAGTATTATTTATAGTTTAATTTTTGTTACATTGTAATACCTCAAATTGATTGTTTTTAATTTTTGCTTAAACATAAGATACATAATCTTGTAGCATTTTGTTATATTATTTTTTGAAATAAAATGAAATGAAATGAAGTAAAAAAAGAAACAAAAAATTTAACACCATTCGCTAGGAAAAGTTAAAAGAAAACGCTTTTTGACGCTTTTTGCCCAAGGGATTTTATTAATTAAGTGTTGACAAGCTGTTAAACATATGACAGGACTTAACACATTTGTAGAGCGTATTAGTTATGTTTCCATCAAAAGCGTCAGCACTAAGAAGATATATTTAACAAATTTTTTACATGTAGAGTACCTACTTTCAACTACGTGCAACATTTTTAATCAACAACAACAGAAACAAAAAATGTTCTCTCTACATTATACACTGATTTTGACAGCTTACTTACTAACACCGTTAAACAGAACAAATGGCGTAACATTACGACATTTTTTCGTTGTTGTTTTTGCTCTAGTCACGGTTTTCTTTTGTGCCATAATTTAAAGCCCCCCCCCCTCCTCTTATACCGCAGTTTCTCTGCTATTTTCAGGTTTTTCCCACTTTTGTTTGTATCCTAATATAGTGAGTCAGTCCTTGTAAATTTATATACCATCGCCAAAACAGACACATATACATAAGCAAACGTCAGCAGCTCATTAGCATAAGGTAACGCACACAATAGCGCAGGCACGCACGCATACACACACACAAACCAACACACAGACAAATCAACAGCACAAAGTGTGAATGCAAGACGTCATGTGAATAAATTATTTCATAAATAAAATACAAAAAGAAATTCATGTTCTCCAAAAAAAAAAAACACAAAGCGAAAATGCCAAAGAGACTAACGAACCGCAGTGTAAAATGTGAAAAGGTGTAAATTTTGTTCGAGTTCAAGTCGCGCAGCGTGCACTTATCAAATTTGATTAATAAATATGGCAATTTTCCCTCAAAAAAATAAAAAACAATATATATCCATACACAGCTAATGAATAAAGTAAATAAAAGCACGCACCGGAAATGTCCTGTTCAAGGATTTATGTGTGAAAATAAATGATGGAGTTGGCATACAGAGTAGGGTAGGGTAAGCATAATTTTAACATTGGCCAAAGGATATCTTTCAAGCAATAAATGTCAAAGTTCAACAGTACAAATCAGAAGCATTAGATTTTTTGTGCACTCAAAGCAAAACTTTTTAAAAGGAATGAAGCCAATGTACAAATGTATGTATTTGTCGGATATGTTCAAACGTTGACGGTTCTCAAATTTGATTATGATGGATTTTTGTCGTAAGTAATAAGTGATTTCAATGAATGTTCCTGATGTTTATCAAAGTAAAAAACTCTCTTACTTAGTTAAGGGTTTTGACTCTTAATTTTCATGTATTCCTCGTACAGACTTAATTTATTTGCAAAAACTGCAATATAGTATATACATATGACATGAATGTTTTGCGCTTAGTATTTGTTGAGGACACCCTGTAATCATAAATCATAGTGTAGCATATAGTTTGGCTGAACGGCACGTTTATCAAACTTTTGTTAGTCCTCCGTACATAATTATGATATTCAATAGTTCAATATTTCAACTCTAATTCATATCAATTCACCTGCTGTAACCCAAAGCAACTTTTGTCAAACTTTCGTCAGTCCCCTGGCATAAATTAAATGTCTCAATTGAACCCCACTGGCATTTTTTTGCACCAAATCAAACGCTCAAAATCATATCGGACTATCAATTTTAGGTGGATGCTATTTTTATCAAACTTTTGTCAATCCCCTGAAATTTCAAAATCAAGGATTTTAGTTCACATCGAATCATACACATTAGCAGTAAGCTTCAGTTTTCAAACTTTCTTCAATCCTGTAAAGTAAATTAAATGATTTAATTAAACGAAATTTCTTTTGCTGAAATGCAAAAGCTTCAGTTCACATAAAATCGTAGAATTTAGATAGAAGCAGCGTTTATCACACATTTGTCACTTCCCTGGCATAAATTAAGTGATTCAATTGAACACCAGAAGTGTTGCTTGTAGAAAATCAAAAACCCTTGATCACAACGAATCATTTTTTTTAGCTGGAAACAGGCTTTATCAAATTTTTTCAATCCTCGGAATAACTTCTATATCACAACGATTGCTGGCAGCATATTATATACTCTAAATCATTCATTGCAAATTAAATTTTTTTTAGCTATTAGTTATGGCTATAAGGTTTTTCAAACTTTTGTCAGTTCCCTGGAATAGATTAAATGTATCAATTTAACGCCATAAAAATTATTTTCAGAAAATCAGAAACTCTATATCACATCAAATCATAAAATTTAGCTTTGAGCAGTGCATATCAAACTTTCGTCAGTCCCTTGGAATAAACTGAAAAGTTCAATGGGACGCCACAGATATTGCTTGGACAAATTAAATTACTCTTAATCATATCGAATCATACATTTTAGCTTAAAACAGCGTTAATCAAGGTTTTGTCAATCCTCTGTATAAACCCTAACAGAAATTGCTTTTAGAAAATTAAAATCTTTAAATCATATCGAACCAGAAACTTAATGTTTTGACAAAACGTCCCAGGTATTGCTTTCGGAAAATCAAAAACTGTAAATTGTATCGAATCATGAAATTCAGCTGCTAGCATCACTTAACAAACTTTCGTCAGTCCCCTGGAATAAACTAAATATTTCATTGAAATGTTACAGATATTGTTAAAAGTCTCTTAAGGACTCTAAATTGTATAGAATCATAAACTTAAGCTAGAAGAAGTGCTTAATAAATGTTTATCAGTCCTCTGGAATATATTAAATGATTCAATTCAACGTAACCAGTACTAGTACACTATTCTCACCGCGTCATAAAATTTAGCTTGGGGCAGCGCATATCAAACTTTCGTCAGACCCTTGGAATAAATTTAATGTTTCAATAGAACGTTACAGATGTTGCTTGAACAAAATAAATAGCTCTTAATTATATTGAACTATAAATTTTAGTTTGAAGCGGCGTTTATCAAGCTTTAGTCAGTCCTCTGTCAAAAATTATTTATTCTAATAAAACCCAACAGGTACTGGTTTCCAAAAAAATAAAATCTCTAAGTCATATCGAAACATGAATTTTAGAAAATAGCAGCATTAATTGAATTTTGTCAGTCCTCTGATATGAATTTAATGTTTTCATGGAACTTAAAGGGCATCAAATCATAACTGTAGCAGTTACCAACATTTAACAAAATTTTGTCAGTCCCCTGCAATAAATCAAATATTTCAATGGCACATACCAACTTTTGCTTGTAGAAAATCAGAAACTTTCAATCAAATAAAATCTCTTATTTTAGCTGCAAGTAGGGTTTATCAAATTTTTTGTCAGTCCTCTGGAATATACTGAAAAATCCAATCAAACGTCACAAGTTTTGCTTTCTAATAATCAAAATCTTGAGGTCATATCGAACCATAAGCTTTTGCTGTACGCAGCGTTTATCAAATTTTCGTCAATCCCCTGGTAAAAATTAAACGCTTCAATAGAACGTCACTGACAAAGCTTGGAGCAAATCAAAAACTTTAAATCATATCAAATCATAAGCTTAAGCTGTTGGTAGCGTTTACAAATATTTGTCAGTCCTCTGGTTTAAATTGAATGTTTCAATCGAACGTTACAAGTATTGTTTGTAGAAAGCCAAACACTCTTAATCATTTCAATTCATATGCTTTAGATGAAAGCAGCGCTTGTTAAACTTTCGTCAGTCCCCTAGGATAAATTAAATGTTTCAATGGAATGTCACTGGTATTCCTTGCGAAAAAACTCTTAATCATAGGGAATTTTAAGGAATACACAGGGGATAAAGTAAGCTACTTAAACATCTCAATAATATCATTCTCGTCTTGTATATCATTTATAGTCCTTACCGATAAATTAAGAATACTCTTTACATATCCTAATAGTATCAGAAGCTTCCATCTACAGTTCAGAGAACTACTCTAAAACCTAAAGTTCCTAAAACAATGGGACTTTAACTGAGATCGATATATGTACTTGGACTCGCCATTAAAAATCTATCTATGGTGCATGCTATTTGGTTTTTGGACAAAACGAAGGATTTAGCGCAAATTCTGCTTGTATCCTTCGATATCAAGGATTAAAAATATTAAGTATGGCAAAGTTATTTAAAAAAGCAATTCTAAATAACTCATTCTAAACACGAAATCATCACAGTTGCATAAATCAAACTGTTTTAATAACAACATTCTATCACTTTGTTCCATCAATTAATATACAAACACACGTACATATTTACATACATCTGTATGAATATGTGCTAATATGAACTCTATCACACTGATATGATTTGTTAAATTGACCTTTAAAATAAACGCACTAAGCAACAACGGCTCGAGCGCAAATAAAAATCCTATAGCAGCTGCAACAACAACTGTTGCATAAGCAATTTAACTACCACATACACATGTGTATTTTTATGAGTGATGTGCGTTTGTATATGCATGACACTGTTAGCACTTATTTATAGTTGCAAATATAAAACGGCCACAAGAATATGGCTTCAACAGCAATGCATTTGGAATTCCTCTATAGCCGCTATATCACTACAAAATGCAGCACCCAAATTCAAAACACACAAACTCACACACATACATACATAAATGCCAACACATGTATGCCATAGAAATTGCATTTGTATATGAAAAGTCCGCACGTTGATCAGAAATTCAAAAAACCCCTGCAGTGTGGCGGAGCCCATGTTTTATTACAAGGATTTCATTGCATATGAATGATGTTATTGCCAAGGATGATGATGTTGTCGATGTCGATGATTATGATGACGATGATGTTGATGATATTTTATGACCCAGTTTTAAATGTTTTCGAATGGTTGCGAAATTGCTATATAAAAGGAATTTACGTAATTCTTTTTCTGCAGATTTCAAGCAGTGATATATGCTGCATGTGATATATGATTAGCTTTATTTGGGAAATTTTTTGCACACTCCAGTGATATATTTTCTTTTAATTACTTACACATACTCTATGCTTATTTACATAATAATTTTGCTTACCTGCAAGAAAAAAGAACGAGAAAAAGTAGCAGATTAGTACAAATTGCTGGCAATTTAAATTGAAGAAAAGTTCATCACTGTGCACTGCATGTAATATGACATATCATTTATCATACATATCATATATACATTTTTATGCCATCTATTTTTATTTATTCTAGAGTATGAGCTTATTCTTTTCTAAATTTATTTAAGAGCCTTCAGCAATATTATGAAAAAGGACTAGTATATATGGTATGATAATGTGATTAAATCACATTTTGTTTTTGCTAAACAAATCTGTTATTAACATATGTACATAATAGATGATGATAAATGTTGCAGACACATCATTTTATATTTTTAGCAGTAAAACAAAAGCAACAAAACCCTTGAGTCAATTTACTGAAATTATATGAAAATTTCATGCTATTTTTCATAGGAATTTTTAATTTCCAAGTACGAAATCAAAAACACATCAAGAACAAATGTTATGAATTTAACGAAAAGTTACATTTATTTTCCACTTTTTTACACAAAATATTTTTTAAAATCTTTAAAAAATGAGTTAAAAATGTTTTAAACATCCAGCAGGATAAGTTTTGTATAAAAAAAGTGCTAAAAAGTTCAAAGAGGTCTCTATTCTCGGTGGTCAAATGCGATGTTAGGTATTTTGTAACTTTCTATTAACTCCATTCTAACATTAAAATACAAGAATAGCCATTATCGACATATTTTGTGATAATGAATCCGAATCTATACACACAATTGCATTATCAATCCTAATTTTGAGATATTCTGACCTAAATGTTCAAAAAATACAGCTTTTAGCCATTTTTGCAGCAATTTTAAGCCATAAAACCTGATAGATTTATGAAAAAAAAAAAACAGCCTTTTCCTTCAAAACCCAATCTTTATATTTCTCCAGAATATCTCAACCTAAAGAGAAGCCAATTCAAAAAAAAAACCGTTTTTGTTATTTCAGGTTACAATACAACTTCATCGAGTTTTTGAGATCTCAAGAATAATTAAAAACAGTGTTTTAGTATTTTTTTATTCAAATGTTTAGTAAAAGGTATTTCCGAGAAAAAAAAAAAAGTATCGATATAACAATAGACTATTATTTTCAAATCCCATATCAGTTTTTTCGGCCAACAACTACCAATTCTACACCAGCCCTCGGTGTGTGCGAGCAGCGGCTGCAATAATGGAGAGCTGTACAACACTCAACCACGTTTTTGAGGACTTAATAAAAAAATTTTGCATCTTTTTCACAAAATAATAGCTTCTCATTTTGAATTTTTATATTCTCATTTTGATTTTACATATTCTCATTATGAATTTATATCTTCTCATTATTAGTTTTTATTTTCTCAATAAGAATTTCCACTTCTCGTTATCAATATACAGATTCCCATTATCATTTTACTATTTCTCATTATCATTATCAATTTCCTCGATATGAATTTACATTTCTCATTATCAATTTATATATTCTCATTATAATTTTACACATTTTCATTTTGAACTTGAAAAGGTGTAGTTATAGGACTTTAAACGTAAGTAAAACCAATATTATTTAACTTTTTCATCTTAATAGGTAAAGATATTTCCAAGAAGTTAAAAAGATTTCGATATACGGGGTGACAAATAGTTTTTACTACTTTATTTCTAGTAAATTTTATTAAAATTTCAAGTCAATATAGTGTAATAGTAACATAAATTGAACTTGTACTTTATATTTGAAAATTAAAAAAAAATACTTCTATCCTTGAATTATCGTATGAGAAAAATAATTTTAATTTTCATTCTTTCAATAAATTTTCATTAGGATACTTTTAATTTTTTCAATAGTGACAACTCCCTAGGAAAATAAATTTTATCTTCCAATTCTAGTAAATTCAAAATTTTCGAAGAAACATGCAGTATAGTTAATTTTTTGAAAAAATTTAAGTGATATTTACTTTACTGTAAAGATCAAACAAAACAAGAAACTAAAAAAAAAAATTAAACGAACTGACCGCCCTAGGATTCGAACTGGAGTCTGTCCGTGTGATAGGTAGAAACATACTATTTTTACTTATAAGTAAAAACTTGTAAGCAATGTACGTCCAAACATAAATATTTTTACATTTTTACTAGAAATTTAAAGTAAAAATTGTTGTGTATTTTTCTGACGGAAAGCATAGTTTATTCTACGTAAAGGAAAATTTAGGAAACTTTACAGTAAATATAATTATATTATTTTACTATATTTTATTTGTAAATATTAATTTACGGTACCATCGAATAGTTCAAATAGTGGAATATAGTATTAATTATTATAAATTTTTTACTACTCGAGTATAGTAAAAATTGTGATACTTATTTTTCTCCGTGTATAATGTGTTTGGAGAGATTATAAGGAAAAACAGTGGTTACTTTTATTTTATTAACGTTAATAACCGAGTTATGTATTTATTCAATAACACAGGCCCAAAAAAAAAAAATACCCTGTGCGAAAGGTCAGATCACCTGAACTTTATGTTTTCGGGGTCACTGAATCCGAATATGGTGCCAAAATAGCGAAGTTGGTTCGCGTTTTTTCAGTAATCAGAAATAATGCTGAAAAAAAATCAAAAATTTTCAGCGTAATTGTTGATTTCTGATAAAACGCGAACCAACTCAGCTATTCTGGCACCATATTCGGATTTAGCGACCCCGAAAACATAAAGTTCAGGTAGTCTGATCGTTCGCGCAGGGAATTTGTTTTTTGTGGTTCTGTGCACAGACCGAAAAAAAAAATAAATAAAAATTCCCTGCGCGAAAAATTAAATCATCTGAACTTTATGTATTCGGGGTCGCTGAACGCGAATATAGTGCCAGATTAGCGAAGTTGATTCGCGTTTTTTCAGAAACAAGCAAAAATCTGTAATTTTCAGAATTATTGTTGATTTCTGAAAAAACGCGAACCAACTTCGCTATTCTGGCACCATATTCAGATTCAGCGACCCCGAAAATATAAAGTTCAGGTGGTCTGATCTTTCGCGCAGGGAACTTTTTTTTTTTGTGGGCCTGTGTAATTTTTAAGATATATTGTCCCAACCGGTTCGAAAGGGTTAATACAAAAATGTCGTAGAGCAATCTTCACGTTAATAATCTTTTTTTTTTTAATTTTTTGGTGGAAATCACTTCTCAAAACAATTTAACGAAACCCAGAACACTTTCTGAAATACAGAACATTTCTACGTTAAAAAAATTATACAGAACAGAGGCCTCAAATGCAGAACTGTTCTGTATACAACTGTTCTGTATACAACGATAACGAAATGGTAACTTATGCAATTATTTTAGATATTAAGAATGACCTTCTGAGTATCCTAAAAACATATTTTGAAATCAAAAAAATTCTGACGGCTTTTCTGGAATTTTCTGAAACATATTTGTATCAATGATCATACTTTGATCAAAAAGATTATAGCTATTTTAACCTATTAATAAATCATTACATATTTTATATTTTGTTACCAAAACACTATGTCATAAAAGTGCTAGTTTTTTTTAAGTTTTAAGTACTCATGTACGATACTTTGACTATACATTATAGAATTCCTTTTTATTTGCATTTAAGTTATTTAACTGGAAATCTTTTAATGCACTTTTCTGACACCAAAATAGAGAATCATCTCATGACATGTCTTTGGAGTTCTGTCACCGGAAATGAAAGGAAAACAAGATTACTGTTGTCAACTACGGAAGACTTTAATTATTTTTCGCAGAGATTTTAACACAAAAAGCTTCATTTCCGGTGACAGAACTCCAAAGACAAAGTAACAAACATCAAAAATCAAAATATAAGTTTATGAGAATAAATCTTGATTACTTTTCTTCCTAAGCCTATTTTCTTCAACTTCATTTTCAACATATTCGAAATAGTCTTCAAGTGCTTTAAAAAATAGTCTATTGCAAATTAATGTAAGAAATCTTACAAAAAGAAAACCTAAGATTCTCATCACAAAATATCAGGCAACGAGTACAAGTAGTATGTCAACAACGACGTCAAGCATGTCAATCCTTATGTCACCATAATGTAAAAGAACAAATTTCTTTTATATACCCTACACAAAGTAGGCACACATATGTTGACTTTCAGGATATTCTTTGTCAAACAATTTTCACAGCACTAGCATAATACAGTAAGTGCTTGGATGAGGTTTAACCCAAAGGTTTGGTTTCGGTTTGTTGTGTTTTTCAAATGTACCATTTTTCGACCTCATTTCATAATTCCTTCCATAGATTATTTTCATTTCAGCTTATATAAGTCCATTCTGTTTCAAGAAAAGAATTATGGATAGAAACTGGATGGGCTCAAACATTTGAGCTTAGCCTCATTCAAGCGCACTGCGATAAGGAAATTAGAATGAATATACAATAGCACAAGGCAGAAGCTCTACCAAGCCACAATGTTATTAATATTTGCTCTTACTGGGCTAACTACTAACTTTGGAGGTATCACCCTTCACCTACATGCAAAGTACTGAACTATATTTCTGGCATAGGACCTTCTTCTGATTGATACTAACACATTTCATGATCTGTAGCTGATTTTAATTAGCGTAAAGTATTTTTTTTTTATAAATCGGTTTTTTGCTACAAAAATGGGGGTTGAAACGGCTTCAGTTCAAAGGGTGATAACTCAGAAAGTAAGGGTCTATTACACGAACCTTTTTGCTATACATTTTGCATAATCATCGAGCTTAGAAGAGCCTATCCACTTTATTCGTTCACATTAAAAAACTGCATTATATTCCGTCTACGGTATGCTATTAATATTTGGATAATTTTTTGAAAAATATTGCATTATCTCCCCTCGCCTTTCCAAGCTAAAACTTAACCAGATGTCAATAGAATCAAGTTACACAAAGTTGGCCGCGAAGCCTTTGAATCGAATCTTCAAGGCGATAAAGCACCGCTATAGGAAAAAAAACAAAAAAAAAAGTGAAAAAATCATACGAGCACTAAATCCAAATATTTAGAAAAGTCATGGAGAGAAATAAACTTGACTGCATAGTTTCGCATTCTATTGAGACATTACATTTTCGTTCTATGCTCCCCCATGAGCTACAGAGCACCTTATGGATTTAATTAAAGAGACTTTCGTACGTACTTTCGCTACCACTATTGCAGTGTAGGGTATTAAAACTTTAACCAGCCCAAAGACAACATGGCTACTATTTTTTTCTACTACTAAGTACACTCCCACGCAATTTCATTGCCTGAATGTTATGCTGACATGAAAGTCATTACAGAGAATTGTACAGAGCACAACAGCAAGAAAAAAAGGGAGTCCCTACCAAATTAAGCTGAATGCTTTTTTTCACTGTCTTTTTATTTTTTTACAACATTTTCTTGTCATTTTGACATTTTTCTTATCATCATTGCATTTAATTTGGATTCATTTCATTTTTCCCCATTTTTATATGTCTCATTTGGGAAGGAATATCTATGACAGCTGCTTGTCAAAATTGTTGAGGTGTGGAAGGATGAAAAAAAAAAAATTACAATCCGATTTCATTGAAAGGTTTTTTTTCTTTGTTCATCTTCTTTAAATTCATTGGGTACTTTTTTTGTTATATTGCAATTGAAATGCTGCCTTTTTTTGTAGGTACTTCAAGAGCGGCGGCAATGAGTTTTTGTTTTCTGTTGTTTCAGAAATAAAAAATGTGATTTTAGTGAGATTTCAAAATAAAAGGTTTCAACTTTTAAGTGTGAAATAACAATATAAATATTTATAACTTGACTTTTATTGTTCTGTCCTTTTACAGCTGGTGCTGCTACCATTTAGCGGAAGGTACTGACGCATAAAAATAAAATGTTTGTTTAAAGTTTAAGCAAAGTCTGGCTGAAAGTTTATTTGCTTGTTTGCTTACGACTCAAGAATTATTTTGTTGATTTTGTTAAATATTTTATTTTAATGATTATAATAATTATTACATATGATATTTCGCTGAGAAAAGGACCTTACCTGCTTAAATTTGAGCTCTATTTTTTTTGCATTTTCTGAAAATATACATTACTTATTTGAAAAGTTTCAAAAATGGATTGAAAATAAGCAAAACCACTCAGAAACGCAATAATTTAAACAATATTAAAGTAAATATAAGTTTTAGATCAGCAGGACCTTTTTACCCTGAATAATACACATACCAATCAAGTAAATTGACTGAAACTGCTAAGATCATGGTTAAAGGTTAATTCGATACTACTTCGGCTTCACCCGGGATATTCAAAAAGTACATAACTCCAGAACTATTCAACCATTTTTAGTGAATTTTCTAGTCAAGTAAATATATTGGGACTTATCGTGAATAAGTAAATATTCCCGGGAAATTTTCTCAAACTGCCGTGCATTCTCTATTGCAGTTTAAGAAAATTCCCCGGGAATCTTGTTTTGTTTGATTTTAGTTATGGATCGCTACAACACAATAGAGCAACGCATTGAAATTGCCGAATTTTGAATATTAAATTCCAAAAAACCCAAAATCTAAAATTCCAAAAACATCATATTTTCGAACGAGGATCATTTCCACCTCGGCGGTTATGTTAACAAGCAAAACTGCCGTATTTGTGGCTCGAAAAATCCACAAGTGATAGTGGAAAAGCGTGCAGTACATTCACTACGAGTCACAGTTTGGTGCGGTTTATGGTTTAACACTGAAAATGTCAACTCTGAGCGGTACAACACTATGTTGGAGAAATTCTTTGTACCGGAGGATGAAGCTCAGGGTCATGACGATATGTTGTTACACGAAGGATAAAGTCTTTGTGAATGATCCAAAGACGATTCCAGACTTGAGAAAACAATATTATTTTGGAGATTCGGGTCATTCCAAGGACCATACTGAAAATGTCATCGAAAAAATGACCGAAAGAGTGAGATATCTACAAAATTGTCGCGGTGAACAAAATAATTTTCCACACATAGTTCTATTGAGTGACCTTTCGAATGAAATAAAATATTTGGAAAAATTGCGAACCGTTTGCGTTTTATTCAAAATTAAAGTACCACACGTCCTAATGGAATACCCTTTACATTACAACCAAAACATTAAGGATTATTAACTCTTGCTAAAGGCTGCATGGTAAAACACATGTGTGGTAGTTTTTTAAGAACGCTCACAGGACTCACTTCTCTTCTCCTTATAAGTAACTCTCAGACTAACTAACTTACACCAACTAAAAGAAGGCAGTCTAACAGAAGATAATAAACTTCTGGATGTTTGCTATGATATAGTTGTCTTTGATAACATAGGCAAAAAGCTTGTCAGAAAACTTAAAGTGGTCATAAATGACCGCGCCGAATGGAGGAGGAATGATATAAATGTAAGACAAGGCTCACAGTTACCTTTCACTGATGGGTCCAAAATAAAAGATGGTAGTGCAGGAGCTGGGCTCATGGGACCAAGAATCCAAAAAGTATTTTCAATTGGGAAAATTACTTCCATTTTTCAGGCGTAATTTTACGCTTTAGATTATCCGCCAGAGATTGTCTATGAAGGAGCACTTCCGGCACTGATATATAATCTTATTTGGACAGCCAGGTGACTCCAAAATCATTAATGTCTTTTTCATTATACTCAAAGCTAGTTTGGAAGTGTTTTTCCAAGCCTTATTCAGCAGAGATTATGTGACTTTAACCTGCATACTAGGGCACGAGGGGCATGAAGGCAATCAAAATAAAAATAAATAAAAATTGGGAGTATGGAATAGGTCGATATATTTTGAAAAACATTGAAAAACTCGAATACTTAATATCGTTTAACGTTAAAAAATTTACAAATTGATTAAATTGTGAAACTATCGAGCTGTGCTGAAAAATCTTGGGAGAGTCGAAAAGTGATGAAAATCCGAAACTATAGAAACGTTACGATATTTTAAAAAGGTTCAAAAATGTTAATAAACTCGCGAATTATTAAAAATGTCAGAAAATATAGAAAGAGGCGAAAGTGGGCGAAATTCCGATGTTTCTAATCTGCAAAAGGTTAAAAGATTTCAAAATTGGCGGAATTTCTAAAATCCCAGATACATGGAAGAAGTCGTTATATTTTGGAAACTTTTGGAAAAGTTGAGAAACATTGAAAATGTCAAATGTAAGAAGATTTGAAAACTTATGAAATTCTGAAACAATTAAGTAGATCGATATTTTGACAAAGTCAAAGAGTTGAACTATGCCGAGTGAGGAAAATCCGAAAAGTTCAAAAATCGTGAAATTTCAAAAAAGTTTATAAATGTTGGAGAACTTGGGAAACACTGAACATGATGCAAAATATTAGAAAAAGCAGAATATGGGTGAAATTTCGATATTTTTCATAAATTCGAATAATTTCGAAAAATTCGAAAAAATTTTTGGCGAAACATCAATAATGTCGCAACATGTTAAAAGAGTTGAAAATTTATAAAATTTTGATATTTTTAATACTCGAAAATTATTTTTGAAAAGTCTGAAAGTCAAATTTAAAATTCCGAAACTTTTGAAAAAACTTTAATATTTTGAATCAGTCGAAAACTATTGAAAAGTCGAATTATTTCGAAATTATAGAAACATTTTTAAAAAGTGAAATTGTACGAGCTCCGTCGCCAAACAAGTTGGAGAAACGCTGCTCCAGATGAGCATGTCTGGCTTAGAAAAAAGTTGAGTTTTCATATCACCAAATTCATTACATTGCAAAGGCATGCATACCCGAGTACAACTACAATAGCGTTCCGTACAGACATAATCAGTTAAGCACCAACAAAAACCAATCACAACACAATTTCATTAAATCCATGGGACACACAAATGTTGCGCATATCAGTTACGTGCCACCGAAAACTTTCCAATGCATTTAAGTACATGCATGCACACAAATACATTCCAAAAATTGATAATAAAGCCAAAAGCACGAACACATACAAATTTGTAGATCTGATTTGGTTTCGGTTTGGTTATATGAAAAACAAACTGATGCTGATGAAATCAAATCCTTATTGCATGCGATATTTTGCAATCAAAGATGCATACACACGCAAATTCGATTACGGTTTTCATCTTCCTTTCTTTTTTTGTATAACACACACTGACAAATATTGAATGCACCTGATGCTTCTGAATGCGCAAGTGAGCGTAAAATGAAAGTGTTTTTGATACACGCGATTCCATAGAAAAAAGGATTGCAATATGGAATATGAGAAAAAACTGAAAAAAAAAAAAAATACTCACAAATGTGAGCGCAAAATGATTTGGAAAATCTACTTAGAATGAAGCGTCAATATTGTGATGTCATTGAAAATAATGATGTTGATGAATTTGCTGACTGTTGTTGCGGTTGTATTTTTTCATTCAAAAGCAAATTTTCTATTCATAGAGTGTTGTTGTTAAATTGAAAGCGCTAACACAGATTGTTGTTGACAATATTCTATTGACTGTTTTGGCCTTGTAGGTTGCATGTTTTGACCTTGATTTAAAAATACCAAATAACATTTTATTGCGACACACCATTTTTGACATGCATTTTTACTTGGGTTATAGATTTAAGTGAGTAAGGTTGTGGAAAGGTTTAACTTATTTTAAGTCTTTAGAATCGAAAACTTTATTTGGAATAATAATTTGATATAAAAATCTCTCTACCGTTCTTTATAGCTGAATTTTTCCCATTATTTTTTTGATATTTTGAAGTTTTGCCAACACAATTGATGCCCAAATTATGAATTTTTCATAATTTTTACAAAAGTTACAGCTTTCTAAATCATACGTCATGTTATGTATAAGTTGCAAAATAATTTTTGAACTGCAATTACTATTGTTAAGATGCTGAAAAATATGAAAATTGATTGAGCTGTTTATTATGAAAGTGGGACAAGTCCAAAGCGAGGCAAAAGTAATGTCATACACATTATGTGCCATAATGATTGGTTGCTTGACTGATATCATTTTTTTAATCTTAATGCCATCAATTCCATATCATGAGTTAAACTTTTTGTGAAAACAAAGATTAATTTTATTCATTTCTAATAAAATGAGAGCCAATTCATTTTATGACATTACTTTTGCTTTGTTTTGGACTAGCCTTACTTTCATAATAAACGGCTCAAATAACATATTAGAGTAAAAAGCTCAAAATATAAGATATTTGAAAATAAATTTAACAAAAACTTACTACTTACATAGGAAAAAATCTTATTAAATTTGTAGGTTTTTGATTACACTGTTCAACGAATTTCAGGTTTTTGTTTTTATCTCAGTTCAGGCCATAAAATTATTATTCCTTGCTATTGACATAGTAGAACTGCATTTACAAAATTTTTCCATCACGTCTCAATTTTCAGAAAAATTGACAAATCCAAAATCACGACTTACATCCGCGCGAAAATAAATTAAAAATTTTTATCCGTCAGAATTTTATAAACAAAATGTCAAACGATTCAGAAAATAGCAGTTATTTCAAATCTGAAAAAAATTTTGAAATTGGTCCGGCAGATTTTTTTGTATGCCCGTTTAATTGAGAAAATGTACAGAAAAAACCGAACACCAACCATCTTTAATAACATAAATCTTGCCTAAATCAATACAAAATTAAAAAAAACTCTTCACGAGCTTGTGCGTCATTATTTGAGCGTTATTTTGATATCAAAAACTTAAGGATTGGACCATGAATAACCAACTTATTTCCTTTTGAACAAAAAATGTAC
The DNA here is from genome assembly GCA_951812925.1 of Calliopum simillimum. Taxonomy (NCBI): domain Eukaryota; kingdom Metazoa; phylum Arthropoda; class Insecta; order Diptera; family Lauxaniidae; genus Calliopum; species Calliopum simillimum. The sequence goes on from OX638368.1 coordinate 28,147,401, forward strand.
ATACAGGAAGTCATACAAGTACTTTTATTTCCAAGTAGCTATGATACAAAAATTCAATAGCTTTTGTATGACTTTCTGTTTGTAAATTTTTTGTTCAAAAAGAAATAAATTGATTATTAATGATCTAATCCATAAGTTTTTGGTATCAAAATAAAGCTAAAATAATGACGCACAAGCTCGTGAAGAGTTTTTTTAATTTTGTATTGATTTAGGCAAGATTTATGTTATTAAAGATGGTTGGTGTTCGGTTTTTTCAGTACATTTTCTCAATTAAACGGGCATACAAAAAAATCTGCCGGACCGATTTCAAAATTTTTTTCAGATTTGAAATTATTGCTATTTTTTAAATCATTTGACATTTTTTTTATAAAGTTCTGACGGATAAAAATTTTTTAATTTATTTTCGCGTGGATGTAAGTCGGGTTTTTAGATTTGTCAATTTTTCTGAAAATTGAGACGTGATGGAAAAATTTTGTAAATGCAGTTCTACTATGTCAATAGCAAGGAATAATAATTTCATGGTCTGAACTCAGATAATTTTTTGCCGTTGAACAGTGTTATTGGAAAACAATGGGTGCAAATCTTTTTATTTGGTCAGAATATTAGTTTTCCCGAAATCAAGCCCACTGTAAGAAAAAATCAATATAGCTTCTTTTTCAACTACTTATATCGGTGTTTTTCGCCAACCGCCTCTTTTTCTTCCAGTAAGTCAGGTTAGATTAAAATGGTGGCTTAGTGAATGATGCCAGAAGCTTACGTAGCACTATAAGTGCCAATCTAGTACCACATGTGAGATCGGGCTGGCTGGTAGGAGTTGTTTTGATGGACCAGAATAGTTATCTTTTAAATAAAACTGCTATATCAATATCGGCAAAAAGGTTTTTCTAGAACCTTCGGCCTATCTTTGAAGAGAAAGTGTTCGAGAGCCTCTTTCTCGTTAGCATCCATTCCACTCCGACAGACGAAATTAAAGAGGATACCCAGTCTTTCATCATGCCTGCCAATGGCGCAGTGTCCAGTGCAAATCACAGCCATTCTTGCAATATCGATATGGTTTTGGGTAGCAGGTCTGATAATTTTGAATTATTTAATGATGGCGATATCGCTCTGGAAAACCTGCAAGTTTCTAAGGCGATGATTTGTAAGGCGAATGCGAGAAAATCTTTTCTTTTTCACTTAATCTAGCGTATAGGCATTCTGATTATGTCTCGCTTAGAGAAGAGCCATGTCTTACTTTTTTTTTTTTTGCTACTTCGTTTTGTCTCGGCAAAAAACCTTGCAAACGAAGCGCTATGCAAAAATAGTATAATATCGATGACTCACAACGGCAGGGCAATGCATATAAAGGGAAAAAACAAAGAAATTGGAATTTTTGCATGTGCTGTGTTTTTCTTGTAGCTGTGATTCTCGTTTAATCTATGCTAAAAGTTAAATAAAGTATGCTTGCAGAATTCTATAAGACGTCGGCAAAGCGTCTGATGAGGAATTGACTTATTATAGTCAATTTTGACCTGTGGTGGGTCCCGAAACTAGTAACGCAAACCAGCCTTCCGATACATTTTTTTGCTTTTTTTATTTATGTGTATTTTTGCCTTGTTTTTTGTGTTTTTATTGTTGTTTTACTCAAAAACACTGAACAGTAAGCTCCAACCATCAATGTATTTTCATTGTTGGTAGCTAAGAATGTCTTACTTGTTTATCAGCCTTTTCGTAATCCTCAATGTTTCCATGAGCTGGAACCCAAACGAGATTAAGTTAGGATTGACGGCCTTGTACAATTAAATTTTCTTTCTCTATTGATCAACTTGTTTTGATTTTACTGTTACTGAGTTCAGCGCCTTCGTATTGGTTTGACTATCAGCGAAGATCGCTAGTTGCCTATAACTAAGGTAAGTGGTCTTTATTAGCCTACAGACTTTGAGTATGGCATAAACTTCTACTTGAGAGACACTAGCTAAAGCACCAACGGTTTTCTTAAAATTTGGTATGGGGCAGCCGTCATCAATGGGAGGGTGAAAAAGTTCGACTGGAATCAAATATGGATCTGTGGCCATAATTATTTGATCGCAATGCATGAGGCAGTGGCATTTATGAATAAAGTTGGAAGGCGGAGAAGCAAAAAAACGCTGAGAGCATGATCTCAATGCTCCCATTACTCCAACACATGCAGTGTTTTGCACTCTCTCCAGTTTTGTTCGATTTTAACCCCTTAGTAGTGGCTGACCAGTAAACTGAAGAGCCGCAATTGAGGATTGGACATAATATGGTTTTATACATCCACAGAAACATGCTTGATTGAAGTTCTCATAATTTACTGAAGGTAGTTTTCTTGGATCTTTGAACATAGTGAAGGTTATCCCTTCAATCGAAAAAGGTTAAAGTTGGATATTTTGGTATTTGTAGTGAAAAGCATTAGGTCTGTTTTGGTTGGATTAACCCCTAGACCACATGCTTTGGCCCATTTGCATAACTCAGCTGAGCTGTTTCCGTGATATTACTGATCACATCAAAAAATCACATGCATACACAACCATCTTTATACAATTTGTATTAAGTTGGTCTAGCACCGTGTTGAAAACTATAAGCTGGAGCAGAGATGAGAGTACACAGCACAGAGGTGTTCCACTCTTTACCAATTTAAATATGTGACTTCCGCTTCCGCTTGAAAGAGTAAATTTTCAAAAGTGGATTCTTCCAGTAAGACATGACTGTTGTCGAAAACAAATAACATAAAGTATATGTATGTAGATCGGCATTATTTCATACATTTCTCAGAAATAATGCTCAATATATTTGTATGTGATCTTTACAGGATGGTCGTGCACATAAGCTATCTGGAACAGAGATAGATTTCTGGTCTGATATCGTAACCCCAAAGACAACGCTTCTGTATAATCTAGTTGTGAAATCTTTATCATACACCGGAAATTCTGAGCTCAACTTTTCGTAACTATAGGAGCATTCTCCAATAAATTGTGGCTTAAAACGGAAACAAAGTATTAATTAGAAAATACTAAAAAGTAAAGTTTAAGTAATGTTAAAATTTTATTAAAAAATTGTGCTCTGTTTCCATGGAAAGTTTATCTGAAGATGTAAAATTTGTGATTAAGTTTAACGGACAATTGACCACCTCATTTGGTGGCATTTGGAATTGTTACTTGCAAAATGTCTTGTTCCAATTGGTTAACTTATGGTCAACAAACTAATTGTCTGTCTGCAACATAAATATTAAAGCAGAATGATACTTGTTACATATCATTATACCATTTACAATAATTATGGTACATATATATTATGGTATTACTTTTGCTCTACCTTGTAGTGCTATATTTTTCTGCAAACATTTGCATATCTGAAACAATAAAATTCACTTAGGTTGTTACCCCTGTTCAAAAAGTCAAAACAAGTCAGCACCATAATGTCTCATTAAATACCATTTAATGGCCAGGAGGAGTTTCATTCAAATCTCTGCACATAAATTTTACTTTTGTTAAAAATTTTAATTAAGATTTTGTAATAAAAAAAAAATGCTTTTATCTAAAAACAAAAGAACGTGTGTGTTTGCTTAAAATATAAATGAGTACACGTTCACAACGTGACATTGCAAAATGACTGACTTTCTGTCTCGCTCTTTTTCTGTCTGACTGTCTCACGGATCCCCATGAAACCGCAGCATTACCAAATGTAATAAACCTTATTGTTATTACCTGTTTCTTTTTCTTTTTTTCGACATTTTTCAAAAACCATTGAAAAGCTTTACCCAATTTACTGTCACCGTCAGTTGTGCACCACCACCACTTACATACCATAAATATTCTAAACCACTGGGAATCATCAGACACAATTTAAAGGGTAGAGAGTGTAGCAAGTTTAATGGAAAAAATCCCAATTTTCATGAAAATGTATTAAAAAAAAAAAAGGTGAAAAAAAGTGCAAAAGTACTAAATGCTAGAAAATTGCTTAAAACCATGCTGTGCAGTAGTCGGGTTATAAACATGAAAGTGTAATTCCATTGGGAGACAACCTTTTGCGGTTATTGTAATATTGAGAACAAAAAAAAAAAAAGTTTTTGGTCTGCTACTACTAATATTCTACTACTATTTACTTATGCCAATTTAGTTTGCTCTTCTGCTTTTGTTTTGTGGAAAAACTTGAACTTTTGGCTCGAAAAATTCAAAAATTCACACGTAGTTCAGAGTTGACAGCAAAAATATTTAATTGTATTTCATGGTAATTTTACTTTTAAAATTGTATTCGTATACCCCAAAGGTAGACAAACTGTAATGGCAAATAGTAGTAATTGACTTAAATAGAAAATTGTGCTCATTTTATATTCTACTTGGCATTGAGTGAATTTGTTAAAAAAAGATTTTAGTTTAATTTCGCATGGTAATGTGTCTGCAGGATATCGAAAGAGTAGGATAAGTGTCATAAGCAGTGCATGGAAGAAAAAAGACTGACAATGTCTAACAAAGAGAATTGTAACAAATAAGGTGAAGGATGACATTTGTCGTAAAATATGAGAAAGCGAGCAACAAAAAAAAAATCTTTAGTTAAAGAGTAAAGTAAGTTAACGAGAACATTTTATAGCTGCTACCAGAACCATTGAGAAAGTTATAATTACTGACGGCTGAATGGGCCCAAATCGGTCACTAAAACGGGTCGGAGACAACTTTGGTTTTGTCTAAAATATAGTAACAACCTTCACTCATCGATTGTTGCAAAAAAATAATTTTTTAGAAAAATGGATCCAAAATGGTTTCAACGGCTCGTCATCGAGTGGTGCGAAATGGTCACTTAGAGGGCCCGGAGATACTTCTTTTAGTGTCCAAAACATATTTTCGACTTTTTCTCATCGATTGATGCAATAAAATCTTTAAAAAAAATGAGCTATAAAAATGTTCACTCAGAAAGCCCGGATATACTGCTGGTCATGTCCAAAATATATTTTTGACCTTACCTCATCGGTTGGTGCAATAAATTTTTTTTTACAAAATTGAGCCCAAGACCTTCACTAAGAGGACCCGGAGAAACGTTAAAAATATATTTTTGACCTTTTCTCATCGATAGGTTCAAAAAAAAAAATTTTAAAATGGACCCAAAACGGTCACTTAGAGAGCCTAGAGATACTTCTGGTCATGTCCGAATATCATTTTCGACCTTTTCTTATCGATTGGTGAAAAAAAAAATTTTTAAAGATTGACCCAAAAGGGTCACTTAGAGAGCTTTGAGATACTTCTGGTCATGTCCGAATATCATTTTCGACCTTTTCTCATCGATTGGTGTAAAACAAAAATTTGAAAAATGGACCCAAAACCGTCATTTAGAGAGCCTTGAGATACTTCTTTGAAATGTCCGAATATCATTTTGGACATTTTCTCATCGATTGGTGCAGTAAAATTTTTTTTATAAAATTGGTCCTAAACAGATCACTTAAAGTGCCCGAGATACTCTGGTCATGAAGAAAATATATTTTCGACCTTTTCCATAGATTTTGCGCAATAAAATTTTTTTAAGGAAAATGGTCCTAATACGGTCGCTTAGAGGGGTCGGAGACCTTGCTTATTGATTGGTGAAATAAATTTTTTTTGCAGCAATGGGCCAAAAATGGTCACTTGGAGGGCCCGAGATACCTCTGGTCATGTGCTGACCTTTCCTCATCGATTGATGTAATAAACTATTTTTACGAAAATGGGCCCAAAACGATCCCTAGAGGAGTCAGAAACACCTATGGTCGTGTTCAAAATATATTTTCGACATTTCCTCATCGATTGGTGCAATAAATTTTGTTTACAAAATTGGGCCCAAAACGGTCACTTAGAAGGCCCGGAGATACCTTTGGTCATATCCAAAACATATTTTAATCCTTTTGTCATGGATTGGCTTAACGAAAATTTTTGACAAATATGTGCCCAAAGCGGTCACTCGAGGACCGGTAGATACCTCTGGTCATGTCCAAATTATATTTTTGACTTTTCCATCGATTGTTAGAGTAGAACAAAAGTATTAATTTTACTCACTTCAGTTTGAAAATATTCATGAGTACATTCGATGACACTACTGCACTCACTTCAGTTTGAAAAAGTCTGATGACACTACTGCACTCATTAGGAATACAAATTACACTGCACAATAAATAATGGGTTTGTGATTGTTGTATGGTAGTTGTTTGTCAATTCCGTACGAACTTCCCGCGTAGAATTTGAATCCGAGATCAGAATTGGCTCATAAGCTCTAGATTTTGTAATATTTCCGATTAGAACTCAAACGCGGCTATTTTTGACCTAATTCATCACGTAGTGCTACTCAGCCCTTTCAAAATGAGTTTTTAAAGTGTTGCTCAATGCTTCCTTCAAAAGATATAGTCGATTTAAAATAACATCAGTCTATGGATTTTGTGACATCATCTCAGAACGACCATAACTTCATAACTTCTGGTTTCATTGCAATTTTAAATTTGCAATATCCTTAAAAATCCTGCTAAGTTTAAATTGGTGGCCTTCGGTCACACTTAAGATTTCACACAAGACCACTAGTTATTGTTGGGTTAAATCAAACAGCTTTTTCTTCCACCAACCCACTCTAATTTAATTGAATTTTATTGATTTTTATATTACGTTTCAACAACCATCATCACTATTAATGTTTTATATTCTGATACAATGTGCAAACAAAAGACCTCCGTTTTATTTTAATATCTATGACAAATAGAAAATAAATGTCCTTTATATTACCAGCTTTGTTTTTTTTATATTATTTGTACAATTTTACAACCTTCTACCTTCGTTACATATTTATTATTATTTAACAAGTTAATTTGTTTGAGTCAAATAAACTTTTGCCGTCAAAGGACTCTAGTGGTAGTGGCCTGGAGTTGTTTTTATATTGGTAACAATTTTGTGCATTTTCAGAACAAAGCTAAAGCAATTAAAGCACGTTTTATACATACACATAAGTATATTTTTACTAAAATTTTTTTATACAAATATTTTAATCAAATTTTGTTTATGTTTAATTTTTTAATTAAATATTATTTCATCCAATACATATGTAGCCAAGTAATTTTCCACTAGTTTAACTTTCAGTGCCAAATATCTGCACTCATTTGCAATGTTCTGCTCAAGTGATTATCAAAGGATTTTCTTACTACGCACCAGTTACAAGAAAGGATACGACGGACTATCTTAAGATATAATGTAATATATTACATTCTCTGAGCTTTGAACTGACAACATAGCATGCGGAAAAAGCATAAAGTATTCACTTACATGTAAGGGAAAAAGGAATTGTTTTGTGTTTGATTAGTCTTATTTAATTGAATAATTACAAAAATTGATATCATGATGACACAACTGAAATGTGACTATAATTGAAATAAACTATGACAGCATGGTTTAGTTACATATAGACATATATGTTTATAATTAAGTAGATATGTATAATAAATATACAAAGATTTCAATTACTGTTTGTATACATACATCTGTGAACTTTTGACAAAACAACCTTACTCGAGTTAACACAATTTTCTAGAATTTTAATTATAAATACAAATTCTAAATAAGTACGCTTCTTTTGGTGTTATCGTCATGTCCCATAACTCACGCAACATTTGAATTTGTCGCCGTTGCACAGTGGTTCTGTTTGCATAGAAATGGTGGCGATATATAGTTTTAATAGAGCTAAACTCTTAAGATTAAGTACAAAATTTTAGAGTAGACACAATGAAAATGTGTGATTTGAAACAAATGCGATCCACGAACTGTATTGGTTGTTTTGGTCTAGGGCTGAGGTAATCTGCAGCGGTGTCCAGGGTCAGACTAAAAAACAATCCAAAACTTTCAGCTTAAAAAAATATTTATTTATTTATTTGCTGGAATTCCTTCAGCAGTTAAATTGGTTTCTTTTACTTTACAGTATGTTTTCCTTAATAATAATTTACAAGAAAACTGTGTGCTTTAGGGTTCATTTATAATTTCTTCAGTATTTCGACTATTCTAGAACTAATGTTCTCGGCCGGGATATATCGGAGTTTTGGCATCCAATTATCCGATGTTGTACTCCTTGACCGTTTGAGTTGATAGCTGCTTACGTGTTGAATATGTAGACTACGTCGTATTGGTTGACCTGTGTCGGTAAAATTATGACACTACCATGCACGCTTGATGAATACCATGAAAAAGTATTACACGCACAGCCTACTACACTATTCACCAGCTGGTGTTCAGGAGCCTTCAGAAGGAATGAAAAACGTTCCCAGCTTAGAAGACAAACTATCCTAGTGATACCTAAGCATAAGAGGCCTCTGCACTTTACCTTTAAGCTTTTGATGTTGTCGCTTCGAACGCTTGGCTGTGACTACCTGCCTTCTGCCTTTTCGTTCGTTCTTTTATAGTCGTTTAGTTGAGGTGAATATTTCACTTGAGGTGAATATTTCACTTGAGGTTAATATTTCGCTTGAGGTGAATATTTTACTGAGGTGCGCATACTTGAAGCCGAGGGTGAATATTCAATTTAGGTGAATATACCAATGCAGATAGACATAAGATTTGTGACGTCACTTGGGACGTATATTACAAAACTTTTTCATCATTATCCCAAAACTAACATCTTTCAAGCTAAAAACTTCAAATCGCCATAACTTTGCCAATATTTTGGGGTTTTTCTTAATCTTAAAATCATTCAATACAGAATATTTTCATGGTTGTAACTTAAGGTCGCAAGTTGTGTTGCTAAGCACAATGCAGATAACATATAGTCAGAAAACTGATATATTAGACCATTCCAAATTTGTATGAAAAATAAAAGTTTTGAATTGCACTCCAAAAGCACCAAATATTCTTTTCGTTGCAAATGAGCACTACGTAAAATTTGATCCATTTCGGAGTTTATTTCATTCATTTCAATTCGTTTTTAAAACCGAAAAGTAGTCCTGAATAGAGTAAACGCCAGAGATGTGGCACTTCTGGGTGATATAGCACTCTTGCGTGATATGGCACCCCTATCAATTTCAATACTTACAGCTTTCATAGCATTTAAATATGGACACAGTTTAATTCAGCTGCTTGAGAGACTTTGTGGTGAGTAATTCTTTAGTTGCAATTATCACTAGTTTGTGGGATTTTTAAAATAATTTTGGGAATGTAACAACTGATTTCAGTTTTGCATATATTTCGAGAGCGGTGAGTATTTAATACAGCTTTATGGTGCATATATCAAAACAAACAGAATTGAATGTGATTTCGTTTTTGAATGAAAACATGTTTTTTCGTTTTGTGGCATTTTTACTCGGTATACTCGTATACCGAAAGGGAGATATGGCACCTTTTTACTACGGATGATATGGTTCTGCTGGCATTTCTCTCTTTGCATATTAGAAGATATTTGGGATAACAAATATGAAGCGCTTGAATTAACAGTCACTCCAGAATTGCAAAATTTGAGTCATTTGAGTTCATTTTGAACTGATTATTTTAAGTTTCCTTAATATTTTAGAAAAACTTGAGTAAACTTTGAATACAAGTGACACACCGCAAAAATGATGTTCAGTGACAACTGGGCTCATACTAATGACTTCGAAAAACTCTAAGCTGAACAAAATAAACGGCAGGAATTCCAATTATTTAGTCCAGCAGAAAAATAAAAACTTTGTAATGAGGCAAATCGTGGGCACTCATCGCCTCATACACCGCGTCTTACGCGTGCTAGATGCAACAAACTGTCTGCCAATTTTGAGACAGCTAGCATTTACAGAAATCGAAGGAAATCCCGGGAGCACCTACGCAAACAGCTCACCAACCAACCAAACAATCAGCCAACCTACCAAGTAACATGACTGGGACTTACAATTAATAACTTATAGATACATTTTGTGGGCAACTGATGGAGAGGCATGGTCTGTGATGCACTCCACGACGGACAGACGGGGACCCAGGACCAGTGACGGACATGGTCCGTGATGCACTCCACGACGGACAGACGGAGACCCAGGGACAGAGACGGAGAGGCATAGTCTGTGATGCACTCCACGACGGACAGACAGAGACACGTTAAAACCCTACCCGCGTGTAGGAAGATTAGTATTGAAGAAATGTGATATATAAATGAATTTTGATTATATAAAATTATATTATTGACTTGGTTACGATTTTAATTTAATTGTTCTTTCTCTTGGTGGTCGCCGCGCAGGTTTATTGAATAAAGATTGAATTATAACGTTTCGGAAAAGTTGTGTTTCCTTGAAGATATAAATTTTGTAGTGACGAAGAAAAGGATCGCTACAACTTGAACCGAAAAACACAACCAATGCAACGTCACTATGGTGTGGTTCCAAAGAAGTAGAGTTATCAATATTACTAAGTTACTAGTTTTGATTCTTCCGATGAATGTGAAGAAAATATTTTATTCCAAGATGAATCCGTGTTAGATCTGGAGAAGACTATGCACAAACCGCTAAACCAGATGATTGGATCCAATGCGTAATGTGCCGTATGTGGTCAAATGAAACATGTACATTAGACTGATTCAAAAAAATCGAAGGTTTTCAAAACCTCTATTTTACAATCTTAATGTCTTCATTAAGCCGAAAAATGAAGCCCCAAAAAATTTCAGCTCGATCTAAGCATTTTAACTGGTCGCTCAACAAGCATTTTGATTGTATGTAAATGTGATTTACGATTTACGCAAAAACCTCGTTTTTCGACACTAATTTGCTCACAGCTCCCGAAATAAGCCACCAATCTTAATTCTGACGCCGGATTCTGAAAGGTAATAAAATTTTGCGTAGTCTCATAATATTTAGATCTCTGTAGTGACCTATACTGGTTAATAGGTAAAATCAATGAATTTTTCAATTTTATTCAAATGTAAAATCAAAATGCTCGTTGAGCGACCAGTTAAAATGCTTAGATCGGGCTGAAATTTTTTGGGGCTTCATTTTTCGGCTTAATGAAGACATTTAGATTGTAAAATCGAGGTTTTGAAAACCTTCGATTTTTTTGAATCAGTCTAATGTACATCTTGTACGAAAAGATGCAACATCTCTGGCAGGAAAAACTTAAAAGCCACCTAGGGTGCCGTATCACCCATATTCTCGGGTGATTTGGCACTTTATAGCATTTTTTTTTATATGAAAAAAAAAAACATATTTTTATTTTAGTTGAAGTACTTTTTTTTTTTTTTGTTTTAAATTAATAAAAGAATAAATTTGTGTATAGTTTTTCTAAAAATCTCTTTGAATTCAGGGGCCTTATTCTGTAATGCTTTGCGATAGGAAATGCGTTGCGAAAGCTAGATTCGATGCGAAAAATAATTGCCACTATGTAAATCGTTCGCATTGGGAGTATCGCTGCCAACGATGTCTCACTGAAAATGCCACTCCCAATGCGAACAATTTACAGAGTGGCAATTATTTTTCGCATCGAATCTAGCTTTCGCAAAGCATTTCCTATCGCATCGCATTACAGAGTAAGGCCCCAGGTTTTAAAGCAGTTTAACGAAAAGGGTGCCATGCCTCCCACGTTTACCCTACTGTAACGAACCTTTCGCGGGGGTGATCCTCAGTGACGCCCACAGGTTTGCCTACACAGAATTTATATTCGCATAGACCTCGGCTGAACAAGTGATAAATGAAAAACCTACACTAACATCCTTAGCTCAGAGAGCAAAAACACACGCGTAGTTTGACGTTACACAATTCGTTTTATTTCAGATTTTTTCTCTCGGTCTTTGTTTCTTAGTTTTATTTTTGTTTTATTCTCCTTCGCTGTATGTTCCGTTCTCGCTGCTGCTCTGGATCTTCGCCTGTTGTCTCTGCTGCTGTGTCGCACCATGTCGCCGCTCGTTAGATGGTTGTTCAGCTTTGTCATGTGTATTGGTCTCTTCGTATTCTGCTCTTAGTCTTTCTCTTGTGTCTCTAGTGTAATTTTGCTTATGATCTCGTATTCACCCGCAGTTCTCTGCCATGACGCGGAACGTCGCGTCGATTTTTTGCGTTTGAATGTAACCTGCAGTTAACCGCTCGTGTCCACAACTTAACAAGAGCGATGTCGCGTCTGTTTGTTTGCCGTTTTGCAAACCTGCTTCCACCCGCAGTGCCCTGCTATTACGCAGTTAACCGCTCGTGGCCACAATAATCGTCGCGTTGGTTCGAAGTCTTTGACAAAAATAAAATATTACCTAAACTCTGTAGCTGCAGCTGTTGATGTTGCCTGAGTGAAACTCGACGATCGACTGACCAAGAATCGACTTCAGCTCGTTGCTTTATAATTGTTAATTCACTTTGACGAAGTGTGAAATGACAATCAGCTGTTTTGGTTGATATCAAAAATGTCTTGGGCCAGTTCACATGACATTTCTCAGTGTTGCATTTTATCTTATGAATAAAGTACTTAGATTTTAACTTATTTAGTAATACATTTTCCTTTTTTTCGGTTTTTTTGGGCTTTTGCTTTTTTTTTTTAATTAGAATTCAGTTTAGTTATCATAAAAAAATATAACTAAAAATGAGTTTGTGTGTCGAAAACGAGGTTTCCGACTTCCGTCGACACACTACGGAAAAAAATTTATGTTTTGATATTCAACTTTTTATATGGATTTTGAGCCGCTAAATTCAAATCTGCAATTTATTTCTCCATAAGTTCTGTATTTTTGGAGGTATTGGCCAATCCATTTTGTATCTTAGTTTTCCACCTTGAATGAACAATATCTTCAAAACCACAGAATTTGAGGAGAAATAAATTGCAAATTTGAATTTAGCGGCTCACAATCCATATAAAAAGTCTACATTTTAAAACAAAAACTTTTTCCATACTAAGGATCACCTTACGGTTCTTAAAATGGTTTGGGATGCATCAAATGTTCTCTGAAATGGACCAAATTTTTCATGGTACTTATTTGCATCAAAGAGTACATTTTTGTGCTGTAATTCCAATAAAAAAAAATTGACATTTTTAAACACTCTATTATAAATGTGACTGTAGAAGTAAATACAGCTAAGCCATTTGTTCAACAATATCAATTCAGTATAAATTAATTGATTTTAAAGTAATAAAGTCAATTCCACGCACAAAATGGCTGCACATCCGAATGTCCTTATGTTGACACGTTACATCCGCCAAATAACAACTCGCATACATAAATTAAGCAAAAAAAAACCCTCAAGCACTTAAGTACGAGAGTTTGTTCCGATTTATTTATTTCAATTAAAATAAAATAAAAAATCAGCATTCGATAACATTGAAATTGAATAGCGTGTGATTGCAGTGCGGCGCTACCCATTGTGATATTAAATCTATCATTAAAATGTCAAAACCTCATGCTCTGATAGAGCACAGCAGGAAAACCACATCAGCTTTCAAGTGTACTCATATTTAATTCAACAGTGGAATACAAAAAATAAAAAAAAAAATCATTTTATTTATTGTGGAAAATTTATTATTTTCCCACTTGCGCGGATAAAAATTGAATGTAGGCGGCGGTGTAGCAACATTGTTGTATATTTTGCGGCGTAGTGCAATTGTTAAGTATTTTTTGCTTGTAATATTGTGGCATTTAATTTAAATTGCTTGCATTATGGTCATTATAAAAAAAATATGTAGATTATTGAATTTAAATTATAAGAAAAATAACAATCAATCAATGTGGGCGTTGATCAATTAAAATATTATTCAAAGGATAACGAGCAATTCAAGCTCAATGACAGCAGAGTATAGTTAGATAAATTCAAAAGAATTCTATGCCCACAAGTTTTTATTTTGTTAGCTAGACAAAAACTTGCTAAATTAAATTAAATAAAACTGTCAAGTAATAAAAAATTAATATGACCCATATTTTTGGGGTTAATAAGAGTGACTTTTACATTAAGTACTCAATTAGTGTGGCAAAACAAAAACAAAAGTTCAAATCAACAAAATATTTTGGGTGGAAAAATAAAGAAGAAATTTGGCTAACAAAGTTTATTTGTGTGCAATCAAAAAAAAAAAACAAAAAAAAAACAATATGCACACGCACACATTTAATTAAATAGTACATCCCAGTGAACATTTTTGTATCGTGCAAGAGTCGCATTTTATACGCTTTTTTGATGATCTTAATTTCCCCAAAACTCGTGCTCAGGAAAAACAGTACGTTTGTCGAAGATTAACGGGGAAGAATCGTAAATGACTCTCAAAAACAAACAAAAATCTAGTAAGGGTGATTTCTTTGACCCGGCCAAAAATTAAATACCCTGCATTCCAGCATTTTGAAAATTTTTTTTGTACGGTAGGTGCCACGCCCTCTTTGCCAAATTCACCTAGGTTTTCTTCAGATCTTTCACCAACTATTCCAATTGTCAGCACGAAATTTGGTAGCATTACCTCAAATAACGTTTGAACTACAGCATAATGAACATTTTGCTTGTATGGGCAGTGCCACGCCCTCTTTTCCGAGTTCACCTATATTTTGCTTGGAGATTCGACTAGGTACTCCCAAAATCTATGCAAAATTATAAATTACCTCAAATAAGGCTTGTACTACATCATTTTGAAAACTTTGAGCTTATGGGAGGGGCCACGCCCTCTTTTACGAATCAAACAGGTGATAAATGGTTGGATTATCGCAAAAAATACACTTAGAATAGCATATTGAAATTTTTGTTGATATGGGGCGTGCCACGCCCTCTTTTTCGAATTCACCTAGTCCTTACTCAAAGCTTGTAATTACTATTCCTAGAGTTTATGTACATTTTGGTTGCATTATTGCAAAAAATGCTCTTAATATTGAGTTTTGAATATATTTTAAGTATTGGCGGAAGGCGTGTCCGTTGACTAATTTCATTTATTTTCATTCCCATGAGTTAACTTTGACGACAAAGACACTGCTTTAAATTTTATTAAGTTATCTTGCTTAATTTTTCCGTGAAAAATATTTTCACAGACATCCAGTCAGACAGACGGACATGGCTGTACCGACTCAAGAGGTGACGCTGATCAAGAATATATATACTTTTTTATACCTATCACGCCTACATATCTGCGTTACAAACAAAAGGATAAAGGAAATATACCCTGGGTCTACATATATACACTCGTTAAATTTTTGACAACTTAATGCCGCACAGAGGTCTAGAATACGATTCTAGCCGGCGATAAGTCTTTTCTGGTTATCTGGGATCGCTGACTCCAAATGTAGAAACCATTTTTTAAAAAATCAAAATGGCGGATAATTTTTACTAAAAATTATCATATCACGATAAAATTGTAAGTAAGGATTTTCGGAGGTCATTAAATCCGAATTCGGGTTAAATTTTTTTGAAAGTGGCAGTTCCAAAATGGTGAACAATTTTCACAGAAAATGATTATATTTCAACAAAATTGTGGCTAGGAGAGTTTTTGAGTTTGCTGATTCTAAATTTGGGACTTGCTTTTTGGAAAACAAAATGACGGACAATTTTCTTAGAAAATTATCAGATGTATCAAACCAAAATTGTGGCCAGGGGGTATTTTGAAGTCGCTGATACTGAATACGGGATCAACTTTTTTGAAAACAAAATGGTGGATCCAAAATAGGGAAAAATTTTCATCAAGAATGATTATATTACGACAAAATTGTGGATAGGTGAGTTTTTGATCTCAGTGATATCAAATTTTGGATAAAATTTTTCGAAAACAAAATGGCGAACAGTTTCTTACTATGAAGCAAAACACGCCAAGTCAAAATTTTTTTGTCTCCGATTTCTCTCAAACTTGGAAATATGGTAGATCCGGTGTGCAAGAACAATAATCCGGGTGAATTTGGTCCTGGTACCATTTGTTGTTAGAATACAGGGTGTTGAAGTTGGCATTTTTAGTAATTTTCATGAAAAGGGTGTTTTTTCAAAAATTTATAGCTTACACCAAAGTTTGTAAATTGATATATGTAAGTAGCTGCTACCATTAATTTTTAATTGTTCTTTTTATAAAAAAAATATTACTTGGTAAACAAAATTTTTTACACTTAATAATACTTTTGAATTTTTTTTTAAAAAACCCCCCTTAAATTTTTTTTAAAAGTACTTTAAATTAAAGCATAATTTATAAGCTTTAAAATGATGTATGACTCAAGATGGGATTCGGTCGCTAGATGAGAGTTTTTGGCTTTTGAACGCCCGCGGCAGGCAAAACCCTCTCAATAGGACGGCATCTTACGAAAACAATGTACTAGGTATTAAGTACTTAGAATCTTCCAAGAAATACGTGTGAAATTTTTTGCAAAATTAAAAAAATTTTTGTTTTTCCTCGAATAATTTAAAAAAAAAAAAATTTTAAAAAATTCACACGTATTTCTTGAACGATTCTAAGCATTTTATTTCTGGTATACTTTTTTCGTAAGATGCCTTCCTCTTGAGTAAACAAAGAGTATTGCCTGCCGCGTGCGTTTTCTTCATAATCAGCTGAAATTGTTCACAACAGGACAAAGAGTTGGAAGTATGCAGTCCTGCATAATTTATCACATAGCACTCTTCTGGAAAAGTTGTGAATTCATCTCTTAAGAGTTTTATCTACCTTTAGTAAATCTACCTTCTTCGAAAATTTCTAAAAGCATTCCTTAAAATCGGAAAAATTCAAACACTTTTCCAGAGCTTTGCTGGGACTCTAGGTAAAGGCATAAAATATGGCAAGAGTAAAAGCCTGTGAATAATTTATTGCAACTAAATGAAACACATGATGAATTTTCTATTAACTACAGACGTATTCAAGAAAGAAAAATGTAACAAAAAAACAAAATAAATAACGAAAGAAAAATATCCTTAATACACAAGAAAAATTATGGCAAAAAAAAACTAAACTAGAAAGGTAAATCAACCTTTTTTGTATTGCTTTGACATTAAAGCCAAGGGAAAAGTACCCATGTACTCATTCATGATGCCTTCTGAGGTGGACAGCAAAATGCTGTTCAAGATAGTCTTTAAAAAGGTTTGTACGAAAAAATTATACTTCGCACAAAAATGCATGGAAATCTAGTAACATTGGTGATTCTCCGAAAAAATTTAACAAAACATGCTCTTTTTGTCCTTACCTATTTTTAAAATTTTTCTTCCAGGAGAATGTCACACACATTCATGTTCTTTACATAATTTTTAAGCTTTAAATATATTTCGAAGAATATTTTTATTGCATTTATAGAATAATAATCCAGTATTTCGTCGTAGAGTATTCTATTGTCGAATTTTGGACAGAAATGCGAAAAAACCTCAGCCTCCTGGCCTCAGTTTCATGGAAACTCAAAGATCTAATTCTTGTTTTTTAGCAGTAAACAATAAGAGTAAGTATTTGTTTAGGGACTAGACCTCCTAAGCAAATTATTTTTTTAAACGGGCATAAAATACGTGCATTTTATTTTTTGCGCCGGCACATTATAGAAAAGTACAAAGAAGATCCAAGCTGAACTTAGACTACTTGTCTGAACTCAGATACAACAAAAAAGATTTGGGCCAAAAATACAACAGTTTCCTTCCCTCGTGAGTAGAATCAAATTAAGTGCACTAGCGAGTGGTTTGAGAAAGACAGGAGAATGAGTTTTTAATACTTTGTGTTATAATTTCATAGTAAGAACTTTAGAATTTAATTTTTTATTTTAATGTACCTATTTACACATAAGTTTTGTTAATTAAAAAGTTGAAATATCAAAATTAAACTTTAAACATGACTTCAAACCACCGGACATTTAATAGCACATTTTTCGGAGAATGACCGTGATTTTGTTGCGTTGTTGACCCTGCGAAATTTTTGCAGTTATCAAATCTGCATATACGGTTTTTTGTAAGTTGTTTTTGTAGTTGCTGCTTATATATATAATCCCTTTTTGTTACGATTCTGTATAATTTTAAAGCTTGCACAGAAATACCTAGAGGCTTAGTCACAAGCTCAGAATATATTGTTTGGTTTTCCATGTAAAAGCTATGCAAAAGTGCACGTAAGGTTTTATGTTAGGAAAAGAAACTGTTCAATAACATATTGGCTTGCATTAGATTAAACCTATATTTCATATAAGTTCCACCCTAACTATACACTTAAGTGAATACATTACTGGAAATAAGCTTTCTTAGTTCAATACAAACACTTCACCAATAATATTGCAACAGTTGTACGTGTACCTACGCATATTTGCAAAGGACAGTGTGAAAAAGCACATAACAAATATCACAATGTTGGAACATCTGAGCAGAGTAAAAGAGAAATACAAATAAATTGTAAACTTACCGCTACGCTTTTGTATGGGATTTGCCATATGGCCATACAAACGGCTCAAATCAATGGCAGCAACACACACAACGATGGACTGCATTGTTAGTATGGCGCCAAATGGCAACAGGAAACGCCATATGGCCAGCGACATTGTGATGTGATTCGCGATCGACTTTAGAGTGGTGGTCTTTTTAAAACTGCTGAAAAGTTTAATCCTTTTTTTCTCGTAATTTCTACGTAAAATTTACAATAAATGTAATTTATTTAAATCAATTTTTTCCAGTTTCACACACTTATGACCCCTTAAACACGCGAAAAATTTATATTAAAATAAAATTTTTAATTGAATTATGCAAGAAATTTTTGTTTGGCCGGAAGTTTTCGCTGTTATTTTTACTTTTCTTCTTAAAGAAACAAAATGAAATGATTATTTTATATACTAATTAATTTTTTTTTTTCACAGTGTATTATATCAGCGTACTATGTTTGAGCTACTAATAAAAAGCGTTGATTAAAATTTGTTTTTTTTTTTTTTTTTTTCTTTACATTTAATGGAGTTATATTTGCACCACGAACTCTACAAACTTAAATAGTCTCTACAAAAAAAAATTTTGCAGTGTAGACTTTTTACATTGTTGTACACTGAAAGAGAAGAAAGTAAGGTTGTTAGTGAATTTTTTTTTTTTTATTTTTCTTCTTATTTTTTGAAAATAAAATATTTATACCAGTATTTTTAATCTTTTTAAGTATTCATTCAATTGTTATGAATTAAATGTCACACATATGTCATGTGTGCCGAAATAATTATAGTAATTATTTATGATTAAATTTTATTGATTTTTCACAAAAGTTGATTGTTAATTGTTTCATTCGAAAATATAATAATTTTCTTTTACTGTCATCATTATCTCGAAATTTCTCGTATCTTCTGAAAAATACACAAATATTAATTCATTTGAAATCGACAGCAACATTTGTCATCACTTTTTCTTCAAAAGTCTGTCGAGCTCTTTAATGGTTCAGAGAAAAATGCAATATTTGAATGACGCACTGCTAAATGATCTTCTCCTAGAAGGGTAGAAATGATCGAATGAGTTTCATAAGATATTTAACTTGAAATCACATTACAAACTCTTGAAAACATAAAAATTGCAGTATAATCTTAACCCTCTGGTAATATCTAACACGACTTACAAAAAACATTAAGCATCTTGTAGTTTTTAACAATTCGTGTAGTGTGATGAAGATAAAATGATAGTGTATCAGTCTAATGACTTGCGCTGTATGGAGAGACCCAGGTTCAAAACTTACATTCTGTTATTCTCAATTAAAATTTTTAAATTTCATTTAATTAAACACAATTCGACTGAAGTGTCCTTGAAGCGAAAAATGAAACATATGTTAAGGTATAAAATAAAAAATAAATAAAAAAATATTTACTATTTTTACCCGTACTAGGATTCGAACCACGGACACAATGCTCAGAAATATATGTAACAAAATCTTGAGCACATCGACTGATATTTTGCGCTAAATTTGTATTTAAATCAAATTCATTTAAATTGGTTTCAAAGTAATCGTTGTGTAGTGTAATTGTAATGCGAAAAGAGACATTTCATTTTCATACTTCTGGCCTCAATGAAGTCTACAATGAGACAATTGGCACTTTTTGGGTCTCAATGTAATGCATAAAACGTAAATGGAGTTTAAGAATATGTGATGGGATCAGAATTTCGGGCATTTGTTGTTTTTTTAGTGGCTCGAGCGCCAGGTCAGAAACAATTATTCTTTTTGTCTACTAGTCGGGTGGGTGATATGAAGTTGAAAACAAATCGAGCATAGTTCGAGAGGCTCAAAAAGTGGGCTATCTCTAGTTGGCTGAAGGTTTGTAGGTTGGAGAGACAGTTAAAAATTAAGGAAGTGTCTTCTTCCTCTGCATAATGGACACAGATTCGCGGTCCTTTCAACGATACGGGCATGGTATATCATCAGAAAGATGGAAAAACCCAAACGAAGCTGTGCAAGCGTGCCACCTTCGGTAGTGATTTTTCACTAGAATGGATAGATGGAAGGCGGCTTTTGAGGAGTCGGACAGATAATTCGAAATAGCTGACTTATGACTGAATGGATCTTCATTCTAATACGCTTATATGGTATAGATTTAGTTACAGTCACATATGAGAGATGTGCAGGATTATGGCAGACTAGTAAAAACTACTACGTAAGTAGGGTGTTATATTGTTGGACCTTTAGTAGCCCCATTTCAGGAATAAACATGAGGTGACAACCGGTAGCTGTACGCAAGACGCTATTTTTTCTTTATGAAGTTTGCTCTACTGCGCGTTACTGAATGCCGGAGACCAGATAGAGGCGGCATAATTCAAGTTAGATCGTCCGATTGCTTTGAAAGTTGTGACAGGGGTTTCTTTGTCCTACCCACAGTAGGTTCTGGCAATGACACTTAGTTTGCTTTCGCTCAGCTTGAAGCAAACCACAATTGCGTATTAAAAAAAATTTGTTCAGATTATCCAGTGTTGTCCCAAGAATTTTGGAATGTTTGGTGGTAGGGATTTGCTAATTGTCAATATGGACGTCAAAGGTCTTGTTTACCCCGCTCGCTCATGAGGTAAAGAGCATTTCAGAGGATTTTTGCTTGGCAATTTGCAGCTTACGGCCATCAAAAAGAAGGGAAGATATCAGGCCTTCTTGTGGCACTTTCATTTTGAGTTTTCGAAACTAAGACCTAACATTTCTTAATTCCACGAAGGCCCATATACCATGGAGATAGGCTGCTAGGGCTCTTTTGGTACTGTCGGGAAGGGTGTCTAGATTGACTGTGTCAAAATGTTTAGAGAGATTAAAAGCTACTGGAATTATCCTTCTGCAATCTGGTCTAAATTTCGGAGAGGCTCTCCCTTTGAGAGGCCAGGAATCACAACCTCGACGACAACATCAGATATGTTCTTTGGAATTTGAACTAGTCGATAGTTCCTACGGTGTAGTTTACAAACTAAGTAGCTTTCGAATGGCTCGCGATCCTACAGTGTTGACGTATAGGTTCGTACGGGCTAGTTTTCTCTTTAATTTTGTAAACTTTATATATTTTTTTGCATATTCAAAGGACAAATCTCTATGATTCCTCCGATTAATTGTGTTACTGAACTTTTTCGGTAAATCTTTTGGTTTTTCGAGTCTAACACTTCCCAAAAGTTATTACGTCGGTTTGAAACATAGACAAGGGGGTATACATTAATGATCAACGTCGTGTTCTGAATTATTTAGTCTGTCAGTCAGTATAAATGATTTTCTCAAAGGTTGGCGCTAAACGACGGCTTCAATCGTTAAGTCTTACAGATGAGGTTACGTTTTTTTTTTTTTGTGTCCATATTTGGTGTACGCAAAAAATGTTGGCTGAAACCAGTTCTATGTATATGGTAAGGTCTAAGCAGATCTTTAAAGTCTATTAATCGTGAAATTCAAAGGATTTTTTTTTTATATTGTCATTAAATTCTTCAGTCAAAAGTTCTTCCTGTACTTTAGTTGGGCTTTGAAACGTTGTTAGCAAAGAACGCCTGGTTTTTGGTTTGGCCGATATTAAGTGATGATTCAGCACTATCTTCCACCTCAAATTCCTAATCAGATGTAGACAAGATCATATTTTCATATAAGTAAATCAAACGAATCGATTAGAAACGATTTGGCTAGACACTGTGGAAGGTACTAGAATTATACAGGTAAACAATTTAGTAAAAATCTCAAAATAATCGAAAACGAGGTCGTCCAAGGATATTGTTAAAGAAGTAAAACGAAAATAGGACGAAAAGAACGGTGAAGGAGATATTGGGGGTTTATGCCCTGAGAGGAGATAGGAAGCACATGAAACGTAAATGTATTGAAAGACTCTCAAAGAAAAGTGAAAAGTAAGAGAAATTATGTTAATTTAATATTGCTTATACTACATGCTGAATGAGATTTAATAGCAAATGTTTTTCAAATGGCTATAAATTTTGCATATATTACGCTAAATGGTTAATTTTTTCATTATTTTGAAACTTTTAAAAATTTTTTTACGTATGCCCGTAAACCGTAAAAATGATTTTTAACTTGACTTAACTTAGCTTAATTGACTAGCAAAATGAAAACAGTGGGCTCACTCGAAATAATAATTCAAGACAGTACGGAACGAGTGGACTTAGAATATGCACTTTATTTAGAAAGGAAACTAAAAAGAATTTCAAGAAAAATTGTTCTTTAAACTTTAATTTAATCCAAAACAGCTCAACCTTACTACTAAGCCAACTCAATATGACCCACCTACCTACATATGTTTACAAACATGAACCAAACAAAAATAAAACATACAACCGCTGCCTTCTTAAAATTGACTAATTAGCTACGAAAAATATTTGTTATCCCTAAAAGGTTGCGCTTTTTTTAATGAAATTTTGTGTGTTCACACACGAATCTCTAGACAATTTTCACTTCAGCCTGTCTAGCAACGGTGTGCTGTTGTGGCAGCAGACGTTGGGTTTGGTGGCTTCGCGTTTATAAATGGATCTTAAAACAAATCGCACAACAAAAAGGATACTGAAAATGATACAGAGCAACATGAACAGCAAAACCAAAAGGAGACAGCTAAAACATGAACAGCGACAGCGAAAAATAATTAAAGGTTATTTTTGTTGTTGTCCAAAATGTAATATAAAGTACAACAACGGCGAAAATTATAGAGCAAGCGGAAAAACGGAAAAAAATCCTTAAACAGGAGTCAACAACAGCGAAAGTGAGTGAACGCTAAATGTGTTGTAAAACTGCTGTTTATACTTATGTATACATACTTGTAAGTATTTGTGTGTGTGTACACTATGTCTGTGTGCGCGCTAATCACAAGAGTGTTATTTAATGTCACTCGAGTTGTAGTGGTTGTGAAAAATTTTTTATAGTCTACTTTTAGGCGATTAGACTTAAAGTAAAGCATGATAAAAGATCTTAAAATTTTTTGGGTAAAATCATGCTTTAATGAAGTCTAGTCACCTAAAACTATATTATATTAACAGTTTTTCAAGTAATATTATACTTTAATGAAGCAAAATATACGCACCGAAAATTGAAAATTTAAGCTAAGCAAAATGTTTATGGCAAGCAATTTTTAAATAAAAACCTTGTATATAACCATAATGCCCTAAACAATAAATTTGCATAAAAGGTACATAAAAATATATTATATTTTATGCTTTTAAATCCTTATTTTACAATCAAATTAGGAACCAAATATTAACTGCACAGAAACGGCACTGCACTACACTCACCATCATACTATTTCCCTTTTCATATATTAAATCAAATTAAATATAAAAAGGAACTTTCAGCATGAAAAGCACCAACAGCACTAATAAATATGATTTAACATAAAAATTATGTAGCATATCCTTGAGAGCCACCCAAAAGATAAAAGCAATGATAAAATAAAATATTTTACCAAGCACAAGAGCACAACCTTTTTATTTTATTTATCTTTTTATGTAGACTTTGTGCTTATCCAAATAAAGTAATTACATTATGAAAGCAGACCAAAGGGATTGCTAAAATTTTGAAATTAAAAATGATATTTTAACAATTTTGTTACCCAGAGAGCTTGTGAAAGAAAAATGTTATGGGAAAGTATGTTTCTTACATTTCAAATAAACAAATTGAAACAAAAGTAAATGCTTCACTACATAGAGGGCATCATGTCCATAGAAAGCGAAGTCTTGATTTTCTTTCTTAAAGGACATTTTGCATGCATGTGATTTTAGGACTACCGTGTCCTTCACTGCATTGTGTATACCATTTAGCCACTTGACAGTAAGACTATGTACTTAGTGATTTTCGGAGAGTGTGGACTATCCTTCCTCATTTGTATGTCATGATCTCGTTTACTGTGGCAACATGGAAGCGATAATGTGTAAAAGACACCACAATCTTGGGTTACCAACTTGCAAGTGTTGCCATATCATAAATTTTTCTTTAGTTTTTTTAGTATTTGTTTGTCAGTGTCAAAACGAAATTGTAATACAGTAAAGATTTGAATCTTGAATATTTTGTAACAAATACTTCACTTCAGTGTTAAATGTGCGAGTAAAAAAAAAGGAAACTATACGTCTTGGGCAGACCCCTTCACAGGACCGATAGTAATATTTTCGCAACATTTGTTGACGAATATTTGTTTATTAGCTGGTAACTAATTTACCAAGCCTTACACTAATGCAAGAAAACAGTTTTTAAATTTCTGTCAAAAAAAAATTATGGACCGTTTCAGTTTGTGTATTCTCTCGCAGCACCCGAGCGTCTTATCAGGGCCATTCTTATAGCATTGCAACGGTTTGTTGTGAGAATGCAAGTTGTTAACTCATTTACATTCACAACACAATATATTTTATTGATACGCAATACGTATATCAGTTATGCTATTTTTAGTATAATAGAATTACTTTGAATATGTATAAGTGATAAGAATTAAGAATATAATCGTAGTTGACATGCTGTGAGAAAGTTGGCAGACAGTTTAGTCGGCAAAAAGTACTGATAGGAAAAGTTAGGTCTGGTTAGGTTGGCGGCGATCAGCTGTTTACGAAAACTGAGCTGATAATGTATATAAGTGCAGTTGATCAGAGATTGGCGGTGAGTCGGCAGTCAGCACTTAGCATGGTGAGTCAGCCCAGTAGCTAGCTAGTAGCATTAAAAGTATACTTAGAAAACCAATTCTATAGGCAACGCTGGAGTTGGTCATATAAGAGTAAGAGTTGTAATGAAATTGTAATTTTGGGATCATTTCTATAGGCAATGCCGGAAATTACCAGATAGATAGAACGAGCTAGGGATAAAATGACTTAATGCAACGCCGGGAGTGAGAACCTGAGGGAGATCATGAGTAGAGGGGGAATAATGAACGGAGAGTACTAGGCAGTAGCATAGTTAGACGATTGTGGTCTGGCTTCGTTATAGTGCATTAGAACATTGCACTATCGCACACTGGTTCAAAATCCTTAAAATCTGGCCAAAAATGGAAAAAAAAGTTTTTTTAAATTAACTTTTTATGAAGCGTATTGTCTAACAGATATTCATAAACCTCAAAAAATTTGTTAGAAAGATCCAGGTATTCCTACAATGCTTTTGGGATCCCTCCAAAAGTACGCTTCTCAGACACAAAATTCTGTGAGTTAAAAGTAAAAATTGTGTGGTTACTGTTAAACTGAACCGAATTTAATGTTTGAATATGGAATCTCTTTGTAAAAAGAAATACTATCAAACCTCTATACATATTCAAAACTGGCAATAATTTATACTTTTACGGTAATTATGATTAACTTAAAATCAAATTATTTCACAAAATCAGTATGCAATGGTTATGAAAAAAGCCCAGAACTAATTTATACCACGTCATACCACCAGGATTTTTTGGATTAAAGAAGATTAAAACCTTTTCTAACACATATCAAAAAATTGAGGTGCCTTTTTTTGCCCCTTTTCTTTGACGCGTTTTTTTCTGAAGCACCTATAGGAAAATTTAACTCATATTGCTTACCAAGTGTCAATATGTGTTGCTCGCCTGAAATGAAACAATTTTTATATTTTTATTCAGCTTATACTCCATGATAACGGAGTCTAAAACCCATTTTTATGTAGATTAATTCACCGTTGCACACAACTCTATCAAAGTTAAAGTTTTGAAATAAATTTTTATATTAGATACAATACAAAAATTGTGCAAGTGTTATTTTTTGCCTTTTTGAATCCGCCATTTTGTTTTTTAAAAATCTAACATCAGGTTCATAATCAGTGACCCCAAAAACTCCCGAGTAAATTTTTTTGTTGGATTTGGTTGAATATTGATGCAAATCGTCCACCATTTTGAATCCGCCATTTTCTTTTTTAAAAATCTTATATCAAATTCGTAATCAGCGACCTCAAAAACCCTCAGGTAAAAAATTTCGTCTCGAAACTTTAATGATTTCGACTTTTGGCCAGCTTTTAGGGATTTTGAACCAGTGTGCATCGGGATAATTTGTTCTCAATTTCACGATTGAGCTATAGAATAATCTCCCTGCGAGCGTTTTCCGAAACATGTTCATCGACACTACTCTTTTTTTTCCATTCCTCTAAACTATTTCCTTTTCAGCAAATCAACACGGTGCATTGCATTTATAGGGGTTATCCCTTGAGCGTTGGTTTAAGTAATGATAAAAAGTAGAAAAGTTCGTTTTGATGGATATTACTGAAGCTTTTCAACATTGCGATCTTTGAATTAATATCGTCTCTTGCTCTAAAGCGCTTGCAGACAATGCTTCCTAGAAAGTGTTTCTTTTGAAAGTAATTTCAAGTCTATATGAATTCAGCTTCATGATCTTGAATGCATTGATTTTTGTGCCAATATTTTTACACCCAGGGTATATTCACTTTGTCCTTCCGTTTGTAACGCAGAGAAGGAGGCGTGGCAGATACAGAAAAGTATATATATTCTTGATCAGCATCACCTCCTGAGTCGATATAGCAATGTCCGTCTGTCTGGCTAGGTAACGGCTGGGTGTGTGTGGAAATACACTTTTTGGGAAAACTAAGCAAGATAATTCAATGAAATTTGGTACCCAGCCTCCGTCATCAAAGTTAGCTCGGGGGATTGCAAATGAGCAAAATCGGTTAACGGACACGCCTACCGCCCATACAAAAATATATTCAAAATGCAATTTTAGGAGTATGTTCACGACAATGCAACCAAAATACACATAAATACTACAAATTGTAAGCGCAAGCTCTAAGAAAAAACTGAGCGAACTCAGACAAGAGGGCGTGGCACCTCCCATATAAGCAAAAGCTTCAAAACGCTATACTGAAAGCGATTTTTGAGATATTCGAACCAAATTTAACGCAGACACTAAGAACTATAAATGAAAGCTCTCAACAAAAATTGAGTGAAATTGGACAAGAGGGCGCGGCACCTCCCATATAAGCAAAAGATTCAAAATGCTATACTGAAAGAGTTTTTTGAGATAATCCAACCAAATTTCACTCACCCACTAAATATTATAAATGCAAGCACGGAACAAAAACTGGGTGAACTCGGACAAGAGGGCGTGGCACCTCCCACAAAAGCTTCAAAACGCTATACTGAAAGCGATTTTCGAGATATTCGAACCAAATTTAACTCAGACACTAAGAACTATAAATGAAAGCTCTCAACAAAAATTGGGTGAAATTGGACAAGGAGGCGTAGCACCTCCCATATAAGCAAAAGATTCAAAATGCTATACTGAAAGAGTTTTTTGAGATAATCCAACCAAATTTCACTCACCCACTAAATATTATAAATGCGAGCTCTGAACAAAAACTGGGTGAACTTGGACAAGAGGGCGTGTCTCCTCCCACATAAGCAAAAGCTTCAAAACGCTATACTGAAAGCGATTTTCGAGATATTCGAACCAAATTTAACTCGGACACTAAGAACTCTAAATGAAAGCTCTCAACAAAAATTGGATGAAATCGGACAAGGAGGCGTGGCACCTCGCTTACAAGCAAAATTTTCAAAACACTACAGTGTAGGGTATTTATTTTTTAGCCAGGCCAAAAGCTACACCCTTACTAGTTTTAATTTCATTGTAGTTTATTAAACAAACTGTTTTGTAGCAATGCTGCGATCTTCTAACTGTTACATAAAGATCTCTTGGATTTGCTTTTGGACCATGTTAAGGGCTTTATCAAGGAAGATATCAAGAATAACAAGAAAAAGACTTGGGGTTCCCTGCCGGACGTTAGACTTTTATTATTATTATTATTATCTAATATTTTTAATAAGCTGTAAATTGCACCACGACCTAAAAAATGTTTCATATAGCCTCTATCTTTAACAAAACAGTCCAAAACATTTTAAAAATCTCATCAATGTCGTAAGATTAAAGTGCGTGGCACTTCCCACTTTTAAAAAAAAATAAACTTCTATGCACTGCTCCCCCTCACAGCCTTTGCATATTATAAAAAATCAAGCAAATCGGTTGAGATTTAGATATAGCAACAGGGTCAATCGATCTTTCTGCAACTTTAAGTACCGTCGCTATTTGGAAGATAAAATCTTGATCTCTCTCAAGGATTGTTGTCATAAAAGTAATCAAAACATTTGCCCAAAGCTACACACATAAATCAGCAAAAAGTATTTTAAGGTAGTAAAAGCAATGTTAATCAATGTTTTACGAACAACATTACAAAAAATTTTTCGAAAAGAAGCCAAAAATTAGTTAGGGAATAACATCAGAATTTTTTAAATAATGCCATAGAAAACATCACGAGAAAATTTTTTGGAAATAAAGCCAAAAAAATCTCTATACAAAATTCTGGCGGTATTTCTATTTCAATTTGAAAATAAAGCTAGTTTATTGACTGTTTTTTGCTTGTATATTACTAATGAAAGTACCAACAGTTTTGGGACATCCTAAAATTGTCTCAAAACCAGCGTGTGTTACCAACTAAAAACAATTATCAATTTTGTCACAACAGACGGCGCCAAGTGAGCTTTATGATCTATACATAGAGCGTACTTGTACGGTGACATTTGACCTTACCGATAGCCGAAATGGTTAAACACTGTGTTTCTCTTAACTAAAACACGGAATCAAGGGTTCGAGTGTGGGTTCTGACAAGAATTAACTGAAAATTATCTGATGAGGCTATATACATGTTTATATATGAAAATATATACCTAAATATATACTTATGTGGAAAAACTGCAAAATTACTGTTTAATTCGTTCAATACAAATTCATCATAAGCTATAATATATTTTGGCGTTTTTACCAAAACAATGTGAAAATAACGCCAGAATTTTGTATGGAGATTGTTTTGACTTATTTCCAAAAAAATTCTGTGAAACGAGCACAATTTTGCATCAACTAAGGAGATGGTCATTTGACCGACATCAATTTTTAACTTATTTTTATCAATATACAGGCTTTAAGTAAACTTTCAGTGAAAAAAAAACTTAGTCCTTTAAATTTTAGGGAAAATGGGAGCCACCTTATATTATGACATTACTTTTGCGACCATTTCCTGGGCAATTTTTTCAGTCATTCATAATCTTACGAAAACGCTGTATGGAAAAATGATTTTGAACTTTCTTCATATATCATTATCACTATGATTTCTTTCTTTATTGCCATATGGACATAAGGTTGTCCTTGACATAGAAACCTGATTTCGTGTAGGAATTTTCTTATTTTTGATTTATGTATTTTATTTAAAAATCCACATACGAAAAGAATTCAACCAAAATGGTGATATTTATGCGTAAAATTTAAGCTGATTCATATTAAAAATACAAAAGCCTACACTTTACTGCCATTTTTAACGCATTTAATGTAAAAAACACAATTTTGCATAACAAAACACAACAACAACAGCAACAAAAATACAACAAAGAATCCAAATTTAGCGGAATGCAAATCAGTGACACAGAGACTGGCAGTGGCACACACAGAATAAAAGCATACAAACACACATACATACACACACTGTGCGGCAGAACACCTGACACAATCAAGGACATGCTGCTATAAATTACATTCTCAACAACAAGTAGGAAAGGCAGCGCAGAAGAAAATGAAGCAAAAAAAGGAATTGGAAAGAATTCTCACAACGTAGAAATAAGGAGGCAAAACCACAACGTCAACGTAAAATAAAATTTCAAGCTGCAGTCAAATGCGGGAAAATTTAAGCGAGGCAGCATAGCGAAAGGACAAAAATCTAGAAAAACATTTTTTTTTTTTTTTTGTTTTTGCTGCAAGCGCTGTGCTAGCAAATAAATCAAAGAAGAAAAAAAAATATATAATGATTTATTTGATTCTTGGCATAGCTGACGCCAATAGCGTCGTGGTGGTTTCATTGGTTGGAGACGACTAAAATTACCATTATGCAAATAAGCCGCCGCCAACAAGAAGAAGTAGAAATACAATCAAGCAAAATCAAACACAACGCACACAAAGCAAATGTATAAATATTTGCATTTGGTAGCAAACGCTGTAAAGTAGGCAATGATTTTTTGTTTTCTTTGTCATTTTGCCAACACTCACGCATTGCGTTGCGCTGCAAATTACACACACAATGATTTCTGATGTTGCTGGCACCCCTACAACGTGCAATAGCGTATTTTACCAGACAGCCCCTAAGGCGCGGTTTAATTTTTTTTTTTTTTGAATTTTTAATATTCTTTAATTTACTTAATTGCATATAGTACAGTAAGCCCTCACGCAAAGCAAACAACTAAAAAGAATAAAAAAAATTGTCAAGAAATCCTTTAAGTTACTCCTTTTTTGCGCCTTTAGCGAAATTTTACCCATGAGTTAGCAATTTTTGCGTTTAAACTTGAGCTTTTACACATTTTTACTTTTTTTTCTTCGTTTTCTATTGCTTTCTATTTTTATGCCCGTTTTTTTTTTTTCTACGACTACTTTCACTTTCAACCTTTTTTTTTCTTTTTCTTCCTTTGCTTTGTTGATTGTTGCTCTTATTTTAAGTTTCGGACACACACAAGTTTTCGGTTTTTTAAATTTAATTATTTATGGCTTTAGTTTTTATACGTTTTCTAAGCCTTTTTACTTTAAAAGTTGAAATTTTACAATTTTTTCTGGTATAAATATTTTATTTTCTTTTTAGAAATATTTTCTATATTTTTTTTTTTTTTCTTATTCTTTTACTATACGTTTGAGTACGAGCAAACAACTCGCAATTGAACTCCACTTGAGTGTAAGTTTAGAACTCGACTGAATTATCCTGAGCTTTTACACATCCTAATATATAATGTGGAGCGCGCCAGTTTGAAATTGAAATACACAAACGACCTTAACTAAAAATGTAGCTCAATAGCAATGGCTTTTGCGTAGAAAGCTTTTAACACTTGATGCTTGTTCTCTCTTTTGCACTCTCACCACGTTTGCTCTCCGTTGTTTTTGTCGTTGAGCGCCAAAAAAACATCGCATGGCACAGTGGTGCAAAAAACAGTGCTACACACCCCTTATGACACCTACGCAAATAATAAATTTAATTGATGTCTTTTATAATGCAACAATGAATATTTACACTGAGAAAAAAAATATAAAACAATACAATACAATTGATATCATCCAAAGAAGGTTTTGAGGTAGATGATTGATCCTAGCAACTACAACATTAGGCACTATTACTTATTATGGCGAGGCACCAGACGTATTGTTGGAATTTTAAGACATTTCGTCTAAAAATACCTTATGCCTTTGTAACGAACCTTTTCGCCAGCGGTTTTGATCGCCGGTGGCTACAAAAATTTATATAAGAAAAAGACGGTCTCTTGGTTAAATTCAAAGTCACGGGTTGGAGTTTTATTAAATTACTTAATTTTAATTTTTTTTATTCGGTTACTCACAATATACTTAATATAATAAATAAGATACGTCTCTCTACTTCCCACCACTCTCTGTTCCTGTGCATCGCTCTCTTTGCTGCTAGCCATAGCCTAGTTGAGTATGGTAGTGGTTAGTTGCCTCGCTCTCACCTAACGCAATGGTATTCTCTTGAACGTTTACTCTTCAACTGTGAGTAGCTAATATCGTATCGGGCTGCTCACACCTATACTTTGAGATTAGATCACACCCACGAATAACACTTATATTATCGGGCTACCCCTCACCCTTGTACTAATCACAGACAACTGATTTATTATCGGACTGCGTGTGTTTAGTGCCGCGGTCTCTTAGCTACTACGCGCCACTACTATGTATGTATGTATGTATTCTCCTTTAACTCCTAGGAGGAGCATAGGGCCAATATGAAATCTCTCCATTTGTCACGATCCCTTGCGATGACTTGCCACGATTTTCCCGATTCTTGGATTTCCTTTTCCAACGACCTTTTCCAGTTGGTTTTGGGTCTACCACGTCCTCTACTGCCTTGTGGATTCCACTCAAGGGTCTGGCGACAAACTTCGCTTTGTGGCTTCCGCGCCACTACTACAACTACTTTAATTTATCAAATATTTTGTTTCCTTGCTGCTTACTACTTTATCTGCTTCTTCTGCTGTTATTTGCCGATCGCCGGCTACACAAAGACTGACCCGATCAACTGCTTTGTGTCTAAATTTATGCTATGATTCTTCGACATTGAACAAATCGAACGACAGCTGTGTGTCAAAAACAGATGTTGTGCAGTGTTTCCGTTTATATCGCTTTTAGTGATGTGGTGGGGATTTTACCTTAAACTAAATCACGCTATTTTTCCCTTACGTAATTATTTACATCGATTGTTAAATTCATTACTTTTGTTTTTAATAATAATATTAGGAAAAATTAAGCACATTTCATTTCTTATCAAATACTTCTGTTCAGTGTCTCGTGCAAATGTCTGGATAGCACATGTATATGAAGGGTAAAAAACAAACACTGCAGAGAACTGTCTGGTTTGATTTGCTTCAACTCAGTTCAGTGCATATACTGTAGTTGTTGCGTGCTCTACAAAATGCTACTTTAGTGATAAATGTAGTTTTTTACTCTCTTCTTGTGCCTCTTTTAATTAACACTCTCTCTCTCTCTCTCTCGGCGAAAATGTATGAAAGCTACTACAGCTCTGAGTAACCAATGCGTTGAAGTTTGCGTGTGTTACCATATCATAAATTTTGCTGTAGCTTTTCTACTCACACGTTTTACACCGACCTGAAGTATTTGTTTGTATAAAATACTGTAAACTGACGTATTTGTTCGAATCAGGCCTTTGTAACATACACCCAAGGTATACTCACTTTGTTCTTCCATTTGTAATGCAAAGAAGAAGCAGGTATGGAAAAGTATATATATTTATTCTTGATCAGCGTCACTTTTTGAGTCGATGAAGTCATGTTAGTCTGTCTGTCTATCCCTTGAAATCATTTTAATATTTTTTGGGAGCAATATAATTTGTCGAAATTCGGTACACTGCCTTCCTTGTCAAAGTCAATTCGTTGTATTGAAAATGAGCGAAATCGATCAATAAACACGCCTACCGCTCAAAAATATATATTCGAAGTGCAACATTAGGAGTATTTTTCACGACAATTTAACCCAAATACCCATAAATACTAAAGGCGGTAAACGCAAGCTCTGAGCAAAAGCCAGTTGAACTCGGTCAAGAGGGTGTGGCGCCTCCCATATAAAATAACCAGAAATGATTTTTTATTGTTGATTCAATATTTTTCACAGTGTACACAAGCCGTTTTGTTGTTTGTTTGCAAGCAATGCCAACGCATATGTTCTCTAAGTGCACTTTTAAATGGCACCACCCCTAAAATTTCGCCCACACATGAGCGCACGTACGCTGATTCGTCCGGTAAGCAATGGGGAGAGTAATAACAGCAGCAGCAACAGCAAAAGCAACAGCAACGCAAAGCAAACAGTGTACGATAAACTGCTGGTGGTGGAATGTGGACGTGAATATGATAATTTTACAAGCGTGATAACTGCTACTGCTACCTGAGATAAAAGCATTTAAATGAGTCGTGTAAATGCAAATGGAAAAAGCTTTTTGCTGTGCTATGAGTTATCACTTTTAACAAACAGGTAGGTATTTTTAGCATTGCGTACAGTGTGACAAATAGAATGGTTATTAAGTAAAGAGTTTAAGAATGAAATATTATCAAGGTTTTATGTTATTAAAATTTACAAGCTCATATAATAGGGGTTGCCGGAACAATTTCATTTAATTTATTTAATTAAAGAAATAGTTCCGCAAAATTACAAACACTTTGTATATAAATGCAGCAAATCTTTGCATATATTTAATTAAAAGTTACGCCATCAACAATAATGGCAATAGCAATGTGGCTATTAACTCTTATTGTTAGTATTTTCATTACAATAAATGCACAGCAGAGAATTCTTCCACTTAAGACCATACTCAATACTTTACATCGTGAGCCACCAATTAAGCAAAATGTGAGAAATAAAAATACGCAAAATATTCAAGAACTGTGGATCGAACAACCCTTGGATCATTATGGGCATAATGAACTGTTGCCGAAAGATACATGGCAAATGGTAAGAACTTAATGTTCCTGTAAGAGTTTTCTCGAATTTTTTTATACTGAATTTTGTTTAAAAAATTTTGCTCCAAAGCGCTATTTACGTAACGATCAGCATTATAAGCCCGGTGGTGCAATTTTTATATTTGTTGGTGGCGAATGGGAAATCAATGCTGCGTTTTTACAAACAGGTCATATGTACGATATGGCTGAAGAGCATCATGGTATTATGTACTATACAGAACATCGTTTTTATGGCAAAAGTTGGCCTACTAAGTAAGATAACTACTGATATGAAACTTATATTTGAAATATAATTAAGAGATTAATCGTTAAAAAGTTGGCGTGGTACTATTCGATTGCACCTATTTTTTGCCAAAAACTTTATGTGCGGTCCTTTCCTACCAAATTTTATCAAAATAGCTTGTATAGTTTGCAAGATATAGCGGGATGTAACGAAAAGTGTCGCAAACTTGAATTTTAAAATTACGATATTTCGTAAACTGCATGATTTTTTGAGATTTATTCAACCAAAACTTTATATGATAGATGCTGCAAAAATCTCAGAGGAGTAAAATTTTAAAGC
Source organism: Calliopum simillimum (assembly GCA_951812925.1). Lineage (NCBI taxonomy): Eukaryota > Metazoa > Arthropoda > Insecta > Diptera > Lauxaniidae > Calliopum > Calliopum simillimum. The sequence continues at coordinate 28,182,235 of OX638368.1, forward strand.
CGCGACAGATTTCTCGACATTTTTTTGCGTCACTTTTCATCACATCCCTTTACAGCACGCAAGGTATACAGGCTATTTTGATAAAATTTGGTAGAAAGTTGTCGAACATCGATACCATACTTAGATCGAAAAGAAAACGTAATCAAATAAGTGCCACGCCCACCCTTTCAAATTTAACTTTCACTTTTTAAAAGAGTACGCTTTGAAGTTCCTTAAACTCAAAAATTCTCTAAAATAAATAAGTATTTTAACTCCTAACAGCAGTACAACTGTGGATAATTTACGATATTTACACTCAAAACAAGCCCTTGCCGACTTAGCAAATTTTATACAACAGCAGAAGGCTGATTTTAAAGGATTAGAAAATTCTCCTGTAATACTAACAGGAGGCTCTTACGCCGGCAGCATGGTAACATGGTTCACAAAACTTTATCCGGGCATAGCGACAGCTGCTTGGGCTTCAAGTGCGCCAATGCGAGCAAAATTAGATTTTTATGGTGAGGCAGCAAAACAAACAGAAATTTGGAAAATTCACGAAACTTAACTCTACTCAACTAAGCTGAACCAAACTAAATTAAACCTGCTAAATTAAACTAAACTAGACCAAACCAAACCAAACCAAACCAAACCAAACCAAACCAAACCAAACCAAACCAAACCAAACCAAACCAAACCAAACCAAACCAAACCAAACCAAACCAAACCAAACCAAACCAAACCAAACCAAACCAAACCAAACCAAACCAAACCAAACCAAACCAAACCAAACCAAACCAAACCAAACCAAACCAAACCAAACCAAACCAAACCAAACCAAACCAAATCAAACCAAACCAAACCAAACCAAACCAAACCAAATCAAACCAAACCAAACCAAACCAAACCAAACCAAATCAAATCAAATCAAATCAATCCAAACCAAACCAAACCAAACCAAACCAAACCAAACCAAACCAAACCAAACCAAACCAAACCAAACACCAAACTAAACCAAACCAAACCAAACCAAACCAAACCAAACCAAACCAAACCAAACCAAACCAAACCAAACCAAACCAAACCAAACCAAACCAAACCAAACCAAACCAAACCAAACCAAACCAAACCAAATCAAACCAAACCAAATCAAACCAAACCAAACCAAACCAAACCAAACCAAACCAAACCAAATCAAACCAAACCAAACCAAACCAAACCAAACCAAACCAAACCAAACCAAACCAAACTAAACCAAACCAAACCAAACCAAACCAAACCAAACCAAACCAAATCAAACCAAACCAAACCAAACCAAATCAAACCAAACCAAACCAAACCAAACCAAACCAAACCAAACCAAACCAAACCAAACCAAACCAAACCAAACCAAACCAAACCAAACCAAACCAAACCAAACCAAACCAAACCAAACCAAACCAAACCAAACCAAACCAAACCAAACCAAACCAAACCAAACCAAACCAAACCAAACCAAACCAAACCAAACCAAACCAAACCAAACCAAACCAAACCAAACCAAACCAAACTAAACCAAACCAAACCAAACCAAACCAAACCAAACCAAACCAAACCAAACCAAACACCAAACTAAACCAAACCAAACCAAACCAAACATTTAACTTAATATTGCATTATTTCAATAGATTATCTCGAGCATGTTGCAGCTACAATCAAATTGATTGGCGGTAAGAAATGTTACCAAAGAATACATAATGGCATAAGTGAAATGCAACAAATCTTTACAACAAACTATGCTCATGTTCTTTTTGAACAGCTGAAGCTCTGCAATAATTTCGATGAAAGCAATAAGTTGGATTTGGCGACTTTTTTCAATGCCATAGGTAACTACTTTGGCGCATTAGTGCAGAGTTTTAGGTAAATAGTGTATTGATGTAATCAATCAAACTTCTATCATCAAATGGTTTCATGTTTTTCAAGTGACAGCATTAAGCCGACTTGTGATTATCTTATGGCATTACATTCTGACGATGATCTTGCTGCTTTCACCGACTATTTGAAGGCTATTTTTTGGCCAACGCCATATTATCATATGGACTTTTGTATAGATTTATCATATGCAGCCACAAAGCAATTGTTCGCTGATGTTAATGATCTCTACTTGGGCTGTAAGTGTTAATGAGAACTTTTTTTTTAAAAAATTTATTTAGTAACACTTCATGTTCATACCAATTCAATGTTTAATTGCCCTCAGCGCTATGAAGGCATTAATGAGGCAAGCTGGCAATTTATAGCATACAAAATTTATTTACAAAAAAAGAAAAAAAAAAAAAAAGTGATTGCAAAAATTAAAATTTTAAAATTTAAAAAAAAAAGAAATTGAAAAAAAAATAAGAAATAAGATTACAAAGGAAGCATTTTCAGATTCTGCAGCAAGTACTGTTTGAGGTCTGATTTAAATAATATTCAATTATGGTTTTTAACTACTGACGGCAATTTATTGTACTCAATGATACCCATGTATTCAAATTGTAAACAACTTTCAGAGCTTTGTTCTGCATTCTTTGCAACGATTTTAAAGTGGTTTTGTTCCTACAACCATATATCATAACCATATATCATAACCATATAGTTTAAATGGCTTTGCACTAAAGAATTGTAGAGCAAGATTTTTGTTCTGTCAGTTAATTTACATTTCATTTTATATAATATGCCAATGGCGGGAGCTATTTTGCTTTTAATTTCACAAATATGTGAGTCCCAAGATAATTTGCTTTGCAATGCTATTCCCAAGTATTTTACGGCGTTAGTTTCCTTTACAGTGTTACAGTCAACAATAAGTTCGAAATTATCGTTTATCGAGAGTCTGGTTTGAAACGCACCTGTTTTGTTTTGTTCACGTTAAGAACCAACTTGTTAATTCTTACAAATTCAAGAATAACAGAAACATCTCGTTCCATTCTTATTTTATATTATCGTACAAAAACGTAAATCTATGAAGTTCGTTGCTCAAGTCTTTTTTAAATTTCTAATAATTCTGAATTAGTATAAATACTCTAATACATTTTCTTCCGCAGCACGTCAGTGGTTTTATCAAACTTGTAACGAATTCGGTTGGTTTACAACCAGCATCGCTTCAACTGACCGTAGCAAGCAAAAAAGTCTCTTCGGACATCATGTTAACTTGCATTTTTTTCAACAACTTTGTGCTGATGTATTCGATGATTCCCATACACTCAACGCCATCGAACAGCGTACACAATCGACCAATAACTTTTATTCAGCAGAACAGCCAGCCGAAGGTGTTTTCATGACTCACGGACAGCTAGATCCCTGGAGTACTGTTGGTCGAACGCATGGTGCAAATGTGTTGCTCATACCAGGTATGGTATAGTCTACCATTTTAATTTCATTAATTATCTAAATTATTTTTCCATTCATTTTCATGTAGGTTATTCGCACGTTGCTGATTTGGGTTCAATAAATATCAATGATACGATTCCTATGAATTTGGCTAAATTGAAAGTGGCGTCTTTAATACGTCAACGCATATGGCGCGCAAAGAATGTGAGTAATTGAGGAGCTATAAAATTGTTTCGTTTATGTAAATTTTGATTAAAAATTATAAAAAAATTGGAAATACTTTAGAGTGTATGTATTTATGTTAGTAGAGTAGGTAGGAATTCTTGAAAGCAGCGCAGAAAGAAAAACCTTAATACTTTAAGTGAGTTGTATCTCGTGAGGGAAAAATTAAAGCGTCACCACCTAAGACGCTCTGCCATACTAATGAGCGTACAATGACAGCCATGACGTATACCACCTGTTAAAGTCACGCAACAGGAGGCCATTGAGAGAATTCTAGAGACAAATTTTAAGAGCAAAAGAACTTGCAACAAAAGGTACACAAAGCTTTATTGTATGAGAAAACATAGAAGTTCAGAATGTACGTTGTGAGGGAAAAAACATAGAAACAGTGTTGCCTTTGCATGTGACGGTATGTTAATAATATGTAATTAACCAAAAAATATATTATTTTTTAAATCTCAAAGCTATAATATAGCTGTTAATATAGTAAATGCAATCATTTGCAAAGATGGATATGAATACTGATTGGCATAACTAAAAGTTGTCACAGTAAATGTAGAAAAACCAGGAACCACAAAAAGCTTATTTTATCAACTTCATTTTAATTTAACATTATGAATTATCCCTTAATTTAAAGTATAAAGGGTACGGGTGGCACGGTAAAGGCATTTTTACACATAAAGAAAATTTTTTGTTTTTCACGAATAGGAACTTTTTCCAATATTGGCTTATCTCATAAAAAAAGGTGAGATTTTATGCTATGGTAAAAGCAAACTTGTTTGTAAAGTGTATTCCAATAGGGACTTGACAATTTTTTTTTAATAAAACGGAAACCATTAGAGATATTTCAAAAACTTTATTATCGGCTTGAAGTTGGCTCTAGCTGGTCATAACTCTTTCCTGGTTATTTTTTATAAAAAAAATATCAGTTTCTATGTTTTGGGGGTCGCTGACTCTAAATCTGAAAAAGATTTTTTTTTAAATCAAAATGGCGGATCCAAAATGGCGGACAATTTTCTTAAAAATTAATTATGTCACGACAACATTGTGGTTAAGGGGGTTTTTGCTGATTTTGAATTTGGTATCATTTTTTTTGTAAACAAAATGGCTGATCCAAAATGGCGAACAATTTTCTTAAAAATTGACTGTATCACAACAACTTTCTGGCTTAGGAGTTTTATGAGGACGTTCATTTCGAATTCGATATCATCTTTTTTCTAAACAAAATGATGGATCCAAAATGGTGGTAAATTTTCTTAAAAATTAATTATATCACGAAAAAATTTTGGCCCATATGGGAGCTGATCTTGTCTTTGATTTGATCACGCCCATTTTCAGCAAATGACTTAATGATATCTATACTAACTCAGATATTAAATATTATTTTTGTATTTGAAACCTTTTCGAAGTTATAGCGATGTCCTGGGCCCGATAATGCCCATTTTCACTAAATAACTTTATGCTATCAATACTAACTCATAAGTATATTAAACATTATTGTTGTACTTTAAATATTTACGAAGTTATGGCGATTCCAAATTTTTGGTTATATGGGAGTTGGGCGTGTTCTTGACCCGATCCTGTTCAATATCACGAAATGACTATTTATACTAACTCAGATATTTAATATTATTTTTGTATTTGAAATATTTACGAAGTTATAGTGATTTTAAATTTTTGGTTGTATAGGAAGTGGGCGTGTCCATGACCCGAACACGCCCATTTTCAACAAGTAAATAGATGCTGCTAATACTATATCAGAAATCGAATTTTATTGTTTTACCTCAAAAACTTTGGTTGTTATTAGTTTTACGAAACTGGAGCGTTGCAAGAATACAGAAAAGTCGCTGAAGAAAAACTCATCGTAGTCCACGAAGGGGAGTGATGGGGAGTCAGATAAATGCCTAGAACTTTCAGTGAACCTTATATTACACATTTAAATGATCTAGCCGTTGCAACTCTATAAAACATTTTCATTACAGTCCACAGAGTGCCAAATTCGTAAATTTAGGAAATGAAATTAGAGGTTTTTTGTGATGATCCGGATTTCCTTTTTATACTAAAAAAAAAACTAACTAAAGTCATAAGGTCGAACAAAATATCACCATAAAAAAAACTAACATCTAAGTACGCAAGTCTTCAGAAAATAGATCAGATTATCCTCATCATAAGTTTCAGGAGGTAAGATTATATAGTTTTAAAGATACACTCATTTAAATTTTCACATATTTTAAAAGATTTTTGTAATAAATTACCATTTTCTGAATTCATCAAGTTTAAAACTCAAAAATTGTATTATTTCTAGGTATTCTGGTACTTAAAATATGTTATCTAGATATTTAACTTTAAACTGGTTCAAAAAAAATATTACTTTTAATACAAAAATTTTCAGAGTTATAACCGCCTAGCGCTCTCTTATAGACCACTGTGCGTCGTCGGCTTATTGGCATAGATCAATGAGTTGACGTAGCCCTAAAGAAAATAGTCTAGACGCACGAACGAGGCAGCCAATCGACTAGCCCATATCTTGAGATATCACTCTCATCAAACTTACTCTCAAAAAAATTTGTCAAGTCCCTATTGGAAAAACCTTTATATGATATTTTCTAACTCCAGTGCACTTTTTATACCCTCCACCCAGGGTATATTCACTTTGTCCTTCCGTTTGTAACGCAGAGAAGGAGGCATGGCAGATATAGAAAAGTATACATATTCTTGATCAGCGTCACCTTCTGAGTCGATATAGCCATGTCCGTCCGTCTGTCTGGCTGGCTGGCTGGCTGCGTGTGCGTGGAAATAAATTTTTTGAGAAAATTGAGTTAGTCGTCAAAGTTAGCTTCAGGGATTGAAAATGAATGAAATCTGTCAACGAACACGCCTACCGCCCATACAAAAAATATATTCAAAATGCAACTTTAAGAGTATTTTTCATGACAATGCAACCGAAATACACATAAATACTACAAATTTTAAATGCAAGCTCTGTGCAAAAACTAGGCGAACTCGGACAAGAGGGCGTGGCACCTCCCATTTAAGCAAAAGTCTCAAAACGCTATACTGAAAAGGTTTTTAGAGATAATCTAACCAAATTTCTCTCAGACACTAAGAACTAAGTATAAATTCAAGCTCTGAGCAAAAGCTGGGTGAACTCGAATAAGAGGGAGTGGCACCTCCCATATAGTTTTAGATTTATTTTCCCTTCTTTTCTGACGAACCATTCTAAACGAACCATTTTAACATCCATATTTTCGTGTTCTTACTAAAAATATGTATTAAACACAAAATTTATTTTTGAGCAAAACCGATAATATAATTACGTTAATTTTTTAACAATAATATCTACGGTAAAACGAAGCTACGGTTAAGTGATTTCTCACTTAAATTAGCGTACAAATTTTCAAAAAAAAAAAAATTATTTTTTCTTTTTCCGCTTATGGTATTGTTTGCAGGTGTGAAAGACATATTTTTGTCGAAAAATAAATTTTTTCGGACCATGTAGATGTACTTAAATGTTTTTGCAGTTAAAATGTATATTGAGTAACGTAAAAAAAACTTCTAATCACGTAGAGAATTAAGTAGTTTAATAGTAAGATATTCAGAAAGTGCAGGCAAATTAGGTAATTAGTTCTAATATTGTTGAACATGAACCGATTTTGATTCGACATAGCTAGTATTGTTTTTAATTGAATTTAGAACAAAACCAACACATTAGTTTTTTGCGGTTTTTTCCCAAAACTTTTTTAGTCTCCCGTGAACCCCCGAAATCCGATAAATTCAATAAAACTGTTTTAAAATGATTAAAAATGGAAATTTATGTTGTTAGGGGATTGTCGAGGTTGCCGAATCCAAAAATAATGTTGAAAAATGGAAAAGTGGTGCCCTTAAAACTGCTAACATATCCATTTTAAGTACCAAAAATTTAAAAAAATCGTTATAGTGAACTGCCTGCGGTTTTAGCCTTAGAAGTTTTAATACAGTGAATGAATTTATTGGGGGTTCATGGAGGATTAAAAAAGTTTTGGGAAAAAACCGCAAAAAAGTACTATATAACACAGTGACAGCGATTGAGCCTCGTACTGCAAAAATAGTACAATTAAAAAGTAAACCACGGCTAAAAAAGTGATTGTACATAGACAAGAACTTTCACAAGGAGTTTATTTAGGAGAAACTCTAGTCCCAATTTTGAATTTCTCTGAGAAGGAATACATAATCAATCAAAATTGTTCAGCGAAGTTTTCTTTGTACGATGAGTATAAAAAGATAACAAATAGTACCATTAACACTATCAGTCAACAAAACGCAAGAGCAAAACTGAATAAACTTTTCGAATCAATTGATTTGGATCCAAACTTAAGCATAGAAGAGCGAGCATCAATAGAGAGTGTGTGCGCATCATTTCACGATATATTTCTCTTAGAAGGAGATTTGTTATCTTACACTCCTGTTTTAAGGCATGAGATCCCGACATTAGAAGGTCAGCCTCCAATTAATCAAAAGCATTACAGGAAGCACGACACGCTGAAAATTTTTTGTCTCCGATTTCGCTCAAATTTGGCAATATGATAGATCCGGTGTGCCAGAACAATAATCCGGGTGGATTTGGCCCTAGTACCATTTGTTATTAAAATACAGGGTATTGTTTATAAGCGTGATAACTGTTACTGCTACCTGAGGAAAAGCTTTTTGATGTGCTATGAGGTATTTTGAGTATTGGACACAGTGAGACAAATTGAATGAATATTAAGCAAAAAATTTTAGCGTGAAGGTACATGTTATGCTATTAAAATTAAAGCGCTTATAATAGAGGCCACCGGAACAATTTAATTTAATTTAATTTATTTAATTAAAGAAATAGTTCTACAAAATTCCAAACAATTTTTGTATATAAACTCGCCAAACCATAAATACTTAATTAAAAGTTATCAACAATAATGGTAGTTACAATGCGGCTGTTAACACTATTTGTTAGTATGTTTATTACAATAAATGCACAGCAAAGAGTTGTTCCACTTAAGAACATTCTCAAAACTTTACATCGTGAGCCACCAATTGCGCTTAATGTGAGAAATAAAAATACGCAAAATATTCAAGAACTGTGGACCGAACAACCCTTGGATCAATATGAGCAGCAGAGAATTCTTCCACTTAAGACCATTCTCAAAACTTTACATCGTGAGCCACCAATTAAGCAAAATGTGAGAAATAGAAATACGCAAAATATTCAAAAACTGTGGACCGAACAACCCTTGGATCAATATGAGCAGCAGAGAATTCTTCCACTTAAGACCATTCTCAAAACTTTACATCGTGAGCCACCAATTGCGCTTAATGTGAGAAATAAAAATACCCAAAATATTCAAGAACTGTGGACCGAACAACCCTTGGATCAGTATGAGCAGCAGAGAATTCTTCCACTTAAGACCATTCTCAAAGCTTTACATCGTGAGCCACCAATTAAGCAAAATGTCAGAAATAAAAATACGCAAAATATTCAAGAACTGTGGATCGAACAACCCTTGGATCATTATTGGGATAATAAACTGTTGCCGAAAGATACATGGCAAATGGTAAGAACTTAATGTTTCTCTTTAGAGTTTTCTTGAATTATTTTGTACTGAATTTGGTATTTTAAATTTTGCTCCAAAGCGCTATTTACGTAACGATCAGCACTATAAGCCCGGTGGTGCAATTTTCATTTTTGTTGGTGGCGAATGGAATATCACCGATGATTTTTTACTTGGTGGTCATATGTACGATATGGCTGAAGAGCATCATGGCATTATGTACTATACAGAGCATCGTTATTATGGCAAAAGTTGGCCAACTAAGTAAGTAAACTATTTTTGTGAGACTGAAATTTGAGAAATATTTAACCGTTAAAAAAGGGCGTGACACTATTCGATTTCGCCTATTTTTTGCTTGTATGTATGTATTCTCCTTTAACTCCTAGGAGGAGCATAGGGTCAATATGAAACATCTCCAATCGTCGCGATCCCTTGCGATAACTTTGATCTCTTGCCACGACTTTCTCGATTCTTGGATTTCCTTTTCCAGCGACCTTTTCCAGTTGGTTTTGGGTCTACCACGTGCTCTACTGCCTTGTGGATTCCACTCAAGAGCCTGGCGACAAACTTTGCTGTGTGGTTTCCGGAGAGTGTGACCAATCCATACCCATTTGCGCAGCTTGACCTCATTTGCTATAGTCTTCTGATTGCATTTTTGATGTAGCTCGGCATTTGATATAGTGCGAGACCACAAAATCTTTAAAATACGCCCTAAGCATTTGTTGACGAATACTTGCAGCTTGTTCGTTAGTTGTTCAGTAACAAGCCATGCTTCGAACCCATATAACAAAACCGATTACACATTCGAATCAAAAATTCGCACTCTCGTTTTAGTGGATATAACGGGTGAGGACCATATTTTGTTCAGTTGAGCAAACGCGCCTTTTGCTTTTGCTATTCTTGAGTTGATATCCTCTTTTACTCCACCATCCATGGAGATAATGCTGCCTAAATACGTGAAGCTATCGACGTTTTCGATGTCATCACTACCAGCTCTAAACGTGATGTCATTCTTGTTTGCGTTTAACTTCATGCTTTTAGTCTTGGATACGTTGATGTTTAGGCCGGCCTTTTGAGATTCCAAGACAAGGTCATCCATTTTGCTTTGCGTATCTGAATGTTTGGACGATAAGAGGCAGAAGTCGCCAGCGTAGTCGAGATCTTCCAGATGTTCGGTAAAGTTCCATTGGATAGCCCTTTTGGCCTTATTAAGAGCTTTATCTAGGATATCATCAAGAATGATAATGGCGTACGCCTGAATTAGTGGTGAATGTCGGTGACAACAACCCATTATGTAGCACACTACATTTAAAGCCTTCATATTGTGCACGTACTAAGTTTATGGCCTTTGCGGCAATACCTCTTCGTTGCAGTGAAACCCAGATGTTTTCTCGGGAGACACTGTCGAAGGCAGTGCTATAGTCTACGAAGACAAGTTGAATTGCAGCACGCCACTCGCATGATTGTTCGACACTTATTCTGAGAGTGTTCATTTGATCCACGCATGATCGGTTTCGCCGGAATCCTGCTTGCTGCTTTCGAATGGCCGAATCAAGTTTTTTTTATTTACCCTGTTCAGAAGCACTTTCGTCAATACTTTTGATGGTACTGAGAGCAAGGTAATGCCTCTATAGTTTCGGCACTCGCTTAATTTTACTTAAACCTTTGTATTTATGTTCGGCCCTTTCTTACCAAATTTTTTCAAAATATCTTGTATAGTTTGCAAGACATAACGGGATGTAACGAAAAATGTCGCAACTTGGAATTTAAAAATTACAATATCTTGCAAACTGCTTGATTTTTTGAGATTTATTCAACATAAACTTTATATGATAGATGCGGATAAAATATCACTGGAGTAAAATTTTAAGGCAGCGACCGATCACTCGACAACTTTTTTGGATACACATTTTGCGTCACTTTTCGTTACACCCTGTATATTTCGCAAGTTATACAAGCTATTTTGATAAAAATTTTTTGGATGGTGTCGAACATAAATACCATACACTGATTGAAAATTAAGCATCATCAAATAAGTGCCACGCCCAATTTTCAGTCACAACTTTCTTTTTTTTTTTTGCTTAATTAATCTTTCTGAAGTTCCGCAAACTTAAAAATAAAAGTAAATTTTGACAAAAATTATTTTATCATTTTGCAGCAATACACGCTTGGAAAATTTACAATATTTACACTCAAGACAAGCCCTTGCCGACTTGGCACATTTTATACAACAGCAAAAGTCGGATGTGGAAGGGTTAGAAAATTCTCCAGTAATACTTATAGGAGCCTCTTACTCAGGCAGCATGGTAACATGGTTCACAAAACTTTATCCGGGCATTGCAACAGCTGTTTGGGCTTCAAGTGCGCCAATGCGAGCAAAATTAGATTTTTATGGTGAGGAAGCAAAACAAACATAAGTTAAGAAATGCAACTGAATTAACCTGAACTTTACTAAACTAACATTATCTGATTGAAACTAAACTAATCTGAGGTAAACCAAATTAAAATAAACAAGACCAAACCAAACCAAACCAAACCAAATCAAACCAAACCAAACCAAACCAAACCAAACCAAACCAAACCAAACCAAACCAAACCAAACCAAACCAAACCAAACCAAACCAAACCAAACCAAACCAAACCAAACCAAACCAAACCAAACCAAACCAAACCAAACCAAACCAAACCAAACCAAACCAAACCAAACCAAACCAAACCAAACCAAACCAAACCAAACCAAACCAAACCAAACCAAACCAAACCAAACCAAACCAAACCAAACCAAACCAAACCAGACCAAACCAAACCAAACCAAACCAAACCAAACCAAACCAAACCAAACCAAGCCAAACCAAACCAAGCCAAACCAAACCAAACCAAACCAAACCAAACCAAACCAAACCAGACCAAACCAAACCAAACCAAACCAAACCAAACCAAACCAAACCAAACCAAACCAAACCAAACCAAACCAGACCAAACCAAACCAAACCAAACCAAACCAAACCAAACCAAACCAAACCAAACCAAACCAAACCAAACCAAGCCAAACCAAACCAAGCCAAACCAAACCAAACCAAACCAAACCAAACCAAACCAAACCAGACCAAACCAAACCAAACCAAACCAAACCAAACCAAACCAAACCAAACCAAACCAGACCAAACCAAACCAAACCAAACCAAACCAAACCAAACCAAACCAAACCAAACCAAACCAAGCCAAACCAAACCAAGCCAAACCAAACCAAACCAAACCAAACCAAACCAAACCAAACCAAACCAAACCAAACAAAACCACACCAAACCAAACCAAACCAAACCAAACCAAACCAAACCAAACCAAACCAAACCAAACCAAACCAAACCAAACCAAACCAAACCAAACCAAACCAAACCAAACCAAACCAAAACAAAACAAAACAAAACAAAACAAACAAACAAAACCAAAGCAAAGCAAACCAAACCAAACCAAACCAAACCAAACCAAACCAAACCAAACCAAACCAAACCAAACCAAACCAAACCAAACCAAACCAAACCAAACCAAACCAAACCAAACCAAACCAAACCAAACCAAACCAAACCAAACCAAACCAAACCAAACCAAACCAAACCATACCAAACCAAACCAAACCAAACCAAACCAAACCAAACCAAACCAAACCAAACCAAACCAAACCAAACCAAACCAAACAAAACCACACCAAACCAAACCAAACCAAACCAAACCAAACCAAACCAAACCAAACCAAACCAAACCAAACCAAACCAAACCAAACCAAACCAAACCAAACCAAACCAAACCAAACCAAACCAAACCAAAACAAAACAAAACAAAACAAAACAAAACAAACAAACAAAACCAAAGCAAAGCAAACCAAACCAAACCAAACCAAACCAAACCAAACCAAACCAAACCAAACCAAACCAAACCAAACCAAACCAAGCCAAGTCAAACCAAAACAAACCAAACCAAACCAAGTCAAACCAAACCAACTTAACATTAAACTGAACCTTGCTTTGTTTCCGTAGATTATCTTGAGCATGTTGGTGATACAATCAAATCAATTGGTGGTAAGAAATGTTACCAAAGAATACAAAATGGCATAAATGCAATGCAACAAATCTTTACATCAAACGATGCTCACGTCCTTTTGGAGCAGCTGAACGTCTGCAATAATTTCGATGAAAGCAATAAGTTGGATTTAGCAAATTTTTTCGCAATCATAAGTTACATTTTTAGCGGCTTAGTGCAGACTGATAGGTAAAAAGGGTTTTTCTGTAAGCAATCAAACTTCTATCATCAAAATGTTTCGTATATTTAAAGTGACAGCATTAAGCCGACTTGTGATTATCTTATGGTATTACATCCTGACGATGATCTTGCTGCTATCACCGACTATTTAAAGGATAATTTTTGGCCAACACCATACTATCACAGTGACGGTTGTATAGATATGTCATATGCAGGCGCAAAGCAATCGTACGCTGATGTTAATGATCTCTGCTCCGACTGTAAGTGTTAATGAGAACCTATTTTATATGATCGTATAAGTAAGTAAATCTAGGAAGTTTGTTGCTTAAGTCTTTTAGAAATATCTTATAATTCTGCATTAGTAAATATATCTATTCAAATACATTTTCTTCCATAGACCGACCGTGGTTCTATCAAACTTGCAACGAATTCGGTTGGTTTACAACCAGCATCGCTTCAACTGACCATAGCAAGCGAAAAAGTATCTTCGGACATCACGTTGACTTGTATTATTTTCAACAATTTTGTGCTGATGTACTCGATGATTCTTATACTCTCAACGCCATGGAACAGCGTGTACAATCGACCAATAACTTTTATTCAGCAGAACAGCCAGCTGAAGGTGTTTTCATGACTTACGGACTACTAGATCCCTGGATTACTGTTGGTCGAACCCATGGTACAAATGTGTTGCTCATACCAGGTATGGTATTGTCTGCCATTTTAATTTCATTAATTGTCCAAATTGTTTTTCCACTCATTTTCATGTAGGTTATTCGCACTTTGCTGATTTGGACTCAATAAATAGCAATGATACGATTTTTATGAATTTGGCCAAAGAAAAAGTGGCGTCTTTTATAAGGGAACGCATAGGGCGCGCAAAGGATGTGGGCAATTGAGGAGCTATAAAATTGATTGCTTTTTGTAAATTTTGATTAAAAATTGTAAAAGATTTAAAAATACTTTCGAGTGTATGTATTTATGTCAGTAGAGTTGGTAGAAGAATCTCAATGCTTTAAGTTACTTGTATCTCGTGAGGGAAAAATTAAAGCGTCACCACCTAAGACGCTCTGCCATAATAATGAGCGTACAATGACAGCCATGACGTATACCACCTGTTTAAGTCGCGCAACAGGAGGCCATTGAGAGAATTCTAGAGACAAGTGTTAAGAACAAAAGAACTTGCAACAAACGGCGCACAAAGCTATATTGTATGAGAAAACATAGAAGTTAAGAATGTAAGTTGGGAGGAAAAAACATAGAAACAGTGTTGCTTTTACATGTGACAGATGAATCTGTTATATTAATTGCAATAATTTGCAAAGATGGATATGTATATTTATTGGCATAACTAAAAGTTGTCATAAGAAAACCAAAAATCACCCGAAACTTATTTTATCAATCTCATTTTAATTTTTTCATAATGAATTATCACTCAATTCAAAGTATCTAGGGTACAGTCGTGGCACGGTAAATTCATCTTTGCTCATAAAGTAAATTTTGTGTTTTTCACGAATAGGATGTTGTATATAGACAGCTTTTTCAATATTCATTTATCTAAAATTTAAGATTTTATGCCATGGTAGAGACAAATTGTTTATATAATTAAAATGTACAAAGAGTTCTCCAATGATATCTAAAAAATTAAAAATCAAATTCTGCACCACGAAAACTATCATCACAAAAATTCGGAGTTACTAATCGGTATTACTTTTTAACATTTAGTTTTGATTGTTACCAGAGGTGAAATTTTGGGATAAAAAGTTTTCATTGTTAATGAATACATTTTTAACGTTGTAAGATTTTGATCATGTAAAGAAGTACTTAGTGTAATAACACCGTCCAACATGAGTTTGCACAAATGAAAAAAAAAAACAATATATTCTGAAAATTAGCTAAAAATAATTTATACCTGTGTTTCAGGTTTTCTAAATCAGGTCGAAATTTTTTTTAATCGGTCTTTGAAGTTTTCTATACATGTGTTGAGTCGACACACTTAATCTTACGATTCTTACATCTGAGGTATATCATGTCTTCTGAAGACTTATGGAGGATGATAAGGAGAATATTTTTGTAGAAAACTTTAACTTTAAAATTTCTCAAAAAAGCACAAAAATTACCCCCTGAACGGGGGCATAATAGATCAATATGTACCACATAAATATTTGCTATAAAAAAAAATTTTCGTTCGGTTTCGGGCACCCTTAGAAAATCAGCTAAAAATGGGAATATATGATGTAAAATGCAAAAAAAAAAATTAATTTATTTTGAAACTGTTTACTGACAAAAATTCAACAAATTCTGCTCATCGACTTCAACAAAATCAGCGTCACTGAAAACGTCTGAATTGAATGGCATCATGCCTGTTGCCCTGAAATAAGGGGTCGAATCGCAGCATCCGTGATCGTAAAATTCTTGACGTAAAATCATGATATGCACATGTGTTTCGCATTACTAAATACATGATTTTACATCACGAGTTGTACGTTCACTGATGCGGCGATTCAACCCCAGACTTCATTGTCTTCGGCGTCAATGCCAGATCAATTGTTTTGCATACTAAGCTAGCTAAGTGACTTAATTTCTAGTCCTTGTTAACATTGCTTTTTTGCCAAGCATGAATTTTTTATACCAATCCATGCCCGCTATCTTCTCTTCGATTCACTTGTCTGGAAACTCAATACCAAGATTTTTTGCAAAATGATATGCCACCTTATCACGCTTTAAATAAAAAAATAAAAAGGTGGTGCCCACACCCCAACCAATTTCGGGCCCACACTCGACTTTGACAGCCACTTTGAAAAGCAATGGGCAAATTGTGTTGTGTGAACATTTTGGTTGCATTCGGTCTTAAATCTCAAAATATAATAAATTTACTACATAATTATAGATTGCATTCAGCTTTTCGATTGATTCACTTCGACTTATCGCACTTGGAAAATGATTGAAAGAACCTTTTGTGTTGACTTTTACTTATTCAAAAATTATTTTTTTTTCTCAGCAATAAGCAAATGCATCTGTTTGCTCTGGTAAATGCACAAAAACTTCGTGCTGTCATAACACGCTCTTAACATTTGTCAGAACAGCCGCATTTGTTTTCTGTCAAAAGTTACGTGGGGGTGCCCACACCTCCGCAGGCGGCACTATTCCCGTATTTATATTAAGAATTTTTTTTGAGACTATCTAGTTTTTGAACATATAAATTTAGTTAGTATCAAGCAAAAAGAAAATCATCCCAAAGCTCTCTCAAAACTTAAAACTATATCTTCATATTTTTTTTTTTTTTTGTCTTTCCAAGAGAAACTAATGGAGAGCTTCTGACTCTACTCATGGCTCGTTACTTTTTTTAATTAAAAAGTGGACACCCAAAGTTGCTTCAAAAATAAAGGCTATATTCTTACAAAAATTTTGGAGTTAGAAATTACAAAATTCTAAAAATAAAATGGAAAACTTTGTGAATTTACACAGTAAACACTTATTTCGCAATACTTAGCTTTATTGGATATAAATACAATAAAACTTCACCAAAAAGCAACTTTTTTTTAACAAAGTTCTTTTGCAAAAAATCCGGGAAAAAAATCAACCACACGAGACTTACGTTTAACTGACATCGGAAAAATTTTGTTTGGTGCATAACAGCTACACACCCCTGGTTTTTCATGTTTTCTGACAGGATAAAATCAGTGACGTTAGCAGTTTCTTACCCAAATCGGAGATATGCGACTATACCACATTGAAAAACTATGCCACAATAGCATCAGTTCCCCTATTAATTGATAACTTTCTAGCTGCTGAGCACAACTTTTTTCGAAAATTTTTATGCCTTTATCCCAGTATCTTTCAACTGGCCAGAGTTCTGAACAGTTTGGAGGATTTTCACATTATTTTTTGAGTACTTCTCCAAGGCCATTTTACTATAATTGACATGATGCTAGATCTGGTCAAAAGAAAGTGCAAACTTCATGCTTTCGTAGGAAAGGCTTTAGATTTTTTTGCAAGCATTCCTTTATACATATAGAATTCGGAGTTTACTGTTCCAGTGGTTACGGAAGAATTGTTCCTTTTGCCACAACTGCAGATTGCTTGCCAAACCAAGAACTTACGAGGAAATTTTGACTGCTTTTTTGACCTAAGCTTTTTGTCCACCCTCCCCCGCAAAACTACAGTGTAAAATTTTTGACCTGGAAGCTGCTTAAAATCGGCTAAAACATAAGTTTCGTCGTCAATGATGCAGCATCCGAATTTTTGGAAAAAAAATAATTTTAAATTTTATGGCGTGCTGTTTGGCTACGTGAAGTTAGCGCCCAAAAGTCGGGAAAATTAAAAAAAAGTATTTTAAAGGTTTGTCCAAGGAATGTCCACTTTTATCCACCCTTTTTTTTCGTTTGTCCACCCTTAGTTCAAAAATTATTCAAAAAATAAGTTTTGGCGCTAACTTCACGCTAGCGCCAAAAATTTCAAAATTTTTAAAAAAACCTATTCCAATGGATTGTCCAAGGAATGTCCATGTGTGTCCACCCTTTATTTTTGTTTGTCCATCCTTAGTTCAAAAGATATTAAAGAAATTAGTTTGTGAGGAACTGTGAACTTGGCGCCAAAAATTCGGAAAAAATTAAAAATTTGTATCTTGTTCGTTTGTCCATCGTATGCTTATGTTTATCCACCCTTCATTTTTGTTTGTTCATCTTTAGTTTAAAAGTTTTTTCCAAACAAAAATATTGAATTTTCAAAAAAAATTTTAAAAAAAAAAAAGGTTTTTTTTCGAAGATCGTGCTCCATACGAATGTCTAGAGAGTGTTCATGAATATTAGCCTATTTATATCTTTAATCTACCCTTGCTTTAAAAGATATTTAAAAATTTAGTTCCTTAAGGACCGTGAACCTGGCGCCAAAAAAATCTTATAGATTGGAAATTTGTATTTAGTTTGATACGTCTTCAAAGACTTATGTTTATCCACCCTTTATTTTTGTTTGTCCACCCTTAGTTCTAAAGTTATTTCGGAATCAAAATTTTCTATTTTAAAAAAATTGTGTTATCTCTTGCTTTGCTTTAGAGTAAAAATTATAAACCGTTTAAAAGTTAAGTTCGCACTTACATCTTCAAGATGGTAATATCCTCATTATTCTTTCAGTTTTTTGAAATTCATATGGAGTATTCTATTCCAAAGCTCATATATACTGCGTGTAGGGTATAAAATGATATGTACGGAAGCAGCATGACGTCATATCTTTAAGGAGGAAAAATGCCTGCATGTGGCGCCTCTTTCTTTCCAAAAAGCGCGAAAAAATTATATAGCATATATTTCGGCACATACCAATGATGCCATCATATTAACCAAAAAAGCAGTGATGTTAACTTAGTACTTTTTCCACCAGATTTGGTGCTTTTTGAAAAATGATACTCGAACAATAGCTTTAAAAATTTTGTGGAATTGAATGAAATATTTAAGGGTTTTCATCTAAACACGCAAGTTTCCCATTTGTGCACTTGGGCAATTTTGTGTGATTCATACATATCTGTGGACTTTTGACAAAACAACCTAACTCGAGATAAGACAATTCTCCACGATTCTAGGCATATATATAAAAGTTAAATGCGCTTCTTTTGGTATAATCACCATATCTCTATGGTTTCTAGTTCCAGAGATATAAGTCTGTCCCATAACTCACGCTAGATTTGAACTTAGCGCCATTCGAGTAGTGATGTGTTGCTAACCAAAATAATTCAAAAAGGAGATTCAACTCTGGATCAACATAATTCAGCCACATTACTGCAAAGCAATTAAAAAGTATTTTAGCTCGGCTGTATTTAGTTCAAGAAGGTTACGACTTTTATTTCCGTGGACTCTCAAATTGATGATGTTTTTTTATTAATCAATACAAAATAAGTCAAAAAAATTAAATGAAATTTTTCGATATCCCGCTTCGTTTTCGTGAAATCGAGATCTTAAGTTTTTGGCGATCAAGTCAAGTCCTCGATATCTCCAAAGCGAAGTGAGATATCGAAAAATTTTATTAAATTTATTCGTCTTATTTTGGGTCAATTTATAAAAAGAAACACGGAAATCAAAGAATTCCCTCAAAAAATTTTTCATACGATTTTTTACAATTTAGTTCGAGTGGAAAATTGGACAGTTATCGAGATTTTTGCACGTGGAGATGAATACTTTAACTGCATATTCTACTTTGAAGTGCATACTACTTGCGTGTAGGGTATACATTTGTAAAGTGCAGAATGGCATAATATCTTGAAGGAGAAAAACGCGCCAAAAAAAGAGCATATTTCACTTCACAAACTGATGACGCCATAATTTTTACCAAAAAGCGTCAAAATTTGAGAGAGCATAGATTACGTCACTTCTCCATGCGCTAAGCGCAATAGTTAGTAAATTTTCCCGCCATTGTTTTTGCCAAAAATCGAGATTTTTTTTCTGGCTATAAGAGTTTAAAAAACAGTCCTTATGCTCACTGAACGCACGTACTTGAACAAACAAATACATGTGGTATTTTAACAAAGGCATTTTACTTTTACAATTCTATTTACATTATAATTCTCTGGCCACACTGAATAGAGGTATGAACATATGTATGTGCACATTACACACACAAACTTTTATCAGCAGTGTTTCATTAAAATTTTTTCGCTATTAAAGCAGGTTCAGACCACAGACAATATGGTCGGTGAACTATTTTGTCTGAATCGGGTTTGTCTTTGTGTTTGTCTATGGCGCGGAAATTGTGAAAAAATAAAGTTTTTTTCTTAGCCTTTATCGAAACTGATCACTCAGATTTATTTTTGGAGATATGGGCATCAAAAGTGGCTTTTATGGGCATGACCTCGATTTCCGTGACCCCTCAGTTTGGCGAGGTTTTCTTATACTCAATACAAAATAAGTCGAAAATATTAGATACAATTTTTCCATATCTCGCTTCGTTTTTGAGATATCAAGGCTTTAAGAATAAGAGAAAATTGAAGAAATTTTAAGAAATGTTAGATTTGACAATGTTTTCACATAAAACGATCTAAAATTACTCGAAAAATCGAGACTTGAATGTTTTTAGAAAGCAAGTTAAATTGTAAAAGGCTTCTTTTGTTATTGTTAATATTGTTGCTGTTTGAGTTCGTGTTGTTGTTATTGGTTTTGGTGGTATTGTTGTTGTCGTTAATGTTCTTGTTTTTAAAACTTTCGTTAGTGTTCTTGTATGAGATAATTTGAATTTTCAAAAAATTTAAAAAAAAAACTTTTTTCGAAGAACCTGCTGTATATGAATGTCTAGAGAGTGTTCATGAATATAAGGCTGTTTTTATCATTTATCTACCATTACTTTAAAAGATATTTAAAAATTTAGTTTCTAAAGGACCGTGAACCTGGCGGCAAAAAAATCAAATAGATTGGAAATTTTTATTTAGTTCGATACGCCATCAAAAACTTATCCACTCTTTATTTTTCTTTGTCCACCCTTAGTTCGAAAGTTATTTCGGAATCAAAATTTTCTATTTTAAAAAAATTGTGTTATCTTTTGCTTTGCTAAAGAGTAAAAATTATAAACCGTTTGAAAGTTAAGTTCGCACTAACATCTTCAAGACGGTAATATCCTATTCCAAAGTTCATAAACCCTGCGTATAGGGTATAAAATGATATGTAAGAAAGCAGCATGCCGTAATATCTTTAAGGAGAAAAAATGTCTGCACAATTGTGGCGCCTCTTCTTACCTTATGCTTATGTTTATCCACCCTTTAGTTTTGTTTGTTCACCTTTAGTTTAAAAGTTTTTTTCAAACAAATATATTGAATTTTCAAAAAATTTTCAAAAAAAAAAAGGTTTTTTTACGAAGATCGTGCTGTATTGGAATGTCTAGAGAGTGTTCATGAATATAAGGCTATTTTTATCTTTTATCTACCCTTGCTTTAAAAGATATTTTAAAAATTAGTTCCTAAAGGACCGTGAACCTGGCGCCAAAAAATCTAATAGATTGGAAATTTTTATTTAGTTCGATACATTATCAAAGACTTATGCTTATCCACCCTTTAGTTCTGTTTGTCCACCTTTAGTTTAAAAGTTTTTTTCAAACAAAAATATTGAATTTTCAAAAAATTTTCAAAAAAAAAAGATTATTTTTTCGAAGATCGTGCTGTATATGAATGTCTAGTAAGCGTTCATTCATGAATATAATCCTGTTTTTATCTTTTATCTACCCTTGCTTTAAAAGATATTTAAAAATTTATTCCCTAAGGGACCGTGAATCTGGCGGCAAAAAAATCTAATAGATTGGAAATTTTTATTTAGTTCGATATGCCTTCAAAGACTTATGTTTATCCACCCTTTAGTTTTGTTTGTCCACCCTTAGTTCAAAAGTTATTTCGGAATCAAAATTTTCTATTTTAAAAAAATTGTGTTATCTCTTGCTTTGCTATAGAGTAAAAATTATAAACCGTTTAAAAGTTAAGTTCGCACTTACATCTTCAAGATGGTAATATCCTCATTATTCTTTCAGTTTTTTGAAATTCATATGGAGTATTCTATTCCAAAGTTAATATACACTGCGCGTAGGGTATAAAATGATATGTAAGAAAGCACCATGACGTAATATCTTTAAGGAGAAAAAATGCTTACATATGGCGCCTCTTTCTTACCAAAAAGCGCGAAAAAATTATATAGCATATATTACGGCACATACCAATGATGCCATCATACTAACCAAAAAGCAATGATGCCAACTTGGTGCTTTTTCCACCAGATTTGGTGCTTTTTCAAAAATGATACTCGAACAAATTGTGAGTTAGTGCTTGGTGTGTTCTTTAGTGCTTTTTCTCAATTGCAACGACACTATAAAAGTTGTTCCTATCGCGAACCGGCACTCAAATTTACTGGTATTGCAAACACAAAAATAAAGGAAGAATAGCTTTAAAAATTTTGTGGAATTGATTAAAATATTTAAGAGTTTTCATCTAAACGCGGAAGTTTCCCTAACTCGAGATAAGACAATTCTGCACGATTCTAGCCATAAATATAAAATTTAAATACGCTTCTTTTGGTATCATCACCATATCTCTATGGTTTCAAGTTCCAGATATATAAGTGTGTTCCATAATTCACGCAAGATTTGAACTTAGCGCTATTCGAGCAGTGATGTGTTGCTAACCAAAATAAGAAAATAATTTGACAGCTGACAGCTGAAGATAAGTAAAAATGTATTGAAAGAGGAGATTCAACTCTGGAAGCAATTAAAAGGTATTTTAGCTCGGCTGAAAAGTTGCTTAAATTTAGATATTTGGCCAAATTTCATCAATTCACAAATCGCACAAAGTATCAAAGTTCATACACCCTGCGTGTAGAGTATAAAATGATATGTAAGGAAGCAGCATGACGTAATATCTTTAAGGAGAAAAAATGCTTACATATGGCGCCTCTTTCTTACCAAAAAGCGCGAATAAATTATATAGCATACATTACGGTACATACCAATGATGCCATCATTTTAACCAAAAAAGCAGTGATGCCAACTTGGTGCTTTTTCCACCAGATTTGGTGCTTTTTCAAAAATGATACTCGAACAAATTGTGAGTTAGTGCTTGGTGTGTTCTTTAGTGCTTTTTCTCAATTGCAACGACACTATAAAAGTTGTTCCTGTCGCCAACCGGCATTCAAATTTACAGGTATTACTAACACAAAAATAAAGGAACAATAGCTTTAAAAATTTTGTGGAATTGAATAAAATATTTAAGGGTTTTCATCTAAGCGCGGAAGTTTCCCATTTGTGCACTTGGGCAATTTTGTGTGCTTCATATATATCTATGGACTTTTGACAAAACAACCTAACTCGAGATAAGACAGTTATCCACGATTCTAGCCATAAATATAAAATTTAAATACGGTTCTTTTCGTATAATCACCATATCTCTATGGTTTCTAGTTCCAGAGATATAAGTCGTATATAAGTGGTATAATCACCATATCTCTATGGTTTCTAGTTCCAGTGATATAAGTCTGTCCCATAACTCACGCTAGATTTGAACTTAGCGCCATTCAAGTAGTGATGTGTTGCTAACCAAAATAAGAAAATAATTTGACAGCTGACAGTTGAAGGTTAGTAAAAATGTATTAAAAGAGGAGATTCAACTCTGGATCAACGAAATTCAGCCCCATTACTGCAAAGCAATTAACATGTATTTTAGCTCTGCTGAAAAGTTGCCAATTGCGAGTTAGGTTGTTTTGTTAAAATGCCACAGATATATATAATGAACGCAGTCTCGAATAATTTGAGCGATTTTTGAAGTTGATGAGATTTGGGCAAATGTCTAAATTAAAATGCTGAATAAAGCGAACTATTTCAATTATTTGAAGAAAGCGAATTGTCAGCACTTGAGTTCTTCGGAAATCATAATGATTACTGAGTCGCACAATTAGCTGCGCAAGTTTGCGTTACGATTTGATCCATGTATTTAGTTCAAGAAGGGTGCGACTTTGATTTCCGTGGACTCTCGAATTGATGATGTTTTTTATAAATCAATACAAAATAAGTCAAAAAAAATTAAATGAGATATCAAAGCTTCGTTTTCGAGAAATTGAGATCTAAAGTTTTTAGGGATCAAGTCAAGTCCTCGATATATCCAAATCCAAGCGAGATATCGAAAAATTTTATTTATTTTTTCGTATTTTTTTGATTTATTTTAAATGTTTTTACATGAAACCATCTCGGAAACGTTGTGATAACAAAAAATTTAATATAATTTTTTTCGTTTTTATCATTTAAAAAATTTGATCTGATTCAGTTGTGAAATGTTTGGCTGAAATTAAATCATTAAATACATGAAGAAAAATAGTTTTGATAGTATGTTAGCTCTTAAAAAATATTTATTGGAAACACTTAAGTTGTATGGTACTAACTATTTTTATTTGAATTGAAATGCATATATTAAAAATACGATATAATACCAACAAAACGAATATTGAAATCAGATTGGCAAAAACATTTCATTTCGAAAAACAGTCAGACATTTGGTTAAAGTATTAATTCAATAAGCACTATTCTTGTGAAAAATGACACAAAATGTTGATGTATTACATTGGAAAGACCAAAAAGAGAGAAAAAGCAATTCATATAATTTTTGTTAGTCTACATTCATATCGTCACTTAAAATGGAAAAACCTAACAGTTTTTATATTTTCAGAGAAAGAGCAAAAATGTTTTAAAAATTAGAAGTATTTTGGATTATACAGGCAATTTTTCGTAGTATTGCTTAAAATGAATTCGGTATTTTTAAACTTATGAGTATAAAACTGTGTGTACTATAGTCAAATTCATCATCCATCAAAAACTCATTTTGAATTTTTTACAGATACGTTTTTAGACCTTCTTATCATAAAACCGAGGGTGGGGCTTAGATGTTTTGTTGCAGAGAAATGAGTCTGGAATAAAAAATAAAACATGTATGACTTGATCCCGAAAAACTTTAGATCTCAATTTCTCGAAAACGAAGCTTTGATATCTCATTTAATTTTTTTTGACTTATTTTGTATTGATTTATAAAAAACATCATCAATTCGAGAGTCCACGGATATCAAAGTCGCACCCTTCTTGAACTAAATACATGGATCAAATCGTAACGCAAACTTGCGCAGCTAATTGTGCGACTCAGTAATCATTATCATTTGCGAAGGACTCAAGTGTTGACAATTTGCTTTCTTCAAATAATTGAAATAGCTCGCTTTATTCAGCATTTTAACCCTCATCTCCCCAATATATTTTTAGCAACACAAGTCCACATCATGGGTAAATTTTACCTATAACTTAAAAACATTCTGTTTTGGTCAATATCCAAAATTTTTAACGAAACTTAGTTTTTCTACCTTAACAATCAAGGTGAATTGAAAGGAAAATAAGTCATATCTGGTGTTTTTTATATGTATTTTAAGAAAACTTTGAAAATAAATAATTTTTACATTAATTCATTGGCAATTTTTTGAAATACAAAAAAAAAAAAAAAAAAATATAATGTTTTTTGTAACAAATTACATTTTTTATATAAATAAAATAAAGTATTTTTATATTATTATCAATTCAATCAAATAACATTTAAAAATTTTTTATACAAGCTCATAAAAAAGTACCAAAAAAATAAAACAAATAAGGATGTGCATATACTGCAAATCATAGCCCTATGCTCAGAGCAAAAAGGTTTTTTACACCAAATTCAAAGGTTTTTAGTTTTTCGGTCTTTTTTTGCCGGACATTAGAAACATCTGACAGGTTTTTCTAGTACAACATTGGTTGTTTTCAGAGTGGACTAAAAGTACGAAAAATTTTCATTATAAGCTCCTTCAAACTTTTTCGAAGTTGTGTGATTTGGTATCTGCTTTTTAACTTTAGTTAAAACAATGAGAGTTAAATTTTTTTCAAAATTTTAATTATTTCGTCGTCATGTTTTACTCTTTTTCGTGCCATTTTTCACTATTTTCAATCAAAACGAAAAAAAAAAAACTTACATAAGTCCACAACATGGGTAAAATTTACCCGAAAAAAAAATTAAAACGCTATACCTCCGACAACCGACGACGACCGCTTGCGACAAAGCCCACAACAAAAGGAGAATACAGTGAGGTAATTTACATGCGCTTACTTCGTTTTTTTGTTAGTTTTTTAGCGAATTATTACGAAAACAAACTTCGCATGGGTAAATTTTACCCATGATGTGGATTTGAGTGTTAATTTAGACATTTGGACAAATCTCATCAACTTCAAAAATCGCTCAAATTATTCGAGACTGCGTTCATTATATATATCTGTGGCATTTTGACAAAACAACCTAACTCGCAATTGGCAACTTTTCAGCAGAGCTAAAATACATGTTAATTGCTTTGCAGTAATGGGGCTGAATTTCGTTGATCCAGAGTTGAATCTCTTTTAATACATTTTTACAAACCCTCAACTGTCAGCTGTCAAATTATTTTCTTATTTTGGTTAGCAACACATCACTACTTGAATGGCGCTAAGTTCAAATCTAGCGTGAGTTATGGGACAGACTTATACCTCTGGAACTAGAAACCATAGAGATATGGTGATTATACGAAAAGAACCGTATTTAAATTTTATATTTATGGCTAGAATCGTGGATAACTGTCTAATCTAGAGTTAGGTTGTTTTGTCAAAAGTCCATAGATATGTATGAAGCACACAAAATTGCCCAAGTGCACAAATGGGAAACTTCCGCGTTTAGATGAAAACCCTTAAATATTTTATTCAATTCCACAAAATTTTAAAGCTATTGTTCCTTTATTTTTGTGTTTGTAATACCTGTAAATTTGAATGCCGGGTGGCGACAGGAACAACTTTTATAGTGTCGTTGCAATTGAGAAAAAGCACTAAAGAACACACCAAGCACTAACTCACAATTTGTTCGAGTATCATTTTTGAAAAAGAACCAAATCTGGTGGAAAAAGCACTAAGTTGGCATCACTGCTTTTTTGGTTAAAATGATGGCATCATTGATATGTACTGTAATGTATGCTATGTAATTTATTCGCGCTTTTTGGTAAGAAAGAGGCGCCATATGTAAGCATTTTTTCTCCTTAAAGATATTACGTCATGCTGCTTCCTTACATATCATTTTATACCCTACGCGCAGTGTATATTAACTTTGGAATAGAATACTCCATATGAATTTAAAAAAACTGAAAGAATAATGAGGATATTACCATCTTGAAGATGTAAGTGCGAACTTAACTTTTAAACGGTTTATAATTTTTACTCTATAGCAAAGCAAGAGATAACACAATTTTTTTAAAATAGAAAATATTGATTCCGAAATAACTTTTGAACTAAGGGTGGACAAACAAAAATAAAGGGTGGATAAACATAAGTCTTTGAAGGCCTATCGAACTAAATAAAAATTTCCAATCTATTAGATTCTTTTGCCGCCAGGTTCACGGTCCTTTAGGGAATAAATTTTTAAATATCTTTTAAAGCCAGGGTAGATAAAAGATAAAAACAGGATTATATTCATGAACGCTTACTAGACATTCATATACAGCACGATCTTCGAAAAAAAAATCTATTTTTTTTGAAAATTTTTTGAAAATTCAATATTTTTGTTTGAAAAAAACTTTTAAACCAAAGGTGAACAAACAGAACTAAAGGGTGGATAAACATAAGTCTTTAATAGCGTATCGAACTAAATAAAAATTTCCAATCTATTAGATTTTTTGGCGCCAGGTTCACGGTCCTTTAGGAACTAAATTTTAAAATATCTTTTAAAGCAAGGGTAGATGAAAGATAAAAATAGCCTTATATTCATGAACACTCTCTAGACATTCCAATACAGCACGATCTTCGAAAAAAAAACCTTTTTTTTTTTTGAAAATTTTTTGAAAATTCAATATATTTGTTTGAAAAAAACTTTTAAACTAAAGGTGAACAAACAAAACTAAAGGGTGGATAAACATAAGCATAAGGTAAGAAGAGGCGCCACAATTGTGCAGACATTTTTTCTCCTTAAAGACATTACGTCATGCTGCTTTCTTACATATCATTTTATACCCTATACGCAGGGTTTATGAACTTTGGAATAGGATATTACCGTCTTGAAGATGTTAGTGCGAACTTAACTTTTAAACGGTTTATAATTTTTACTCTTTAGCAAAGCAAAAGATAACACAATTTTTTTAAAATAGAAAATTTTGATTCCGAAATAACTTTCGAACTAAGGGTGGACAAAGAAAAATAAAGAGTGGATAAGTTTTTGATGGCGTATCGAACTAAATAAAAATTTCCAATCTATTTGATTTTTTTGCCGCCAGGTTCACGGTCCTTTAGAAACTAAATTTTTAAATATCTTTTAAAGTAATGGTAGATAAATGATAAAAACAGCCTTATATTCATGAACACTCTCTAGACATTCATATACAGCAGGTTCTTCGAAAAAAGTTTTTTTTTTAAATTTTTTGAAAATTCAAATTATCTCATACAAGAACACTAACGAAAGTTTTAAAAACAAGAACATTAACGACAACAACAATACCACCAAAACCAATAACAACAACACGAACTCAAACAGCAACAATATTAACAATAACAAAAGAAGCCTTTTACAATTTAACTTGCTTTCTAAAAACATTCAAGTCTCGATTTTTCGAGTAATTTTAGATCGTTTTATGTGAAAACATTGTCAAATCTAACATTTCTTAAAATTTCTTCAATTTTCTCTTATTCTTAAAGCCTTGATATCTCAAAAACGAAGCGAGATATGGAAAAATTGTATCTAATATTTTCGACTTATTTTGTATTGAGTATAAGAAAACCTCGCCAAACTGAGGGGTCACGGAAATCGAGGTCATGCCCATAAAAGCCACTTTTGATGCCCATATCTCCAAAAATAAATCTGAGTGATCAGTTTCGATAAAGGCTAAGAAAAAAACTTTATTTTTTCACAATTTCCGCGCCATAGACAAACACAAAGACAAACCCGATTCAGACAAAATAGTTCACCGACCATATTGTCTGTGGTCTGAACCTGCTTTAATAGCGAAAAAATTTTAATGAAACACTGCTGATAAAATTTTGTGAGTGTAATGTGCACATACATATGTTCATACCTCTATTCAGTGTGGCCAGAGAATTATAATGTAAATAGAATTGTAAAAGTAAAATGCCTTTGTTAAAATACCACATGTATTTGTTTGTTCAAGTACGTGCGTTCAGTGAGCATAAGGACTGTTTTTTAAACTCTTATAGCCAGAAAAAAAATCTCGATTTTTGGCAAAAACAATGGCGGGAAAATTTACTAACTATTGCGCTTAGCGCATGGAGAAGTGACGTAATCTATGCTCTCTCAAATTTTGACGCTTTTTGGTAAAAATTATGGCGTCATCAGTTTGTGAAGTGAAATATGCTCTTTTTTTGGCGCGTTTTTCTCCTTCAAGATATTATGCCATTCTGCACTTTACAAATGTATACCCTACACGCAAGTAGTATGCACTTCAAAGTAGAATATGCAGTTAAAGTATTCATCTCCACGTGCAAAAATCTCGATAACTGTCCAATTTTCCACTCGAACTAAATTGTAAAAAATCGTATGAAAAATTTTTTGAGAGAATTCTTTGATTTCCGTGTTTCTTTTTATAAATTGACCCAAAATAAGACGAATAAATTTAATAAAATTTTTCGATATCTCACTTCGCTTTGGAGATATCGAGGATTTGACCTGATCCCTAAAAACTTTAGTTCTCAATTTCACGAAAACGAAGCGGGATATCGAAAAATTTAATTTAATTTTTTTTGACTTATTTTGTCTACCCTTGATTTATAAAAAACATCATCAATTCGAGAGTCCACGGAAATCAAAGTCGTACTCATCTTGAACTAAATACATGGATAAAATCGCGCTCAAATCGTAACTCAAACTTGCGCAGCTAATTGTGCGACTCAGTAATCATTATGATTTCCGAAGAATTCAAGTGTTGACAATTCGTTTTCTTCAAATAATTGAAATAGTTCGCTTTATTCAGCATTTTAATTTAGACATTTGGCCAAATCTCATCAACTTCACAAATCGCACATATTATTCGAGACTGCGTTCATTATATATATCTGTGGCATTTTGAAAAAACAACCTAATTCGCAATTGTCAACTTTTCAGCCGAGCTAAAATACATTTCCTCTTTTAATACATTTTTACTAATCTTCAACTGTCAGCTGTCAAATTATTTTCTTATTTTGGTTAGCAACACATCACTGATCAAATGCCGTTAAGTTCAAATCGTGCGTGAATTATGGGACACACTTATACCTCTGGAACTAGAAACCATGGAGAGATGGTGATTATACGAAAAGAACCGTATTTAAATTTTATATTTATGGCTATAATCGTGGATAATTGTCTTATCTCGAGTTAGGTTGTTTTGTCAAAAGAGATATGATATCTATGAAGCACACAAAATTGCCCAAGTACACAAATGGGAAACTTCCGCGTTTAGATGAAAACCCTTAGATATTTTATTTAATTCCACAAAATTTTAAAAGCTATTGTTCCTTTATTTTTGTGTTTGCAATACCTGTTAATTTGAATGCCGGTTCGCGATAGGAACAACTTTTATAGTGTCGTTGCAATTGAGAAAAAGCACTAAAGAACACAGCAAGCACTAACTCGCTATTTGTTCGAGTATCATTTTTGAAAAAGCACCAAATCTGGTGGAAAAAGCACCAAGTTGGCATCACTGCTTTTTTGGTATGTGCCGTAAAATATGCTATATAATTTATTCGCGCTTTTTGGAAAGAAAGAGGCGCCACATGTAGGCATTTTTTCTCCTTAAAGATATTACGTCATGCTGCTTCCGTACATATCATTTTATACCCTACACGCAGTGTATATGATCTTTGGAATAGAATAGTGGATTTTAATTTCAAAAAACTGTGAAAGAATAATGAGGATATTACCGTCTGGAAGATGTTAGTGCGAACTTAACTTTTAAACGGTTTATAATTTTTACTCTTTAGCAAAGCAAGAGATAACACAATTTTTTTAAAATAGAAAATTTTGATTCCGAAATAACTTTTGAACTAAGGGTGGACAAACAAAAATAAAGGGTGGATAAACATAAGTCTTTGAAGACGTATCAAACTAAATACAAATTTCCAATCTATAAGATTTTTTTGGCGCCAGGTTCACGGTCCTTAAGGAACTAAATTTTAAAATATCTTTTAAAGCAAGGGTAGATGAAAGATAAAAATAGCCTTATATTCATGAACACCCTCTAGACATTCCAATACAGCACGATCTTCGAAAAAAAACCTTTTTTTTTTTTGAAAATTTTTTGAAAATTCAATATTTTTGTTTGAAAAAAACTTTTAAACTAAAGATGAACAAAGAAAAATAAAGGGTGGATAAACATAAGCATACGATGGACAAACGAACAAGATACAAATTTTTAATTTTTTCCGAATTTTTGGCGCCAAGTTCACAGTTCCTCACAAACTAATTTCTTTAATATCTTTTGAACTAAGGATGGACAAACAAAAATAAAGGGTGGACAAACATGGACATTCCTTGGACAATCCATTGGAATAGGTTTTTTTACAAATTTTGAAATTTTTGGCGCTAGCGTGAAGTTAGCGCCAAAACTTATTTTTTGAATAATTTTTGAACTAAGGGTGGACAAACGAAAAAAAAGGGTGGATAAACGTGGACATTCCTTGGACAAACCTTTAAAATAATCTTTTTTAATTTTCCCGACTTTTGGGCGCTAACTTCATGTAGCCGTGCTGTTTTGCTTTCGTGTTCTTCAAAACATTTCTCTCAGAAACTTTTAGTACCTTAAACGTCTTCAAGCTCCTTTTTGGCCTTGCGAACTAAAATCTCGGAACACTGCACCTTCTGTGCCAGTTTTCTGCATGAAATGTTGGGGTTCTTCTTTAAAATTGTGACGAAGTACTTCTTTTTGTTTTGGTCACGGAAGCCTTTTTCTTTCGCGGTACCTGGCTTTCGAGAGACATCCAAGTCGTACTTAAATTTTTTCAGAACTCCTGATACTAATTTCACATTCACTTTGCTATTACGAGCAGTTCTATTTGTAATCCACCGCTGGTGGTCTTCAAAAATGTTTATTATTGACTTTCGAACTTCTAGCTCGTTTGCCATTATAAAGTAAATACGACCGACTAGGGTCAAAATTTGAAAATCATAGTTTTGGTACATTGATTTCAAAGCCTATTGCGAAAAAAACTTTTAAATTGAGTAATTTGAAAAGAAGTTATTAGATAAAATGTATTGGACAATTTTATCGATCGCAGTCCTTACTCAATTTTTTATACTGTCCGACATTTCGACCTTTCAATATTTTTAGACTTCTATCAAATTTTTCAATACTATTAGAAACAAGTCAATATGATACTTTAATTATAACAACAGAAATTGTAAATTGAAATCTTTAAAAGAGTTTTTCTCGAATTTTTGCGAGGGTCGTAGATACGTACTTTTATTATGCTATGCATATAAATATCCGTAAACAAAGCAACAGATTTTTCGCTGTTGTTTATTTTGTAGGCAACCTCGCAGCACTTTAAGTCACTGCCAAACAATCAATTTCATTTTTTTTTTTCACGTTTTTTATACACCTATTTACCTACTCGAGGCAAGAAAACAACGATCAAGCTACGTAGTAAAAATATATATATTTTTTTTTTATAAAAATTCCATTAGTAACATTGACTTAAAAGTTTTCATCATATGACGTTCATCGACAACAGGTACAATATGCTACCAACACCTTGTGTGTGCGTGTGGGTGGAGGATACGATAATAACACGATACCAAACAGCACACGACGACGTGTGGTGTGAATGCCGCCAATATTGAAAATTGCGAAGCTCTGCATACATGTGTACACTGTACATGCGTGCTTGTGTACGTGAAAAAGGATTGCATCATATTAATAAATTATAAGTAAACTCTTGCTACACATACACACACATGGATGGTGTTGCCTTTTAAAAATTGCTTGCTTGCAACAGCAAAAGCAAATGGAAGGGGCTTAACAACACGAAAACTGTAGTGAAAATTTACGCATCATAACTTAAGAAGGAAGTGAAGCTAATAACATGGCAACACTGGTATGGTAGATTTTTGTTGTTGACTAAAGTTTTGCGCAAAAGACGTAGGAATATCGACAAAAAGAAATGTGAAATGAAAAAGTAAAAGTAAAAGTTGTGCATAAATTTATATAATTTTAATATAAAAAAACGAACATGGAACATGAACCATATTTTTGGGGTTTTAAATTGATTATTGTGTTAACACAAAATTGTTGCTCATCTAGAATAAATTCTGTGTTATTATCAACTCATTTCCCAAATCTAAGTTTTGCTCAGATCTTGCAATTACTGTTCTTAATGTTTGATTAAAATTTAGATGGATTATCTCAAATACCGCTTTCAGTGTAGCATTTTGAAATTTTTGCTTATATGGGAATTGCCACGCCCTCTTATTCGAGTTCGCATTGTTTTCATTCTAAGCTTGCGAGTATTTTCGTTAGTATTTATGTATATTTTGGTGACTGCATTGTCGTAAATAATACTCCTAAGGCTGCATTTTAAATATATTTTTCATATGGGCGGTAGGCATGTCCCCTGACCGATTTCGCTTTTCAATAAGTTGAGCTAAATTTGACGTCTAAGGCAGTGTATTAAATTTTATGGAAGTATTTTGCTCCCAAAAAATATTAAAATAATTTCCACAGACAGACAGACAGACGGACATTGCTATATAGAGTCAGGAGGTGACCCTGTCAAGCCTCTTTCTCTGCGTTGCCAACGGAAGGACAAAGTGCATATACATACCCTGGGTAAAGAGTATTAAAATGGGGGTTATCGTGAATCAAGATTCCCGGGGAATTTTCTTAAACTGTAATAGAGAATGCACGGCAGTCCGAGAAAATTCCCCGGGAATCTTGATTCACGATAACCCCCAATATATTTTGGATAAATCGTAAATGCGAAAATCTTAAATTTTTATTTTATTTTTTTTGTTATTATAGATTTTGGTGGGTGTAAATAATTAGAAATACTGCTTTACAAAATTGTCCATAACTTGAAAATTTCTCGGCCAGTTTTCATGTTTCCACATTTTTAGAAAGGTATTGATTGAATCAGGCTTTTAAGTAAGTTTTGTTTGTATTTGGCAAAAAGTACAATTTTTAGTACTCTTTTAGTGCCATAATTACAAAAAAAAAACACTTCATGGCCTACATATTTGATCATGCAAAATATTTTTCTTGAAAAGAAAACTAAAAAACATATCATACGAACCAAAAATTAGGATAGTATGTTATAAGGTTTAGAAGTTATGATTTTTTGAAGCTTTTAAAACGTGAAATCGACCGAAATTGCTGCACAAAACTCACAAAAATGGTTCATAACTGGAATATTTGTTAACCGATTTTTATCTTCTGATTTTGGAAAGGTTCACTACCTATCAGGCTATTAATACAAAGTAAGTCCTTTGCTGTTTGGGAAAAAGTACTATATTCACAATTTTTTGAGTGCTAAAATTAATAAAAACGCTTCATTGCTTTTTTTATAAAAATTGTGTTTGCAACTCTCCGGGAGAGAGTGTTTATATCAGGTTGCTAGAGGGTGATTGAATAAATTTTTTATCATCATATTCTATTTCAGAGCACCAAAAAAAAACACACATTGCAAATTTTTAGGACAAGTGCAATTCTAATCCCAAAAGGGGTATAAAGGGAGAACCAAAATTTCTTTTTGAATGCAATATTCAGGTTCAGCGCCTCAAAATACATGGCGCTGGGAGTTGCACCCTCTGGGTATTGACTTTTTTTGAATGCCTCTGTAATTTCAGCAAAAATATTGTACATATTATCGCAAAAAGAGGGTATTTCAGACTAATCACGTTCCTCTTGGAACTTTCTCGATAGTTTTCGCAACTACGTTGCTTGCGCCTTCTCACATTTGCTACTGGTTTTGCTTAGATCGCGACGTATCTAGCAAATATGTAAGTCAACTCAACTAACTGACCTTTCTTTGATTTTTAACCGAATTTTTAAATTTTTGTAATTATACGCAATTGTTTCCTTTACTTTGAACGTAATTTTCTCTTAGATTTTCGTGTCATTTTTCCTACAAATCCTGTAGCAAAGCTGTTGTGAGACTAAGCCAAGCCTTAATTATCTTTCCCCTTAATATTCATTCACTCTTCCTTGTCATTTTCCACTTAAAGTGCAAAAACCACTTTACATTTTTAAATCTCATTGACCTTAAAGCAACCAACACACACAGAGCATAAATTTAAAATGTTAACATTGTGTGTTGGTTTTACTCATTACCTACACTCGGACAAGTGGACATAGTCTCCAGCACACACACCTTGGCACACATACCTACATATTAATGGACAATGCAACAGCGGAAACCAGACACCTACATATTATCGCACAACACACACACACACTTACGAGTACTTGAGAACCAATTGCATAACAATGTGGTATAAATTTAAAGTTTTTTTCCACTTCTATTGCTGGCGTCATCTGCAGGTCGGTCTTTTTCTTGTTCCTCTCTCGCCTTGCAGTGTCGCCCTTGTTCCCTTATGGTTACAGCACTTACTGTTGCATCGTTTCTTTGCACATTTCATTCGTACGTAGTTTTCCATTTACTTTGGTTTTTATTTCATTCTTTTGTTCACATTTTGTTTCTAAATTTGCTGGTGTGTTCTTCGTAATGTGCATTCCAACGCAATGTTGTTGCTGTGTGTGTTTTGTGGGTCGTATCCGTTTCCGGTTTTATTGCGCTGTCAGCTAATGTTCCAACACAATATTTCTCATGTCTTTATGTTTTCTTTTTGTACATTGTCCACTGAAAAGGATGCAATGGTGTTTGTATCCGCAACACTCTGTTGTCTGTTGACCAACACAACTCAAGGGATTTGCAACATATGTCGCGCGTTGGTGTTACCTTATTTATCTATTTGATTTCTTTACATTTTGGTGGGAAGAGTTAGAAGGCTATAAGTTATCAAACTTTAAACCGCTATATCTCGTACACTAAAACAACTAGAGAAGAGAAAGATGGCATGTATATAGGTAGCGCGATTAATCTGAACGTAGGGGAAATATGAAGCCTTAACAGCAATATCTCGTAAGCTAGAAAAGCTAGCGTGGTAAGAGTTGATAAACGTTAAAGTGCTATATCTCGTTAACTAGCTAGAGCGGTGAAAATTACCCCACTTTATTGCCAAAACCTGGCTTCACTCAGATACGGAGTCCGACTACTATGAACGGAGGAAAAATATAACAAACTTTTAACCGCTGTATCTTGTTAGCTAGAAGAGTTAGAGAGGTGAAAAAAACTTTAAGCCGCTATGTCTCGTTAACTCGAAAAACTAGCGAAGTTAAATTTGGTATGTATGTAGCGCACGTTAGCAGCAAAAACAGGGTATAATTAAATATGGAGCACGCCCACTATGAACGGTAGAAAAGATGACAAAATTTAAACTGCTATTTCTCATAAACTAGAAGATCTAGAGGGTTAAAACACAACACTTCAATTTTAAGGAGAAATGAAGCACATCAAGTGAGGAGATGTATCACAGAGATCGTATTTTACATGCGTATTACGCATCAATCGTATCAGTCCGGCCAAAAATCCACTCGAGGTCTCAAGCCAATGAAAACCATCATATAGACTTTGCTAGAAAATGTGCCCAAGATTCGCCAGAAAGCTGAAGAGAAAAAGGTCAAGAAAGATCAAAAGAAAATGGAGAAAAAAGTCAAACCACTCGCAGCAAAGCGTAGTCATCGGAAATTTGCGGCACCATCGCAAATGGAATCTGACTCTGAAGAAGAAGACTTTTGCACCATCTATAACTGTCCCATGGTGAACAAATTGACCAAAAACAACGCAATTCATTGCAATGGATACGACCGAGCAGTACATTTGAAGTGTGCTCGTGTATTTGCCGACGGTACTTGCGTTCATTAGGTATCGGAATGATTGAGCAACTTGCCATTTTTCACATTTTTATAAGACCATTTTAATTTTTGTACATTTTCTCAATTCTAAGTAATACCTTATAAACATAATAATTTGTCATTTTTCCTGATCCCAAACAAATATTTTCACCAAAAAATTAAATTTTATGCGACTTTTAGACGTGCTTCACAACTCCCTACGATTTCTGAAAACTCAAAAAAATAATTTTTTGAGCCAGCAGACAAAAATTGTCGATGATTTTTGATTTCATGCAAATCCTTTAACCAGGAAGTGTATTTTAAGATGCTTTAGAAATTCGATTCGAGAAAATGTAAAAAAAATATTTTTGTAGTTGTTTCGACTCCCAAACAAAGCGTGCTTAAATGTTCCCCACTTTCCATTACTTTTAGGCTTGGCTCATAAAAAAATTATAAATTTTTGACTAGGCATACATATCGTTCTAATACAAGTGAAAAGTACTAAGTCAGTTTATCAAGTTTTGAGGTAATTGATGTTCAAAAAATTAAACTTTGGCTTTTTTGAATAAAAATCGTGGTTTTGCTCTTACTCTTATGATGAAAATAACCATTTTTTTATCAGAGATATGACTAAATGGGTCTTATCAAACTAAAGACTATCATATTTTAGAGCAGAAATACCAAATAACTTAAAACTCGAGAAACTGATTTTGTGCTTTTCACTTGACTGACAATTTTTTTTTTTGACCAGAATCCGAATCCGAGTTCCAAATTGCTCATATTACTTACTTACTGGATTTTAAGACATCCTTACCTGAAGTTGCAGAAAGCACTATATTCAGGCTTATGGCTCAGTTCCAGGAAAAGGTGTAATTTCATTTTTATGATGGCATTGAATAGCCAAAATCTTCCTTAACAAACTATACCTTTAAACTTTTTCAAGTGAACTCTGCCTCTCTGAGATATCACCCTTTGAAATAAATGCACCTCAAGCCTCATACAAAGGACCACATTATATTTGCAGCTCTAAATCTGGCAAAAGAAAATTAAAAACTGTATTCCTTTACTTCAATGGTAGATAGCTCGGAAACTAAGAATTCAATCGGAAAAGTTAAGTAAAGTAAATTAAAGGTATAGTTTAATAAAAAAGATTATGGATTTTCGATGCCATTAAAACAGAAAGGAATTACATCTTCTTCTGGAACTGCGCCGTAAGCTTGAATACAGCACTATCTGCAACTTTAAAGAAAGATATCTTGAAATCCTGCAGGTATACATATAAGCAATTCTGATCTCGGATTTAGTGTTGAATAAAACGTAAGGTGCTATTAACATTATACAATTTTTTTCAATACTTTTTTGGTGTTTCTCGGAATTTTTCGAAAATTTTCAAAATCCTGCATTTTTATTATTAATCTACTAGTGATTCTCCAATGATTTTCAATGTTTCCCACATTTTCCGACTTTTTCTATATACTAGAATGGCCCAATGATCAAAATTTGACCACAAATGTATTAAATAATTTTGGCACTTTTTGGACAGTTTTAGTACTTTTTGTGCTATTTGGTACAAAATAGAAAAGCTCATTTATCATACTTGGTACAATGACAAATGTGAAACGAAAACAAAAAATATGAAGTCAGTGTCAGTTAGCTTTTTGTCTTTCTCTTTGTGCTGTATTCTCGTTTTAGTTCTGTGTGACTGCGTATTTTGTCGTTATTAATAATGAAAAATTTTCATTTAATTTTACCTGGCTTGGTGGCAAAATATTAAAATAATGTTAACTTCGTGCACATTTACATTCAAATACCTCTCTAATGGTGTATAATTCAAAGTTATGCTCCATTTCTAACATAGTAAAAAAGATAGGACAAATTTTTGTCCTGCGTATTAATATATACTTAGATGAGGCATTTATTATGATAGTGGGGCAAGTTCAAAATAAGACAAGCACATAATGTGTATGGCTATTACTTTTACCTTGTTTTGGACTTGTGCCAATTTCATCATGCTTTTCTAATAGATTCAGACAAAATAAATGATAATTTTAAGAAATTATATATTTATAAGTTTAAGGCACATTTAAAGTGGCTTTATAATGTCTGAAATATTTAAAATTTCATAAAAAAAAAAAACAAAATGTTGACAAACCTAATTTTAAATGTCAAGAACAATTTAACCTCCAACGTTTAACGCGTCATAACATTAGCGTAATATAATACGCAGCCAGTCGTCATGTTTATGTGCGCATTTCTGACATCACATCCAATTTAATTACTCACCACATACCGCATCTTGACAGTAAGTATGTACATGACAGTAAGTATGTACATACATATGTATTTATGTACTTTTGTATATGCAAAGAAATGTTGACCTTTAAAATTTTTAAAAAACCCTGATGAAATAATGTTGTGGTGTTTTCATTCTGTAGCCAAATAAGCTTTATGTTTTTGTAAGGATAATTTAAGTAAATTACTGCAAGGAAAATTATACCTTTGCTCAGTACGTGGTTTTTTGCTGACTTTTGTACGTGTAGACGTGGTAATGCGATTATATGGCAGCTGTATTTCATAATAAAGCAGTAAGTTAAATGGTAAAATATAGTTTCAAAGCGTTCTTATCTGTTCAAGCTCATTTCAGAATACATATATTAAATTTGCCCTTGGATAGTTTTAACTTCGAGAAAACTTTTAGTGTAATGAAATGCAGTCAAATGCAGAAATAGACCTAGTTACTATACAAAATTCTACTTTGAATTGATTTTGTACTATATAAGTACTTAGCATTCGCCATGTACTATACACGAACCTTCTTGCCGTAACTGATAATTGCTTTTGTTTATTTATGTACTCGTTTTACATTTAATTGTTTGCCATTTAAAGTTCTGCATACTTTTAGGCGGTACTGTTTTAATGGCATATTAAATTCTTTGCATGCTTTTAAGTCAAAAGAGAAAGACTCATTTCAGACTGTTTTTTGAGTTGTACTAGGTGTACAAATATGAAACCGGTAATGACATCTAGCGGTCGACAGTCGTATATGTATGAGCTTCCGAACCGTACCAAATGTTTTAATTGTTTATTCTGTCATCTGTCAACAATATTCAGTTCACAATTTGTCAAGTTTCATACAACAACGCATTTTTTCCGCTCGTAAAGATGTCGAATTTTGTGCCTGAAAACTCTCATTTGCGGGAAGCATTGATTTTCTGTTTCCATTTAAAGAAAAGAAAAGGTTTTCTCCATCGTATCATCCCTGGCGATGAAAAGTGGATTTATTTCAACAATCCCAAACGAAAAAAATCATATTTGAGCCCCGGCCAACGACCCAAATCAACGCTAAGACCAAATCGCTTCGGCCGAAAGACAATGCTGTGTAATTTCAGGGATCAGCGTGGTGTTATTTGGTATTAGCTACTAAAACCAGGTGAAACAGTTACTGGTGCACGCTACCATCAACAATTGATCGCTTTGAACCGTGCTATACGTCAGAAGAGGCCCGAATTTCAACTTCGCCATGACAAAATTGTATTCCAAGATGACAACGCATCGCCACATCGAGCAGCGGTCAATAAAAGCTTGGTAAAATCGTACAACTGGGAGCCCCTGCCCCATCCGCCGTACTCACCGGACCTGGCGCCGTCCGATTACTATTTGTTTTAATCGATGGGACACGCACTCAACGATTCGCACTTCAATTCTTACGAGGAAGTGCAAAAATGGCTCGATGAATGGATAGCCTCAAAAAACGAAAAATTTTTTTGGCGAGGAATCCATAAATTGCCTAAAAGATGGAAAACATGTGTAGCTAGCGAGGGAAGTACTTTGAAGATTAAATTTGGAACCATTTTCGCAAATTAAACGTGTTTTTTTTAAATAAAAATTACTGGTTTCATATTCGTACACCTAGTAATATGTTAAATTTCTGTACGAGACAAAACTGAACTGTGTAAAAATAAAACATTCATTATTACTTTAAAAAAAAACTAGTATTTAAGTAGCATGGCTATATCTCTCTAAAGGTCAATTTAATTTGATAATTTATTTATATCCATCCATTCATCAATATTTTGTGCCATGCCCCAACATTGCTGGTAACTTCAAAATAAAGCAATAAAACAAACAACTTGCTATAATGATACTTACGAACAAAGTTTATGCCAAAGGGAAAAATTAAATTATAATCCCTGTTATAAGGATAATAAACACTGAGCAAGCTGAGTGTCTGAACGAGCGATTACAGCAATGCAGTGTGGCGGAAAAGCGAATAAAACTTAACAACTTCAGACACGGCGGCAGACGGACGAATGTGTGCAGTTCAACAGTTAAATGCTGACGTAAGAAAGTCAACATTTTATAGTAATGCAGTGATAAAATCACCAATCCCTGCAGTAAAAAAATTCAACAGCACTTAAAAGTATGCTATAGGATTTTGACTTAACGAAGCGCAGTAATCGTGAAGTTCTCTCAAGTAAGTACATAAAATATCATTTTTATTTGGTTTTAAAAAGAATTTGCACTTAAAACACGCGCGTGAAGTCAATAATAATTTTGCTATAAAAGGACTATTTGTAAATGCCTTATGTATGCATAAAATTACAAAATATTAACTAGAGAGTAAAGGTCTCCAAAACATTATACAATAAAGTACGAGGATCAAACAAGACGATAATATAAAATAGCATTGAATAGTATACAAAATGGTATAAAGTTTATAGGTGTCACATAATATCGTAAATTGAAAGCACCTTGAATATTTTACCAATGACAATATATGTACATATAATATTTTTCAAAACATGAATGGCATTGTTTTTAAAATTAGCCTCTAACATTACTGTACAAAGTTCATTCAAGTATAGTTAATAAAAACCAAAGTGGTCAAAAGATGTCCAAGTACTTGGCTGTAGATAGAACATATATCACTTAGCAAAGTCTTGGTTCTTTCTCAATGTTCTGGCCGCTGGATGGAGCTACAAACCAGGTGCAAGAGAATTCTTTTCTTTTTTTGGGAAATGTGGCAGAAAATTTTGTCCACGCCGAACGGGACGGACGTGCATGTAAATCGCTCTTGCATTTCATTTAAATAATCCCTAAACGAACCGAAAAAGTGAAAATTTTATTTAACACATTCACTAAGTATTGGAGTGCTTAATAAATCACATTACCAGCTTTACAGAAATTAAACATTATTCCTTAAAAAATTTTAAAAACATTAAAATAATTTTTGTTTTCGGCAAAAATACAAAAAAAAATAAAAAATACAAGAAATACAAAGCAATATAATTAAGAGTACTAAATTTGTGACTATTTGTCTTCTTCGCTTGTTGAAACTGATTCTTTAAGAGAGCAACCGAAACTTAACAAAACAAAATAATTTATATACTTAAAGAAGAAAAAACAAAATTCAAAACTAATAAAATGGCAAGTGCAGCTAAGCCAAAAAGTTTAAAACGTTACCAAAAGAGATTGCAAAGCACTTCTTGCGAGATCTTAAGCGACGGTAGTGGCGATGAATCATCCAGTTTAATGCATATGATTGACCAACGTCTCTCTGAGCAAAGTGAAATGATTGCTGCGAAACTTAATAAAAGTGAAACAAAAATTCTTGCTGAGTTTAAGAAAAAAAAAATTAGCGACATAAAAAAAGACATGCTAGCTCTCACAAAAAGAGTTGAACAGTTAGAAACAGTAGTGGCTGAAAATGTTTGTATGAAAGCTGAAATATCTGCCTTAAAAATCAAATTATCAAGGCAAGATAATTTAGCTGTGGCATCTGATTTGAGAATTAATGATGTTCCCTATCTTGAAAATGAGGACTTAAAAGGAATATTTTCAAAGCTTTGCGCTACTATAAAAATTAAAGAACCTTTAATCAAAAACATTTTTCGCGTAAAGAAATCAAAAGAAGCAACAACACTAGAAAACTCTGCAATCATTGTGAAATTGTCATCGCCTTATGAGAAAAATTTTATTTTAACGTCAATTGCTAAATTTAAACGCTCCACCACGAGTACATTAAAATCGTTAAAATTAAACCACATTGGCTTCGACTCGACTGTGCCCTTTTATGTAAACGAATGTTTAACGAAAACTAATGTGAGCATCTTTCGTGCAGCAATGACCAAAAAAAAAGACAATAAACTACACAGTGTGTTTTCATTGCGCGGGCTTATTTTTGTCAAATTTAAAGAAAACGAAACAGCTACACAAATAGACAGCATCGAACACCTCAATCAACTGATCGACCAATCCTTTTTTCGTTCTGAGACAAATGAAAACTAGAACATCAGTCATCATGTTAGGAAATTTAGTTATTGTTATTTTTACTATTTTTGTCATTGAATTTTTATCTATAAATCGTAGGGCAGGTGTTGTTTATTGTGATTGGGTAAAATTTATTTTTATTGATTGCGTTGCTTATTATTTTTTTAAACGTTTAAACTATGAGCAATTATTGTAACCTACAGAGTAGTTCCAACGGCAATGTTTATCAGTTAGTTAGAATTTTGAATAAGCAAAGGGATGGGTTTAAGATTTGTCACATAAATGCGCAGAGTCTCAATAATAAAATTGACGAATTTCGTTTTATCTTTGAGAGCTCTATGATTGATGCTGTTTGTGTATCTGAAACATGGTTTCACCCTCATGTACACGATAATATTTGTAAAGCAAATGGGTATAAAGTTTTCAGGGCTGATAGGTCAACTCATGCTGGAGCTGTTGCTGTCTATGTTAGAGAGCAAATATCTTGTAAGTTCGTATATAAATCTGGTGCGGATGACCCCATTGAATATTTATTTTTGGAGGTAACTTTTGGAACAAATAAATTACTTATTGGTGCTGTTTATCGGCCAAATCGAAATATAGATTTTTCAAATTTCCTTCAAAAAATTGAATCTCTAACGCTGCCTTATGATGACATTATTATAACAGGAGACTTTAATAGCAATGTATTATCTGAAAAATCATTTGTGGACGGTATGCAGACCCTGGGGTTATATACTGTGAATACCTCAATTCCAACACATTTTACACAAACCAGTAACAGTTTACTTGACCTATTTTTTGTCAGCGACAAAGATAAAATTTTGTTGTACGACCAGATCTCAGCACCCATGTTCTCTTAACATGACCTTATTTTCTTAACGTACAATTTCAAGATGACGGTAAATGAGAAATTGATCATGTTCCGTGACTTCAAAAATATAAATTATCTTTCACTTAACACGGAATTAAATAACATTGATTGGGACTTAACTTTTACCATGGCTTCAGCAGATGACCAATTATCGTTCTTAGAACATAATATAGGCATTTTATTTAATACATATGTTCCAATTCGAACAAAATCAATTAAAAATAATATTCCACCATGGTTTAATGATAACATTAAAGTTCTAATTAATCAACGCAATAAAGCTTGCAATCAATGGAAAAGATTTAAGATACCGGAGTTATACGGTATTTTTAAAAATTTGAGAAAGAAAATTGTC
This sequence comes from Calliopum simillimum, assembly GCA_951812925.1. Lineage (NCBI taxonomy): Eukaryota > Metazoa > Arthropoda > Insecta > Diptera > Lauxaniidae > Calliopum > Calliopum simillimum. The sequence continues at coordinate 28,226,557 of OX638368.1, forward strand.
AGAAAAGTGCGTATTTACAAATCAGACTTTTATAAAAACAAATTTAATGACGCTATTGATAGTAGGCAAAATTGGAAACTGATTAAAAGTATCGGAATTGTTAAAACTAATGTTAGTACATCTGATTGTGGTGACATAAATGAACTCAACAAAAGATTTGTTGATTCATCAGCGCTAGTTCAAGATCAAAATCTTTGTGACAGTGAAGTTTTTGGCGATATTTCTGCCAATAATGATGGTTTTAGTTTTTATTGTGTTAATCAGGAAAGTGTGCTGCGTAGTTTTCTAGCAATAAAGTCCAATGCAACTGGAATGGATGAAATGAATCCAACTTTCCTAAAAGCATTGCTACCTAAATTGCTTCCCCACTTTACCCACTTGTTTAATACAATATTGACAAAATCATCATTCCCGTCAAACTGGAAAAAGGCTAAAATCATACCGATTCCTAAATCTGGTAATGATTTTCGACCTATTGCTATTTTGCCTTAGTTGTCAAAAGTTTTTAAAACGCTTGTGTACAATCAAATCACTGAATATCTCACTCAACACCGTTTACTTTCTGAAAGACAATCTGGTTTTAGGCCCAAGCATAGTTGTGTTACCGCGCTGATAGATGTATCCGAAGAAATAAGGATAAGCTTAGTTTCCAACAAAGCTTCGTTTTTAGTGCTACTGGATCATTCCAAAGCATTTGATTCCGTAGATCACAATATACTTTGCGTTAAGCTCTTAACTTTGTTTAACTTTTCATCCACAGCAGTAAAGTTAGTGAATTCTTACTTACGAGGACGAGTACAAGCTGTGTCTGTTGATAATCGGATTTCTGAATTTCTTTCCGTACCAAAGGAGGTGCCACAGGGTTCAATCATGGGACCATTACTTTTTTCTATTTACATAAATGATCTCCCTGGTGTTCTCATGGGTTGTAATTTGCAAATGTATGCGGACGATGTTCAGATTTACACTAGCTGTGATAACAGAAAAATTGATGAATGCGTCTGTAATTTAAACGCAAATCTTAAAAAAATAAATGATTGGGCATCAAGCAATGGTTTGAGCTAGGGGTCTGCACAAGACGTCTTGTTTGCGTTTTAAGACATTTCGTTTCAAGATACGTTATATTTTGTACCCGTTTTTTATTTATCAAATGCTCTAGTTCAGTGTCGTGTGTAAATGTCTTGACAGAACTAGAATTTGAAAGAAAATAAACAAATACTGTGCTAATTTGTCTTGTTTGATTTGTTTCAGTTATTTTAGTTGCATACTGTAGTAGTAGTGTACACTTCTAAATGCTAATGGTGTGATAAGAGTATTTTATCGCTCTCATCTTGTGCCTCTTTTTTGTTTACTCTCTCTCTCTCTCTCTCTGTCGCAAAAATGTATGAAAGCTACTACAATTCTGCAAGTGTTACCATATCATAAATTTTATTGTGGTTTCTCTACTCGCACGTTTTACAGTGACCTGAAGTATTTGTTTTTATAAAATAGAGTTCACTGATGTATTTTTTAGAACCAAGTTTATTTTTCACACTGATAAAACAAGACAATGTAAATAGTGTCAAAATGAAATCAGTGTACACGATGATTTGAATCTTGAATTTTTTGGATCAAAAGCATCAGTTCAGTGTAAAATGTGGGTGTAAAAAAAAGTGCACTTTATTTCAAGATGTCTAGTGCAGACCCCTAGTTTGAGCCTGAACCCGACAAAATCAAAATGTCTTATAATACATAAAAGACCAAGTTTAGTTCCCAGTGATATAAGGCTGTCACTTGATACCACTCAAATTGAAATAGTGCAAAGTATAAAAAACCTTGGCGTTACTTTTAATCAGTCTCTAACTTGGAGTAATCACATTAATATTGCCATTGGAAAAGTTTATGGTATGCTTCGCAATTTGTGGTGCACACAGCACTTTACACCATTAAACATACGAATGCTGCTAGCAAAGACCTATCTTATCCCAACTTTATTGTATGGTTGCGAAATCTATGCTAATTGTGATTCTATTTGCATGCAAAAGTTAAATGTTCTCTACAACAATATAGCACGATATGTTTTTAGCTTGCGTCCTTTGGATCACATTTCAAACTACTCTAAGAAAATCTTTAATATGACCTTTTGTAACTTGTTGAAATTTCGAGCACTTGTTTTACTACATAAAATTATTTACATAAGACAACCAATCTATTTGTTCAATAGACTCAGGTTTTCAAGATCTAATAGGGGTAGAAGCTTAATTCAACTTAAACATTCATGCTTGACATCAGAACGCCAATTTTTTATTTTTTCAATTCGCCTTTGGAACTCTCTTCCTCACAATCTTCAAATAATTTCCAACGCTAATCAGTTTAAAAAAATTTTGCTCAATAATTTTTCCTTAATGTAATTTTTGTTTTTTTTAACCCTGCCATTCGAAAGTTTTTTAGTCTCAGTAAATTTTAGGATATAGTCTCTTATTCTATTTTTAAATAAATAATTTTAATATCAAACTTAATATTAAGTGAAATCAAAATAATTGTATATCAGTTCTTATATTTGTAAAACATAATTTAGATAGTGCTTATGCCATAAGATTTACTCTTGTTAGCGCTATAATCGAAGTTAAATAAATAAATAAATATATAAAAAATGTCAAAGGTTACTTTAAACTTGTCCTTGACCAAAAATCTACTTATTAAGAGCTGCTGTGTATGCCTATCTCCAGATTAACACCATACCGGTACCTTGCTTGAGATAAATCGCCTGCACGTAGTAGGGTAAGGGAGGGAAATATGGACTACGTGGGTAATATGGACCACACGGTTATTTCCCACTGCATACATACTATGTATTACATAGTATTTACCGTTATTCATGTTCAAACTAAACGTTAATACCTAAAGCTTATAATAGGGCGATTTTAGCGTTCGGTGAAGTCGCATGTTTCTGTAAAGTGGATTTTTGTAAAAAAAAAGATCAGTGATCATTTTTTTCTAGTGAGTATATTTCATTATTTGGTTAAATGGTGAATACCATTTAATATTTATTAGCACAAATGAGTTCATTAACCAAAAGAGTTTTTGATAAAAAACCATTTATTTCACCAACACGTGCTGTGGGTAATATGGACCAAGAGGGAAAAAAGCCTCAAAAACAAATGTACTCATCATCTTTTTCAGATGGGGAATCTAGTTGCAGTTATCATGACGAGTCTGATGGTCATTACATGTAATTCGTTAACTACAAAGGAAAAAAATGATAAAAAAGCATATAATGTAATACCCTTTACTCAGAAGATCGACGTGGCGAATTTTGTGTTGAATGTGTAATCTGACGTTCTTGGAGTCATGAAAAATGTGCCGAATGTGGAAATGACATTTTTGTATGCAACTTCTGTACCAAATGGACCATATGGTCCATATTACACTACACTTTTTTTTATCTTCATTTTGAGTATTTTCAGTTTTTTAATTTTTTTTCTTTATCCTGATGAGATATTTATCTAAAAGTGAATCAGAATAAAGTCAAATTGTTTCCTTTACTGAACGACATAAAATTAATTGTTTTGTTTTATGTATTTTGGGTTTTATTTAAAAAAGAAAGATGGGTGGTCCATATTTCCCTCCCTTACCCTACTAATTCTTCCACTGAGGATCGTTGGTGTTCCGAAGACGTCGGCACTGCTAAGCCACGTGATGTTAAACAGGAAAAAATCCACACTGTGTAGCGCTCACACTAAAGAAAACAAAAACTGTTTT